>OX443561.1:87278674-88632656 GCA_949372485.1 Cheilosia soror | reverse complement strand
TATTTGTCGGAAAAAAGTTCCGAAAAGGTCTTCCGAAGTATACCTCGAAGCAAAAATTCTCCGATTTGTAAGAAATCGGAGAATTTTCCGTTCCGACGGATACCTCGCTAGGGCCGATTGTCATTGATGACAGCAGGGTGTCATTCTCATTAGTAATCGAATCGTCGACAAGTTAGCAGATCAACAGAATACCTGAAAATGTTGGACCTGCACAGGAGAAATTTTCCCCGAAATATCATAAATATATAAATTGTGGATGTTTGGAGAGCCGCGAGTAAATTGTTAAAATAAGTTGGTATACCCACTACACAAAAATTTTGTTTTGCTCAAAAAAGTTCTCTTGATATTTATGAAAAATATATGTATAGGGATATTTAAAATTCGGTCTCATTATAACTGCCTCAACAATCGAAAATAACAATATTTCTCAGGGGTTTGAGATGATTAGTCATCTGTGGCGTATTCAAACAAAGGAGAAGTCCATCAATTAAAACTAGCACCAGTCACCATAGTTTTAATTGCGTGTCAAGTCTGACATGTCACAAACACACACTTATTCTCATAGTGCTATATTTTGCACTATCCACACTACAGCCGACAAAAAAAAAACTACTCCTCCCAGTTAATCATAAATCTCTACCCCTGTCAATTAGGAATTATTTTTAGACGAAAGAGACATCCTTGCACTCCTCCCCACTAAGTACTCTACTGGCTAAAATTAATTGGAATATCTCAACTCTATGATGCCTGTATCCGTACGGTCTTATATGTCAAATCGCCTAAATTAGGATTTAATGAATGTGGGAGGACTCTCTAAGCGAACCTATGACAACTCCATTCGCAGTGAGTCGAGTGTGTGCGTGCGTGAGATGGCTCCCTCAAAACCATAAATGTCCCCTCTCGTCCCGATCAATATAAACACAAATGTTTAGATTAGCTGATGTTTTATATAAATTCCAATTTCCTTGTGTTTATCTGATGTGGTTGCGTAGGAAGCTGGTCCGACTTGTGTGCGCTTAATGTTTATCCAAACAAATGTTTCCAACTGCACCTGATTCTTGGAGTGTTTTGCTTCTTATTCTGTTGCGTAATCTGCTTCCAGGTCGTATGTGTGCGTTGCACACAATGTAAACAAAAACAAAACATGAAAATCCCATAGGAAAACAGCAAACTTCTTTGAAGTGGTCGACACAACCCAAGCTGTTCGACTAGGCTAGGCACAGATATACAGACCAGGAGGAGGAGAAGTTAATTCTGTTGCAGAAGGAGTTCTTCTCTGAAGAGATTTATTTGTCTTTTGGCCATGAGTGTGTGTTTGTTCGTTGTTCTTCCGACGTGTCGAAGAAGGGAATCAACTGTTATTCGTATATTGAAGTAGAAGGTACGCGGGGTGGATGGCCTTTCTTTTATGAGTTTGCTTCCCCCATCTCTCCTTTTGCTGACCTTATACTAGACAGATCCCTATTGCTTTGCACGCACGTATGTACATATGTACGCGTGTATTATTTTGACGGGAGATGAGAAGGCTTCAAAATGCTGTCTATACAACACACATAGCTGCTATAGTTCCTAATCTGATTGTTGTCTCGATGTATAGGAAGTATAGGTATCGGTATGTATTAAATTTATGAACGACGGCCTCGTTGTTCAGTTCCGATTGTCATCTGATTTACATGAAAATTTTGCAAAGACAGGTAATCAAGTTTTGAGAGTGTCACCCCACCGACCGTCCCCATCACAGCCGCACATGCTCTCCATCGCTATTGCCATATTGACATATCGATTTGTTCAAAGTGATTGTAGAAATGATTTAAAACAATGTAAAGTGCACCAGGCACACACATGCTGTCATACGTCTTTGAATTGTGGGGTGGTTCGGAAAGAGGAAAAGTGCGTCTACGAGTGTTACACTTCTCGGGTGTACCGGCAGTTGCAATGCCGGTAGACTGGATACTGTGAAATCAACTGAACTTGACATTTACCTACTTCGGAAAACATGTTTCCTCTCGGGATTTCCTCTGGAGAGACATATGTCATAGATTTTCGAATATGCAAAATTCTGTCAAAGTATTCTGTAATCCTTCAAGATAAAAGTTCTCATGATGTAAAGACAAACCAAAATATGTACATATAATTGTTTAAAGAAAAAAAATCTCTCGTTGGGATCTAATCTTCGAGGCTTTAAACACAAAATTATTTAGCTTCATCCGAAGAAGTGTTTTTGTCTGTCAGACTGTAAAACGTGTGTCAACTTGGTTGATAAGAAAAAACTATCTGACACAACTAAAATCTAGTGACCTCGTTGACTTATGTAAATTAAATATAGCATTCGCAGTATCGGCTATTTAGAGATAAACTTCCAAAACATGACGGTTTTTAGAAACCTTTTCAATTTGTAAATGCGAAACACGAAATTGTACGACGCTAGCGCTGGTTTAAATTGCGTGTGACTGAGACTGAGAGATAATCGGTCCTAGCGAGGTATCCGTCGAAACGGAAAATTCTCCAATTTCATACGAATCGGAGGATTTTTGCCTCGAGGTGTTCTTGCAAACAACTTTTGCGAACTTTGTTCCGACAAATATGTAACGCACATCAGCGTTTTGCGTTTCAGTGCGGTCAAGTGCGTTTTTACTAACATTTTTGACAGCTTCATACGAATTTTCTTCCGATATGCCCCGACAGGAATTAGTGACGGAATTTGTTTACAATTTGCAGTGAAGTGTTGATAAATGAAAGCAATAACGAAAAATATATTTTAGCAAAGTAATTGCTTGTATTTGTTGCTTAAATTTGTGTTTCCATGGCAAAAACAAACGAAAAAAACAAGCAACAAATAGGAAAACCCCGCAAGGGCTGAATAGCGAACACTTCAGAAAACAGATCCACTGCTAACCATAAGTGAGTTTTGGCGTGGACTATGACTATGTGTCAATCGGGCTAATAAATTATCCTCGGAAAAAACACTGACTATCGCTCCAGAACAGATATAGATAGTGCTGTGTTAGGTTGTTAAAGGCACAAGTGACAAAGAACAGAAACAGAAAGAGAATCGCTCCAGAACAGATATAGATAGTCCTGTGTTAGGTTGTTAAAGGCACAAGTGACAAAGAACAGAAACAGAAAGAGAAACAGAATTAGGTACAGAACAATTTTTTTTTTCAGCAACAGAATTCACTTACTTATACTTTACTTAAGGTGTCGCTACAGTCCGGGGTGGACCTGGGCCTCAACCAACAAGCGTCTTCAGACAGCACGATCTTTGGCCAGCTGCCTCCAGTTTCGCACGCTAAAGTTGGTAAAGGTTGCGGGCGCCACCTGAGTCGCGACCTTCTACTACTGCGCCCTATCCCTCGGATAGGGATTAGAAGATCTTTCGGGCCAGAGCATTAACGTCCATTCGCTCTACATGACCCAGCCACCTCAGTCATTGGACCTTCACTCTTCTGGCTGGGTCGATGTCGCTGTACAGCTGTACAGTTCATCGTTGTATCTCCTCCTCCATTCACCGTCTATGCAGACGGGACCGAAAATTACTCGAAGAATTTTCCTCTCAAAACAATCAAGACCTTATCCGGTTTTGATAAAAGTCCATGCCTCTGCACCATAGAGAAGGACTGGGATTATTGGGGTCTTATAAAGGGTCACTTTAGTTGTTCGAGAAAGGGCTACTTGACCTTTAGCGACAGAAAAATGGCTGTTCGACGACAGAACATAAACAAGTCTATTCTATTCCCTTGCTGCTAGCGACAGGGAGGGAGGTTTTTTTGTTTTGCATTTTTTTGCATCTGTCATCTGGCTGCCTGCTTTAGGTAGTTTGAGTTGAAAATTCTACTACTAGACGAAAAAAAATTTTTTAGTGGACATAATTTCATGATACCGTTTGACAGAATAGACGGCAGCCATGATTTTCTGGATCTGTTTCAGTTTTGTGTTGGTGAGCGATCAACGTAAACCGAACCAGAATTTACTACATTACAAAAAAGCTCTCTGTTCTGTTTCAGTTTCTGTTCTTTGTCACTTGGTGCCTTTTCTGAAAGCTTATGTCAGCTGGAGAAGATATAATAGGCTTGTGCATTTTATGTTATTTTAAAGAGCGTATTATTTTAACGTACGTTCCTGGGATAACATTTTAATTAACTCTTCTTAAATTTAGCAATTTAGGAAATTAAACCAGAGAAATCATTGAGTTCCTCACGTATTCTGGTGTTTCTTATATGATCTCTGCGGATCGCACCGGCGTTTACAGGCGTTCTGGAGACGTTTTAGTGCGCCAAGTTCAGTCTGAGCAGGACCCATGAATGATCATAAGTCATCACCTATGAGCAAATGACTTATCCTCAAATCTTAAAATTCGAAACGTTTTTTGCCAAGATTACCAACGCACCCCTGACGAAGTCCAACGCCCACGATGAGAGGTATTTATTTAACGCGCGCCGTTTACCCGACATTTTCGGACATTGCAGTATTTTTTATCTCACTTTCTCGTTTCACAAACACTTTGCACGTCCTAGGTCAGGCGTTAACTTTCAATGTGAAAACATTGTAATTGCTTAAAGGTATGTGCTATCGGCGCTCGTTCACATTAGAAAGTTTGTGTTCTATTTTTGCGACCGAAATCGCCTAGCTTTAAGTCCATGTAATACGCGCTAGCTATTCACGCTTATTCTGAGATCTGATTAAATCGAATATTCCTCGAATTCAAAAAATTCACTCGAATGAACTGAATTCTAAGTTTCGAGGGAAATAAGTTCACTATCGAATGATTTCATTGGATGAATTTTATTTTCGAAATTAGCTGTATACAAATTTAGCTGTCAGATTGTTATTTCTTGTTGGTTTTAATTTGAGTAAAGATGGCATTTATGTATTTTTGGAGGAAGAAATGATCAAATTTAACCGAGCAATACTACGAGACAAGTCTAATCTACTTACCAAATGTGCCCGACGAAATTTAGGTTTGCATTTGGTATTTCGTTTGTTGGAACTTTCCGACTAAGGCAGCATTTAAATTCTATTATGTTTTATTTACATTTTCTGATAAAAGTAAGCAACATATCTTTCGATTTATGCAAAAACAAAATTTGAACTTACATTTTTAAATAGAGCTTTCGACCACTAATTTTCGCTCGAATTAAATTTTACATTTAACTCGATTCACTCGAAACTGAGAATGTGGGGAGAAATGAACAAAATACGAATCTCCATCGAAATCGAATGTTGAAATGTCAATTGGCTAAAATCGAATGATTTTCGATTCGGTTCGAGTTCAAAAATTCGTCACTTACATAGGTTTTATTTTAGTAAGGAGCACTCGCCACTTTCATTCTTTAAATTCGTTACTACTTTATACATTGAACACAAGCGTACCAGTCAATGAACGATTTTTAATGTCCGTGTCAAACGTCAAAGTCCTCTAACGCATGACTAATACCATTCAGAGGCTACTGTTAAACATGTCGCTGACGTCAAAATTACGTCAGATTTTGTCCTAAAGTAGTGCCTAAACAAAATCTGACGTAATTTTGACGTCAGCATGTCAAAATTGGCAATATATATGCCTTTAATATTAACAGACAGTATTCGTCTGCGTAATTGCATTTGTCAAACAAAAATCTTCTGCCCGCTGTTGACACAACACCACATTTCAGTTTCGGTAAAATTTCCCAGATAGTTAAATCATCCGTATCAACACAATTAGCTACACAATTCCATACCATGCGCGGGGAAATGAATTAAAAGTCCAAGAACTCGCATGTACTTTATATTCATTCAACGTTTCGATTATCTTTCTTTATAATGTGCATTTTGTTTGCATCTGTCGTCATTCGTTTATCCGGTACTCCTGCACCTCATAAAAAAAATGCAAACTGAGACAACTTTGTGAGTTAATACATATATACCAATAATAAACTGCATTCAAGAGCAGCCATCAACAACAGACAACAATCTTCAATGACAAGTTGAAGTTTAATGTCTTTTGATGTCACTATCGTATCGGTATGTTGCCCTCTCTCTTCCTCTCGCTGTAGATTTCTATATTTTATTTAAGCTCCATCATTTGGATTACACAATATCCCAAAGAAGGTGAGTCATACTCGATTGTCTACTCCCTCGCCTATACCACTCTGCGCTCAACTGAACTGCCAAGCCAAGTACTCAAAGTCATTTTACGAACTGACCACTGTCGTTCGATGACATCAAGTGGTATAGTTTGTTCTTCCTGAATGAACCTACTTTACGTGTTTAGCCGTCGATGTGGTTCTGAGTATATTGTGTGTGTACATAAAGGAAGAGAGGAATTTTTGGAATTTCTTACGACAGGGATATTTGGTTTAGCTAGAGATTTAAAGAAGGCCTGAGGAAATATTTGATTTATGTGGCATTATTATTATCACGGGTGGTGGCGTGAACTTTTTTAACATTTTAATCTCACTCAGCACAAATTACTAAATACAAAACCGATTACATTAAAATCCAGCTCTTGTCATTTCTATAAATAGTGCGGTGCTATTTTTATAGAATTCCAATAGAATGACGAGTAGGCGCAACCAGTTGGGCATTGGAATGGAAGTTAGTGGCACAATTGCATAGAAATAGAAAGTGACCGGAGTACCAAATGCGAATGATGTCGAACTCAATCACGTAGATGGCGGTGCGATAAGTTTTGTTTTTAACTGCTTGTCACGTGGATGTCCAAAACGCAGTTGGAAAGGCGACACCACTCACTTATTTATACCAAATCGCGTTACTTCTCGTTAAAGGCGAACTTTTAAAACACATGACATGCACAAAAAAACAAGTAATTGAATGGAAGGAAAGCGAGAAGTAACAATGTTTCTCGCTTAAATATAGGGGAGCAAAACAATTACCAAATCAAAGCTTAGTTTACTTCTTAAGCAGAAAGTACGAGTCGATATATCGTAGGGAGAATATAGCACGTGGCTTATCAAATGCATAAAGGCGTATGCATTAATCTTAAGGCTCACATTACGAGAAATTACACAGAAATTTGCCAATTAAATTATGTTATGAAAGGTGAAATATATATAGTACAGAAATGTAGGAGTGAAGAAACTCTGATATTAGTTAGTCTAGTGTGTTGCTGGATCAAAACTACTCAGCATTAGTGAAAAACAACCACTCTAACCACTCTTTGCTTTGGTAATGTTACCAAACGCCTAGTAAACATCCACATCAGGGCGAAATTCACGCTGATTTTAGATCACGCTCATATGGGACTAGTCATTGGCTTTGAGTATACCGCCTATATTCAGAGGCTCACGCCTCGAGTAGGTACCTCGAAAGAAAGGAAAAATAACTCAATTGAGTAAGGATTTTACGATCTTCTCAAGCATAGGCTGCCCTACAACCCCGTCTGAAAACGTGTTAAGGCGAAGATAGGGCAGAACTTTATACAACTCACATAAATCAATACGGCATGGAGAACTTGGCAGTCTCCTTATCAAGAAACTTTCAATCAAATTAATCACCTTGCGATCGATACCAGACACTACTGTATGCGTGTTGGTTTTTGGATGGTTCAAACATTTAGTGATGCTAACATATGCTCGAACTACTAACTAACTACTTTTATTTGTCCCAAAAATAAAAACCCATTCCAGCGAATGGTTGCGGGAAGTTAGGCCTAGGGTCATATATGGACATGATGCGCCAACTTTGCCAAAGGAAGCATGTGTATATCCTTCATGTAACCTAACAAGTGTTATTTACCGCCAGAGCTTTGGCCGACCGCGTCTTCCTTATCGTATCAGCAAGCACAAAACCAGCATCAAGTGCTGGCCACCGATGTGCACGGTTTCAGTAGGCTTGTTTCTGTGTCTGTTTATGTTTGTGTACCACATTTAATTCTGATTTTGCCCTCAATTACGGAATGAGATCAATCTTTGAAGTGCGAGATTTCCGACCGTCCACAACGAAACCCCTGATTCGATAATGAATGGCATCTGGCAGCCCAGAGCGAAACCTATGAATCAAACCGCTGCTGATAAAATTATTGATCAAATACAAAATCTGAGTGGGGAAGCAAGGAGTAACAACGATTCTCGCTAGTTGGGATTGACCCTGACAATTTCTGTTGGGAAATTTTGTCGAATTTTAGTCTATGAATTATTGTTTTAGAGAATAACATTAACAACAACGCGTATACACAGTCACTTTGGTAGGAATGATAGCTATTTCGAACTACACCAGACTCCTTTTAAGTGATTGTTTGAATAGTTTGAATTCTGACAGTCAATTCTCCGTTTATAATCCATTTGGGAAGACATTTCTGCTTTCCCCTATCAGGAAATGAACTTGCATTTCGATTTTGTCAATTGAGCAAATACAAGTCTGCCAACTGGTGATTAGAACGGATGAGAAGACCAACCTCTGTGCGTTGTTGTTGCTACGAAGTACAAAATACAAAATCGTCAAATATTCCAACAGAATATGTTAAGGGCTACTTGCTTAGGCGAGAAATGTTGGTAGTCCTACCTTACCTCGGTTTTTTGCCAGTCAAAACCATACCTGCTCGCAAGCTTTAAGATCAAACAAGAATGGATCATTGTGAACTTATCACAGAATATAAAATAAAGAGTACAAGATGATTATTCAAACAACTAGCAGGACTTGGCATAACTCCGTTTTGCCCGCAACAGTTGGCCATCGCACTGCAAAATCAACTGTCAGATGTTGACACCCCAACGCCACCTATCGTTAAATGCAAAAAATGTCAATAATTCGATTTTCTTTCTGCCTAAACCTGAAATACAGCAATATGTACGAACAAAACATGAAAATCGGCCCAGCGGCTATCGAGTCATCGTCATCATCAATTTCACCCCAAAAGAAATAGAAGAAGATAGAAGATTGTAAGAAACTTACAAGCCGCACAAGTCGTACAAGAAACTTAGGTGGTGCTACAATGTGAATTAGCTCTGGGTCTCGGTCCACTTTGTGTCGATGGAGTTTTTCGTTTCAGCGACGAAAATATATTAGATAGCTGTGACATGCTGGGACAATAACTAATTCGAGGTAGAGTTCAAAGAGACAACAAAGTAGGTAGAGGAGAACCCCACTTTAGGTAGTGCGCATAACTAGAGACCGACATCAACAAACTTACTTTCGCAGTGGAAGTTTAAAGGTTTAAACTAAAGTTCAGCTGTAAGCTCAACTCAAGTTTAAATTGGAAGTTCAACAAATAAATCTGAACTTCAGTTCAATTGAACGCTCTTGTCTTTGCATTCAAATATCACACAAAACAACTTCAAACATTTGTGTTTTTGACAATCGGCAGCTTTCAAATTAAAATTAAGTGATCAGAGGTTTAAACGGCAGAATGCTTAAACAACAGGAAGAACTCTTTTCAAGGTTTAAACGAAACTGTGAAACCGAGTAAATGTTTGAATTGCAATTTAAACTAAAAGTGTAGTTTAAACTTCGACTATGAAACTGGGGGTTAGTGTGCCAAACTGGAAGCATCTAGCAGTGACCTAGATGGCTTGAGGCGCTTATTGTTCAAGACCGTGGCTTATCTGGGACTAATGTTAAGTAATCCATTCTAAGAACATCTTCAACTGCTCTAATAAAGCTTCCTCCTCTTATGTTGATGTTCTTATCATGGGCTGAACCCTTGAGATTAAGAAGAGGTGGTTTTTGATCATCTCGCAAGGAATACTAGTACTTCCCCGATTTAATTGGCCGCGTTCAATGTGCTTAGGCACCTAAATATTTAGGTGACAGTTTATCATTGAATGGAAAATTGCCTATGATATGGATGAAGTTTTATGCCAATATCTAGTTAACCAATACCTATTTAATTTTATTTAATTATCACACTTATGTTATGTACCTGTTGATTTTTTTACCCGTAGTCAATTTGTTGTACGATTCCTTGCTATCATCGATGTCGAACAGAACAAAGTCAGTTGTTACTTGAAATTTCATTTTCTTATTTTTTTACCAATAATATTAAAACCACATACCTACGACAAGTCTAAGCCAAGTTAAGCAATGGAGTGAACATTTCTTCGATTTTAATCAGCTGTTTATGACATTTCTCAAACCGACTAAGAGCTTATGTCGATTTCCATTGGGCAAAAAAAAGCACTTTTTTTTAAGATTCAGAGCAGTTTTTCTTCTCTAGAAATCAGCTGTCTGTCAAAATCAATTTCCATTGGGCAAAAAAAAGCGCTTTTTTAAAGATTCAGATCAGTTTTGCGAATCTCGATTCGAGAGAGAGATTCGCACATACTTTCACCAATACCAAAACAAGTGACATTTGTCAAACTTTGAGGTTAGTTATTGTTAGTGGAGACTGGGGCACATTTGAACGTGAGACACATTTGAACATTGCTAATAAAGCAACATTTAAAAAATATTTAAAATTACATATAAACCAAAATTTAAACTTGGTAATACCGTGTTCTTTAGTCGTCAATGACTTTCGGATGTCTCTGCAGTCGTGTCGCCTGAAAGTAGCCGCATGAGGAGGTTTTATGCTTAAATTGCAAGAGTGTACACATTATAGTGAACTTTTCTTTTTGTGTAAAATATATTTTTAAGGCAGAACTTCATTTGAAAAAGTATAAAGGTACATTTTTTTACAAATATGAAAAATACAAATATTTGCCCCATTATTGGGGCAGGTTTTAACAAAACAGTCGGGGCACATTTGAATAAGCGTTCTCTGTAAGTGACATTGAACTAAAGGCTAAGCTACCACCACCAATTAACGCTCCGGGAACATCGAGGACAGCTGCGGTGACAATTTTTGTCTTAATTTTTTCAAAATTTCTGTTGGGTTAATAAAATAACTTTTTTTTTGTTTTTATAAAGTTTCTTCAGTTAAGTATTTGTAAAATATTTCAGTAATTTCAAAATTTCAGTTTGCTTTTGCTAAGTCGTTTTTGTTTTCTTTATTAAAATAATAAAGTTAATTTATTTTTTAAAAAAAATAAAAACCTTGTAGTAACTTATTAGGTGCTAAAAGCAATTACAAATACTGCTGTTCGAAAGTGCCCCACATGGGGGTACCTTTGAACATAAGGACCTACTTCGTTTTTAAATAAAAATAAATTATATGCCCCTACTAAATTTATGTAGTTATTTGTCCAAATCTAAGTTTATTTGCATTTCTTAAAGTGAGAATACTTTACAGTCTATAATTTAAGCAAATGTGATTTTATGAGACCTTAAAGCAAAAAGTGTTCAAATGTGCCCCAGTCTCCCCTACCTATTGTGGAATAAATTTAAAAATTTAAAATGGATACTTATGTAGACGAATGGACCGTCGTATGTGGTTGTTTTCATGGGAAAGGACGAAGTTCTAATTGAAAACAAAACAAGTAAGTAGTTTTTGTACAAGTACAAGTAAAAAACTAACAATTAACAATTCAATTTTATAAACACAAATTGGAATGTAAAAACAGCTGACTGTCAAATCACACACCAACACAAATGCAAAAAAAATTGATCTCATTTCATGTTCCATTGGGCAGGAAAAATCTGAGATCTGAGAGCAAACGGTAAAAGCCCAATGGAAATCGACATTAGGCAGAAATTCTTGCCTAACTTTCCAGTCAAATCGACCAATCAAAGACTGTTGAATAGCTAGGCAAAGGCGTATTGAACGCGGCCATTAATACGCCTATTAACACAATCACCCTTATTCTACGTGGCGTTTATATTAAACGACAGTTGGCGTTTTTAAGTCCATTAATGTCATTTAACATCCTCCAATTTAACTAATCTAAATCTTTAAAAAAATGTTTGTCTTAACTTAAGTCCTTTTAATTTTAATAAAAACAAAGTCGAACACGATAATCAGAAAAAAGGTTCGGCTTTTATAATTTTTTATAAAGTATGTATGCAAATTCATTTCTTTTTAGGTGTTGACTGCAATTAGATCGCCTATGCTTTGTGCTAGATCCGTCAAACTTCTGGAGGTGTTTGAGAGCAAGACGGCAATAAAGCTATCAGAGCAGTACCCGGTACATGCGGTACTCAATATCTAGTTGTGGAAATAAGCGCCGATACAGTTAAGAAGACTCATATCATGGTCTACTATAGTAGATTCGTATTTCTATGGCTAACTTTACAGGCACACCTTCAGTACGTGGCTGATGAGTCGTCAATTTTATAACCAGAGTCTTTAGTGATATGTCCAATATGTTCTCTAGTTTTGTATGATAGCCCTGTTTAAATACAGACCCAGTGTTGATGTCGTACGAGTTACAAATATGGACCACTGTTTAGAAAGTCAAATATTCCTGAAGTAAGACGACGTCCTACCGAATGAGCGAAGTGAAAGTAAGTAGAATCTTAAGAAGAACGTTGTATGACGCTGTTGTTAAGTATGCTGCAAATTATGTACCGCATCAGGAGACAACATCAAGCGATTCGCTGACATCAGCATCAGCGATATGATATGAGGACAAAATTAATGGCAATGAATATGGTCGTACAGTACACAACACATTAATTCTATGTAACAGGGCCGCATGCCTACATACACAGATGTGGGGAGGAAGACAAATTTCTTATGTATTTGCTAGTGGCAATGCGAGCCATCGTAAAAATATAGTGTCAACAGAAACGACATCAGTGTGCCTATACAGGCCAGAACCCTTAAGCCGAGCGCGCCAAATGCTTTAGTACATGACTGAAATCTATGAACATTTTCAAAATAAAAAAAAAATACAAATTCAGCCGAAATCTCGACGAAATTACTCTCCGACTTAAAGACTGTTCCTCTGTTCAAACAAAACATGATCATCTTCATCAGTTTTCTGAACCAATTCGCTGTTTGAAAATAAAAATAAAGGTACCTATCGTTAACCATGGTTAGGTCACCCTAACATAATCTTTTAAAAATGTAAAATGTAAAATGTGATTTTAAAAATCACTTCACTCACCAGTATTGAAGAGATCTTCAATTTCGAGAAAAGCATCTTGCCGAGGACGTCCACGATCTACTAAAAGAAAACAAGAAACATTTTTGAATTACATTTTCCAATGCAAAAATCTTCACAACGACTCACCTTGCATAAAATGCGCCGTTGGTCGTATTTTCTCCATGAATTTGCTAATTTTATTGTCGTTGTGTTGGTCTTTGCGCTTTTGCGGCACTGGACCAGGGCAATTCTCATCCAAAACTTTCGAACAAGGACGGTGAATGTTTAATTTACAGTCTGCAAGTAAAAATAAATTCCATTAGTCTCTCTAGAGTCCACTAAAGTGAAATGAAAAATCATCTCTTACCTGTACAATGATAACCTTGTGGGCTAACTCCCCAAATAATTAACTGACAATGATTGCAGTGGGTCACTTCATAGTATTGTCGCAATACTAGCGGATGACCACGTACAGTCATCTGTAAAAGAGATAGAAATGTTAATAGGTTAAACGTGTCGTGGACTCAAGACTCACCTTTCGATTCTTGCCCATCAGACGACTTTTAAAGCTCTTCTCTCGGCTCACAAAATGATGCACACGATCGATAATACTGTTCGGATTCGATCGTGTGATAAATATTCGATGTAGTACCGTCGACAGTGCCGAGCACAAGGCCAATTTCTTCGGATCCTCAACGGGTGCCTCTTTGTCGAGCTCATCACTAAACAGAAAAAAAACATTAGCAACATGTGATGGGGAAAATTTGCTACCAACTCACATCCAAAACTGTAACCTTGGCAGAAGGGTTTCCTCGAATATTCGCTGCTCCTTGTTCTTGTCGCCTTTTGCTTCATTGAGCTGCGAATCACTTGGACCGTAAATTGTACCCAGACCAGCGGTCCTCTTTTGTTGGAATTCTCTCAGTTGATCACATATTTTTTCCTTCGCACGCTTCCGACTTTTCCAAAAGACCTTGCGCAGAATTTCAACTTTGTCGAATTCACTCTGCAAAACGTTGTCAACTTCACGAGCAAGCGATTCGTCAGCACTGAACCACACGAGTGGGGCACGTGGCACTAGAAATGTTGAATGAATTTCATAGGCCCACTTGCGCATATCTTTGACGGTGCCCTCTTTGTATAGGCCCGTGATGAGATAGAACAATAATGGCGCTGGATCTGAATTCGAGAGAACATAATTGAGGAAGACAGCGAGATGGGCGACATTTTCTGGTTCTAGCAGACGTTGCAGATGATTGAACGGACCGTTTTCGTCAACAATAAACTCCTGATCGGAGCCATCTTCGTCTTCCATCGAGAGAATCTCCTTTTGTATGATATTCGGATGGGGAGCCACATTTTTACCCGTGAATATGGAATGTGTTGGACTGCCGGCCACTACTGGATTGCCACTGCTATCGAGCATGAAACCATTGTCGATTTCCTCCATGCCGGCTTGCGATTGTGCCATTGCATGCGATGCGGATGTTAGATAGGGCGGAGGTGGGGTGCCTGGTGGGGTGATTTCATTGTCTTTTTCGACCAATTCCCATGAGCCGGAGGTGGATTTGTTGTGACGATCTGAAAGAAACAAGGAGTTGAAATATTATATAAATTAGAGACAATTTTATTAATTATAGCTGTTCGCCATGAGAGAAGGACAAAAGCGACTCGTAAGCTCAGAGGAGGGAAGAGCAGCGGCCTCTCAGGAGGAAAACGAAAGAGTACGAGAAGCGTGCGATCGAGGAAAGCATTTTATACTGCAGGAACAATGTTAGGAACTACGAAGTTTAAAGACGATACCTGTAAAAATTAGCAAGCAAACCTTGTAATAAAGTCACACTCGGTGTTGAGGATATGGAACTCATCCAGACTATTAAAAGGCTAAGACGACCAAAATTCTACTCTCTGGCAGAACGAACCATTCAATCTGGATGATATTTCCTTCCACCCGACCAATTCAAGTTTAGCAAGGTCGCTGAACCAGACGGCCTTCCAGTCGGGCTATTTAAGGCAGCGGAAAACGATTTGGATGAGAACATACACCAACACATCTTCAAGATTTGATCGGAAGAAAGAACGGAAGATGTACCAGACAAACGATGCTGAAGCTGATGTGATCCATAAATACATGGTGGATATTGATCTGCACTTCTCGCATTTTCTCATGAATCTGTGATATTTGATTGGGGTGGCCTAAAACCGCACTGGCAGGGGCCAATCAGTTCGTTGATAAATGATTTCAGGCGTTGACAGACTATAGTAAGTAGACTATTGTAGACACTGTTAAATTAAACGTCGTTTGTCCTTTTTCGTGAACACTCAATTATTTAACAGCCTCGGGGTTTGGAGGAGGAGATTTAACAGTGAACTCTACGAGTTGTTCGACGTCGGAAAAGTGTGAATCTGTAATCTACGATGGCTAGGTAAGGTATAATCACCCTTTTTCCCGTTGGCATGTGTCGTAAACGACTTATATTTCACTTCGTTTTTTAGTCGGTGTTTTTACCTTTTTCGAGACAAATGAATTAAAATGATGCTGACACATCATTCTGGTTGCTTCGAGAGGAAAATTCTTCGAGTAATTTTCGATCCCGTCTGCATAGACGGTGAATGGAGGAGGAGATACAACGACGAACTGTACGGGCTGTACAGCGACATTGACCTAGCCAGAAGAGTGAAGGTCCAACGACTGCGGTGGCTGGGTCATGTAGAGCGAATGGACGTGAATGCTCCGGCCCGGAAGATCTTCGAATCCACACCCGAGGGACGGCGCAGTAGAGGAAGACCGCGACTCAGGTGGCGCACGCAAGTGGAAGGGGACCTTAACCAACTTAGCGTGCGAAACTGGAGGCAGCTGGCCAAAGATCGTGCTGGCTGGAGACGCTTGTTGGTTGAGGCCCAGGTCCACCCCGGACTGTAGCGCCACCTTAACGACACATAGAAAAGGAAATAAAATTGTTAACAAAAGTTAAGAAAAAAATCTGAACATCGTTCTACAACGACACGAAACATGAGTCGTAAACGACAAACGCCAACTTAAATAGGGGTGAATGTACAGCGAGAATGGACACTAGCTCTCCTGCCCGAAGAGTCTTCGACTCCAGCCCAGACGGACAACGCAGTAGAGAAAACCCTCGCGTTTTGTTTCTCTCAACAAAACTAGCCTGACATGTGCAAACTTAACACAGGACAAAACATTTTGAAAAGATCTTCAACATTTTCCAAAGTCGCCGCTTTAAAGAGGGCAATGCCAGTTTTTTTTAAACAAAAGTAGATAGGCAGTGAACTTTTCACTCCAATTCCCATAAAAAAACTAAAATTAACTCACCCAATTGTCTTTCATGTCGCGGATGCATATTATCCGGTGAGGATACCACTCGTCGATGTTTGCCAAAATGGTTCATATTTTGTGGTGTCTGTCCAAGTGCCTGAAAAATATTATCACAAACATTAAAATTAAGTACAAAATAGACTCCAATTTAATCACCCAAAAGCATAGTAGCATTTTACACCATAAACTAAAAGTTAAAAAAAAAAACTAAAAACATTCTACAGAAAACCCAAACAAATCTACAACTAAACCTTGTCTTAACCAAGGATTGTAAACAAGAAAAAAAAAAGATAAATAAATAAAAAAATCATGCAAAAAAATAAAAAATTAATTAATTCCAATTTAAAAAAATATAAAAACAAAAAAAACAAACTCCGTATCTGATGAAACATGCAATTTCTCCATCAGACCCTCGGTTGTTAGTTTAAATTTACTTATATCCTCGTAGACATTTTATATATATATTTTTTTTGCAAGGAAACTGCATTTCAGAAGCGGATATGGTGTTTCAAATTCTACAAAAAATAAACCAATAATAGTACACAGTTTGCTAATAGAATGGGTGTGTTTGTCAGATAGGAACAAAGTGATTTGGGCAAATATATATGACAGGGTATTTTGATTTTGTTTCAGTTTAGATTTTTCGATTGAATTTTAATGAAACACTAGATGATGAGAGGGTGTGGGAATGATAAATAAATGAAAATAAAAGTGTAACGTGTAATAAGCGGGAAGGCATAAGCGTTATGGTGTTAATGAAGCTGATAGTGGTGAGTGCATGGTAGTATGTATACGTGCGTAATGTTTTGTTTAGTGTGTCATGCTGGTATTTACATTTGATTTTTCTATTTTTTACATTTTTTTTTTTTCGTTTATGTAACTTTAAAAAAAGAGGAAATGTTTTCCTAATATATGAACATATTCTTAAAGTTATGCTTAGATCTAAAACATATTTTTTGTTCACGTTTTTATGTTAATAAGGACAATCACTCGTAATTCTTGTAGCCAATTTAAATCATATATTTAACCAGTAACTCGCTATATCTTACAAATATATATACATATGGATGTAAAAGTAAATATTACAAAACTGGGACTCGACTCCGAAATAAAACTCACCCCCACGACCTGTGTGTATCAAGTCCAATTCAAACGATTCCGCTCAAGTCTGGGGGCCAACTATGTAATTCGATTCTACAATCAAAATGTTCGAATTCGGAAGATACGTACTCTGTAACTCTATAGCCAGCGCTCATATTCGAAAATCGAACGGACCTCGAATTGTCTATTTTTTTTTGGTACTACCTAATCCTAAAGTAAATGCCAAAACCATTCGAATTCGCAAATAATCATTGTAATGCAAATGTGTTTGCGAACATGCTGTGTAGATTGCAGAAACTCAAAAAAAATGTGAGTAAGAAATTTGTTCATAACTTATTAAATATTATTAAGAGTATTAAAATATAATTTAGGCATAGGGAATCATCTAAATGTGCAAACACAAAGACACCTCAATTTGAGATTCTTGTTCAATACATGACAATGCATCCCGACTTATCTAAAGGATTTATCCCGAATTGGCTCAATTTGATCATTGCAATCCTCATTTTCTTCGGTAAAACATCAAATTGCGACACTGTCCATGTTGATTTAGCACCTATTCAAGAATCACAACAAATGATTATTTCGTTTTATTCAAAAGTCTGTCAAACACAATGCGAGACTCGTTCGAAAGTCGGAAATTGTTTGAATGTTTCATACATAGTTCTGTTTGAAAGTAGAATCGGAACCAACTTTCGAATAGAATCGAAAGTAGAATCGAATTACATAGTTGGCCCCCAAGTTTAATTCGCTCGATCTTTAGTTTTTGTTTTTACTTATATTCTAAACGAACATTCTAAAATAGAATGAACTTATAAATGACTTTGAAATATCTTCCTGCAAATCGAAAAAGATAAAAGGAATATGATGTGTACACAGCATCTTTCGAAAAAAAAACTCACCATACGGCTTGCGTAATCGGTTGTGTACACATTTTTTTGTTTATATATGAGACATTTATCTCTATAATGAATTTCTTTCGAATTTCGAAGTTTGATGTTTTCGAATTTTTAATGTGCTCTATTTTTCACTGCTCAATTTCATTTGTTAAGTTTCATTCTCAAGAACTGAACTCAAATTAATATGTGGTGGGAAAGTGAACTTTATTTAAGGAGTAAATGTTTCCTATGTGCAGAAACGAATGTTTTTGTTGTTTTTATACAGGAGCGTGTGAATTTTGTTGGGAATTTTAAGAAAATTCATCACAGGAGTGAATATCTCGTGCGTAGTACAAAAAATATATAAAATAAATAGTTGGCGCAACAGGTACTTATAGGCATTTGGCACCCAGCGCATCTTACCATTCGTTTGTGTGAGTTTTTATTTTTGGGACTAATGGAAGGGACCTACAATTTTATGCCGAGTCCGTATGACTGATTAGATAAACTTTTCCATGAATCTCGGACGTTCTGCGAGAGGTGGCGCAGTGGAAAAACCTTTAAAATGTAATTTGTTTTTCTGGGGATCGAACTTAAGACCCCTCGCACAGTAGTCCAGCACACTAACGCCGACTGAAGTACAGTAAAACAATTGGGCTTTACGAGTATTAATGATACGTTTTTAACATTCACTTAGGGCCTTAAATCATTTTTAACCATCAACTTTAATTTATTGCAAGTCACAATAGCTTATTTTGTACGGAAAATTTCGTTACTGTGAGTTTGATTATGGTGCCGCGATACTAGTCATAATATTAAGTATCGTTGTTAATTTTTACAAACTCACAGTATTAATACTAATTTTTAGTATCCCGGCTTAATTCTACAAACTCACAAATTGCGACATTTTCCATCTAAATATTCCTATTGTGACGAAAAAATATTTCAGGTGAAGGTTAACATGTTTATTAGTAAGGCCCAATGGCTTTATATACAAAATTATCTATTGTGACCCATAATATGCTTAAGGTTACGGTATTTTAGATACGTATTAATAATATAGTCTGATCTAGCGAGGTTTCCGTTGGAATCAAAAATTCTCCGATTTCATATGAATTGTAGGATTTTTGTTTCGAGGTATTCTGCCGAACAGCGTTTCGGAACTTTAGCGTTTAGCGTTAAAGTGCGGTGCGTTTTTGACTGATATTTTTGAGAGCTTCATATTAATCTTTATCCATTTATAATCTAATCCAGGAGTTCCCTAACTGTGCGTCGCGACGCCCTGGGGCGTCGTGCGGCTATCCTAGGGGCGTCGCAAGACGATAAGCACAGGTCGCCTGCACACAACGTTCCATCAGCTTGAGCTCGATTTGAAACAAAAATGTCGGGTGTTGGCCATTGTATTTTACCGTTCACAAGAAGTATAAGAATTTTCCAGACTTCAACTTGGCGAATTTTGCTTCGAGTCGGGTTCAAGATCCAACTGACCCAGAAGCTCAAAGTTAATGATAATTTATTGAAATGACTATAGAAAAATCATCATTAGCGACAGGCCGCATTTTTGAATGAATGGCCAAATTACCATATATGGGATGACCCCAACCAACACGAGGTGGCAATGCATCCATAAAAAGCAGTGGTGCATTTTAGACTGGCGGTGGCGTCATTGCTCCGTACTTTTCCATGACGTTGGTAAGGCCAATACCATCAACGGTGAGTACTTCTGAACGATGCTGCTAACATGTGGTTCTAGCTATGTGTCGCTCATCTGCAGGGTATGGTTATCTCATCTTTATCAGAGGTGACGTGAATTGACCACCAAGATCGTGAGATTTAACCTCGCTAAATTTGTCTTGTGGCGTTGCCTGAAGTAGCAGCTTAATGCGAATAAGCCGCAATCGACCGATGTCCTTAAACCCAACATAACCAATGCCATCGCTCAAATTAAGTCTATGCGGCAGATTGGACCACTCGGATCCGTAACAACGTGAGAAGCTGCGGCGGACATTTGGGCCTGGTGTTATATTCCATACAATAATGGCATATTTGTGATTCGTTAATACCTTGCACACAGTTTGTTTTATTCCATTTCAATGTCGACCACTCCTCATTAAAAACCCCTTTAGTGAATCTTCAGTAAGCTCAGCTTATACATATTTCACATATCTGTGATTTGTTCCGTTGTGTGCTTTTAGAAGGGCGTCGCAGAACTATTATAACATGTAAGGGAGTCGCAGTATGGAAAAGTTTGGGAACTCCTGATCTAATCCATATCCTCCGACAGAAATTGGTTGCAGAATTTGTACACCATTTGCAGTGAAGTGTTGATAATAATGTAAGCAATTAAAAAAAATTCTCCCTTCCGACGGATATCTCGCTAGGGCTGAGTATTTTACGTCCTCTCTCGGAAGTAAGCAAAGATTTCAAAATACGGGAATTTTCCTAAGAAAAAGGAAGTGCATAATTTTGAAAATCAATAAAAGGAATAACAGCGAACGAACCTATCCAAGATGTAAGAAAATACTTCCAACAACAACAGGTGAGGAGCTTCCTGTCTGAATTAGAAAGTCTATGCGGAAGAAGAATCACGTTAAATATTTTGTAGGTCACAATAGATAATTTAATATGAAAATGTTTGTCATTGTGAAGTCTTAAAAAATGGCCCTATAAATTATTATTAGAAAGAATGACGTTAACTCGAAGCGCTCTTGGCGACACGTCAAGTGTGATTACTGTGATTCAAGTTGCCATTTAGGTTTACTATACCAATCACGGATGCAAGTGATCGTGCTTGTAGTACGATTTGAAGAGAGAATGACGATGGAAGAATCGGTTGTGAATGTCGATTGGAAAATCGCGTGCCGAATGTCAAAAAATGAATCACCGATGAATATCGATGGAAAACATATTCAAATTTGTCATAAGTTGGCTGGCAAACTGCTATAGACTACTCAACCCCTGAGTTTTAAAAACGAGACAGCAAATTTGTACACTGCGTTCGAATATTCGAAAATGTATTCGAGTGAGATAAACTCAAAATTCATTAAATTGTAACAGTCGGGTGGATACTTTGAATCCCAGCTTGCCTGGAATTGGAAGCAACAATTAATATAGATACAATCGCGATGTGAAGGTACCACAAGAATGATTGAAACCGTCTTTAAAGGACAGAGTAGACGAAGCGCGAATTGTCTTTGTACTGAATGACAGTAGAACGACAAGTCATCTTGTGGAACAAGTGAATTTCAGCAAGCCTGGTATACATAGTTCTATCACACAAAATAATAAGTTGAGCTTGCTTACCACGTGTTTATGATTTTCTAGAATTGTGTACTCGTTCTTTTGTGTTATAGATCCAAACAAATCTATCGTTGTGTGGTTTAGTGGATAATGTTGGCCTTGTGATCCGAGTAGTGTAGATTTGAATCCCAGAAGAAAGCATTTAATACGCAATCGCCAACCATAAAGAGAAACAAATAATATAAACGTTTCTCACATAATCGGGTTTCTACGTGCGATATCTTAAAGGTTAAAGGCATTTTGAGCGAATGGACCCCGAATGAACGCACAAAATGGCAGCAGTGCCATCTTGACAAGATTCATAGCTGCACTAAAATGCAATTCGAAACTCGAACTAGTCAAATTAGTCGAACTAGGCAAATTGAATGCAAGACCTTCTCTCTCTCGAGTCTATTCGCTTACGATCGGTTTGTGTTTTAACTAAGGAAAGAAATTCCTTGATTTTTCTACACTCTGGTCCGGATTTAGTGCAGGAACAACAAGGTTTTCTGTGGATATTTGTTCTTTTATCAGAAGAAAATCGACAAAGCAACAATTTCGAGTCGAATTTTCATGGGTTACTGGAATAATTTATGTATTTGCTACTTCAGAGATATTTAAGGAGTTCACAGATGAAGAAGGTATTTAATCTGAAAACAAACATATTTTTATCTAGATACTTTCTTACTATAACGTGTGTTAATTGTTAAAATGCTCACCACCATTTTTGTCTTTAATAACTTCTACAGCCTTAAATATATACAAAGCCCATTATTACTGTTTTACAACGTATTTGTTAGTAGTTTTGTGTTTTGTTAGTAAAATACTTTGCTTAAAGCCTTAAGGCAGGCGAAGCGTGTTCAATTTCATATCTACCACGTTCCCATTTACTATACCAATTTCTGTGAATGTGCATGTGTTAATATAGCAAGTGCTTTGCTTTTACTTTGACTACCAATAAAAAAAATCCTTATACCCCGCCACACACTCAATTGTAAAATCTACACAAAAAAAAAAACAAATCTCGATCTCCAGAGAAGTAGTAGTAGTGGTAGAAGTTGGTGTCTCTACTTACAGCGGACGAACCGGAACCATGCAATGATGGCGGCGGAAGTGGTGGAGCCGACCCATGATGCTGCATTTGGTGTTGCATCTGCTGGTGCTGCTGCAACTGTTGTACGATATTTGGTCTCTGCGAGAGCGGGAATGCCGCCGACATATTGTCCCGCACCGGTGTACACGTAGTCACCAATGGATAGTTCATCAAAGTCTCAATGCTGTTCGGTGGCGGTCTGCCGCCGAAGCTATTGCTGCTGCCGTGCTTCTTACTGGCATTCATAAGATTCTGAGTTTCCTCCATCATGCCGGGCTGACGGGGTGGCAGAGGTGGTGGAATACAGTGGTCGTCGTCACCGTCCTCCCCATTGCCGGAGCCTTTCTCCATTTGCAAGAACATTTGCGTGCTCATCTTGGGATCGGAGAGCGCTTTGGTCTTCGTCTTGGGTCGTTTCTTACCAGACACCGGTACAGCAGATGGCTTTTGCTGGCAGGCAGCACCACTGCCTACACTCGACGGTGTTGTGACATGAGTCGGTGAGCTGCGTTGTGCATTTGGCGAGGCCATTGTTGAATGGTCCAAGTCCGAGATGGGCACGTTACGACGCCAATCCATGTTGGCCGATTCGAGTAGCAAATTACGAGGAGGATTCCTCTGCGGCAGCGGTGGTGGTATATCCTCCTTCAGATTCTTAGTGCTGCCGGAGAACTTGCTCTTCTTTGGCGCTGAGGATTTCGGTGTCACCGTACTGTCCTTGTGGTGTTTCTGTGAGGATTGCTGATGTAGCTGATGGGGCGATGGGTAGAATTGCTGCTGTGGTGAGCCCTTCTGTTGATGCAGCGACTGTGACATCGAATGGGAGAGCAAAGGACTTGGGGTGTTGGTCGAGGATGCTGATAGGAAGTCAGTTGTATTGCTTAAGGGCGATGTGATTTCTTTGTCGGGCTTTTTGCGTGTCCCTAAGCTGAGCGAGGACAATGAGCGCGGCAGAAGCGATAGGAATGCTGGACTGGATTGGGGAGCTTGTGGTGTTGTCGCAGGATGATGGAAATGATGGAGATTGGTGGGAGGATTTACTTGATGGGGGGAATAATGTTGCTGAAGGATTTGAGTCGGGGATAGTATGGATGCTTGAGAGGCTGCATTTTGGAATTTCATTCCTGTTGGTGATTCCTGTTTGGATTGGAGGAAGGGATGTTTGTTTTTTCTTTCAATTATAATCCTAGTTTCTGTTTTATTTTTTTTTTTATTTTATTTTTTTGTTTGTGTGTGTGTGTATTTTTGACGCCTGTCGCTCGTTGATGTGTTGATTAGATAGATTTTTTTGCTCAACGGTTATTTCGTGCTAAACTTGGTGTTAAATTTAATTTGCTGTTAAAAAATGTAGTTGCCTGCTTGTTTTTAACGAGGTTAAGCGTCGTTTTTATTTTTTTTTACTTTGGGTGTGTCAGTGTGTTTGAATGTGTCACAAAATGAATGAGAAAATTTACTGTCGCAAAAGTTTTGTTAAAATTGCGAAAAATTCATTCGATGAGTGTGAACATTAATTTGAAAAATAAAAAAGAAAGGAAATAGAGAAATGACTGCGCGGTATTTTTACAAATGATAAACCGATATACCTAGCACCATCTAACATGGATGGAAATTTAGCATTAGGCGGATAAGTATCTACTGAAAGAAATGTTGTGTGTTGACGACAGGCACAAAGGGTTTATAATATTGTTTTGAAATGAAATGCTATGAAAGGGAGGGGGACAAGACACAACTGAATATAAATAAAACGCGGGGAACTATGATTTAATTTTGGGCTTACAGAGTTCTATGGCCGTAAACATTTTTAGATTTGGATCCTATTATTATTACACGAATAAAGCTTCTAAAACACAAAAGTGAAACGGTGGAAACGGGAGCGAAATCAGTATATGGTCGAACTAAATTTTTTTCCGCAGGTGGCGTGGTTACCGACTGAAGAAAAATTACTTGCGTCCATAGAAATATGTGTGCCAAGGTATACCTATGCATTTTAAAAAGGAAAGCCATTATACTATTGCGTGAGCGTAATCCAGCTAAAGTCAACATAAGATTATTTTAAAATTTGATATTCTGTCAGATAAACTAAAGTGACAAATTTTGACATTGGCTTAAGTCTACGCTACCCTATGTATTTCGCGGCCTTTTTCGTTTGACTAAATTTAAGGGAATTAAGCTCCCTTAATCCTATTACTGTTGACCATTAATGTTTTTTTTTGATTCCTACTGTGAAAATAAAATATTTGTCTAGATAGTCTTTCAGCTCGGAATTGGACGGACTCAGTTATGCAATTTTTGTACAACTATTTAACAATGTTTAGGATCACTATAGGCGAACAATATATCAGGTAGTTCCTGATGTCAATGTTTGGCAGTCTTCCAGGTCGTAAAAAGCGTTTAAATACGGACTACGGACTTCTATTGGTTCAAACTATAGATATAGAAGAAAAGATCGCATGTTTCTCCTCCTTATGCAAAAGTCTTCTTAAAAAATCAACTTCATATGAATCACTTAAAAGTGAATAGTGATAGGGGGTCTAGACTAGACTAGACATAGACACACTTTTGTCGTTTTCCATTGATTTCACTCGGGGATTCACTCATTCCGAAATCCAATGGAACAAGAAAACTGCTTCTGGGTGACTACACTCACGTATTGGTGAAACGTCAAAAATGATTGTATGGCTGCTGCCAGCTGGCTTGTATAAAATACATAAAGTGCACTTGTGTAAGTGCTTCTTGAGTGGATTCTGACTTGAAATCGAGAGGTGAAATTCTCTCCTCAGAATCAACAGAAGAGTATTTTTTGCGCCAATGGAACGGTTTCAGAAGTGATTTTCTTAATTCCGGACGCTCCCGGACGCTTCTTTTAGCCCAATGGAAAACGACATTAGGTTGTTACTTTTTAATACCACATAAATCTATTACCGAAGGATAGTGACGCTCCTCAACACCTAAACCAGTCGGTGCTGTTAATAAAATTACGGAGGTCTAGTGAAACTTATTCGAGACTATACCCATAACTACCTCGGGATAATTAGGTATAGATGAACTTGTTACTTTCTAAGACGTCCTAGGCAACACGTCTGAGAAGCCAGCAAAAACAACTGTCTTGCAAAGCTGATGGCGAACATTGGCGGCCAAGAGATGACAAAGTTTCTTTGTCGATGATGCTTTAGATTTAGACTTTTAGAGGATCTGAGTATAGGCCAACGCAATGGTTAATAAACTCTATATGTATGTAGTAGGAAATCGGAGGAGTCTTATCGAATCTGAGGATAAGTAGGGAGCTTTCCAAACAACGAGTGCACTGAAAACATAAGTGACACAATGAACACTTACGCCAGAATATAGATTTGTGCCCTGAAGGGAATAGCGGAAGACTATAGACGATAAGTTTCAAATTTACACCAAGGAGACTCAACAAAAAGAAGAGACTTCATGCATGTATCCCGGGCGCTATTGTAACGTTAGGGATTATCTTCACAGATTCGGGAACAATGAGAAACTAAATTTCTAACAAATGTTTGTTAGAATGTTTTTTTTTTTGGTTTCAAAGAGTTGATGACAAGTCTCAAGGATCAGCGATTCCTAATGCCAAAAACGTAACATATTGCAAAGGAGGTGAGGTGGTTAAACTTCACTCACAACCAGTGGCAATAAAAACCCAAAAGTCTCATTCTTACTGTGAATATCTGCGAAAACTCCCAAAAGTCGTAATACGTTCTTTTTAAACAGAGGGATCCGAAACCTCCTTTGGAAATGTGACTCTGGAGACGGCACTTGACCTCACACTCGCCTGTTTGATTTTTTTTTATTGATAATCGGGATCTATCAGAAGAAGCTTGGACTTCATTCTGCCGGTAGTCATCGATTTATTAAGATATGCTTATAATTGGAGATACTTCACGTTGACCTGAAGATAGGTGAATGTGAGATTGATTATAAATGTCTAGCTGGCCACACAAAAGGCCATCCATGGGCGATAAAAAGACAGAAATCACTCTACGCACCAAGGGACTGAATGGTACAAAGGGACTATACCTCGTGTATTCTCACCTCACCTTCTATGTATACAAAGAAAGGCAGGCAACGTAAATTCTATTTGATGTAAATACTTATCAATAGTTCTATGAACCTCATAGATTTGCGTTTGACACAAGAACGTGTTGTGCAAGAAACGTTTACATTGAAATCGTTGGTTACTTGCAAGTCCAATAGTCTCTTCCTGTAAGCTGTTAACCTTCGCTGTACAGTGACTGAGTTTCCCAGATTTGGGTATGAAGACAGTACGCACTGGGATGTACCCCAATATGGAATAGACTTTTCGTTCGGTAAATACCGTCCGGTCCTGCTGACTTCTAGGGTTGGAAGGATTTTAAACCCTCATCGGGAAGTGAAAGAGGGCTATTTCTAACTTCTAACTAATCTATCAGTAGTATCCGTATCGAAAATTCAACCAAGCAATGGATAAAAGTAGTTCAATAACTACTGCCTCATCCGGGGTAGTGTTGATATGCCACCATTCTCCACATTCTTTGAATTATACCGATCTTGACGACTTAAAACATGGAACCTTATAATTATTCTAACCCACAAGATCCATTTCCCAAATATTTTATTTTCACTCTACAAATCCTACTCTGATCCATCCTTACTTCTAATAATCTAATTTCCATAGCATAAAGGACTAAAAATCTAACTACCCCGCGTAGTCATTGAATTTACGTTTCTTTTCTGTAAGTTTGAATTAATTTGTTACACAAATAAAATCATTAAAAACTCAAAAATAACCAAAATAAAAATTAAGTAAATAAAACTAATAACTGCTGAGAAAAATAACAACTTGGTTATATAAAAAAAAAAGTTAAAAAAAAATTACTTCAACGATTAATACAAACGTATGACATGACATCATCATTAAATTTTGTTATTATTTGCTGTGGGTTTGGGGGGTCCATAAAATGACACGATGTTTAGAATTTGCATTGACAAATTAAATTTTCTATAATCAATTAGCGATCGATTGTGTCATAACTGATCGGGTGGTATTTAAATAATTCCAAACATCAATCAGAATATGTGCCCCGTTGGTCCAACATTTAATGTGACTTCTGAGAAAAATGCTGATGTAAATCAATTCATACCTCGCCTCCAACTTGTCGCAACTGCTCCTTCAATTTACGTATATTCGTCTCTGAAGTTTTATAACTCGGATTGTTGGAATCACCTTTCAGTCGTTCGAGGTTTTTCTTTTCCTGTTCGAGCATCAATTGCAGAGTTTTGATTTTATACGATTCCATTTCTCTTCGTTTAGCATTCTATAAGAAAAAAAAATATTTTGTTGGATGAGCTGTTTTACATGAATTATATGTTTTGATTTGATTTACGTCAACTGGTTGTGGTCCCGTAATGGAAGCGGTACGATCACGAGCCGAGAGAATTGGCGTTGCCGGCCCAAGACCCACCGAACTGGGACGTTGCATCTTTTGACTTCGTTTGACCGCCAGATCGACAACAACGTGAGCTGAAAAAGAAATGTTTAAATTAATTATTAATATTATAAAGGTTGAAGTTTGCAAAGGACTTAACAAATAGTTGCCGACTTTAAGTATGGTGTACGGTTTTACCTGGACCAGGAACATATTTTTTATTATTGATTATGTATTTGATTTAAGCGATGTTTCTGACGAAAATGTTTTCAAATGCGAACTGTTCGTGTTTTTCAAAACGACATTAAAAGGTCGAATGCTTATATCGTAATTTGTTTTTATGTACAGTGGCAAGTAAGTAAAAAGAAGTAAGTGACAAGTTCTAAGACAAAAGATTTGCTTAATGTGTCCCCCCGTAGAGCAGAAGCTGAAAGTACTGAACTTGCGAGACTGCTGTTAAGGGTTGCGATACCAATTATTATTAAGTTCGTCAGGAAATATGTCAGACCGAGCTTCACGAGTGTGGGGATAATGGTTTCAGAGTTCAGGTTGTTGAAATCACCTTCTATGTATATAATATACATGTAGAAAGAAAGGCAGTTAACGTAAATTCTTTATGATGTAAATACTTATCAATAGTTCTAGTAACTTCATGTTGTGTTTCCACAGATTTGCGTTTGAATGTGTTGTGGACTTCATAGAGAAACGTTTACATTGAAATCGTTTGTCCAAGTCCAATAGTCTTTTCAAAATAAAGGATGACTTAGTGGCCTGTAAACCTTAGCTGTACAGTGACTGAGTTTCCCAGATTTGGGTATGAAGACAGTCCGCACTACTTTTCATCTGACTGGAATGGAAATGGATAGACTTTTCGGTCAGTTACTGTCCCAAAATTCTTCGAGTAATTTTCGGTCCCGTCTGCATAGACGGTGAATGGAGGAGGAGATACAACGACATCGACCTAGCCAGAAGGTCCAATAACGACTGCGGTGGCTGGGTCATGTAGAGCGAATGGACGTTAGATCTTCGAATCCGCACCCGAGGGACGTCGCAGTAGAGAAAGACCGCGGCTCAGGTGGCGCACGCAAGTGGAAGGGGACCTTAACCAACTTAGCGTGCGAAACTGTAGACAGCTGGCCAAAGGTCGTGCTGGCTGGAGACGCTTGTTGGTTGAGGCCCAGGTCCACCCCGGACTGTAGTGCCACCTTAATCAAATCACCGTCCAAGCCTCATGTGGAAGTGAAAGAGGCCTATTCTCAACTTTAAACAATCCAGAAAGTGGGTATTCAGAAGTAGTTTCAATATCCACTGATTTTCAGCAATTTGATGCTGTTTCTGTGCTTTTTCATTGGACGACTTGAGTCTAGGTTTTCAAAGTACATTAACCCAACCTACTAAAATAGAATAGGGCCTTCGCGGGCTTCTGACTGCTTAAAATGATATTTGTACTTGTATAATGTATTATACATTATACATCCCTTTCGAATGCACCCCTTAAGTACTATAAATAGCGAGAAAGACATTGAAAGTGAATTACAAAACTGCAACAAAATGGGGGGATGAATCCAAAGTCAATAAAAATTAATTCGACCCCAAGGCCGAACACAATAGTTTGCCCTCAATTAAAAGTGTAATTATTTGCCGCAAAATGCTTTCTTCACGTGCGGTTTTCATTTCAAATACTGTAAGTTATGACGACGTCAAGCTAGATAAAGTATTCGTAATTGGTGAGTGCTGTTCTAGGCTAGTTAACGATAGACTTTGTGCTTGTGGACTAAGTTTCTTCGTGACACATGAGAGTTTGCATCTGGATAACTCGGTCTGGACTTTACCCGGGAAAATCGATTGCCCCCATTTTGGTAAAGGTCCGAATTATGGGCAGGGAAATTAATTCTTCATATTTACCCTATCAGCTCGACCAACATTGCCAGCATTGTAGGCATAATATCGGTCTTGATGGTGTCACACAAAAAAAATCCAATTATGTCAAATCGGTTAACATTTCTCTATAGCGCATTGACAGTAACGTTGTTGCCATTTTAGTTTTTGAAGAAAAGTGGGACAAAAACAATACCAAACAGATGCCCACTGAGGTTATATTTGCTGACCGCAATGGACCAACTTACTAGAGGATAGTTTATGTTATCAATAAGCATGCCATTCTCGCAAACTGTCATTACAAACTTGCGCAAAGCAGATGCGATTAGAACATTATTTTGGGGGAAACATTTTTTTCAGAATTGCAAATAAGCTTGCAGTACTCAGCTCAGACTAATCCCCGTCCGTTGTACGACCAAGCAGAAAATCATTTTTTTTTTGCGTAGTGGTGGAGAAACTCTGATTTAATTCGTTTCTCTTTATAGTGTCATTTATGGCTGCTCCCAACACGGAATTGTATTTAATATCCATATACATACATACATAGTTTTAGAATATTGTATTATATATTTTTTTTTTCTAAACTTATATATTTAATTTAATATCGCGAGTAAGACAAATTATTAACATATATGTAATGTATTTATATTTCTCTGCGAGGCAACCAAATCGAAATCTTGGTGCTAATTTGGGAAAAATTACAGTGAAAATCTGTATACGATCCACAATTAAAGAAACTATTAACCGGCTTCTGTCGATCTAAAACTGCTCTAAGCCAAAGTTTGTTACAACGATCCACTCTCAACTGGTACGCAGTGTAATTACGAGTAGTAGGTGGTAGCCCCAGCACAACTAGTCACTTTGTCTGGGCGAACTAAAACCAAACACAACCTTAAAGAATACTCTACTCACTTATGTATATCTTTTCGCCATCATCAGAAGAGTCATGTGAGTCATCCATTATGGGTTTTAGATATCATTTACACAGATATGACGTAGGACACCTCAACTATCAACACCCGATGACTAAGCGTTTAACAAGTTCAATCCCTTCGAGCGGATTTCGCGTAATTTAATGTACAACCACACCTTTAAAAATAAACAACAATTGAATCGTTTCTCTCTCAAATACAATCCACAAACTACAACCCCTAAAACAAATTACTAATCGAACGACCAAAGATTATTACTTTCGATTGAAAACTGAAATACAAATCTCTCATCATGTGTCGCGGAAGCCTTCTTCATACAATATTCACCTGTCTCGGAGCGTACGATATGATCATCATTGTCGTCATTGACGCTCCATGAAATCATAGAGTCGAGCGAGAGTAATCGGATTAATCATTCTCTATAAGCAAAAATCAAACACTTCTCTCCACACAAACCCATACATGCATCGGGAACTTAATTATTTATTCAAAAAAAAAAAAAAAAAAAACTAAAGAGTGACAACCATGGTGTCTCGGTCTCCTCCCCGACTTTGGCGTGTGATTCGTTCATAAACATCGCGGTCGCGTCGTCGAGTTATTTGATCTCACGGAAACTATTGAACATCCGGCGAATATTATTTTTCATATCAAATGTCAGAAAATCAAATTAGCAACACGAGAGGGGGCTTAACACTATCGGAGTTTGTACTTACATTTAATTAGACTAACAACAGTTGTGTGTTTTTCCGATCGCACTTCTTGACCATTGACCTGGGAATAGAAAACAAAAAAGTTTAATTGGTAAAACGCAAACTATGACATAAGACTCACCTTCAATATCATATCACCGGCCACTAAACCGGCAACTTGAGCGGCTCCACCTGGTTTGACACTTTCCACATACACTGGATTATCGCCAGATACCTGGAATGTGAAAAAAAGGTATTGTCTGATTAGTGAAAAATTATTATCAATCGAAATTCAATGGAGGTAGGGGGGAAACGACGAATTTTAACTCGCTGTACAAGATATGTACTTTCAACGGCGCTGGAAACACTATGTATTCCCATTTTATATTGACACATTTGAGAAAATATAAAATTTTTAAAACCGCGTCAAATGCACTGTTCGCCCATTATATTAACATGGAATAAATGAAATACAAATACAAATTTTAGATTTATGATAAAGGGCCAAGTTCCATTGAACTCTAGGTGACTATTGGCGTGACAAGCTCCATATAAAAAATTGGCATTTAGCTATTTGCGCTACAGCTCTAAAAACATTGACATATTATTAAAGAACTGAGAGTATACAACTTCACGTTGGTTCCAACATAGGCGCTAGCACTCGTGGTTCAGAGCGAAATAAATTGGAAACTTGTACTTTTTTGAAATGACATCTATTGTAAACAATGACGCAAACATTTAGATTTTAAGGGTATTGCTAGAGTTAACCAGTTTTTTCTGTTAGCCATGTTTAAACAGGGAGCTGAAATCTTCATCCAGAAATGTTTATCCTTAGATTGGATTAGGGTGGGGGGTAGGCCGTAAAGAGTGCAGCCACACTTTGGCCAGCTGCGAGCAAGGCGATCAATCTCAAGTCAATGACAAAAATACAAAGAATATCATGTATAGAGAGACAACCAGCGCAATGAAAAACATACCTACAGCTGGACTGGAGGTAATTCTTAATCTAACACCGCTAGACCTATAAATGGAGGAATCTGGTACCGAAAGTGCCTTAAGGATTTGCCAAACTAATACTTAGAACCCATGCATTTTTGGCCATGCAAAGATTCTAGAGAAATGCGTTGGAAACGTTGTCACTTCTGACTATTATGTCTCTGAACTTTGATATACCATCCCACCTGGGATGAATGGAACACAAATGAACCCACAAAGAGGAAATCGATATCTATCTATCATCTACACAGATGGAACAAAGATGGACTGTGGAACCGGTGCCGATATATTCTCGGAGGAATTAAAAATATACTACTCAAACACTGCTTCCCGATAGCAGCAGTATCTTCCAAGCAGAAGTTCTAGCAATCGCGGAATCGGCCCAAATGGTTATTATTATTATCATTTTCATTGACAGCTAGGCGGCTATAAAAGCAGTCTATGCTATTGAAATAAAATCCAACTAGATTCCCGCTGTCGCAATGAGCTCAAGGTTATTTGCTCGCAGCACACCACCAATCTCTGCTGGGTCCCTGGGTACAGTGACAACGCTGGCAGTGAGAGGGCTGACGAACTGAAAGAGGTCTGCAATGGATCATGATAGAGCACAACAGTCGATCACCACTCAGCAATCTCTGAGAACGGGTGGAGAACAAGATTTGTAGAAACCAACAACAGGTGGAAAGAACTAACTACCTGTAAAGTATAGCGGAAGCTTTGGCCAGAAAATGAAAGAGGCCCGGACTATCAAAAGTCTACAGTTTGAAAGGTCATCGCTATCTAAGAGTAATAGGCTTTGACGGGTCATCTTAAAGGTGGTTCTCATCTCAAAGATGACAATGAGGACACACCTTGGTTCCGCTGTCACTGCCCATTTTTCTGTCACTTGAGGAACAGGACCCTTGGAACTCATTACCTCCATCACAAACCAGTGAGAATAGACCGTCGACTCCTCCCACATAACGGACCTTGCCTACAAGCTGCCGGCGGGCCGAGGATTTTTCATGTATTGGTGCTGTACAAAATCAAAGGAGCGCCATTAACGCACGCATACTTGAAAAATCCTAGGCCCATGGTATAGCATGGAAAATCATTGCCGCCATTAATTTTGACATTTACACGTATTCACAGACACGGTAATTTTTTCCGGGGGGAATCGGGTAGGTGTACGGGAAGTCCGTGGTCTATTCTTACTGGTTTGTAACCTCCATGACTTAAAAGAAATTTCTGATGTCTCACTTTCTGATCTTTACAGGTTTTCGGCGATATCATGCTGGCTGGACGGCATCGGGTAATCACAGGAAGGAGGAACATTAAAAAATCTCCAACGGTCAACCAATATGGGGTCCTCATGGGACCTGAGTGTGGTACAGTAGGGTTCACCCTACTCATGGGTATTGGCCCGAGTGTTTTTGTAAAGTGAATTTAGCAGCTTTCTCAGGACACTTATACTCTCGCATGTTTGTCAGGTTAAAATGGAATTTTGCGGGAATTGAACCTGAGACAGCACACAAATCACTGCCACTACAGAGATAAAATATACCACCAGTCACTATTTGTTGATGCAGTTTTCGGCAGCATGGTTCTCATATCCTTGTGCGTTAAATCACATCTTTGGTTATTATTACTATTCAGCTCATTAACCTGTGTATTTTATCGCCAAGTCTACAGAAGTTTTGTTCGATTCGAATTTTATTTGTTTTCTTCATTATTAATGAGTTTCAACTACAAATTCAGAACCGAAATACCATTTTGCCAATGTTCTCCAGCAAGATGTTCAACAGTTGGCCTTATCTAAACAAATCTCCAATTTTAATGAATGAATTTTCAATCGCCGAGTGCAAATACACTTATTCTTATCGAAAGATGCCACAACAAACAAAACAAAATGGCAAACACTGCCACCTTGTGCAATTTTTACCAAATGTTACCGCCTGGCACGGTTCCAATAAAAAAAAAAAACAAAATCACTCATAGTCATTGTGATGATTTGCGTGGAAGGGTTTCGCATTTAGTCAAAGAGGCGGCAGCGGTGCCAGGGATACACATAAAACTGTCAGAAGTTCAATGTTGGAATGGCACGCGGCCATATTCAAGTCGCTAGGTTTTCATTTTTTTCCCACAAACCCCGAATAACATCAAAGGAACTTTTAATTTCACCGATTGCTCAGTTCAGTTGTGTGTGGATGGTTTTTTTTTTTTTTGCTTTGTCTAGGCATGTGTGTGAGGGTTCGTTGGCGGGTGGCGGCGCTGTTGTCGTCGTCGTCGTCATCACCATCATCTATTAAGCGGGAGCAGAAATATTAAAAGCAAACTAAACAGAGTATACATGGACATAGATAAGATAACGTACGTATACCGAGTACACATAACAGATGCGGTAAGGCATATGCTGTTGCATGCGCTGTTGCTCTTGCTAAGTAGAGTCAGGACTGTGTATCGCAAAGATATAGACTTAAGGGGGAGAAATTTATGAATAATGTGATAAAAAAGCTTTTTGTTTGCCAATATGTGCAAAAAATAAAAACGAGCAGGCAACTAAATAGCGAAACGGGCCAACTCTGCCGGATATGTAGAGATAGTGTGCATTAAATTGTTTCTCAAAAGAAAACGAACAAATGTGGGGTTAGCTTGGACAAAATTAGATGTATGAATAGAAAAGTTAATAGATTCCGTTATGCCTGGTGTTCATTAATTGGCATTCGGTTTATTTTTACATATTACTTGATTTTAAATATACATATTGCATATGACCGTTTTCGGAGGCTAATACTTAGCCAAGAAACGGCGAAAAGAATTACCCCACATAAACAGCCTCTGGCACTTTGCTTATATCGGAAAAAACTAATTAAGATGCACATGTAAAAACGGGCATAAAAATGTAAATGAGCGAGGGAAGAACAAGAAGATCCTGCGTACAAAGAAGATCGAATAGCTTCGCTATAGAAACAATATCCGATGGTTATACATAAAGGGTGTCCCAGAATTCACGTAAAATTTTGAATTTTGCGCCATTTAATAGTACAGTCATGCCAACGGAAAAAAAAGACAACAATGTGACAGCTGACAGTTCGAGGTTAGTAAAAATGCAGCGCGAAGTACACGAAAGAACGACGCATTTTCATTGTTGAGCAATATTTTAAAAATACATAATGAATATGACCATCATAATAATTTAAAACCATCAACTGTGAAGAGAATAATTCAAAAATTCAGGAAGACTGGATCAATTAGTGATCTTAAAGGCGCAGGGACAAAGTCCCGAATGTTTTTTTTATAAGTTTCTAATTGAATTGGGAATCTATGTCGCACCCCAGCGAGACATACGTCCTGAAAAAAGAGTCGGAAATGGAATTTGAAAAATGGCCAAACGAAAATGAAGTACGGTACCAAAATCCCATTTTCGACAATAAAAATTGGCTGGTGTGGAACATAGGTCCCCAATTCAATTATGTCCCTGCGCCGATCTTAAACACTAACAAGTCGTTCAACAGAAAACATCGAAGCAGGTTGCGAGAGTATTGCCGACAGTCCAGGAACATCAATTCCGCTCCGTATTCCAGAATTGGACATTTGGAGAAGCTCTCTTGAATCTTCATGCTTCAATTGGCTCAGGAACTGAAGACTACTGACCATGCAGCGCGAAGAGAGTTCGTTGATTATCGCATTTGGGGTTCAGAAAACCCACTTGTTGAGAAACAAATGCATCCACAACGCGTGACTGTTTGGTGCGGATTTTGGGCTGGAGGCATTATCGGACCATTCTTCTTCGAAAATACGGCTGGTCAGACAGTAACAATTAATGGTGTTCGTTATCGTGACATGATAACCCAGTTTTTAGTGCCAACATGTGGTTTCAACAAGACGGTGCCACATGCCGTACGGCAAGAGAAATAATTCAACTGCATGAGTCAATTCCTAATCGTATGTAATCGGACGTTTTTGCGATCAGAATTGGCCATCCAGATCTTGCGATTTAGCGCCATTTTGGACATTTTCTTTGGGGTTTTTTGAAGTCAAAGGTCTATGCAAACAAGCCCACGACAACGAACGCCTAGAAAGAGGAAATTGGGAGGTGAATTAGTGAAATTCAGCCACATTTATGCAAAACGGTTGTTGAAATCTCCTTTCCAGGGTTCGTCTTTTTGACAAGCAGTAAAGCCCAAAATAGTAAAAGTGGAAATGCATAAATAGTGGAATAACTATGCAACCCCCCTGCTTCGGGTTTCTGTTGGATTTTGGAGTAGGAGGGAGTTTGTACTGCAATTATTTCCGAATCGATTTGGGCGCTATTTCCTTGCCTATCGCCATGGATGGCGGATACGAGAGCGCTTTGTCTGTATAGTTCTATAATTTAGATTTTAGAGCAATGTACCTAAAACTCCCCAAGTCTGATTCCAGCGGTTATATTTTAAAAGCATTATGGGCGTTTCCAAAAATCATTTTTAACCCTTCAACTTAATTATTTTCACAGTCATAATAGTAACTTTTATAGGGAAATGTTCGCCATTATGACTTCGTAAGAGTTAACCACTAAAAATGATTATTAGTACCGCGCTTTAATAAGACCGGTCATCAGTTTAGAACAAAACTGGGTGGGAGTTTGGTGGAGTTTAGCCAAGTTTAAATATTTTGAGGGTCAATTGTAAGAAATCAGTCTGAAAGCATTTGCGAGAAAAGCGTTTTCCTCTACTTTTAGTTGTGTGTCTGAGATTACGAGTATAGCTTGCCAATCACATTGCGCAGTCGAGGTGTCATGATTATGAATAGTGAACACAAGTCGTCGGTTTGGACGGATGGTTGTGATTCACCAATCATAGCTTTTGGTAGTAACTATTATTGGCATGCAAATATTGACTGGCAAAATTCTTCCAACATTTTAAAAATTGACTAATAAAACTATCTGTATGCCGAAACTCTGAAGTTTCGAACATACATACCCACCTATGTCGATAATTATCGACACTAGTCAACAAAAAAAATATTTTTTTTTATATCGCAAATAATTTCATGTGATTCGTGTTCTAATTGCTAAAAATATTGCAGAAAGTCAAATAAAATATTTCTTTTTATGTTATTTTATGTTATTTTATCAATATTTATTTTCTTACTATTTTAACAATTTTTATATTTAAATTACTCATTTATTTTGGACTAAAAAAATTCCTTCTTCACTTTTTTCGTTTTTCGATGGTACTCTGTGGTTTGGGTTTCCCTAATTAATAACCAACAATAGTCTGCCAGCATCGCAGGGTTGTATTGTCCTTGATATCGTTTTTCAATGACAGCTATATCTTCAATCTTGGTGGAATCGCTCTCCGTGTTCTGTTTTTCATGATAGCTCCCATGAAATGCAACATGTCTTTGAAAATATGTTTTCTGCACTCGCACATATTATTATTTATTATTACATATTTAATATTTAAATTACTTTTTTTGTAGTTTTTGGAAAGAAATAAATAAATTTAAATAATAAAAAGTAATAAATAATAATAATAATATTTTCGGGGGAAAAAAATCTAAATGCGAGTGCAGAAAATTTATTTTCAAAGACATGTTGCATTTCATTTTATAAAAAGCTTGCAAATATTTGTCAACAAGGTCAAAATATTGCGGGGATTTATGATTCTCTAAAAAGTTTTCAGTGACTGCAACAAACGATGCCCAGGCTTCCTTTTCTACGTCATTTAAGTATGAAGTTAATTCGGGATCTTTTATTACCAGGAAACGGATTTTGTTTATGTAAAAAATTTAAAAAAAAGGCAAAACTAAGCTTTTCTTAAAGCCTTACAACCGTACAACCAGAAACATTTGGCAACGAACGCCTGTGATTGACCCTCAGGAAAGCTTTGAAAGAGCTGAAGAGAGGACATGGGCACAGAGAAGTGGAACCCTGTTAAAATACCTTTTGACATCGACTGCAATATTTGAAGCTAATTTTAAGTTTTCAGCGCCATTTAATACATTATTTATTTATTTGATGGTCTTAAATCCTTCATTGCAGAAAAGGCGGCGCGGCGTTCGCTTTCACCGCAACTTCAGCAGCTGATCCTTTTGCTTTTTGCAATTTCTCCTCGATCCCAATAAAAATATTTAAAATATCTCCAATCGATTGCACAGAATATAAGTCTAAAATGTACATATACCATTAAATAAGTTTAAAAATATAAATTTTTCGGAATTCAATATTCTACCAGTTTTAGAGGTAGTATAAGAAAAATAATATTTTTGGGGTAATAGGAGCAGTGTTGACAGTTTGACTCAAATTTGACTGAAAAAAAAAACAAATCCAGCCGACTGTTTTTTTGACTGAAATTTTTTCCTAGAAAAAAAAATAAAAAAAAATTGCACCTCCAATGTAAATTTAGTGTATATGAGATTCGCGCAGTGCAATGAAATGAACACACCCATTTTCCGCAAGCCGCTGAAAGTCAAATTAAATCTAGTATTTCTTGCAGTTTGCGCAGCGTTTCTTGAGAATTTTGAATGATTTCCTTTGCATTTAATTCGGTTTGTTGTTCAAGTTGCTGCCTCGGCTGGCTTCGCAGTAGCGTATTCTGCCACTCCAATTGTCCAAGACATTGTTTGTGGTTTCGGGCTGTAGCTCACGGATTCTTGGATGATGTTGGCCTTGAGTGCGGAGGGCGGATTGTCAAATCTAAGCTCCAAGGAGGCCAATTGATATCGCCGAGGCGGCTGATAACACGTTTTGGGAAGTTGGTGCGCAAAAGATCGATTGTGGCGTGGGCTGTGTGGCATGGCGTGCAATCCTGCATGAATCAGAGGACGTCTAAATCCATGTCTTAAATTCCAGTAAAAAAAAAGTCGGGTAACATGGCTCTGTAACGGGCGCCGTTGACCGGATCGTTGTTCTCAGCCTCGTTTTCGGAGAAAAATGATCCAAACTGTCACTGTCACTCACTTCTTTCCGCGCAGGTATGATACTGACTTTCTGTAAAGATTTCGAGCTGGAAGCAGCTGTCAGTGTTGAAATAACCTATGATTTAAAAACAAACCACGATGACCCACCTATTTTTGTTTTCGAAAAATAACTGTTTACATTTTCGACTGTTTTTTTGACTGGATTCGGAGAGAAAAAATCCAGTCAAACAGTCAAATTTGACTGGATTTTAACATTTTCGCCTGGCAACACTGATAGGAGCGAGTGTACCTACAAAATGTACTACATACTTTTTACGATATTTTTTTGGTGTTGACTAGTGAATCAACTGTAAATTCGTAAGGAGGTAAATGTAGATATACATAGAATGGATCAGGTCTTATGCTCCCTGTACAATGCAGGTCATACCTTTAATTGGCTTAATTTAATTGTACTCATAGTTTTTACACCCTAACCAGCAGCGTTCAATTGCAATCAGCATTTTGTACAGAATGCACTTCGAAACAGAAAGTTGAAATTATGTCTTTCTTATTTCGTTGACCTTCAGGTGACAAACGAAATTCGTCAATGTTGCACTTTTTAATTTCACACTCTCATTGTCAGCTGAAATTCAACGAATTTCAATGTAAACAACGAAATTGTTACATACAGTGACACAAGTTAAAAGACCTAGGTCAGCCATGAAAGTCAAAATAAAAAATGTAAGCCCATGCAAGAGCGATCAAAACAAAATGAAAAAAATAACTGTTCCCACATGGTATACGGTACACATTAGCGTTAGGTAATTCGTAATTGCAATGGTCAGTCACAACCAGAGAAAGAGAAGAAAAATAATTGCCCCCCTTTTAATGGGTGACTTCATTCAGTGAATGAGTTTTATATATTTACTCTCTACTTGGCTGACCTAATCCCATGGTTACACTAAACCAAATTGTTGTATTGAACGAGCAAACACACAAAGTCATGATCATGACAATTAGTAAACGCTGATTGAAAACATATTATTATGATGATGTGCCACCGGATTGAGGATGATTTTTATATGTGTATCGGCTCGAAGCTGGAGGCTTGCAGCTTTCAGATGTGCGAATTCGCATGGAGGTGGAAATGATTCGATTGGGTATTAATTGCTTTTTACCGTATAGAAGTATGTGCGTACCTATTACGTAAGAGAATATTGTTTAATTACTCGATAATTACAGATTAATTAATTATGCATCTATATTGGACCTTGGGAATCATATGAAAGTAAGTAAGTCAGTTAAATGGTTGTAAATGGTTTTGTTTTGTGGGGTTAGGCAACAGCACTCGGAGGCAACAGGTCCATTGTGCTTAAAAGGAAGCAAATCCAGTGTGTATTACCCATTTTAATGAAATTTCTTCGATTTTTTAGTGAAAGCCGAGAAAGGGAAAGTGTCCCTTAAGTGGTCTACTCTTTTCTACTGAGAAATACCAAGAATGCTGTTGATTGCATGAGTTTAGCCTACACACATCCTGGAGAGCCGTGCCATACACAGTTATGCTTCGAAGAAACCCAATCGTCAATGGAGGCCGCAGCCGAGGACTCAGGAATACCCAACACAGGTGAAGGTCCCAAAAAGTCATCCGATTTGTTTAGCTATCTCGCATTGGCGATCTAATTTCCTACCATCCACTAGAGACTAGAAGACTGTAGCTAGACAAGAAGCAAAGAGTTCAAGACTAAGATGAATTCAAAGGGTTCTTGAATTCCGGAACTATTTTGAAACGGGTTACAGGGTTCACCGGTATTTTAAGAACAGCCTCACTGTCACTAGACAGATACAGACACTCCGGCACCGCCACCTAATTGTAACAATATATTTGGCAACCATTAGGGTATCACAGATCTCCGCTAAAAAAATCCTTAGAAATGCTTGGCTAGTGTTGTTGGTTTCCACGAAGACACCAGTACCGGACCCTTGACTAGTTTTGGAGCCATTCGTGAAGATTCAACTACATCCCAATTGAAACTCAAGTTGAATCCCTGGTTAAACCCCGCAAGGAATATCGGCTTTAAATTTGCACTGCAGCTAAAGTTTCGATGTCATTGCATTAGACGGCATATCTTTCGAACCAGGTCCATTCACAGGAACTATAGGAGGGTGAAGATACACAACTGATGGTGGCTACTTATGATACCATAGATTTATGTATGATGTTTCATTTTTTTAGGATTTCAAGTTTTCTGACACCATTACCGTGATGATTGGTATATCTGTCTTAGGCTATTCTCTTCGCGAGCAGAAGGAATCTGACGGAATTGCCTCAACTAAACCACAGTTTTCAGAGGAAGCTAAAATATATACGAATCATGGCGAACGAATAGTTCAGGAACTTTGCCTACGATATACGAGTGCTTGAGTGTTCCTAAATTCAGAACTAGTTGTAATCGTACCTATATTTTAATTGGTGACGCTAGAATCAGTCAGGGTTCAGATCCTTGTGCTTTGTGGAACTAGAATGGCAGAATGCAATATGCTATGCCCTTTCTTGGAACAAGGACAGGTCCAAATAGAAATCCACACTTAACTTACGATAACCAATATTTGAGAATTTTTATCTGTGGCACGAACAGAAGGGACCAATGTTTTTGTGACGTATCTGACACGCTGATTAATGCACCTACAACCATAAAAATGTGATAAGCTAATGGTTATGCAATATGTTCTGTGGATTGCAAATTACTTCTGTCTGGTAGGTAGGTAATGACAGTGGAGTTCTGCTTTAGGTCTTATGCAATCCCTTATCGACCCCTTATCGAAGAAAGTTCAATATCCGAGGACGCTTTAAATTCCGTCGGAAGGCAGAATTCACGTAATCTTGTCTCGTATGGTGACCTTGCTTAAAAAAATTGTTCTCGACCTGAAGCTATCTTGTTCATGTTGGCATCATTAGTAAAAGTTTCAATTAAAAAATTGTCACAAAAACAAAGTATATATTTCTTCGGGCTAGAGAGAGATGAAAATATTTCGTCCGGCTGTGTCAGTAAGAAGCTGCTATAAGATGGCTCATACACACCATTGTGGTGTACTCAAGAGACCCTTCGCCTTCACATTAAACGAATCCAAATAAATCACAATGAATCCGAATCTGATTTGTGGTCTCCATTTCTTCGCCGTCAATCGCACTATTTTCTATTGTTCAATTGTTCATTCACGGCTGACGGACGGAAGCAGATTCTGATGCGGATTCCTGACTCGTCTCACCAATTTATGACTGATCATTAAATTGTCACAAGGCTTCTCGACACTCTGTCGACTTCAGAAACAAAAACTTTACAAAAAGAAAAACGTTTCTAACCAACCGAAATACAAACTATTTTCCAACACAAGTGTAAACATTCCAAATAATAAGAAAAACAAAAATATTATGTTCTATATAACCACTAGAGAAAATTAAATTTGTAATTTGCAATCTACATTATGTACATCCAATAAAATCTCTAAAATAGATTATAGCAGCAATCGTATCTCAAAACATCTAATGTCTTGCCTACGGACTTATGTTTACGTATTGCAAGTCCAACGGAAAAATTATAAATTGTAAAATATAAATTTAATAACAATTAAACTGTACCCACCTTCATGCCATATCCGTTCTCGTCCTTATGAATGGTCAGCGTCAGTAGTTGCGATGTTTTTTGCGGTTCAATTGGCGATATTTGAATTTGGGGGCGGCGAGACGATGCTAGTCGATTGACACCGACACCGCCACCGCCGCCGCCGCCCCCAATCACTCCGCCACCACTGACATTATTATTATTGTTACTACAATTGCTAATGTTGTTGTTGTTATTATTGTTGACTATATTGCTGATTGGAGTAGTTGGAGTTGTGGCGGTGGTAGTGGTAGATGTAGTGGTGGCAGAGGAGGACGACGAGGAGGAGGAGGACAGATTTAAACCATTTGCCGCCGAACCATTCATATGTTGTGAGTTGGCAGCTACTCCTCCCAAGGTATACTGAACCGGTAATGGAGGTGTCTGGGGAGGTTGTTGTGCCACACCTGTTATCACTGTTGCTATACTTGCCGTCGCTGCCTTTGTCGACGTCGTCGTAGATGTATTCATTCGGTTAAAGTCATCACTGTCATCATATTCGGGAGCACGGCTTAATAGGCTGATGGTGGTGGTGGTGGTGTAGTGTTGTTTGTTTTGTTTGATTAAATGCACACGCCAAGTAGTGTGTTGCAGCAAATGAAAATAAATAAAACAAAAACAAAAAGAAAAAACTAAGATAGAAACTTTATACAAACTAATATTGTTTATGTTTTGTATGCAAAATGAAATCGACAGAAATTACTACAACTACAAAGATATAATGAGGAACATTATGTGGGGTAAACAAAAGTATTAAACCAACATTCTAACAATCATGCAGTTAATAAGGGTTTCAATTTAGCTAACAAATACTAACTTCTACACAATTAAATTAACACTTAAAGAGGTTTAGCAAGTACCTACGTAAACAATTCTACGTCAAAGGGATTTAAATTTGACAAGAGAGCAACTATCGTCGACATTTAGAGTTATGTTAACAGTTCAGCGTTACCATTCTGCTGTACTTGCAATTGTAGAGAATTTATTTCCAAATTTAGCAAAATAAATTCAATCAAATCTGCATTTCGATTGGAGAATAATAATCCTTTTTTGACACAGGAAAACTTAAAAATGCATTTCTTGTCTGAAGACATTCACTTACTTTCCATTACCGAGCACAATAACCCCAAATAATATTTTTTTCCAACTTTGGAGACACATTGCACAATCTTCATAATCACAACATAGCATCTGTCAAACCATTATGACGTATCTGATGATAATTTTAGATTCAAAAGGAACCATTCCGATCAGTTAAGGCAACAAGTGACAGAAATTGAATCAGAACAGAAAGCTTTTTCGTTCGGTTTACGACGTTTACGTTGTTCGCTCAGCTATACAAAACTGAAACAGATCCTGAAAAACATGGCTGCCGTCTTCTCTGTCAAACGCTATCATTTAATTATGTCCAGTAAAAACATTATTTTCATTCGAATTTGCAACTTAAACTACATAAAGCAGGCAGCCAGATGACAGATGCAGAAAAAAGCAAACAAAACAAACCTCTCTCCCACTATAAATTGGCATTTCTGTTGCTGGCATCAACAGAAACAATCAATATAGACTTGTTTACGTTCTGTTGTTAAACAGCCATTTTTCTGTCGCTAAATTCTGTTGCTGAACAAAAAATGTTCTGTTTCTAGTTCTGTTTCTCTTCCTGTTCTTTGTCACTACTTGGTAAAAGTAGAATTGCGCAGAATTGAAAATCCGCAGCATAAATTTTGAAACTCTATTCCACTTAATTCATTGACTAAGAAAACTGAAATGATCGCTTTATAGTTGAAATATCGAAAAATAGTTCAACTAACCTAAGGCCCGAAACACACATGCGATTTCAATCGCGCGACTGTTTAGTCGCAAAAAATTAAACGCACACATTTCAATGTAAATGCGCGCAATCATATTGAAATGTGTGTGTTTCATTTTTTGCGACTAAACACTCGCGCGAACGAGAGAGGGGGGGAGGAGTGTCTACGCACTAAGACACTTCCTCTTGTTTCAGGCGGCAGCGGATGAATTCCCTAGATGGAATCAACGGTGGCGTCTACAGTTCCGGTCAGGTCGAACTAAAGTGTAATCCCTGTATGAGCTGCTTCGACATATTTGGATACCAGGTCTATGGGGATCTCCAATACTGAGCCAGGGTGTTGGAAAAGAGTTGGTGGCGGAGGAGCCCTCAATATGGGTCAACGGCAGCGCTCATATCCCAAAATGGGTTACTGGCATCGGTTTTTCCGGCCCGCTGTCCTAGGGTCAAAACAAGGGCCTGGTCCTCCAGGTTGGGGGTTGTGCCGTCGGGGTAACTTCCCGACCATGGAAAAAACCAGTAGTTATGAGAGAGACACAACCAGCCTCGGATAATGAAACTCCTCAAATGGCAACCAGACCCGGAACTACGGACTACGATCTGAGAGTATGTACCTGGAATGTACGAACGCTCTACACCCCAGGTGCTACTCAAAAACTTGAGTCTGTCCTCACGCGGTACAAAGCAGATATAACCGCGATCCAGGAGATACGATGGATAGGATCAGGTATGATGAAAAGAAAAGATTGCGACATTTATTACAGCTGCAACAAAAGATTGCATGTATTAGGATGCGGATTCGTCGTGGGAAATCGGCTTAGGACAAAAGTCATTGACTTCAAGCCGATAAGTGATCGCCTTTCTGTGATCCGCATCAAAGCTACCTTCCAAAACATAAGCCTAATATGTGCACACGCCCCTACCGACGAGGCAGAAGATCCTATCAAGGAGGAGTTTTATGACCTCCTGGATGGAGCCTACGGAGCCTGTCCGGAGTATGATGTAAAAGTTGTACTCGGGGATTTCAATGCTAAAGTCGGAAAGGAAAACATCTTTGGCGGATTAGTTGGTAAGCACAGAATCCACGAAACGACAACAGACAACGGCTACCGACTAATCGATTTTGCAGCAGCTCGTAATACGGTGATAAGTAGCACTAGGTTTCCAAGGCTAAGGATCCACACAGCAACCTGGCGCTCTCCAGACGGTCGAACCGCCAACCAAATCGACCATGTGCTAATCGATGCGAGGCACGCATCCAACATCCTCGACGTGCACACATTCCGAGGGGCAAACGTCGACTCTGACCATTTTCTTGTTGCGGCTAGATTCAGAGCTCGACTGTCCAACGAAAAGAAGCTGCGAACTGCCCAGAAGAAGAAATTCGACGTTGGACGCCTTAGCACACCTGGAGTAGCCAGAGCCTACAGCGAGCGCCTGAGTATGAAACTCTCCTCTGTGCACTCACCTACCACAAACGCCAACAATCAGTGGTGCCAGTATCGCGACATCATCAAGGAGGTAGCCGAAACCACCGTAGGGTACCAGCCACCCCAGAGAAAGAGCCCGTGGTATGATGATGAATGCGTGTACAGGAAAAAGGTGACAGAAGATGCACACAAGAAAGCGCTGCAGCGCAAAACAAGGGCAGCGAGAGAAGAGTATCGAGCCAGGAGAAGGGAGGAAAAGAAGATCCTGCGTAGAAAGAAGAGGGCTTACGCAGCTTCCCAGCTCAAGGAGATCGAAGAGTCGCGCGATCGTAATAACATCCGGAGGTTTTATAAAAAAGCTAAGCAACTGGCTGCTGGCTACAAAACCGGAACGCAGGCTCTTCGAGATAGCGAAGGGAACCTAGTCACCGAAGCGCAGGGAATAGTAGATGTGTTTAAGCAGCATTTCCAGCAGCTGCTTAATGGGCATCATGTAGAGAGAGTGATAGGGCAAGAAGAGAACCCACGTCCAGTCAATGAAGAACTAGTTCCACCACCTAGTATAGAAGAAGTTGGCTTAGCTATAAAAAAGCTTAAGAACAACAAGGCCGCAGGGTCTGATGGTCTACCAGCGGAGCTCTTTAAATACGGTGGTGATGTTTTGGTAGGGAGCATGCACCGAATCATCAACCAAGTATGGGTGGAAGAAAACATGCCCGATGACTGGACTATCAGCTCCATATGCCCCATCTTCAAAAAAGGCGATCCTATGTCTTGCAAGAACTATCGAGGCATATCCCTGCTAAATGTCGCATACAAGATCCTATCCAACGTACTGTGTGAACGTCTAAAACCGTTCTGCAACACACTAATCGGCACGTACCAGTGTGGCTTCCGGCCCGGCAGATCGACTATAGACCAAATTTTCACACTGAGGCAAATCTTGGAAAAGACCAACGAATTTCAAGTCGAAACCCACCACCTATTCATCGACTTCAAAGCCGCGTATGATAGCATACATCGTCAGGAGCTCTATATGGCGATGGCCGAATTCGGAATCCCGGCAAAACTGATTCAGCTGTGTCGCGCGACGCTGGAAAACACACGCTGCAACGTGCAGTTTGGAAGCAGCTCTTCCGAACTATTTCAAACATGCACCGGATTTCGGCAAGGAGACGCTCTATCATGCGACTTCTTCAATCTCGTACTGGAGCAGATAGTGCGCAGGGCAGGTGTCAACACGGAAGGCACTATCTTCAACAGGTCCGTCCAGCTGCTTGGCTATGCGGACGATATTGACATCATCGGTCGCTCCCAGCGTGCCGTGATAGAAGCGTTCACGGCGATTGAAGAACAGGCGAAATCCGTTGGACTTGTAGTAAATGAGGACAAGACTAAATACATGCTATCAACAAACAAACAAGCATCTGTCCACCGCCTAGGACAAAACGTCACTATTGATAGCAATAATTTCGAGGTAGTTAAGGAGTTCACCTACCTCGGAGTAAACGTAAACTCCACGAATGACACCCTAGTGGAGATCCGACGAAGAATTACCCTAGGAAACCGCTGCTACTTCGGTTTGGCAAAACAACTGGGTTCAAAACTCCTAACTCGAAGGACGAAATGTGTGCTCTACAAAACCCTCATCCTGCCAGTTCTGCTTTATGGCGCCGAGTGCTGGACGATAAGCAAGAAGGGAGAGATGCTACTGGGCTCCTTCGAAAGAAAAATACTTCGGCGGATTTTTGGTCCTGTGTGCGAGGAGGGCGAATGGAGGAGAAGATACAACCGCGAACTCTATGAGCTGTACCAAGATGTTGATGTAGTCCAAAAAGCCAAAACACGTCGACTACATTGGCTCGGCCACATCGAGCGAATGGACAATAATGCTCCAGCCAAGAGGGTCTTCGAATCCCAGCCCCCAGGTTCGAGAAGACAAGGAAGACCGAACCTCCGTTTCAAAGACCAAGCCATCGCGGATGCCAGAGCGCTTGGTCTGGACAATTGGAAGCAGCGTGCCCGGGATCGTAGAGGATGGAAGGCTGCAGTGTCTCAGGCAGAGACTCTTCACGGGTCGGGAGCCCGATAAGTAAGTAAGTAACACTCGCGCGATTGAAATCGCATGTGTGTTTCGGGCCTAAATCTGTAGAATAAAGCAGAAGATAAATCCAACTTGAAATTGTTCAAACTTGAGAATAATAATCAAACTTGGGAATGATCAGATAATGTTTTTGAAACATTTTTGTATAGAGATACCTTACATCAAATTCAAAAGTTGTAAAATGCAAGTATGAATGCTTTCATTGTGATTCAGGCGCTAAACGTACTTGCCGTGAATTGGACAATTGACATTTGTCGCCCCGATGCATTCATTCATTTGATTTTATAATCGCGTCCAATTTCTTGGGATTCACATCGTGGTTTTCCTATTTGGTGCTTGTTTTTTCGATTGCTTTGCTCTGAAACACACAAATTTTAGCAACAAATACAAACAATTACTTTGCAAAAATGTTTTTTTCTTTATTGCTTTCATTTCCCAATACTTCAATGTAAATCATAAACAAATTCCGAACCAATTCCTGTCGGAGCATATCGGAATAAAATTCGTATGAAGCTCTCAAAAATATTAGTCATAAACGCACTTGATCGCACGACAACGCAAAACGTCGGTGTGCGTTACATAAATGTCGAAACAATGTTCCGAAAAGCTGTTCGGAAGTATTGAATTTGCTGTTTCGACGGAGGTATCCTTATAGCTAGGACAGATTGTAAGCTATTTTTTGAAATGGCCACAGTCTCGGCTGTCAAAGTTCTATTATAGCTACTGAATGATCTTTTATTATAAGTACTTTTTATGTTATGTTACAGACCTCCGAAGCTCAGTTCAGCGTAACCAAAAGATGCGAAGACTATTGTTTTTGAAGCGTTTAAATCGAAGGATCTCGAGTTCAGTCATTTATTTACAGCAGAACTTTGAGCATTCGCTGATTTAAAAAGGTAAACAAATTATATCGCCGAAAACTTTCTGACACTTTGAAATGGGCCAATGCCATATGGCCGCGATGGAAATGGAATTTTGAAATGAAAATGAATGCAAACGTACAAGTTGGAGAACATTAAGGTTCCGACTTTAAGGTTGACAATTAAATTCGAAATTCAAAATCAAATAAACAAATTTTGCAGAACAACAACTATAGCCCCCAAAGCTAGTAAAAGACATTTTAATCATCATAGACATCACTAAGCTCAGGAATAGTGAACGGCGAAACTTCAAAACAATTTTATGTTGCTGGCAATTTTCGAGCAAAGAAATTGTTACCGGAAAATTGATAATAATGTGATTAAGCACCCACTAAATACATAACATGCAAGTATTGTTTTTGAACAAAATACAGCTGTAAATAATAACAAAATTACCGGCAACTAACCGCGTAGTCCGTGCCCCCTTGAACAATTGTTGTTCGGCTTCAGCTGTGCGATGTTATCGGCAATAAAAACTTAGCTAGTAGACGTTCACTTTTAAAGCTTACCTAATTTTAGCGAACATAGAAAGACCTAACCTCTAGAATTTTAAAGACAGACCATTAACATTGTTTTTCGATCATGTTTTTCGAAATAAGAATAGAAATTCGAATTATAGAATATAACAAAACTTATATCGAAAACTTGATATAAAATTTTCGGGATTCAACCTAATAACTGTTAATGGCACTGACAGTTCCGAAAAGCGAAATTTCTTAACCAATTCTGTGACGAAAAGTTTAAATTTAGTCGCCATTTCTCACGACCAAGGCTAGTTTACCGAATTTGTGTTGAAGTCAGTGTTAATCGTGTACCCTAAAATGTATCAAAGACTGATCACATATATGACGATGGTCGCCTGAGCGACATCGTTTTCGAATTTTCGACGTCGGTAAAAAGCAATTTACTGGATGACGTTTATCGATTTATATTTATATTTATGGATAATAACTTGGATGTAGGTTTTGATAAATGACTTCGATTTCGAATATACATTTTCGCCATTTTTTCGAAGTTCACATATTCGTTCACAAGATTAAATAAAGTTCATTAGCAAATAAACTTTCTCAGTGCCTCAAAAAAAATTGACCTGCGAAGTTTCGAAATCACACCATAATTTAATGATGAGTTGCTATAGCTGCTGATGGTGAGTTGGTGAATGGAACTGATAATGATATTAATGCGACTGCATTATTGCCGTCAATACGATTACATCAGATTGCTGTTGTCAGAAACTGGATCCATCACTTAGTCTCTCCCACATAATAAAATAAATGACACATCATTTCATCTGACAGTAGCAGCATCACTTTAATTTTTACAACATTTTTTTGTTTAGTTTCCCTGTGAAAACTGAAAAACTACCATCAATTTGCATATTTCTCAGAGCCAAAGCGAAATGAAATTAATAACCGCCACCGCCAGCCAGCGTCATCATTGTAATTATCATTGTTGTTGGCAGTAGCGTCGGTGGTGATTATGATGGCGGAATTTCTTGCAGCTTGCTACACTTGTTGTCACATCTGTCAGAGCTCGCGCGGGGTAAAAGCCCTCTGCAACACAATTTAAATATCGTGCTTGAATGTTGATTCATAAATTAAATTTATTTCCCTTTCGTTTTTACTACATTATTTTTTTTTTTTTTTTAAGAAATTGGCAACTTTGTCGTGTGAATCTTGGGATTTGTATTTTCCCGTCAAACGATCAGAGAATCATCATCAGTTTTGAAATCAAACATGTCTGCAATACCAAGCCAAGAGTATATGCAAAAACTAAATGCACATCTACTTCTATGTATTTCGTAATAATTTTGTTTTGTTTTGCTTTTGTATATGGATATTTCATGCAAGAGAATAAAAGTGAAAATTCGAGATGAAAATTTTTGCTTTAAATGCTTCCATGAATCAAAGTCGAGCGATTAATTATTTTTGTTGAAAATGAGTTGGGCGGGTGGGCGATTGATTTTTCTCGATGCAGATCTCAATTTGTCGAAAATTTATTTTCAAAAACATCGTTGGTGGGTTTTTGTGTATATAGGAAAAGATTTCTCGTGTGGACTCTTTTAATAAATAAATATTTTGTGACTCACTAGGGTGATCCGATCAATCGGATGACTGGAAGCATTTGAAATTCAATTTGGTCTTTGGTTTTTTTTTTTTTGAAAGCGAATTGTATGCCAAATTAATTTGTTTCCCGATCTATTTACTATTTTATTTATTTCAAAGTTCAAAGTACTCTGAAAACAGCGGAAGTGGAAATAGTTCCTCTCTATTGTAGCGGTGATTCAGAACGTGAGTCAGAGAAAAAAAATGTAGATAATAATGATCCTTTCCGAGTTATACCCTATTCATACCAAGCCGAAAACTGAATTTTCGTCAAAAAAATTTAGAAAACTCGTAGATGCATTCACACCGAACACCAACTCTTTTTCGTTTGACGTTTCAATTAGCTGTGAAGCTAGCTATGAAATGTTTGTGGCGACTAGACTTTTATTTTAGTTACTAAACGTCGCTCGTATTGACATAATATAAAAACAAAATTATTTAAGCTACTTGATAATCGTTAACTTATGGTTAAATGCATAAAATAATTAACATAAACAACAATCAAAATCAAAACATCTGAAAATACCATTTAGTTATGACAGGTAGTGCTGCCGTTCTAAAATTGAATAATTTGCTCTTTATGGTGCAAAGATAACAAGAGATTCCACATTTGTAAACAAAAAAAACTGAAAGAAACGACAGCACCGAGGCTCTCACTCAGTCTCTCACATCCTGTCAGCAGTTTTGCTGAGCTCGCTGAATGTTGCAAAAGGTGTGTCTGCTTCAACAACCCAACGATTGTACTAGTTTTCGTGGCGTTTTCATGGAAAACGACCTCAAACAACTCGTTTTAAAAACTGCAATATCTATGGGAAAACTTCTGTTTTCGATGAAGTTTTCGACTGTTTTCGGCTTGGTATGAATAGGGTATTAGATTTTAGTGAATATTTGTTATTTTTCTAATTTTTCTTCTAGCTAGATTTTATTTTTTGAAAGCCTAATAAGACGAATTTAAGACCATAAACGTATTGTCAGTCAGTTAATGTCATTTGCTACCGCCTTTCGCTCGACTTTCTTTAGTTGATTTGTCCGTTTTTTTTTTAGACCTTTCGCCAGTTGCACGATTTATGTTTAGTCATTTCTTACGACGCATACTTATCTGATGCAAAATCGCATGATACTATGATCTCACCGAAAACCGCATAATGTACGAGTATATAGTGAAAGCATGGACGTGAACGTAAGTGAATCACTATCGGCATTCCAGAATCGAATATACGAGTGTATTCCAATTTTTATTTTTTTCTAAAACCCGTTTTCATGCAAATGTATTACGTCGTTTAAAATAAATTTGTTAACAAATTAGGCAAAGACAGCGGCACGTATTGTATTTTAACAAAAGAAGATTTCAAATTTGATTACCATAAGTGGGTTAATGATGTTTGTGGATCCTGTAAGGACGTAAGCTAATAACCCAATTGTTAAGGTGTCGCAGTTTTGAAATGTTCTTTTCGCGAGGTCATTTTGTGATCCGTGTCAGACAATACACTGAAAATACCTGTCAACAATTTCATTTAATAAATAAATAAAAAATAATAATAATTCTTTTCGATGGGGAAATCCTCCATTTGCTATGTGATTTGATGACTTATTGTCACTCAGAGTCAAAATTTTCTTGTTCCCTTTTTGTTAAATTATTTTGCTAATGTCAAAATAAATATTTTTGGCAGCTTCTCATTTGGTGTTAGATTTTATTTTTGTCTTAATGTCAAGGTCTGTCAGATTTGTTGCTGTTTTGTTTTATTTTATTTTAAGGTGCTAAATACGGGAAGTAATGAGAATTGGCAGTCAGCAATATAAAATTATTAAGCATTGCCATGGGGTAAATATAATAAGTCTGTTTTATTGGCAATCTTACTTAGTGAAGTAAAGTAAACTAGGATTTTCATCACGCAATTACAACAACTGCACTCAATTTGACACCACTGAGATTCACACAAGCTATTCATTTCTAGTAAGAGTGACTTTTTAGCATTCTTTAATTCTTAACACTAGGGGGAAAACATTTTATGCTGACATTTGAATCTGTTCATAGAGTGCCTCCATTAATTATACATAATATGTGTCGTCTGTGGTGGGTGTAAAACTGTAAATGCATAAAAGAGTGCATAATTTAAACAAATTTCAAAATAAATATTTTCTCTTGTTGTTTGGGTTGCATTTTGTTTCAAAATATAATAATTGAAAATAAGTATGTGTGTCTTTGATATGTCAATATGGGATAAAATAAATAAAAAATAAATAGGTGGCGCAACAGGCGGGTAGACACCGAAGGCATAGCTTCTCGCAACCATTCGTTTTGTGTGAGTTTCTATTTTTGGGACGAATCGAAGGGACCAACAATTTTATGTCGAGTCCGACCGGCTAAATTGAGAAGCTTTTTTGTGACAGTCATACTCTCGGATGTTTGTCAGAAGTTCGCGAGAGGTGGCGCAGTAGAAAAAACGTTGTGTTTTTCCGGGGATCGAACCTGGGATCCCTCGCACAGTAGTCCAGCACACTAACCACTGTGCTACTGCGCCCAATGGGATACTTTTTTTGTAATAGCGCATCCTTCAATTTTGTATTCCCTGTTCATTTTTTAACTAAAGTATGTAATGAAGGTAAAGTATTATTTACATACTCTTTTTTTAAGTGAAAGTCATTCGATTGCAGCCAACTGACATTCCAACTTTTGATTTCAATTGAGATTCTTTGCTCATTTCTCCGCATTGAGGTTTTTTGCTCATTTCTCCGCATATTCTCATTTTCGATTGCATTGAGTTATATGTTTCAAATGTAAATAATCCCATGTCGCAATCGAAATGAACAAACCAAGGACAATTTAAAATATTTATACACCTGATTTCGAAATAAAAATCATACAATGAAATCATTTGGTAATAAACTTATTCAGCCAAAATTTAGATTGAGAGAACTTCATTAGATTAAAAGTTTTAAATTCGAGTAATACACGATTCGATCGAATCTTAGAATTTGCGTGAATACTCTTTTGGACTCACCTAATAAACACATCCGCCTGTGTTTTTGCTTTTTTTTTTCTTGGGTAATAATTCGTGATTTTATTTTTAACATACAGATACAAAATGTCAAGAAAAGAAAAGAAGTAAGCAGATAATCATTATTTGTTTGCGTTTAAACGTTGATTATTCATTTTTTTCAGAAGGATTTTGATTCTGAAATTGAATTTTTCATTGATGGCCATTTTGACAGCAATGACAGCTGTTAACTTTTAAGGGGTAAAACCGACTGTTCAGAAAAGTGTTTGGGGACTGTTTTATTGCATATTTTCTTAGTTTAGGCTGCAGTTATAGCTATCTGTAAAATGCATCCGTAAACAAATGGTTTCACTTTTTTGGAGCACTTAAACTTAATCGTTGAACTCAATGTTGGTCTTAAATAGTTGCTTTTGAATTATAAAACTAATTCGTCAAAAAAAATTAAGCAATTGATCTTTAAATTTTCTAAAAAAAGAATTTCTTTATTTTGCCGTACGAAAAACTTTTTCTGTTCAACTTCTCAACCAGTTTCACGAAGTATTCCACTTAATTCCTATGATATGCTATGGTTTAATGTTTCAGTTTTGTTCTGTTTCGTGTTTTAAAGTCCAAAACGATTTTTGGACTTTATTTTATTTTCAAAAGTGCAATAAAGTCCAAATTAAAGTGGAAATAAAATCCACAATTCATAAACAGTAGAATATATATGCAACCCCCCAGCTAGTCTTTCTTTTAAATAGCTGAGTGCAATAATGTCCAATGAAAACTCGTTTTGGATTTTATTGCAATTTCAAAAGTGTAATAAAGTCCAAAATTATGTTTTGGACCTTTTTGCATACGACTTTATTTCATGGCACCTAGCTTTTCATTTTTACTAACCCCAAACTGTCAGCTGTCACATTATTATCTTTTTTTCCGCTGGCATCACTGTACTTTTAAATGGCGCAAAATTGCGTGGATTATGGGACACCCTTTATTAAGGAGACTTAGGCCCTAGTTATACCTATCATTGAAATGCATCATTGGAACAAATCAGTGGAATGGTGGTTTCATATTTTTGACAAGTCGGTTATAGCAATCATTGAAAAATGCTTGTCAGTGAAAGAACCTATCAGTGACTTTTCAACAAACGAGTCTAGGTTTTGAGGTTAGAGGTGATCATTGAAAGCAAAACTGACAGCTGAGAATAGGAAGAGAATCGAATACACCACTGTTAATTTAAAGAAGAGTTTAAGTCAGAATTAAGTAATTTCTTTCGTAAAAAAATTCCACAATTGATAACCTTTATTTTGATATCAACTAAAGCCGATATTGTTTGATTAATCGTCTTAAAATCGGAAAACACAATTTTCAATGATGCATTTCAATGATAGCTATAACTAGGGCCTAAGATAAAAACATGTGACGCATTTGCTGTTCTTCCGTATAACGCACGGCGGCAAGTCATTTGTAGGGGATTCGGATTATTATAGTTTCGCGAAATGAAACAATGGTCTGACAGAATGCCGACAGTTCCAATATTTGCTATGACGGCATTTGGAGGGGGATCTGATTTCTATATCGTCGTAATTACTTGGGATTTTTTTTTTTGTTTCTGAAATAGCCAAATCGACAACGAAACGATTTGTGAAAATAAGAAACTACCTATTCTCTACATATAGTGATTGCTTTAAACAGTGATTTATGTGTATTTCAAGTTTGATTTCTCAACTCATCTTGTTTTCGTCGTTCTGTTTGTTAGAAACTTTATTTTCAACTGGTTAAAGGGATTTTGGTTGGAAGTGGGCAGCTTTTCTTGGAGTTTAAACAATATTGAATAAAGAAAATACAATTTAGGAAAAACTGATCAGAAGACGGCGGAAAACTACGAATAAATACCCTCACCCAATGGGCGAGCAACTTCTTTAGAAAATTGAACCAAACGTTTTTTTGAATCTTCTATAATTTTAAGTTATTCTTAAACATCTAACATTTTATAGCGGGAATAAAAACCTTAATATGTGCTTTTGGTCTATACATGCGAGAGTTCTCGTCGCATATCATGAAAATCCGTTCTGTCGCATCCAGCTCATTTAACAAATGATGTGTCAAGAAAAAGTTAATATTTTCAAACTGTCAAAATAAAAAAATTATTTCCTCAACCACCTAACAAATGCATTTTTTTATAAATATCAAAAATTGATTAAAAAAAAGAAGCTAGTCTTCCCCCAGGATGACTAATTATCCTGCTTTTGAATAACCCCAAGCGGAAGCAATGCTCACATTAAATACACATGTTCAAAATATCCTCTGTAGAATATATTGGATCCCGTTTGGTCACATCATTAATCGACGTTAAATGTATGCACGATGTTTTCGATGCAAAGGCGTAAATGCCGTGAATCGATTAAATTAATCTGTCTGTATAATCAATTGATTGCGCCTAATGATTTCATGCTTTCAATCGAATATGCCAACCAAAGCAAGCAAACAAACAAACAACCTCGGTGTGCTTTATAATTATATATTCGCCTAGTCTCCCAACCATCGAGAAGACACATTCGAGCTGTTGGGTGATCGATTGCAATCAGTGTGAATTTATTGTGAAATAAATGCAAACAACGTAACGTCACCAACGCCATAGCCATTACCATCTCATCTCATAATTGTTGTCGTTAGCATCGTCTCCACTGATGGAGATTTATGCGACATTACTCTCGTTCGTTATGTGTGTCTGGTACTGGTTATTGATATGTTCATTTTGATTTGGGGTGTAGATACTTTACTACGCTGCGCATTCTGTTGGCAATTATCCCCGCGATCAATGACGCGATCTGGCAATTACTATGTCACCTCCACCACCTACAGATGTGAGATGATGTTGACGATTGACCATACAAAATGGAGTAACCGGTTTTGCATTTAGCCTGACTAGTGACTTGTTCTATGGACATACATCGATTATGCACATTTCTCGTAGATTGGTGGAGCCAAGATTTATTCTCACACATAGCAATGCAGTTAAGGGCGCTACACAGATTTATTGGCAATTTGCCGCATATACCAAAGCGCACGCGAAGAGATTTAATTGCTATTCGCCTGATTTTGTATTTTATGTCCGTTTCAGAGAGAGAGATAGACAGAGACACAAAGCGTATTAGATCAGCTCTGGCTCTGGGTGTTGTTTTCTGTTCTGTCAGTAAATCACGGACAGTTTTGTGGGCGAAAACAAATGACCAAACAATGAACTCTTAATGAAACCATTTTTAAAAATATATATATACATCCATTCATACGAGTATGTGTGGTTGTTGCAGTCTGTTGCTTTGAATAAAATACTTGTATACATATTCAAATTAGTTGTTGGCCCATATATGCGAGATTTGGAATAATTTGACTTGATGATCACGTTGACAATCAAATTTAATAAGGTCGTGCTTCGCAAACGACTGTTTTGTATTGTTTTATGACAGACTACGATTTTTTGATGTTCAAATTCGGGTTTATTTACCTCCGCATTAAGAATTTTGAACAGCTTATAAGTATCTTTCGTACGTAAATCGATTTTTTTTCAATTTTAAAAATTGCTCATTACATGATGAATGGTTGATTTGGCATATGAACAAAAACAACACAATGGGCTTTATGAATATCATTTTTAACCTTTACATTAAATATTTCGTAGGTCAGAATAGATCACGCAGCTTTCTTCACATATCCACAATTGAAAATTTGTTGAAAAAAAACAAGATTTGTTTTATTAACTTCAAAAGGTAGTTCCTGCCGGCGGCGGCGGCGTTAGTTCTTCCATAATAAATTTGTATCGATCACTCTCCATTACTGTCAAACAATAACTGACAAATGACAATCAAAATGACAGCCAAAGAAAATACATAAAAAAAAAATAAATAAATAGGTGGCGCAACAGGCGGGTGACACCCAAGGCCTAGCTTCTCGCAACCATTCGTTTTGTGTGAGTTTCTATTTTTGGGACGAAATGGAAGGGACCTACAATTTTATGCCGAGTCCGAACGGCTGAATTGAGAAGCTTTTTCATGACAGTCATACTCTCGGATGTTTGTCAGACGTTCGCGAGAGGTGGCGCAGTAGAAAAAACTTTGTGTTTTTCCGGGGATCGAACCTGGGATCCCTCGCGCAGTAGTCCAGCACACTAACCACTGCGCTACTGCGCCCACAAAGAAAATACATAGGTCTTATAAATAAAAGCTTAAGAACAACAAGGGAGCAGGCTCTGATGGTACACCAGCGGAGCTTTTTAAATACGGTGGTGATGGTTTGGTAGGGAGCATGCACAGAGTCATCAACCAAGTATGGGTGGGTGAAAACATGCCCGATGCATGATTGGACTATCAGCTCCATTATGCTCCATCTACAAAAATGTCCTGCAACTATCGAGGCATATCCCTGCTTAATGTCGCATACAAGATCCTATCCATCGTATTGTGTGAACGCCTTAAACCGTTCTGCAACACACTAATCGGCACGTACCAGTGTGGCTTCTGGCCCAGCAGAGTCAAATCCTGGAAAGACCAACGAATTTCAAGTCGAAACTCACCACCTATGCATCGACTTCAAAGCCGCGTATGATAGCATACATCATCAGGAGCTCTATATGGCGATGGTCGAATTCGGAAACTGCTGCAACGTGCAGTTTTGGAAGTAGCTCCTCGGAAGGAGACGTGCTATCATGCGACTACTTTACTCTCGTACAGATAGTGCACAGGGCAGGGAAGGCACTATCTTCAACAGGTTCGTTCAGCTGCCTTGGTATGCGGACGATATTGATATCATCGGTCTTTTCCAGCGTGCCATGATAGAAGCTTTCACGGCTATTGAAGAACATGCAAAATCCGTTGGCCTTGAAGTAAACGAGCACAAGACTAAGTACATGCTATCAACAAACAAACAAACATCTGTTCACCGCCTAGGACAAATTGTCACCAATGTTTACAACAATTTCGAGGTAGTTAGGAAGTTCACCTACCTCGGAGTAAACATGAACTCCACGAATGGCTACCTAGGGGAAATCCGGCGGAGAATTACCCTAGGAAACCGTTGCTGCTTCGGTTTGGTAAAATAATTGGGTTCAAAACTCCTAACTCGAAGGACGAAATGTGTGCAAAACCCTTATTCTGCCAGTTCTGCTTTATGGCACCACCGAGTGGTGGACGATAAGCGCAAGAAGGGAGAGCTGATACAGGACTCCTTAAAAAAAAAATACTTCGGCGAATAGAGGATAAAATACAACCGTGAACTCTATGAGCTGTACCAAGATGTGGATGTAGTCCAAAAAGAAAAAACACGTCGACTACATTGGCTCGGCCATATCGAGCGAATGGGCAATAATGCTCCAGCTAAGAGCATCTTCGAAATCAGCTCCCAAGTTAGGGAAGACCGAACCTCCGTTTCAAAGACCAAGACATCGCGGATGCCAGAGCGCTTGGTTTGGAAAACTGGAAGCAGCGTGCCAGGGATCGTAGAGGACGGAAGGCTGCAGTGTTTTAGGCAGAGACTCTACACGGGTCAGGAACCCAGTATATAAGTAAGTAAATAAACTGCAGCCTGTATAATTTCATATCAATCGGCATACTCTTAAGGCGCACTTCTTGTATGAATTTCCTTAATTGCTGGCCATTCATTTATTTGAGAATTTCCGTAAAAGAAAGATGAAATCATAAGAAAAATTAGACTGTATAACAATGTCGAATCACAGTTTGCTCGCTTTGAGAAGAAGATTTCTTTCGCCGGTGATTTCATCCGCGAGTCCCAGGCGATTCGCCTCGAAAGAGAAAAATGCACATCTAGGGGGAGTTTTTTGCAATTTTTGAATGATATAAAAATTTAAGGAAATGGTTCTAGTGGTTATTATGATAGAAATATGCGGAATATTACTCACAGGCTTTTAATTATTTGTGCCTCGGTTTATTTATATAACTGCAGACATAGATCTGCTATTCGAACTGACTTCTTTGCACTTCGCGGTTGAGGAATGGGCAAATTACACGCTTCTAAGAATGACTGCAGATCTTTTCGCTAGCATGTTTGCAGAGAATTCCACCGTAGATTCTGCACAACTAGAGCCACCAAATATCCCGAGGGTGCAAACATCGATGGAAGAAGTGAAATTTCGGCCTTTTTCTCTACAAAGCACAGGTTAGACCAGGCCTGGAATATTGCTCCCATATATGGAGCTCGGCCCCAAAACATTCACTTAACCTACTTGACATCATACAGAGACGAGCAGTTGTACTTATTGGAGACCCTACACTCACATCGAATCTACAACCTTTGGTGCACAGAAGACAAGTCGCTGACTTCTATAGGTTGTTCTATAGGTACTTCCATGGTAGATGTTCCGAGGAACTCAAACACATTATCCCTCGAAATACAACTTTTGGGCGCCACACAAGACATGTTCTTAATGCTCATGACCATACAGTACACTTGACAACAGCGGGGACATCAACTTTCCAAAACTCCTTCTGTTACAGGACAAGCAAACTTTGGAACTTGCTTCCTGGGGAAATATTTCCATCAGAAGACTAGAATTTGCAGCAATTTAAGTGCAGAATTAACATACATCTGCAAGCGTCTCAGGGCGCTGTTGAAGCGTTATAGGTTCGCCTTTCCCGGGGAAAAAAAAAAAAAAATGTGGCACGCAGATAGGTCTTAAACTGATGAGGCATAAGGAGCAAGAAGTATTGGGGCATAGAACCAAATCAATTTCGACAGAAACAACGACAATTGTGTTACACTTATAATGTCTGTATCATGTCATTTGATCTGTATATACCTGAGTCTAAACTTGTGTGGGAATGCGAGCAAAAACTTAATAAACTATTGTATGTACATATGTACAAGAAGCAAGTTGATCCTCTGTTGGATACTTTACCATGTACAGCGAGTAATAAAATGGCCGTTCCTTGCTAGGGGATAGGATCATCTGTAACCTTAATAGGACTTTAACCATTCTGCGGAAAAGGAGATCGCACCATGAAAATATTATTCAGAAAACTATGGAGAGGAAAAAGAGGGCTAGAACCTGGAATGACACATAGGACATTAAATAAGCCAAGTAACTTCAAGGCAAAATAACAGAAAAAGATTCGAAGCATCTTAACGGACTTCCCAATGGGGCATTGTAAACTATAGGAGCGCGTAAGGAAACTATGTACATATATCTAAGGAAGGTCTCTGCAGATTCTGTTCTGCGAGGAGTAAAGTGAAATCAAATCACTGTCATGTCTATCTATTGCAAAGGTCGCTAGTATAGTGCGCTCAAGTAGAGCTTCCATAACTCTCAATCTTCAGCCATCGAATTTAAATCATTAGGACCAATCATATGCGTAGAGAAGCGATTATCTGACTTAAATTTTCAATTTCAAATTAAAAATTAAGATCAACGTTAATGTCCTTTAATAATAACATAACATAGTTCAAAATACACATCACCTAAACTAAACGGAAGATTCTGTCAAACAGATTTCAACCCCATACAATTACAGACTTGAAGATGCACATGTCAGCCTGTGTACAATGCATATGTGTGTTTGTGTTCTATGTTCTTTGTCGACTGATGTGTTTTGTTTATTTTGTGCTGTCAGTTGTCATTACTACATGATCTCGATTGTGATCTTTAACGGTTCATAAGACAATAAAACATTTTTTTTAAGCATTCTTTGGTGTTAACTGTAACGACGAGTACATGAGGTTTCAGTTGATTTATGTTTAGTATGCATTGATCGTATATATTGGAAAGATACGCGAGTTATCAACATCTTAATCGCGCATTGGAATGCGACTTGTATGGCATCCGGCATTGGTTGGAAAGTGTGTTTAAATATTTTCTTTTTATTTAAATTCTTTACCTGTGGCCTTGTACATTTGAAGCACATGTATGCTTTTTTTTTAAATGAGACTATCATTGATATTCTCTAGGTCAATGTGATAGGTGCCAGTCGAAGTGACAGATATAAAAAAAAAACAATAGTCTTAAGCAATTCAACTCTGTCAAAGAAATCGACAATTTTGTACTGATGTGACAGTTATTTTCATGTGACAATTACTCTCATAGTCGACTCAAGTGACAGCCTCTTTATTTCGAGACAGAATTCGCACAATATTCAATAATTTGCATGTTCAGTTAAGCTACTCGAATAATATACCCAACACACAACAAAAGTGAGGTGACAATGACACTCTACTGACAGAAGGATAGGAAACTTAAGTTGACAGTTGATAGTGAATGATCTCTTGCATGATCAATGATTTCTAACCTCAACACATTCATTTTTTTTTTGTCATGGAAGCACTCTATTTCAAAGACTAAAAGCATTGAGCCAAAGCCAGGGGACAAACGCACGTTTCGAATATAATCATTTATTTTGGAATATTTTAGTAATTTGCACGTTTCGCTATTGTTATGAACATTTTCCGGGAACCAAAAAGAAAAGATTGTTGCAACATCCGCCAGAGACCGCATTATACCACCACCTACATGCACACGGTTTTGGTTAGCCATTGTTGTACCATATGCATGCACTCCCTAGGCCCCCACTTGGTGTTGTTTTTGTCTTAATGGCCGTCGTCGGTCGGTCGGTCGGCCCTCCCCCTTCAAAGCACAGATCGTATTAATTTATGCGTATATACCTACCGTATAGATGCAATATGCATGTACTAAATAAACCAGCTAGTTACCGCAATTAAAGAGGCTTATAGCTTCCTTTTTCATTTTATTTGGTTCGAGGAAATTTTCCTTTCTACATGCTTATGGTTGGTGTTGTGCTGCTGTGTACCACCATTGAACTTTTGCGGAAAATTAGTTTTATATTTCACGATTTATACGCGCGCACTATTGTGAATCAAAATTTGCATATTTATGCAATACTGCGATGATGGCGATTGCGCTGTTCCCGCAATGGCGGGACTGATGATGATGAGTAAACTATGGTGTGTTGTGCGGTTTTCCAAATGGATGAGATTCATTCGAGTTTAATGCGCTTTGTTTGTGGAGGGATTTTGTAATTGGGTTGAAATTGGCAATTAGTCAGATGCGCCAATTTGACTGAGATCTGCCGATCATGTAATGGGAGACATTCTGTCTAAAATATCTCGTTGGCATTGGTTTTGGGGCGCAAGACTACATCTGTCAGTGTCTTCTTATTCTGAAGTTGGAGGGAGGACCTGGGCCTCAATCACACCAGTTAGTCCGGTGCTTAAAGCCGACTACGAGCACCTACAGTTGCACATTTTAATTTGGTTGAGGTTCTTTTCTATTTCAGAGGGTCACTTTCAGCGAGGTCTACCTCTGTTGTGGCGTCTCGAAAAACTACGACAATTGAAATAAAGTTCCGGTCAGGGTTTAACATTTTAAAGCAATAGGCAAGGCATCTCTGTAGTAGAACATGTGAAAAAACATTAGGTAATTGTCAGATCATAATTCACACAGAGTCTGGCAACTATTGCGAGAAATTTGATTGCCAACCTCTGGAATTTTGACACATTTTGGGAATTTTCAGAATTCAACTTTTCTCCAAATTTAAGACGAGTTGGTGCTCAAATTATTATCCCTCAAACTAACTCACGATTCGTATGTTTGCCTAAGCAACAACACGAGCCACCGTTTTACAAAACCAGACGAAATTCAGTCAACAGTAGGAGTAGAACCGAGAAAAAACCACATCACAACCCTTTAAAATGATCCAACGATTTGTGCAGAGATGTGTTAAGCTACGATTACACTGTCATTTTTTTTTTTAGTCATTTAAATGTCGCTGTGACGTCAAGAAAAATGTCGCATTAGATCGACATTTAAGCTACGATTCGTCATTGAAAAAATGGCGATCACGCGAAATGACTATCATCGTCATTTGTGTCCCAAAATCAAATGACGGACACTGCGAGTCATTTAGAATTTGTTTTTTTTTTTCGCCATTTAAATGGCACTTAATTCATGTCATTTGGTGCGCCATTTTCCCAGTCATTTAAATGACGCTGCCAAAAATGGCGATCACACAGAGCGACATTGAAATGACTGCTTTGTGAAGGGATTTTTACGTCAGAACGCCATTTAAATGACTCGAAAAAATGGCCGTGTAATCGTAGCTTTACGCTAGGTAGCTAGACCTCAGTCAAAATTGAGAGTTTTGGGCATTTGGACATTTTGGAATATCAAATCTCAGCTTTCCACCGAATAAAATGCGAATTGGTGGCCAAATCCATCTACCTTCGAATTGTACAGAGAAAAATGTATTTTAAGCAACACTGGACAATATTTTATAAATTTCAAAAGTGTTGACCTTATTGAAGAATTTTGACTTATTGTGGCCATTTCCTAAATTCATCTTTTCGCTAAATACTAGTTATCATTGATCAAATTAAAAATGTAAGGTACCTTATAAACATCTGCTTTCGCTAAACTGAGACACTTTTATTTAATTTCTAAAGAAAAGTCTTACCGTGTTCAAAAATATCCAAAACTTGTCTAAATTTACACAAATTGATTGTTATAATTCTATTAACTGTGTTTCTTGACTTTTGGACATTGTCCTTTATTTTGACCAGTTTTGTTTCCCCAAAAAAAATATATATCCACCTTGAAAATTTACAAAAATGAATCAAGTATTCTCCCGAAACAGTAACAATATTATCGCCATACTGAAGATTACTTTGTCATTTTCGAATTAGTTTTTCTCAGTCAAAATTCGGCCCAATTGACAAACAAAAACTTGGTACATATTATCTGTTTAATATTTTTCTGCAGGCACAATTTTTCCAACAGAAACTGTTGCGCTTCCTAATTTGAACGAAATTCTGGCAATTTCCCTGTTTATCTTAAAATCCGTGCTAATTTTAGCACAATTTTGGGAATTATCTAAATGAACCTCAGAATTAGTTACCTTATCTGGCAACAATTTTGAAGAATTCTCTGTAAGTTCTACGCTATCTGCCATATTCCAATGTTTTACCATATTTAAGGAAATTTTGTACCTACAGTATTTTCGGACAATTTTTGGCCAACATTTTTCTCAAAATTCTTATAAATATGATTAGGCACAAATAGTTGGTACTGATGTTGGCTTAACTTTGATTCTAAATTTTTGGCGTTTTCTGAACATATTCCTCATAGTTTTGTCAAATATAATAAACTAGTTGGTTATACCCGCTTCGCTGGGTATGCAAAGTAATATTTGATAAACAAATTGATTTTATTTAAAGAACTTCTTTGAAAACTACATTGCGTGTAAATTGTCTCTGGTTAATTAATAATCTTCCTTGCTGTGGATTAGATTCAATATACACCTTCTTTTGTCTTGCAACTCTTGATAAAGCCACATACAGTTGGCCGTGTGAAAATACTCCGGTCTTCAAATGCATGCCAACGTGATCAAATGACTGGTCTTGAGCCTTGTTTATTATTATAGCGTATGCTAGAATTTATCGGAAATGGAATCATTGTGGTAATTCATGCTCTTATCAAATTTCGTCCAGGTTCAAGTTTTTCAGCAACATGATGATGACACCTTGCTTAAGTACAGCACATGAGGTGGCTTGCTGGATGGAGTTTGCTGATTGAGGAATTCAACAGGGAAATTTGGTGCATCATTTGGATCTTCAGTCTTCACTGATAACAGAATCGCTCCTATTCATTTCTAATGTCTGCACATTTGTCAGCGCGGCAATGACTCGTTCTGAAAGTTCCTGCATTGACTTTTGCAGCAGATCGCCAAAAATTGTCTTAATTAAGTCTCCTGTTAATATAATTTCCGTGGGAATTTCAACAACGTCGTCTTCATACATTTCTGCTACCCGCGGCAATTTTGCAATAATGAGAAGACTCATATTTTAATAGCCCTCAGGATTTTGTCCACAGAGATTCCTTCACTATCGGTTAGTTTTCTCTTTTATATTTAAATATCGCGAAATAAAATTTCCTATTAAAGTACCTGAGGAGCAGTTAGTAAATCAGTGATCTTAAAATTCGTAGCAAAGTACATATTGCCTAAAAACGGTTTCTATTTTTTTTGTATCTATTGATTTAGAATTTAGATTTATGAGTATAAATAATATTTTACTTCTTTTTACTTCTTTATTATCAATGTACAAAGTTTCATATTGATACGACAAACTCCTTCGTGAGTTATGAAAAAGTTCTCATTAAAATCATTGCCAATAACTCGAGCCCAAAGCAAAATACCTAAACATTTCTTATATAGAGTACACAAACCGAGTTTGAAGTCGATCGGATGAAAAATAAAAATGTTCCCGTACAAACTTTGGCCCCCTAAGAAGGGTTGGTTTTATTTGGCAATTTCCTTTTGAAAACACTTGCCGAGCATTACTATAGTAGAGTTTGAACCTTGAAGAAAATTAAAATATATGAAAAATAGGCGGTGCGTTTTTGAATAATGAGAAGACACAAACATTGAAAATTTATTCAAATACCCACCGCCTACTTTTATTTAAAATAAGAAAAATAAGAAAAGTAAGGAGCGTTACAGAATCAGTAAGGGTAAATATATATAGATATTTCGACAAAAGTTTACCAGTGAGTAAACATTGTGATGAATCAGGTTTTCTTCTCTTTGCATTTTGATTCAGAACTAGAACTTGTTCAACGCAAAATTAAATTTTTTGAAATGCACAAGTGAAAATTTGAGGTGACTGAACTTTGTTCTTCAATGGAATAACGTGTTTACAAAATTTGGATCATACTTTGCGATTTGTCTGGTGCTTCAAAAAATAAACTGACCAAGAGCACAGTTGTACATAATCTCTTCGGCAATCCATTTGGGATTTTTTCAAACACGATATTCAAGAACAAGTTGAAATATCTAATCATTGCCTATCTATCAATACTACCATCCAATCTGACATATCATCTAAACAAAAGTCCATAAGTTATTAAGTAACATTGATTATCATGTCGGCAGTGGCGGCACAATCACTCATCATTCTTTTCCCACTAGCTCATTCAGCAGGTTAAGTGTGTGTGTATTATCGACCGCTTACACTTTATGTACATCAATGAAATATTTATGGGATATTTATGCATAAAATGTTGAAGACCTTTACGAACCTGTTTGAATTTTATTTCGAATGAAAACATGTTTTAAATTTTTGGTATGATTATATTTTTAAAATAATAGAAGGAAAGTGTTTAACATTTGCAGTAAGAAGACACTTACTGATTAATCAAAGTTGAATGCCCGTAAAACTCGTGCTGTCACCTTACGAGGCTGGACACAACATATCTACTCACAGATTAGCTTAACTGTCGACTTTCAAAATGCAAACCCAAAAGACATTAGTGACAGGTTGACAAACTTTATAATTGAGGATACTTTGATTGACAGGAAAATGTTGGTAACACTGAATTAAAGAGACTGTCAACAGAAAATGTAACGAGCTGTCAAAGGAAACACATGAACGGACTCGTTATATTTTCAATTGTCAAGCTCACATTATTTTACTTACAACTTCAAAAGCGTTGTCAATGTGGTGACAACTTGCTTTAAACATTGCTCAAGCAATCTGTCACAGATGTCAGTCCTACAACTGATGTGTTCCGAAAAAAAACTTGTTATTAAAAGGCACTAAGGTGTTCGTACTCCAATGTAGACAAATTGGTTTTAAAATTTACTCAATGGCCTTCACCATGTCTGTCAATTTGAGGAGTTTGTTTACCATAATTATTACTATGTTTTAACTAATATTTAGTGAACGGTTTAACAATAGTTTTTGCGGGAAACAAAGATAGTTAAGAAATTTATTAAATAAAATATGGCGGTGAAAAAAATAATTGGAGCTCGACAAGCTGGTACTGGTGCATTTGTAATTATTTGGACAGAAATAGCGAAGTGGCTCATTTTCTCTGGCGCAATTGTGACTGCTGAACTCGAGCTATTTCTCAATTTTGTAGTCTCTGTGCTCTCATAAAAAAGGATACATTTCGTAAAAATGTTAACGTTATTCTAACCACTTGTCAAAAAAGAGAAGAATAACTTGGAGAGGTTATGAATTAATATACAAAACTTGTGCGCAACCCTTTACTTTATAAAAAGTTGTTTGCATCGAGGTTTGCATAGACCTTTGACTTAAAAAAAAAAACCAAAGAAAAAAGTCCAATGACGTCCAACTGGATCTGGATGGTCAATTCTGAACGAAAAAACGGCCGATTACATTACTATTACTGCCTGACCAGCCGCATTTTCTTAAAAGAATAATCCGATAATGTCTCCAGCCCAAAATTCGCACCAAACAGTCACGCGTTGTGGATGCATTTGTTTCGCGACAATTTTGACGATTAACGAAGCCATCAAGATGAAAATGAGCCTTCATTACTGAAGATGATTTTGTTCCAACAAACATTCATTATTTTGAAAATATTGCTCAACAATGAAAATGTGTCGTTTTTTCATATAGCGCTCCACTTTTACTAATCCCGAACTGTCATCTGTTACATTGTTATCTTTTTTTCCGTTGGCATCACTGTACTATTAAATGGCGCAAAATTCAAATTCTGTGTAAATTATGGGACACCCTTTAGTACGACTTCCAGAACTTGGAACTGCCAGAGAGAAAACTACGATATAGAGTAGGTAGTTCACGATAAGCGAGAACGTCAGTGTCAAATGTAAAGAACTAAACAAAAAAGTGACAGCTGAAACCTGTTTGAAACCACGGTCTTTATATGGATTGTTTAAAGATTGTTAAAAAGTTGTCAATAAAGTGCAAAATGCAAGAACACTTTGGAGATTTGAAATTAAGCATTTATAAAAATTATTTCAAAACCGAAACTGCATTTAAAATCTTTCTAAGCCAATTTGCTGAACAAAGCTGGAACTGTCAAAAAGTATGTAGGTATTCCTCTTAAAAACAAAAAAAGTTTACGGAGATACTATTTGAAAACTCGTTTCTGCAGACATAATAAAAACAGACTATTCACACACACGCACGCATAACACTTATTCGATTAAGTCACCAATAAAAATGTCAATAACCTTTCAATATACTACTATACAGCGCTTATCGCAAAAACCCAACCACATTCCAAAGCCATCTGTCAATGCCAAAGTTTCCAAAACAAAAATACCAATACATAGTATGTAGTACATTATGCACTCACTCTCACACCTCCCACATGCATATACACATAAGTCAGCCACACGAAAATTCCTGTCAAGTTAATATACCACACTATTGCTATACCACCTGAGTTGAATTTAAATCAACTCTCACTAGACCGTTAGAAAGTTCTAAAAATCTGAACGCACAACACCAACAATAAATCAACAACAAATAAATAAATTCCAAAATTACAAAACGTTGCGTGGGCATATTTGCACACACTCACCTCTAACGTTATGGCAATGGCAACGCTACGCATTAGAGTAATCGAGAAAAGAGAGAAAAAAACATCAGAGAAACCAATAAAAAAAAAAATACAAAAAGGTGAATAAAAACATGGAATGTCTACGGCTCTCTCAAGTCTCAACCTCAAGGTGTATAAAAAGGTATAACAGAAGAGCCAAAGAAGTGTGTCATTCCATTTGGGACACCACCAAGTCCAAACGAAAAAAAAAATCCTCACTCTGCATACAAAATCGAAAGTAAAAGAATTATTTTGTTGAACCTTTTTTTTCTTGATTTTGCATTGTTTCTTTTTATTAGAGGTTTTTTTTTCCTGTTGTTTAGCATAACTATGGCGAAAAAGATATATAAATTTATTCCCCGTGTAAACAAAAGAAAAGAAACTGCAAGATGTGGTGGCTGGAACAGGAACACGTAAGTGAGACAGACACAATCAAGCAATCAAACATTTTTCATTCGTTTTTTTTTCTCTTGCAAAAAAACAACGCATTTTATTCACGATTTACGAGAGCCGGCTGTGTTCGCAAAGCGTGTCTCCTGCCAACCTCGTTTCTTTTAGACATCTTGTGTTGGAGTCTTGCACAAGTTGTTGACTTCAGAAGGAAAATTGCAAATTAAATTGTTGAAATTTAGTTGCCACTGTCACCTGTTGTACTTGATATTGTGGGTATATCATTAGCAACGGCCAGTTTGGACTAAATCAATATTTAAACGGGTAATGGTACCTACTCCCAACAGTGGTACTAGATCGTGGGAATTTTCGGTCTCAAAATGGCCTGAAAGGAAAGCTTTAAGCTCGCTAGAACAAATAAATAGGACGTTTTGATTTATATTTTTAACTAAACTTAAAATAAATTTTTTTTTAGAAAAAGAAAGAAAATTCAAAAACACTTTTTTATTTCAGGTACGGAATAAGTACACGCGTTTGAAATATATTGACTCCGCGGTTTTCCCATGAATTAGTTGTATATCGTTGCGACACGTTGCGTACAAAACCTAATACATAAGTTGTGTTTTTATGAAACCTTACCAGCCAGTAGTTGCCAGTTGAAAAACAACAACCTTCTGGCAACTGCTGGCAACAACTCTTGATTTTCTCCCCAGTCGGAGAGCTGCTGACTGGCAGCTGGCTAAATTCAATTCACAAAGAACAAACAGGTGGCGCTGAAAGCAACAAGTGGCTTAGAATTTCCGTACAATTTGCTTAAATCATAATGGCGTTCTTATCTCATGCACACAACATTCCAGAGAAAAATGTCAGAACTTATCAAATATTTCTACCAAATGTAGAAATTTTATACTAAAACTCGGCTGGCTGGCTTCATCTTGCTGGCAATTGCCCAAATGAACGGCTGGCTGGCGAGGTTTCAAAAAAACTTGCCGATAGTACATAAGTGTTGGCGAAGCGTAATTAGAGAGGTCACAAATTCTGTCAACAGTGATTGGTTGCAAAAATACATCCGGAAGCATGCGACTTTTAACATGCATACCTACAGCAAACCAAATCGGACGATGAGGTAAACTGATGGTAACATAATGAAGCCTTTAACGACCAAAGACGCTTTTATATCACTCCGTTTCTTTTAAAACTCGAACAGCTCACCTAATTCCTCAAACAACCTTGACTCAAGTTTATTCCCCTGATATTTTATGTTGGCAACACTGACAATGTGGCATCAGAATCAGAAGTACCGCATGGGCTTCTCCGAAGGAAGGAAAGAGAAGCGGGCGGTTAAATCTATGGAGACAATGAAGCGACAACGTTCAGAGGATAAAAAAAATCTGTCAAAAAATACAAGGCTCGAACAGAAAAGCCAAAAGAGATGAGCATAGGAATGCGGTGATTTTATCACAGTTTGGGGCTGAAGATTTGGAAATAACACTTTTGCAGACTGTTAAACGGCGAAATCAGCCAACAACCTACTTTTAGGTAGTGTGATCCGTTCAACCTGCCCAATTGTAGTCGAAATTTCCGGCCACCCGACCAAAACGAACTGAGGATAGCGATATACAGACACATGTCCAACAATGCTGCTGGAGATAAGATCAGGTCTGCTGGGAGATGAATTGGTTCTCACTTGCTTGCTCCTTCATCCTTCATGCACCAGGAAAGGGAAATTTTATATTTCTGCGTGGGAATTTTCTCATTAAAAGTTTGTGGACACTAAAAAAATGTTTAACCGAGACTTGTGCCGAAGTTTGAATTCAATTCAATTTCTACGCTATTTTCGTTAATTTAGAATGAGAACTAATTTGAGGTTATTAGGTGCCATCAGTTATCATTATCACGAGTTTGCATTTTTGACGCACTTTACCAAACATTTTGCAACAAACCAAGCTTTATTATTTTCCGATAAAATATGGTTATCTGAAACTCCAGGATAAAAGTCAAAGCTTGCTCTTTGTAGTTTTGTGTTTAATTATGTCAACATAGAGGAAAATGACAGCTAAAATGGAACATATGGAAATTTATACTGACAACCTGTAACTAACTAACAACCCATTCGCACCATATAATTTTTTTTTTAAATAAAATAACCGAAAAAGAAATTATGACCCAAAACAAAATGGCGGATTTCGACAGCAAATGAGTAGACTCGCGGAAAAAAGTTGCCAGATCGGGGTCTCACTGTCACGGTTGTGATCTTACAAAATATTCTCGTATAACAGGGTGACTGGTGGCAGATTTATGTTATTATTGTCACACTTTGTAAAAGCTGTAATTTTTGTAGGGGAGGTACTTTTACAATAGGCTGCTTGTATATTGCCATCAACCTGACAGATCTGCCAACATTGTCCGCTAGATAACTAGCGATATGTTACAGTCAGATTTATATATTCAGGGCTATTGTGAACCGGACTGCTGTCCGGTAACCACCTTCTGCAAGGAACCGCAGGCATGAACTTAGCTTGACGATCGATTGGAAGATTGGCGAATGTTTTTTTGGTTTGTTGCGATTGTCCGGGAGATAATCCAACAAATATTTAAACACTAGTTTATTTTACCCTTAGTATTGGTGAAATCTAATAAATATCGAATGTGAATAACTATATCGCTATTTAACTTCTACTTACAACGCTTGTGGTAACTTCAATGGATTGGGCGTATCTCTTAAAGTTGTTCTGTTTAATCTCCCTTAATTTTTTTCCTGTTTAGTTTGTCCCTCCGCTAGCAATCTTAAATTGCTCTGAATTTGCAACTTTAATATTTTCTTTTATACTTCACTGAATTGAACACTTTCTTTACTTGAAGAAGGATAAATCCAATTTGCATCTTTGCAATTACTAAAATTAACACAATTCCTCGATTTAACACAAATAATTTGCAAAAAAAAACTTCCAAATACGTATGAGCTCAAATGACATCTGAATAAATCACAATTGACAACTGTCAATGCATTTGAACATATTTTCGAAAAATAAATAAATTCCGATGGAGATCTACGATAGGAGGAATATATTACAGGGAACAAAAAATGTTCGGGGGAATTTTTTCCCCCCGGAATTGCCGATAACCCTGATTATTTAGACATTGTACAAATGGTTTAAGCTCTAGTATGCAAACTATTAGACGTACAATTTTGTAATTTGCCATTATGGTAGTAATCTATAGAGGTAACGAAACGCGGACATTCTTTCACGCGACTTAGACATGACAATTGTGTCAATTGGAAAAAGTTGCCATATTTTCATACAAGACATCAAAACTTTCACAATTATGTAGAACAACAATGTCAGTTGATGGGGTTCCGCTGATTTGCAATTTCAATTTTTGATGGCCATGACTGATTCATAACGCCAAATAAGAGAGGAGGACTTTTTCGGTTCGTAAAGAAGAAAAATAAAATCATAATTATAACCAAAAATGTATCAAATGTATGTATTTGAGTCAAAACGTAATATTGTTGGAGTTATGGACTTAACAATGTAGATATGTATCTAAAGGGTCCGCCATCTAACGTTTTTTTTTTTTTTTCAACTAGTGCTTATTTCGCGAATGGTAACACTTAGCTCATGTCTGATTTGACAGATAATTAGTTTTATCCTTCCGCTCACCGCTGAACGAATATGGTTCTGTATACGCTTGAACAACGCTGGGAAATATTGCGACATTACTTTGAAAACCATGGTAATGTTGCAGAATGTGTGCGAAAATTGCGTACGGATTTTGGAAGAAGAGAAGCACCGTCAGCTCCGTATGTTCGTTATCTTGTGAAAAAAGTGAAAGAAACTGGCATCCTCATCGACAAACCAAAACGTGAAAAGCCAAAAACAGTGCGTACACCCGAGAAAATTGCTGCTGTGGCAGAAAGTGTGCGTGAAGCGCCAACAACATCAATTCACCGTCGTTCTCAACAATTGAACATTTCGGAGACATCATTGAGACGAAATTTGCATAAAGACCTTGGTATGACGCCATACAAAGTCCAATTGGTTCAGGAGTTGAAGCCAACTGACCATCCAATGCGTTTTCGCTTCGCTAAGTGGGCCTGCGATCGACTTAGAGAAGATGCCGATTTCGCCAAAAAAATCATCTTTTCAGATGAAGCTCATTTTGATCTTGGCGGGTATGTAAACAAACTAATTAACTATAAATCTATTTGATCTTTCAAAAATTCACAACTCACTTGACCATAGAATTAAATAAAACGAATTTAACCCTTACGCCTATCTTTTGTTACATCTAAACTGACAATTAGTAGCCACCACAATTAAGATCTTTAAAGATAATAAACTTGAAGAGATAGAAGCAATATATTGGTATACGCAGTTTGAAAAAGGTGTGCTCCCATGAGCCGACGACGGTCCAGAATAATTGTCATGTGAATGAGTTCAACCTTTTCTCTTGACCATAAATTCCCCAAACAACTTCGGCTTGACTGGCAAGCAACCATTCTCACGTGTCCAAACAATATTTCACCAAATGCTAGATGGAATTGAAAATAAAATAAAAATCATGAAAACACATCTAATAGGTGATAGTAAAAGCATAACGGTAACTTTACGTATAGTTTCCATTCAATTCGCCCACTCGCACCCGTTCTGGTTCATATTTCACTAAATATATCCGACTCCAAAATTGTTGTCCCTTCTGTCGATGGCTTTTCTTTTTCTACGAGTCGTCTTGTATTGTTTTTTATTATTATTATTTTTATTTTTATAATATTTTGCTTCCTCTCTTCTCTCTATGGCATTACAAATTCAAAGAAACAAAAACCGTTCGTACATTCTGTCTGGCTATTGTTATTTGTTATATTGTCCGTCTGTCCGGCTGTATTTGCACGTCCATTCATTAGGTTGATGTATCCGCCGTCGCTGCCGCCGCCGTCAACAAAACGCATCCAAAAGCCAGCACACGATGCAAATGCAGCATCATTATGATTTTCGTTTAATTTGATGATGTATATGTGTGCATGTACATTCTAGCCCTACCCTATCGAGTGGGGGTGTTTTGCATAAATTCAATCTGAAGAACTCAGAGATGCCTACCCGTACTTGACCAGCCATATATAGCAAGCAGCGCAGCATCAAAACAGAAACGTCAGCAGAAGGAACAAAAAATAAACTTTGCACACACCACATGTGCCTCTGCGACTAGAGCTGGATGTGCATTATCTCGACGAGTTTATTATTCCGAGTCGGGTATTTGCTTAATTTTCCATTCAATTAGCTTTCATTTGAATTAAGACAGAATTTGCCATGCACGTTGGTCTTTCCACGTGGCCGTGTGTGGAAGGGAGAAACTAAATTTTGAATATTCCTACACATGCCTGTTGTAGATCATTATGGGAAGGAAGTTTGGTCTATTTCAAAATCTGTACAAATGATTTGAAATCCATGTTACGTAGGTACGTAGGTAGGTCAGCCATTTTGTTTTAACAAATTATTAGGTGCGAGAAGGTTGTTTTTACTTTTGTGACAGTTTTTAATAATTATTTTCAATACTGATGCACCTAATCATCTGAAGGGACCAATATCTAGCTTGTGGAAAAAAAAACTGTTCCGCTCTTGTTTCCTTTTGTTTTCAACTCGAAATATTCGGAACCAAAAGTTCCAAGTATGTATTTTATGAAAAAAACATTAAAAACATTATAAAACGTAGAAAAACTACAAGAAATAAATGTACGAGTTCAGCAGACCTAAGCAGTTTGATAAGTTGCATCACCCTAGCGACTGACAATGAACTGCATAGTTTTGAAGCAGTATAATCCAAAGGCCGATGTCAGATGCGAAGAAGAAAGAACCAAGTGATAGATGCAAAACTGTAGAAGATTTTACGAGTAATACATGCTTTGGACTTTTGACGACACCGTGGATTTAATTCAGTGAATTTTAGCCGCGCCCTGTACATCCATCTTCTAAGAGGCTCATTCTGATACTCATTCAGTTTTTCCAACTAAGCATTATATTTTCAATATATTCTTCGTGTTCAACACTTGCTCTTATACGAGTAAGGTTTTGGAAGTCCGGGTGGACAAGACCTGATGTGTACGAGTATAAGACATTTCTAAGAACTGGGCACCGCCAAGTTGATGCCAATCAGCACCTACCCAATTAATACAAACCCAACCACCAATCGCTGTTTCCTTGGTCTAAGAAGACATTTGAGGAATAAGGCCTTGTCAGGGAACACTGAGGGAATTCTATACGTAAAACCCTTATCATCACAGTCCTACGGGATTTGGAGAAGGATATTGTAGGGAACGGCATTAATCCATAGATAATTTTAGGTATGCAAATTATTTGAGAACTTTTCTAAATTATACTGTATAAAAATTAGTTAGCATAATAAGTATTTAGAAAATAAAAAACAAATTGTCATATTTAGAAAAATAAAATTTTCATTCCTGCTGAAAGCTTTAAACAACAAAGATTGTTTCTTCAAAATAATATATAGTAAATAAATAACAATAAGCTTATTGTCAAGAATATTGGTACCTATAGTTACCAAAGTTACCTATATCAAAAGGCCTAAAGATATAAAAAAAATCCATATAAGAATATCATCTCTATCCTATCATCTCTAAACCTCATGCAAGATGAATTAAATAATTTTGGTCAGCAAGCTATTAAACCTAAAGACCTAAGCAGAAGTAACTGAAAATAACATAAAGAAAATATCTATAAAGACAAAAACTACAAAGATTTGGAATTCAAAACAAATTGTGAAATAAGAAGGGTTTATCGGACCAGCTATTTCACGATCCTAACAAGAAAATGTTACCAAAGATATAGAAGCCAAAGTACTTATGAGGGGTCAAGATTAAAAACGAGACACCACTGTTTATTGAGGTTTTATTTGGTATAATTTAGTATTTTAAAATTTGTGTTTTCTCTATTTCCTATTCTATATTCTTTTGTCAAAGAATATGTTAAATTGTTGTGTAAAGGAACCGCCAAAGTTAAATTATAATTAATATTAATTTAAATTTAGTGAACAGAACAAGAAAAAAATTCAAAATTCACCACGGGCAGCGCGGAAGATGTGCACATCGTCCCCTTTACCCCTGGATCATCTTTATGGGTATAATTAATGTAAATTTGGTAAGCGAATTTTCTATTTCTATAAAAATAACATTTAATTTTGGTGCGATTCATATTTTTTTTAACGTTAAAGTAATAATATCGTTAAAACATTCTTATATTTAAAATATTAACATACTTTTCATTCAGATTTTTAATTTAATAATTCGTATCCTTGGATTCATTTTTGTTTGTTTGTTTTTACTTAAACCTATTCATTATTCTTTCTTTTTTATTATATATTCCGTCAATAAATTTTTTTCGTTAGTTTAAGTTTTATAAATATGGCATTTTAAAATTTTTAAGAATTGGTGGATGTGGCAAGGCTTTGGTGGGACCTAAGCCTATGGAATGGCAATGAGATTTTAGATTGATAGGGGCTGCCATGAATATTAGGATTTGGTAGCCATGGTGTACCACAACTAATACATTCGGGTATTGGTGTGGTGCAGAGGGTGGGTATCCTGAGGGAGCACAAACATCAATCGCTCCCACCACAAAAAAATAAACTGTATCTGAAGAGACATTTAGGCCTCTTTTTTTTTTTTTTTTTTTTTGAAGCTTATAAATTTTGGCATGATTAATGCGTAACGAGCCGTCCAGTGTTACCAATAGCAAGAACCCCCCCATCCGACGAGCTAGAACGAGCTAAAGCTAGCATGCCAAGCTGTCGGTACCTGGACACCCTTCCACTTTTGCTGCCCGGACTGACTCCATGTACCTGTAAACATGGGGTCATAACGGTAGCGAGAGAAGTGGAAGGGGAAATAGCAAATTTCGTTACAATATCTATCTAACAGCAAACTCTAAAAGCTGTACAGCAACATCGACCTGGTCAAAAAAGTGTGAATCTGTCGTCTATCGCTTGAACAATGCTAGCGCCTGTAGAACGAACACTGCAAAAATGGATTAGAAAAGTATAGCCACCATACCCAAAAATTGTTTGATATATCCACAACTTAGCAAGTTTACCCAAATCTTGCACAAATGATAGCTATTGTAGATAACAGAGAATCACCAACAACAAGGTTATATCCCTATAAATATCAATTCTACTTTGACATTTTCGAAGTAAAAAATAAAATAAATAAATAAATAGGTGGCGCAACAGGCGGGTAGACACCCTAGGCCTAGCTTCTCGCAATTCGTTTGTGTGAGTTTCTATTTTCGCGACGAATGGAAGGGACCTACAATTTTATGCCGAGTCCGAACGGCTGAATTGAGAAGCTTTTTCAGGGCAGTCATACTCTCGGATGTTTGTCAGACGTTCGCGAGAGGTGGCGCAGTAGAAAAAACCTTAAGATGTAATATGTGTTTTTCCGGGGATCAAACCTGGGATCCCTCCAACAGTAGTCCAGCACACTAACCACTGCGCCCACCAAAGTAAACAGATACAAAATACACGTCAAGAAAGCATAGATCGCTATACTCCTTAAGAACGCGGAATAATTGATTTAATTTATTGCGGAATAATTCGTCGGTGGTGTTGGCGCAGATTTCCCGGTCGTCCGACACTAACTGGACAAACACTACGACGTTTCGCCGCCCGTCTAGAAGAATATTGGATAACACGAGATGCTGCGAGGTCTGGGCTGGCCCGAAGCAGCCGTTCTGCTAAGAAAACCGCAGCTGTGGCTGAAAATGTCGTAGAGGACCCTGGAGTATCGAACAGAAGACATGCCACGTAACTGATCATCAATCGCCGGGCTTTACAGAGAATTTTGGTCAACTTTTAGCTGTTGACCCTCAAGTGCGTGTAACCTACGCTCAGCCATCCTGAATCATCGACCACGATAGAGACAACTTTTCATAGAAAATTATCATGAGCGATGAACCTACTTTAAACGTTCCTGACTTATTTTTGTGGGTTTTTTTTAAGACATGAGTCTCTATGTCAGCAAGCCTTAGACTTTTGAAGCTCATCAAGAAAATATCCGTTAAGAATTCAAGGAATGAGAAATTCTGGCAAGATAATCCAAAAGCAGAACCACAGCTTTTTATTCATAAAAAAAATGACAGCCTAAAGGAACATTCACATGAGAGCGAACTAACGAATAGATGAAATGCTAATAAACCACTTCTGATGAATTTATGAACAGAAAATTCCACATTTTACTTGGCGCAAATTGCCCAAGTTTATTCGCGATCCACAACATTAATCCAAGCGAGCTAATAAAACATTCGTTTGAACTTAACCTCAAATTAGAAATTTTCAGTAGAAACTAATGGCTGGAATTCGCGAGCTGCGGCGACCAAGAAAATTGTTCATGTGAATGGACTGGCAGAACTTGCGAATATTCGTTCGTTCGTAGGTAGTTAGTCGCTCTCATGTGAATAGTCCTTAAGAACATCGAGTGACTTTTGCGCCACCTTGTACTTCAAATTGTTGTGTACGGTTATTAATTCATCTTCATTTTTTGTTTATACAAATCGAATAGAATCTGAACTAGAAATACCGACCACCTTACATCAATCGCATAATGCCCAAAATCGCTATTGTTCGAAAATTTGCTCTGACATAATTGACGAACTTAAAAATTTCGTCAATACACAAATTTGTATTGAGTTAAATTTATTATCTGATTCTAAAAATAAATGTAAACAGTGGCCAATTTATTTTTGACATTAACCATGCATACATTTTGAGGATAACAACAACAACGAAATTCCCATTTCCGGAATTATCTATCGCCTAAAAAAAAATCCAAACAATATACACCATCTACCAAAATATAAATCAGACATTTTTGTTGCAAAAAAAAACAACAATATACAGATCTCTCTCAACAGATACTGAAAAAAAAATCACAATCACAACATTTCGGAATACAATTCCATCTGTCAAAAATACCCTTGTTTATTACTTTGCGTGGGACGGCGTTAATTTTGCTTATTTTATAGACATTAAACATGAAATCTTTCACTATAGCTCATTCCATTTGAGTCATTTCATAGTTTGTAAGTGTGCACACATGAATGACAAACAAATTGCCATCAAAATGTATAATGCATAATAAGCGATTCAGTAGTGACAGTGACATTTGGCCGCCATTTGTTAATTGTAACATGATTGTATGGGACAAATACAAATGGGAACGCAATTAAATACTGTCAGGTTTAAAATGTGTATAAAAATGTGCAAACATAACTAAAGTAAAGAACAGCTGTTTCTGTCAATATTTGTTATGTGACTGCGTGATGACAGGACTCAAATATTGCATTCGTATTTGGTTCGTTTTTGTCAAATGGTTGCGTGAAATGTATTATTTGAATACAGACTTGCAGGTCCAGCCTTGGGGGGTATTTTTAGATTGCGGGATGCGATTTGAGTATGGCATTTGAAAGCTGGAGGCAGTTAGCCAAAGATGCGCTCGCCTGAGTGGCGTTGTTGTTGAGGGTTAGGTAAGTACATAAGTAAGAATAGGTGATTTCAAGAATATTTGTATTCTCAAAGGGGAAAAGACGTCATATACATATTACATATACATACATATTATATACATATATACATATTACGCAATAATTGAAGACCAGTCTGTCATCTTTTTTTCGTAAAACTCTTCTTCAAATTACATAGGTATCAAAGGCTTTGTAGATCTGTTGTTGATATCCGACTTGCAAGATGCCAAATCGTAATACCCTATTCACACCAAGCCGAAATCTCGGTTTTCGCGAAAACAGTCGAAAACAGAAGTTTTCCCATACATATTGCAGTTTTCAAAACGAGTTGTTTGAGGTCGTTTTCCATAAAAACGCCACGAAAACGAGTACAATCGTTGGGTTGTTGAAGCAGACACACCTTTTGCAACATTCAGCGAGCTCAGCAAAACTGCTGACAGGATGTGAGAGACTGAGTGAGAGTGAGAGTTTTTTTGTTATCTTTGCATTGCACCTTAAAGAGCAAACTAGGTACCTGCCACAACTAAATGGTATTTTCAGATGTTTTGATTTTGATTGCTGTTTATGTTAATTATTTTATGCATTTAACCATAAGTTAACGATTATCAAGTAGCTTAAATAATTTTGTTTGTATATTATGTCAGTACGAGCGAAGTTTAGTAACTAAAATAAAAGTCTAGTCGCCGCAAACATTTCATAGCTAGTTTCACCAGCTAATTGAAACGTCAAACGAAAACGAGTTGGTGTTCGGTGTGAATGCATCTACGAGTTTTCTAAACTTTTTTGACGAAAACTCGGTTTTCGGCTTGGTGTGAATAGGGTATAAGTCTGTCAAAGCTGCTCTCCACTCTTGCCTTCAATGACATTGGTTCAAGATCGATTATCCAAGGCTTGCATTTCTTTGGGGAAAGGTGAACAAATAACGCCTCAACAGCGCCCCACTATTTTAATAGGTGTTACTTCTCCAATTAAATGGCATTTTGCAGTACCCACTCTTAAAATACATACGTCTCTATTAAGCGAATTTCAAAACTTGCTTGACGTCCAATTCATTCACCGCAAATGTAGTATAAATGCAGCAATTGCTTAGAAAGGGATTATTACTTTCGTATAAGTTTCGAAAATGACATCGTTTTGAACTGACACGATACTGACATTATTCCCCTTCAGATAACATACACATAACCCATACGACAAATAACTCATTTCGATGTTCTTCATGTGAAAAAACGTTTTGACAGATGACTGTCAACCATTTAGCAATAAAATAACGTAATGTAAATTGAGATGACATAAATGTCGTAACTGACAGAAGGGCCGTAACTGAAATGACAAGTACCACAATGACACTATTCACTTATTTATTCAAAAGGAAAGAGAAGTCAACATAAATGTCTCTCCCTATCAGCCTGGCAATGCCTCGGTCTGTGCATCTTCCTTTGAAGTTCCCTTTTTAATTAATTTCTTTCCTTCTTTTTTTTTATAAGTTTCTGACTATATTTCTTCTATTTTTGTGGTTACCATTTCCACAATTCACTTCGACATTTATGTTGGTTGTCATCGTCAACATCATCGCGTAGTTCCCCTTTGTGAATTTATTTTTTTTGTTCTCTCTATGTGTGCGCTTTCAGTGGCTGTGGATACCTATAGTATAGCTCTGTGCTGATGACCTCACCTTGGCTCTTGTTTACATTCTTTTAATGAAAGAAACAAAAAAAAAAAAAGTCGCGTTTTTTGTAAGTGTCTGTGCACCGAACACCTTCTCCTACTTTTCCTCGGCTGTCATGACTTTCAATAACAATTGCAAAGTAAAACGACGACCCCACAACCAAGCGCAAGTAGAAACAACTTCGCCCTGGAATTGCCCGTATTTCGCCAAATAAAACGCTTTATGGATTCTGGCAGACACACAGTGGCACCCAAACTTAATTTGTGACACACATGAGTGCTTGGTGGAGCATATTTTACTGTCACTGTTAGACAAAAAAAAAAACGAACAAACCCCGTTTCAACTTCACTTATCTAACATCTATCCTCCACTACCATTCATTTACTCGGCATCTATTTGTATCTAATCGGTGGTGTGTGCTGTTGTGTTTATAGCTCTGAATGTTTACAAATAAAATTAACTTTTGTAGAACGTATGTCTGCCGAATAATGTGTATCTATCACACATGTTGGGCCGTGTTTTTGTTTGATTGTGTGCGGTATGATGTAATTGCATTCGAGTTCTATGAAGTTTTTTTTTATTTTCCTCTATTTATTGATTTTTTTTTTGTTGTAGTTGGGGGAAGCGAAAAACAATAAAAAGACAACAAAACAAAAAAAAAATTCTTAAAAGGGGAATTTATTTTATTTTGCTTTTCCGATGTGCATGACACAGCGACAGCGCCAATCAGCACAATCTTGACAGTTCGCTTATGATGCCGTGACACGAAGGCGGCTATAAAATATGGAATTTTCTAAGAAAGTTATGAACTTATTGCCAGTGACTGACGTCAAAAATGTAATAGAACTCTTCATGGAGCAATAAAACAAATTTTCGCATAAAATTTACTTTACTTAAGCTAAAAGAATGATGAAGAGAATGTCAAAATTGACATGTTGGAAGGGGCAATGTTCGTTTACTTCAGTAATTGGCCTAAAATATTGAACCGTTTCTTTAGCACAGAAGAAGTGTTAGCAGCCCTTCAACTTGACACATCTTCACAGACATGACAGCACAATGAAACCATTTTCCCTTTTCCAAAAATGTATTAACATATTCTACTTTTCACACTTTTTAACAAAGTATGTATTTAAGTATGTATAGACTTTTTCGATTTTCTTTTCTTCTTCTGTTAAGAGCAACTAAACTCGAGCTTATTTAGTTCGTTTCGATTTGTTTATGAAACACATTTGACCATTTAGCTGTCATAGAGGTTAGCTGTCAAAATGGTAGAGCTCAACTTTTTACTCAGACTGCTCAGTCTCTGAGCTAACATTCTCTGAGCTAAAAAAGAAACACAAAATCTGAGATCTGATGTCTCTGAGCTAAAAAAGAAACACGAACTTTTTTTTGACAGTTCAGGCTCGCTCTGAACTAAAAAAAGAAAAACGCCTAATATTGGATTGTCGATTTGTTGAAGTGACAGATGGATATATGTACTTACTCTAGACCTAGCTCCTGTTTATTCACCCTAAAACAATAAACTAAACCGGCGAAAGTTTTGTCCTTTTGCGCCATTATGTCACGTATTTTTTTTTTAAATAGAGCATGATCATCGAGCTTAAAAGTTATGCAAAGGCCTGTCAAAAGTCATTATTAAATGAATTCCCAAAAATAAAATTGCACCTTTGCACAAACTGTATTTTAAGTTCTAAATTATTTAAAAGCCAACAAAAATCTGACATTCACAGCAGAACGCATTTATGTATTTTAAATCCAACGCCAGTTTTGCGATAAATCGCTTAGTCGCAGGTAATCATTAAAGTACAATGGACCAATGATTATACGAACAGCACTCGTAAGGACTACCTCCTGGGAAGTGTTTAAAAGCAACAAAAAAAAAGTCTAATATGTTTCAGATAACACTGGCACTCCAAACCTTAAAATCTCCAAGGCCCATTGAGTAGTTCTCGTCCTCTCTACCGCATGTTCCCTGCCACCATATCCATTCCCAATATTCTGTCTGCAACACAATCGAAAATTCTTGGAAATTCCAGTGTTTTTCCGTTGGTCTTATTGCATTCTCCTTGTTTCTCTTTTGTTATTATCATTCGCGATATGTTGTTCCTCCAGATTCTCGCGATAGTATTGTGTATCCCATTTATAGGGTAAATTCTCAGGTGAGACTTTCAGAAGAAAAAAAAAGGCATTTTAAAGAGACCTGTTACCGTCTGGAAGTTGAGCATTTTATGAAATTCTAATTTGAACCCATAAATAAAATTATTTGGTGGTAAAAAAAATACAGTTTTTTTTTAGATAAGGATATAAGGATCATGTTTATTATTAAATTTGAAAATTTATTACACAGATTAGGCTGGACCACAGAGTAATTTGTTACAGAGATTAGGATGTCAAGCAAGATGGCATGAGCCGGAACGCAGCTATATGGCAACATTTTATAATCAATTGACCAAATCCGATGGAACGTGGATAGTTCGCAAAGTACTGCCTTTCGGAGGCTCCGCACTGGACAATAATCGGTCTGCTTGGAAATATGAGTGGTTGTAGCCATTAAAAATCCGACACATTCAATTGCCATCGGACCATCGCACCGGTAACCCACTTCTAAGGCAAAAGAAAAAGGAGGAGCAAGTCATGTTAAAATATTAAATATCGGCAAAATCGTCATCATTATTTTCAATGTCTTGCATATTCATTATAAGAATCCCAGACATAGGATGCTCAAGCGAATCCTTCATAACCCTCGTTTCCCCAATCGTGTCTAAATCTTAAAGGGGCCACCATATCTAGTAGAGGAAAGATGTCGGTTTTGAGCGAACAATCCCATCTTGGACCTACCAAGGGTACATCTACGAGGAAGCCTGTCAACACGTAACTTTTTAGACGAATAGCGTCCAAACGACACAGAGCCAAGAAACTCAGTGCTAAAGTTAAGGGTTTTGAGAACGGTATCCAGTTGAGACAACTCAAATGAGATCTCCCAGAAAATGGCTTATAAAGTCGTTTAAATCTCGAAAACGAAATTGTCATAGGTGATTTGATTCAAGAACGTGGCGTGAATGAACCGCTCTATTAGGAAAAATTGCTGTTCGATATTGGGTGCCTTACGTATTCTGGGGGCAGATCGACTATGCCGATGATTGGTAGGTATGTATGATATTGTTTTCGAATCTTTGACGACCCATAATCACCTATTTTCCGGATAACTTTCTCAAAAGCTTATAATAATATTTTGTGAAATTTTCAGCAGACAAATTGCTGCTAATTCAGCCGTTCGTTTAAAAGCAGTATCGCATTGGTCTATAGTAAAGATTTTGGACACGCTTGTAATACTGAACAACTTCGAAACCGTTCCTTGAAACACTGATTACGCTACTCCCAAGTTAAACTTTGATTACCAACTTCAAGTCTACCATCCCCCTAGGTATCTCTGGGAAGGGGAGGCTTTTCTTGAGGACATGTCGGCTCACTTTTATACCGATGGATCAAAAACTGACGAAGTGGTGGCTGGTGGTGTTTTCTCTGATAGACTCAATTTTAGTCTCCCCTTCCGTCTTCCTGATCGATCATACATTGTAGCGTATTCCAGGCGGAAATAAGAAGAAGAGCGTGTTATCTCAAAAGGATATCCGTATCTTTTCAGATAGTCAAGCAGCTATCAAATCCTTGGATTCCTTCTCCAATAATTCGAAAGTAGCCCAAGAATACCGCTCGTCTTTTCTAGAGACGGCAGTTCAATATTCACCTGTTCTGGGTGCCGGGGCATAGAGATATTCCAGGGAATTGTAGGGCCGATGAACTCGCTACCTGACAAAGCTAACTTAGGAATACCAATTGCTACATGTAAACATAGATTAAAGCTAGACGCCAAATCTTAGATGGACAAACGATACAACAATTTGCCCAAAGCTTGATCTGAAACGCTCTAAGTCAGTGTTTGATATCTCTAGAAAGACGTCATATCAGCGCTATGATAGGTATCATCACTGGACACCTGATAGGTAGACACGCAACCAGACTTGGTGTTCCCTCAAATGATTTGTGTAGAAGCTGTAGAGATGAGGAGGAGGAGGAAACAGCCCCCTACCTTCTCTGATCCTACCCTGCTCTTTCTCGGAATAGGAAAATCCACTTAGGAGCTTCATTCTTTAACAATCCTAGACACCTCATCACTAATGATATCAGGAGTTTATTACGCTTCATTAAAAGCTCAAAATGGTTCTAATAATTAGGCGTGGAGTAATACATGATCCGGATGGTATCACAATGGACCTAAATTGTTCAAAGTGTGCTGGCGTATGCTAGCAGCCACTTGAACCTAACCTCACCTGACCTTATAATACTATATTTAGGGTGGGAGAACTGGATGCTGCTGTCAAACTTGTATTTTTTTGACGTAAGTGGATGGTTTTAGAGCTCTATCGTTTCGACGACATTTGTCTTAGAAGTTATGTGATGGTCCTTGTTTTTCGTACACGGTATCTCTAACCCAATAAAATGAAGAAATTTGATTTCGGCAGCATGACGAATTCTTTTCGTCAACACCCGAATCTAACAGTTGGAACAAACACCAAATTCAATACTTATAACTGGGGGCAGATCGCTTTTCATGGCGGATTTGTATTTTTGTATTTTCAAAAGCGATTTGCTCCATTCAAAAGCGATAGCCGTTTAGGTGACAGATTGCAGGCGGATTTTTTGCGGATAAAAAGTAAACTAAATTCCTGTGACGTCAAAAAGGTGTCAAACTTTTGGAAAAAGTAATGGAAAATTGGAAGTCATATTGGAAAAAAATTGAGAATAACAAAAAGCGACGACGGTTGAAATTAATTCAATACGATCCGCCGCGCATTCGGGAATAAACCCCTGAGCTTTGACACCAAGTTCGTTTAATATGAAACAGATCTACCTAGATGTCTCAAATTTGGCCAAGCTTGACCTATCCTACAGGAACCTCAACATTGTTCCGTATTTGGCTCCATTTGAGCTTTAATGGCTAAGCCAACATTTTGAATATTAATTTAAATAAGGAAATGTCAAATTTACAACATTAGCATCATTTTGAAATGCACCAAAATGTCATTCTTAGGTGTCATAGGGTGACACTTACCCTCTTCTAATACATAATTGTTTCCCGTATAACTTTTTTTTGATTTCGCTTTCCGCCAATTGCTGGTTCAGCAGCAAATAAAAAAGACCAAAAAACATTAAACATCAAAAGCGAGCAAAAAGTCCAAACGGTAGTAAAAAATTCATGGCGTTTATTTTTTTTTTTTTTCGACATCATATCGTCGCGTTTGAAGGTTCATTTTAAAACGTTCCACATAGTACCGTAGCGTATCGTGCCGCATTGTCCGTTTTGACTGTAGTTTCCTCTTGGATTGTCGTTGATTGTGTGCGTGTAGGAGTGTTCCGAAATGGATACGGGAGAAGGCGGGCTACGATAGTATAGAGTGCGCTAAATGCAAGTGAATAGAAGCGAAAATATGACTTAATGGAGAAAAGAAACCCATTAGAAAATAAGACGACGACGACGCGCTGTCATGTGAGTAGTGTGAGCAGTGTTTGTTCTCTTCTTCTGATGGTAGCTGTTATGGTTGAGGTTATGGTAGGTATACAGCATAAACACACCACCACCGCACAACACACAACTTGTTTTCTTTTCTTTGCGGTAAAGTTTTGCCCGTAGTTTTTTTTTTGTATACATTTTGCTTTTGTATAGCTTTAATGTGCATGTGAGTAGCCAGCATCTAGGTGGGTTTGTGATGGCTGCGGTTACGCGAAGAGATTTTTTTTTTCGAAATTGATCGAGCGAGGGTGTTAATTGTTGCCAGGTTTGCTGATTTTCGAGTTAAATTTTTCTCATAGTGACAAGGATTACAGTTACATTGAACAAAGTTTATTATTTTAGTACAAATTTCAAACCAGTTTATAACTAGCTTAGTGCCAGCGAGAATGACAACAGGTCAGTTTGTTTGGCATAGAAATTCAGCTCAAATAAAAACACGTTTAATCATATTCAAAATGAAACTGTTCGAAATTGTATTGATTTATCTGGAACCCAGTACAAATTCAACACGATAATTAATCATAAAAGATTCAGCTGTCAGAACTGTTATAATGCCTGATAATTTTCTGACATTTCAGTTGAAAAGAGAAACATTGCCCGCGTTCCATTGACCGCTAGATGTCTAGCGCGCTTGCCAAACTCCACATAAAAAAAAACTGACATTTTATCATTTGCGTTAGAGCTCTAGCACTAAATGTCAGTTTTTTTTTATATGAAGTTTGACATGCCGCTAGTCATCTAGCGGTCAATGGAACGCGGCCATTAATCAGGCTGTAGTTTTAGAAACAGATTGCTATAGTATGCAGTGTTTTATTGGGTTGATTTGGGGCAGTAAAAAAAACTTCAAGGTGTTGATTGTGTTGTCTGGGGGTTGAAATGATTTATTCACCACACGTCCTTGAAGTTGAAGCTTTCCTCAATAGAAATATCTGCTCCCATTTATTAATAGATATCTGATAAGAAATTATGGACATGTGGGTCAAGAGCTCTATTTATAGAAATTAATCCATTTTGCATTTATGATGAACGATTCTCCCTATCAACAACTTCAACACAAGCTTCTAAGTATAGAATGTCTTTCCACAAGACTAAGTATATAGTATTAATGAAGATGCGACACATAATTCGTAGAGTGAATGATTCGATTATTTCCAAACTAACAGCTCAAGTAGAAATTACCCTCGCCAATGGTGAGGGAGATTTTGGTCCAATTTTAGGATTGATTTTAGGGGTGGGTCACCAAAAGAACTATTTGATGAAATCAATCGACTATAGAGTGATAAATATAATGTATAGTAGCTGTTGTACCTGCTCAGTTTTGCCTGTGCCCAGAAAATGTATCGCTTATTTTCTATTACGACAATATGGATGTCAATGGTCCAAATTTCCCATCATTAGTGTCGAGAAATGGCGTTCGCAGTCATTTTTTCAATGGGAAGTGTCAAGCCCCTTTGCCCGATTTCGCTCAAATTTTTTTTTAACACGCAATAAACGTTTATTTACCAAATTTTAATGATAAAGGTGTTTTAAATGTCAAAAAAGTGTAATTTTGAAATTTGGGTATTCCGCGCCATCTATAGAAAAACTTAAGTACTTTAGGCGGCTCTCAGATTGAGGCAACAAGCAATAAGCAATCAGCAACATTTGTATTTAGTTGCTTTGATAATTTAATTCAAAGTAAAATAATTGTGAGCGAGAACATTGCATGTTTCCTATTGCCAGTTGCTTATTGAATGTTGCCTCAATGTGAGAGCCGACTTAGAGCAATGTGGACTTCTCACTTCATATAGCAAATAATATACTGTGTACGTTTCAGTTCAATCGACGGACTACTTTTTGAACTATCGAGGAGTTTGCAATGTTTTCTTTGAAGACGGCTGAATCAAGTCGTGAAACGCGTCCAATCCTGGATGCAAGACCATGGACTTAGTCTAGCAACAGAAAACACCGAGACAGCCCAAACAACTAGCAGACAAGATCCCCACTATCTTTGAGGTACAGTTATAAGCAGTCCATGATGCAATAACTACAAAAGACGCTGTTAAGTACTTGAAAGCGAAGTTAGCTACAAAACTTAAGGTGGGTTTCCACATTTGATTGACAAATTTTGAAAGCTCTCGTTTATGTCATTGAACGACACCCACTCCCATTCCATTTCCACTTATGTCAATAGTTGGCAAAAAATCGTTTGTCAGTTCACTGACAATGAAATTTTGACAAATGTGCTTGTCAGTTCACTAAAAGCTATTTCTGTTATTTCATTATGTGAATTGTGGCGTCACGTGAAAAAATACATCTATTTCTACAATTTCAACAATTTTAAAGAAGAAATTAATCGCTTAGCTTGTTTTGTTGGTCGAATCTTAGTTGGAGCTGCAGGCTCCATAGTAAGCCAAAGATTTTCAGTTGTAAAATGTTTATGAAGTGAATAGAACTGACTTCTAAATTATTTCGCAACAATAAAAACAATAAAAAAAGAAACATTCATGGGGAGAAGGGGTGGGATCTGTCGAAAAAATGACCTAATTTGTACTTTATGTCAAAATGTGTCCGTCTATTCATTGACAAACAATTGAAAATGATGCTAATTTATTTTGCTAATGTCAATTCCATTCGTCGCAAAAATAGAAATTCACACTAACGAATGGTTTCGAGAAGCTAGGCCTAGGGTGTCTACCGCCTGTTGCGCCACCTATTTATTTATTTTTTTAATGTCAATTAAGGACAAAGTGACATTTTGTTTGACAACTCAGCTATTTCCATTTGTCATGTGAACTTTCATGTGATTAAATAAACAGTCACAATACACTTATCAGCAATCTATTTACAAAACTACAAAGAATAATCAAACTGAACCAAGATACCAAACACACGATAAAAGTGCAGCCCTGTTTGCTTAAAAAACCCTCGCGGCAAATTCAAGTCCAGTTCTATGAAAATGGCGTTTGAGAGTAAAATGTCATCGGGCGAGAATTTTTAGATTTTCCGAAATGGTCGCGATGGGAGGCAACGATGTGTAGTAATGGTGCAAACATTTCCTTTGATTGGAAGTCATTTGACAATTCGCGTTAGACTCGATCTCGCTCTAACGCTGCATTGTGAAACAGAAAACAATTTGAGACGAGTACACTATAAATCAAAAACAGCCTTTAGAAGCTCTCTGCTGGTAACATCAACATTTACAAGAACGAGGAATATTCTGGGTTATCACAGAATTCGTCGGAATTTTGTTACGAACACCGAAAGAACTATCACAGAATCCGTCGTAGTGGATATGTTTGCTACGAATTTAATTCAGAATAAGCAGCCGACTAAAGGAAAGGTATAACAGATTAATTTGCTGCAAATTCTTTGACCTGAAAATTGCCTTAAAATGACCAACATACCTATGTATATGGTATTGGTAGAGCCCTAAATTTGTTGAATAAATCTCTGAATGTATTAATTAATTTTTTTGGCGCGAAATAAAGGTTGTTTTTTTAGAGGTTTGGTTTTTAAACTGGTAACACTGTTTCTACCTATACAAATTGTTAATTTGACAGTTGAAAGTTGATTTGTGGATAGTACGTTTTGCCATTTTATTATGGCGTGCAAATTGTGCAAACTTATTTTGAAAACCATAGTTCGGTTTGCCAAACTTATCACGCGCTACGTCCATTTTATGGTCGACATAATCGTCCATCTGAGCAAGTTATTCGATGAATTGTTTTCGCACCACGTATACACTCTAGTAACTAGAGTCTAGTGGATAATACGCATCCCCAAAGACGACAAACACTGCGAACAGAAGAAGTTATTGCCGTTATTACTGAGTCGATTCGCCATCGTCCACAGCAATTGCAGCTTTGCCCACCCAATTTGTGGAAGATTTTGCGGAAAAATCTTGGCTTAAAAGCTTATAAGATGCAGCTTCTTCGTTCCTCGGTTGAATGGCATTGACGTGAAAGAGTTTTGGTGTCAACAAGAGGCGCAACATGCCACATGGCTCGCAAAACTATCAATTTATTGCTGGAAACATTTACTGAGCGCATAATTTCCCGTAATGGACCAGTAAACTGGCATCCACGATCGTGTGAGGTGTGTGAGATCACTAGTCTATGACGATGCACAAGAGACGTTGGACGACTTGGAAGTCAACATTCGCCGCGTTATTGCTGATATACGGCCCCAGTTGCTCGATAAAGTTGTCGAAAATTGGACTTCATGATTGCGCTTCATTCGAACTAGCCGTGTCTCGCTTATGCCCGAAATCATGGCATAAAATTATCTATTAAATTAAGCTAATATCATAGGCATTAACGTTAGTTTCAAGGGTTTTATTTTACATTGAATTTGCATACTATACCTCTAAAAAAACTCTTTATATGGGATTCCATTCCATATCTATTTAAAATGTTAAAAAAATCACCCAAAAATCTTCATACTAATAAATGAAACAAAACCTCAGAAAGGTTTAAGCAGTCTCTTTTTAAAATATAGGCAATGTATATACATACCTACAACCTCCTAACATCCATTATTTTGTAAAAGAGAAAAACTGCCCGTTCAACTTCGACAACGAAGACAACGACCCTGAAAAACCCCTCTTGTGGTGTGCTCTCTTCCTGTGCGTTTCTATCATTTCCTTTTAAAACAACGGGCCATCCAAAAACAATGTGTCTATGTCTACACAGGCATCTTAGAGAGCGATGGCCCCGGCCTAGCTTCGTCTGGCATTGCGGAGTAAAACGAGGGATGATTTCTACACAACAACCCTCAATATCGTATTCTTTGTTCTGATGGGTTGTGTATACACGAGTGGTATAAGCCCACCTTCCGATTGTTTTAATATAAAAATACCACCCACCTTTTATTATTTCGCAAAGATTACTTCCAATGTGTTGGGCCAGTGTGCTCAAGAGTTTTACGTTTTTTTTTTTTTTAGAATTTCCTTTATGTTTACTACCACTACTGTGTGCTTTAGAAGATAAGGGTTAACGTATGCGATAACTGCACTGCGTTGGCAATAAAAATCGATTGAGATTATCAAAATGAGGATACGAGTACTAGAGGTCTCTCGCCTTAAGTATAATATACTCGCAGTCATAAATCAATCGTGTAGAGGTATTTGTTGGTGTTTCTCCGAAGCGAACGCTAATAATTGCGAAATCATTCAAAAATATGTATACACATTTTCAAGTGTTTATGTACTTAATGCTGTTGAGTGTTTTTTTGAAAGACTCCAGTTTTTTTTTTCTTTCGTTTTGGTGTTTGTCGAGCCCCTATGGTTTTTTGAACATACCAAACGATTCTGTACATGTATAGGAAAAACTTTTCCAATGCAGGTCATTGGCATCATCTTCCCCAAGAACTGGTAACGCCACAAGTCGAAGAAAGACTGCGTGCTGTAATGTCTTAATAGATCCCAACTTGTATTCAATTAGTTATAAGTATAACCATTGCATGGTTACAAACAAGACTAATTACGTGTTTACGCATCTGTGACTTTTACGTGATCACCATCACGTAAGTGCTGGTAAAACCGACTTGCTGAGTCGAAATTCTTAAACGTTGTGTACGTCTTGTGATGCTTTAAATTTAAATTTAATCGAAAACAGCCAAGTGGGTTAAAACTAAAACCCCAAAGCGTGTTCTTTTCGTCTAAGCACATGATCAACTTAACGACCAGCTGTGCACGCTTTAAAAACCCTCAACTCGAAAAATATTCTGCATAATTACAAATATGTATGTGTTGTTGATGTAATACGATAATTTATTGCGAGTTATGTGACCACCATCACTGCATTAGAATAATAGCAACAAATTGGGTCAATTTTATTAAACGACCACACCGCAAGGTATACAGCGCGCGGGATAACTCAATTTTGAGGTTAATTAATTGATAAATTTGAACAGTGAAAAATATACACAAGAGTGTGTGTGTCTTGTCTTGAGGAAAATTATGAATTAATTGGCAAAGACAGATAATTGTACATAATATAGATGTGTATGGAACTATGCCGATGGTGGTGATGTATCGGTGATAATTTATCAGTGGAACGTGTCATCTAATCAAACTGAGACTCGGACAGTGGGCATTTAAATGTATTCGGTTAAATTATTATGAAAGCACAATTTGTGCAAGATTATGAAGGTTTCTTACATTTGTGACGGTCGTCTAAGGAGAGGTCTTTCCCAAGCAGACTCTTCGAGATGAAGAGGGTTCATGTGGACATCCTAACCATATTAGGCGATTGTTTTGCATGTTTGCTCCATTTAATATGTGACAACTGACAGTTCGGGGTTAGTAAAAATAAAAATGGATCGCTTTACGAAAGAACAACGCATTTTCATTGTTGAGCAATATTTTCAAAATAATGAAGGTTTGTTAGCTACAGTCCGCAATTTTCGAACAAAAGATGACCGTCATAGTGATTTAAAACTGTGCAGAGAATAATTCAAAAATGCAGGGAGACTGGATCAATTAATGATCTTAAACACTCGCATTGCCCTGTCATAAGTCGTTCAACAGAATACATCGAAGCAGTTCGAGAGAGTATTGCTGACAGTCCAGGAACATCAATTCGGCACCGTAGTCAAGAATTGGGCATTTCGAGAAACTTCATGCTTACAAAGTTTAATTGACTCAGAATTCTATTGACTCAAGATCTGAAGACTATTGACCATGCAGCGCGAAGAGAGTTCGTTGAATTTGGATTTTGGAACAACAACAAGTGGATGCTGATTTTTCAAACAAAATTATCTTCAGTGATGAAGCTCATATTCATCTTGATGGCTTCGTTAATCTTCAAAATTGTCGCATTTGGGGTTCAGAAAAATATCGATTAATTGTTGAGAAACAAATAAATATACAAAGCTATACTGTTTTGGCTAAAGTCATAACTGGAACATTCTTGTTCTAAAGTGCGGCTGATGAGGCAGTAACAATTAATGGTGTTCGTTATCGTGACATGATAACCCAGTTTTTAGTGCCTAAATTACAAGATAGGGATGTGAGCAAGATTTGGTTTCAACAAGACGGTGCCACATGCCATCCAGCCAGAGAAACAATTCAATTACTGCATGAGTCATTTCCTAATCATGTCATCGGCCGTTTTTGCGGTCAGAATTGGCCATCCAGATCTTGCAATTTAATACCATTGGACTTTATTCTTTTGGGTTTTTTGAAGTCAAAGGTCTTGGCAAACAAGCCCACGACCACCAACAACGCCTTGAAAGAGGAAATTGGAAAGTGTTAATGAAATTCAGCCACTTTTTTGCGAAGCGGTCATAGAAAATTTCAATAAAAGTGTACGCACCTGCCAGCACAGCCGTGGCGGCTATTTATCCTATGTGTTATTCCATACATAACCCCAATCTGTATACTCTATGAATCAATAAAAATTTTAAGCTTTCTAATTAAAATTCTGTATTTTCTATTAAAATTGCATTTTTATGGGACACCCTTTTTATATGTATTTCAAAATGTTTCGACAATTATAAAGAGAATCGTTTGGAAAAGATGACGTTCATAAAATATTAATTTTGACAAATGTGTAGCCCACTCTAATAGGTTGCAAATTAAGATAAGTGACAATTATACAAGTGAGCATACAAATGTTTTGAAAACTGACAGTATTAATCATAATAAACGTCCGAAATGCTAGGCACAATCTTAACTGTAACAGTACGAATGAAAATTCCTAGCTTAGGTTGAACAAGGTGTAAGGTGTCTCCAATCAATGTAACCCCCTCAAGTCGCAGTAATCTAGTGCACTATTCTCAATCGAACAGTGCATAAATCACCCATACACACTTTGTAATAATAATAAATAGTTTTGATGGGCATTGATCGACGAAACCATCAGTCATCAGTCATCACTTTCCACAGCCAGCCCCATGGGGCAGTGGGCACTTTCATTTTGCATATACATAATATACCTTCTCCTCTTTGCCGTAAATATAGTGCGCTGGTTCAATTGCCAATTTTGCGACCCCAAACGCTTCCGTTACTCAAAGGCACGATTATCGATCTTCATATAGTTACCTACCATCCCAGGGACAATCTAGGTGAATCTTTTTCCATTACAATGTCCTTTGGCGTTTTCAAGCGCATATAGGCTTCCGTTCAATTGCAATAGTTTCACTAGCACAATTTCATTTGTGAAAGTCTTTAAAACTATCTATCGCTTTCGAGGTTATGTAAGCTCCCCACGATCTATATGGAGCATCGCAAAATGTAAGCGTCAACAGGTCATACCTAAAAGTGCTGTGCAAAAGAATTTCCATGACTAAGTGACATCGACAATCTTCCGCGCGCATGAATCATCCACGTATGCGCACACCTCAGGTCTGAAGAATTCCATTTAACTGTCAAAAGTGAGATTCTTTTCCCTTTTTCGGGTGACGCCGTCATTGTTAATCCGCCAGTTGTGAGTCTTTTAATTGATTGTTGCGATTAGTGATTTATTTTAATTGTTGTGAGCGGTGTCTATACAAAGTGTCAGTATGTCGGCTGAGAATGTATTTCATTGTCATGAGTTAAGCGTTCTGTTGCTGGCTACATAACTTTTCTAATTGTGAACAAAATGTTCTTTTGACAAATGCATTACATGTCCAAGGCCAACCAGTCAGAAGTGCTTGTTGGTTTATCGCCGTATGCGCGTATGCAAATCGATATACATTTTGCCAACGGTGTAGAATTTTTCTTTTGGCCATTTCGCAAGCGCAACGCTGCGATTTAGTAAGGGGAGCGAGAAATGAGTTCTGTATCAAAAAAATTACACTCATGTGGGTTTACATTAAGTGGTCACTGGTCAGTGGAAAAGCAAGAACAGTAAGAGAACTGAACACAGTGGTGCTAAGAAGTTTGGTTTCTCCTATGAGATAATATTGAGTGAACGTGGGTATGAGTTAGCCCCGACAGAGTCTAAATGTACCCGTGATAAAGACAAGCAAGGACAGATTGATTGCTTAAAGTAGTTGGAGACAACGGGTTAGATTAGACATAAAGTTTGACAAGTCGACAGCCACTTATGATGAAGTTGTCGCAGTGGAAATTAAAGTACAAGTATTGACAACGTATTTTCTACTACATACTACATACATACAAAATAAAGTGGTTCAAAACTACATGCAAAGCTCGATTTGCGCACAAGGTAACACTTAGACCATTTGCGCAAATCGAGAATGTGCTCAATTTGAATGTTTACGAATAAAGTGTCTATTCAGCCGTTGATTTTGAACTGACCGGCACGTTTCCCGATGTTCGGGATAAAAGACCATTCACATGAGAGCGAACGAACGAATTGATAAAATGTGAACAAACAGCTTTTTAAGCATTTATGAACAGAAAATTCCACATTTTACTATTCCAAGAGTAGGATAATTAATTATTCCATCAAAATTTATTAAGGAAACAAGTTTATTAACAGTTTAAATAACGAAATTTCGAAATCCAAAATTTTTGCCGCGAACGAAAACACCCTGGCGCTAATTGTCAGTCTATTCATAATCCACATTATTTAAATCGCGTTCCACAAAGTAGCGAATAAAAAATTCGTTCGAACTTAACCTTATTTCAAGAGGAGGATATCTTGGAATAATAAAATGTGGAATTTTCTGTTTATAAATGCATAAAAAGTGGTTTATTCGCATTTCATCAATTCGTTCGTTCGCTCCCATGTAAATGGTCCTTTAGACCGTTTGCGCAAATCGAGAATGTGCACAATTTGAATGTTTACGAACACATTCGGCCGTTGATTTGGTACTGACCAACACTTCTACCGATGCTCGAAATACGACTACGAAATCAACGTAACATAATGACACTTTTATTAAAACCTAAACGTCTGTCATATGATAAACTGTAGATTAAAGCCGTTGCAGCGAGCGAAGGAAGCCACATACCCCAAATTTACGCAATATAAACTTTGACATTTCGTTACGTAGTCGTTCGTATCCCGAACAACGACCGAATAGCAACAGCCGTTTATAAAACAGGTATAAAATACAACAGAAATAATTTTCACATTCGAAATGGAACTTTAAAAGTCTCTTATTTGTAGTAAATTTACTTTATTAGACCTAATGTTCAAATATAATCCTTTTTTAATTTGGACAAAAAATTTTGTTTAGCAGCGATTTCGGGAAAACTTATTTTTCGCTTACCTTACCTGAACTAACGAAACATAAAGTGAAAACGTTTGGATAGTAGGTATAAACGCTCAAATAAATACCTATCCGAATTTCACTGAACGCTCTATTCCCGCATAATTGTATTAAAATTGAGCTTTTAATGTCAAAACTAATGTCAAAAGCTCGACATCTTCCCTTTTATACATTTAAATGTCCAGTGAATATTGAATCTAAATTGAAACAAAACACAGAATTTGAGTTAGGTACCTAGTATTGGCCGCGTTCAATGTGCTTAGGCACCTAAATATTTAGGTGACAGTTTATCATTAAACGGAAAATTGCCTAGTACCGAAAATAAATATCAAATGCCTTACATGTGTTAAGAATTGAGCATTCACTTGCTGTTTTGACATCAACTGATCAACACATTGGCTACCTACTAAAGAAAAATATAAAATTATTGAAGTGTAAAATGAATGATTCTATTGATTCTGTTCTAATAGCAGCTTTACAAATTTTCGGGTAAAAACCCCATCTAAAAGACACATTTTATTTAATTATTATCACACTTGTGTACGTGTTGAGTTTATTATCCGTAGTCAATTTGTCGTAAGTTTCCTGGGTATCATCGATGTCATACAAAACACCGTCAATTGTAACTTGAAATTTCATTTTTATTTTATTTTTTTTTTAGCTATACCTAATAATAAAACCACATACAAATTTCAACAAAGTTCAACAATGGAGTGAAAAATTCTTCGATTTCAATCAGCTGTTTATGACATTTCTCAAATTAACTCAAACTCAGGCAGAAATTCTTGACTAACTTTCCAGTCACCACAGCTGACCGACCTCACGAAATTTGCCTAGATTTGCAGTCAAATTGACCAATCAGAGACTGTTGGCTAGCTAGGTAAAAGCGTATTGAACGCGGCCATTTACTTGACATGACGTTCGAAATTGTTCGAAATAGGTATGTATTTTCATTTTCGGAATGGTATTTTATTCGAATTTGAAAAATGTTCCCACCTTCCTATGTAGGTAGTGAATATTTAATACCACAAAAATGTTTCAAACTCGAAAACAAGCCAAATAAAATACATAAATTGATTTTAAATTTGTAAGCTACCTACGATAAGTTCGAAAAAGACCTGTCACTGTCAATGTAGGTTATGAAACTTATTTCACGAGGTAGGTATTTCTTTAAATTATTCAAGAAAAGAATAAATAAGAAAAAAATGTTGAATGCAACTTTAGGTAGGCATGAGTACCTGGTTAAGAGGTTAGTAGGTGGTATGTAGTAGCCAAGTTCTTAAAATAGTTGATACATAAATAAAACAATCAAGTGCATTTAAATTTATTTAGAAAATGATTCTTAGGACTGCAAATTTAGTTTTTTGGAACTGGGATTCATGCGTTCCATATACCTAGGTACCTACATACATATTTATCAAAAAGTGATGCATTATGTCCTATGAATGTAACCTACAAAACTATGAGCAGAGTATACCTAATCATTCAAGATAACTGTCATGTGATTGACTTCGAAGCGAGCAAGGAAAATCAAAATAACAGTCGGTTAAAAATATATCTATCAACTCAACGCGTCTGACTCATCAAAACATAAATAAATTCCCCCAGATGTGATGTTCCTTCTCTTCACCTCCCTAACCTAACATATAGCCTCGCATAATCAGTTCGGTCATAATTATTCATCATCGTCATCGTCATCCCTTATCATCCAGGCATAAGTTGTATTGTGTAAGGCCATTCGGTTTAATAATCGCAACTAATTTAAGGGCGTTGGTGCATTACGAGTATATTTCATGCTTATTCATTTTGGTCTTCATCACCACCACCCCTCCACCCGGCCCGCTTGCTTTACAAAAAATCGAACAGTCCGACCGCACTTCAAATTCGCCGCACACACAAGTGCAGTGCAGCAGAGAAGAACAACAACAAAAAAACCAATTCAACTTAACGCAAAACAAACAAAAAAAAGAACAGAAAAACGCACTCAAACAACACGAAGTCGAATGGAAGAAGGAAAACCGATAAACACAAGGAAACAGCGAGAAACCAACAAAAAAAAAGTGGAAAAACAAGACCAAAACTGTTGCAATGCAGTGCCACTCCAACTCCCATCATCGCTACTGCATTTGTGTGTGTTCACATTTATAGGGAACAAAAAACAGAGCCAGCAATTTAAACATCCCTTTGCACCGGCTATCAAAAGAAAACAACAATACCGCTACCAAACCATATCATTTCATTCTGGCTGGAGAATTGAGTGGAAATGAAAAAAAAAAGTCCTTTTCAGCAAAATTCATTCCCTCAACGAATGAGTGACAATAAGAAACCGACAACAAAAACAAGTAAATAAACCACACACACACATACATCAAAGGGTAAGCACAAGTAGAACACACAAAAAGAAGGACATGATGATTGAGTGAGTGTACAAGGATGAAATATATAAACAAATAAAGGTGAACAGAGAGGACACCACATAAATGAATTTAGAACAACGATTCGATTTGGAATTCAAAAGTCTATAAACTCACCGTTCTGTAGATGCGTTTTCCATGTATGGCGCAAAATGGTAATCCTTGCCTTTGTTGTCGCCGATATTTAAATATTGCTTTGTAATCCAATTATTGTTTATTCAACTTTTCGCCTAAAAGAGAAAGAAACACAAGTTATACTTTTATCAATTTATTGAAGGACGACATTAATATTTTTTTTTTTTCATTTTAACTTTTCTTTGTGAAATTCTTATCAGCATTTCTGTTTATCACTGTACTTGTAATGGTGTCTTGATTGCAATAATGAATCGCTCAAGATAACAAGCAATGTATGGTAGGACAATTGTGGGGCATGGTCAGAATGCACATTTATTGCAAGAAAAATAAAAATCAATCGAATTATCTTTATCGACAGAGTAATGTGGTATAGGTACAGGAGGTCAGAAGAATATGACGACAAATTAATGAGTTTCTTTTTAAGAAAATACATGACTGTTTTTATTTTTTTTTATATTGTGCTACTTTGAAGAGTTTGGATCTTTATTGACATCACGATCCCCATTGACACACTGTTGGCAAACAATATTGGTTTTAATTGGTAGGTATCAAATTAAATATCTCTGTAAAAATTTGTGTATGGAAGATAAAATTTAGCGCGAGCAGGATACCTACTGGGCTTAAGCTTTCAGTTTTGCTTTCAATTTTGTTTGTTGCCAATTGTTTTTTTTTTGTGCTAAAACTGACTTGTCAAAATAAATAATCCGCCATTCCACTGTTTTGTTTTAATGATGCATTTGAATGATAGCTATAACTGTGGTTGGTCTAAATATTTGAAAGTTTTGACATTTCCTTTAATCCTTTTTCATTTTCAATGGTCCGCTTGTCCATTAAGTGGGTCGCGGGTGTAGGTTGCTCAAGTGGACCCTCCATAGCTCTCGATCCTCCGCCATCGACTCTAAATCATCAAGGGCAATCCCCATACGGTTATAGGAGAGATTATGGACTTGATCTAACCATCTCATCCTTGGTCTACCTAGAGGACGCCTACCCGATGGTACGGATTCCATAGCACGTCGTGGAATCCTGGTCGGGGACATGCGTTTAACATGACCAAACCACCGAAGCATGGATCGCTCCGTCCGGAGAAGTAGCTGCTCGACATTGAGTTCCTCACGTATTCTGGTATTTCTGATGCGATCTCGACGGGTCACACCAGCAATACTACGGAGAAATCTCATTTCGGCAGCTTGTATCCGCGATCTTATTCTTTCGGTCATTACCCAAACCTCATGACCATAGGTGAGAGTTGGAACAAACACCGAATTAAAGACTGACAACTTAGCTTTGACACCAAGTTCAGTCCTCCTAATAACAGAATGACCAAGCTGTCTCAAAATTGACCCAGCCTGACCAATCCTACAGGAAAACTCGGCATTGCTCCTTCCATCACTCGTGAATAAGACCCCGAGATACTTAAACTTCTCCACCTGTTTCAATGTGACTCCACTAACATGCAGAGTGCATTGAACAGGCGTTCTGGAGACGACCATCACTTCAGATTTGTTCACGTTTACCTTCATCTCAGCTTCAACACAAACGGCTACAAACCGATCGAGTGCGCGCTGAAGTTCAGTCTGAGAGGACCCAAGGATGACCAAGTCATCAGCGAAGAGCAAATGACTTATCCTCAGATCTCCCAATTCGAAACGTTCCTCGCCAAGACTGCGCTGTAACATCCAGTCCATATAAGTAATGAAAAGGAGAGGAGACAAGACGCACCCCTGACGAAGTCCAACGCCCACGGTGAAAGGTATTGATTTAACGCCGTTTACCCGAACACAGCTTTTACTGTTTGTGTAAAGAGATTGAATGGCTCTCAAGAGAGAACCATCAATTCCATACTCCTGTAATACACTCCAGAGTTTCCCTCGAGGGACTCGGTCATATGCTTTCTCCAAATCTACGAAACAAGCGTAAACAGGTGTAGCATACTCCCAAGCCTTCTCAAGTACCATTCTGAGAGTGAATAACTGGTCGGTTGTGCTTCTGCCGGGACGAAAGCCGCACTGCTCATCTCCTAATCGTGCCTCGACCACAGCTCTGCAACGCGTTTCCAGCACCTTGGCAAAGACTTTTCCGGGGAGACTTAAAAGTGATATACCCCTGTAATTGGAGCAATCCCTTTTATCCCCTTTCTTGAAAAGGGGCACAATCACCCCAATCTGCCAATCGCTGGGAGTTTCGCCGCATTCCCAGGCCACTTTAATGACACGAGCGAGCCATTTGACTCCCTCTTCACCTAAGGCCTTTAGCATTTCTGGCCGGATTTCATCCACTCCTGCAGATTTGCCAGCTTTTAACGATTTGATCGCAAAAGTGACTTCCTCTACCGTGGGACTATTTTCCGCCCTGCTTAAGGCGATAGATGTGTCATCCTCGATGCCCTGGATTGGATTGAGCAATTCGGAAAAGTGCTCGCTCCATCTGCGCAAGATGTCCTCCTCATTAGAAAGAAGTGTACCATCTTTGGATTTGACTCCTTCGATAATGTTCCACTTCCTTCCTCTAAGACGGCGGATGGTCTGCCAGAACACCTTGCTTGCAGATCTGTGATCACGGTCCAATTTTTCGCCGAACTCCTTCCAAGACTGTTCTTTGGCTGCTTTAACAGCCAATTTGCAAGTTCTTCGCGCCTCAATGTACCGGTTTCGAGAAGGAGAGTCCCCCAAGTGAATCCACACCTTGAAAGCCTTCTTCTTCTCTCTGATAGCTTCTTGAACTCCGGGCGTTTTAAACCACGCAGTTCTTTTCTCACCACCAGCCGCCACACCGAGCCGCTTCACTCCGCAAACATGTCCTGCAGAGGCAATAACTGCTGTTGAAAACAACTGCCATTCTTCCTCTACATTCAATGGAACATTTGGAATTTGTTCAAACCTTGCAGATACCTGCCGTGCAAATTCCTCCCGTATCTCATCGTTCTGCAGCCCCTCCCACCGTATGCGCGTAACCATTCTTGGTTTACGCTTTGGCAGGATAGGTATTTGATCGTTGAGATACAATTTGCACAACACCAGGTGGTGATCAGTTGACAGTTCAGCCCCTCTCAACACACGAACATCACAAACCATCCTTTTAATACACGATGGTACCACAAAGAAATCTATCAGCGATTTCTGCTGAAGACTTCGACGGTACCATGTGTATTTATGGATATCTTTGTGTAGAAAGAAAGTGTTCATAATGGACATTCCATTTGAACAACAAAAGTCCAACAACTTCTCTCCGTTCGCGTTCTGATCGGGGTCACCGTGTTTCCCAATCGCGCTGCCCCATGTCGAGAAATCCGCACCCACGTGAGCATTGAAATCACCCATAAGGATATAAGAATCCATATCTGCAACCTTTTCAAGGGCTGCATCAACTTCATCTAAGAAAGCTGCGTACCCTGACTCCAGATTCGGTGCATACACCTGCACTAGAGCCAGAGTTGATCTTTCAAGCTTAAGCTTTAAGATCGCAACTCTCCCTCCTAACGGAATCCACTCCAATACTCTGCCTGACAGCCTGGGACTTGTGAGTATCCCCACTCCCGCCTGAGCAGACATTGAAGGTGCTACTCCCGACATGAAGAGTTTCCACCCATCCGCAAGGTCCACAGTTCTAGAACCCCTTTGCTTTGTTGAGGAAACACCAACTATATCTAGTCGATATTTAAGTGAACACATATTTTTGCTGGTCGCAGAAATTACTATTTTGAGGTTAAATTGGAAGGAATTTTTAATTCAAGGCTTTGTTGGTGGCCACCAAAGAATAAGGACTGTCGAAAATGTTTTAACTCACGGAAACATTTCTGTTGTACATATTAAACGAACTTCGTCTCAAATTAAACCCCTTCAGATAGACTCCAGAGTGAAAATAAAAAACAGATATGTAGTTCAAGGTGCCATGAAATAAAGTCTTATGCAAAAAGGTCCAAAACGTAATTTTGGACTTTTTTGGACTTTTGAAATTGCAATAAGATCCAAAACGAGTTTTGGACTTTGTTTCATTTTTGAAAGTGCAATAAACTCATTGGACATTATTGCACTCAGCAATGTAAAACATATTCTACTGTTTATGCATTGTGGATTTTATTTCCACTTCGATTTGGACTTTATTGCAATTTCATGAGTGCATTAAAGTCCAAAATTACTTTTTGGACCTTTTTGCATAAAACTTTATTTCATGGCACCGTAGTTCAAATTTTAATTTCTCAATTTATTTGAATGGAATTGGAATCAGTAGAAAGCGATGTGATAAACAATGTTTTTCGATTTGTTTTCAACAACGAAGACAGTTTGCCAACACGCAAACAGGCAACGTACAACTGACTGCGATTGGACTTGCGATTTATTAATTGTCATCGCAAAAGCCAATCGAACGGGGAACTGAATGCGCTTGAATTGGAATGGAAGATCAGTTGGAATAATCGGAATTCGTGGGATAAGGACTTTCTCCTCTTTGAATTTGCCCTTGATGATCGTCATCACGTTGTTCATCACTACATCAGTTTCTTGACGGACAACCGTGTACCGTTGCACAATTTCGGATGCTTCAGATTCCGCAACATGAAGGGGTTTTCCCAAAATATTCTTTCGGAAGAACCTTCCCCTAGCAATTACGAACAACTGGAAAAAATGTTTAGCCATATCGGTCCAGCCGTTGTCAATTGATGAAATACTATAAATTTTTTTACACCATTTTTGTAAGATAGAATTGCTCTATTTATGCTTTGCGAATAGTAGAAATATAAATAAATTTGCTGTCATAATTATGTAGATGTAGATACATACCTATATATATGTACTAAAATTGATTTGTTCGGAATTTGCCTATTCGTAATTAGCCGTCATATAAATACCTAGCCCTTTAGAACTGTTTATTTAGGTAGTGAGGTTGGTTTTTCGTACAATTTATGGGGTTGAAGAAATGACATTACAGCGCATCTGTCATTTGTACGGTCATGAACATGAAATGAAATGTATTTCTGTATTATTACTGATGCACATTAATTTTATGATGTGTGCAGAATAAGCAATTCCTCAAATCTTCAAAGGGCAGTTATGATGGTTCGATAATCTGCACAACAATCTGCAATATTTTAACAAAAGGTGACAATGTATAGCCACCTCAAAGCAGGAAGGCATATATTTGAGTGCATCGTATAACTGCCATGAAATATTTATGGCAAATAGATAAACGGCTTAACTAACAGAAATGTCATTAAAGGTTTTATTTTGCAGAATACTTCAGAAAAGAAAAAAAACTGTCACACTAATTGTTGTTGGCTGTAGCTTGCCTAAAAAAATTTGAATACATTATATACAATAACAATTATTTCTCTCGCTGTGGAGAGAAGGGCGGTCGCTAATATTTAGCGCTGGCAGAATATTGAATGAATGTACTTTATTTAGCTTTAAAAGCCATTTAGGTTACAATTTGTACAATTTAGTTTATAATTTATATAACTTATAATCCTATATAGTTCTAACATATTCTGTAAGTTTTCTTTTAAATTCATTCAAGTTATTGTTGTTCTTAATTAGGGGTATCGCGAATAAATTCCGATGGAATTTTTTCACTTGTCAGCAATGTAAATCAAATTGCTGAATGGGAAACATTCCGGGGGAAATATTATTCGCGATAGGGGTGAATATCTATCGAAAGATTGTTGAATCCTTGAAACCCCATGAAATGGTTCTTTGACCTCTTACTGTTGTTCGTTGTATTCTAAGGTCATCATTGTTTCGAAGGTTGTATACCGCCATTGCATTAGTACCTACTCGTATTTTCACACAGGTAGCCCGGATACGTATTGTTTTTAATTTTAAATACAACGGAGTGTCTATTCGCCCGTTCATTTTGACAGATTTTGTACTGAACTGACGTTTACCGATGTTCGGGACACGACTACGTGATCAACGTAACGTAATCCTATTTTCATTAAAACTCTTTATATATATAAAAGTTCGATCCTAAACGTACGGCATAATGTCCGAAAATGATTATACTGGAGTTTAGAGTCCTTACCGCGAGCGTAGCGAGCCACATTCCCCAACTTGACGCAATATAAACTTTGACATTTCGTTACGTACCCGTGTCCCGAATAACGGGCGAATAGCAACAGCCTAAATACAAATATCATAGATAACATAAAAAGTCGTTGATTTATATTTAACCATTTTAAGCATTTAACATTATATGTCATTGAAGTGTATCTACTACATTTTAAAATAATTCGCATTACCTTATTTTGTTGTACTTGCAATCTATTTTTTTAAATTTTGTGGACACATATACAGTAGACTAGCACAATAATCAAAATGCGGCTTAATCAATACATTACAAACATTTACAGCCGTACTCAAAGAGATATTTTTTCTGGTTTACGTAATACACCAATTTTGTTTAGATATTTCCTTACACATATAATTGCTATGTTCTGCAAAGCTAAGTTGTTAGTCTAGTATAACACCGAGTGATGTTATTATTTGAACTTGCTCAATTTGTTCATGATTTATATACAGATTTGCACTTATTGACATACGGGGAGGGGATTACAACTGAATAACATACACTTAGTTTTTGAAACATTTAGCACTAGTCTATTAATTTTTAGCCATGTATTTATTTTGTCTAGATCTTGATTTATTTTGTGTAGGCAGTGCGCAGTATCCTTTCCATCGTCAGCAAATATAATTCATTTTGAAAATTGTATTACTTTAGTCATATCGTTAATAAAGATTAGAAATAACCACACTCCCAGTATTGTGCCTTGTGGAATCCCTACACTGACAGATACTTTCCTATTCACGGATGTGCCTTGTGTTTGCCCAATTATAAAGGATTTAAACCATTTAAGTTAAGTCGATTTTATACCGTAATACTTTAACTTTTTCAATAAAATCTCATAATTCACTGTTTCAAAAGCCCGCTTTAAGTCTAAGAAAACTGCCACTACCACACTTTTTCCATCGATTTCACTCCTCCAATCATTTAGGACAAAATTTAAACAGGTTTCACATGAGTGATTAACGCGAAATCGCGATTGGTAGTTATCTATCAGACCTTGACCTTCTAAATGCTCTTTGAGCTGCATCACAACAGTTTAACGTCAGGACGTTTAGTCTTCTAGTTTATAGTAAGCAGTCCAAAAGTATTCGCCAATCTTTTAGTTGACCTAGATTGATCACCCAACATCGACTAATTGAACAGAACCTCACAATCGATAGGGCGTCTTTCAGCTAGTAAGGACTTTTGTCTACCTCGCCTCTGCTATAAATTCTGATAGTAACATCTCAGCAGAATTTAAGCAAAGAACAACTTTTGCCAATTGCTTTTTCTTTGGGCTGGAAGGCCAATTAAATAGTATAGCCCTATCCCGAACAACCAAGGAGATTCTGTATAAAATCTCGTCTTTTCAAAATCCAATCCTGCTTTATGGCGGCAAATCTTGGAACTAAATCTAAAGCGAAGAAAGACTCTTTCGGTCTCGTTTGGGTTGACGGGCTTTGGAGGAGTTCTATGAGGTTTTATATACGAGCTGTACAGCGACATCGACGTGGGCAAAAAATTGCACATCAGTCGTAAAAGATGACAGCAGAGCGGATAGACACAAATGTTTCAGTAAAGTCTTCTAGCTTCACCCAGCGGGTGGGACGACACAGTAGAAGAAGACCTCGTTTAAAACGGCTGGAAGCTATATTTTTGTTATCAGTGAATGCTTTAAAGGTGACCATTGTGATTGTACCAATTAATGATTTTTTACATGTTACATAAACATATGAGCAGGTTTTTCAAACGTCTTTATCATTTTCGGATTTTCGGATATTATCGTGTACAATAATCGGTACTTCGTTTGACAATACATACCTACATACACATTAAGGGTATTCAATTCATGCAACGTCGTAAGTTTACGATTTGCGTAAAATGGTAAGTTTACGACACACGTTTCATGAATAGCTGCTTGCGTATAAGATGGTAAACCAATTAGCCGTTCGTTAAACGTCAAACAGTTCAGAGCATTCAAAATATGATTTTTTGTATTATTTTATTTGCACAAAATCTCCTTTTTTAATATCGAAGTGACTATTCGCACGTTCATTTTGACAGATTTTGTGCTGAACTGACGTTTACCGATTTTCGGGACACGACTACGCAATCAACGCAACGTAATCCTATTTTCATTAAAAAACTCTGTATAAATATAAAAGTTGGATCCTAAACGTACGGCATAATGTCCGAAAATGATTATAGGAGTCCTTGCAGAGCCACATACCCCAACTTGACGCAATATAAACTTTGACATTTCGTTACGTAGTCGTGTCCCGAACAACGGGCGAATAGCAACACCCTTTAGCTTTTGACATTTCGTTGCGTAGCCGTGTCTCGAACAACAAAAGGAAAGATTATGAACCTGATCTAATCATCTCATCCTGGGTCTACCAAAAGGACGCCTGTCTGATGGTACGGATCAGGTTTTTATGGAAAGATAAGTTAGAAAAGATTTCCGGACAATTGCAAAATTAAAGAAATACATTCTACTATACTTTATGCATAAAAGCCATTACAAAAAAAAAATTAAATCACAAATGCCTATACAGTTTGACAACATCTCTGACCAGCTGTACCCAAAGTTACTTTGAATTTGTTCGTGTTTATTTTATAAAACAAAACAAAATAACTCAGTCATACTATCAGAAAGACGAATACGCTTTAGATAGAAAGGATGGATAATGAAAACATCGATGTAAAGAACAAGAGGTGAGTGAAGTTTCTCGAGAGAAACTTTAATTGAGTCGGTGTTGCCGTTTGACGGGGGCGACAAAAAAGGGAAAAGGAGTGGAATTTCTTCTAATGGAATGGAAATGCCGTACATATGAAATCATCACACTCTTCTTGCTCTTGCTTTCCTTACCTTCATTATAGGTACAACAAACACTGTCGCACATTTTTTGTTCCAACTGGAGCTGCCTCTCCTATTGCCGATGCTTCTTCTGGAGTAAATGTATAAATTGCAACACAAAAGGGGGAAAAAAACATGAAAAAGGGAAATTTTCGTTTACTTCTACACTTTGTTTTCCATCAAATTCGAAATGCAATATTTATTTAATTTTTTCACACACAAAAATGAAGGCACACAATAAAAATTAACTCCACTCAAATTTATTTTTCTTTTAATTTTTCTTCTCACTTTCTCAACACAATTTGTTTCCAATTGAAAACTCTTTCAAGAAGGAATAACCCGAAGAAAAAATGTTTTTTTTTTTTTCAATACTGGACGAGAAAAGGCAAAAAGACACACAAACTCGTAGAAAATACGTATCTTCTCTTTCTTTCTCACGACTTTATTTCTCCACTCAATTTAGGCACATAATTGGTGTTAATTAATCTATTCACAAAGCGAACATGTAAAAATTGCTCTTTTTTCGCTATTTGCTATTTGATTCGTGGAATAATTCCAAAATTGAAAATATCTCAAGAAAAACACGCACAGAATTGTATAAAATATATAAAAACGAATTTCCCCGCGGTGTGGAAAGCAAAGCAAACACTGAGCGAACAAAAAACCGTCGAAACGTACGTCGTTCGTAACCAAACCAACGAATGGGCAAGCTTTAACTACTCAAAAACCACACAAACTCGAATCCCGTCCCGAACTCGACTCGTTTCGTTCACAAACAAAATGAAACTGGAACGAGAAAAAATTTTATTTTTTTGATTTCACTTTGACACTTTTTCGCACTCAATTGATCACATTCAACAACGCAAAGTAATGAAGTTGGATTTAAGAAATAATTTTGGGAATGACATGCGCGATGCGCGAATAGATTTTTTTTTACTTTGATTCACACTGTTTACTGTTTCGGAAGGGAATTGGAAAATTTGAGATTTTAAGCGACTTCGTGCGGGTTAGTCGAATTCAAAATAATATTTTTCACTTTCACTAGGTGCGGTAGACAAGTATGCTTTTAAGGTGCAAAATTTAGATTTTAAATAAAAAAAATCAAATCACACGGACTACTACTAGAGAAACCATCCAACAAGTGGAGCGGCCATATTGCTTCTGAATGAATGGGTGAACGCACTAACACATATGATTGTGCAATGTCAGTTTTGTATGCATTTCTGTCTCGCTTTGAATGGTAACTTTGCCGTTCCGTGCTATGTCCCGCTAGATGGCGGAGTGAGCAATTGCTGCTATTATTGAGATAGGCAATGGGTGATGCATCTAAAGATGTTTTCGTATAATCGAAAGTTAGTTATTTTAAACATCCTAATCACAAACGGGCGTGTTATTGGACACCAAATCTTAGCAAAGTATAGTAAAAAACTTCATCACAAAATTACAGCATACTCTATTGCCGCTTCTGATATTAACACTGTATTTATCTTAAACACCGTCCCGTCACCTCACAGTACAAGGCGGGTTTTATTAAATATTTACTCAGTAAAGTAAAGTAAAGGAGAATTATATCAGCATTATGAATATATTAAATCAAATCAAAAGAAGCAACGTAACATGTAACAAAAATACAGCACTTTATATCAATTTATCACAAATTCCACTTGGAACTGTTTTAGAAAACATTCGTCTGCCTAATTTCTTTGCCCTATTTTGCTTGCTCAAATAGGTGCTTAAAACAAATCAAACCTATTGTAACTTTATGTCTGTTGTAATTACTTTGGAACTACTGTCTAAGAAGCAGTGCAGAATAGGCAGCACAGAGAAAGTGCCAAAGTAGGGCTAGGTGGTATGTCTTCAAAAATCTGCGAATCTTATTGCATTTTCGATTTGGCATAAGAAAACATATTTTGCTCTAGATAATTTTTGTTGGTTCGATTGACATAAACATAAAACTGTCTTTTTCTAGAATTGAGATCGATAATACTGTTCTGAATCGCTGTTTCTTTTCATGGCGGATTGGTATTTTTGTATATCCAAAAGCTGTCAAAAGCGATAGCTATTTAGGTGACGGATTGCTGGCGGATTTCACAATAGCTATCGCCTTTGAATGGATCGAATCGCTTTTGGAAATATAAAAATACCAATCCGCCCAGAAAAGCGATCCGCCGCGCATTTGGGAATAAGCCTCCGAGTTGATTAAAAAGTGGAGTTCGACAGTGTTAATGGAGTCTGTTTTCACTTGCCGTTCGTGCTTAACACCGTGTCTCCACGAGCAATATTTCATAGCTTCCCATATAGTATGCTATGAAAATTGCTCGTGGAGACCACAAATAGTATTCTATGAAAAATGGTATTCCATCTATTGCTCAGCTCATAGCTTGCTATCGATAGTATGCTATGGGGTGTACTTTTTTGTTGTGACGCATGTGTTTTCGTGTGATGGCTATGGAAATAGTATGATATGAAATGCCCACCCTACATTTTATTGCATACTATCGTTATTTCTTTTATCAGAAATGACAGATGGCAAGCTATGAAATATTGCTCGTGGAGACGCGGTGTAATGAAAAATTAACCACCCATTATAAAACCCACACATTTAACATGGCTCCATCTATAGTTGACAAATCTACAAAAAACAAAAAGTGCACCCTGAAACGTCAAACTGAAAATTTCTAGACAGTCTTGTTTTCAGTGTTTTTCCTTGTAGAATTGATAATTTTAATTACGCAAATAAAATTGTATAGTAAATAATAAAAGTAAATAAACATTCAAGTGAATAATTCGCACTAAAATGAGTTCAGGATTTGTCACTGAATCAGAGTGCGTAGAGGCACGTAAACGTCGCCAAGAAGAATGGGAAAAAGTACGCACTCCCGATCAGCCATTGGGTTCGTTTTAAAAAAAATATATAATCACCCATGCCTAGATTAAATTATAAATTCATAAAATAGAACGCCCAGAGGAGCCCTTTGACGGTAGAACTCTATACGACCGGTTGAAAGAGCAAAAAGTGAAGAAAGACATGGAATACGAGGAAGCACACAAACTTAGTATGTTTATTCACTTGTCATTGCTTTCATTACGGACATTTCGTTTTTCTAGAGAATCTGATTCGCGGTTTGGATGACGATGAAGTGGAATTTCTTGATCTGGTCGACAGGACCAAAATGAATGCCGAGAAACTCCAAATGCAAGAGGAGGCTAAAGAATTGCGAGACTTTCGTGAACGTGTCGCCACCATTCAAGAGGAATCAATTGATAAGGTTAGTTTCACAGCATTATGTTCCATTAAAGTCTGCATGTATTGTTGTGTTTGCAGAAAATCCAATCAGAGATAGCTACACCCAAGCCGAAGGCAATGCTGGCTTGTAATTCGTCCAGACAATCGCAGAAATCTCTTATGGGCGCTGTACTTAAGCGGAAAAATGGTGAAGTTAATAGTGCTCCTGTGAAGGCCTCTAAAACTGAGACTGTGTCAAAGAGTCCAGAGAAAGCAGATCAGCGGGAAGAGGAGCAGGATAAAGTCGAGCCTCAGCATGATAAGCTCCCAGCGAGTATTACCACAAACCAGTTCGACAAGGGGACTCTTAAGTGCACTGCTGTTTTACCCGGCATTGGGCCATACAATGACACCAGCGATTCAGAGATGAGCACTGGCAGCGAGGACGAACCGCACACATATTGTCAGTATGATTTGGTCGGGAGGAAGCGCCTAAAGAAAAAGGAATAGCTGATTATGTTATTAAGAAAAATAAGGAGGAGGAGGCATTGAAATAGATTTCTTTAAGTCTTTATTTAGAGTTTTTATTATGATCTACTTTTCTAAGAATGGATCTACATCTCTTTCAAGAAAAGTTTCCCGGTTTGATGGTTCGCTCAATTTTATTGGATTTTTTTTCTATCTGAATAGGAACACATCGTAAACTAGAAAAAAAATAGAGAAGAGGAGCGTCTACGAAGAAAAACAATAAAAAGATAAGTAAGACCCTCAGCCAATAAATTTAAATACAAATATTGTGTATACAATACTAGATGTTCTGTCTTTGTCTTCAATAAATGATTAAATAAATGTAAGCGTTTTTAGCACCCATAAAAGAAGGAGACAAATTCTGCATGGTTTGCAATTGATTTTGAAAATCGGTCCGATTAATTGAGCAAAAGACCGTCTTTACAGTACATACCTACTTCGTTTATCGATCGCCAGTTACTAATTTGGCTAAATATACACTTGGAGATGCTCTTCGTTGTTCATTTTCTGTCCAAAATAAGTGTGCCACCTCAATACCTAACGAGTCAATAAGAAAACAAACGCAACGAAGCCAACGCCAAAGACCTGAGAGTAAAACTTCGAAATGTATTTTCCCAATCGATTTTATTAATCCCAATAACAAAAACAACTACTCCGCCTTCTTGACCTTGTTCCGGTTCCTATTCTTGACATTCGTCACTTCGTAGAAATTGCTGCCAATCTTCTTCCTCTTCTGACTCCTTTCGGCGGATCGTTTTTCCTTAGCCGTCATTTTCTTCAATTTCTTTGAGGGCGCTGGTCCGCCATCGGCCTCCTCTTCCTTGAAGTTGCCACTTGCTGTCGGTACCACTTTTGGCCTTGACTTTTTATGTACCACTCGTTCCAAGTCCTCGTTATACTCATCCTCAGAGTAGAAATCGCTGGCGCCGTCAGAGGAATCCTCCTCGGGATTCTGCAGCCTTTTCCGTTTGCGCTCCAGTCGTTCGACTTTCCTGGCCGCCAGCAATTCGACATCGATTTTGTCCAACTCCTTGACGTCCGACGCCTCGAATTCCAAGCCAACCTTGATCTTACGGAAGTCCTGCAATTGCTTGAACTCCTTGGCCTTTCGCACCGATTCACTGACAAACGTCTTCTCAGACTTGTCATCGTCGTCAGCTGTTTCGACGGCGGGTTCCTCTTCCTTCTTCTCTGCGTGGGATTTTGGAATTTCGTAGCCCTCTGGGGCGACGTAGAATGGAAGTTTGCCTCGCTGCCAGTCGTTGAGTACCATGCGCGACGTGACGGTTATATCGGGTTCGCCACCCTTGAGAAGTTTTCCACTTTTCTGCGACAACTGTTCGAGAAAGTCTTGTGACGATTCCCACTTGTCGATTTTATATGTTTTCTTGATGTACTCCTCTCGCACACGTTTTAGTACTGTTTCGACGTAATCCTCGGGGTTAGTCACTAGTTCTACACGCACCACACCTTTCAGAACCTTCTCAGTGTCGGTCTCTGCCGATGGATAGACAACACCAGGGCAATCGATTAAGAATATTCTCTTCATCAATGTAATGTACTGCCAGACCTTGGTCTCACCCGCGATTGGTGCCACATTGCAGACCTTTTTGCTGCGGAGCGCATTAATAACAGAACTCTTACCCACATTTGGGTAGCCAATAAAGCCAACGCTGATCTGTTTCTTGTCCACATGCAGCTTGCCCAGCTGACGGAAGAGATTTATCAGCGCACCCTTACCAAAGGGATGTTGCAGCGAAGCATGGAAGGCAATTGTTGGATATTCAGCAGAAAGAATCGCTACCCAACGCTGTGTAACCCAAACAGGTACCAAATCCACCTTGTTCAGAATGAAGAACAAGTGTTTGTGTGGCTTTTCCTTGCGAAGGAACTCCTCGATGTACTTGGAGCGTGTTCCCATCGGATCACGTGCGTCCAAAACCTGTAAGAGTACATCAGATGCATCAACTACCTTATGCAGTTCGTTCCAAATGCGTTTGCTCTGTCCAGCGGCGAAGATCCAATCCCTTTTCGCATCCTTCACTCCGGTGTCCTCACGAATTAGATCTACATCCTTGCTGTGATCGTACTTGTCGGCCAATTCGTCAGCGTTTTTGCTTAGGTCCTCCAGATCACGTACCTTCAACGTGGGACGCTTGCGTTGTTTTTTCGGACCAAAGACACTGTCAAAACTTTCTGTATCCAAGAGATGAACGCGCGAATGTTTTGCGGATTCATTCAGCAGAGTGATTGGCAACTGAGAAGGTCTCATAACGACTTGATACGGATCTTTCACAGCCTTACCAATTTCATCTTGAAACTTTTGCAGGGCGTTTTGTGAGATAACACGCGAGTTACTGAACCACTTGGGTGTGGGTTCCACTCGTGCCATTGTGCCCGATTTTAGGCGACCCTAAAAGAAAAACAAAATGCATATGTGCACAATTCGTCGGAGATAGCCTGTTATTTTTACGACTTACCTGAAATGGTGCTGGAGTTATAATTTTGCCATTCCTATCGCGTTTGGCCTTGAAATTACGATACATTTGCAGACGTTTGATGGTCGCCTGAGTACGCGGATTTGCGACTCCTTTTAAACCACTTTTTAGACGTTCCGGGTTCATGGAGTGGTTGGAACGATTGAACCCCTGTGTCCGGGGAGGCCCGGTACTACTTCTCGTTTTCGGCATGATAAATCCGTCACTGCTTGGTCAGAATATTAAAAAAACTGAAATGTATTCGCGGAAACGTGATGCAAACACGCTCTCTGAACAAAATGTAAGGAAAGTGTGGTTATGTTTTTCTGTTTACGCTGACATTTTGACTTTTCTCTTGTTTTTTTATTTTGATGTGTCCATTGGATGTTGTTGCTAGAATGAGTAGATCCAAGAACAAAGTTTTGAAAGAAGATTTTAAAATCCTAAGGTTATAGTTACATTGCTTTATACAAGGTAATTGGTCAAGGCAGTTTAGGTTTTGTTAATGGCATTGCTATGATTGTTGATAAACCAATAATGTCTTGTTGTCACCGGTCAATTTAGTTTCCTTTTGATTTAATTCGATTTCTTTTTTTATAGAGAAGAACAATTATGGTGGATTTACATTACAACGCCACGCAATTTTGCACGACTTCAGAGAGAGAGAGAGAGAGATCCGTTGTTTCACAGTCAAGCCCAGTATCCTGCTCGCGCTAAATTTTATCTCCCATACAAAAATGTCTACAGAGATAAAATTTAGCGAGGCAGTTTAGCAAAGCAGTATCCTGTTCCGCACGCTAAATTCTTACTTTCATATAGATGGGACACACTAATTGTCAGTCGAGTATAACAATATTTTGTGTTATACGTACGACGCACAATTTTGTTATACTCGGCCAAGAAAATGTCTCCACTGATTTAGCTCGCGAAAGAATTGCCTGGTACATTAAATCGGCGATAAATTTTGACATTTTCGAAACAAAACAATTTTTTAATTGAATATTTCTTTGAATACTTGATAATCGATATAAGTGAATAGGAAAAAAGTGAAAAAATAACAAAAATCAAAATACATGTGGCAATAAAATTTGGGTGTGTGTCCTATCTATATCCTGTACAACGAATTTAGCGAGCATTTATCTGTGCTGTGGAGAGAAAAGCGCTCGCTAAAATTAAGCGCGAGCAGGATACTAGGCTTCAAGGCTAATGATGTGTAAAAGTGAGACTACAAGCCTAACAGTTGTATTTAGGCTGCCATAGTACCATAACTTCTTTTGGAGATTTGTGGTTTCACTCTCTAACACATCATATGCCCTGACTGTGTAAAACGGATCTCTCTGAAGTCATGCAAAATTGCGTGGCGTGGTAATGTAAATCCAGCATTAACGACAATATTTTCAAACTATGCAGCGACGTTCAACGCAGCCGTTGGTCAGTTGGATAAGGGCAGCAGGTCTATTAGATTTTCGACAATAGGCGTATTTTTTTGAGAATCTATAGCTAGCTCACTTTTACTTTTACATGCAAAACTTTTATACTCACTTTTGGTTTTGTTATACTCACTTTTGGTTTTACATGCAAAATTGTTATATGTACTCACTTCCCAAAAAAATACGCCTAATATCTCGCATGAGCTTTTTTCCAAAAACTTGATTTACTAGACATTCGCATGCACATGCGAATTTCCGATATAATATTGTAGATTCGCATGCATGCGAATTTCCGATATAAGTATATAGTATCACCAGATGGGCTCTACAAAGTTTGGTTGCAGATATTCCACAAGATGCACTAATAAAACGACAACTAGATATGATTGCAGTAAGTGCCGATATCTTATTGACAAGTCGAAGCGAGATTTCAAGAAAGCGGGATCAACTCACGAAGCTATTAAAGATAGCCCATCTTACTTCATGTGGATGGAAAGTGAAGATTTGAAATGGGTGAATGTTGAACATGTGGAGCAGTGTGTTCTTCAAGAGTATGGGGAGGCTCTTTGTCTTACAGCAAAAAATAATGCAGTTGCCAACCAGCAGTCATTTTTTTGTTAGCCCATGAGAAATCTGCGCTCGTGGTAATGGTTGTCTAAGCGGCCATCAGTATAGTCTGACATCAGAATAGTCCATATGAACATTGGCCGCGTTCCATTGAACGCTAGATGACTAGCGCGCATGCCAAACTCCATATAAAAAAAACTGACAATTCATCATGCCGCTAGTCATCTAGAGGTCAATGGAACGCGGGCATTTTTCACATGCGAATCTGCTACCTAAAAGTGTACATTCGCATACATGCGAGTCTCGGCAAATATATAGGAATTGCGCATATATTTTATTTTCAAAAGTTTCGTTGCGAGTTTCCGAAATAGTGTGTAGATTCGCATAGTTTCTCATGCGAATTTACGTTCCAAAAGCATACATTAGCATGCATGCGAATTTCTTCTTTATAGCTAGACATTCGCATGCATGCGAATTTCTCCTTTATAGCTAGACATTCGCATGCATGCGAATGTCCGGTACATCAAAAACTTATCTGCAGTGCTTTCGGTTTCTCCACCATGGCTACTATTGACATTTCAAATCTAGTAAATTCGCTTTCTGACTCACAGATTGAAAGCACGCGTTGTTGTCAAATTAAACGAAATATTTATTACAGATCCTTTCGAAACTCAGAATTGCGATTGAAGCATCCGTTTGTTATAATTAAATGACGTGAGCAAAACCTATTAGGTAATAGGTACATACTACATGAATATTTTTAATTATTGTCGAAGAAACTCCAAAGATATCTGTGTGCGGTGTCAAAAATAATAAACACAATGCTTTATATTTTAATTCGGCGAAAAATTTGTCGAAATATTAGACTTTCGAATAATTCCATGCAAATCGTTAAAAAAAATCCATACACTATTTCTTCGTTACCCTGTGCTTTCGCCGTCGAAGTATCGTCAAGTGAAAACACCGTCGTTCAAAAACCATCAATGCGAAAAAACTTCAACTTCAAAATTTTGACGTTTACTTTGCGACATTTGTATTTTGATTGCAAAATAGAAAGGAAAAGTTTTTTTTTAAAAAACTCTCCTCGCGTTGATTTCCCAATAATTTAATTTTCTGTAAGAAATGGAACTAAGAAGGCATATCTGATCGTCAAGACTTTTCAATCCTCCAGACTAGTGCGAATTGTGTAAACCGCGAAATACATTTTGACTATAAATCGACCGCTTTTGACCACACGTACGCACAAAATACTCTATCGCAATCATCTCACATTTACACTACAAAGGAGTGGAGTGCAAAAAGAAGGAAAACTATCGAATTTGTGTGGCTGACGCAAAAATGGGAGAATCAATTGCGGCCAGTGTTCATGAGCATATTTTAGAAGCAATATTCGCCTTTTTAGATCTCCGCGATTTGAGAAATTGTTCACTTGTGTGCAAAAAATGGTATCGCTTTCTCAATGATGAAAACAATGATGTCTGGCGACTGCATTGTATACGAAAACTAGCTGAGGATGCACTAAAATCGGATTTACTATCATCGGTGCCGACATACAAGACAAAACTGAAGGCCTTCTATCATGCATGGAATCCAAATGACTGTTCTAGAAATGTGTATATCAAGCCAAATGGATTTACTCTGCATCGGTGAGAGTGTGAAATTCTATCTAAAGAGTGTGGTGCATCGGTTTAATTGGTCTTATATTTTTATTTTAAGAAATCCTGTGGCGCAAAGTACCGATGCAGCGAGAAGCAAAATCGGCTTTCGACAGGGCCGACATGCGTGGGAGGTTATATGGGAAGGCCCACTGGGTACGGTGGCCGTAATTGGAATCTCAACAAAGGAAGCAGCGCTTCAGTGTCACGGCTATGTGGCGTTATTGGGATCGGATGATCAAAGTTGGGGCTGGAATCTGGTTGATAATCATTTGCTTCACAACGGAGACGCACAGGGCAACTATCCCCTACTGAATAATGCGCCAAAGTATCAAGTAAGTAAATATAATTTGTTTCCATGAATCTAAATTTGTTGGTATAGCTAAATTAAAAGGTAAACATTCGGAGATTAATGGCAAAAGTAGTAAAGTCGTGTTACTGTTGCAATGCGGAATGCTTTATTGCGTCTGTAATCTCTGGGCATAGTCTTGTTTGATTTCAGGCCAAGGTCAGGTCAGGTTCATTCATTTCAAACTGTATTGCAACAATAAATCACGGTAATCAAGCTCTGACGATGTGTGCAAGAGAAATTAGAAAAAAGGGGAGGAGGTTTTTTGGTACTAATTTAAATTCCAGTGACGTTACTTTTAAACTATGGCACTTAACGATGGAGCAAATTCAGCCGAAATGGCTTCCACTTCCATTTTCTCTAGCATATCCAGCATACTTTCAGCCGTTGACGCATGTCTTTTTCGGTTGGTCGTCCAGAACCGTCCGGAAGAACTCTCCGCCATTCTGAATTCAAATCCAGAAGCAAATTTATCTTCTTTTCAGTAGAAGAACTGTTAGTTGAGTGCCGGACGGTTCTGGACGACCAACCGAAAATGACATCACTCTTAACACTTGCTGTCAGTAGTAGACGCTCGGCTCTCGAACGCCTTTTGGAAATGAGGGAAGAGCAAATAAAAAGGTGATCTTATACAATGCACGGTTTAATAATAATCCGCAAGATGTTTATCTGTTCGAAGGCGTACGATCCTCTCGGGTACTCTGCGTACAATTTCCTTAAGTAGCATATTATTCCGGTATGCAATGCAATTTCCGGCAGTTCACTCTGACTTGGGTGCATGTCGCTGATGAATGCATTTAAATTAAAAAGCCTTAAATAAAACCAAAGTGTTGAGCTGAAACCTTTTCTACCATCTGTAATGATGGTCAGAATTGGGAAATGGAGGGAATGTGGAAGCGAAAAATGACGAGGAACCGGAGATGGATAGGAAGAATGGATAGGATTGGAAATAGACAGGGAAAGGAATGTCGAGTGCGAAGAGCTTGGCATGCTTGCTCAGCACGTCTCAGCTTGCCGGAATGGTGTGGTTCTTGCTCCCCACCGCTCGACCTAACCCACTACAATACATAAAACATGCCAAAAAAAAACAAACAAACATCTAGGTACATACTTTACCTTCACCATCTTCGGACGGACCTTCACCAAACTGAGGGGCGCTGTAGATGCTATTTAGCGCGGGCCGTTCCCACCCCTCCTGGAAAGTCGTGGCCGATGTTTGAGTTTCCCCTATGTTGGGGATGCTGTCGTCCGATCACGCCATCTCGCCGAAAGGGGTTTAGCTCGACCCTTCACACCCCTGAAAAACTACCTTTAGCACAACATCTCACTTTTCAGCGAGCAAAACAAAAAAATAAATTACCAATTGGCGTGGCTCAATGAGCATTCTATTTTACTTTATTTCTCTCAGTAAAGAACATCCCTCGATTACTTATTAATTAAAAGTTACTAATTTAATTTAATTTTAAATCCGTTTGTACAAAAAAAAAACAATGAGAAATAAATGAACAACACAAAGAAAACAAACTTTAAGATTTGTTTGTCCCCACAAACAACAACACTTTAAGGGGGCAGATTTTCATCCCCGTAAACAAAAGACCGCGATTACCCGAGTTCCTACCTAAAGAGAGCTCTATGTAGGTGGTGGAATTTGTGTCTCCCATCAGAGGACACTCAAACGAAAACGCGAATAGGGGCCAAACGGCACTTATTACACTAAATTATGCATACAAACACAAAAAAGGGAGAAGAGACAAAATCGCAACGCCAAAAAAAAACTATAACCAAAAATCTTAAATCTAACTTACATCTAATTAGCACTGCGAGCAGTATTATCTAAGTTCTATTATATAATTTACAATATAAAGCGTAGCTTACTAAACGCACTACTAATTATTACGTTCGTTACTAATTTTATCGGTTCTTAATGAGTATAAATATACCTTGTTGGAATCCCCTCTTTTTTTGTTACGCCGATGGTTGTCGATATATATGTGGGCGTAGGCGGGGGGGGTATCGCACTAAGCCGCGAAATTTTCTTCCTCGTATTCGTCTCCAATGACCTTCACACCTTAACGACCGAAAGTACTGTCCGGGAATCTATGATCGCTTTCCGGCTGCAGGTACCTTTTTGGGTTTTACGTGACGGTGGGTCGAAGGTCAATGCGGTCGACAGATCACGTTAGGGCTTCTTCGTATAAAAAGAATGGGCGGCCACGACTATTGACCTTGGGTAAGTAGCTTTACTTTTTATTTTATTTTCCTTAATATCCCTAATAATGCTTTAAATATAGCCCACCAAGGGACACTAAATGTTGGACCACCATCTACAACCAGGTTATCGGCTGCATCTAGTATGCAGGGGTACGTGCCTACCCCTACCTCAACAACAAACAAAAAAAAAAAAAAAAAAACACCTACACCAAGCGTCCTCTAGCCATTCTTGGTTGTTTGCTGTCGAGACACCGTCCTCAACCGACCAACGAAACAACCACAAGTCGCAGTGCCCCGCCACAAGTATTAGTTTTCGGAAGTGGAATAACAAAATGATGATTCGTACCTGGAAGCAGTCAGAGAACGTCAGCAAGGGATAAGTAGGAATTTCTTTCCTATGCGATGTTCATCATCCAGATTTTTATTTTCTTTCATACAGGTAGCTGCAACACATCACACCCCTCAGTGTTATGTCCTCGGCGTAAAAACATTTTCCCATTGAATTCTCGTTTCTTGTTTGTCTCGATAAACAATTCAGTTGTTAATCAGTCTTCCTAGCAGCACATATTAAACTTTCATGCTTTTTAACTTAAACCACCTTTCCGCCTATAACTTTATGCAAATATTTTCGTTTTCCTTTCAAGGTCGGCGAACGAATACGTGTCATCCTGGACTGTGACGACAACACCCTTTCATTCGAAAAGAACTATGAATTCCTGGGGGTGGCGTTTAGAGGTTATTTATCCCATGTTCCACTTTTCCAAACGCATTCACATTTTTCTATCCCCTACAGGTTTACCGGACAAAAAGCTTTATCCTACTGTCTCTGCGGTATATGGTAATACAGAAGTATCCATGGTGTATCTCGGTGCACCACTAGATGGCTAATCAATCAATAACATACACAATACTATTTGCAATAGGACTGTATGAAATAGTGTACAAGCTACTTCTGTTCGTTCTGTCTTAATTTGCTATTCTTGCATAGTTTTCCCTACATTCCGATGACGATTTTTATAAAGGACAACAACAACACAACGGTTAACATAATGTATAGCATATTTTATATACACAGTTACAAACCATAAGAGTAGGTACTTAAACAAAAAAAGCACAGAAAAAACAACAACAACAACAACATCAACACATCTTCTTAAGTATTTAATTATTCTAGTATAATTATTATTAAAATGTTTAAGTTTTTCCTGATTGTTTTTATTACGTATTATTTTCGTGAAAAAGTGACGAACCATACAAACATAAAGCAATTCTAATTATTCTTTTAAGTTAAGCTAAAACCACCCATCCCTTGTTTATAGAATAATTACGATAATGATGTACGTACACACACACACACACACCTATGGAAGGCTAGATAGAATTATAGGTAACCTAATTTTGGCAGCACTTGTTTAATAATATTGTTTAGTATATTGTTTACTTCAACTTTAATGCGCTTATATTTTGTTCATCAAACTAATTTAATTTTGTTGTTTAAGCTGTCGTCTTTTTCGTTGTATACCCTATTGGTGCTAGTCAATAAAAAAAGAAAAGAAAACATAAATAAACCCCCCTCCCGCGAGTAAAATGAGAAAACAAAAAATAATTTATAATAAAAACTTTCAGAGATAAGTGGAATCCACAGAGGAGTCTTGATTTTGTACAAAAACGTGTATTTTATTCAAATTAATTGTAAACATAAATAAAAATCAATCACAAGAATCATTGCTTTTCATCTCCCCTAAGGACTCAGTGCGAAATCATCATCGTCGTCAAAGAGATCTCCGAAATCATTGTAGAAATCAGCATGGACGTGCTTTTCATTGGTGGCCAAGTCCATAAGGATTCCCGAAGAACTACCAGACTATAAGAAGAAAACTATTTAGTGGAAGTTAAGTGACATATTTATATGTATAAAGCTCACTTCTTCTAAATCCATAAAACCAGCTCCCTCGGGGAACATTTCATCTGCTGCTAGTGTTGGTTTCATATCTCTTAGTGTTGAATCCGTTTTTAATTGATTTTTAACAACAAAACAATGGAAAAAGTATTATAATTATTATTATAAAAATTTTCTTCTCACTGGAATTTCATAAAATACTTTGTTGTCAAAAAAATGGCATAAAGTGTCACTGTCACAGTAGAATATAGACGTCAGATCCTGTCCCAGATTTGCATATGGAAGCGTTTTGATTTCCAGTTAATGCGGTTTAGTCGCCACGTTACACTATGAATAAATTTCGTCATGGGCACAAAAAATCATTTAAAACGATTCATGGCCATTATTTAATATAAATTTGACAGATTTGAGTTTGTTCTTGAAATACATCAACAAAATATATAGCACGTTTATTTCCGCTTATTGGATAGAGGGTTGGATAGAGTAGAGACGGACAGAGTGAACGCGAGAAGCGGAGCGAAAGCTAAAGCTAAAGAATGGTGTACAGAATGAAGGCTAATATTAACGTTTCGGAAGTGCATCAAAATAAACAACATCCTTGAATTATGGAAATGGATTCCTTAGAAAAAGATAACTTTCCATTAAACAATTTAGAAAAAGACATGAAGTGATTGATATTTGTTTCTATTTTTTGTTTTCAAAATGCGTGTAAAAACTCGATACATAATATCAATGTAATTTAGAATAACACGACAAACCACTAAATTTGTTTCAACTTCAAATTTACCAAACTATATCCCAATTTATAGTGCATCATCTGTGCAAATATACTCACTCTTTTATTAGGGGTATTCACTTAAACGCGTAAAAGCCTCGTAAACTGCGTAAACTGCAGAAATTTACGCCCTCGTAAATGAACTGTCAGATTTTGTATGGAGAATAGTTTACGCAGATCTCATAATTTTCCGCGACGATTTATGGCCAAACCACAACGGCGCTTTGCCGCTTGCGTGCGTTGACAGATAAAGTAGAACCAATGCTTTCATATGGTGCAAGCCAAAATGCGGCTTCAGGCTTCGGGTCGCGTTTAGATCGTAAATATCGTAAAGTCCAACGCGACGCCCAAGTAGAGCAACTCTCTACTTTCAGGTGCTTTGGGCGGCTTTGACATTTCATTTTCGGTTTGGTTTGTTCGATTTGATAATATTTAAAGTGGTAGAGCATATGCCGTTCATGTTGGACTAGCGTGGGTATACTTACTTACTTACTTAGATGGCGCTACAGTCCGGGGTGGACCTGGGCCTCAACCAACACGCCTCTCCAGTTAGCACGATCTTTGGCTAACTGCCTCCAGTTGCGCACTCCAAGTTGGTTGAGGTCCCCTTCCACTTGTGCGCGCCACCTAAGGCGAGGTCTTCCTCTACTGCGTTGTCCCTCCGGGTTGGAATCGAAGACTCTTCGGGCCGGAGCGTTGGTGTCCATTCGCTCTACATGTCCTAGCCATCTTAGTCGACTGATACGTACTTTTCTGACCAAGTCGATGTCGCTGTACAGCTCGTAGAGTTCGCTGTTAAATCTTCTCCTCCAAAGCCCGTCAACGCAAACGGGACCGAAAATCACTCGAAGAATGAGAGCGTGGGTATACACGTACTCGTTTTTAGTAGAATATGAGGTTTTTGCAATACAAATTAAATTATTTTACTGTGTGGAAATGACGAATATTATTTTTGTTGTAATGCTACTAGTGATTTCTTCAGATTGTTGAACAAAAAAATATGTGCCCAAATGTTATGTGCACGCTTTTGAAATTTTAATTTTCTCTGAAACTACTCTGTGCTTTATACGATTGATAAACGAAATAAACATTTTTGTTTAGAATATTTATAGTTTATTTTTCTAGTCGAGGGAAAATCTAATTTTCTGCTATGTGCAAATGATTGGTATTAATTTATTACTTGGTGTACCCGCTCTTTTGCGCGTGCCAATGAATTGAAATGCTTTGGTAGATATAGCTACATATTTTTTATTGTCTATCGGGACAATGAACATGAATATGCGTACCGACTTTGACCCAAATTCACGGGAATTCTCCGTCCTATATCGAAGATTCCCTGTAAATTTGAACTCCATAGGCGGGAAGGTTTTGAAGTCCAGCCATAGGAATATAAAAAAATGTCTGGACAGGACAGCAAGATATTCGCGGAAATATAGCAAAAAAAATGTTCGTGTATTTAATTAATACCAGGCAAATGACCCTATTTAGAGGGTCATAAAATCCTTTCAATATGCATTGCCATTACTGGCGATAGGTGAACGGATGTGGTAAAAACCTAGCGAGCGACGAAAAACAGTACCTGCGGTCGCAATCGTCCGAATGAATGCCCAGCATACCAACAGATGTATAAATATAGCTGAAATAAAATATAAATATGAATTGAAAAATCGAGTAGATCGTCGGTATCCATATTTGAGAATTTATTAATAGATTTTTATTTTTTTTTAAATAGCCAATGCAAGTTTTTAACAAAATTGCACCTCTGTATTTTAGTGACTGTGATTTCCGGTGTAATTTATCCACATTTTCTCAACCAAACTAAACATCTACCTGCCTCGCCTGAAAGGACTTTCATGGGAAGGCTTATACCTGTGTATCTATGTACATTTCATGCATCAGACAATTCTGCCACAAAAATATTCCACTACAAGAAAAGTGAAAATACAATAACTGTTATTTATTTATGAATTTTTTACTATTTTGAACAAATTTCCTCTTAAATCGTGCATTAAAAATAACAGGTATAAGCAAAAAGGAGTAGACTTGCATTCTGCTCTGAATTGGGGTATATTAACATAAACCAAACAGAACTTTCAATCTCTCATACTCTAGTCTCTCAACGCGCCAAAGCTCTGAAGCGGCATTTAGTTTTGGAAAACTGCGGCTTGCGCGCGTTGACATAAAGTACGGTAAAGTTTCTAAAACGCCTGTCAACGCACGCAAGCGGCAAAGCGCCATTGTGATTTGGGCATTAGGCTCGGAAACCAACCGCGGAAAGTTACGCAAGTCACAAATGTCAAACAGCCCGTATGAATTGTTTGTTTGATTCCAGATTTACAGTCGATTTACGCGGTATACGCAATAACATTTCCGAGGGGTGTTCATTTAAAGCACCGCAGAAATTTATACATTTACGAGCTGCATAAATTTATCAGATTAAGTGAATACCCTTATTAACTAACTTAACCCAATCTTTCCGCCATTGACATGACATACTATACATGGACTGCTAGCAGCCAATTTTTGTTGAAGCAAAGATAAGCACTAGCCCTTTTGGTTCACGGCGGAGAGAAACGAAAACTCTCAAATGTCATCGAGCAATTCGTGCGATTTTCTTTGAGTGCTCAGTGTGCCATCTGTTATAGATCATTCGAACCAATTTGAATAAGTCGTTATTTTGGGCAGTTTCTACAATGGATGGCACTGTGTTCTATGTAAAAAATAGCAATGGCGCGCAGAGGTTTCATACTTTCGCCACACTGAACCAAAAGGGCTAGTGCTTATGTTTGCTTCATTTTTCTTCGCAGGTTTGTATGAAACTGACATTCCACTAGCAGTCCATGTATAGTATGTCAATGCTTTCCGCGTTTGCTTGTTAAGGGTATATAATACGATTCGCATGGCTAATCCAACTTAAAAGTAAATCATAGTTCCCCGAACACAATAGTGTAGCGTGTGATTTTACACTGAAATTCTATTTTAGATGATTACCTACGCACTGATTTTTTGATAGAATATCATCTTCATGTTTGTATAATGTACTCATGTCGTCCTAACACTGCGAATGCGTCTCCATGAGCAATATTTCATAGCTTGATATCTGTCATTTCTCATAGAGAAAGAAATAATATTAGTATGAAATAAAATGTATGATGGGCATTTCATAGCTTCGCCCACTTTTCATGGGAGGACATGTGTGTCATAGAATGGCACTTTTTTTTCTCCGCTAGCAATTCTTATAACATGCTATATGACATTCAATGAAAAATTGCTCATGAAGACACCGCGTAAAGAATAGTGAACCTTCATACCATAGGAACGCACCCAGCAGCATTTTGACATTTCTAATGACATTTCGCATTTCTCAATCAATTTTCAAATAAAAATATCTAATCTAAAGAATTATTTCTTTTTATAAAAATGGTCCGTGTTGGCTTACAAATAAATGCCACGTTGGAGAACATTGACGAGCTGGAAACCTGCCATCCTGATTATCCATTTTTTATAAAAATTAAATGCACAAATTGTGGCGAAGAATCAGACAAATGGCATGATATCACCGAGTCGGAAAGATCTCAACAGGATTCACGAAATCCTGATGGATTTAATTTTTACATGAAGTGTAAAATGTGTTCGCGCGAGAATACAATCGATGTGGTAGAGAAGTCGAATGGTAAGCATTAACTGACTGTTTCTCAGGTTAATAAGATTGGTTGTCTGCTTTTGAAGCCGTGCACACAAAATTTGTTTTTGTTTTGTGTCCCAGGGCCAGGTATTTTCAAATGTTATCACTTGCCACTACAGCTGTGACAAAAAGGGAATTTTCCTTACAAGCTGCCTGGTGCATAGGGCATATCGCACGTACGCATACCTGTATTGCGTCGGCATTTACATCAAATAAGACACTAGCTGTATTTGTTTTCACATGGACCTTAAGTTCGGCCTTATCTACTGGTAATGCTGCTGCAATCAGAACTAATTGGGATGTAGGCTGCTTTATTCATTGACGTACTGAATGTCTTCTACTTATCAGGCGCTTAATAAAGTGATTTAAATCGAATGACTCTGTGTCCGTGTTTTGTTAAAGCACGTGAGTGTTACTATTTTAAAATACATTTTTCTTAAAAGGCAGCAGTTTCGAGAGCGCACTTGCAATTTTAAACAAGTTGATGCCAACCTGCACTGCACTTGATTACAAAATTTGGTTAGTGCGTCAAAATTATTACCAATAACTCCCACGTTACAAATCTTTCATAAGTAAATTCTCTAGACAAAAATTGCATTTCCCTTTCAGCTAAATACACTCAAGACGACACGGGCAAATTCAAAACTATCGTAGTCTTCGACTGTCGTGGCGCGGAACCAACGGAATTCTCGCCACGCACCGGTTGGCTCGTCAAATCCTCAGAAAATGGACAGAAATTCGACAATGTTGATCTCTCCGAAGACGATTGGGTGGAATATGACCAGAAGAACAACAACTCTATTGGCATCTACGAGTTCTCATCTCAATTTATCAAGCTGAAGAAGTGAGCATAGTAACACTTGTTTTAATTACGAAATGTTATTTTCTTTATTTTAATGATATTAAAATAGTTTACCATTATTTTTTTCTTAAAACTTACATCTATGCATTGAAATAAAAACTTCTGGACTTCTTTTTTTACCGTTTTGTTTTTAGCGTTCAGTTACATTTGTCAGCAACAATAGGGAAGCGTACTACCCTAATTTCATTACCATAATCACATATTACAGAGTTACAAGCTAACATCATTATTTTTGGACATAATTGAGAATTGGAGCAGTCTAGTTTGACCTCTCTCGCTGGCTCACCAGTTCGTACATCCCACACTATGAGGGAACCTAGAATAGGGTAACAGTTGCATTAAGTTGTCGACCAGCATATGGGTTTTGTTCGACTTACCCATTTTACTCGTGACCAGCAGAGACGGTGTCAACATTAATAAATTAGAATATGCATTCGATATATTGATGGTATTGAGGAGATTCCCCTGAAATCGTTCCCACACATGAATTCGCTCGTCTGTGCCCAGCGATATGACATAGCTGGGGGCGCAAGCTAAACAGCTTATCGAGCCGTCATGCGCTTGAATGTTGTACATACAAGCGCCCGTAAAGAGATCCCATACGCATAGCAAACCGTCTTGAGAGCCCGAACCTCCTGTTCCCGGTTGCCAGCGATCGACAAAAAGGCACGTAATTGGTCCGCAATGACCGTGCAGTGTGTACTCCACATCGGAGTTTTCTAAACTATAAACCTAGACCAGAACTTTCATCAGTGTTTTGAAATGAATTCATAATCGATTTTGGAGGAAAGGCCTACTTTCAGCGTATGATCTTGACTTCCGGTGAAGACCATACCGTTGATGACTTCCATACAAGTGATGGGTTGCTGATGTGCCAGTCGAACACCATCGAGAGTGCACTTCATTTCTTCTCGTGTGGTTTTCTGCAGTTCGTGTTCACGTTGCATTAGACCAATGCTTCCAGTTGATCCAGTGCGAACGTGCGCTAAAAGAAGACACAGTTGGTGATGCGTGTCATAGGGAAATTCTGTAGATGTACTTACTTCGTCGGTAAGCGGACGTAAAGCCCCAGTCTATTTGTTTTCCTTTGTAGTATGTTTCGAGACGATAGAAATCTATTCGACCGCATAGTCTGGCCACGACTACACGGTCGCCGTTCAGGTGAATGTGGGTGATGCCCTGACTGCGGTTGGATTCTTCCTGATAGGCGCACTGGAATGAAGGATACCGAGTTTTGCTTACTTTGTGTTTAAAAATGATTGTTAAAAGTGCTTATAAGGATAGGGGGATTATGCTCTTCAAATAACAAATATAAATTCCTAAAAACTCACCTTTAACCACCCGGCTGGCGCCTCCCAAAGCTCTATCCTTCCGTTGGCGCATCCGACTGCAATTAAATTGTCCAAATAATCCAAACACCATACCGGCGAACTGTTGTACCGCTTTCTCACCACCTGCCCGTCGTCCAGTGTTTTTGCGATTTGCATGTCAGCTCGGTTGATGGTCGACACGTTCTCGCCACTCTTGGCATCCCACACTTTAATCTGGCCCTTCAAACAGCAGCTCACGATATTCACGCCATCCGACGCCAAGCACTCAATTTTATGCGTATGCCCAGCAATCTGCGTCGGTACACCCTCCAAGATCTGCTCGGTATTATGTGAAACCTCAGATTCATTCCAGCTAGAGCGCCACTCTGCATAGTTTCTCGTACAAATGCACCGATAGAACACAACCATCGTATAGCAGAGCACAAAGATGCTTATCGCACACAATGTAATGGCAAAGAAAATTTCCATTGGGCTTTTTGGGAACAATGGGGTCCCGCCTGGTGTTATTAGGGGCGATTCCCTGTTTTCATCGTCGCTAAAGTCAAGTGGATCCAAGGCGGCGGCCAGCGCTTTCCACTGGAAATTCTGTATCAACTGTTCGCGGGGATTGCGAACAAGTATTGCCGCATCTGGCTTAATGGCATGTGAAAGTTTTATTGTCGGTAAAATGGTGACATACCGGCCGCTCAGCGATACGTTATACTGCTTCATGATGGTGGACCAGTGGAAATTCGACAAAAAGTAGTTCAACTCGAAGTCGGGATACTGCAGCTTGCGCATCTGTTCGGTCACATTGATCACACCGTCGAAGTAGGCCTCTCCATCGTTATTAGACTTGGCCTTCTCCTCTGTGACACTCCGCGGAAGAGGCAGATTCGAAAAGAAACTCGAACCTCTCACCGCGTCCATCGCTCGACTAAAGTCCTCGTGGTTGAGACTCGTTCGATTGCTGTCAATTATGAAGAAGTTCTCCAGAAATCCCGAGCTGTATACTATCGTACAGATCCACACGCTCATCCAGACCATAAAGGCACGCTGAAAGAAGCGCGTTCTCGCCCAAAAGTTCACCAGCTTTAGTCGCTTGGGAATTTTCTGCTCATTCGTTACGATCGTCGAACGCTTTGATATATCACTCGAGTTAATTTCAGTAAACGATAGTTTCGGATGCGACAGCGAACGATGGAACACATTCGTCGGATGACTGTAATTGTTCGAGAAGAAACGGAACTCATTGCGTTTGCTGTCGACTGTATAGCTTAGCATCATCTTGGGCAAGTGCTTCGCTTCCATTGTGTACTCAATCCGCTTAATATTCATCGCCAAGATAGTCGAAAACAAAAGCATCTGCAGTAGGAAATCCGAAATAAGCCCAACCAGCGCAAACACACAAAATTCCTGAATCACAGGTACAAATGTGGCCAGTCCAATTGTCAGAATGGTGATTTCGGTGAGCAGAGTCTTTGAAATGTGCCAGCCCTCTTTACTGAGGGCCTGCGCGACGCGTATTTTTACGTCAAATGTCTCGTCCGTCGATACAACGCTTTTGGTGATAACCAAACAATTCTCCAAACCAACCAGAATTACCAGATACGGGAAAATATCTTTTGATTGCAAGCTGATGGTGAGACCAAAGAAAAAGCACAGTCCCAGCGACATCATTAGACTGCCAAGGACAGTGACCACAGAACACAAAGCTAATACGATTCGCGATCGTATCACGTCGATTTTTCGCACGGAAAAGTAAATGTATGTGAAGAGCAGCACGAAGGCCGTACAAATAGGAACAAATTCGAAGATCTTAAACTCTCCCGGATAGAAGATGTACATGATGGATGATTTCTCCGGCAGTTCTTCGTTCTGATACATTGGATAAATGGCTGTGAGTTTTTCTTTGAGAGTTTTCAGAAATTCTTTGTCGTTGTTTTTTAAAATGAGTGTAATGGCATACTGAATGACACGTGATCTGGAGCGCAGGGGATACCGCTTGAAGCCGGTGTCTTGCATGGGAAGGCCGAAGAGCATTTCCGCTGTCGAGACTTTAGATTTTTGAAGGTTCTGCAAAAAGATGGGGAGATGGTAAATTAATAATCTGTCAATGAAAGGCAAACAAGGCGAGATTGGTGGCAACGAGTAGGTTATTTTAATCAACAACTTGTTGGAGGGGAATAGACAAAGATAAAGTATATAGAAGTACGTCAACTCACATTATTGAAATATAAAGGCAGAATGTAGCCAGGGAGCTGACTTCAAGGCTACCTATCTTTTTTCTAGCTATATGAACTGTAAATGAACATAGTCACTCCTATAATAATCCAGCAAATAATAAACTAAGACATTAATCCATTCGGAAATAAAGTTGCTCAATATCATGTATTTCTCGTCCATATTCCAGGCTGAAGTCCTTGCCATCAATCACTGCGCTAGAATAAACTTACGTTCTAAAACCATATTTATCTTCTCAGACAGTCAAGCTGCTCTTAAAGCTCTGAACTCATCTGTTATAAAATCGAAGCTGGTCCTAGAAACTTACATGGCCATCTACGAATTAGCAAAGAAAAACCTAGTCATCCCACACTGGATTCCAGCCCACAGGGGATTTACTGGAAATGAAACGGCTGACTCTCTGGCCAAAGTCGGCGCGACAACTCCACTCGTCGGACCTGAACCCTTCTGCGGTGTCAGTAAGGGATGCTTCAGGGAATACATTAGGAGCTTATCTCAAATCGAATCTTATGAACTCTGGCTTAAAACACCTGGGCAGAACTGCTCCAAACAGTTCTTCCCAAAATTCTCTCAACGAAAATCCTATTTTCTAACTAATCTGGGTAAAAACAACCTAAGAATCCTCACAGGAATTATTACTGGCCATGGTCTTATGAAAAAACATCTTCACCGAATCGGAGTCTCACCAGACCCCACATGCAGACTGTGCCTAGAGAGTGATGAATCCTCTCTCCACATTCTCATGGAATGTCCGGCTCTCTTCCGCCTTAGAAAGAAAGTCTTTGGCGACGAAATACTTACCTCGGCAAATCTTGCTGAATTACCCCCAGAGAAGATCCTTGTCTTCCTGACTGTCTCCGGAGTAAAAAGATGGTTCTAGGACCCTACCAGGGATGGCACAATAGGCTCCTGTAGAGAGGCCGCAGTGCCAGGGCCGGTTAAGGCTCTCCCGATCAATCATCTAATCTAATCAACTCTTTTTTCCGTTTGTTTTAAAGTGCCAAATCGTTGGCGTCTTCTGCACATATTCCTCATTTAACTAATTTTTGGTGATCACCTTACGCAGACGGAGAAATTTATTTGATCACAAGTGATTGTCACATTTGTGATAATCACAAATCACCTTAGCCGATTCCACCCCTGTTTTTGGACTTGTGTAGGCATTCCCCCGTCTCGATCTTTATATCACGGATGCTGCAGCAGATACCATAGAGACAACAGGATTAAATTAATTTCAGACAAATTCGCGGTTTCTTGCACCCATTCCGCTAACGATAAGTAGGTGGTGGTTTTTGCGGTAACAATAGGCGACTCTACATATTGGCTTCGCAGCCTGTGGGGGAAATTGGCAAATAGAAAAATCAAATGCCAAATGCCAAATCTTATGACCTATGTTATGAAATATTATTTTGGATTGGTCTCCCAAATGAGGAAAAATGACGATAATATTGCAATGGCTATATCCGCCTATAAAACAACGTGACAAGTTAAGTTAACAAGTCTAGTAAGTGCCTGTTGTCTACAACTGGTAATAAGATAACTATATAACTCGACTTGTAACAAAGCCTATAATTTCCGCAGTGATCTCAATTGGCAAAGAACTTAATTGAAAAATGCTGCGACCACCTATAAGAACAAATCCGTAGACATCTTAATAAAAAATGTATTTCTTTTTTTGCTGCAACAATTTTATAATTAGTCGCTTACGTGTAATTGCTTCCTAAACACATAATATACACATTATACTAATGTTTATACGGATTAAAGGTACAAAAATATACATATATAGAATAGTTGAAACGTGTTATGCAAATGTAAGGCTAAGGCCACGCAGCAAGCGAAGAGCGACTGAACGAATGCTTATCGTCCACTATCAAAACCATTTATTTAACAAATGCGTTTGCTTCAAAGTAATAGAAAATTTGATATGAATAGTAATTGCAGTTGACTGCCGATTATTAAAACCACAGTGAGGGTGAGTCCTGAAGGTTTTCACTTATTAAGAGCAACCTGTGCAACTGCAACTACTCAGCAAATTATGCTAGCGTTCTGTAATTGCCTACCACATGTCCTACCACAATTATTAGAAACGTCTTCGCGTACATTGGACAACTGAAATGGCATACAGTAACATTATTCTGCCAGCTGGCGAAACAAAGTCGATTTGGGAAACTCCTGCCATAGGTTATCAGGGATTTTTATATTACTTCCTACAATATAAGAGTTCAAAACATCAAATTGTTTTGACCCAGCAATGAAATCTCTTCAATTGCACGCAACAGAAACCTGAAAGCGTCTAATTCAAATCTGAAAATCATATCTGTGCATAGCATTCTCTTTGTGCTTAGACACAAGACACATTTCAAGGTTATAATCGTCGAGTTCATAGCAAAAGATTATTCCTACGATAAGAAGCCACGGAAACAGATGAAACACATCAGCGGCGCGGCCACACCATCATTTTCACTTTCATTTCAAAGTGATTACCAACACACACAAACACACCCAAGAATGTAATAATGGTGAAGAGCTGCTCGCTGTATTAATAGACAGAAGCATATATTCAATTTGCGCGCTTGTTGCCCCCTTCCACATTTATAAGATGAAAACCAAATTAAAAAAGGCCCCTAATTGAATTACAATAAAAACCACTTACATGATACTGAAAGACCGTATTCAATATGTTCGTATCCTTGGTGAAGTTTTGTATGTTCTGGCCCCACAAATTAGCCGGCGACAGCACCAAACAATTGTATTCGGGGAATATCTGTTCGTTTTGCGCACGCTTCACATTCTCCACGTGTAGACAGATGTGATCAAGGGTCTTCTTGCTATTCCAAATTGAAACCGTTTAGGGTCAAAATGATTCGTATTTGTTATAGTTATAATGTACTGTCACTTACCCCTCCTCTGATTCATGGTTTCGCACAACTTCGAGCAGCTTGAATACCTCGTAGAGTGGCGCTCGAAAGGAATCCATTAACTGCATATCTTCGGTCCAGGGGAATACACTTGTGCGTAGGGTTATCTGTTGCACATAAAATATGGGGTTGCTTTGCGCCCATGGAAAAGGTGGGTCATATGATATGTTGTTCACGTTAAATATGTTCTTTACGAGGGAATAGTTTTTGTCACCTTCGCCGAACAAGTTACTGTATTTGCCCTCAAAGGGGAGGACAATTTTTGTTGGTATGGTTCCGGGTAGAGGGATGTTTATCAGAGGGTAACTAGAATGAAGAATAAAATAAATAAATAAATGATAAAATGCACGGATTATTAGAATACATAGTACAAATTTGTTTATAAGCAATTTTTGTTTTATTGACTTGTAACACCGAACTTAAAAACCAATTCTCGATCAATCTAGCAAAATGAGCTTCTATCTCTTTTTCTTTCATGTACCCAAGAAGTGTCAATGTAAAACTGCATGCGAATTTATTTTTTTAATTTTGGCAAAATACATATGTACATATTAGCGAAGTAAAACCTTTTGTAAAAATGGGCAAGCTTAGACAACATATAGACTCTTCGAAGTATAGTAACAACAAAATGTATCACCATTGGAATGGTAGGTAAATGTTTGATATTGGAGTGACACATATTGCTGGGAGTTTCATAGGCCAATCTTGAAGTCGTAAACGGTGTTTAAATTTTTTTCTGATATGTCTCCGTAACACAATTAGTGAGATATTCAAACGATTACCAAAGGCGACTTTATTGTGTAATATGTATATTAGAAAAAGCTACCCCTTATTAGCACGAGTTCCCACCAAGTGTGATGAAACTAATAATGAGTTTGAAAAAAAAAAAAAAAAAAACAATAATAATAATCGCCATTTGAGATCGAAGGTGACGTAATTATGGAGCGCCCGCGTCGAATTATCGACTGAACAATGGTGGGTGTTCTTTCGTGCGTTCCATTATAGAGACGTTAATCTGACCATTCGTGATTTCCTTTTCTAAAATCGCTCATTTAATTTACGTATTACAACGGAAAAATTTTCAGATTATTAAGACTCACCTTTCCTTTGAGAAGTTTAATGTTCAGTGACGTGCTTCCATATGGTGGAAGCTTGTGGTTTCATTTTGACATAAATGTATGTATAACACTAACCATCATGATGCTCTACGGTTCGCGCGCCTGGGAGAAAAGTAGGTCTGTATATTAACGGCGCGCGGTCACAAGTGGAAGGGAACCTTAACCAACTTGCAGTGTGCTACTGGAGGGAGGTAGTTAGATCTAGCTAACTGGTTGAGACCCAGGTCCACCCAGGACTGTAGCGCAACTCCGGCTATAGTCGAGTACACCCTGCCTTCAATTGCGAAACCGAACGTTTCGTCCGTACATTCAAGAAGATCCTAGAGAAGAATTCCGACAATGAATCAGCGTTACGTATCGTACTACCTACTCCAAACCCACAAAACTGGAAAGTCACCTGCATTCGCACCGGTGCGAATATCCGACAATGCCCGCGTTCCATTGACCGCTAGATGACTAGCGGCATGCCAAACTCTATATAAAAAAAACTGACATTTCACAATATGTGCTAGAGCTCTAGCTTGATCTTGATCGATTGGACAGCCGAAATCTGACATCTGAAACAAAAACCTGAGATTTCCAATCGAAATTAGCATTAGAAAAAAAACTAGATTCGCAAAAGTGCTCTCGAATCTGAAAAAGATTGTTTTCTTTTTGTACCAAACGAACGATAAAGTAATCTCGGGGAAAAAGTGTTTTTTTTTGCCAATCGAAATTAGAATTAAGCAAGTAAAAGTGTTATCACTGCTTTGGTACCCTCCACTGTATGTACTGTGTAGGTACACGCGTGTGTCTAATATTGGTTTTGTATGGGAGGTAACAGAACTACTTGACCGACATGGACAATTTTTAATACAAACCTGACAACGGTAAAAAGAAGTTCACTCACAAAATTTCATTCCCCTAAGTCGATTCATTTGGACGCTATCGTGATTTCAACAGACAGACGGACAGACAAACAGACGGACATGGCTAAATCGATTCAGAATGTGATCCTGATTCAGAATAATATATACTTTATAGGGTCTCCGGTGAATCCTTCTTGGCGTTACAAATGTAATGACAAAGTGAATATACCTTCCTGTGGAGGGTATAAAAAAGTGCTTTTTCTTGCTCGATGAAAATCGACATTAATGAAAATAATTTTCACAAAAAGGTACATCATGAATATGGAAATTATGTATATCGCGAGCATTAATTTTGTTGACCAATGCTTTTAGTAATCGGATAGTACAAATGTATCCAAAAGTTGAATTATATAAAATGGATTGGTCGTCCGCTTCATCTCAAATACAAAAATCAAATTATAGCAATCTACTGAAAGGATCAGAATAATAAATCCAACACAAATACCAAGTTAGTTACATATTTTGCAAGACCATTCACCGGTTAGAGCATTGGTTCCTAACCTTTTCAATGTTGTTACCCCTTTGACCTATGAACGCAAAATATTTTACCCCCCCCCCCCTTAATTTAAGGCATCATCAAAGAAAACAATCACCCCTATTCCCGTTGGCGTTTGTCGTATACGACTCATGTTTCGTGTCGTTGTAAAACGATGTGCAGATTTTTCTTTTAACTTTTGTTAACAGTTTTGTTTTGTTTTCTATGTGTTCACCATTATTTCAATTCATTTGTTTAAAAAATGTTACAAAAATCGACTAAAAAATTAAGTGAAATACGAGTCGTTTATGACAAACGCCAACGGGAATAGGGGTGAATATCTACATGAAAGTGCAAAATATTGTCTTTATCAATTACATTATAATAAATTACACAAAAATATACCTTAACAATAACTTTAAAAAGAATGAATGAATGATATTCAGTGCGAATGTTGGTATTGTTTGGCTTTTACAAGTTCTTCGTTAGGGTTAGTTTCTGTTAAAAAGCGCATCTTGAGTCATGTTTCACATTGAACCGGTTTCTGTCCTTTATTTCAGCTGTTACTGTAAACTTGAGAAACCACTCTGGCATCTGAAGGTGGTTGCAACGGTATAAAGATTTTTGGAGCTCTTTCAGCTATAGTAGGATATTCGGTACCTACCCACTTTTGCCAAAATGTACCAAGGTCATAATATTGTAAATGTGCTTTAAAAGTGTTATCCTCGCGTAGTCCTAGAAATTCTGCTTTGGTTGACACATCTTCGTCTTTAAAAATTGCATCATTCATTACTACCAAACGGTATTAATATCCAAGATTTGGACTGCCGATTATCCATGTCCGGGAAATATTGCCACAGTTAGTATATGATTGATGAGGATATATCTACATATATTAAACCACGGAATTTTTATATGTTATTTTGTCAGATTCGTCATTTACTAATTACTCAGACAGTTGTATAAACATCGATATCTACATCGCCAACTTGAAGATGTTCGTCATATTAGGTGTAATAAAAAGAAATTCATTATTTTTGCATAAATTCAAGGCTTTATTTAGCTTCTTTTTGTATCCAGCGTCCATCCTTATTCAAATGGTTTCAAACGGTTTTTTGTGGAATGTTTAGCTTCTGGGCAGTGGAAAGTGTTTAAATGACGGTCAGACTCGACGATTTTATCGACATTTTCGACAATTGGCCTTCCAGAGCGCGATGCATCTTTGACATGGATATTCCTCGAACGAAATCGAGGACCATCATAAACACTATTCACATTTTTAGCCGCCTAACTTGCGTTGTTGCCTTCATCGAAGAACAACTGTTAAATATGACGTATTTTCTCTTTGCTAGTACCTATCCATGTTTAACGCGCGCTCAAAGGGTCAACGAAAAAGAAAACTATCAGAGATTTTGTTTTTTGTAAGAAATCTAATCTTTCCAAAGCCAATTTGTTTACGTCCGATATCACGTATGAAGCCCCCTCATGTAGCTGACCTCCCCGTGGTGGGGGGCGGGCAACATGTCTAGGTTCACCTAGACATGGCTAACGAAGCACACACCCAATGATGACAAAGCGAAGAAAGCGAGCCTCGGATATTGCCAAGCCTGTCAAAATAGGGCGCCCTTTGGAGCCAGGCCTGAAGGGTGGCAGTTTGCGAGCGTCTGGTGGTCGGCTTGTCACGCTCGGCAGTCGGCCGGGTTTAACCCGAAACGGCTACGAGCTTCCTGTCAATGGTCTCGCAAACCATTATGGGGGTCAGAGGGTGGATGCGCTATGCACCAATAGGGGCATAAGTGGACTTACGGTTACTCGACAACGGCATCGACTTAGGATAGGCACGTGGAACATCTCTTCGCTCACGGGAAAAGACCTGGAGCTTGTTGGGGAGGCTGTTAAATATCGACTAGATATAGTTGGTGTTTCCTCAACAAAGCAAAGGGGTTCTAGAACTGTGGACCTTGCAGATGGGTGGAAACTCTTCATGTCGGGAGTAGCACCTTCAATGTCTGCTCAGGCGGGAGTGGGGATACTCACAAGTCCCAGGCTGTCAGGCAGAGTATTGGAGTGGATTCCGTTAGGAGGGAGAGTTGCGATCTTAAAGCTTAAGCTTGAAAGATCAACTCTGGCTCTAGTGCAGGTGTATGCACCGAATCTGGAGTCAGGGTACGCAGCTTTCTTAGATGAAGTTGATGCAGCCCTTGAAAAGGTTGCAGATATGGATTCTTATATCCTGATGGGTGATTTCAATGCTCACGTGGGTGCGGATTTCTCGACATGGGGCAGCGCGATTGGGAAACACGGTGACCCCGATCAGAACGCGAACGGAGAGAAGTTGTTGGACTTTTGTTGTTCAAATGGAATGTCCATTATGAACACTTTCTTTCCACACAAAGATATCCATAAATACACATGGTACCGTCGAAGTCTTCAGCAGAAATCGCTGATAGATTTCTTTGTGGTACCATCGTGTATTAAAAGGATGGTTTGTGATGTTCGTGTGTTGAGAGGGGCTGAACTGTCAACTGATCACCACCTGGTGTTGTGCAAATTGTATCTCAACGATCAAATACCTATCCTGCCAAAGCGTAAACCAAGAATGGTTACGCGCATACGGTGGGAGGGGCTACAGAACGATGAGATACGGGAGGAATTTGCACGGCAGGTATCTGAAAGGTTTGAACAAATTCCAAATGTTCCATTGAATGTAGAGGAAGAATGGCAGTTGTTTTCAACAGCAGTTATTGCCTCTGCAGGACATGTTTGCGGAGTGAAGCGGCTCGGTGTGGCGGCTGGTGGTGAGAAAAGAACTGCGTGGTTTAAAACGCCCGGAGTTCAAGAAGCCATCAGAGAGAAGAAGAAGGCTTTCAAGGTGTGGATTCACTTGGGGGACTCTCCTTCTCGAAACCGGTACATTGAGGCGCGAAGAACTTGCAAATTGGCTGTTAAAGCAGCCAAAGAACATTCTTGGAAGGAGTTCGGCGAAAAATTGGACCGCGATCACAGATCTGCAAGCAAGGTGTTCTGGCAGACCATCCGCCGTCTTAGAGGAAGGAAGTGGAACATTATCGAAGGAGTCAAATCCAAAGATGGTACACTTCTTTCTAATGAGGAGGACATCTTGCGCAGATGGAGCGAGCACTTTTCCGAATTGCTCAATCCAATCCAGGGCATTGAGGATGACACATCCATCGCCTTAAGCAGGGCGGAAAATAGTCCCACGGTAGAGGAAGTCACTTTTGCGATCAAATCGCTAAAAGCTGGCAAATCTGCCGGAGTGGATGAAATCCGGCCAGAAATGCTAAAGGCCTTAGGTGAAGAGGGAGTCAAATGGCTCTCTCGTGTCATTAAAGTGGCCTGGGAATGCGGAGAAACACCCAGCGATTGGCAGATTGGGGTGATTGTGCCCCTTTTCAAGAAAGGGGACAAAAGGGATTGCTCCAATTACAGGGGTATATCACTTTTAAGTCTCCCCGGAAAAGTCTTTGCCAAGGTGCTGGAAACGCGTTGCAGAGCTGTGGTCGAGGCACGATTAGGAGATGAGCAGTGCGGCTTTCGTCCCGGCAGAAGCACAACCGACCAGTTATTCACTCTCAGAATGGTACTTGAGAAGGCTTGGGAGTACTTATGCTACACCTGTTTACGCTTGCTTCGTAGATTTGGAGAAAGCATATGACCGAGTCCCTCGAGGGAAACTCTGGAGTGTATTACAGCAGTATGGAATTGATGGTTCTCTCTTGAGAGCCATTCAATCTCTTTACACAAACTGTAAAAGCTGTGTTCGGGTAAACGGCGTTAAATCAATACCTTTCACCGTGGGCGTTGGACTTCGCCAGGGGTGCGTCTTGTCGCCTCTCCTTTTCATTACTTATATGGACTGGATGTTACAGCGCAGTCTTGGCGAAGAACGTTTCGAATTGGGAGATCTGAGGATAAGTCATTTGCTCTTCGCTGATGACTTGGTCATCCTTGGGTCCTCTCAGACTGAACTTCAGCGCGCACTCGATCGGTTTGTAGCCGTTTGTGTTGAAGCTGAGATGAAGGTAAATGTGAACAAATCTGAAGTGATGGTCGTCTCTAGAACGCCTGTTCAATGCACTCTGCATGTTAGTGGCGTCCCATTGAAACAGGTGGAGAAGTTTAAGTATCTCGGGGTCTTATTCACGAGTGATGGAAGGAGCAATGCCGAGTTTTCCTGTAGGATTGGTCAGGCTGGATCGATTTTGAGACAGCTTGGTCATTCTGTTATCAGGAGGACTGAACTTGGTGTCAAAGCTAAGTTGTCAGTCTTTAATTCGGTGTTTGTTCCAACTCTTACCTATGGTCATGAGGTTTGGGTAATGACCGAAAGAATAAGATCGCGAATACAAGCTGCCGAAATGAGATTTCTCCGTAGTATTGCTGGTGTGACCCGTAGAGATCGCATCAGAAATACCAGAATACGTGAGGAACTCAATGTCGAGCAGCTACTTCTCCGGACGGAGCGATCCATGCTTCGGTGGTTTGGTCATGTTAAACGCATGTCCCCGACCAGGATTCCACGACGTGCTATGGAATCCGTACCATCGGGCAGGCGTCCCCTAGGTAGACCCAGGATGAGATGGTTAGATCAAATTCATAATCTCTCCTCTACCCGTATGGGGATTGCCCTTGATGATTTAGAGTCGATGGCGGAGGATCGAGAGCTATGGAGGGTCCACTTGAGCAACCTACACCCGCGACCCACTTAATGGACAAGCGGACCATTGAAAATGAATGAATGAATGAATGAATGAATGAATCACGTATGAAATGCGAGATACAGATTACTAAAGCAATATTTTGGAAAAATTACGAACTTTTTTTTACTGAAAAAATGAGCAAAATTCATCGCTGCTCGGCCTACCGGCTCCCGCCCTCACATTTTTCTACCATTTCTGCTATTAGCCCGGAAGAGCGGCATTGCTGCTTCGCTAGATAGCACAATTTCTCGAATCGAAAGAAAAATAGAAACCATCTATCAGACTCGTGCCGCGCTCAAATTACATTTACACACCCCAGAGACGCGATTACATAGTTTACTTTTGTTTTTGACTCCGCTAATCTCAGGAAATATTTTTATTAAAAAAAAGTCTACAGTCCGTCTATGCAAAAATAATTGCGAACTTTTGAGACGCAAATATATTGATAACGGAGATTTTTAAAGAAAATCTTGCACCAATTCAATAGGTTTAAAAATTATGGTCAAGAAACGAGTTTTAGTTTGATTTCGATGAGTTCAAAATGTTGATTTAATTATAATGCTTATAAAATGTATTATCTACTACCTGAAATTATTACCCCCGCATAATAGCTGTTTTACCCCCGCGGGGGTAATTACCACCAGGTTCGGAACCCAGGGGTTAGAGGTATTCCGGGAATAATAAATAATAAAATTTTCAAAGAAATTTTATTGCGTTGTGAGAAGTGCATATCGAATTTGAGTTTATAAATCACGATGTACATAGTTATAGTTGGCAAAACATGACTCAAATACCAATGGATTGTGTGGAAGTGCATAGTGGAATAGATTTCCAAAGTTCAACTTCATATTCATGGATTTAACAACCAACTGAGTGATGATTTTAAAAAGAAACTATGTAATGTATAATATATTATATTTACAAATAATTGTTTTAGTAGCATGCGCAATACTGCAACCAACGCACTTGTTAAATTGGAAATGGAATATATAATTCCATATGGAAAATACAGTGGGTTTGATTTTGAGTCACAATTCAGAACCAGATATGGTTTGACGTCATCGACACCGTATATGGCCGACAAATTGTCTGAAGACTTTCATCATCATAATACTGTGAGAAAAAATAATGTGTATTTTCAGTAGTGGAACTATAGTTGTCATATCTCGGATAACAAGGACAAAAACATCGACGGATAATATAGTTCAACCACCCGAGATTCGCAGATGACATTATCATCTTAGCTGATAATTTCAAAGATGATAAACTGGTGATAGGCAAACTTGGAGCAGTTTCAAAATGATGGTCTGAACATTAACTTTGTAAAAGCTAAATTCATGATCAACCTAGTCCCCACCCAGTGCAAGCCTGAAGACGGATTTGAGACTTAGCAGGAAGAATTCGAATATGAATTTAATTTCATAGACCTGCTTCTGAAAATAAAAGTAGATTTTGACTAAGGTATCCCTTGCAGAGCGAGGAGTTCGAAGTAATACAAAAAGTAATGAAGAAAGTGATGCTGGAGATAAGAAGAGGAGACAGAGTAATACATAAAGAAGTCCGAAGAAGAGCTGCAGTATCCAATATAATCACACAGATTTCAAAGGCGAAATGGAGCTGGAAAGGAAACATGGCGAGGAGTACTTCTAGGTGGGCAAAGAAACTGTAAAATAAGGAGGGGCACCATTGCAGAAGACTGGATACGCACAACATAATAAATAACACTAAAACTACAACTAAAACACTATGGACTCCTTTTTTGCACCAGATGTGCTTGCCCGCATACTTTGTCAAATTAAAAGTTCCTTGTTGGGGATCATTTGAAACGCATTACTTTGTGATTGTTCGTATGGTTATTTTGTCATTGCATTTATTCACTCATTTCAATTTTCAATGAATGAATTCATTTCAATGAACTTTTCGAATTGGGAGATATGAGGATAAGTCTTTTGCTGATGACTTGGTCATCCTTGGGTCCTCTCAGACTAAATTTCAACGCGCACTCGGCGGGTTTGTAGCCGTTTGTGTTGAAGCTAGGGATGCCAGATCTGAAAAATTATCTGGCGGGACATTTTTGCATTTGAAGTGAAAAAAACGTTTTTATTTTAGTTTACATATTATTTGTTGTAATAAGTAATATTTGGTTCAAGTAAATGTCTTTTAATTCATATTTGTACATCGCCACTTGAATTAGAACACCCTACAGTGTACACTCTCTTTACAGTTACTCATATCTCCAAAGCAGAATGATAAAATAATGGTATATTTTTGAACGCGTTTCTAGTTTTTTCCAATTTATTTTAGCATTTGCTGAATACACGGTGTGCTTAGTAATGCGGAAAGGTGACTTATATTAAAAAAAGCATCAAATTTGCAGTCACTATTAGAATGTTCGGAGAAACTTTTTGCATCAAAACATTTTTTTTGATACCGTGGAAAAAAGTAAAAAAAGTAGACTTTCACAAATATTCTAAATTTTCAATGAGTACTTAATGGGTTAAGGAAAGTTTTGTATCATACAAACGCTATTTAAATGACCTTTTCATTGATGCCAAAATTTACATGAAGTAAGCTTCAAATTATGAGCAGAATTAACTTTAGTTTTGTCAAAATATGTGCTTATGCCGGCCACTGTATGTACTAATAATATAGGGCGACAAGTTGAAAGGCGTGACATTTTACGGGACAAATTTTCAATGCGGGACATTTTGCGGGACAATTTTCATTGCGGGACATTTGCGGCACAAAAGGCTCATAGCGGGACAGTCCCGGACTGAGCGGGACGTCTGGCATCCCTAGTTGAAGCTGAGATGAAAGTAAACGTGAACAAATTTGAAGTAATGGTCGTCTCCAGAATGCCTGTTCAATAACCCGCAGGGATTGTATAAGGAACATCACCATACGGGAGGAGCTCTATATCAAGCAGCTGCTTCGCCGGACGGAGCGGTCCATGCTTTAATAGTTTGGGAATGTTTAACGCATATCCTTAATCAGGATCCCAAGACGTGCTATGGAATGGCTCCTATAGGTAGACCTAGGATAAGATGGTTATTCATATCAAGTCCATAATCTCTCCTCTCCCTGTATGGGGATTGATTTTGATGATTTAGAGTCAATGGTAGAGAATCAAAATTTATGCAGACTTGAGCAACCTACACCTGCGACCCACTTAATGGATAAGCAGGCTATTGAAAATAAATTCTCACTGCATTTGATTGCAAAATAAAAATATGTAATATAATATAAAAATATGTAGGTACCCAACTTATTAGTAATTATGGGTAGGTAGGTATGTACACACAACATACATAGATACATAGGTATATCCACAATAATCTAAGCTACGTCCAAAACAGTAGGCGATTATTGTTATCAAGCAAACAAAATTCCCGTTTCTTGTTATTTTTTGTGATTAGTTATTTTGGTTAAAGTGGTTCCTTTACGCAGACAAGGTACCTGCAAGAATGCAATCCGATCACAAAACAGTCCGTCTATATTAGATGCGTCCTTATGATTTACTTAGTGCTTTGCGTGAGACAAAGAATTACAAATATTTTGAAAGCCGCGTGATAAATGTAGTAGATCTGACGAGTAAGGTCATTCATACGAACAATTAATTCAGATATAGCTTTTTAACTGATGTCCCAGATGCCTAAAAAGACCACGTAGAACCACGTAGGACAACGTAAATCAGAATTTGTATGGGAGAACCATATTAATAACTACGAAAGGCTTTAAGTGCATCTAGCGATAATGTTATGGAAACTTTAAGTCGTTATGGAAACATGGTTTAATATACCTAATGTACATACATATTTAAAAACGCATTCTGATCAAGCCAGCTTGAAAAGACTACTCCAAACTTGAAGAATCCTTACGTATGCATAAAAAAGTTCGATAAATAACGGGTATGACAACTACTAATGTAGTCGGTAGTTCTTTAGCATTTAATTTTCTAACGAAATTTATTTTATTGCATTGAAATGCACTTAGTAATGTTTTCTTACCATTATGTGCATAATGGCAATCAATGGGTTTTTGCACTTGCATTCAATTCTCCGAATACCTACATGCCTTTTACAGTTTACCTTATAAGCATGACCACTAATTGTGTCTAGGTCTACCGTCTACGTCTACCCCATACTCTGTATATCTAATGTTATTTGCTTTTTCCTACTCAATATACGTATTGACGAAAAAAAAAACGTTTGACAAAGTGCTTTGCATACCTTGCGAGTTACGACCAAGTGGAATATGTAAAAGCAAAACAAATGCTAACTAAATTACATCATTTCTTTATGGAAGACAGCCTATATTATGCATAATACAGGTAGTAAGGGGTAGTAAGTATACTCACCAGGAAAACAGTATGGCAACGATTGCTATACTTGAGGCACATGTCGGATAGCTGGACAGGAAGAGACCGTGTTTATAGTAGAACTGTGACACTGTATTTGGCAGTCCGGAGCGTTTTTTCTTCTTTGTATTCCGGCCGCCACCGCCACTGTTACTCCCGACGCCAAAGTTGCTACTACTTGTTGACCCCTCCGATGCCATGTTGATATTGATTTAATTGAGTCTTCTTTAATCAAATTCGTTATGTTTGATTTTGTTTTTTAATTAGGAAAGAATAGGTTTTTCTTATTGGACTTATTCACACAGTTGGAAAATTCACTTTTTTTAGAAGCTCCCTTCACACGCAAACACTTTAACTTGCTGCGGCAGAAACAGTGAAAAATTAGCAAACGAATATTCCTATAGCTCTATCTATAATTAAAAGTATGTATAGAGCATTTGCTTTTTTATGGCTTAATAATATATGCATTCACTATATCGAGGTATTCGGCAGAATTAGCCGTATTTAGTTAGGTAAAATAGCGTAAAATCGCATTGTAATCAAACATAACCTTGCAACAGTCGCACGCATTTGCTTCGTTCATTTTTTAGTTCGACTTCGATTTGTGCCGTTATCAGCCGCGCAAAATATGCGAAGTTAGCGTTTTTGTTTTGCGGGAAATGTATTTTTGCTAATTTGAATATTCAATAATATTTCCTATAAATAATAGGCAACAAGGAATCGGTGGAAATATAAATAGAATCACACAAATGCACAGATATAAGAAAAAACCGCACTTGCGAAAAACTGCAAAAGGAATAAGCAGAATAGGTTCCGTTTGATTACTGAAAACTGAATAGGTATATGGAGAACTGTCAAAAGTGCGCAGAACGAAATGTGAAAGAAGGGGAAGTTCGTGCAGAGGGAATTTTTTTCATTTGCAATTGGGACTTTGTGAGTGAAATTTCCCTCTTTGATGTAGGTGTGGTAATGGTTGCCAATGCAACAGTTTATTATGTATTAATTACGTTTTCGATTTTAATATGTGTCATATCGCGGGAGCATTGTTTGCATTTATGACAGGAGAATTTAAATTGGTTATACACATAAGTGTATAAAATTAAAATTGATTTTACGCGACGGTTGAAAAAATTAGCATTTATACTGAGCGGGAGATAGCTGTCATGAGAGCGATTTGTAAGCTCAGCTCGGATTCGGTATAAAATCGAACGAAAGCTTGTTAATTAGCTTAGGGGTTTAAGTAAAATGTATCTTTCTAATCGAATTAAGAATCTTTATTTAGTAGGAACTCATGGCAAACTCTCTCGGCGAACCCATTCTGCCTCCAATTTGAATGTTTATATAAGGCGTATTTTTTTGAGAATCTATAGCTAGCTCACTTTTACTTTTACATGCAAAACTTGTATACTCACTTTTGGTTTTGTTATACTCACTTTTGGTTTTGTTATACTCACTTCCAAAAAAAATACGTCAATAGTCTTCTGCATGAGTTTTGTTTGATCCATGAGTTTCGGCACGATGTCAATCATTTTACAGGCAACATGTTTCGTCTGGGATTCTCAAATTAAGTAGTTACGTAATATTCTTTCGAGGAACTCGGAACTGGGTCTAGCTAAATGCGAATTATTACGAAGTTCAACGCCGCGCACTATGTAGACATCATTCTAAAAATAAAACATTTTAAAACTTCTCTGTTATTTGGGGAGTCATGTTACATATCATTTAACAGAGTAATAGAAAATGCCATGGTGGCATGCAGACAATAGAAACCGAAAAGCTGCGAATCGATCAACGCAAACACATCCCTCACATCCCACTTTGTAAAATTTATTTGTTCTTATCAGTACAAATTCGATTAAAAAGTCTTATCAGTAATTTGTCGTTAAAAGTGTGTTTTGAGACACGTAATACAATGTATGTTGGTAATTCTTTACACTAAGGTCAAGTTTATTTACCAAAGGGGGTAGTCGTCATACTCACATGTTAGGTAGGTATGTGTTCAGTATGTAAACAGCATATGAAGATAATCATAATGGACAATAAATCCGATATTATTGTTGAAATCGGTAATGAAATCGATAACATTACTAGACGTTATTGTATGTTTACCTGTATATAGGGTTATTTAATTAGTAAACAGGCCATAAGTAAACAATGTCTTAAAAGCTAATGGGAGCATTTTTTCTTGGAGAATGGAATTGTAACTATAAATTTAAAAGCTGGATAGGACAGATAAGGCGAATAATCTGGCATGTTTATCGGAGTATACCTAGTCACGCCATTCACTTTTTGGAAATTTCAAAGCGTGTATGCGTGCCTTGATCGACTTGGGTATATACAAGAACAAGGCGTCTTTAGTATGAATGCCATCCGAAAACACAAATAAACAATATCATATTATTTTCGTTCTCTATCTCTCAACGGAAATATCAAATCAAAATCGCCTGCATGCGACCGAACATTTAGCCAAAACCCTCGGCTACTACAAAACAGACTGATGCCATCTAGAAAGCACAAATCAGTAAGAATAGACCGTCGACTCCTCCCACATAACGGAGGAGCCTACAAGCTGCCGGCGGCCCAGGATTTTTAATGTATTGATGCTGTACAAAATCAAAGGAGCGCCATCATTAACCCACGCGTACTTGAAAAATCCTAGGCCCATGGTATAGCATGGAAAATCATTGCCGCCATTAATTTTGACATTTACACGTATTCACAGACAGGGTAATTTTTTCCGGAGAGAATCGGGTAGGTGCACGGGAAGTCGGCGGTCTATAGTTCTTACTGCTTTGTGCTAGAAAGTATCTATACAATGGGCTGGTTCTGACAAAATGCGGATGGAAAACTATGACATTTATTACAGTGATTTCTAGGGAGCAGGGATGTAGATTTTTCATATACGCTGCAAATTTAGGTATAATGTCGCTTTTTGCAGCTAGGATTCAGTGCGAGAGACCAATGGTATTGCCATTATGGATGCCGAAACTTATGTTTGCCTACAAAATGGCGCTGCAGAAAATAACGAGTTTTATGAATCAAAGAGGAGGGACATTGAGGAAAAACTGCATTTCAGGCATGACTATCATTTCCAGGATATCTGGGGCCAGATCACGTAAAATGAAAACGATCGAACGACATCGTTTCGACAATAGCAGTCTCTGTTTATTGCCACAGATATGATAGAGACAGCATGCGTGAAAACGATGTCGTTCAATCGTTTTTATTTTACGTGATCTGACCCCTGACAATTATTGATGCACCCTGTACTAATAGCATCAACAATGCACATACAGATTAATGTTGTCATAATAATGTCAATAGTTGTCAATGTCAAATCTTTTGTCATAATTTCCTTGGCGCGAAATCAAGATCTAATCCCGCGCAAATCTTAATCTATTAACTTGAATTGTAGAATTATATTACCATTAGCTTGTAAGACGTTGTAGAATAAAGTTCCTTTTGAATTGAAACGAGTTATATCAATTATTACTATTGACATTCGAAGTTTCGAACAAAGCATTTACTTCACTGCATGTGTCCACCGAAAACTCAAAAGAAAATACTGTTTTTGTAAAGAAATATGGGCGCAAAATATTTAGCAAATGCTCTGAGTCAACAAAATAGCAGACTTGGAATTTTCGTAGCAATTGGTTTGTCTTCCACGTTTTATTCATACCAATCTGAGTAAAAGGTCGGTGGCGCCGCTTTTCGAAGATGTCAAAAGTTGGAGTCAACTTAAATCAGTTTTTATTCATACGAAGCTTAGCAATTGCTTAGATTTTGACATTTATTTTGAGTAAAAGCAATTGCTAGGTTTTATTCATACCACCCACTGTATCAGCATTCCTGATAAGTTATCTATAGTATACGCTGTCAAAATATCCTATGCTCAGATTTTTTCTCAGACTGCTAATTTTCTGAACGAAACACAAATTCTTGTCAAAATCGTGTCAATTTTGTGTAAAATTAGTTAGAAATTGACACTATTTTTGACATTTGTAATAGTACCTTAAATCCTTTTTTTTGCTGTCGGTACGTGTGTGTGTGGCAATGTTATCTCAATGGGAAGTGCTGCCACACATGCCTTCCCATGAAAGTCGCTGTGACAGGCTGACAGGTAGATTTTTAGGTTAGTTGAGAAAAGAAGGGTGGATTACACCGAAATTCCCTTCTCTTTTCTACTTATCTACTCAAAATCGACCCGTCTCGCCCGACCGTTTTTTATACGAAGGCATATCTGTGGTTCAGCCCTTATCTTGTCAATTAAACACCCCATGAGAATGCTGGATCCACCATAAATAAATAAATAAATTGAAAAGACGTTTAGCTCTAGCGGCCCGCTTAGGTCTACTGAACGTTGGGCACATACCTAGGCTCTTATCAACCGAATGACATTTATGACGTTATCTATCAGCTGCGGACTTGAGTTTTCATTTCATAACAGCAGCTAAATTAACCAAATATAATTCTATTTAATTAGTAATACATATTGGGTATATAGATTCCAGACATATTTCGCCAGTAATTAGAGCATAAATTTCGATTTTTCAAATTTTTGTTATCAAACCAGTAAATGGCATCACACACATTCAGCCAAAAGAAGTTCACACCCACTCCACCGGAAAAAGGAAGTTTTCCATTGGATCACGAAAATCTTTGCAAACGGTTTTATATAAAGTATATGGGGTGTCTGCGAACGAGCGGCGACGATAACTCCAAGTGCCGACAAGAAGCGAAAGACTACCTGTCCTGCCGCATGCAAAACAATTTAATGGAAACTGTGGAGTGGTCGAAATTGGGTTTCGAAGACGACAAAAAAAATACACAAACAGAAAGGAAGCAATAATCTAGCATTTTATCACAACCTTTACAGCAATGAAAACAAAACTCCTCATTGGCTGCACTGGAAGTGTAGCCACAATCAAATTGCCGGTATTAATTAAGCAGTTTTTAGAATCAAATCAACAATTTGAGGTATGAAATACGTTTTATCATTCTTATCCTACTGAACTATGTACTCTATCTTCCAGATCAAAGTGATCCTAACCAAACACGCTGAACACTTTATTAATAAGGAAGAAATCCCCTCACATGTTAACATCATAGTCGATGAAGACGAATGGGTATGGAAAAATCGGGGAGATCCTGTGCTTCATATAGAGTTAGGTAAATGGGCTGACATATTTGTCATTGCTCCACTGGATGCAAATTCTTTGGCAAAGATATCTACTGTGAGTGATTTTTTTTATATATACTGAATTCAATTTACTCGAAGTGCTTTTTCTTTAGGGAATTTGCGACAACCTACTCACGTGTACCGTGCGAGCTTGGGACTTCTCGAAACCGCTTTTTTTCTGCCCAGCGATGAATACTCGTATGTACGAACATCCATTGACTCGTGAGCAAATAACAAAATTAACAAGTTGGGGATACCTTGAAGTGCCAACAGTTTCTAAGACTTTAATATGCGGTGACACTGGCGTTGGCGCTATGGCCGAAGTCAATACTATTGTCCAAAGTATTATTGATTGTATTGTGATTGGGGTTTTGAAGTAGTCATAAATTAGTCTTTTATAAACCAAGAGTTCTAAGAAACTAATAAAATTCCTAAACATAAAAACATAAAATCAAACACGAAGAATCTTTCTGCACAAAGCGGCCTTAATTAAATTTTTATATTTTATAGACAATTAATACTAAGTATAGAAGGTACTGTTAAAATGTTGAAAAGGTTATTGATTAAATAATTTCATACACAGTTGTTTACTTAGAAGTGATTGAGGAAGCATCTGTTCATTAAATGCTTTTGTTCGGTGTAATACTTGCCTCATTTGAGGGTTGTTGTGTAATTGCATATGCGAATTGCGCTGCTATTGAGACCGCCTAAAACTTCAACAAAACACATTTATCCCCTTCTTTATAAAATGCAAAATTAAATATTTCGCCCTTCCTAGCAATGCCTAAAGCTTTACATTAACTGGAATTTACTTAAAAAGTTAAAATAACATTAAAGACCCAATATACGCTTCCGTACTAAAAAGTTTAACAAAGCATTGCCACGAAAGGAAAGAAAAACACTCCAAGCATTTGTAATAAAGTTCTATAAACTTGTATACTTTAGTCTATCTCGAACCTGGGTTCTCTAAATTGCACTGAAAAGTAAAAGCCATTTGCTAACAGCAACAGCAAGTCAGTTGTACTTGGGATAAGTAGGTAACAAGTAAGCATGTGAGAAGTTCCAAGTATGTAGTTGCGAGATTAAGATTCTAATTTGACAAATTTTCATGAAAAGAGGCCTATTGTAAGATAAGTAGATGCGGTGGATACCAGCTAAGGTCTTACGTAAACGTAACCAAAAACTTAATGTTTGTTTTGCTTTTTTCGACCACTGAACTGAAGTTTTTCCAAAACCTCTGCCTCTGAATGTAGCTTGCGAATTATAAAACCAATTTAACAAAAAAGCGTTATCGAATATAAAATTAGTCAGAAAAATAATTTCCTAATTTTTCTAATGCACATCAGTTGTGCTTTGTCATGGTAGCCAATGGGAACTGGTTTTGCCCATCCAGTCTCGACTTGCTTAACTTATAATCGATTTTTGACCACAAAAAAAAAAATAGCAACACTATAATTTTGAACGACTAGTCTGTTACTGAAACAGAAACTGCAATACGGTCAAATCAGGGCCTTGTCCTCCAGGTTGGGGGTTGTGCCTAAGGTTGACAAAAATAAAGGGCAACAACGCATTAAGGGAAAGAGAAAAACGACATACGGATCTACAAGAGGAATGTTAGTGCAATTAGCCCTGGACTGCTATAAAGCAGAAATAACTGCCATCCAGAAATCACGGTGGGCTGGAATGGACAGAAAGCGATCATTTGTCGATCATCGGGTCGCCCGGTGCAATAGAATTCGTGACCATGTAAGTCCCATCATTCGCTCCTGTTAAATGCGTAACAAAAGAGGCAACACCACTGACATGTATACTATACATGGACTGTGCTAGCACTAGCAGCCAATTTTTCTTTGAAGCAAACATAAGCACTAGCACCTATGGTGCGCGGTGGAGAGAAGCAAAAACACTCAAATGTTCTATAGAAAGTTCGAAGATTTTTTTTTAAGATGTGCAGTTTTTCTACTCTAGAGATCAGCTGTCTGTCAAAGCACTTTTGTAAAGATTCAGATCACTTTTGCGAATCCCGATTCGAGAACGAGATTCACATACTTTCACCAATACCGAAACAAGGGACATTAATTGTAACTGATTTGTAAAAACAATATGCAGTAAAAAAAATAGTTGACCCTGACTGTCAAATAACACACCAACACAAATGCCAAAAAGTAATCTCATTTCATGTTCCATTTCAACAGGATCTGAAAGAAAAACGGTAAAAGCCCAATGGAAATCGACAGAAATCGTTATTGCAATGTTTCTACAATGGATGGCATTGTGTTTTATGTAAAAGCTAGCAATGGCGCGCAGAGGTTATACACTTTCGCCGCACTGCACCAAAAAGATAGTGCTAGGGCACTAGCAGTCCATGTATAGTATAGGTTTTGTTCCGGCTATAGTACTCAAGAGCTGTGCTCCAGAACTTGCACCTGTACTATGTAAGCTGTTTAGCATGTCGCACTCCCAGAAGACGTTTCATTCTTTCTGGAAACCCGCTCGCATTCAACCTATTCCAAAGAAAGGGAGGAAATGTCTGCCACAAAACTATCGTCCAATAGCGTTACTTTCAATGCTCTCAAAACGCAAAAGGCAATAAATGTCGAAATAATCAAATATCTAGAAGGCCACCGATTAATAAGTGACAGGCAATACGGATTTCGGAGCCGTCGTTCCACTGGAGACCTGTTAAGCTACGTAACGCACTTATGGACGCAAGCAATTGAACAACACGGCGAATCCAGAGCCGTAGCCTTGGACATATCAAAGGCATTTGACCAAGACTGGCATAGAGCCCTATTAAGCAAGTTGGCGTCTTATGGATTACCACAACAACTTTGCGGATGGATGCAAAATTTTCTTCTGGGAAGATCGATCCAAGTTGTGGTAGATGATGTATCATCTCATTCGTTTGCTATAAATGCAGGAGTACCCCAAGGATCTATTCTTTCCCCAACTCTATTTCTTCTCCACATCAACGATTTGCTTGGATCGACAAATAATAATATCTACAGCTTTGCTGATGACAGGGGGTCTAGCACGTAACTTGATACAATCGAGTTCAGTCGATACAATCGAGCTCTGGCAGGATCTAATTTGTCTCAATCGATTATTCTCGATTGATTATTCTTGATTGAGACAAATTAGGTGCTGCCAGAGCTCGATTGTATCGACTAAACTCGATTGTATCAAGTTACGTGCTAGACCCCCTGCACTCTTATATCCTCTATCTCGAACTGTGGGCCTGTGAATGCGGCTACATCACACAGTCAGAGATGTGAACAAATTAGTTCTCTAAATGGTGATCTGGACAAAATCTTGAAGTGGGGAAAAGACAACTTGGTTGTATTTAATGCAAACAAGACAGTTCACAACATTTTCCAGGAAAAATGCATCAACAGTTCCTCAGATCCAATCCATCCCAAGAACTCAATGCACCTTCTAGGAGTCACAGTCAATTCAGGAATCACATGGCAGGACCACATATCCTATATCGCAAGATCGTCGTCCGCTAAGTTGAGCTACCTATTTAGAGCAAAGAGGTACTTTAGCCCCAAGCAACTTCTCCTTCTCTACAAAGCACAGGTTAGACCAGGCCTGGAATATTGCTCCCATATATGGAGCTCGGCCCCAAAACATTCACTTAACCTACTTGACAGCATACAGAGACGAGCAGTTCGACTTATTGAAGACCCTACACTCACATCGAATCTACAACCGTTGGTGCACAGAAGACAAGTCGCTGAAATATGCTTGTTCTATAGGTACTTCCATGGTAGATGTTCCGAGGAACTCAAGGACATTATCCCTCGAAATGCAACTTTTGGGCGCCCCACAAGACAGGCTGCTAATGCTCATGACCATCAAGTACACTTGACAACCGCGAGGACATCATCTTTCAAAAACTCCTTCTGTTACAGGACAAGCAAACTTTGGAACTCGCTTCCTGGGGATATATTTCCAGAAGACTACAATTTGCAGCAATTTAAGTGCAGAACTAACATACATCTGCAAGCATCTCGGGGCGCTGATGAAGCGTTATAGGTTTGCCTTTCCCGGGAGAAGTATTTTATAAAAAAAAAAAAATGAAAATAGGTATAGTATGTCAATGGGCAAAACATTATTCGCTCTACGCGGCACAAAAATATATTAAAAACGTAAAATTGCCCATCCAAACGAATTAACAATAAATAAAACAATAAGAAAATTGTATTATTTTCATTTTTTTTATTACTTTAATATCTAATCATTCACATTAGAATATATGTTTATATTTAAATTTATCTTTTGTAGTTTTGTAATTAAGTTCACTTTTTTTTCCATTCCTTCTTCACATTGAAAATCGTAACCATAATTAATAATGCATTGTTTTAAATCTTCTTCAATTTCTTTTCTTTCTTTTTCTCGATTTAAATAAAACATTGTATCATTTCTTAGTTGAACAAATCTATATTAGAACAATGTAATAAAATAAAACCAATAATGTATGCATACAAAAAGAAACTAAAAGACCAACCAAAAAGTCAATGTATAAAATTTGTTTATAAAATAATCTCCACTACAAAACTCCAATTTAATTTTTTCCAATATACGTTTCTATACATACATCTTATAAGTTTCTTTGTCTTAAAAATAAAATACAATAAACTTAAGAACCTAGAATACTTACAAAATGAAAGAGCTTATGAATTAATATGGAGGTTTATAGAATGATGATGTGTGTTGTTATGCGTGGGCGCTGCGTTTTTAAAGGGGTAAACAACTTAATATACTTAAAAAGTTAAATAAACAGCTATAACTGACATAGAGATAGAGATGAACATTATATAGAAGAATAGAAGAGATTTTTTTTTGTTTGTTTAAATATATAAAAATATTGTGTATGTCCATTTTGTTATTTCAATTTCTTCTGATCAAATAAATTTATTTACAGTTTGTAAAAATTCATAAAAAATAAAACAAACAAAATTATAATAATAAAAATATATATATATGTATTTACAACATGTATCCGTTTAAAAGATAAAAGGAGAATGAGAATCGTGTGTGAAAAAGAGCGGCGCGTTTATTACCTTTTCCTTAATCAATTTATGTATGTATGTTTTGTAAAAAATTGCAATAATAATAATAATCATTTAATAAGAATCTAATGTTTAGACGTGTTGTATACGTTGTGTGCCTCTAGTTGGTATGTGCGCAAATAAGTGTCCTTTTGTTTTTTTGTTTTGTTTTTGTGTTTAGGGATTATAGTAGTACATAATTTATACAATTTTTTGTTTGCATTTTGCCGTATTATAGTTCTTATTTATAGGTAAAATTTATTTTTCTGCTATAAAATATTAATTTTTGTTTCTTCTAATTTGCGGGGCGATTATTAGTCCAGTCAAATATGATTTTTTATTTATTTTCTTCTTAAATCAAACTAAGTTGGCGGCAGTTGTTAAATTTGCAATTTGTTAGACGTAAAAAATGGAAACCAACGAACGTAGATGATTTTATTGTATGCGTTCAAAGAATTGATTTTGCTCTCTTAGGCTGGGTGCACATATGCGATCTCCGTCAAACTATTCAGTCGAAATAATCACCCTTATCCTAGATGGCGTTAATATTAAACGACAGCTGGAATTTTTTGAGTTGATTCGTTTAAAGTGTTGTTTTAGTGGCGTTTGTAAGTTTGTAATCGACAGTATTATTGGCGTCTTAAAGGTCGTTTTTTTTAACTAAAACGGCTAAAAAACACTTCACGTGAAATACCAATTTCTAAAAACGCCATTTGTCGTTTAATATAAACGCCACGAGGGGAAAGTAATCAGTGAGTTCAAGGAACTTTTAATATTAATACAAAGTGAATTCACAGGAATTAAATCAAACACATGCATTCACAAGGAATTCAATTGAATTTGCGTTAAAAAAATATGAATTCGTCTCGTAATCACCGAGTTCAGAACATTTTTCCTCGGAATTCGTGAATTCATCAGCACCCCGAGATGCTTGCAGATGTATGTTAGTTCTGCATTGTTTTGCAGTACCGTTATAACCGTTGTCCGTTATAGTTTGATGTCTATTAATAATTATTTTCGAATATTCTTACACAACCTCGAACACAACAATCGCTTTCGCCTTTATTTTTACTATTTTAAAAATGGAAAACGAGATAGAAAGTGTTTGGAAAATCATTAAAAACAAAGTTGGAATTGTTCCATAACATATAAAAATGATTCTAAAAATCAACGAATTTGAAAATAAAACTACAATTTCACAAACACAAGAGGAAGAGGAAGAGGGTAAACGGCGTTAAATCAATACCTTTCACCGTGGGCGTTGGACTTCGCCAGGGGTGCGTCTTGTCGCCTCTCCTTTTCATTACTTATATGGACTGGATGTTACAGCGCAGTCTTGGCGAAGAACGTTTCGAATTGGGAGATCTGAGGATAAGTCATTTGCTCTTCGCTGATGACTTGGTCATCCTTGGGTCCTCTCGGACTGAACTTCAGCGCGCACTCGATCGGTTTGTAGCCGTTTGTGTTGAAGCTGAGATGAGGGTAAATGTGAACAAATCTGAAGTGATGGTCGTCTCCAGAACGCCTGTTCAATGCACTCTGCATGTTAGTGGAGTCCCATTGAAACAGGTGGAGAAGTTTAAGTATCTCGGGGTCTTATTCACGAGTGATGGAAGGAGCAATGCCGAGTTTTCCTGTAGGATTGGTCAGGCTGGATCGATTTTGAGACAGCTTGGTCATTCTGTTATCAGGAGGACTGAACTTGGTGTTAAAGCTAAGTTGTCAGTCTTTAATTCGGTGTTTGTTCCAACTCTTACCTATGGTCATGAGGTTTGGGTAATGACCGAAAGAATAAGATCGCGAATACAAGCTGCCGAAATGAGATTTCTCCGTAGTATTGCTGGTGTGACCCGTAGAGATCGCATCAGAAATACCAGAATACGTGAGGAACTCAATGTCGAGCAGCTACTTCTCCGGACGGAGCGATCCATGCTTCGGTGGTTTTGGTCATGTTAAACGCATGTCCCCGACCAGGATTCCACGACGGGCTATGGAATCCGTACCATCGGGCAGGCGTCCCCTAGGTAGACCCACGATGAGATGGTTAGATCAAATTCATAATCTCTCCTCTACCCGTATGGGGATTGCCCTTGATGATTTAGAGTCGATGGCGGAGGATCGAGAGCTATGGAGGGTCCACTTGAGCAACCTACACCCGCGATCCACTTAATGGACAAGCGGACCATTGAAAATGAATGAATGAAACACAAGAGGATTTTGCGGAAATGGAAAAATATTTAAAAATATTTTCTCCAAAAATGAGTAATGCCCAATTCACAGTGGAAGCTTAATCCTGGGCTTAGCTAAGTGTAGGATTGAACATAAACTTCGCTTAAGTATTTTTCGTTTTCACAGTCCATAGTTAAGCATGGTTTAGTAAAACCACCAAATGAGTGTCATTGTGAACCATTTATCATGAATATATACAAACCTGGTGACTGTATGCGAATGTGTGTGCCAACTAAAACTACGAGTGTGCGTGGAAGCGAAGCATGCCGATGTTGTTGCATGTTCAATGCTAGAGAGTATTTCCGCCAATAACGAAGAGATAATTTGACATTTCTCTTGAACAGCATTGCCAGACACAATTATATTGTTGCTTATTTATGTTTTCTCAGAGTATTTTGGGATAAATATTATCTTATTGCGCTTGGCAATTATGTATTCTCTGGATTGATACTTAAGCCACGGAAGTCGGTGGCTTAACTTATGGCACTATTTAAGTGAAGTTTATCGTTAAACCTGCACTGTGAAAACCAAATTTGTGTTAATCCTGAGTTTATTATAGGATCGCCACTTAAGCTCGCAGTGTGAAATCGGGTACAAAAGTTAATTTCAAGTGCCAGTATGTGTTGTCAAAACATGCTCAAGAAACAACAAGTATTAGAAGAACATACATCTGCTGCTTTATCGTCGAAAAGGCCGAGACTCGATATATCTCGAGACTCATCTTTAGCAAAACAACAAGACTGAAAACTTCTGTGTCATATCTATACAAAAATTACTGAGCTCATTGCTAATGTTGCGGCTAAAAAAATTGGGAATTTGACAAAAATAAGATAGAAATTAAAGTTTGTTCTATTTGCCAAAAACACGTACCTACATATCGATATTTGTTCATGCAATGAAAAGAAATTATAAAATTTGTTTAATGGCAAATCTAAAAATAAATGAATTCAGATGAGAATTAAACTGAATTTAGGGAATTCAGAAGTATTTCGATGTATTCAGAAGAATTCATTGCAAGAGACATGAATTCACAGCGTACTGACTTTTTATTTAGGTGAATTCATGAATTCAGTATTCAGTTGAATTCACTAGCATTTTTTTGAATTCATGTGAATTCTGTATTCAAGGGACATTTTAAAAAGATGAGTACTTCCCTCCGAAATAAGAGTTAAGAGTTAGCTAAGACCAAGAAAGGAGGTATAGAAATCCGACAAACGGGGGATTTATATTCTCAATTTTTTAAAATGAATCAAAATAAATTGCCGATTAGTCGAATGACGAGGGATAACGAAAGTCAGTCCCCCGGTAGTTTTTTTTTTTAGATCGGGTTAAAGTCAATCACTATTGCGTAATAGGTCTGCAATGTCTTTCGATGATTTTTACTCCCAGCGAATCTTCAAACACAAAACGAAATTCAGTTGAAATTTTGCGTTTAATTTAATATTGCGATCCCAATAACACGTGCATTTTCACACTTGATTTAAATTTAAGGTAATAGCAATACATACACGTTCTCATCAAAAATTACAGAAAATGAGGGATTTGGCAAAGTAACGAGTAGTTACGCTCTTGGTATAAAGAATTTCTTCCGCATTGCGTCAAATGAAACAAAAAACAAGTATGATTCCGAAAAATACGCGAATGTGTTTCAAAACATTCGTTTGACGAAATCAACATGCCTTTAACGAATTTTATTAATAGGATCAATTCTTAACTTCGGGGGCCATTTCTGAATTTTCATTAAATACGCTCCAACACATTAGATTCTTTCGAACGTTGACTTATTTAATCTTTGATTAGAAACAGTGCGAAGGTGTACACTGGTACACAGTTCATGTACTGAACAAATAGAAAAAAAATGATAGAATTCGATTTTCCCTCCTATCTTCGTAATTTTTCTTCACGCATATTTTTGACTTACAAAAATATAAAAACTTTGAAAAGTGACATCTGATATTTTGTAGAGTGCGAATCGCAGCGTTATTAAACTATGTATTGATATAAAACCTAAATATAAATCGAAATCCATTCATACCCTTAATATAAATGTAATGATGATGAAATTCACCTAACCTTTTTGATATTTCACTCGAACTTCACTCGTACTAAAGTATGTATAACTTTTACTCCGAACTGGGGGTCTATGTCTATTCCCAAATTGTATTGAAAGGGGTACCTCTACCTCAATTTCTACCATCTTCGTTTTTGCTTATTCTTAAGAGCGAACAGACATTTCCAGCGCTTTCCGGTTTGACAGCTTATTGTCAGAAAAATATAGCCTATTTTTTTGTCCGCAAAAAATCCTCTCGCGGGTTTTGAGAAATTTAACATTTTTCTATAATGAAAGTACCCGAACGATCCCGTTTTGTATGGCATTTCTTACTAAAATTTTGTCTTGGTTTCCTTTGTAAAGCCAACACCAATGGAAGATAATCTTGAATGTTACTAACTGGGAGTTTTTAAACATATTGCAACGTACCAAACCAATTCACCTAATAGGCATTCTTTAATTTAACTTTCCTATTTGACTGGAGACTATATACAATTTTGTTTTTCTCTTATAGACGACGAAACAATTAAATAACATTAATAAATCAATTTATAAATACGTTATTACGAAAAAGTATTCATATTATATACTATATAATGTATTAACTATTTTTAGGGAGAAAATCCGATTAAGAACTGATCAGTCATGCAAAAACCAATTTAAAATGTATATCATTTGATTCATATTTTATTTATTTGTTCGACGGGTTAAATATTTACAGTTGCTTATATCATTTTTTTTTATTTGTTGGTTGAACTCTACTGTTTTTAGTTTAGTCTACTTTTGCGTGTAGTGTTTTTGTTTGTTTGATTTGCGTTAAGTTATATTGCAGATTTAATCATATATACTATAATATACTGTTTTGTTTGTTTATGCCTCAATATAGCGTTATCGTAACATAAATGGTACTCACAACATTGGTTGGTATAGGTATATCATATAATATTATACTGTGTTATTATCATTATAATAATTTATTATTATTATTATTTTCAATCAGTTTCACTACATACTATTATTTATGTAAAATTTTCTATGTTGTTTTGAAGGCAGAGACAAAAAGACAAACAAGGATCAACTAATAGCCATCATGGGGGGTTGAATGTATTTTTTGTTGGTATTCTCTCACCTGATGACACAGGACACACAAAGTTTGGACGCACCGATACAGTCATCGTGACAAAAGGCCCCACATTGCTGGCAGATGACCATGGCATTTAAAGAGCACGCACAACTCGTTGGTGGGTTATTGTTATCTGCTGATGTAACTCCTGCGATACCCGTTGCAACGGCAGCAGTGGTAGTTGTTGTAGTTGCGGAGACAATGTAATTCGATTGTTGATTGTGTTGTTCGATAATGTTGGCGCAAGTGTCGATGTAGGTGATGCCGCCTGAAATTTAGTAATAAAATGCAAAATGCAAATTTTGTTTAATGTGATAAGTCGACTAAATTGCCAGGATTACGACGAGTTGTTGGCACGTCTGTGGGCCAAGGTTTGGAATTATTTCAATTCCGAGTGTAAAAAAGCTGTAGCACCATGAAGGCAACTTTGTATATGTACTTGATAAAGGATGGATATTTTCATGCACAACAACAGTTACTTACATGCACAAACTCTTCAAGTAACGATTTTTGTTTCGACATACGCTTTTAATAGCATGGAATGAAACGCAAATTTATTAATTGGACGCAGGGGATGTGGACTGGACTGTGATAAAATCGCCACAAGATGTTGGAAAACTCTAGCCGCTCTATAAAAGTCAGTAAGAACACAAGCGAACCGTTTGATGTCAGAAAATATGCTAGATAGGATGACGCGCTATCATGTGATTACCTTAGCTTGAAACTCACAAGCTAACTCCGAAATTTCTATCTTTCAAAGGTCTGTGCAGTTACACGCTAGCTTGAGGACATTGACATAATCTCATAGTCGGTCCATAGTCGGTCTGGGCAGAAGCTACAATGACATAGTAAATCGGACTGGGGAGAAGTCACAGGAAGCATTATTTTTGGTAAAATAAGAAACCAAACTTATCGAAACTGAAAATATTCGGATGTACCACCTGTAAGGGGTAAACAACTGGGTAACAAATCGATCGGGCCCATTTTCATCGGGTATGCCATGCATACAAACTATTGACGTTGGCCATTGTAAGCAGGGATGCATCGGACTCAGTCACGTCGTATTTGGAATTAAACCAAGTGCTGTTAGAATTCGGGCAGACGCGTTCGTCGGCATCGTGGCGATTTATGTAAATTATATTCTTCATCAATGATACAGCACTGGAACAGTTGACTGATGTGGTTTTCAAGCAGTTTCGAATGGAAGACATGGAAGTGCAATCTCTCTCTTAATCAAACGTGATATATGAAAGATATTCTTTTCGTTTTAACATAAGTGCAATCACACCGTCGGCGATGCATCCAAGGATGCTAATCAAAAATATTGAAAGAAAACATATGAGGATAAGTCGAAGAAAATAAAAGGAAGCGCCATATCGTCAGTTAGTTGGTGCATTGCAATTTTGAGTAAAAGTATCAAGATCTGCATCTGCAAATCATGAATGCCTCAGGGTCAATTGAACTAATTTCCGATTAGCTTAGTGCATCAACAACCCGTTTTACAAAGGCTTTTCTAATCGCAGTAAAAATACTCTACTATAGTTGCTTTATCTGACGATAGCTGTCACAAATCTGTAGATATGTCACGATAACGAATTTAACATTGTCCATTGTACGACTGAACCTGAACAGCAGTTGTGTAATAAACATTTTTTCAAAATGCATAGCCTCTCCTCCTAACTCGTAAGAATACTAACAAATCTTCGGACGGTTGACTTAACTTTAACTTTATCCATGTAAACAGAGAGTCTTAAGAGAGTTTACAAAAGAGAGTCAAGAGAAGAGCAGTTGATAACCTTTCTATTCTCTTAATTTAAAGAGAGGCATATATGATGCGAACACATTTCAGTCACTCACATTTTTTTTCCAATTGAAAATGACAAGTCAGATGGGTCTGGCTAGTGGCAATATTCGCGCCGAACTCTTGTTGTTGTGGATTTATCAATCAGGAGAAATACCTCTATAGCTATACTCATCTGCTACAAAAAAAGTACCCACCCCCATGACAATTACCTTGATTGATAACTCTCCGAACTTGAGGAGTGTGTGCTGTCGCAATGGCCAATGTCGCCGGATGGTTGTCATGCACATTTTTCGATGTATCCACATCGACAGATGCTGGACGACCTCGCCCTGTGATTGGCACGCCATTCATTCCTTGCAGCTGTAGGGAGAAAGCAATATTCGGTTACATTCAGACCTTTGGCTGTGTGACTTGCGGAAACCTACTTGATTCTGCGAGGGAGGTGCACTTGAAGCCCGTGGCGCTTGATTATCAGCCGCTCCCACATTCGCCCGGTGAACGAACACATACTGGTTATTGCCATTTTGTTGCATTTCATTTTGATGCTGCTGCATAATGCTGGGATGCTGCACCGTTCCTGGTGGGCCGTACACATGACGTATCAATGTTGGCGATGGCTGCCGTTGAACGTACTTTTTCCGCGGGAATCCCATTCGTGGTCCAATTACCTGAAAAATGTTTGGTTAAAATGGCAAATTCAACAAAATTCCAACGAAAACAAACCTTGTACAGCGTCCGACCGATTGTCGGTGCAGGTGGCGGTGTAGATATACCCTCTTCGGTTTTAATCTGCGGTGAAGTCGCCACCGTCATGGTAATACTCGCGGTTGAGTTGAGGGTTGTCGTCAAAGCAGACGGCGGACGTAACTGTGCCGACAAATTGTGCCGGTTGGGGCTGTTTTGAATTACTGCCTGACAAATCTGATAGCTGCGTTCCAAATTTACCGCGCCTGGTGGTAATTTGTTATTCGTCGGCTTGCGTCCCTTGCCGCTGGGGATCTTCGGACGCTGCTGCGCTATTGTGGAAGGTATGCCAGAACTAGAGAGAACTTTAATTGTAGCGGGATTTAAATAAGTAGTTGTTGTGGAGCCTGATACTGGATTGGCCGTTGATCTTTGCATGCTAACTGTGATTTGTCTTGGGATATGTTTCCCCGCTGACTGGTTTGGCGGTTGTTGTTGTTGTTGTTGTTGCTGCTGTTGGTATTGTGTAATTGTAGTTGTAGAAGATGAAGGCATCAAGGTATTGCTTTGCTGTTGCTGGTTGTTTTGTGGAAGCTGTTGCTGTTGTTGCTGCTGCTGCGAAAGGCTAAGAAATTGTCGTTGCTGCTGATGGTGCACTGTAGGATATTGCATCTGTGTGTTTTCCATTATATGCTGCTGCTGTTGAGAGTTAGCGGCGTACCGATGAACTCCATCAATGATTTTCTTAATTTGATGTTTCTGTTGCGAATGATTTGTCTGGAATGCAATCTGTTGCTGGTGTTGCTGCTGCTGCTGATGTTGCTGCTGTTGATGATGCAGCGCCAATTGACGGTGCGGATGCATAAGAAAGTTTCCAATTATATGTCCATTCGTGTCTAGCAGCAATTTACTTCCCGGTAAGTGTGGTATAGGCGGGGGCGCACACATACTAATCTCCGTACTACTGTCGTTCGAGTTGCTGTTGATTACAGTGCTGGTCACCTCCATTTCTGCGGCGGTCATCGGGACCTCCATTTCGTCGGTTGAAATCTAAACAATGAAATTAGAAAAACCTCTACAAAGAACAAGAACACTTCAATCCTGTACTTACATCTCCAATGTCGATACTAAAGTCCTGATTCTCATTGAACAGCTCCTGCTGTTGTTGTAGGTGATCGACTTCCTCTTTGATGAGCGATTCGTCCTCGATGATACTTTCCGCCATTTCGGCCATTTGATTGGTTTGCTCGCTCATATAAGTGGAGGCGGGCGACATCCGAGCATGGTTTATTTTCATGCCGAAATTCCAGTCGTGCTGCACATGATGGAACATACTCTCACGCGTTTGGGTGTCTTCAATAATGCTGGGCGATTGTAGCGGATGGGCTGTTGTTGTCATAATCATGAGAGGCGAATCAGATATACCTCGCGATGAGGAAGTAGACGAGTTGGATGACGCTACAGAGGCCATAGATGATTCGTTTAGGACTCGCACCGATGACTTGTTGTTTTCATAGAGACTCTCACAATCTTGGGTGATCATTACTAGAGGTACGATATGGTTGCAATTAACAAACATTTGACGGTATAAAAGTAACTCTTACCATGACCTAATCTAAAGATATCACTTTCGGTGACGCTCCTCGGTGTTGGCGGGATTGTAATCGTATCTGCAAGAAAAAAGTTCAAAATAAAAAACCCAATCTCTCGGTTTGTTTTTATTTTTCTACATACCAACACTGTCATTGCTAACCTCTCCCGACTCAAGCACATAGTTTTCAGCGTCCGCAAACTTTTGCTCAATCGGATCGTCTTCATCCAACGCTACTGCCGCATGCACTATCCTCGTTTCTATTCCATCCGCAATGTTATCACAGGTACTAATGTTGTTACTATTCTCGCCACTGCTCCCGGTGCCACCACCACCGTTGCAGTCGATCAGTGCCGAAGTACTGTTGCTTTCGTTCCCATCGGTACATGTGAGCATCGCACCGACGCCGCTACTATTCGCCAAATCGGAGACAATAAACTGATCGACCATGTCGTTGGGAATATGCATCATCGACGGCGAGGACGGCGCTTCAGTTTGATGAGTAATATGATGCTGTGGCGTTCGCAAAGACTGTTGAAAACTACTGAACAGGCTGTCGGCGAAACTGAATTGACTCGTTGACACCTGCACATTGAATGGACTGGCTGGTACTTGCACGCTATTTAGACTGTATGTGTCGTCGACACCAACAACCTCGGTGGCTATGGTTGGAACTATGTTGGAAGAATCTGATGCATCACCGCTGTTCGTTGTGCCCAGGTCACAATTGCCGAATGGGAAATCATCGATTGTGGACAAACCTCCTTGTGTCTCCTCCTCTGCAATGGGCTCCTCTGGCGGCTGCTGTTGATGGTCTTCATTGGCCGTCATCTCGAGTACATTCGATATGAGCAACTCTTCTTCCGTGTCCAGTCGCTCGCAATCAATCACAGACTTTGGAGACTCTAAAAGGCCCTCCTGGGTCTTTTCCTGCTCAAGTTGCGGCGGCAGTGGCAGCGCTGCAGCTGATAGTGGTAATTGTTGTTGTTGTGGTGGTGGTGGTGGTGGTGGTGCTAATGCTGGTGGTTCAGGCTCCTCGAGCTTTGCTTCGAATTTTATCTGCTTGCTCTCAACAATTGTAGGGCTGGTGGATGAACGCTTGCGTGTTCTCTTCGGCGATGCCGGCCTAGAATCGGCAGAGTTCGCTTCCATTTTGAAAGTCAATTCACCACCACTGTTACTGCCATTCGAGGCGACATCACTCTTTGCTGGAGATTCTTCAGTCTGTGTTTTATCACTGGGTGTATCCACGTTTGTGGATTTTGAGAATACGGCGATACTCGCCATAGAGTCAACTTCGTCCTTCGCATGAATTTCATTGTCAATCCGACACTCGATAATAGATTTGGGTTCGGCTTTTATTATTGGCGGCCGCAGGATACTACTATTCGTCGTCGTCGTCGATGTCGATAAGAATGTCGAGGAGAAGGACGACGATGACGACGAGGAACACGACGCGTGCGGTGAAGTAGAGGACGTGACATCCGCCGATGTGCAAGTTTCTGCCTTGACCATCGCCGTTGTATTCTTATTGATTGTCGCCGTCAATGATATTGATGTGCTGCTCTCATCCGATGATGTTGACGAGCTCGTCTTGTATCGTCTGCTGGATATTTTATCGCCCCAAATCGGTTCGAAGTGCTTCAGCTTCCACGGATCTAATTTGTTCTTCTCCTTTTCTGCTTCGGATTTCAGTTTTACCTGATTCTCCGGCGTGAATTCACCCTCAGAAAGGCGTTCGCGCCATTCCAAACACGCTCTGGCAAAGAACTCATTATTTAGACTTGACGGACCCAGCCGAATAGCACCAAGTGCAGAATCCGACGTTTCAGCCGCTGCCGCTCGATCAACGCTCGGCAGTAGCTGAATCAAGTTATATTGATAGAGAGGTGGCAGGAGTGAAAATGTCTGTTTGTTCAGCAGCGCACGCAGATTGGTGCTCGCCAAAATTGAGTCTGGCGTCTCTAGATCGATTTTGCCATCCTTTGTCTGTTCAATTTGTGCTGCTGTGGAGATTTTCTTATTCGAACGGCGGCGCGGCTTCAAACTGAAGCCCGGTATCGAGGCGAGCACCTCGCGCATTGTTGACGCTTGCATTTGAGCCGTTGTGCTGGGTATGCTGCGCAGGGAGATGGTTGTTGTCGACGATGTGGATGGTGTGGATGACATTGAGGTTGTTACTAAGCTATTCTTCGTTCGTGCCGGTGAGTTTGGCGCCGCCGGCTTTTTCTCTGGAATGGCCTTAACAATAATGCGAGGAATATGACGTCGCAGGCTGTGCGAGTGTTTTACCAGTTTCGCCGGTGCTATGTGGTGATGATGATTATGCGACGGGCTAGCCGTCGATGCCGTCCCCACCGATGGCGGCGGTATGTCTAGAGCAAGTGGATCACATTCACTTTCGTTGCTAGCGCTGCTTGCAGGTGGTAGTGTCACATACTTTGACGTGAGATTGTGAATTTTATGCTTTACCGGTGGATAGAGCATCGATGATTGGGAGAGAAAATGCTGTTTAGCTGCTGATGTGGCTGTTGGATGATTCGATGTGGTTGAGTTTGAGTGGAGTTGGATTTTTTGGAATGAATCGTTGTTGGTGGTGATGAGCTTCTCATGGTTGCGGGGGTATTGCTCGGGGGTGACGTCGCATTCCATGGTGACTGATTAGGCAATTCGATTGCACCGTCTCAATTTAGTTGTTAATCTGGAAAGAAAGGACAGGAGGATTCTTTAATACTCAGAAAATTACAGGAGACTCATGCTAATCTTTACTCAACTGCTCAAACCCGTATCAAACCCAATTTTTTTAGATTTAATTGTATACAAAGTCTTCGATGTATCTGACTCTTGCTACAGCCGGCAAATAAAGAGAAAATGAGCTGGTGAGATCTTCTCATTTATGTCTGGCTGCTAACCACGATATAGGTGAATAGACTTATCTACTGTCAATAGCTGTCTATTTACACGGGTCGTGTACCAATGGGTGGTAACGCCACTAAATACATAAACTTTTAATAACGTTGCAAAGGCAATTTGGGCTTGTGTTTGGCAATTCGCCAATATTGTCAGCTGAAGTATTCTTCTTTGAGATGAGGCTTCGTTACAGAGATAATAGAGAATTGCAACTCCTAGAGTAGTCATTGTATGGAAAGTTCAACCTTCTGGCATGTTGGCGTTTGAGGCAGTGTCAAGTAATGCCACCAATATGGTGGTGATGCGAAAGTAAAACCCTCGATCTTTCTTACTACAGGTAAAGATGGTTTGGCTAACTAATCAACTAAACCGCGTGTTTATTATCTGATGATGGAAACTGCATGACGGGCTGTCAACGCTCCACCCCGACCTCTGCACTGAATATCATCCTAGGCTTATCACCTATTCAAATACACATTCAAATGGAAGCAAAACTAAGTATTCATCGTCTATTCCATTCGAATAATATCGAACCCTATTCCTATCATGGAGGTTACCTATCTTTGATTGACACTATAGAGCCTGAAAGATCATTCAGCATGTTTCTAGACAGCATGTTACCGGAATATGGCTTTCATAAAAACTTCTCTATCATCATCCCGCCAAGGGAAGAATGGGAAAAATACAAACCCTGTGCATCGCGACTTGACCTAATCTGGTACACAGACGGTTCTAAGATGGATTCAGGGATTGGATCTGGCATTTTTGGAGAATCGCCTCAAGCGAACTTTTCAGTCAGCCTAGGCAAGTACTCCAGGTTGAAGTACTTGCTATCAACCACTGCGCTAGAATAAATTTAAGTTCTAATACAAGTGCTAAAACCATATTTATCTTCTCAGACAGTCAAGCTGCTCTTAAAGCTCTGGACTCATCTGTTACATATAAAATCGAAGCTGGTCCTAGAAACTTACATGGCCATCTACGAACTTGCAAAGAAAAACCTTGTCATCCTACACTGGATTCCAGCCCACAGGGGCTTTGCTGGAAACGAAACGGCTGACTCACTGGCCAAAGTCGGCGCGACAACGCCACTCGTCGGACCTGAACCCTTCTGCGGTGTCAGTAAGGGATGCTTCAGGGAATACATTAGGAGCTTAGCTTAAATCGAATTTATTTAAACTCTAGCTTAAAACACGTGGGCAGAACTGCACCAAACAGTTCTCCCCCAGAAAATCATATTTTTTCTTACTAATCTGGACAAAAACAACTTAAGAATTCTGACGGGTATTATTACTGGCCACCGATTATTATTACTCTTTACCGAATTGGAATCTCACCGGACCCCACATGCAGACTCTGCCTGGAGAGTGATGAATCCTCTCTTCGTATTCTATTGGAATGTCCGGCTCTCTTCCGTCTCAGAAAGAAAGTCCTTGGCGAAGAAATCGTTTCTACAGCAAAACTTGCTGACTTACTCCCAGAGAAGATTCTTATCTTCCTGACTGTCTCCGGAGTCAAAAGATGGCTCTAGGATCTCACCAGGGAAGGCACAATAGGCACCTTTAGAGTGGGCGCAGTGCCAGGGCCGGTGAAGGCTCTCCCGACCTATCATCTAATCTAATCTAATGTGATGATGTTGATGTCTGAATTTACGATAGTTTTTCTGTGCGTCCGGCGTTTTAAATTTACCCATAAAAGCCATATAGTAAGGTACTACTTTCAAAGTAGCCGATTTTGGGAATATAAATCAATCTATCCGTTGAACACACGGGAGTTTAAAATAAAGCGCTTTAGCGGTTAATAATATTCGGCCCTAGCGAGGTATTCGTCGAACGGAGAATTCTCCGTAACGCATACTGCGTCGGAGACTAAAATTACATTCGAGGTATCCGCCTTCGGAAAGAATGATTAAAATGCGACGCTGCATTGATTTGACATGATGTTGTTTCGTGGTACATCGCGGTTTTCCTATTTAGTGCATGTTTTTCCATTTGTGTTTGTCCTGAAAACACAAATTTAAGCAGCAAATACAACCAATTACTTTGCTAAAATGTTTTTTTCTTTATTGCTTTAATTTATCAACACTTCACTGCAAATCGTAAACAAATTCCGCAACCAATTCCTGTCGGAGCATATCGGAAGAAAATTCGTATGAAACTGTCAAAAATATCAGTAAAAACGCACTTGATCGCACTGAAACACAAAACGCCAGTGTGCGTTGCATATTTGTCAGAAGAAAGTTCCGAAAAGCTGTTCCGAAGTATACCTCGCAGCAAAAATCCCTCCGATTCGTATGAAATCGGAGAATTTTCCGTTCTGACGGATACCTCGCTAGGGCCGATTAGCGAATTCGCTTCGTAGAAGTAGTCTTAGTCGAGTTGAGAGAATTAGGCATTCCATATGAGGTGAAGGCTAGTCTTCTCTTTCACTGCAGGTTCTGAAAAAAATTGTTCGCGGAGAGACACAGCGTGAGGGCAACCCTCTCAATGATGCAGTGCCCTGTAATGACATTTATAATTGCACTGATGGGGGATCTTTTTAGTCTCATTAGACTGCATAAGCGGCTAAGGTTCAGCGTGGGCCAAATGTATTTCTTTACGGGACACGTGATGTAGCAGGATTACCTGTGGTTAGTAATGTTTATCGCATTTTGTGTGATTAAGGGTAACGATAGACATATGTAGAACTTGATTTAGGCATGATTCCCTTCCTAGTTTTAATGCCTGTATAAATTTAATCATTACAGTAGTAGCTGAAGTTTTCTTTTTTTTTAGAAGTGAGCCTGAGAAGTACCTACAAAGAAAGTTGTGAATAGTTCAGCTTCTGCAAGCATATAGAGTAGGCATGTTTTATTGAACATAATGTACATATATTGCAACAAAGTAAAATGAAGTAGAATCTTTAGCAGCTATTGGGCCTCCGCACACGAGACTAATTCTGCCGGCATAAAACCGATTTTGTAGCCGAGGGGACTGAAATGAGGGGAAACAAACGGAATAAAATGTTCTGCCGAGTTTGAGCGGTTGAACAAGGCATAAAACTAATACATACACAACTTTCAAAATATTTCAATTGTGAAAATCATTGACATACTATACATGGACTGCTAGTGAAAAGTCAGTTTCATACAAACCTTCGAGGATTAATGAAGCAAACATAAGCACTAGCCCTTTTGGTTCAGTGCGGCGAAAGTAGGAAAGAGGTTTTAACCTCTGCGCGCCCTTGCTATTTTTTACATAGAACACAGTGCCATCCATTGTAGAAACATTGCAACTGCGCAAAAATAACGACTTATTCAAATTATTTCAAACGTTCTATAACAGATGGCAGTATGGCACACTCAGCACACAAACCTCGACACAAACCAAATCGCACGAACTGCTCGATGACATTTGAGTGTTTTCGTTTCTCTCCGCCGTGAACCAAAAGAGCTAGTGCTTATTTTTGCTTCAACGAAAAATTGGCTGCTAGCAGTCCATGTATAGTATGTCAATGGTGAAAATAATACTACACAAAGAAAAGGGGTTCATATATATAATTTTCCTGCCGGCAGAAATCATCCAGTGTGCGCTCGAAGTATGGTATAAAAACGGTTTTAATCTCGTGTGCGGAGGCCTTTGAGATGAATCTCAAATGTATCGGAACGATGGAAACGGGCCTTTGGATTGCAGGCAAACGTACCCAAACCCAAATGTATACATATATCTTTTTTGGCAATTTCGACAATTAAATAGTCATAGAAATTCATCGCTCTACCGGGAGTTGTTCATCAACGGAGTTTATTAGTGCTTTATTTTTGACAATTGTCATTTTGACCGACTGGTTTTGGCGAGGGTTTTGGCAAGATCATCTTGTCACTTGTATATAACAATTTAAGACAGCAATTGGTTTATTGCGCCTTATTTCTAAGTTGTAAGGAGTGTTTTTTTTTAAGGCCTTCCGCACACGGCTCGTATGTCGTATCGTCATCGTATAGTCATCGTCACATCATGAATTTGCCGTGCAGCTACGATAACGATACGCGTATTCAATCGCACACGACGCAATTTCCAATCGTCAAAATACAAAGGGTAAAGATGTCGCCTGACATTTTGTTTTTAATAAAATAGGTACGTAGGTACTGAAAAATGTAAACAAACTCCAAGCGTATTAGTACAAAGACGATAAGCGGCCGACAATGCTTGACGATAGTCGTCATGTAGCATGCATGCTGCGACGATTATGCGTAGCAGACGAGTCGTGTGGGGTTCTCCATTTAAATACAGGTGTGCGACAACAAATCGTATGCCTCTCGTACATCGCACCGGATACGCTACGATGACGATACGAGCCGTGTGCGGAACGCCTGACATTCGGACTCGTCGTGGCGATATAGAAAAATCACCTGTAAATCTTTTGTGCTTGAAGCGTTAGAATTTAGGTTAGGTGAGTAGCATCTCTATTTTCCTAATGTAACTGATGATGCATTCAGCAGAGGTCGACTTTAGTACTTCGGCACTTATAGTTTCCCTGAAAAATGACTTCCTTCTGATACCGCAGAGGGCCGGGCATTCACACATGATATGCTTAGCCCTTTCGTCTTCCTCAAAACATAGTCGGAACTCCGGTGGAGCGACTAATAGCATTTTCTTTAGGTGATATCGAAAACCGTGGTGACCTGTTACGTAGCCTACTAAATTTTTTATATCATGCCTCCGTAGATTAAGGATCTTTTTGGCTTGTTTTTTTAAAAGTTGAATCGCTTTTGTGGCCTAGGGACGTTCTCTCAATGTACAATGCATTTATTGCGTTGCCAGTGTTTTCTGGCCGAGTTTATAGCTGATTTGGAGATTGAACAGGACGGTTCTACCCTATAAACGGAGGATTTCGAGACTTTTCTTTTCATTTCCTACATTTCCCTCATGGTCAGGAACCTACCATAAACTGGTTTCTTTTCTGGTAATAAGTCTTTGGAGGGTGTTAAAATAGTATATCACTGATTTGGAGTCAATAATAGATGAGCTAAGTGCATGGAGCTCTGCCTGAAAACAGTAGGGGTTTTCCCCATAGGTATTGAGACAAGACGGTTTGGCCAATGAATACCAACCCTAGATTCCATTTTAGGACCATTCGTATAGCAGTTTAGGCCACTTTGGCAGTTTGGTGGGCAGTTGTTTGCCCATGCTCCTCTACTTGGGATCTCCGTGGAGAACCGTTTGTCGAAGCATAAGGTTTTTAAGAGATCAATTTGTTAGTTCCTAAGTTTTTACGAAAATGTTTTGCAAATTTCAAATTAAATATTATATTTCACGTTTACTTAGAGCAAACCGTTTAGTAGTGTATTCAATTATGCAATTATTTAGTGTATTCCATACACTGCTTCATTTGTTTTATGCTAGTAAAAGGTTCTGCTTTGTGCTTGGCCAATGACCCACAGAACACAGAGACTAACTGCGCCGTCGTTTGTAGTTATATCAACCACTTCCTCAAATGTTTTTCAGAAACTCATTGGTAGGTAATAGCTAATTCGTTTGCCCGCGGTGTTTTTCCAAAATTGAATTACCTTACTAAGTGACAACACATTCCCTAATCGACCTGAATTTTAGCTAGTCTACTACATTCAGCTCTTTGCTGTTTTGTTGATTTATTTTTTTGCAAAATATGGTGCCATTTTTATTGCTGCAAAAGGTAGCAAATGTTTCTAGGAGTGAAACATTAGGCTGTCATTTAGTAGAGTTTTGAATTTGATCTGCATGAATAGGGAATGTATTTTTGAAAGCATTTTCTTTTCATTTGAAAGCAGACGATTCTTCATAAGACAAAATCGGTACCTAACTTGACTCGAACAGACCGCTCGTTAGTCCCGTCAGTTAGGGACTCTCGTTAAATTTGAAAACACACAAATCATAGGCAGCTATGTAGACATAGTTGGCCGTACCTAGGTAGAAGATCTTGACCATTATTATCGTGTCAGCAGAGAATCATATTGTAATCATATTGTGCAAGTTGTTTACTCACAATGTAGTATTCGGGTGCAATGGCCTCTGGATTTATGAATCTGTGTATGGTGTTACCTAGTAACTAGGCACTTGTGAGTTGGCTTAATATCTACTTATTAAATTAATGCCACGAATTTTACAATTAATTGTCACGATTTTCTAACGTTTCCTGTACAATATTACAAAAAATAATAATTTACCGATTATTAGGTAGGTTACATTACATTGGCAATCTATTCCGAGGTAATGAAAGTTATGTACATTGAAGTATTTAAATGAATAGTAAAACAACTTATCCACCCCACCTTATGCAAATTGCACATTCTCCATCCAGTGTTCCACGAACGAGATCCCAAATACAATCGTTCTTCCTTTTGTGTTCTATGTTCCACACACACACATTCACAGACACCACTCTCGAAACACACAAAAGTTATCACATAAACAAATGAAAAATTCTCTTCGCGGATCAATGGAAATTAGGTTTTCCACAAAACGGATCACAATTAAAAAAAAAATCACCGAACTTAACTAAATTATTCCCAGTTAGTGGATGTGGGGTAGCTCCTTTGTCATTGTTTATGTACAAAGGAAAATTGTTCTTTTTTCTATTTCGCTGTTCGTTCGTAGGTAGTTTGCTCGCCCTGCGAAAAAAAAATATGTTGGTTCGATTCTTGTTTCAGGCACCTTACGTACAACGTACGTCTCTATATGCCTCTCTTTAGAATGTCAATCCGCGATACAAAATTTATGTACACAAACATGAAAAATAGCAGAAAATCTATTCCATTCAATTTATAGCATTCACTACAAAATTATTTATCCATTTAATTGCGTTTTCACGGAACACATAAACAAATTGGATTTTTCACGCACTTGCTATCGGAAAATTGGAAAATATACACAAATTAAATTTTCTTCGTTTGACAGAATACGGAGAAAAATATATGTATTGCTCTTCGGGATGTGAGAAAAATGATTTTTTGTCTCTTTTTTTACGTCATTGCAAGCTAAAAATAATTGAATTGTAAATTTCACGTCCAGCAGAGGATTATTTAATGTTTGCACTACATTTGGGGATAATTGTGTGTTGCAAAAAGGTTTAACAATTGTTTTGTTAAATAATTTATAGAATTTAATACATTTCTTCGCACATTGCACAGACTTTTCTTCGTCGTACACTTTTTTAGTTTTTTTTTTTACATCCTTTCCGAATATTTTTTTGTTGGTTTATTTTTTTCGAAAACAAAAGGGAACTTCGAAAATTGTTACGTTGTATGTGCGACAGAGTGCGCTGATGTGACAGCGAATTGTTTGTGCTTAAGGTGGAAATGCATGTTGGTGTGCCAAGAGGTTATTTGTTTTTTCCTACAGGTGGAACTGACCGCAATCATAAATCAGTCATAAAGTTTATTTGAATTATTTTCGACTAAATACAACCTGAATGCAAATATTAACTAGTTTATGTTTATGTCACATCCTGCAAATTGTGTTTCTTTTTCCTGCTGCGTTCCAAATCGTCTTCGTTATTAACGAGGAGGGAGCGGGGCATTGTCAACACAGCAGCACTTTTATTGTTTTATTATTATTATAACTATTAAGACATAATATTAAAAATAAATATCTTAATACTAATAAAAGATCACCAGTTGCATAGTTGCATAGGCATCCGCTCTGATGAATCTTGTATTGAAGAACTTACATTTGGTTCCATTAAATAAATCGATTAAATTATTTAGTTATGTAATTAAGTATCAAATTAATATTTTCTGAAAAGGGTTTCCTAAGAATCTCGTATGGTGAGGAGCGCTGTTGTTAAGTGATTGTGGGTTTGTTCAGTTTCGGGTGTCACCTATACGCAGTACGTGGTTGATGTCAATCGGGCGCGGATTTTCCTTCTTAAGCAGATGCTGGTGCGTAGCAGCTGTGTGGCCTAGATGTAGCCTAAGGAAGACGGTGTTCATCGCTTTTGTTGTGGTGGCTGTAACAGACCCATTCTAAGGCCGTAGTTATAGCTATCATCGAAATGCATCATTGGAACAAATCAGTGGAATGGTGGTTTCATTTGTTTGACAAGTCGGTTATAGCAATCATTGAAAAATTCCTGTCAGTGAAAGAACCTGTCAGTGACTTTTCCACAAACGAGTATAGCTTTTGAGGTTAGAGTTGATCATTGAAAGCAAAACTGACAGCTAGGAATAGGAAGAGAATCGAACACATCAGTGAAACGATTGGGTTTCAATTTGGAGAAACGAGAATCAGCTTGTAACGGCAGCGTGTAACGCAATATTCTGTGTGGATTTAATTCTGTTTGATGTTTGCTTTATCTGTCACTTTTTCAAGTATGTTTTGTATAGTCTTTACTGTTGCGCCTGTCACCCGGAGAGCTTAAATGAGCTCAATCAGCTAGGACATAAACCACCAAAAATAAGTAGCGCATTTAGGGTGGGAATGTAAGCTAAAACGAAATCAAAATAAATATGTATTCCTATGTTCCCTCTCAATAGCGGCTACATCGGATGATGATGGATGCTGGGGCTTCTCGATACATAGGGTGATGTTGCGGGATTTTTTTTGTGTGCAGCAAAGAGCGTGTCAATTTAAAAATGTTCGTTGGCGAGGAAACAAGTCTCGACCGTGTGTGCTAAAAGTATTAATTATAGTAAGTCAAAGTGCATTAGGACATATATATCTATAGTATACTAAAAGAAACGACCAAAACTCAAACACAATACGTAGGACGCTACGTGCATAAATTTTAAATAAAAAAGAAAAACATATCGCAGGTGAGTTTTCTTTAATTATTTTTAAACGTGGATAGAAGTGAAAATATTTTCGTATATAGTGTATCACGGCGAACATGAACACGCCCCAATTTAAATGCAACCAAAAATCAATCACTGGCTACTAATCAGTCAAACGAATCTGTGAAGACAATATTGCATACAATTTGTAATAAATGCACAACAAAACCTGCATATATACGTATAAGTCCTAGTCCGGTCGAGCCATATAAAATACCCACCGTTCTCTACTGATCCTCGCCTAAGTGTATGCAAAGGTGGAATTGCACTGTTTTTTTTGACGTATTATTTTATTTTCGTTTATATTCGCGGCGTGACATAATTTAATTTGAATTTTTTTTATTGTATAAGGTATATTTTAAGTGTTAGTTATAATCCTATTGTGATAGGTTTCGTTTTCGATTAGTTTGCTTATTTTTTGTCTGGGGATTCTGAGTAGTCGAATAACCTAAATCGAGCTCCATTTAGGTAGGAATCGCTAGGAATCGCGCCTTAAATTATACGTGTCGAAAACCAAATTTATTTTAAGTTTTTTTGTTATTTATTATCCATTATACATTTTTTTTTGTTATTGTGTAGTTTCATGCATAAATTACATACCTAGTTAAATTCAATTTAGGCTAAGCAGTTTATTTATTTTCTTGTTTAGTACATAATAAATTATTGTGAGTCACGCCTCATGAAAGCATGAAAAAGGGTACGTGTTTCATTTGAACGCAAAAGTGTTGATGTCGTGTTAAGCCTCATATTTCAGGGGGTGCGAAAGGAGTGAGTCAAATGGTTTGAGCTGCGGACGACTTCCGCATTTTTTGGGGAAATCCAAAAAAATATGGCCACCGGATTTCCAGGTGGGGAGGGAAATGGCCAGCGCTGAATTCCAGCAACAGCGCCCCTCGATGTGGTGAAGTTCCGTCCGCTTTGGTGAAGGTAAGATATATGTACCTTGTCTTGGCATGATCTGTGTTTTTGTGGTAGGTTACACCGCGTCTCCACGAGCAATATTTCATAGCTTGCCATCTGTCATTTCTGATAGAAAGAAATAACGATAGTAGGTATGCAATAAAATGTAGGGTGGGCATTTCATATCATACTATTTCCATAGCCATCACACGAAAACACATGCGTCACAACAAAAAAGTACACCCCATAGCATACTATCGATAGCAAGCTATGAGCTGAGCAATAGATGGAATACCATTTTTCATAGAATACTATTTGGTGGTCTCCACGAGCAATTTTCATAGCATACTATATGGCAAGCTATGAAATATTGCTCGTGGAGACACGGTGTTAGGTCGAGTTGTGGGGACAAGAACCACCCCATTCCGGCGAGCAGAGCCGTGCTACGCAAGCATGCCACGCTCCTCGCACTCGGCACTCTTTCCCTTTCTTTTCCGATCCCATCCTAAGGTCCCGTCCACATCCTTGCTTCCTGTCATTTTTCTACTCCTAGCTCCCTCTATATCCTCCAATTAGGCCTATTACAAGCTGTTCATTGAAAGCGATTTCGATCAGTGAAATAATAAAATTGTTGGGATTTTAGACTCCAGTTGATATTTCCTTCCATTTCCCTTTTGGTCATATAATAAAATGAGTGGAATGGTAAATTGCGCGCGAGATTAGCCGCAAGCTAGTTCCCTTTTATCCCAGTGAGACTTGGGATCCGCATAATTTTCATTTTCCTTGGTGATTTTATTATAATATAGTCTCTGATCCTGTTGATTATTGCAGAGTCACGGTTGGGGTTTTGTTTGGCGTTAACAACCGATAGGCTGTCATATGACATATGACGAATTTGCCGCTGGTGGTCTTGAGAATGGCTGTAGCTTCGGCAGTAAAGGTGGATGCTTTTCCATTTAATAAACCTTTGCTGATCAAATAGCCGTCTTCGTAGCTCTTAGATTGGACGAGACATCGAGAAATAATGTACGGAAAATTAATGCGGGTGTATTTTCTTTTTGATAGGCCACGAGGTCCAAAATAAGAGGTATGGGTTTTATGGTCCAAGGTGGATATCTAATTGTGTAATTACCGAATTGTTTGAAAGGCACTTGTAATAGCTGTGACGTCAAAAGTCACAGCTGATTTTATTCGTTAAGAAATTATGGCGTTTTTTTTTTAGTACTTACTATTCCAGTTTAAATATTCTGAGATTCGTACTTCAACATTCGGCACAAAGTAAAGTACTTGCACGAAAATCTTTTTTCCCTTTTCACACCATTTCAAATCTGTATTTTTCTCTCCACTTCTCACAAAGTCTGTTACTTGAAAGTACGTCTCTTGTTGAAATGACATTTCGAAGTTAATTCCTAAATGTACGAACAATGTTGATTTGCATTGCGCAAGAAAAGGAACTTTTTTTTAGAATTAGAGTATTTTTTCTGCTTTAGAAATCAGTTGCCTGTCAAATTCGTTTTCCATTGGGCGAAAAAAAAAACACTTTTTTAATATTCAGATCACTTTTGCGAATCTCGATTCCAGAGCGAGATTCACACATATTTTCCCTAATTCCAAAACAAGTGGCATTTGTAAACACAAATTGCAATTAAAAAATAGCTGACTGTCAAATAACATTCCAACACAAATGCAAAAAGAGTAGTCTCATTTCATGTTCCATTGGGACAGGAAAAATCTGCGATCTGAGAGCAAAACGGAAAAACCCAATGGAAATCGACCTAAAACCATTTACGAAATCGGCGAAACTACTACTATAAAATTTGCAAAATAAAATTACACAATCATTTAAATTAAAAAGAAACAATCAAAACACATAGGTATAGGTACCTACATATTTTCGAAGTAATATTTCTTTTAATGAACAGGAAATTCCTTTCCTTTTTAAGCTCTTTCGGTCCTTGCGATTATTACTGACTTTTCTGGGGATTCGGTACCTACATAGCCATACAAAATTTGATTCCTGTTCGATTTGTAATCGGGCCCCCAGTATCGCCCTTCTTTTTTTTCAGTATTTCAATTATCAATTCTTTTTACGTAGGACAGACACAATTAGATTCTAAATTAGATTCTAAATTATTTCAGATAATCAAAACGTATTTATTAGATTATTAGCTTTTTCTCTAATTTACCAATCAAACTTGTCTAATTTTCTAAACACAAATGTTCATACAATTTGAAAGATTGATGCAACTAATACCTATTAGGAATTAGGATTCGGTTTTTGCCGAAACTCCGTTACCTGTCAAATTTGATTGCAAGTAGCCAAGTAGGCAGTTCATGGGCACTTCATGGGATATGGGAATGAAAGTCGTGGATAGGCTTAGGCGTGAATACAATGCACAATGGTTTCTGGATGGCAATTTTTCAAATAATATGCAGAGTATAACTTTTCATTATTTTATTATCCTAAACTACAACAAAAATGGATGAATTATGTCTCATTCATAAAACCTAAAACTATAGTCTACGCACTAGCGAAGGTGAGAAAATTCAAAGTTTCAATTTAAATCTACAGCTCTTCATGCTTGGTGGTGTGATGACGTTCCTTCTCTTTAGGAAATGCCCAAAAGTAGGATGGAAAACCGCTCACATCCCGCTCTCTCTTTACAAACGCGGAATACGATGAAATGCAGTTACCTATGAAATGATTTGAGATTCCCAAAATAGCCAAATCCAGGTGTGGGTTATCCACCTTCAGCTTGTGTGCCGTGATATTCATTCGCAAAAGAGCTGTGTTCAGTTCCGAGATCATGTGATTACTATCCGAGGCAACAAATATTGATCTGACCTCGTTGTTTTTGTGAGTTTGCTTCACTGACTTAATGAGTCTTTTCAGCTGTTTAATGATCGCCTCTTTAGGAGGCATACAAAGTTCAGGATACAGCTCTCCCTTGTCATTGGTGTACCCCAGGCATTGCGGTGAGGCGAATAAGTGTTGGCTGTTCTTGATGTGTTCACACGCTCGTACCCAATCTATTCCATTGCGCAGATGAATGCCAATAAAAGCACCCTTTGGCAGCTCAGTCTTTATAAACTCCTTGGCCATGTCGCGGTATTTTTTGCTCCAAACAATGTACTTTTGCAATTCCCTGTTTTCTATTTGCACTGGAAAGCTCGCTGGCGCACCTGTAAATGCCAAAACTGGCCACTCTTCTGGAGAATATGCATCCGCCCACTTTGCAGCAACATCACTGTGGTGCACATCGAAGTGTAGTGGGCCGAAGAACTCAGATTTCTTAAAATTAATGTTGTACGTATCCCAGAATGGCCCAAATGGATTACCATCCTTTGCGTGGCAGTCCTTTTTGGTGTTCTGTTTGTTTAGGCTTTGTCGTTCAATATAGCAGAATGAGGTGCGCTCCTCTTTGGGCCAGAGCTTATCGGCGAAATTCGTCATAAAATCGTGCATCAGGATGACTCGGTGGTACTTTCGGAGTGGTTCCACTTGAAAGTATTCATTGAAAGGTATTTGCACAGAACGTAACGCACCTTTTCTGTATTCGACCCATGGCGGAAGGACTAGTGTCCGATTAAGGGCTTTGGAAAATGCTAGAGCGCCTAGAAAATGATCTGCTTGATTTCCAAAACGACCTATCGATAGGTAATGTTAAAATTTGTTAATTGAATTAGAAAAACTAGGTCTGCTGGAAAATTGTACTTACCCATGCATGGACAGTACATGAGATAGCCGGATGGGTCTGCTTCTTCAGCGTAAACGCTATTTATTAGCACAGCTGCTATAATCACTTTTATTAACATTATCGAAAAAATAAAAAATAATTAAATTTCTTAAGAAAAATCGTAATAAAACTCGAGATAAGAAAGAAAACCGACCGGCAGTGAAAAAAGTTTGTTTACAAGAAGTGTCACCTTCGTCAGAAATATATCAGAAATTAAGAAAATGTTATGAGAGAAGAGAGACGAATTCCCATGCGAAATATTGTTCGAAAATAAAGGTGTGTTCCATTTCGCACTCAAATTCAGACTCAGTGCAAAGTTGCACTGTTGTCTAGGGTTGTTAAGAGAGGCTATTTTTACTATTCAAAATGAATAAATAAAACTGACACGATTGTCAGACTTCTTTCACAGTCCACAAAATACGGTCGTGATACACAAACCTGCGAATAAGCGAAACGTTACGCAGCGATTAGAATATTAAACGCATCTAAAAAAATTTTCCTGTATAGTAGATGTCAGAATTAATGAATTTTCTCTCGTTTGCAGTTTGCAATTCTCTCTCATAATATGTACTGGTAAATACTGCATATGTGAGAAATTAAAAGTGAACTAAATTGAAACTGCAAAATTACAAATTCTTTGGTTAACTAGGATACTCGGGTTAGCGGGCAATCGAACACGACAAAAAAAATCAACAGCTCTGAAAGAAAAAAAGTTTTCTCATTTACAACAAAGCTTTTTCGAAGTTAAATGTCAAAAAATATTTGTTTGAGGTTAAGTAAATGTCATAGGAACAAGACAACAACACGAAATCTTGGATAGTAAAATTTTCTACTCGTATTTTTACCCCCTTTTAATTTACTCGAAACCTTCCAAAAATATGGAAAATCAAAACCCTGAAGAATTCCTCGCCAAAGCAATAGAAAGTGTCGAGCTACAAAAGAATTCCACGACGGCTATATCAACAGATGCAACAACGACCAATGGAGCAGGATGTAAGGAATTCTATGGCAAGGCGCAGAAATACTGGTCAGAGATTCCCGCAACAGTGAATGGTATGCTCGGCGGACTGGGACACATAAGTACAGCCGATGTCAACGGGTCAACTCAGTTTATACGCGAATTAAAAATACCCGGACGGCAGCATGCTTTGGATTGTGGCGCTGGAATTGGCAGAGTTTCCAAGAACCTTCTGATGCCACTTTTTGCGAAAGTTGATCTAGTCGAACAGGACGAGCACTTTGCCAAAACTGCAAAGGACTACTGTAAGGGCGAGCAGCTGGGAAAGATCTACAATATGGGACTACAAAAATTCACCCCGGAGGAAAGTAAATACGATTTGATCTGGAGCCAGTGGGTGCTGGGACATCTGCCAGATGATGATTTGCTGGAATTTTATAAGCGCGTCAAATCGGGACTGTCGAAAGGTGGATATTTCGTGATGAAGGACAATGTGACAACTTCAGGTAAAGTTGAACCGGACGAGGAAGACTCTTCGATGACAAGGCCGTTGAAGACGTATGAGAATATTCTAAGAAAGGCGGGGTTTAAGATAGTAAAGGTCAGTCGACAGCAGGGCTTTCCAAAGGGACTGTATCCAGTGTACATGATAGCGTGCCGACCAGCGGCATAACAACGGAGATAAATAAATTATAGGCTAATACATGCGTTTGTGTTTCATTGTTTACATTTTACAGCTATGGGGGTAGCGGGGATAAGGGATCACATCGCGGATGTTCTTGACTCCAGTTAGCAGCTGGAGAAACCTTTCAAAACCGAGACCAAAGCCGCCCGTAGGAATTCCACCGAATTTTCGAAGATCGACGTACCACTGCAGCCCAGGAGGTGCTTTCTGCATAAGAATTTCGTAGTCGTTCTCTCTTAAGCTTCCGCCGCAGAGTTCTCCGACCGATGGCATTAGTAGATCCAAGGCGTGGACTTTGGATGAATCAGATGCTACTTGTCGCATGTAGAACGGTTTGTGTTCCGCTGGCCAATCGATGACAAAGATAGGAGACCGGAGATGATCCACCAAAAAGAGCTCTTGCTCCTTGGAGAATCCTTCATTGGCTTTGAGGGCGGTTTTAAATTTGGCACGATTGGCACTCAGAATAGACAACGCCTCCTCATATGGCAACGTTATCCAGTCTTTTTCCAACCAAGAGAGGTCTACCACGGCATTGGCTTTTTGTTGACAATACCGGACATCGTCGGCACTTTTATTTACAACCTCCTGTCCCACCGCCTTTATCATTGTCTCTATGAATTTAGATAGCTCGTCCATTGTGCTCATGAAGGCCAATTCAGCTTCGAACATAAAGAATTCGGCTAAATGCAGGGGACTCTTGCAATTCTCTGCTCGAAATGCAGGTGAGAAAGTGTATGTACTGCCTAAGCCATGGGTTGCAGCTTCTAAATGCAGTTGACCAGAAACACTTAAGAATACCTTTTGATCAAAGTAACTTTCGTCCAAAGGCACTCCATCTCGGGACATCTCCTTAAGCAGTTTCTCACTGTCAGGCTTTACCACGAAGATCTACAGGAAGAAATAGAATTTATTGCCAATACTCTTTGTGAAAGAAATACCCTACCTCTCCAGCTCCCTCGCAATCGTTTGTGGTCAAAGTGGGTGTGTGAATTTGCACAAAATTCTGCTCATCCATAAAGTCATGGATTGCCTTAGTTGCCCGATGGCGCACTCGTAGCTGCGAAGCAATGTAGTTGACTCTCGGGCGAAAGTGTAGGTATTCTCGCACATATTCTGGCGGATGCTGCTGTTTCGGAACGAACGGATAGCCGTCCATGAGGGATGAGTTTCCTATAAACAATAATATTGAGCGCTAGACTTCGATTATACTTTGTAACCATACCTATTAAAGTTATATCATTAGCATGCAACTCGGGCTTTCCATTTGGGGAAGTTTGTATGATCCCATCAACACTAATCGAACATCCAGGTGATAGTGCTTTTGTTCCGTCATTTCTAGGCACCACAACCTGAAATTTGTCCGCTGTAGATCCGTCATTCACATCCAAGAAAAGATTTGTTTTCATTCGACGGATATTTTGAATCCATCCCTATCAATCAGAGAATACATTGTGATTGTGTGTAGTTTCAATAAGATTAAAAGTGGTTCTTACCTGAATTGCAAAAGGTTCGCCGGGTTGCTTCGACAGTATTTTGCTAATACGCGAGTATTTTGGTTGCGATTTCTTTGAATTTACAGTTTGCACTTGAGGTTGATTTGGGGATAGTTGACTGATACATCTATAGGTTCGCGTTGGAACAAGTGTTATGTTTCGGAAGTGAAACATTTTAATTTGTTTTGGACAGCGCAGAATTTGTTTTTAAAATTTTAGAAATACCTAACCCACCAATCTAATTTTTGACATAACAAAAAAAATGTTGCGTTGCCTAGTGAAAACTTTGACATGTTGCTGGCATTTGAACTTGGCAACTTTTTAAAGGGATGCTTTCATTTTTGTATTGGAACGTAAATTTGAACAAAATCATATGAGAGCGACCAACTACATACACAAATATGAATACCTATTCGCGAAGTTTTGACAGGCGATTCACGTTGGGTCGCCATCGCCACAGCGAGTTTCAGCCATCACTTTCAACTAGGTACATACTGCCAATTGAGCTTGAGGGTAAGTTCGAACAAATGTTTTATTCGCTACTTTGTAGAATGCGTTTTAATGTTGTGGAATGTGAATAAATTTTGGGCCAAGGGCGTTTTCTTTCGTGTTTGGAGTTCGAAAGTTCGTATTTATTCTTGGTTTTTTATATTAAATGTAAATAATGTGCAATTTTTGAATTAAAGTATTTTCTTTAATTACATATTTTAACTTGCCATAATTTAAGAATATACAGAAAGTTCATTGGAACGGTTCGATAAAGAATAAGGTACCTATGCAAAGTGCTATAAAGTATTACGTCATATGGTAATAATCAATACTGAGTTACCCTTTTTATGACAAAGAGGTACCTAACTAAATTAATATTGATCGAAAAGGAAAATATCGATATTACCTATTTGATGTTTATCAAACAATTTCTTAATATGAATGTTTCTATACATATTTGACAATAGGTATGTTCCTTTACTTTTCATTCATTTCATTTCATTAATTTTCAATGGCCCGCTAATCAAAATGGGTCGCGCGCGGGTGTAGGTTGCTCAAGTGTACCCTCCATAACTCTCGATCCTCCGCCATCGACTCCAACTCATCAAGGGCAATCCCCATACGGGTAGAGGAGAGATTATGAATTTGATCTAACCGTCTCATCCTGGGTCTACTTAGAGGACGCCTGCCCGATGGTACGGATTCCATAGCACGTCGTGGGATCCTGGCCGGGGACATGCGTTTAACATGACCAAAGCACAGAAGCATGGACAGCTACGTCCGGAGAAGTAGCTGCTCGACATTAAGTTCCTCACGTATTCTGGTATTTCTAATGCGATCTCTACGGGTCACACCAGCAAAACAATGGAGAAATTATGACCATAGGTAAGAGTTGGAACAAACACCGAATTAAAGACTGACAACTTAGCTTTGGCACCAAGTTCAGTCCTCCTGATAACAGAATGACCAAGCTTTCTCAAAATTGATCCAGCCTGACTTTCCATTACTCGTGAATAATACCCCGAGATACTTAAACTTCTCCAGCTGTTTCAATGGGATTCCACTAACATGCAAAGTGCAATGAACAGGCGTTCTGGAGACGACCATCACTTTAGATTTGTTCACGTTTATTTTCATCTCATCTTCAACAAAAACGGCTACGAACAGATCGAGTGCGCACTGAAGTTCAGTCTAAGAGGACCCAAGGATGACCAAGTCATCAGCGAAGAGCAAATGACTTATCCTTCGAAACTTTTCTCATCAAGACTGCGCTGTAACATCCAGTCCATATAAGTAATGAAAAGGAGAGGAGACAAGACGCACCCCTGGCGAAGTCCAACGCCCACGGTGAAAGGTATTGATTTAACGCCGTTTAACCAAACACAGCTTTTACAGTTTGTATAAAGAGATTGAATTGCTCTCAAAGAGAGAACCGTCAATTCCATACTCCTAAGACGGCGGATGGTCCGCCAGAACACCTTGCTTGCAGATCTGTGATTACGGTCCAATTTCTCGCCGAACTCCTTCCAAGATTGTTCTTTGGCTGCTTTAACAGCCAATTTGCAAGTTATTCGCGCCTCAATGTACCGGTTTCGAGAAGGTGAGTCTCCCAAGTGAATCCACACCTTGAAAGCCTTTTTCTTCTGTCTGAACTCCGGGCGTTTTAAACCACGCATTTCTTTTCTCACCACCAGCCGCCACACCGAGCCGCTTCACTCCGCAAGCATGTCCTGTAGAGACAATAGTGCTGTTGAAAACAACTGCCATTCTACCTCTACATTCAATGGAACATTTGGAATTTGTTCAAACCTTGCAGATACCTACCATGCAAATTCCTCCATTTTGTATTTAAAAATAAAAATACTGTCAAAATGGCAATGGTGGGGATGAATTCTTATTCGAAGAGAAAAACTTACGAAATCGTTAGGGAACGTTTTTGTAGAAAAATGACAGATGCATTTTGTTTTACCATAAATTGCATGTGAATATGAATCCAAGTATGTGGAAGAGTCTGTACTAACCGAACTATAAAACATTCGAGAAGAGAAAAATGCTACAATATTTTCCCGTCTTCTGATAACATTTTTATACCAATTTGTTTCTCACATCGCAGGAATTCGAAACAAAAAATAAATAGTCTTACACGCGCATTCCAAGTAGGACAACAAATTTCAAATCATCTGCCAATTTTCCTGACATTTTTCTTAATTCTTAATCAAATCAATTTGTTGAGTATTATTAAGATTATCGGTGGAGCGCTAATATCTTACTTACTTCTTTTTCAAGTTCCGGAACGACGCGACGTTATATGACCAGTACTATCCATACTTCGACTTTCAGAGCACTTGCCCAAATTACAAACTGTCAGATTCTGAAATTTTGATTGCTGCAAATATATTTAAGGATTACTGTGGAAATCATGACGATTAAGGAGGCCTTATAATGGCCTACGGTATTATGTATTATCCACACAATTTTACCGATAGTCATGTCGCGATTAAATTCTTGGATTCAGTCATCATCAAGTCCAAAATTGCCCTCAATTGCCGTTTATTTCTTAACATTATGGCAAACAATTTAAAATTCACCTTCTATCGATGCCGGTCCATAGCGATATTCCAGAAAATAGTATGGCCGACGAATTCGATAGGCATGGCACAACTATGCCAATTCTACCGGAAAAGGAGAATCTCAATTATGCCTTTCGCTATGTGTAGGAGGACAGAATACTTCTTCGACAATATCGGTTAACTCGCTACGCTAGTCGCTATGGCTAATACAAGCAAAGCATCAGTTGCCTCCAACGTTTTATTCCGGTCAATCCAGGTTGCGCTCATATTCTTTTCATCTAAAAACGCGACAGTCATTGTGTCAAAATGCTCTCGAGCAGTTTTACTTTTTTGTTTTCATTCTCATCATTCAAATGCTCCGAATAATGCGTTTTTTAGTTGCCACTTTGCAAGAACTGCATTAGTTCAGCACCGCATTCTTCTCTGATTTTTGCAGCTGAGAGTTGGTAATTTGAAGCTCTTAAAATGATGATGAGTATTCTGGCTGCTGGTGTTGTCGCATATTAAGTACCTCCTTTCATATTGTTATTAAAGCTTGATTAAAAAAAAAAAACATTATTTCATTAAAATCGGCAAGTCTTTTTTTAAAGAGTTACCTATGGTAATTTTACTTTTTAAAAATGTTGAACCTATTCAGTTGAGCGGGAGTGTACAACCCGCTATAAGGTGATCAGTGATATATTGTAATAATTGAAGTAAATAGAAAACATTTTTTTTTCGTGAGAATTTGCTCTGTACTTTATTATTTTTACTTCGCGGTACTAATAATCATTTTTAGTGTCCAGAGGCAAACTTTTACGAACATCATGGCCAACATTTCCATATAAAGTTATCTATGTATTGTGACCGCCAAAATATTTAAGTTGAAGGTTAGAAAATAATGATTATTGGTATTGACCCTGACAATTTTTGTTGAGAAATTATTATTGTCGAATTTTATTCTATTAATTATTGTTGAGGGAACAGCAATAACACTACTGATGTTCTCTCAACAATAAATGATTTATTATTATTTTTAGCGTACACTTTAGGCTGCAGTTATAAAAAAATTGTTTCACTTTTTTGGAGCACTTAAACTTAATCGTTGAACTCAATCTTGGTCTTAAATAGTTGCTTTTGAATTATAAAGCTAATTCGTCAAAAAAAATTAAGCAATTGATCTTTAAATTTAAAAAAAAAAGAATTTCATTATTTTTCCGTACGAAAAAACTTATTTTGTTCAACTTCTCAACCAGTTTCACGAAGTATTCCACTGAATTCCTATGATATGCTATGGTTAAATGTTTCAGTTTTGTCCTGTTGCGCGTTTTTACGGATGGACTTTTCTGATAGCTATAACTGCAGCCTAAATTCTGTTTTTAGAAAATTTAAAAATCAATTGCTTAATTTTTTTTGACGAATTAGTTTTATAATTCAAAAGCAACTATTTAAGACCAAGATTGAGTTCAACGATTAAGTTTAAGTGCTCCAAAAAAGTGAAACAATTTTTTTACGGATGCATTTTACTGATAGCAGCCTGCAGCCTTAGACAAGGCGCGCATCGAATTGGTGGTGGCGGTGGCGTGGCGATGGCGTGGCGCCCAAGTGGCAGGTGGCAGCTCTAAAGCCTATGTAATCAAAACGTAGTCGCGCGAATCAAAGCGGAGTGGCGGCGATGTTGCATTTTTCTGGTGAGGTGATGCCAGGCTGGTGCTACTTGTGCCGACACGTGAAATTGTAGCGGCATAATGCCTTGTATCACATTGTATAGGCTAGTGACGATGTGGTGTGGATTTTGGCATTACAAGTATTTTTGTTTACCCGGACAAGGTTTGTCACATTGTATATTGTATAACCCTATTGTTTCGTAATTCTATTGTGGACTTAGTCGTTCGAATATTTAAACAAAAAAGAAAGAAAAGAACATTTTTTCCTCATCTTAATTTTTTAATTTACACATACAGTAAGAGAATACTAACAATTTGATGCGTCAATACAATTATCTTGGTCGTTATATGAAATAATGACCCCGAACAAACATGACATGAACACATATTATAAAAAATGTTGTTTGGGATAATATTTCTTGATTGTTGATTATAATGAAAACATTCCGCCGTTGGCTGATAAGAAATTTTTCGCTATAAGCTGGAACTATCAAATTGATGCCAGAAGTTACGGATAATGTATATTATCAGTAGAGTCAGTTGTCTACTAGTCTTCGATCAGTGTGGATCAAATTTTAATTTAAATAATGGAATTGGTTTGCGTTTCGGATTTTGAAAAGAAAGCTGAAACAGTTCTCGACAAATCCGCCTTAGGATATTACCGGTCAGGTGCTGGCGATGAGTTTTCATTAAATCTTAACAGACATGCATTTAAAAAATTACGTATACGCCCCCGAATCTTACGAGATGTATCCAAATTGGATACTGGTTCCACCATCTTGGGTTGTAAATGCAAGTGGCCGCTGGGAATAGCACCAACTGCGATGCAACGTATGGCCCACCGAGATGGCGAAATAGGTAACGCTCGAGCAGCTGGACAGGCGGGAAGTGTTTTTATTTTAAGCACACTTTCGACCACATCAATAGAGGAACTAGCGGAAGGAGCCCCAAATACAGATAAATGGTTTCAATTATATATTTATAAGGATAGGTAAGAAAGCTTTTATTTAATTTAATTCTATAAATAATAGACTATATATCTTTATTAGGTCCCTCACAGAGAAACTAATCCGCAGAGTTGAGAAGGCCAATTTCAAAGCATTAGTTCTAACGGTTGATGCACCAATTTTTGGCCAAAGGCGATCAGATATTCGAAACAAATTCAGCTTGCCTCCTCAATTCCAGTAAGTATTGCACTTTTACAAAGGTTGCTTTATTTATGGACAACCTTATTTTTTTAGACTGGCAAACTTTCAGGGAATTCAATCTGAGGGTGTTCAAAGCTCTGGCGGTTCCGGTATCAATGAATATGTTGCTAGTCAATTTGATGCGGCAATTATGTGGAAAGATGTCCAGTGGCTAGTGAATAAAACAAAACTTCCTGTCATCGTTAAAGGCGTGCTTACCAAAGAAGATGCAGTTATAGCCAAGGAGTTTGGTTGCCAGGGAGTAATTGTTTCCAATCATGGTGGTCGACAGTTGGATTCGGTACCAGCTTCAATAGAAGCTCTTCCAGAGATTGTTAAAGCTGTTGGAAATGACTTGGTCGTTATGATGGATGGTGGTGTCAGAGATGGCAGTGATATATTTAAGGCTTTAGCATTAGGTGCTAAAACGGTTTTTATTGGAAGACCTGCACTCTGGGGACTAGCCTGTAACGGAGAGAAGGGCGTGACAGATTTGCTTGCTGTTCTAAAAAAAGATTTTGAAGTGGCTATGACGTTGTCAGGTTGTGCTACATTGGAAGATATTCACTCGAATTTGATTGTCCATGAATCTTTTTATGCTAAGTTGTAGAGGTTATACATGTCTTTGTTTCTTTGTTAATATATATCAAAGTGATTTTTTTTTTTTGGCCGAAGCATAGTATCTTAAACTACTAATCGAGAGGTTTAAGATCTGTTCTGGTCCCGTATATTTAGTGGGGTAAAAAACTCGGGCCTTCGTTTTACTGTCACTCGATCGCCCAATTTGACGAAGGCTACAGCTTTTGATACTTCCATGTTAGACCGTATCTATATTGGCTTGACCGACAAAAATTTCTATAAGGGAACATACCTCTCCAAGGTGTAAGAAAGTGTTCTTCAAGGCGTTCAGCACATCATAACATCTGGAGGAGATAAAGGCTTGACGATGTTTCTTGGATGGCGGCCACTGTGTTGGGCTCCGTGGAAATATCGTTCCCTTTGAAGCTCGCATAACCTTCCTCTTACTAACTTACTTAGGTACCGCTACAGTCCAGGGTGGACCTGGGCCTCAACCAACACGCTTCTCCAGTTAGTCCGATCTTTTCTGACCAGGTCAATGTCGCTGTAGAGCTCGTAGAGTTCGCTTTTAAATAATTTTTCCTCCAAAGCCCGTCAACGTTAACGGTACCGAAAATCACTCGAATAATTTTGCGTTCAAAACGAACAAGAACATCAATGCTTCTGCACCATAGAGAAGGACTGGGATGATGAGGGTCTTGTATAAAGTCTCCTTTATTTCTTGACAAGGTCTTACAAAGCAAATGTAAAACCCATTTTTACCGCTTCTGTGCTAATGCTTGCAAATGCAACAGTGAGAGCTCGTTGTGTTCTGCAAATTACGTCAATGTCGTCAGCGTATGCAAGAAGTTGCACAGATTTCTGGAAAATTGTGCCCCTGTGGTTGGCTTTCCTACAATTCTCTTAAGTATGATGTTAAAAAAGTCAGACTACATCGCATCACATTATTTTTTGACATCAAAGGTTGCGGTGAGATTCACCTCGATTACCGTTGTCGTTTGTAGAAAACGACTTTTGTCGTTTCTTGAGTCGTGTCGGTTTTCAATCCTCATTACCTAACACAAACGACCCGCCGAATTTGTAGCAGATTTGTAGACGACTAAAATGTAGTAAAATCTTTTGTTTTTTTTATTCCGAACAAAATTTACTTCTCGAAATATTTCAGTTTTCAAAAAATTTATAAGATGGATAGCATTGAAATGTTTTACAGTTTAGTAGATGGTGAGGAAAAAGAGAAGAAAGCATTGAAGGGGCAAAAAGAAAGGAATTAATTTTAACACGATCAAAAATAAGAGATCATTAATTTTGTGTCCAGTCTGAAGGGACAAAGAAGTGAATGGTGTTGGCGAGTTTGTAAGGAGATAGCTGGCTGAAGTTTCAGGGAAATGGGGTGATGGGATTAGCGTGGAAACTGACTGCGATGTCGACGGATAGTTCGTATTATAATCAGGCGAGTGTGCCTGAACTATTGAAATATTTGAAGCCCCTATGCCACACCTTTCGGATTCAATTTTTTTTCGATCGAGAGCAAATTCGCAATAGCCTGCATGTTTGTGTGCGTTCTTCTATTAAAAAGAATTTAATTCTGTTTAAAAAAAAAACCGAATACAAACGCATAAACACAGCCTAATTGAACCATCTGACTACCTGTCGGGAACGAAATTGCAAACGACAAAAAAGCTCGTTTTTTAGGTTATTAGTCGTGTCGCTTTTTCTTAGGTAATTAAAGTAGAGTCGGGCAACGACTACAAAACTAGTACAAAAAAAAGCATTTGACGACAAGCGTAATACAGAATTGGAAGAGTCGTGTATTTTTGAGTCGACAACGACAACGGTAATCGAGGTGATTGTTTCCAACCTTTATGGGGCAGCGAGCGTTCTCGATCGTCATTCGGCACAATCTGATAAGTTTGTCAGGAATGCCAAAACTAGACATGGCTCGGTATAGCTCTTCTCTAAAAATACTGTCATATGCGGTCTTAAAATCAATGAATAGATGGTGAGTGTCGATTTGGAAATCTTGCGTTTTCTCCAGGATCTGCCGTACCGGGCCTTAAAATCTCATTGGTACTGACTGGCCAATCAATTCGTTGACGAATGGTTTCAGGCGTTCACACAGTATACCAGATAGGATCTTATATATGCAATGTCGACAAGCCGGATGCCTCTAAAGTCGGCACAGCTTAGAGGGTCTCCTTTCCCTCTAAATGCTTAGTTTTTCAGCCTGGGGACGAATTCTGCTCGATTATTTCACGGACATTTGCCGCGCGATGTCGCGTCGACCAGCATCATACGGTTAACTCGAATGCTAAACGCATAGTCTGCTGTAGGTAGTACTAAAAATTTATCCGGTTGCCAAAACATTTTCTTCTTTTTAATTTTAATAATATAACTTTTATTTATAAACAGTCAACATTTACATAAGAATTATTTAGCTTGCATATTCACTTCTCTTGATTAGATAAACTTATCATACAAAAACAAAAACTAACAATTACTTAACAAACATAATTTTAATGGCAAACAATAATATTAATAAAAAGGAATTTTACAACTTTAAGTTGAACTTATAAGAAAAAATTTAATTTTACATAAAAATTGTCTTTATCACTAGATTAGACCCAATAAAATAAACATATAACAATTAATAAGAGAGTAACATGCACTTTAGTAGCTATCCTTAATTAAACAAAAAAAATAAAAATGTCATTCTCAGTATATAGGGGGGAATAATTATAAGAGTTTGTTCTGTATTATCGATTGGTAAACAACATTGTGTTTGTTGTTGTGCTACGGCAGTTTTTTTTTTGTGCGCGTTATCAAATCGTATAACTATACTATGTATGCTATGCCCTGGATATCCCATTAAATTAATATTCTTTTTTGTACAAAAACTACTTGTTGTTTCGCTAAAAAAATATGCATCTCCTTATTTTGTAAAAGTAAACCTTTTCGCGCTATACGCAATGTCAACGCAATGCAACGGCTTAACGTTGATTATAGTACACATAACTTTGACACGTTCACTGGACCACCAAAGTAATGTAGTGTTTCCACAACGCATAGCGCAAATCAAATTTAAAATTATTTCTTATATAGTAATATACGTCCTAGAAGTACAGACAGACATACATGCTTCCTACACTCTTTATTCTATGATGAGGAGGAGATCATCGCCTTCGAGTTTCATACCGTTGCTAATTTCTAGTTTCTTAACTACGCCAGCCTTTGGCGCTTGAACGACCATTTCCATTTTCATGGCAGAGAGTACGACAACGGGCTGTCCCTTTTCAACATGATCGCCTTCCTTTACACGGACGTCGATAACTGTACCGGGCATTGGGGCTCCGACTTCGTTCTTATTGCCTTTGGTTGCTTTCGGATGGATGTGTAGTTCCTAGAAGAAAAAACAAATACACGCATATGTAATATATTCCTAGAGTGCCCATTTGTTTATTGCTTTACCTTAACAGCCTCCTTGTCACGGATGAGTACAGATCGCAGCTGACCGTTCAATTCGAAGAACACCTCTCGTTCACCATTTGGCGTCAGATCTTCAGCCATGGCCAATGTCTTGACACTTAGAGTCTTACCCTTTTCGATGTTCACTTCGAACTCCTCGCCAACCTTGGGTCCGGTCAAGAAGATGCGAGTATTTAGCTTGTCGACGGGTCCATAGTCGTCGCGGAAGTTAAGATAGTCAGCTGTCACTTGAGGATAGAGAGCCGCCGACATAACATCACGATCGGTAATTTGTGGGTGAGATTCTTTCAATTCGGACTTCAGTGCGGCAAAGTCCAATGGAGCCAATTGCTCGCCTGGTCGGCCCTCAATACGCGGCATATCCTTAAGGACACGGGAACGAAGGGGTTCTGGGAATCCTCCATATGGTGTGCCGATGGCACCCTGTAAGAACTCAACCACAGACTTGGGGAAAGAGAGCTCCTCAGCCTTCTCGAGCACTTGATCAGCGGTCAGCTTGTTTTGCACCATAAACTGCGCCAAATCACCGACGACTTTCGAAGAGGGCGTGACCTTGATAATGTCACCCAATAAAATGTTTGCTTCACGGTAAGCCTTCTTAACATCTTCGAAGAAGTCACCCAAACCGAGGGAGTATGCCTGGAATTGAAGATTGGTGTATTGTCCGCCGGGAATCTCATTCAAATAGACATCAGCGTTGCCAGACTTCATTGTGGTAGTGCATTCGAACGGTGCATACAGAGTTCGCGTTTGTTCCCAGTACGCCGAGTACTCGGAAACATCACGAAGATCAACACCTGTGTCCAATGGAGTTCCCTGCAGAGAGGCCACAACAGCTCCCATACTTGGCTGCGAGGTCATACCAGACATAGAGTCAACAGCAACATCAACGATATCGGCACCAGCTTGAGCGCACGCCAACATAGAGGCGACACCGGCCCCAGAGGTATCGTGAGTGTGAATGTGAATTGGAATATCGGGATGACGATCACGGATGGCTGTGATAAGTAATCTAAAATACAATTTTTTTTGTAACATTTATTCTTACTTAAACCGTAGTTACGTACTTAGCAGCAGCAGGCTTGAGCAAACCAGCCATATCCTTAATCGACAAGACATGTGTACCAGCTTTTACAAGTTCGTCGGCCAGATTTGTATAGTACTTCAGGTCATATTTCGTTTTTGAGGGGTCGCTAACATCACCACTGTACGAGATGGCAGCTTCGACAACACCACCAGCCTTGCCCGCAGCTTCCATACCCAAGATTAAGTTTGGCAAATAGTTGAGCGAGTCAAACACGCGGAAGATGTCCATACCAGTTTGTACCTTTAATCATAAGAGTAGTTTAGTCTTCAAGCCTACTCAATAAGGCATTAAAAACGAAGCGTTTCGGCAAGAATAAGTTTGTGAAAAATAAAATATCGTTATCGACATACTGGCTCTTGAGAGTTCCATTTCGATCCCTAAAATTCAAACCGAAATGCCACGTTTGATGGCCCAAAGGGTGTACTTACAGCAAGTTCACAGAACTTGAAGACAACATTATCGGGATAGTTGGTATAACCAACAGCATTTGCGCCTCTCAACAGCATCTGGAAGGGAATGTTAGGAATTTGCTTACGCATATCTTCCAAGCGCTCCCACGGGCATTCGTGAAGGAAACGCAACGATACGTCAAATGTGGCACCGCCCCAGTTCTCCAGCGCATACAGATTATTGAACTTGTGTGCCACATACGGTGAGATCTTCAAAAGATCATGTGAACGCACACGGGTGGCCAGCAGCGATTGATGAGCATCACGGAAGGTTGTGTCCATGAGAAGGAGGTTCTTGCGCGAGCGCACCTCCTTAGCGAAGGCTTCAGGTCCCTGAGCTTTAAGAATATCGCGTAGTCCTTTTGGTGGTTCAGTTACTGTGAATTCAGAACAAATATAGGTTAGAATAAGCAAATACTGAAAAGCGGATGGGGACATTCGTTTTTATTCTGAGGTTTTCTCAAGCTTATTTCAATTTACAGCGTATAAAATAAAAACACACCAACTATAATTATTTTATTATCTAAGAAGGTACACATTACATTGATTTGGGGGGACATAAGAAATATTTTAATCAAAACTAGGTATTAGGAAAAAAAACAACGAAAAACACTGGAAACAATATAGAGTAGAATAGAGCCCTTTGCAGTAAAAGCTTCTTGGTTTCCTCTTACCTTTGTCATAATGTTCGGTTTCGGTATAGATACAGTTAATAATTTAAAAACAAACGAGAACGCAGTCTGATTTAATGATAAGTACTTGTTTATGACTGATTTTCGAATTTCAAACAAACACTTCAAGTTACAAATTTTAATGATATTAGGGCGCAAAAGCATTTATTTTAAAAGATGCAGATGCAGATCACCAAAGCCCATGGGGAACAAAATATATTTTAAAGCCCAATGCACCTTATCCGGCAACCATTTGAATTTTCCATAAACCTAAATTGTTATCCCTATAAAGCTTTAAATGACACTTGTCCAAATTTTCCTTGCGGGTGCTTTCTTTGATTTTCTAAATAATAATGTCTTATCCCTGAAAACAGTGAAACATTCAGCGACTGGAACTAATATATTTTGTTCGGCATTCCAAAAAAATTTATATTTATCATCATGTCCATTTTCTTTTTCATCACAATATACCTAGCAAAGTGTAAAATTTGACCCAGCACATTATCAGTCTTTCGTTTTGACGTAATAGGTCTGTTTATTTACATTTAAATTTTACGAATTTTTACAAATTTTTACTCAATGCGGTTATGTACCTACTTAACTCGCAACATTATTACCCCTGCACTGACTACTCTTCACTCGACAAATTTCTTGCAGTGTGTCAATTGGGCTAAATAATTATCTTCGGATAATTTTCAGGCACTTATAAAGGGGGTTGAAAGAGAAGTTCACCAAACTAAAATCTTAAAACACAGATTAATCGAATTGTATGCCATTAATCAATTGAAATTCAGCGTTTTATTTCCTCTTCCACATTCTAGTAAAACTCAAGCAAAAGAAAACGTCAAAAATTTAACCTATAGGATAAAATAGGTTCGTTCGTGTACTTTCAGTATAGAAAAATGAAAAATGTCAAATCTCAAAAATCGAGAGAGAAGTGAGATGTGAGAGACACATTTGGGCTTTCTTCAACAGAAGCCTCAGCGGCAGCAATATTCTCGACACTACGGGCACTTCTTTGTCTCACTGGCACGGGAACATTTTGTACTGTGCCTGTGGATTCAAATTTTTCCACTAGACGCTCAATTGTTGATCTGCTAGGACGATTATAACGACCATAAATTGGACGTAGCGCTCTTAACGTTGAGGCCACTGACTCCGAATTTCGGTAGTAAATTTTAATAATTTCGACTCGTTGTTGGCTCGTATATCTTTCCATCATGAAATGGCAATCCTTACTGAAGAGAAATGTCAAAAGAGCGGCAAGAAATTCGGCGTCGTTTGCAGTCCCTGTCGCTCTACTTTTGTAGCGTCCCTATTGAAAAACCCTTTATTACATAATATATGGGAGGTACCAGAACTACTCGACCGATATGGCCCATTTTCAATACCAACCTGACCACGACGTCGCGACGCACGGTAGAAAGAAGTGTTCTCACAAAATTTCATTCACCTAGGTCAATTAGTTTGGACGCTATCGACTTTTCAACCGACAGACAGAGTGACAGACGGACATGGCTAAATCGATGCAGATTTGATCCTAATTTAGAATTACATTATCTACTATAATGTATGTATATCCATTATATAGTCTCCGGTGACTCCTTTTTGGCGTTACAAATGTAGGTAGGGGATATCTCTGAACTACTTGGCGGATTTTAAAAATTCGTTTAAAGTTGTGATGGCTGCATCCTCCGGATCTGTATAGGTTACTTAGGGAGAGAAGGGGGTGGGGGTAAGGGGCTATAACTGAATCTACTTGGCCAATTTTGAAAATTATTTCTGCGTTGTAATGGTGACACCCTCGAGATTATGGTTACTTAAGGACTGGGGAGTGGTAAAGGGTTAGTGGTCGATTTTAAAAGTTCCTTCAGCTTTGTAATGGTGATACTATGGATTGGATATAAATTTACATAAGGTGGAGTGCTAGACGACTATAGGTGGATATTTTTAAAACTACTCGGCCGATTTTAAAAATTCTTCCAGCATTGCAATGCTGACACTTACCGGATCAGTATAGGTTACCCAAGGGTTACACGCGAGCGGAGGCGCAAGCATAGTCCATATACTACTATATCCTCCATAATTCAAGAACCATTTATCCGATTTTCATGATTTTTTAACGGAGTTCGAAATGTTTACACCGTAAGGCCTTACGCCAAAACCTTTTCATAACAAACAACAAAAGAAGGAAAGAGACATCGGAAATTCCATTCAATAAATTTCCTTTTATAGTTAAAGTGCGCACTAAGAAGCGATTTGGTGGAATTCGAACTCCAGAAAGGGATCAAAATTTCTTATTTTTTATCCGATCAACTTCAAACTCGGTTTGTGTACTCTATATAAGAAATAAAGAAAAGCGATTTCTCTGTTTTTGGGAAATTTTACTTGGGACCCGAGTTATTAGCGACGAGAAAACGGGATTCAGTTTGAATTAATTTTTGTTTCATCCTATCGAGCGCGTAGCTAAGCACATAGAAGTACCTATTCTGTAACGTGAGCGAAGCCGCGGATAAATGCCAGTGACATTAACGCTCATAACTCGAATCATATGATCATATTTGGGTCAAAATTAGATCTTAAATAAATAGATAAATAAATCTGTGATGTGTGGATTTAGTTAGGCCAATTGGGAATAATTCAGCTTAAATTTAATATGATTAAAGCGTTTCACGAATTTTGTAAAACCATACACCAAAAAAAGGATAATATAATTCCACCAACAACACCAAAAACAGATATTAGAAGAAAATTTATAAAATAAAGAAATTAAATGAAAAAAAATAAAAATTAATTAAAACGTACCTTTAGCTTCGCCACGTTCCTCTTTTTCGAGTGCTTCTGGCGATAAGTCTGTAGCGTATATTTTGTTTTTCATTTTTTTTGTTTGTTTAAGAATGGTAGCGTGTTGTAGTAGCAGTGGTGAGTTTATGTAGTGTAGGTAGTCACAAAAGAGGTTTTGTTTTTTGTCGAAAAATTAAATTGTGTTACCAAAATACAAATTATTCCACAAAAAAGAAGACGGAAAAAAAATAAATTGATACAAATTAACAAAATTTGTGTAAGGAAACAAAAGTTTTAATGATGGAAGGGACGGATAAAGAGAGAAAGGAGAGATTTTTAAGTACAGCCAATAGAGATGCATGCTTTAGATTTGCATTGGATACACACATAGTTACCCATCTATAGAACACTTGTGGCCGGAAGGAGGACACTTTTGTTTAAAAATCAATTTTGTACAAGAGCGATTGAGTGGCGCCCACTCAAATGGTTAATTGAGAATAATTTAGAAAATTAGTTACAAAAGAGAGGCGATGAGGAGATTTATTGTGGCAGATTGAATTGAAGAACAAAAGGAAACACTTACCTAGTGGCACAGTGGGTACATGGGGATCCACGTCAGCGGGTTTGAGCTTGGTTGCCAATGGGGTTTGTGGACCGTTGACCAGTACTTCACCGATGTAGTTGAGAAGCTTTTGAGCACGATTGTGTGAGATACGGAATTTGAAGAGCTCTGGATGTTCGTCGATGAAGTAGGTATCGAGGACTCCGTGGAGGAATTTCTGGTTTTCTAGTACATTGAGCAGGAAGGGGATGTTGGTTTTGACGCCGCGAATACGGAATTCACGCAGGGCACGATTCATCTTTGAAGCGGAGCTCTGGAGGTCGGACGCATGTGAGATGACTTTCACGAGTAGAGAATCGTAGTAGGGTGAGATGATGGCACCAGCAAAGGCGGAGGCAGAGTCCAGACGGATGCCCATGCCTTCGCCGGAACGGAAGACTTCTAAACGGCCAGTTGATGGTTGGAAATCGTTGGCAGGATCTTCGGTGGTCACACGGCATTGGATGGCATAACCACGTGGCTGAATGTTTTCTTGGGTGTAGCCGAGTTCGGGCAGAGTCATGCCTTCGGCGACTCGGATTTGCGACTGCACTAAATCGATGCCGGTAATTTCCTCGGTAACAGTGTGCTCCACTTGTAATCTATTAGGTAAAATGTTAGGTACCTGTTTAATAAATGCTTGCTTAGACTTACCTTGCATTGACTTCAATAAAGTAGAAGTTACCGGTCTCGTCGCATAAGAACTCCACCGTTCCAGCGTTGGAGTAACCTACATGCTTGGCCAAACGAACAGCTGCATCTGTCATTCTATCGCGTACATCCTGCGGGAGCCTTGGAGCGGGAGCAATTTCGACAACCTTCTGGTGACGACGCTGAACCGAACAGTCTCGTTCGTACAAATGCACAACATTGCCGGCCTTATCGCCGAGCAGTTGCACTTCAATGTGACGTGGTCGCTCGATAAATTTCTCAATAAACATAGCACCGTTGCCAAAAGCTGCCTTAGCTTCAGAACTCGCCCTATGGAATAACTCTTCGACATCTTCCATTTTACGAACGACCCTCATACCTCGACCGCCACCACCGTAAGCTGCCTTAAAAATCACTGGAAGGCCATGTTTCTTGCAGAAATCCAAGGCTTCCTCCTTGGTTGTCACTGGACCATCGGTACCGGGCACAATTGGTACACCAGCTTCGATGGCGGCAACACGAGCTGCTACTTTATCACCCATCTGTTGGACTACCTTTGGAGAAGGTCCAATGAACCGCAAACCAGCATCGATCACAGCCTGAGCAAAGTCGCTACGTTCAGAAAGGAAACCATAACCTGGATGGACGGCGTCGACATCGTTCTCCTTGCACACCCGAATTATCTCTGGAATGCTAAGGTAAGCTTCTACTGGCGGAAGACCCTTGCCCACGATGTATGATTCGTCGGCTTTTTGCCTATGCATATGCATTTTATCCTGCTCAGAGTAGATGGCCACCGATTTAATTCCCAATTCTGTGCAGGCACGGAAGACACGAATAGCGATTTCTCCACGATTGGCAACCAAGACCGAACGAATCGGTTTGTATTCCACTTGACTGGAGAAGGCATTTTTGTTGATGAGCCACACGCGAACACGTGGTGCTCGCTTGAACGTCTGGAAAGACTTTTGTGCAGCGGAGATAAACATTTTCGATTGTGATTACTGTAAAGAGAAAGGTGGACATAATTGGTTAAAGATTGTGCTGATTGCAGATTGAACGTTTAATAAATAGAAGACATCTTGTTTCAATATTGAGTATAAACGAAAGTGATTTATTTGCTGTTGTGGTTTGAAACTTCGGTTATGAGTTGAGACCTAGCTAAATAAATTTCTTATATTATTCACAATCTTATCGGAGTTTGAAGATTGATAATCTCTTCTAAGAATTATCGCTTCCGGTTAGAAGGTTGAGTTCAGACCTGCTTTATTAGCCACCCTCTGATTATACTCATGTCTGTAACTGATTTTTGCGTCTTGCCAAGCCACATGTGATAGGTTGAAGAATTGCTACGTGTTATACATATTCTGTCACGCATCAAGCAAGATTGCAAATTGCTTATTGCAGTCCCTAAAGTTTAGTATTTCTTTTCAAAGAGAAGTCAAAATTAACAACAGCCTAGACTAGTCCGTACTTCACTGTAGTTTTTGAGAAAAGTCGCGTTCTTATCGCCTATAATTTTGATAATTTATTAAGCTAAGACATGGAACAGAGCCCCACCCAATCTTTAGCAGTAAGCTGTCACTTTGTTGCGAATTCTGAGAAATTGCATTAAAAAGTGAAAGAGCCCTATTGCAAATGGTTACAGGTCATTATGTTTATATAGAAGTTGTCATGCCGCTGGCGCTGGTTTATTTAAGGGTTCTCATGTTGTACTAAAGGGTGATTTTTTTGGTGTTTGGTTTTTCAGCCTGGCCGGGGCCCAGATGATGTAAAATACCAACGATCGAACGACATCGTTTCGATAGCAGTCTCTGTCTATTGTCACAGACCGCTTTAGTGAAAACGATATCGTTCGATCGTTTTTATTTTACGTGATCTGGCCCAATAGTTCACGGGTGATTTGTGACACGTGTCAAAGTAAAACAGGCTCAGTTGGCATTGCCATTTCAGATTTCACCATGGATAGACTTATACTTACTTACGGAACAACGTTTGCAAATTATTGAATTTGATTGCCAAAAATCGAGCTCAGTAAAAAATGTGTTTAGAGCTCACTACGTCCATTTTATGGTCGTAGTAATCGTCCTGCTGAGCAGGCTTTGTTGATAATAAAAATTGCCGTGTATGGTCTGCTGAGCAACCAGAAGCATTGCAAGAACTGCCAATGCATATACAAAAATGTACCGTTTGGTGTGATTAATGGGCTGTGCCATCATTGGGCCGTATTTCTTCTTGTTATTGATGATGGCAATAACGTTACGGTCAATGGTGATTGCTATCGTTCGATGATTTCGGATTTAGGTTTGCCCAAAATGGAAGAGCTGGGTTTGGTCGAAATGCAATTTCGACAGGACGAAGCGACATGCCACACAGCACGCGAATCCATGAACATATTGCGAGGCGAATTTGATGAGCAATTCATCTCACGTTTTGGACCAAAATCCCCTTTTCAAAATCCCCTGTACTGAAATCCCTTACTCCAAAAGACCCTGAGAGAAAAAATCCCAGGGGACAAAATCCACCATTTTTAGATTTGGTGTTATTAGTTCTGCCGCCGCGTGCTGCTGGCCCCCCTGGAACCCTCCTTCTTGTGGTCAATGTAGGATTCGGAGTAGGTGCAAGGTTGTGTATAGAAAGGTTTGCTTGTAGGAGATTTTGGCATAGGGGATTTCGTCCCGGGAGATTTTGGAAAAAGAGAAGAAAAAAAAAATACAGATTATGTCCAATAAGGGATTTTGGAAAGGGGATAATGTAGGGATCCCTTACATAACCACAAAATCAAGAGAGTATAAACAAATCTCGAAAGAAATCCGATTGATTTTTTATTCTATTTCAAAAATATTGCCTAGGAAAATAGGGTCATAAAACTCATAACTTCATATAATTATGGATCACCTTGAATAACGACAGAACAAAGCCACTCGCTCTAATGACAGAAGCACGACGCGACGATCAGATTTTAAAAGACACGTTTTTAACACATTTGCTTGTATGAACAGTGAATCAAATTCTTGGTGCATACACATGCAGTCTATAGTTTTTAATTATCGAGATTTTAGTTCTGAAATTTTCCCTATTGGATATTTCTTCGAGATTTCCTTTTTCTGAATTTTTGTTTTCTTTATTACATTTTTCAACATATCAGGGTACATCCAAACTGAAAATATTCCCTCTCCATGCAGCCACAATTATCATCAGGCAATTCGTTAGGAGGACATTTTTCTTAGCTTTAATACTTTTACTCACATTTGTTTCGATATTCTAGTCCAAAATTATTTGTCGAGTCCCCCAAAAATATAGCGTCTCTGGTGTTCTGAAATTACATAAATATAGATTCATTTTATTAGATTTGATTACAATACAAATGATCTAACTATCAGCTAATTATGTGTTATCGATTGGCATGGCATATTGTTCTCACGTTTTCAAAAAAAAAAAAATCTAATGATTGATGTAAGTAATAAACTTCGACTCTGATTGATTAAGAATGGATGCCAGACACCTGATATAATATAATAATGTCACGATTTAGCATGGTATCACTAATATCGTTAAATAGAGTCCTGCAAGTTGTAGGTACATACACGTTGCTAAACATTCGACTTGCTTTATTTATAGACTCGTGTTTTACTCATTCATCATTCCTACTGATAAATGGTCACGATGAAATTTACAATAATCCAACAGCAAATATAAACTGTCAAAATGCTATCGGGACCTTTTCATTGTGATGTAACACGTCATTATGCATATAGTACAATGCTATTGTTAGATAACTTTATTTGAAAACATATGTTTGATAACTTTATCTCCTGCTTGAACTTGAAGGGGTAAAATATATTTTTCCAAGTGGCCATGTAAATTTGGTTTTATCAGTAGAGTGCAAAAATGTGCTCATTTTAGTAGAAATGATGTTGTTAAGAATATATAACAAAATTGCATAACTGAAGTGAGTGTGCGTTGAAGAAACGTCACAATTGGATATCAGAAGGCTATAGGTGATGTGGATGACAGTTATTATCTAATAGCAAAAAATAAATTGACGGAAAGTTATATGAACAGAGAATCAACTTACGCGAGAACCAAATCATATTAATTGAACTGGACTAATCCAGATTAAGACTATGTGCGGTTTAGAGCGTAATAATGTTAGTACCTAGCTTATTTCAAGTGTTTAACATAACATAAGTGGAAATTCGTACACATGGTTGACCCTTAACAATAAGCTGTCACGAGCTATTAAATGAAAATCCGAAAAAATCGAAGTCTTATTAACTGGAGTGTTCTATAGAACTACAAATACCTGTAGCAAGTGGGAATAAATTATCTTAAGACTTAAGCTGATGGCTTTAATGCATCTTTAAGGCCAGAACAAGAATTCTTGCAGACGAAGTGACCGACGATTCATAATCAGGGAAAGAATGATGGCAACCTCTTAATCGGACACAAATCATAATACCAAACGTTTAAACCCTTATGCGTATCGAAACGAATCTCATTTTCTTTTTTCGGTTTTAAATAAGATCTTAGCTCAACTACTAATTTCGATTTATACGGATGGTTCCAAAACTAAGGAGGGTACAGGGTCAGGTATATAGGTACTCTAGGGATATAGACCTGCCATTAGGACTTTCGGATACATGCAGTGTGTTCCAGGCAGAGGTTCTGGCCGCGCTTAAAGCTGCGGATCTACTTGATATGGGATGGGCATGGAATCCATACGTTATCCCCTTTTCCAAACTCCCTTACGAAACCCCTATGCCAAAATCTCGAAAGAAATCCGATTGATTTTTTATTCTATTTCAAAAATATTGCCTAGGAAAATAGGGTCATAAAACTCATAACTTCATATAATTATGGATCACCTTGAATAACGACAGAACAAAGCCACTCGCTCTAATGACAGAAGCACGACGCGACGATCAGATTTTAAAAGACACGTTTTTAACACATTTGCTTGTATGAACAGTGAATCAAATTCTTGGTGCATACACATGCAGTCTATAGTTTTTAATTATCGAGATTTTAGTTCTGAAATTTTCCCTATTGGATATTTCTTCGAGATTTCCTTTTTCTGAATTTTTGTTTTCTTTATTATATTTTTCAACATATCAGGGTACACCCAAACTGAAAATATTCCCTCTCCTTGCAGCCACAAATTGATCGGATTTATCATCAGGCAATTCGTTAGGAGGACATTTTTCTTAGCTTTAATACTTTTACCCACATTTGTTTCGATATTCTAGCCCAAAATTATTTGTCGAGTCCCCCAAAAATATAGCGTCTCTGGTGTTCTGAAATTACATAAATATAGATTCATTATATTAGATTTGATTACAATACAAATGATCTAACTATCAGCTAATTATGTGTTATCGATTGGCATGGCATATTGTTCTCACGTTTTCAAAAAAAAAAAAAAAACGAATGATTGATGTAAGTATAATAAACTTCGACTCTGATTGATTAAGAATGGATGCCAGACACCTGATATAATATAATAATGTCACGATTTAGCATGGTATCACTAATATCGTTAAATAGAGTCCTGCAAGTTGTAGGTACATACACGTTGCTAAACATTCGACTTGCTTTATTTATAGACTCGTGTTTTACTCATTCATCATTCCTACTGATAAATGGTCACGATGAAATTTACAATAATCCAACAGCAAATATAAACTGTCAAAATGCTATCGGGACCTTTTCATTGTGATGTAACACGTCATTATGCATATAGTACAATGCTATTGTTAGATAACTTTATTTGAAAACATATGTTTGATAACTTTATCTCCTGCTTGAACTTGAAGGGGTAAAATATATTTTTCCAAGTGGCCATGTAAATTTGGTTTTATCAGTAGAGTGCAAAAATGTGCTCATTTTAGTAGAAATGATGTTGTTAAGAATATATAACAAAATTGCATAACTGAAGTGAGTGTGCGTTGAAGAAACGTCACAATTGGATATCAGAAGGCTATAGGTGATGTGGATGACAGTTATTATCTAATAGCAAAAAATAAATTGACGGAAAGTTATATGAACAGAGAATCAACTTACGCGAGAACCAAATCATATTAATTGAACTGGACTAATCCAGATTAAGACTATGTGCGGTTTAGAGCGTAATAATGTTAGTACCTAGCTTATTTCAAGTGTTTAACATAACATAAGTGGAAATTCGTACACATGGTTGACCCTTAACAATAAGCTGTCACGAGCTATTAAATGAAAATCCGAAAAAATCGAAGTCTTATTAACTGGAGTGTTCTATAGAACTACAAATACCTGTAGCAAGTGGGAATAAATTATCTTAAGACTTAAGCTGATGGCTTTAATGCATCTTTAAGGCCAGAACAAGAATTCTTGCAGACGAAGTGACCGACGATTCATAATCAGGGAAAGAATGATGGCAACCTCTTAATCGGACACAAATCATAATACCAAACGTTTAAACCCTTATGCGTATCGAAACGAATCTCATTTTCTTTTTTCGGTTTTAAATAAGATCTTAGCTCAACTACTAATTTCGATTTATACGGATGGTTCCAAAACTAAGGAGGGTACAGGGTCAGGTATATAGGTACTCTAGGGATATAGACCTGCCATTAGGACTTTCGGATACATGCAGTGTGTTCCAGGCAGAGGTTCTGGCCGCGCTTAAAGCTGCGGATCTACTTGATATGGGATGGGCATGGAATCCATACGTTATCCCCTTTTCCAAACTCCCTTACGAAACCCCTATGCCAAAATCTCGAAAGAAATCCGATTGATTTTTTATTCTATTTCAAAAATATTGCCTAGGAAAATAGGGTCATAAAACTCATAACTTCATATAATTATGGATCACCTTGAATAACGACAGAACAAAGCCACTCGCTCTAATGACAGAAGCACGACGCGACGATCAGATTTTAAAAGACACGTTTTTAACACATTTGCTTGTATGAACAGTGAATCAAATTCTTGGTGCATACACATGCAGTCTATAGTTTTTAATTATCGAGATTTTAGTTCTGAAATTTTCCCTATTGGATATTTCTTCGAGATTTCCTTTTTCTGAATTTTTGTTTTCTTTATTATATTTTTCAACATATCAGGGTACACCCAAACTGAAAATATTCCCTCTCCTTGCAGCCACAAATTGATCGGATTTATCATCAGGCAATTCGTTAGGAGGACATTTTTCTTAGCTTTAATACTTTTACCCACATTTGTTTCGATATTCTAGCCCAAAATTATTTGTCGAGTCCCCCAAAAATATAGCGTCTCTGGTGTTCTGAAATTACATAAATATAGATTCATTATATTAGATTTGATTACAATACAAATGATCTAACTATCAGCTAATTATGTGTTATCGATTGGCATGGCATATTGTTCTCACGTTTTCAAAAAAAAAAAAAAAACGAATGATTGATGTAAGTATAATAAACTTCGACTCTGATTGATTAAGAATGGATGCCAGACACCTGATATAATATAATAATGTCACGATTTAGCATGGTATCACTAATATCGTTAAATAGAGTCCTGCAAGTTGTAGGTACATACACGTTGCTAAACATTCGACTTGCTTTATTTATAGACTCGTGTTTTACTCATTCATCATTCCTACTGATAAATGGTCACGATGAAATTTACAATAATCCAACAGCAAATATAAACTGTCAAAATGCTATCGGGACCTTTTCATTGTGATGTAACACGTCATTATGCATATAGTACAATGCTATTGTTAGATAACTTTATTTGAAAACATATGTTTGATAACTTTATCTCCTGCTTGAACTTGAAGGGGTAAAATATATTTTTCCAAGTGGCCATGTAAATTTGGTTTTATCAGTAGAGTGCAAAAATGTGCTCATTTTAGTAGAAATGATGTTGTTAAGAATATATAACAAAATTGCATAACTGAAGTGAGTGTGCGTTGAAGAAACGTCACAATTGGATATCAGAAGGCTATAGGTGATGTGGATGACAGTTATTATCTAATAGCAAAAAATAAATTGACGGAAAGTTATATGAACAGAGAATCAACTTACGCGAGAACCAAATCATATTAATTGAACTGGACTAATCCAGATTAAGACTATGTGCGGTTTAGAGCGTAATAATGTTAGTACCTAGCTTATTTCAAGTGTTTAACATAACATAAGTGGAAATTCGTACACATGGTTGACCCTTAACAATAAGCTGTCACGAGCTATTAAATGAAAATCCGAAAAAATCGAAGTCTTATTAACTGGAGTGTTCTATAGAACTACAAATACCTGTAGCAAGTGGGAATAAATTATCTTAAGACTTAAGCTGATGGCTTTAATGCATCTTTAAGGCCAGAACAAGAATTCTTGCAGACGAAGTGACCGACGATTCATAATCAGGGAAAGAATGATGGCAACCTCTTAATCGGACACAAATCATAATACCAAACGTTTAAACCCTTATGCGTATCGAAACGAATCTCATTTTCTTTTTTCGGTTTTAAATAAGATCTTAGCTCAACTACTAATTTCGATTTATACGGATGGTTCCAAAACTAAGGAGGGTACAGGGTCAGGTATATAGGTACTCTAGGGATATAGACCTGCCATTAGGACTTTCGGATACATGCAGTGTGTTCCAGGCAGAGGTTCTGGCCGCGCTTAAAGCTGCGGATCTACTTGATATGGGATGGGCATGGAATCCATACGTTATCCCCTTTTCCAAACTCCCTTACGAAACCCCTATGCCAAAATCTCCCGCAAGCAAACTAAATCTTGCATATACCCAACCTTGCACCTACTCCAAATCCTACTGTGACCCCAAGCAGGGGGGTTGCAGGGGGGCAGCATGCCTTGGAAGGTACTACTTCGACAAGGTTGGCCTCGGAGGAGGTTGGCACCGCAAATTGAAACAATTTTTAGATTTTTTAGGGAAATTAATTGTTTGGGAGAAGTGGTTTAGGGTTTTGACCGTTAAGGTTCCCCAATGATGGAGATGGGTCCAATATGGTGCCTAGTCCAATGTGATGAAATCACACCCTATTCAACCCAACCTAATCTAACCTAGCTCAACTACAGCTTTTTTATTTGTAGCTGTGAAGTAAATTATGGACATTTCTTTAAAGATAATAGCTCGGGTAAATTAAAAGCCCCTGTAAATTATATTATTAATCGTTTATGGCAAAAAGATGCACGTACTTCGATAAAAATTGCACACAATACTAAGCGTTCCATTAATCAATGCCATTCCTAAGGATTGACAGACCAGCTGACGGTACCTTTTATGCCTTAACGACCTCTTTTGATATCGTTTACTGTTCAGTATTTTATCTGAAAAAGGCATTTGGATAATGCGATTTAGATTTATTTTATCAATAATGTTGTATTTTTCGATAAAGTGTGTTAAAAGCTTAAAAGCAAGTTCCGAAATATTTATAAATACGAAGGTGCTTAGGCGTTGAATTACGATGCATTATAGGAAGTGTGTTGTGTTACGATAAGAAAAATATTGCTCATTTTACAAACAACTGCTTATTTCTGTTTTATTTTATAATCATTGTAAGTTGTTGAGGTGGGCAACCAATCTGGCAATTATACTACATATATGTGTTTTTTAATATAACACCTTGCCATGAAGCACGACAAAGCAATATATCAATTAACACACTTAAGAGCTTTACATTGTGCCTTCAATAATTCAATGGATAGAAATTACTTAAATGCAGAGAGATTTGAGTGTCTAAGCTATTTCAAAACACCGTTTGTTGATATATACGTGATATTGCATTTACATTATGTACGTACTTTTATTGCAAAAAAAATCAAGCAAACAGCACATTGAAAGCCGCCGCGCCGATGCAAAAGGGTGATCTAGCGTGACGATAAAACGAAAAAAATGTTTTGTGTGTAAAATGCTTTTGATTTAGCCAATATTCTTAAGCTCCAAGTCGGTGTGGTAACTGGTAACCTCAAAGCGATGTAAAAATTATAAGATTGAATGATTTTGACAAAATATATTTATTGCGTAGCACAATATAAGATTGCATATGATTTCCCACCATTAATTTACAAATGACTCCTCAAATCAATTGACAGATCGTACGAAGAATTGCATACAGACCCAGTTCAAAAAATCAAAACCTTTTTCATTACAGATGACATTATGAGATGTATGACTGCGTTCGTGCCATCACATTCATGACAGTTGATATTAGAAGCCAACAATATTTTCTGGCGTTAACATACGCTGGCTTTGTTTTACGTCCACGGATTAAAGGTTAAATGGGACGGTGACACTGAGATTTTCTAAAAATGTGTGGCCTTTTTTGACATTTGAAATAAAATGATTTGCTTAAATCATTATGTAGACTAACCTCCGAATAATGTTAGTTTAGTTGCTTTTGCTTTAAGCATTGATATTATTTTTTTGTCCGTAGCCATCTAGCGATCAATATTATAACACAGACTGAACAGATATTTCGCTTACGGAAACGTCATTTGTTTCGAAATGAATTATGCAAACAATAGTAAGTTGCTTCCACAAAAATAATCGTCTGATGTTTCCGTGAACATTTAAAGAATGATATAAAGAAAAAGCGAAGTGAATAAACTATAAATACTACTCATAATGTTTCTGTCAACAATATTGTTTATTGGAATGACATTTGCAGGAAAAATGCAATATAATTTACCATTAGCCTCAGCTCTCAATCTCAAGCCATCAATATACCGGTAAAGGCATTACTGCAGGGAAAAAAGGAAACAATTTAATCTATAGTTCCAATAATAATACCAACAAAAGATAACTTATCTATCGCCAATACACATGCGACTTAAGAATTATTTTCGAAATCATTTGTTGCCGCTGATTGGCGGAACTGTCGGATTGAAGTTTAGAAATCACAAAATAATGGCCTTGTATGTTTTTTTTTATATTAATTTCTGAACACGTATTGGGCGAAAAATATGTCGTGATTTTTGAAATTCATTTATGTATCGACAGGTTAAGGTTATTTTTACTTGTTTTTTTTTTTTTTTTTAGCGATGCTGTCTAAATAGTTTGATATAATAGTTATTTGCTAATTGATAAGATATACGAATAGGTAGACGTAAATGCTTATAAATCAAACGACTACTACTTAGATATGAATGTTTTGACTGATATATTGTTTGAACAAATGCGTTTTGTTATGGCCTTGTACGATTACAAGAATATTTAAGTGTCATGTGAAAATTGGTTGGGTATATTTTTTTGTAGTCGTTTCAGAGAATATCACATTTTATTATTCCAAGAGGAGGATAATAATCCCATCAAAATTCAGGTATTAAGAAAACATAAACAGTTTAAATAACAAAATTTCGAATTCCAAACTTTTTGCCGTGCACGAAAACACACTTAGCGCGAATTGTCAAAGTTTATTCGCAATCCACATCATTTAATTCGTGTTCCACAAACTAGCGAATAAAACATTCCTTTGAACTTAACCTCAAACTAGACATTGCAGGTAGAAACTGATGGCTGAAATTCGCGAACTGCCGCGACCTAGATAAGTGTTCATGTGAACGGACTGTCAAAACTTGCAAATATAATATGCTCGTTCGAAGGTAGTTGATCCCTCTATTGTGAATGGTTCTTTGACTTTGAATTGAAAGATTCGTAAACAAAAATTGAGTTTGCGGCCTAATCCTAGTACCAGCCAAATACAACAAATAAGCAAATAAAAAGTATTTCCAAAGTTAAAAAGAGCGTTTAATCAAAATGACGAGTAGCGCGTAGTTTTCCTTTTGGCCCTAAATAATCAAGTGAAAGGTAAAATCAAAGGTTAACTAGAGAAAAGTTAAAAATAAAAAGTAGGAGATATGTACAAAAGAATGGAAGCAAACAAAAAATGATCAAAGTTTAGGTTAGGTTGAATAGGGTGTGAGTTCATCACATAGGACTAGGCACCATATTGGACCCACAGAGCCTTTGAGACCCTGTGCCCTTCTATATTGAACCATCTCTGATCTGCCCTATTTTTCATATCCTCGAGAATAATTCTCTTGGCCACGGCTATTGGTGGTCTAATGCCCTCAATTGTTTCATTAGGTGGAAGCTCAGCTCCGGTTTTCGCCAGAACATCAGCCCGTTCGTTACCCTCTATATCGCAGTGTCCGGGTATACCCAACACAATCTGACCTGGTTCTGCGCGCATAATGCTCTGAGCATTGTGCGGCAGCTCCTGACTAGTTCAGATTTGATGATGAAGGACTCTAGCGCCTTTAGCGCAGCCTGACTATCAATGTAGATAGCGATATTTTTGTTGGATATTGATCCCATATCAAGTAGATCCGCGGCTTTGAGCACGGCCAGAACCTCTGCCTGGAACACACTGCATGTATCCGGAAGTCGTAATGACACGTGTAGGTCTATATCCCTAGATCAAAGTTTAGTATACACGAAAAAATACGCGATAAAATTTGCGAACATTTTCGAAATTTCACTAAATTCTGATCCTGTAAGTGAAACATGGAGAATTCTCGAAAATGTGACACAAGCCTTTATTTATTGTCAAACGGAACAAAAATGAAGATGCCTCCGATTTAAAACTGCAAAGTTGGCCAATCTTGTCTTTTAACTGCTCTGGTACTTTCTTCAAATTGAAATAATGTACTACATGAAATACATGTTCGTATACAAAAACACAGCAAATACTTATCGATGGTAGTTTTCGGTTGCAAAATATGAATTTACAAACATAATTAGTAGATTGCATAGCCAGTAAAAAAGCCCGATAAATAGAGTAGAGTACATAGAGCAACATTTCCATTAAAAATATGTTTAACAATTAAAAAATATAGATCAACTGATAACTAACCTTTGTATTAATAAACAAATTAATCTTGCAAACGTCAAATAGCATTGACTAATTTGACGAAACTGCTGTGTAACTGAACTGATTGATAAAAGGTAGAAGCTTTGAAATATTACAATAATTCTGAATACATGACATATCAACGCCAGAAGCACCTCTAAAACTGCAACTAAGAGTACAAATATTATTAAATAAGTCAACAATGTCGGTGAGCTAATTATAAACTAGTTTTATTTTATCACGTGGATTGAATATAGATTCTAATTTATGTTGACATATTCAAACAATTAATTTAATTAAGTAATAAATACAGAATTTGCCTTAAGGTTGCCATAATATAATAGAGAGTGCAACTATAAATTTGTATTTCACGTGACACAATATACGTTACGTTTATAGTGTGGTTAAATTCAATAATTTAATGTTTGCTATGCCTATATACTATTTCAATTCTAATGGGCGTCTGTCAATAATAAAATTATATTCAAACCGGCAAAGGCGACGCACGAGACTTGTTGAAATGTTGAGGTCTGAGCTGCACTATTGAATTGATTTGTTGCTGCTAAATTTGTTATAGTTATAGATAGTCTTTCAATGACCCAGTTAACAGAGACTGATTATTTTGCATGTTAACGCTAGTATTACAGTTTTGAAAAATAGATTTTACAAATGGTATAACATGAAGCTTTGGAGAAATTAAGTTTGTGTGAAATTGCACTATTAATGAAATTGCAACAATGCAAGAGACTTTACCGTAAAGCTGTCAATGTTGTTTTTTATTTGCCACTGGGGAAACGAGTTGCAAAAAAAAAATACATATTACAAACGAGATATAAAACGATAAGTGATGATAAATATTTAAAAGGAAGATGCTGAAGAGAAAAATTTCATCTGCTCGTGGTCGTGAATATTATTAACTTTAAATTGTTTGCTCAGACGAGTTTAATATAAATTTGCTAATAATAAAATCAACGTTTTCTATTAAAATCCACCAGTCATTTTTTGAATTCGTTAAAAATACCACAAGAAATAAACGATTTATTATATAACTGCACTAAAATGCAATTTTACGGTCGGCGATAACGGGAAACAATTAAGCATTAATATTTTACTACTCCACATTTAACGAATATTATTAATCGATTAGCACCATTACACTTATATAATACGATAAACAATATAATCATCATCAATAATTACATAGATCACAAATAGTTTTACGATGTAAATCAATTTAGCACTTGAAAATATTTATTGTGACATATTGCTCAATTGGACGTTTAAAATGTAATAATTTTTAAGAGTCTACGTGCGTTTCATTGTTTCTTATCACTTAAGTTAAATTGATTACATAAAAAAAAAATCTTCCGACAATTTGTGGCGCTTAATGTTTAAAGTCCACTCGCAAACTAACCATATTGCCGGCAAAAAAAAAAAACAACAACAAATCAATGTCAATGGCATTTTCAAATTTTGGTGCCATATTTTGCTCAATCATACGTCAAACACTCATACATAATACGGAAACCAAAAAAGTTCAAATTAAATTAAATCAATTAAGTGTGGCATTTACTATATAACTTGTAAACAAATTTTGAATATGATTTGAATGATTGCAGGGATGTAAGGTAAGTTAATAGAGAATAGAGACAATTATTGTGACTGCGAATAATGAAAACGAAATGCTTACTTTGAAGGAGATAGATTAGCAAACTATTGCTCTCATCGATCTCAACGTCAATTTGCTAATTACGAGTACGTAAATAGATAACGTACTCGTAAGCAATGTCATGAGTACGACTGACGTACGGCAAATATTAATTGACATGCGTTGTGAATTGTTTTCTTACACTACGGGGGACGACATTTTTCTGCCGGGTGATATTGGGTATGGTTGTGTGCTTATTTGCATAAAGCTGGGAAAATATACTAATTGAAGTACAGGGTGGGCCATCTAGTGGTTTCTAAATGAAACCACTATTCTGACACTGACAGCTGTTTTCCGCTCAAAATCTTGACAGAAACAACGTTGGGAAAAATTTAAAACTAAAGTGAGTGCTGTGTAGCCCAAATAGTGGGTTTTTTGAAAATAAGTTGAAGCACCAACCGCGCCTGGTGTACTCAAGTTTGTGCAACAAGTTCGTGAGACTGGTATGCTAGTGGACAACACTCATAATCCCCGTCGTCGCGTCGTACGGTGCGCGTAGAGGAGAATGTGGCTGCTGTAGCCATTGTGGAGTGGTGGCATCATTGGACCATTTTTCTTCGAAAATGAGGCTGAGAACAATGTTTCGGTCAACGGTGGGCGTTACAGGGCCACGTTAACAGACTTTTTTTTACTGTAATTGAAGATATGGATTTGGAAGACCTCTGGTTGATGCAAGATGGCGCGCCATGCCACACAGCCCATGCCACAATCGATTCCCAAATCGTTTTATTTACCGTCTTGGTGATGCCAATTGGCCGCCTCGGAGCTGCGATTTGACCCCTTTGGACTTTTTTTTGGGGAACTGTGAAGTAGCGATGTTATGCCAACAATCCGGATCCGGAAACGATTCAAGGACTTAAGGCAAATATCTTCAAAGCAATCCGTGAGCTAGCCAGCCGAGGCAGCCACTTGAACGACGTTGTGTTCCATAATTAATGGGAATGTTTGCTTTTACTAATAAAGCCATAACACATGAAAAAAAAAACAATTTAGTTCATTTTATTGTAGTTTTAAAAAGGAACTTGTATTTGGCCCACCCTTTATTAAATACCGAATAGTAGAGAAAAGAAGTATAACGACTTATGCAGCAGTATAGACATATTTTTGGCGTGTACGTGTACAATCAAATTAGTTAAGTATATTTTGAGGTAGACGACTTAGTTGGAATTTAGTATTAACTAGCTGACCCAGAAAGGAAACAGACAGTATAATTTTAATTCATAAACAAACGAGTTTACCATATATAGAGATGCAATCAAATGGTAGTCACCAAAAGAATAGTATTTTCCATTCCATTAATTATATTATGGAATTAAGCTTCAATATTCCTTTGTTTTTTTTTTTTTTTGTTAATTCGTTAAATAATTCAAAAGTTATTCAAATCGAACCTGTATTAATTTATTGTTAATCATCCTCCAGATCTAAATGAAACAAAAACTGCTTCCATTTTTAAGCGGATTCGAGGTATGCCAATTACCCTGCATGACCTTATTTTGACAACTAGAGAAAAGGGAGATAATATAACCAAACAAAGACATTTCTAAAATATACTTCCTTTAACCATACTCTAGAGTCTAGATATTTTATGGAGTTGAAATAGTTATACTTTGCGAGAGTTAAGTAATAACTAACTTTGCAAACACGATCTGTCATCTGTCATTTTTCTTGTTTTTAAAATGTTAAAATAAAATTATAATGACACTGGTTGTCCGCATAAACAACAGGTCTGCTAAGACTCGTGGGTATTTAAATCTCAGCAGTGACAGTAATTGTTTGTTGGTAACTTCATTATTATTAGAATCATTAACTGACAGTAGTTTGGTTTCATAAATTAAAATCGGTAAAACGTTCCGAGCGAACAATGTTAAGAGACGCTGAATGCATTAAAAATAAATAAATCGCTGACTAAATCGTTGTAAAACGATTTTCAATGCCAATCACATACCTACTGAATAAAATACAGTAACTTTCCGCGACGTCCTTTTATCGTCCAGTTTGTTTTCTTATTTTGTAATCGATTAAACCAAACGAAGAAGAAAATAAGATGAAATAACTTGTTTTAAAATTCCATGGAATCACTACTACATCAGAGAAAATAATGTGAATGACCCCTTTACGTTGTTGCACTGATGGCTCATTGATGGTCAAGTTCATTTTTTTAGGGGAAAGGAAGGTACGATGCATTTGGAATTTTTATTTCCTCTTCCAGTTCGATTAAAAACAAGATTCTTATTAACTTCCCTGCGATTAGAATAAAAGTGGGTTTTCATAAATAATTACATTAAAATGCTAGAATTAAAATGGAATTATCTACTAATTTTGATTGACAGGTAATGACATCGTAATGCAGCGGGGATGTATCGGAAAATGTGCTGTCGATGCCTGGCGCCGTAGTGTATTGCTATAATAATATTTAATAACAATAAATGGGGTAGGGCGTCACGGTTGACCTACCTACAAGCTACTATCCCATTTGTCAAAAATCGTGTCAATCCACTATGTTTGACATTAAATCTGAATTTTTACACTTGGGTGGAACGCGGGCATTGTATCGCGAAGACAAACAGACGCACGGTTTGCATCCATTATATAAAAAAAAAAATAAAAAAAAATGGAAATATAGGTAAGACAACCAATTTTGGCCAATCAAAAATCGGTTCAGTCAACTAAGCCCTACATAAACATGAACCACAAGTTATACTACAAGAAAGTAAGTTAAATTTTTGTTTGTAGGTATGTATTTTTGAATCTCACTTCTGCCGGGTAACTATGTAAATGCATTTTTTTTAATACGGGAGCTAGTGTTTCAAACGTATAAATTTTATGTAAATTATGCTGTAAAAAGCAAAAGCAATTTTAATAAAAATAAACGAGGTGAGTGATTGTCATTGTGACATTGCATCCCTGATGCCCTAATGAAAATATCAGGACCGTAATACATATGTGTGGTTACATTCTATTTATCTTTTTGAACCTTCCGTCAGTTATCATTTATTTGACATTCTAATAAAACAAATTTATGTATGTGTGTTCTAATAGCAGTACCTAGTATTGGGCCTGTTTTATTGCACATCTATAGGAATGTTTTATTGGACATTTATCTCAGTGAAGTATATAGTAAAAACGAAGTGGCTATTCGCCCGTTCATTTTGACAGATTTTGTACTGAACTGACGTTCAACGTAATCAACCAACGTAACGTAATCCTATTATCATTAAAAACTCTTTGTTAATATAAAAGTTGGATCCTAAACGTACAGCATAATGTCCGAAAATGATTATACTGGAGCTTAGAGTCCTTGCCGCGAGCGTAGCGAGCCACATACCCCAACTTGACGCAATATAAACTCTGATATTTCGTTACGTAGTCGTGTCCCGAACAACGTGCGAATGCGAATAGCCAAAATTTAGCACGCAATGACATCAACTATATAGATTCTCGAAAGTGTCAAGCAGTGTGTAGTTGTTGTAATTGCGGTTAAAGATTCTACTTAACATTAATTCACTGAGATGAATGTGTAATAAAACAGGCTTATTGTAAACAAAGCGAGTGCGTTCCAATATTGAAAATATAAGACTGTGATGCATATTTCGCATATTTGATTTAGATATTATCAGAGGTGGTGGTTTTTGGCAAATAACCAGCGATTTGCTGCGATGTCAATCATTTCACATGATATGATACATGCATCGCTTAGGAGTGGGATTATCAGATGATCGTAAGGTGAACGAAATTCTCCTCCGGCAACCTTGAATCGAACGAAATGCGAATTGTCTGGTTTGCTGAGATTATGTAAATCAAAATCAGTTTACACAGAGACGGACATTTTTTGACTTTGTTAGTGTTACATGGTATTTCCTAGAAATTTCCAAATTTGTGTTTTTATGGAAAGTAATTGCTTTCTAAACAAACACACCTAATTTATATGCAATGCAAAAACAACAACTTGGACGCATTTGTTTGTGCAATTTTTGAAAGTCAATTGTTATCCAATTTTTAATTTATAAGTTGGTTAAATATTACTCCGTTTTATTAGTCTCGTGGCTGTCACATTTTGAACAAACAAGTTCATATGATCGATTTAGCTATGAATCTTCCAAAAATGAATTTCTAGTTTTATTTCACCACCAACAGTCTCATATGGCGGCTTTGACAAATTGCTGTCAATGAAAGTCTGTGTCACATGACCACAAAGTGGTTTCGTTCTATTAGTAATGTACACTGTATCTGGTGGTCGCCGACTCATATTAAACAGCGTATTTAGATATACGCATACATCGCTCTATAAAAAAAAACATATCACTTTTGCTCTTGTTTGTACCTATACATGTAGGTACATATACATTTATGTATTAATTTATTTTTTTTTTCGCATTTTTTGCTTTAATTGAAATCACAGTCTCGTGCGGTTTTTCGCTTTCTAATTCTCGATGAGTGGTCTCGTGTTCAGTTAGCCGTCAACGAGGTCTTCAAGTCTCGTGATGGCAATATCATTGTAGCAATTGTGAAAAGAGGCTATGTGATACATATAATCATGAATGATGTGAGTGCGATAGTGTTGTTGTATGCCACGTTATTCTTACTTTACCGTAGATATACAGATAATACATAAATATCTGTTTGGTTTAAGTATGTAAATATGACTTGTGCATGACTCGTTTGTCGATCCTGTTTTCCACTTTTTGGCCATAAAACGATTTACTAGTTAGATGCACATTAAATTTAATTAAACACGTTTTTGGTGATTACTGATATTTTAGCTTATTTTTTTTTTTTAAGCTATATTAGAAATCTTATACATATATTTATGTCAGAAATGGCATCATCGTACAGAATATAATAATTAAACTTGTTTATGTGGGTGAGATTATAATAATTTAGGTATACAATGCAAATTAATAAATTCCACGGCAGTTATCAATTTTGACAGTTTTATCTGCCAAAATGGGGTCATGAAGGTGCTAATGATAAAATTGAATGCATTTCGGGATATTTAACTATAAAATTTGTTTCTCATAATAATTAAGTTAATATAGTTATTAGTTAATAAAAACAAATACAAATCACAAATTTATTAGATTGTCGGCTGTGGCTGATTATCTGACAGTTTATCTTCTTCACCCAGAAAACCAGTCGATTCGCATTTCGTTCGCTTCAAATTTCCTGAAAAAAGATTTCATTTGCAGGCGAACTTATCTAGGAATCCCATCTAGGAGAACGCATTCGCCCACTGATTTACTATGCAAGGGAACTTGAAGAAAACGAAATGCAAATCAACAATACATGCAAAGTGTCAAACATAGTGCAAAAAAGGCAGAAGAAATAATCTGACTGTACTGCAGGTAAAAGAGAAATTCAAATAGAGATCAAACCCAGTGACATTTTTGGCTGGAGTCTATTTTCTTTAGGGAATTTGTGTAATAATTCTTTTATTTTTGTTTAACATTTTCGTCTACTTGCACTTATTTTTTTTAAAGACATTTCTGTAAGTTACATTACGTAGTTGAAATCATTTGGCAGCACTGATTGTGATTAGTTCATACTGCATAATAATGACGACTTACTAAATCGTTAAAGGCGATTTAACACATTCATTAAAACCTTTTTAATTTATAACCATAAAGTAATCAATGCGATTTCTAATTTTGCTCAGGCTTATCTAATCCGAACACAGGTGAAAATGAATCATCTGTCTAGTCCAATATATTCTGAGTGTGGGTACAAAGTGAACTAGAATGTAAACTGAACTTATCTACTAAGCACGTTGGTGGTGCGCCATTATTTATGGTTTGATTACGTGAGACAATTTTTCAAACTGATTCATATCGAACAATTTTCAAAATTTACACAATAATGTAAAATAACGTCGCTAGATCGGAACAATGTGACATTTTGCCTCAATACGTATTATATTTGTGTGTAGTATTAAATACATCAAAAAATAATAATTATTATTATATGAACGATCTTCATGTTTTCATATAGACATGGGCGTAAGTAGAATGTTGTGTTAGTTAGTCGTAACATTCGTCTGCTAAACAGAGATAACCTTAATACTTTGCCTTGCTGATAACACAGTTGATATTGTTAGTAAGTTCTGCTAAAGCGTATGCATTCATATTGACTCCGACTAAACGGCTTTGGATTATGAATGTACTTTGTGCTCTGGAGTCGTCGTATATACGTATCGTATCGTAAGTCGAAGGTCTAAATGTACCCAGTCAATAAATATGGAGATCAAAATAAACAAGAAATTCGTCAAATTATTATTATACCACTTAACTGCTGCTAAGTAGCGGTACTATTGTGAAGCACAGTTCATATCAAACGGCTAAACGGCTGATTGATTTGCAATGCTATGATTGCAGTGTAGATTAATCCGATAATATAAAAATCGTGTATTTATAATTGTTGTTAAATGGATAGTGAAACAAAAATAAAATTGTGGATCAACAGTAGTTTCACGCTTGCTACTGGTTGCAAGTGGACCCCTCATAACTATCGATCTTTCACCACCGTTTCTTAATCACAATAGGGACAACAGAGAGATGTTGGATATGATTGAAACATCTCACCCTGATGGGCTTGAACATGGACCGAAATAGACTTAAAGTTCTCGAATATGGTGTATTGGTCTTGCCGTTAAATACCATCATTTCGTTTTACTTGGATTCACTTGGATGCGCAGAACACAACTTGTGGTCATCACTCAACTGAATCAGAGCCCTTTTACTGAGAAAAAGATTTTCCTTTTTCCGTTTCTGTCAATAACAAGTTTGATATATTTTTGACACTAGCTTAAGCTCAATTAATCCCATTATGGTTGAAAGCCAGTTTTTTTTAGTGCTGGACATTTTTTAAGTAGCTCAGGCAAGACTTACATACGTATGTATAAGCCGGCGTTGTTGCTCAGTGGATTACTATGAGTCGGAGTCTCAGGTTCAATTATCGCAAAAACACAAATTACACCGAGTGTTCCACTGCGCCACATTTCGAAAAAAATCTGCCAAATAGCTGTCCCTAGAAAGCCTCCCAATTCAAACGATCCGATTCGGCATAAAAATTATAGGTCATTTGCAGACGGGACTTACTACTCAGTTGCTTTCTTAGCCCAAAGAAACAGCGATTGACAAGAGTTGTTCTTCCTTTAATCTCAGCGCTGGTGTCATTGTCTGATTTCATAGCGAAGTATACGTAGACGAAGTCCTTAAGTACCTCAAAGTTATATCTGTCTATAGTGAAATTCTGTCCTAGACGTCGGTGTTGGGTGTCTTTTCTTGTTGACAGCATATACTTTGTCTTGCCCTCATTGACCGCCAAAACCATCTTCACCGCCTCCGTTTTAATACTCACGAACGCGCCAGTGACATCACGCTGCGTTCTGCCGATTTTGTCGATGTCGTCGGCGTAGGCGAGTAGATGGATGTACTTTTGAAAGATAGTACTTCTGGTATTAGCGTTTGAGTTTTGCACTATTCTTTCAAGAACGATGTTGATGAAGTCAAATGACAGCGCCTCGCCCTGTCTTGATGGAGCAGCGTGTATTCTCCATTGTCATACTGCACAAACGGACAAGATTTGCAGGGATGCCAAAACTGGACATAGCCCTGTATAGCTCGTCTCTATAAATGCTGTCATAGGCGGCCTTAAAATCGATGAAAATGTGGTGGGTATCCATTTGGGCTTCCTGGGTTTTCTCCAAGATCTGTCGCAGTGTGAATATTTGGTCGATGGTAGACTTTTCTGGCCTGAAGCCACAATGATAGGGACCAATTAGGTTGTTGAAGAAAGGGTTCAGGCGTTCAAACAACACGGCAGATAAGATATTGTAGGCGATGTTAAGAATATTAATACCTCTGCAGTTCAGAGGGTCTCCTTTCTTGTGGAAACGGCAAACATAATGCTCAGGTTCCATTCATCCGTCATACTTTCTTACGATCATATTTTACAGATGAGTTGGTGCATGCTCCTAGCCAGGTCATCGCCTGCCGCTTTTAATAGGTCGGCGGTTAGGCAATCTGCTGCAGCGGCTTTGTTGGACTTAAGCTTAGGTATGGCAATCTTTACTTCGTCCAGGTCGTGTGGACGGAATTGTTGGTCTTCATCGTCCAGGTTGAATGGTTCATTCTGCCTGACAGCGGGATTTAATTTATCACCGCCGTTAAACAGTCAGTGTTCAAAAGATACTTATGTTTTATATAGCTACCTGCGCCACATTCAATTCTACTAATTACCCTTATCATCTCAAATAGATATGTACTGTACATCTTAAGATTACCTGCGCAAACATTTCCATAAATATTTCTTTATTCCATTTTTCATTTACAATCCCAAAGCTTACAGTCACACTAAACCCAACAATAAACCAAATAATATCTACACAAGCTGATCACAATAAAAAAAATGATTCTTCCAAAAAACTGGAATTTTCAATTATGTAGGTATATAAAAAGTCCTATACGTGAAATTGACGTCAGTGTAAAGTCCACTGAAAGAACTTCATGTGGCAACATTTTTTCTTAGAGGCATTTCAATTAAATTTAAAATTATTTTATCTAAAAATACGCGACACATATTCCGTCGCAGAGAATAAATTAAATAAAAAGAAACATGCACATAATTTCCATCCACATGGCACACTGTAGACTACGTTACGTACCCCATACGCAATTTTATTAATAGGTTTTTTTTAGCATGTTTTTTGTTTAATTTCATTTCAATGGGCTGTAGTCTAGTCTGTACCTAGGTGAGTGACATCCACTGTCACTATAACGCGACGTACATATAGACACAAGAAATGTATAAAGAAGCAAAAACCGGTCACCGGTGCCCCAAACCCATGATGAACCAAAGTACGTAACTATGTATTTTATATAAATTAACATCACTCTTTAATAATAATAATCAGAACACTAAAATCGCACTAAGCTGCGAATTAAAAATTATATAACTCCCCCCTTGGAAATGTCAGCACTCTGCACACGTACAGTACAACACTATACATTGACAAGAAATCCCAACCAAAGGAAAAATGGCGATGACACAAATTCAATGCCACGGCAAAGTGCACTGCAGTTTATAGATAATCAATTTAACAAAAAAAATTATGCAATCGATATTACATGACCTATTAGAAAACACTGAATTTATTTATTAATTTTAATCTTAAATGATTTTTGTAGGTACTCACTTTTTCAGTTAATCGAAGCGGTAATTGGCGGGGTTAGTGAGCAGAGAGACTGTTGGTTTCTTTCTTGTACATATGTAAAATTCTACAAAAAAATATACGCAATTATATAAAACACCATAAAAAAACACTATTCGATGATATGCCACTAACGCAGGACACAAAACTCCTCCGGAGATACGTACAGGAAGATACTTTCAATCGATTCTGGACTGGAGTGCACAGCTAAATGCAACAAATATAGGATAGGTTGTTGTAACGGAATTGAAGGAAAACTTTGACAAAAAAAAAAGAATAATTATCTATGTTCACAGGGTAACTTTTTTCTTTTATAAACTTCTATCGATATTTTTTAAGACACGTTGGTTTGAGAGACGAATCGTTTTTTATACACTTCTATATTGAACCCGCTCGCACAGAAGTTTCACACCCGACTGATGTGGTTTTCCATTTCCATTAAAGTTGCCAACTAAATTGTATAAAGTTGTGATGATGGGTAAAATGAACTTTTGTTTTTAGTGCCGGCATGTGCGAGCTTTGGCCAATGCGTATACCGATACCGAACCGATGCCGAGGCCGGCTGTTATCAGAAACGATTGGAGTGACAGAGATGTACGATGTTAACAATTTTTTTTGTTTTATTGTGCGTTATTTATAGGGTGTTGTATGGTTTTGTTGTTAAAAATTGCCACAAATTGATTAATAACAAAGTTGCACATGAAACCCATTTTCAAATATTTTTAAATAGTTGCGTTCTATTGAGAAATTCGAAATTATACGAACAAACAAACCTAATTAAAAAATAACTTTAACTGACATTAACAACAGTATTGACAAACTCAATAATTTATAACAGAACTTAACAAAAAAAAAAACCCTATTTGTTTAACGAAAGATAGCAACTAAAGCAGAGCTTTATTGAGAGGCAGATTTAGGATTTAAGAATTTTTAAACAAACAAACCCACTGTGATGACTGCTGATTTGTGTTCATTTTGGTTTGCCATTTCTCTCTCAACCACTCGAGCAGTCCTATGCAACCAGCATCAATTGCTGAAGACCAGTGGCATCTATGCCAAGAAGACATCAGAAAAGCCGGAAGTGATGTGGTAGGTTTCACCCGACCACCACTACGAAACCCTTGGTTTGATGAAGAGTGCCGGCAAGCACATGCAGCAAAGCAACTGGCCTACAAAGCGGCGCCGCAGAGAAGGACGAGAGCAGCTCGTATGAGCTACTCCAAGAACAATGTTCGGAAGTTTTACCAAAAGGTAAAAAGAACGTGTCAAGGGAACAAGACCTGAACAAGAGACGAACAAGAAAATCTTGTAATAGAGTGGCAGTCGGTGCTCAGGACATGGAAAATCCATTTCCGTAGACTGTTAAACGGCAAAGGCGACACAAATTCCGCTGTCAGGCAGAATGAATCATTTATCCTGGACGATGAAAGCAAAGACTTCCGTCCGCTTGACAAAAATGCAGTGAGGATAGCAATATATCCAAGCTCAACTCCAAAACGGGACGGTTTATCTTTTTAAGGCACCAAGTAATGACTTGGATGAGAGCATACACAATTTCGTCTCCAAGATTTCCTCAGAGGAAAGTATGCCTGATGAATGGAACCTCAGCATCGTTTGCCCCCATCCATAAGAAAGGAGACTCTCTAGACTACGCCAAACATAGATGCATCAGCCTCCTCGAAATTGCGTATAAGATCCTATATCCTGTCCTGTGTAAACGCCTGAACCCATACGTCAACGAACTGATTGCTCCCTACCAGTGTAATTTTAGGTCCGGTACGGCAACGGCAGATCCTGTGGAAAACCTTAGAGGTCCAAATCGATACTCACTATCCATTTATCGATTTTAGGCCGCATATGACAGAATTTATAGAGACGAGCTATACAGCGAGCCATATCTAGTTTTGGCATCTTTGACAAACTTATCGGATTGTGCCGAATGACGATTGCTCGTTGCCCCATAAAGGTCGGCAATAAACTCACTGAGACCTTTAAGGTCAAAAAAGGATTTAGACAAGGTGATGGGCTATCATGTGACTTTTTCAACATCGTACTTGAGAGAATTGTACGAAACTCACAAGCTAATACCAGGAGCACAATTTCCCAGAAGTCTGTGCAACTACTTGCATACGCTGATATCATTGACATAATTGGCAGAACGCAGCGTGCTGTCACTGGAAGCGATAAAAATGGGTTTAGCGGTGAATGAGAGCAAAAAATATATGTGGTCAACAAGAAGGGACAGAACGTCGCGATCGCGATGGAAAACTACAACTTTGAGGTGGCTAGGGACAATCGGCTTCGCTATAAACTCTTATAATGACACAACAGCAAAAATCGGACCAAGAGTTACACTTAGCAAACGCTGTTTCTTTGTCATAAAAAGGCAACCGACTAGTAAAGCTCTATGGCGCAGAAGCATGGACGTTAACAAAGGCAGATGGATATCGTTTCGAACGTAAAATTCTTCGACAGATTTTTGATCCCATTTGCGTTGACGGGCTTTAAAAAGGAGATTTAATAGCGAATTGTACGAGGTGCGATATCGACCTGGTCAGAAAATTACGTATCAGTCGAGTAAGATGGCCAATGATCCCGCCTGAAGAGTCATCGACTCCAACACGGAGAGGCAACGCAGTAGAGGAAAACCTCACCTTAAGTGGCGCCCACAAGTGGAAGGGGACCTCAACCAACTGAGAGTGCGCAACTGGAGGCGGTTAGTCAAGATCCACCCCGGACTGTAGCGCCATCTAAGTAATTAAGTAAGTTAATGGCTCAACTAACAGCTGTCTTGTCATAGAATGCAGAACTGATCACTTACATTCGATTTGTGTATTGACTGTGCCAAGTCCCATAGTAGGTATAGTCAAAAATGTCTGCTATGTGCTTTAAAGTGGCTGTTGTCCTACCCAAACAAATAAGACATTTGGCTTAAATTTGTCGGCATTGTGAAAAAGTATGGGTGTTCTATATTTAGTCTACTGCCTAATAAAAAATGAACTGCCCTTTCCGTTGCATTTGCTGTTCTGTTACTGCAAATCAATAGTACCCTTTTTAAAAGTTTAATGTCCATTCTGCCATAACGACTTTGGCAAGTACCTATACACACATTAGCTATTAGCTTTGCAGTATCTATTTTCCTGTTTACCATTGTTTTATTATACACAATTTAAGAGGCTCGATTTTTGCGGTCGACACGCAATGAATTATAACGAGGCTTTCGCAGTGAAGCGTAAAGTATATTATTTGAATTTTAATTTATACATACAGAAACATGAGAGGCAAACTACGAGAAAAGCACAGTTGCTAGCGAACACAAACATACTCTATCTAGCAGCAATTTATTGAGCCATTTAGACTCTCCTGACAGTGCTGGGGCTGGCAAATTATCCAAATTTGTTTGTTTCTAACCATAGGGGGGTGTGGCACCATATTATCTGGAATGAATTCAACAGCTGATATTTACGTGGAGGTCAACATTTCAACTTGATTTGTTTTCTGTTGGTTCGTATGTCCTATCCGTATCTTGTGTATACAAAAGGCTGCTTGTTTGTACTTTGTAGTTGGTTCAATTGTTTGCTCCAATTGTTTTGAACGACATGACGATTATTACATAATATATTTTAAGATATGTACTAAATAGAATTGTGTGCGAAATAAACACCTGGATCGACAATTTTGAATTGATTTGAATGGACTTTTGGCAAGGTAGATACAAACTAGAATGCTTAAATTTAGAAAGTTTAAGTTAGAACACCTAACGTCACTCCTCATCCGTCATTAAATGGTTTTCGTCACTGACACACGTTTTTCTAATTTAATTAAATATGTTGTTTTTTTTTATTAAAATTTGGCAAAACATCAAAATACTATCCAATTCTTTTGGAATTGCTGATGTAATATGTTGAGGGAACAACGTAAGACTATTCAATTGCTATTGCGGTTAGTTTATAGTTTATGCGATATTTGTTGTGTTTTTGTTTTTCTACACATGATGATGTGTTGTTTTTATTAATAAATACATGTGATCGCTGAAAATAAAAAGTCCGCGTGGTAAAAAAAATAAAAGAAATCGACTTCCAATTCGACAAACGACTTGTGATATTAAATTGTTAGGTACTGTTAATATCTACAGGTTTTTATAAGAATAAGTCGAAAATTATATGTCGTAAAATACTATTTAGAAAACAGAATCACGGTATTCTAGTTAGTCACTTTCATAATAAATTTTTGTCCTGAAAAATCTTTTTACTTTAAGGCGAATTTGAATGTGCCCATTTGGCATTACCGAATTATGTATGTATTACAATTTGTTACTTTTTGTGACATTTCTCAATACAAATTTGCATGCACCAATACTAGCACACAAGGCCGCTGGACCAGATGGTTTTTTAACCGAACTATTTAAGGCAGCGGGAGACAACTTGGTGGAGCTCACACCAACTTTTATCTTCAAGATTTGGTTGGAAGAAAATATGCCAGATTTCTTATAAATGGAATCTCAGCATAGTTGCTCCGGTTCGCAAAAAGTGAGGCATCAATCCTCCTAACATGGCATTCAAGATATAGTCTGTAATATTGTCTGAAACCCTTTCCAAACGAACTGATTGGATGTACTAGTTCGATTTTAAGCCTGGTAGTAAATCTACGATGTTTGTAGAGAAGAGTTATATTATATCCAAAGAAACCCTAGAAGACTCATTGACCTACAGTGTACGTCAAAAGTAAGTGAACACCAATGCTCTTTTAAGTGTTCATTAGGGTCTTGAAACGAGGTCAAAAAACCAACTATCTTTACAAAGTTTGGTAGACGATAAACAGTAAAAAAAATACATAACAATAAACGTATTTAATTTCGAGAAATTAAAATACGGCTTCTCATATACATTCGTTTGATGAAATTTTATTTTTGGGACGAATGGAAGGGATCTACAATTTTATACCGAACTAGCGCACCCCTGCACACTTCGTAGTGCAAAATAGAAAAATAAAATAATCTGTTTTAAATTCATTTAAAAAAAAGGAATAGGTACTCCTGGGATTCTGTGTAAATTTGAACTCAATCGATTCGGTGGTTTTCGAAATATAAGATTTTTTAATGATTTTGTTATATGGGTGGTGCCACGCCCCCTTTGTCCAATTTTGACCAATCTTCACAGGAATGCTCCTTGGCCAATACCTAAGATTGTGTGTAAATTTGAATTCAATCGATTCGGTGCTTTTCGAAATATAAGATTTTTAATGTTTTTTTTTTGTATGGGAGGTGCCACGCCCCCATAACTCATGAACCAATACACATACAAAGACCGTATATATTTACAAACCATGGTATTGACGTCACCACGTATTACAGAGAACAATGGCGACAAACACAACACAATATAGATATAGATATAGATATATAGACTGAGAGACTTTTCCAGGACAGTTATACTCTCGGATGTTTGTCAGACATTCGCAAGAGATTGCGCAGTGAAAAAAAAAACCTAAGATATAATTTGTGTTTTTCCGTGGGCCGAACCTGGGACCCTTTCGCACAGTAGTCCAGTACACTAACCACTGAGCCCACATATTGAATATTCTACTTTTTTCGGAGCACCAAATAATTCCCAAGGCGGCCAGTAAGTTGATGGGTTTTGTTTTCTTCCATCAGACACCCCTTCATAACCTTACCCTAAGCTATATTTTTATTATTTTTTTTTTTAAATTCTGACTCGCACTATTGTGCTTAAAACTGTCAGATTTATGTTTCGTTTAGTAGCGTATCTAGGATTTACTTAATTCTTCCGTATTTATTATTTCCCTGAAAAATGATTTCCTTCTAATACTATAGAGGGTATATTATGATATTCTCAGCTATTTCGTCTTCCTCAAGACATAATCGGGTCTCCGACTACTAGATATTTTATGCCTTGCCTCCGTGAATTTAGTATCTTTTTTTGGAAACCTGGATAGCTTTTTTGGCCTGTCTTCGACCTGGGATGTTCTCCCAATAAGAAAAACTCTTGTTGCGTTCCCAGCCTTTTGTAGCCGAATTTTTAGCTGCTTTGGGGATTGCACAGAAAGATTCTGGGATTCTGGCCCTATGAAAGGGGTTTCTGAGCCTTTTCTGATGGCTAGTTCATCAGTTTTTTCCTCAATTTTGTGGCCGGGGACCCACAATTAACTGTTTTTTTTCTGATACTACATATAAGTTTTTGAAGGGAGTTAAATCAGTGCAGTACTGATTTGGAGTCAACAGAGGTAAGGTTAGGTTAGGTAAGGAGGCTGTCCTAAAGGGGCCACACTTAGACCAAAATTATTTGGCTCATTGTGATACCACAAATGGGAGGGAGGGGGGAATGGCCAGAAAGATTCTATGTGCCGGGCATTACATAGCGAATTCTCCACACCTCCTGGTTGCGGCTTAGTCTTTGGAGTCATTAGATGGTGGGCTAAGTGTTTTTATTGCTGATTGACTGCCCGTGAATATATGGATGTTAGCGCCTGAAATACCTGAGTTGTATATAAGATTTGCGCATTCTTTGATGGCATGGAGCTCTGCCTGAAATATACTGGGCCTTTTTCGCGTAGGTATCGAGGTATTTATTTCAATTTGGTCCATTAATACTAGCCCCCACCTCCGAGTACCACTTTAGACCGTTTTGGCAGTTTGGTGGGTTATTGCCAGCCCATACTTCTCTATTTGTGATTTCTGTGAATAATTTTTTGTTGAAGTATGTCTCTGGTAGGCGGTTTGTAACCGCAGAGATCATGTCAAGTATATGATCAAGAGGATTGAAATAAGGTACGGCGCTGACATGACGCTGACTTTTTCAATATCATACTTGAAAGAACTAGACACAATCTTTCAAAAGTCAATACCCAACATCGACTATTCGGACAAAACGCCACAAAGTACTTTCTCTACCAAGACTCTGATATAAATTCTTATAATACCATTTAAGCAAAAAAAATTAAGCGAACAATTATAACTCATAACAGCTATTTTTTGAGAAGGAAATCTGCAAGACCTTGATCAATTCAATCCTCCTTTATGGCGCTTAAGCTTGGACCACAGGATAAATAAATTTAATCAAAAGTTAATCATCATAAAAAGTTAAGCATCAACAAGAAGCTCGAATAATTCCGAATCATTTTCGTCGCTAGATAAATTTAACTAATAGTGTTAAAATATTAGTAATATGAGAAATTAAAAAAAAAAACTTGGTTACTGCTGCAAATCGTGAATAATTGACAAACAAAAAGGTCATATCACATAGGTACTGATATCTACGGTAAATCCGAATGCATTATGCATTATTTTTCATAGATTACAACAAAAGCGTTCCCTAACTATTTTGCAAGTTTCTCCCTCTGTGAGAGAGTTCATCCCAACTAAAACTAATGCCATTTTGACAGTCGTTTCCCTTTTTACTACAAAAGTAAAGAAACAAATCTATAATAATAACCTTCCATTTGACTATGTATTTAAATTTTTATTTAATTTTTTTTTAAATACATAGCTACATGTCACTAACAATAATATTAATAGATAACGCTGCCCGAGACAAAACAAGAACCGATAAGGAACGACCTCCATTACATTACTTAACAAACTTTTCCATTCTTATAATAGAAAACCTAAGCAACTAGCGATAAATTAAGCACCTGGCATAACTAATTCAATTCAATCGCCTTGATCGAGTGCAATCACTTTTATAAGTGTACCTGCACATCAGTCACTGTGACTGTGAGATCTTAATGCAACCCCTCCTCTGTGATGTTCGCTATTCTCTGTTGATGAACTTGTTTAGTTGTTTTCCCTTTTATCAATCAATTATGTCACTCAGAGTTGTCACCTCATCGTATAGCCTGATATCTACTTGCTTGAAAAATGTTTAGATTATTTTTAAAATCATTTTGATAAACCTCTCAAGTTGAGCTAACATGCGGCTGATTAGAGCGGGTGAGTGCTACGAAAGCAAAGTCAGAATGAGACTTAATAGAAACATGTATAATGTATAATGGTACGTTTGAGGAACTCGAACTGGTCATATATTTTGCTGCCACGACAATCAAACTGACACAGACAACACGCTTATAGTTCTGATATCAAGGCGATGATGAGCAATCTTATGGTGGTGTGGAATTAATTTGACCTCTTCGAGCTGTTTGCGGTAATCAATTGAAATACTATCACACTTGAACTGAAACTATGATTTTTTTGCACAATCTCATGAATAGTGGCAGCATAAGAAAGAAAAAAATGATTTTGCAAGAGCTTTCCGTGAACTATGGGTTAATGTAAATGTGAGGTCAGCAGATAGGACCATGCAGGGTTCATGTCATTTCATGATAAGCAATAGTGGGATGATAAGAATACTGTTTTTCAGTCAAAAGAATATATAGAAACTGTGAGTATCTTGAGAGGAAAATAACTAAAAACATTTACATTTTTACATTTTTTTTATAAAGACATTTTTAGGGTATTGATTTAACATGCAAGATGCAACCAGTTCCCAGAGAGATGAATTGTAGAGCGAAAGAATTTATGTTCTCTTTTAAATAGGTATTCAATGTATAAATATGAAAATCGTTCTTTGTATACATATATGTATGAGAGATCCTGTTAAATTTTGTCAAAATGACAAAATTTGACAAATATACAAAGAAACGTTGCAAAGGGAATCGCGACAAACTACTTTTCGGCAGTTCGATGTTCGTCTATTGATCTGAAACGTCAATGAAACCTATTTGCTATGAAGTGGAAAGTAAAAGTTACTCTAAAGTTTTCAAGTTTTAGAGAATGTATTTGTAGTAACTTAGGTTTCGTCAAACAGAACGCGTTATTAACGCCACGGTGAGATTATATTGACGCGACGTTCTCAACGCCAGACGACGTCAAACAGATAGCTATTATCAAATTCTCTCAAAATGTCAAACAGTTTGAATTACGAATTATTAATTTTATTTGCCATGCTACGAGATTCCCAAAAAAAAGAATGTGGGTGCGCGAACACAACATAAATAAAAAGACAGAAGAAGTCGGAGAATATCGTTCTCATTTAATTCCATTGCAATTGTCTCCCATATCACCCTTTAAAACAATGTTTTTTTACATTTCATCAACCATATCGTAAAGACATGGCTAATTTCTTTCAAATTCTATTAATATTTCCATTTGACTACAAAAATTACGCTCACCGCTCTGCGTCAGAGAAATAATCTGTAATTTTTCACAAGATAGCGTTTCACCGCCGCGTTTGACCGCCGCGGTGAGCTCAACGCGGTGTTGACAATGCGCTCTGTGTAACAGGGGATGTGTATTGCAGTATATTTCAACGCAGCAGTGGAACGCGACGGTAAAACGCGCTCTGTTTGACGGAGCTTTTAATCTATGAAAATGACTGCGGCATTTTGTTTTTCCATAAATTGTATGTGAGTGCTTAACCGAAACTCAAAATATCGAATTGAAAATTTCGAAAACTAAAATCGCCGTGATTTTGAACAACAATCATTTTCATATATTTTCGAGATTTTGTCTTTCGTCTAAGCATTGTTGTATTTTAAGATAAAAATATGTATTCGAAAAAAAAAATTTTTTCTATACAATAAGGTTCGCGAATTCATGAGAATCACGGAGAAGCGAATTTTCTTGATTCTCACAGATTTAAGTACCTAAAGCCAGAATCGGACTTGTATGGCGCGATCGGACCTGGGGCATGTACCACAAAACTACAATTTAACAATTTTACAGGCACATTTAAGCAATGACGATTTAACAAGTAACTATAATTACTGCACACACAAAAGAAAAAATGCTTCACTTGTTTGTTAAATATTCAAATTTCCCTTCTTTGTACAAGTCATGTGTACAAGTGTTCTTCGTGACGGATAGACTATGCGAAGGCACATTGCCTTAGCTGAATTTATATTACATTAAATTATGTTTTTAATGTTTGTTGGTGACATAAATTAACAATTAACAAAATTTTCTGTACCATCAAAACATAATTAAACAGTCGTCTTAATAAGTGTTAACACAGACTCTAACAAGTGGGAAATTTGATGAATTCCCAGTTATTGTACTACAAAACGACAATAATTGTTAAAATTGTTGCAAAATTCCAACACATGAATAAAAAATTGTTAACTCGTAACAAGTTATATTTTTGATTCGCTATTAGAGATTTTCAAGTGTTATTTTATTTCCTATTAAATTTGAATCATAATCTAAAAAGTTCTAAAATATTGGTTTGGTTCTTATAATAAAATTTATTGCATAATTATTCGATAATGCGCTTTATGGGTTGATGTATAGTCCTCAAGAAAAAATTCCAGCGCCCAAGTTTTTAAACTACAATTCACAGTAGCAAAAACTCCAAGGATGTGTAAGTAGTGAATCAAACGACTAGTACCTACCTAATTGTTTAAGTACTTACATAATGTAAGTGGCCCGCTTTGTGTGATTATGGAATTTAAACTCTCTTATCGCATATCGCAGGTTCTGCTCATACAACTTCGTTGCTTCCCTCGGGATATCTATGTGCTCTTCGTCAGGCAGGCTTATTTGACAACGGTTTTTTTTTTTTTAGATTTTTTGTTTTAGTTGTAGGTTGTTTGCGATCATTTCCAGACTACTATTTATGAATATTTCACTATTCTAGAGAATTTATTATTCTATTCGTGCATATACCTAATCTGCAATCTGCTTCAAGCTATGTGTATTAGGCTTAGGCCGCGCGACTGTTAAGTCGCAAAAAATGAAACACACACATTTCAATATGATTGCGCGCACATAAAATCCAAAATTATGTGCGCGCATTTACGTAGTGACGTAATTATTTTGACAAGATAATGCAAAATCGTAGTGAAACATTATGATCGTAGTGAAAGTGGGAACGCTGGCGAGGGCTAATATCTTGCTCTCTCGAAGCCGCTCCGCTATCTTTTACGGAATTTTCCAGTTGAGGTTTGAGGAACGACTTTGAGTAAAAATGTGTTAAAATTCGTAAAAATTTGTAAGATTTAAAAGTTAAGAAACAGACTTAAAATGTGGGCGGAATCGGACAAAGGTGCCTGACATCTCCCAAGACATCATCGGACCATTCTTGTTAAAAAATGCGGCTGGTCAAGCAGTAACAATTTTCAGTTCATAAATTACAAGATATGTAGTTTCAACAAGACGGTGCCACATGCCATACAACCAGAGAAACACTTCAATTACTGCATGACTCATTTCCTAATGGTTTAATCGGCCGAATTTGCGATCAGAATTGGCCAACCAGATCTTGCGATTTAACGCCGTTTGGACTTTTTTCTTTGGGGTTTTTTGAAGTTAAAGTTCTATGCAAACAAGCACGACCACCAACGCCTTTAAAGAGGAAATTGAGAGGTGTATTAATGAAATTCAGCCACATTTATGAGAAACGGTCATAGAAAATTTTCCATAAAATTGTACGTACTTTTCAGCAAGGCCATTTATCCTATGTGCTATTCCATAAATTGTGGTTATCTGTATACTCTATTAATCAATAACAATTTTAAGCTTTCTTACTAAAAAATTGTATTTTCTATTCAAATTATATTTTACGTGATTATGGGACACCCTTTAGGTAGATATTGCAAGTAAATTTTCACTTAAATAGGAGCTATCATCGAAAACCAATATGCACACAAAATAAACGGTTTAACTTGTGGCCATTACCCAAATTTCACCGAAGGAAAATATAAATGCAATATAATTTCGTTAAATTGCACAATTTAAATTTTATAAAATGAGAAATAAAAACCAAGAGCAAGAGACTCACCGATAGGAGATGAATGAATCTTATGAAACACCATGTAAACGGAACCTTGCAACAATAGCTATACCTGCTAAGATATCTTGATAAAAATATAGCTGCATATAATTTAAAAAATCTTTTCTATACTAATTTCAAAACTACACAAAACACAAGGATCACTAAAAGTGTGTAAGTAAAAGAAAGAAAAAGTAGGTAGGTACATATCTTGATTTGTATATTTTGTTTGAATAAAGCGGAACCGGATTAACTGAATCAACAAGTATGGTGAAAATAAGTGCATTTACCTAGGTAGAAGAACGTTTAATGCACATACTCCGAATTTCCACTTGCAACTAGTGACATAATTAATTCAATTTCTACGATAGGAGGGTTTTGCTTTTGTCGATTTCCATTGGGCAAGAAAAATCACTTTTTTCAGATTCAGACCAGTTTTTCTGCTCTAGAAATCAGCTGCCTGTCAAATTCTTCACTTTTCCTGATTCAGATCACTTTTGCGAATTTCGAGTCGAGGGCAAGATTCACACATACTTTCACCAATACCAAAACAAGAGACATTTTGTAAACACAAATTGCAATAAAAAAAATAGCTGACTGTCAAACAACACACTAACACAAATGCAAAAAACAACTAATCTCATTTCATGTTCCATTGGGGCAGGAAAAATCTGAGATCTGAGAGCAAAACGGTAAAAGCCCAATGGAAATCGACATAGATTCCTTGGTTTCCTCTACTTTTACAATGGCCGCGTTCCACTGACCGCTAGATGACTAGCGGCATGCCAAACTCCATATAAAAAAAACTGACATTTCAGCATTTGCGCTAGAGCTCTAGCACATTTTGTGAAATATCCTTTTCTGGGAAATTTTTCAATCCAGCGCAAAATGAACTGCTAGGTTGGAAAAAAATAACGAACTGTAAAAATAAAAGTGAAAGTGCGGAAGTCAAATATTTCCAATTTGGTGTAAAATTGGAATTCAAACTTCTATGTAATTAATATACATTGCATTTGTTTACCTACTTAAATTATAGTGTATTAATAAATATGCGGTATGATGGCACAAAATACATTTTTGACTCTCATGAAGATGAAATAATACGAATTGAAATTGGTTTTAATGTCACTTTGCCGCTGCCGCTAGATCTCTAGCGCCAGCGTTCCTCCATCAGGGATATTTATGTGCTAGATGACTAGCGGTCATTGGAACGCGGCCAATGTATACCTTACCTACTTTTTGATAACGGGTAAAAATTTTCTTGATTGAAAAGGAAACAATATGTCAAACCTGCCGCTGCTATTTATACATTTATTTAGACGAAACATTAAAAACGATTCTGTTTTTAAACAGATATTAATAGGTATGCACTAGTAGGGCAGGGCGCCCAATGCTCGCAGCGCAATTCGATGATTTAAATTTAAATATTAATGTAGGTACGTATGCATAGTGAGTAGAGCTTATTAATTAAAACCCAAATCAAATGTTTCTTTATTTTCTATTTCGAAGAAGGTAATGTATGTATTTTGATCGCTTAATCCTTAACTGTTTGAGCTTCTACTGAGAACGCATATAGTTTTCTTTGATCTACCTACAAAGATCAAGCTTATATCCTTAAGCTTAGGTAAGTGTATTTTGCAATTATTTGTTTCCATTCGGACAAATAACATTAAATACATATAGCCAACACTTATTTCCATATTTACCATTACTTACAGATACTAATATACTACATACAATTGACAGATATTTTAAGTCATTCACCGAAAAAATGCAACATAAATGGTAAATTCAATTTTCTCGCATGTACCTATTTACACTTGATTACGAACAGGCAGTTTTTTGTTTTAATTTTACGATATTTTTCAAATCCTTTGCTAATCCGGAAAAACCCAATTGCACAATGAATGACGGATATATATTATGTTTATATTGTAGAAAAAAAGTGGGATTAAATTGATAACTGGAAAAAGTTCATCAAATTTACCTGTTATTTTGGTCTCACTTGATTACGAACAGTGACTTAATCTACCAGTTACCATGTTTTAAATCAAATAAAAGGATACTTCGGGTATTAGGGAGCTTTGTTTAAGAAATAACTTAATACAATCCACAACTATAGGTAAAGGAAAGATATTAACCAAGGAGGAAATAGGCTAAATTCGAGCTTACCGGGAACAATTACAATCCATCCGTTTTATAGCCAGCAAGGTTGGAATAGGCGCCGCTGTTGTACACTGCTTTAATAAAGACCTGAAGAAGTATGGAAAAAACCGCAAAGGAAGAGTGAGCAACATGTTAGGAAAGGCGGACGATACTGAGAGCTGCTTCAAATTCAAAGCTCTCCCTCAGTAAAATTAAGGCAGAAACTGGGGGCTTATTCCCAAATGCGCGGCGGAGCGCTTTTCATGGCGATCCTCACAATAGCTGTCGCTTTTCAATGGATCGAATCGCTTTTGGAAATATAAAAATACCAATCCGCCATGAAAAGCGATCCGCCGCGCATTCGGGAATAAGCCCCCTGGAGTTACAGCTAGCAGATCGACTGTTCATCCATATTGGACATGAAACAATGAAGAGGAAACCACAAATTGAATACTTACTTACTTATCGGGCTCCCGACCCGTGCAGAGTCTCCTATCGTCAAGTTAAAACAAAAAATTTCTGTTCGTAAAGTGAGACGGGGTGTAATAGTAATTTATTTCTTTGAGTAAAGAAACGTAATCATAATGGTAGTTTTGTACTCCTGGTGCTAAAGCTCTAGCGGGGCATCTACCACCCTATATGTTAGACGTCTAACGGTTAATGGATCGCGACCAATTTATCAATAGCGTGGGTTGGTTATAAAGTGACTTTGAAATATCAATAACACCCTTGATTAATATTGACAAGCTATATATTTGTATGTAAATAGGACGAATAATAAACATGATCCATGTGTTATGTAAAAAATAAATCTTCGTCCTCAAGCTATCAGTTTACTTGAAGACATTTTCTAAAACTCTCATAATCATCTCTCCCACTAGAATCTGAGTCCAAATTAAATATTTTGCAACAAAAATTAGGAATAAGACAGCTATAACTTTGCTTGCATTTGCCTCGTTTAGTCATGCACTCTCTGCGACAGCTTCGGTCGAAACTTTTCTAGTATCCGGAACAATATTGAACTTAATGTAATTATCCTTGCTCCGCTTTTGAGTGATTTTTCCAATGACCTCCGGTTCCTTGATACTGGCTTCGATCTTTTTTAGTATATTTTCCGAATTATTTCCGTCATCGTGTCCTCCTTGAATAACAATACGAACTTCGATACCCTTACTCAACCACTTGCCGATGTTTTTCAGTCTTGAAGATAGATCGTTGTCGCTTATTCTAGAGTTGATGGTTAGGGACTTATCACTCTTTTTCGAGTGTGAGGTTCCGGAACTAGAAGTGGAGTAGAGTTATGTAAGGCATATTCACTGGGTGTCATGGGTGAACCTACGACTTTTTCGGCGTTGACTCTTCAAATTCGTCGGCTAGAAGCTCTGCTGTCGTGGCTAATCTGTAAAAAATGTATTCAAGTTTATAATAATATATACATATTTGGGCAGATTTTATTTCTTACTTGTAAATAGGTCGATGTGATTTGGGATCAAAATCCTGGACCTTAATTAGTTTCAAATCTCTGCGACGCGCCAACTTCTGCGCCTCCTCCAAGGACGTAACACTGAGTAGTTGATTTTGTTGAATAAGCGTGATCTTTGGAATTTCCTTAGACTTCTTTTGCGTCGTAGTTGTGGGATTCGTCGGAGGTTTGGTACACAAGTTTGTGGATACACTGACACACCTCAGCTGATAGCAGGACTTCAGTGCCTCATTGCACAGCCTTCTATGAATAGAGCTGCGTAGCACATTAAACAGTATCTTGCTCATTTCATTAAAATTGCATATATAAAAACAAATAGAGAAAAAACGGTAGTTTATCGAGGAAAATAATTTATTTTTGTTTTTAGCGACTTGCACTTTAACTCACAGCTGACAGAATGATTTGACAGTATAAAGGGTAAGTTCACAATGGTTGTTTTGTTTTGCTACCGCCATCTAGTTAGAAATAGATTTTATTTACTTCCCCTTCTTTTTTTTCGCACCACTAGCCGATGGAGACGGCTTTGGCAATCGCTGCACTTGCATATCCTTCAATTTCGAATTGAGTTTCACCTTCGCCTTGGCCAAGTCCTTTTCCTGTCGGATTGTCTTCAATGGCTTCGGTTTCAGGAAATTAGTCCTCTCCTCCTGTTTTATAGCTTCACCACAGCCGTGTACCTCTGGTAGCCCATGTTTGAAGCAATACCTCTTCTTGCAGTGGTCGCAGTTCTGACCCATGAGATTGGTTTTGGTCTTGCAACGCTGGTAATCGCACAGATTGTCGACTTCTTTGACCGCGGTGAGGACATCGTCCAGCTTCATCTCAACCATTTGACTGGGAATTTGTTCGAGCAAGGTGAGAGTATCGTTGGTGCCATAGTCGGGTTTCTTCTTGCCCGGTTCCACAGGAAATAGTGGTGCTTTGGATCCTAAGAAATTTAATTATTAAGACTGCATGTTTTTTCCAGATACGATTTCTAGTTAGTAATTTACCTTTGCCAGCCATTTAGAATGCAAAATGTTGTTTATTTACTTCAGTATCAGTAGACAGAGTAGACAGTAGCCAAAATGAGACAACTTCCAGCTGTGAAAAGTCACATGATATTTGACATTTGGCTGAGGTGCGTTCATGGTATTTGTTCTATGCAGTACAGTGAGTATAATATTATTTGATTTAGGAAAAGAAGAGACACTGGGTCCAGACTGGGACTGCTGAAATGCTACAGTGCACGTAAGGAATTTGTGCACTGCCACTGATTTGCTGCTGGAACTTAAATCATGGGATAAAAGTGAAAGCACATCCATTACGTTCTGCAAATCGCAGTTACGCAGTTAAATAAAGCATCTGAAAGTAAATGTATTTCTTCTCATTTGTGAACTATTTTAATATGCCTATACTATATAGCTACTTGCACTCGAAATTTGTCATTTTATAAACTAATTTACTGCCTGCAATTTTTATTTCTTTCTTCCTAAAAGCTTGGCAGCACTCCAGTCAATGGTAAAATGTAACTCACAAAAAAAACATCAGGAAAAGAAAAAATTCTGAAAAATCACAAGAAAAACAAATCCATTAAATACGCAAACATAAAATACGCAAATCAAACAAATTTATAAACATGGAAAATGCACGGGAAAATACAAATTCTGTAATTTATAGGCATATTTTTGCCAAATGCTTTGAATTATGTTATTTTAAATGAATTCCCTGATGTCAGATGTCATTTATGACAGAATCGAAATTATCAAATTTTGCATTTGAAATTCGCGAATTTTCACCATATTTGTTGAAAATATTGTTCAAAATTCGATTTCAGGTTTTCACTGTCAAAGGTTCTCACAAGGGTATACGACTACAGTCTACAGGTATACAATTTAATAATGAAAGAAGACAATAAAATAATGTCTCCAAATTATTTAAATAAAAGTGTGTTAATAAGGGTCTTACTTTTAAATTCATTTTTATTAATTCATTTTTTAAACTTACTTACTAGACAAAAATGACTAAATCTAATTTAAAACTAACTTGTATCTTAATCTAGCTTACTGGCTCTTAACGAGCACTCTAAACTTAACTATATCCTAAGTGTTAATAAGGGTCATCCAGCAAGAGATGAACTGTCAACATTCGACTATTATTGCGATGACTTTTGATAGTTCCATTACGGATTCCATAGCACGTCTGGGGATACTGGTGGACATGCATTTAACATTAGTACTAACCAACCGAAGCATGGACCGCCCAGAGAAATAGCTGCTCGGCATTGAGTTTCTTACGTATTCTGGTGTTTCTAATGCGATCTCTACGGGTCACACCAGCAATACAACGGAGAAATCTCATTTCGGCAGCTTGAAACACCAGAAATAATATGTTCTTGATGGATTGATTTGATTAGTGGATTATTTTCTAGCGTTCAGCAGCATTTTAGTAGATAATCGTCAATACTTCACAGTTTCTTACGCCCTATGAATTCTATTTCGCTGGGCCCCTGAAGTTAGGATGCCGGGAAATTTGGATGCGACATCATAGAATTTCATTCAAAAATAATATGCTATATATGATTTTTAGAACTTACTTTTTCGAAGTCAATATTATATGTTAAAGACCCATTCTCGATCTTGTTTAGGTGCAACCTTATATAAAACAAACAACACAATATTATTTTTAACAATTTTTCTAAACTACAATATATTTCGAGCTCTAAAAATTAACAAAGCTTCAACAATTTGCCTTACTTTATCCAAGTAAATAGTGCAGTGTACGGTGGTAGCCTGGTGCCTTGCACAAAAAATGTGCCTCATATAATTCTAATATCCGTGCAGAGTAAATGTAAAGCTTTCATTATAACTTTATCCAAAGACATTGTCATAGAACTGTTCCCACAAGCCTAATGGTCTTTTTTCACCCAAATTCGCTCGAAAATTTCGGTATTCCTTCAGCATTATGGGCTCCAATGGTCCCCAATTGCTAGATGGTTGCATTGCGGCTTTAATTTTCTAAAAAAAAAACAAGAAATTTGGTCAAAAAACACAACGAAAAGAATATTGGAGGTGAAAACTAACCTCCCTCAATGTGTCTTCCGGTTGTTTGTACACCGCGTAAATTGCCCAAATTGGAAGTTGCAAAACTCCAATGGCCCAGATGGCCCATGCCATTTGATACACTGCCGTTGGATATGTGATTCCCTTATAAACTAGTGGCTTATAGGTAGCTAGAGTGTAGATCAAAACTAGGAACATTAGACCGGGAGTAAAGACACCCCAACATATGCGCCAGTAGACGCCAGTTTTTACACCGAACATAAATTCAATATCCTGACATAATCGTTTCACGCCATAAATCCATGCAACAGCAAACAACTCGGCGATTGCCAAGAACAAGGCTATAAATGAACATCCAAAGAAGTCCACCAAGTTCAAGATAAACTGTCCACCAGGAGTCATGTAAACGATTCCGCAGGTAAATCCCAAAATCGAGATACTTGTTGCCAGCAACCAGTGTGGCAAGTGCTTGAAACGATCTCGAATGACTGTTATGACGCACGAGGTCATTCCAATGTTGCTTCCAAGGCCAAGGACCAGGAGCATCAGGAAGAACAAAACAGCAAAGGCCTGGGGTAGGAAACTGAACTTTGCAATTGCATCGGGGTATGATACGAAAGCGAGACCAGCACCGCCCTGAACAACTTTCGATATGTCGTCAGTTTTCGTTTCATATGCTAGATTGCCAAGTATTCCAAAGATGATACATCCAGCTAGGATAGAAGTGAACGAGTCCACTGTTGTGACAATGATCACATCCCTGAAAAGAGATTTGATTTTTGTTTGCTCGTTAAGGGCACGATTTTGTTAAGAATGCTTACTCACTTGTAGACATTTTTGCGAATGTCATTGTAGGAAGCATACATGACCAAGGTTCCGAAGCAGATTGCCAACGAGAAGAACATTTGGGTTATGGCTGCGTACCAAACCTGTCGATGAAAACGCCGGGAGGCTAAGAAATGTTATAGTTTTGTACTTATTCCTACCTTTGCATTCAGTAGTTGATCCCATTGCGGCTTCAAGAAGTATATAATCCCATCGATGGATCCAGGTAGTGTCACAGCACGAATGAGCAAAATAAACATTACGAAGTAGGGAAATAGTGCCAAGAAATAGGACGCCTTTCCAGAGCTGCGAATACCTTCAACGAACTTAATAAAATGTGTCCAGCTAACTAGAGAGCTAACAAACTTACCTTTAACCAAACTGGCTCCGATAATAACCCAAGCTGCTGCTAGGCATATCACCAAGTCCCAGTTGGGCGAACCGATACCATCATCAATATTGGCCTTTTCACGAAGAACGCCTTTGCTGTAGGGAAAATGTCCTGACTATTGATATCATTTGGCTTTGAAGAGTTGGTTTGATCTTTTTCTATAATGGCTTGCTGTGAAACCTCAGGGCCCTATTGTGAGTGTCGATAGTCAATCGTTGATCGACAACTGTCGATCGATCGAGAACTGTGATTGTCGATTGTGATCGATATTTGTCGATTTGACATTCGCTTGTAGTCGATTACAAATGTCTGATCGATGCTTTCTCTTGGAAGTGAACAAATTTTATGCGTACGAATAGCTAAAATCAATCGACGCAATCGACAATTGTCGTGACGATCGCTGATCGACAATCACAAATAAGGGGCCTCAATTTTAGCCTACTTCTATTATTTGGGGCTATGGGGCGTATGTGCAACCTTTTTCGATTTCATGGGGACAAAATGAAAATCTCCGCTTGTATGTGGAACTTTTTTGGCAATGGAGCGTTTTTTAATAAAACTAATAAAATGATAAAGGCGGTTGATAACTGAGGTCCGCTAAGGGCTAGTCTTCATTTATTCGGATGGAAACTTCGAGTAATCAGGCATGACATAAATAATATTATATATAAAAATAAAGTATTGGAGTAAAAAAAACGGCATTTGAAAGTAAATACCGTTTTTTTTTTTCAAAAGATAAATTGAATTTCCTTTTTTAAAAATTTGAATTTTCTGGTAATTGTTTGAAAATCCATCTACCAGGCGATCATGGAAGCTATAGAAAACATTTGCTATACTCGCGGGGAGATTTTCAGCCCCACTTTAAGCACCGTTCCGAAATGCTGTTGGCTCTTAGCAAAAAAAAATGGGTGTATATTATTCGGGACACTAGATGGCTTAATTAGCAATTGAAGAGATCAAGCTTCATGTCAGATACCTAATAAAGAACAGATACTGGCGATCGGACTAAAGAATGGAAACTTTGGTACTTCGTTTTAAATATTAGGTTTGTTTTATTGAACATCTATCTTAGCAAAGCAAAGTAAAGCAGACATATTATGATCAATAAAACAAATCACTGTGACTTGTCTCGAATTAGCCTAAATGTATGCAAGTATTAATGATAAACTGACTGATTACGCGATATCGGTGTCACCTGTCACGAATATTTTACATTATAGCTTTAAAAATTGAGAATCACTTCCCCTAGGGATAAATAAGTATCTACCTAGAAAATTTTACTTGACTTTGCTTATTAATGAGAAACACAATTTTTTAAAAATAAATTTTACAGAATCTGTTGGGAAAAGGAGAATCATTATAGAATTGCATGGGAGTAATCCAGCTTAAGCGAACGTGTAAGCGATAATGTCAAACGAAAATGTTAGTCTCTTTGAAACGTACAATTTCATATAATGATTTAAACTGGATTACTTCCACGAAATCCTATTGTAGTTCCCCCTTTAGAGGGATCTCGTCAATAGTAATGTCTTTAAAAATGTTCATGATTTTTTTTCCTTACGTAAAATACATTTCAGCCGATGATGTCCTATTGGCAAACAACGTCTGATTACTGTTGTCCATCTCTGTGGAATCTATACATTCAAGTCCCCATTCGGGACGACAAAATGCCCATGGTAATACCTCCGTAAATGATGCTAATAAATACTTTATTGTTATTGCCATTATTGAGGCGTAATATGTTGTTGCCACGGCAGTTGAATAGACTTGACCATATGCTACACCTACAAAGAAAAATCTTGCAGTTACAACCTCTGTAGTCGATTATTTACCTCTCATTATTGGTGCCATATCAAATGCCCTTATGCAACCACGACTAGTGAACTGTCCAATAAGAACTTCCATATAGTAGACTGGTCGTCCAATTAATAGCAAAACTATGATGTACGGTATGACAAAGGCTCCACCACCATTCTCCAAGGCAATAAACGGAAATCGCCATACGTTGCCCAGACCAACCGACAGTGATATACATGAGAGAAGGAACTCAATTTCCTTACTCCATTTTTCACGACTACTTCCCGAACTCGAGGTACATGTCACAGATTCCTGTAAGGTAGAGATGCAATTAAAAGGAAACTGAAAGGCGAGACTTTAAGCCATACCAAGTCGTTTTCCTTAGTAAATGTGGTCTGCTGTAGCGTTTCCTTTTCGCCTTTGAAATCGCTTTTCTCCTTTGGCGTTAGAGCATCGTAATCGAGTTTCATATTGGTAATCGAATCCTCTGTAGGTAAATTATGTGAGATTTATGGTTGATTTGTCAAATGCAAAAGAGTTTAGTCAGGTGCTGTGAATCATAAGATTTCATTTGGATTTGTGCTATTTTACAGTGATGCTAGGAAGGAGGTAAATAGGTGCAAAGGATATATGGAGCGAACTACATCTTTTATTTTATTAGTGTATGTGTTGTTTTTTGTTGCCTGGTCGTGGGTTCCAAACAAGAATCCATACCCATAAGCTTCAGAAATGCTAACATTATTTTCACTAGTCGAAGTTCTTCTCTGATTTTTCTGTATTTGTAAACACCTTAGTCAACTAGCTATGCCCTCAACTTTACACGCAACGTGAAATGTTCGTTCTCCTTAGTTTGTTTACCTAATCTAAGTAACTAAGCTGAGTAATTTCAGTAATCTGCGCACATCCTTAGAAAAGCATTTCCCTTGTTGATTACATAACATGCATATCGCCTGCTTCTCTTTCATTTCTCGAGAAATGTCAATGTCTGTTCAAGCTTTAATTAAATCTACTTTCGATGTGCGCCCGCCACTATAAAGCAGAACCACGATTAAGAAAAATCATTGCTAATCTTTTTCGATTTGATAAAATAAATTTAATTTCTGATACGAATCAGATTTTAGTCGTAATTCAGCTTATGGATTAAACATAAAGCTGGTTGTGCAAGTTTGAAGATATAAGACCCCTAACTTTACACCGGAAGTTTAAACTACAGTTTTAGTTTAAATTTCAGTTCAGTTCAAGAATTAATTCTGTTTCTCAGTATCGTTTTAATCTTGAACAGAGTTAATTCTGTAGTTTAATGTCGATTTCCATTGGGCAAGAAAAAGCAATTTTTTTTTAGATTCAGACCAGTTTTTTTGCTCTAGAAATCAGCTGTCTGTCAAATACATTGTCCATTGAAAAAAACACTTTTTTTAAAGGCCTCGACCCATAGAATCCGTCGCATCCGTTGCGTCGACGGATTGACATATTCGTTGACAGCCGATGACATATGAGAGAGAGTTTCTCTCATTATCTTATATTTCCACCAATGAAAATGCTTCATCTCACGCTTTGCCAACCGTCAACTGATGCGACGGACAGAAAAGTAAAAAAGATTCAGATCACTTTTGCGAATCTCGATTCGAGAGCGAGATTGACCCATACTTTCACCAATACCAAAACAAGAGACATTTGCAAACACAAATTGCAATAAGAAAATAGCTGACTGTCAAATAACACACCAACACAAGCAAAAAAAAGTAATCTCATTTCATGTTCCATTGGGGCAGGAAAAATCTGACATCTGAGAGCAAAACGGTAAAAGCCCAATGGAAATCGACATAAGTTGAACGACAGTATTCTGTCGTTAAAATCTCAGATCACTTGACACTGTGACATTTCAATTTCAAAGCTACCTATTGTCAAAAATACAAATATTTGACGTAGTTTTGCGTGTTCGTTGAAAAACAAGGAAAGGAACAATTTTGGAAAAGTCGTATAAAGTACCTACAGTACAATACTGTCAAATTCTATTTATTAAACTGAGTTTAATTGAACTGAAGTTCAGATTATATTGTGAAATCGGACGAGTTGAACTTCGAATTTAAACTCAAGTTCAGGTTCAGTTGAACTTTAGTTTAACCTTCCTCTGTGGAACTGGGAGTGAGAGTTTCAGATAGATATGTTTTTTTTAATAAGTGATTGTGACCTGGGCCTAATTTATAATAATTTTTAACCTTCAACTTAAATATTTTGACGGTCATAATGGATAGAGTTGTATATGAAAAATTTCGCCATTGTGAGTGATAATAAAAAACAAAAATAAAACTGACTCTGTAGTCAATTATTGTCTATATAACATAACTGACAGATTTAACAATAATTATAAAAATAGGGCAAGAGAAATCAGGGATAAACAGTAATTCATAGAAATCAGGTAAGTTTAATCAAAATTCAAAACACCACTTTTCTAAGTTTGACAGCTTATTGACGTGATGTGTCGGAGTTTTTATTGGTCTTGACCGGGGCTGCATTCCAGGTTTGACTATTTTAACTAAATTAACAGCGATTGTTTCTTTAGTTACTTTTTGGAATCTGTGACAGCTATTGTTACTATGACATGTTGTAGTATGAACGAAATGAACCACACTTTTGCCTCTGGTTAATTTAGTTAACTTCCCCTCCTTCGAACTGTCACAGCTCGTCAACGCTGTAGTTAAAATAGTCAAACCTGGAATGCAGCCCGGGAAGTACCGACTTCGAGTTACAAAGTCTGACAGCATTATTCTCTCTTTTGGAAGATTAGATTAATCACATGAGCACATGACTCGTATTACATCAACTAATGTCGTTTTCCATTGGGACCATCAGATTTTTATTTCAGATCTCAGATTTTTCGTGGCGAATGGAACACGATAGGCAGATTGATCTGCTTTTGTAAATGTATTAGTGCATTATTAGACAGTACATCAGCTGTGCACATTTTTTTCGTTTGTCGATGAAAACATACGAATTTAATGTGGGAAATCATATCGACGAAGAATCGAAATCCACAGACCACAGATGACGAGGAAGAAGACGAAGATGATAGTAATTGCTCCAAAATTAAGTCCATGTCCATTTTTTTACGTTTTTGTTCTGAATAATTGCTTTTCACGAGGCTTTTCGTTATTTTGTTTTGAACAGAAATTCCCAATGACGTAAAACAGCTGTGCAAGGTATATTGGTATTAGTGAGAGTGTGTGCAAATCTCGAAAATTATCGAGATCTGCAAAAAGTGATCCGAATCAAAAAAAAGATTGATTTTTTGTCCCAATGGAACACGAAAAGTGATCCGGATCAAAAAAAAGATTGATCTTATGTCCCAATGGAAAACCACATAAGTATCTTGAATTTTGAAATTTCGATTGCGACAATTTTTTTTAATAACTCAGTTATTGACATTTCAATAGGTCTATTCGCGTACGCAGTTTAATTCGAACGCAATCGGTATAAATCGAACGTAATCCCACAAAAGCTATGGGCCTTACCAATAATCATTTTTAATCTTTAACTTAAATATTTTCACGGTCACAATGGAACATTTTATGTAGAAATTTTCGCCATTGTGACTTCGTAAAAGTTAGCCTGGACACTAAAAATGATTACATATTAGTATCGCGGTATACCTACACGTTCTCATAGAAAATGACAGAAAAAGAGAAAACCAGCACCACTCTTGGGCGCAATAGGTCCACATAGGCACCCTAGGTCTAGCTTTTCACTAGGTACTATTCGTTTTGTGTGAGTTCTTTTTTTAATGGGACGAATGGAAGGGAGGGACCTACAGCTACGACTTCTATTGTATGCCGCGTTCGGCTAAATTGAGAACTGAGAATATATTCTCGGACATTTGTCAGATGTTAGCGAGAGGTGGCGCTAGTATTCTATTGCGTTCCATAATTATTACATCAGGTCACTCTGAATCCCCTCGGCTTAGATCATGCTCGACATGTTTGAGCCGAATGGCACGTGCAAATTAGGCGGGACGCATATCATAATCAGGACAAAGAAAAAAGTTAAATATATATATATATATATACATATATGTAGATTGATGTGGCTTAACGCCATTCCATTTCACATACAATTTTATGTAATACACGTGTGTAATCACAAGGACGATAACTTCAAGCTATTGATGATCATAATCAATATTTTGTAATGTAATAGCCGTTTGAAATTGAAAATATCGTTTGAACGGATGCCGACATTAGGTTAATTGCAAATTTATTGATATTTCGCATCAAGCTTCAATGAAATTTTAAAATCGCAGTATTAATAATGTGAGCATTATAAAATAAATGTATGCACATCATATCAGTTGCCAAGGCTTATCTTAGTGATACAACACAATTATATTATGTACATGGTTAAAATCAAATAATTTATTTTGTCTGAAAACAGTGCGTTATCTTGAATGTCATGGTGCGTATCTCAAAAGTTTGGGGGAGTTAAAGATACATAGTCTTAAAAAAATTGGGTGATGATGGATGGGATGTGTTGTGTTTCTGGCTAATCTGTCATAAAATAAAAATGATAACACCTAGGCTTTTGTATTTACTCTAATTTCTTGTAACTTGTTTTTGGGGAACTCAAATGTAAACATTTGTGGTGTGTGGGGCAGAGTGCAGAAAGTTAGATATTTATTTACAAACAAATATAGCTAGTTGGTCCACGATTAAATTTAGTCATTGTGAGTACAACGATTTCACGCTTACTTTTATTTGACTTGTAACATGAGATTTCTGTAGGACTTTTCTTTTTTTTTAAAGGGAATTTCCAAATCCCGGACCACTCAGACTGAGCTGGACTGAGCTAAGACCTAGAGCTTGGTACTACCAAGCAGAAACCCTTTTTGGTGATGGAAAAACTCTGATATTTGGCGTATTTTTTTGGGAAGTGAGTATAACAAAACCAAAAGTGAGTATACGAGTTTTGCATGTAAAAGTAAAAGTGAGCTAGCTATAGATTCTCAAAAAAATACGCCTATTATTCGTTTTTCTTTATTGTCGGTGGCAGAGTATTGCTGTCCCCCGCCGGGGCTCGAACCAGTGTTGCCATGAACATATTTCGATAAATCTGCAATTATGAAGAAAAAAAATCTGCAATGCAGATTCCTATGGAATCACGCAGATTTTGGGATTTTAAAAGTCTGCAGCTGCGCTGAAAATCTGCAAAATGCAGACAATTCTGCACTTATGGCAACGCTGGCTCGAACCAACGCCGTTCGGGGTCACAAGTAATGACTCTAACCACTACACCGTAGCCACCGCTGTCAGACTTACTAACCTAGATTCTTGAAGGCTCTCATTGAAACCCAGTTTTCATTTGGTGTGAATGCATCGATGAGTTTTCGTAAACTTTTTCTTTACCTTTCTTTTCAAAAAAGGCAACAACACTGCTAGACTGTGACGTGTCCGATTGCAAACAAGAGATCGTTCAGATTTAGCGACAGCAAAGTACAACGCATCAAAAAGATAACCAAAATACAAGTTCAACGATATCTTAATATTTTAATCGCAATAATCAAACACTCATGTAAAATATATTTTAAGCGCAGTAATAAATAATAACAAATAACTTTGCATTTTGATAAGTTAGTGTTTTTTTTAATTTGCATATCAAAGAATTTATAAAGTTCAAGGAACTGTGAAAATATCAAGGACAACATAAATACAACGTTTTGGTTGAACTTTGAACGAAATAATATCTAAGTAAACTATGGTCAACAATAAAATTATATATCGTCAACTAACATTGGTATCAACTTGATCCAACCATTATCACCCTGAGATCCATAACTAATTTCACGGATTACCTACATTTTTCATGCCATGTTGAACGACGGGTAAGGGAAATGTCAAATTGCCTTAGACCACAATTTGAAAAAGTAGCTGCTCAACATTCAGTACCTCAAGTTTCTTACTCAATCTCTCCAAGTCACTGCAGAAATACAACGAAAAAATCTCGAGCTTTACGATCTAACTCTTTTAATCAGCATTAAAATCTCAGAATTGGAACTGCTGCACTGAATTAAAGCCAAATAAATAAATTACACAGATTGATATTGATTGACACAGATTGACAAATCTCAAAATTTACCGATCTTGACAAATTTTACAGGAAAAATCGGCATTTCTTCGTCTATCGTTCGTGAACCGTATTTATATTTAATAAGATTGCAGCTAGCTTAAGCCAGTATGCGATATCCACGTTTATCTTCAGCACACGTGGCTCTCTTTCCACTACGCGCTAAAGTTCTGCCTAGGTCTAGGAGGACCCGAGAATGGTCATCAGCGAAGGGCAAACAATTCTGACAAGAAAAAACTAGTGGGTTCATCCCGGATATAAAATCCCAAACTGTCAAAAATAAGTTCGTGTTTCTTTTTTATCTCATGTCGATTTCCATTGGGCTTTTACCGTTTTGCTCTCAGATCTCAGATTTTTCCTGCCCAATGGAACATGAAATGAGATTACTTTTTGTTTGCATTTGTGTTGGTGTGTTATTTGACAGTCAGTTATTTTTTTTTATTGCAATTTGTGTTTACAAATGTCTCTTGTTTTGGTATTGGTGAAAGTATGTGCGAATCTCGCCCTCGAATCGAGATTCGCAAAAGTGATCTGAATCTTAAATAAGTGTTTTTTTTTTGTCCAATGGAAAATGAATTTGACAGACAGCTGATTTCTAGAGCAGAAAAACTGGTCTGAATCTGAAAAAAAAAGTGTTTTTCTTGCCGAATGGAAATCGACATCAGACATATCAGAAGAGCTCAGAATTTGTGTTTCTTTTTTCGTTATGAGCTGACTGAGCAGGCTTTAAAAAGCTGATTACGCACTTTCAGTCACATTTGACAGAAAAAAAAAAATTAAAAAATAAACAAAATAGTTGGAATGGCGGACAAGCTTTGTTGTTCTGGCACAGAAGGTAAACCAAATTAATAAATAACCATATGACAGCTACATATGTGCACAAAGCATGATGCTCAAGTGTGTTTCAAAAACAAATCAGAAGGATCTGAGCACCCTCAATGCTCGAGCTTTATTCAGAGTTCAGCTCAGAATTTGGTTCACATGATAACATAGTATAACATGGTATATTGGTATTGTCGTGGACAATCAGAACAAAATTGATCGAAATTTACAATTTTAAGATATAAGATAGAAGATTTGAGTATCTGTACAGAGATAAGATAGCACTACTTAAGATTATGATATGTTGGCAAGAAATTTATGTATGTGTGTTTAAAAATGCGTCTTATCACGCGTACAATTGTTGGCTTGCGTTAATCTACTTATCTCAGAATAAAATATGTGTCTGCCATTGCATATGGATCGGATAGGCAGTGTCGACGCTCGAAGAAGGGACTTTAGCCAAAAACAACAGGCCTGGGGTGGGATTCTGTAAAATACGAAACGAAAAACGCTTTCGTTTGCACTAAACATGTCTATGATAGATCTGTGGCAATAGACAGAGGCAGATATTGTCGAAACGATATCGTTCGATCGTTTAAATTTTACATAATCTGGCCCGTGGTTTTTAAAAAGGAGTAAGTTTTCGCATGTTGGCCTTCTAAAAGAAATCAATTAATCAATATAGGAACTTGTAAAAAACTTTTAAATAAGCTTAAACCAATTATAAACAAGTAAAAGTGTTATCATCGGCCTGGCCGATGCTTTGATACCCTCCACTGAATAAAAGTCCTGCAAAATGTTTGCCACGCGAGTTAGTATGTGTCTAACATTAGTTTTGTATGGGAGGTAGCAGAACTACTTTACCGACATAGACAATTTTCAATACCAACCTGACGACGGTTAAAAAAAGTTCTTTCATAAAATTTCATTCACCTAAGTCGATTCGTTTGGACGCTAAGGTGTTTTCAACAGACAGAGAGATACATGAGTCGAATATTGGCTTTGTATGGGAGGTAGCAGAACTACTTGACCGACATGGATCATTTTTAATACCAACCTGACAACCGTAAAAATAAGACCTGTCACTCAATTTTAGTCGCCTAGGTCGATTCGTTTGGACGCTATCGTGATTTCAACAGGCGGAGAGACACATTGGTCTACTAATGGTTTTGTATGGGAGGTACCAGAACTACTTGACCGACATAGCCCATTTTCAATACCAACCTGACGACGGTAAAAAGAAGTCCTTTCACCAAATTTCAATCGCCCAGGTCAATTCGTTTGGACGCTATCGTGCTTTCAACAGACAGACAGACAGACAGACAGACGGACAGACAGACAGACAGACAGACAGACAGACAGACAGACAGACAGACAGACAGACAGACAGACAGACAGACGGACATGGCTAAATCGATTCAGAATGTGATCCTGATTCAGAATATATATACTTTATAGGGTCTCCGGTGAATCCTTCTTGGCGTTACAAACGTAATGGCAAAGTGAATATACCTTCCTGTGGAGGGTATAAAAACAGACACACACATGCGTGATGCAATATCTACAAACGAAAGGCTTTCCGTCACATTGCGATTTCTCGCATCTGTATGGGAGGTTCCAGAACTACTCGAACTTCGGTAGCCTAATGCCGAATTCACAATGTGGCATTGACGCGTGCGTTCAGTAGAACCACTTTCTTATTTTTCGTCTATTTGACGGCGTTGATATTTCAACGTCAATTAGATTATGTTTAAGGTAATTGTTGGGGTTACATGAACTCCCTTATGTTTATTACATACTAGGTTTTGTTTACTCGAATTAATTACTTTATTCGAAATGGCGAATATTAACCCTCATTCCGAGTGGCGTTTCATAATAACGACGTTCGATGACAGGTAAGTTCACATCCCACATACTATCCAAACCAGCTGATCTACAGTGCTGACAGATAAATGGCGGTATCAGTTTTTTGTTCATTATATTTTTCGAAAGAAAATATAACCTCAAAATGAATAGTGTTGCAGTAGTGATGAAGACGAGTAGAAGGACAAACATCCATTTGAAAAACTCAATATAATAAATTATTTTTAGAATGTCTAATACCCAATTTCACAATGGCAGCTTAAGTCTCGGCTTAACGAAGTGTAGGATTAAACATAAACTTCTCTTAATTAGTTTTTGTTTTCACAGCCGATATTTAAGCTTGGTTTAGTTAAGCCACTAATTGAGTGTAAGTAAGTAAGTGAGTAATTATGAAACAACAATTATCATGAATATATAAACCTGGAAACTGTATGGGAATGTGTGTGCCATCTATGCCATCTAAAACTACGAGTGTGCGTGGAAGCGAAGGAAAGCTGTTAAGGAAATCTTCATATAAGTATTTAATGGACGAAATAAAAGATAAGCTCGTGGAAAGCACACGGTATATAACCAGTGATGTCATTTTGAGGGATTTTCTGCGAATTTTAATACGTCCGAGGGATAAAGGGACATTTTAGATATTAAAGGGATTTTAACTAACATTAATTCTCGGAATTCCATCAAAATAAACAAAATCCTTAAATTATGGATGGAAAGGGATTCGTCAGAAGTCTTCTTCTTTGCATTAAATAATTTATTTTTCAGCCATTCATTGTTGCAAAAGGACAGTCCGTTCTAAAAATTAAGTAATAAATATGACGAATTTTATCATTTTTACAAAGACATCCTTACTTACGAACACATCCAAAAACATCCCGACAAAAATTAATAAATACTTTTGAATATCATTAAAAGTATTCGATTATTTTTCTTGCTAAAAAACTGATCAGAACAGTTTATTCGCTTCTAGCGCTAAGTTTCGCTTAGCAAGTGTCTTAGCATCGAATCTACTATGGCCAGTGCAATTAAAATGTATGGGCGCAGTATATTAGCTTTGACCTGTCCAACCTTTCCAATGATGCCAAAATTTACATGAAGTAAGTTCAAATTATGAGTAAAATTAACTTTACTTTTGTCTAAATAATTATCCCGACGACTGTCTGCGGACCCGGCAGAGGTTGTCCTGCCTGGTAATTTTTCACTCGTTTTAGGTAGTATTTTCTTTAAAAGGTCCTATAATATCGATTTTACATTGGGGTATAATTTCACAAAAAAAAAAAAAATTTTGAACCCAAAATATTAATTAGAAAGCAAAAACGAAATGAAAAATCACCTCAATCCGACTACAAAACGTTTTTGTTGCTTACTATAATTTTTGAACCTAATTTCATTGAACAGCTATTAGTAAAATAATTAATTAAAAAAAACTCATAACATAAGAAAGCCCATGTACGGCATACTCTATTAAGACATTCCCAAGCCAACGCGAAAGCGCGAGCGGGAAATAAATAAATGGCGATGGCGTTATATCCCACCGTTTCCCGCGCGAAATTCGGTCTCGATTTCGCGTTGGTTTAAGCAGACCTTTACTAACTTTAAACATAGTCAAATCGAACAAGTCAAACCGAGATTGAAATGTCAACGCCGCCAAACGCGCGTAAAAGCAGAAAGTATAGGTCTACTTGGGCGATGCGTTGAAGTTTACGATATTTACGATCTGAAGGCCTGAAGCCGCATTTTGGCTTGGACTATATTATGAATTTGTGGTTTCTCTCAATCAGTCAAAACATGCGTGCGTCAACGCGACTGAGAATTCGTAAAATAAATTTCGGCATTAAATTCGGCGTAACTACTAATATAGTAAGGCGACTGAAACGATTAAATTCTAATTGGAACTTAGAGTGCTGGTTACAAAATTGTGGAACAGGTTATTTATGAATCAATACTATCTAATCAATGAAATTAAATTGTGTTTATCTGATGCCTTATGATATGTAGTACGATATTAACGAGTAGTTTATAGGCAAATTAATTCAAATATTTTATGCGTGATAGGCAATTTAATTGATATGCAGTTTAAATTACTTTATAATATAAGTATGTTTTGAGCAGTGTTGTTATGGACTTTTTCTGAAAATCGTGTTTTTGGGGTTGTGAAAATCGTAATTATCGTATTTTGTAAAATTGTTAAGTTAGTATAGGGTAGGGTACTTATAAGGGTACTTAGAAAGATGTACAATTCTAATGAATATTATAAGCGGACACATGCAATTGCTGGGTATGTCCAAAGGCTGGCTCTGAGTATACCATCCCTTTTTGCATAAGTCGCAGAAGTACAGGAGCAAGCAGTGTAAACGGGTGCCGGTCTTTTCGACAAAATTCATTTCGACTCATTATCGACTCGCATTTAGTTTATCTCCCAATACTTGTTTCGCAAATTCCCATTCGGTCTTTGAATTATTTTGCAACGTGTTTATTTCGCAATGTTTTTCCCGCGCTTTTCCATTTCGCTTTATACAGCATGTTGTGTTTTTGAAAGAATTACCTATGTTAATTCCTGTTATTTAGACAAATACAGACGAATAAGGAGTATTTAAAAAAAAAGATGACTATTCCGATCTTGGCACTTGCCTTTAATGTTCATATGGATATTCTTTATGTTTGTTAATAAATTTGAATTGAATTCTGAACAAAAAAAGGAATTTTATTTTTTTTAAGTGTAGTACCTATTATGTAGTTCACCATTTCATTAATTGTATCTTGCGTTGTGATTTGTTCGCATTTTGCTATTTCGCATTGTATTATTTCGGGAAATGTTTTGTTTTACAATCTATTAGGTACATGATATGTTATAAATTTCGCCGCGAAATTGCTTATCATTTGCGAGATGAAAAATGCGAAATGATGTTTTTGCAATGCGATTACAAAGTAAAATGAAAGATTGCCTAACAAAAATTGCGATTTGATGAAATGCGAAATAAATTAAAAATAGGACAATAAATTGCGAAATGATTATGGCGGAATGATAAATTGAAAAAAATAGTTCGCGAGATGACCCCTACCCAGTGTAAACACCTATACTTTTCAATGGCAGCACAATGGACATATTCTTGTTTAAAGTGCACCTCATCGAGGACCACCAAAAACCAATCATAGCTTTTAGTACCTACCTAAAAACTTGGTTTCCATTACTCGGGTGCGAACCTTTTAAAGTATACAGTATTCTTATAACTTTCAACAACAGTAGTGGTACTGAGGCAATTACACTTGCTCTAAATGTTCAACTTAGTCCCAAAATTGCGAAATTAATATTTTTTGATATCGAATTCGAATGAGTCATCAGCGTTCTTGGACTCGATACGCAAACGACCAGCAATTTAAAAACTGGGTTAATCCCACTTCCCCCATTCAAGGCGGTTATGTCCAGCAAGAATCTTTTTTTATGAATTTCTAGAACAATTAAATAATAACTTCTTCGAGAGTGCGCCTACGAGCATGTTTAACGGTAGGCAAAACTTCAGGACTTTGGGCCTTTATAATAATCATTTTAAATTCTCACCTTAAATATTCTGTAATTCTCAAGATATCTATAATTAATTTGGAAATTTTAAGTTCGTAAAATGTTAAATGGACACTAAAAATATTATTAGAATATACACCCACCGCTACGCTTCGCTACTAAAAAAAACACAATCCATCTTGTTATGAGTAGAAAAGATCGCTACACCATGACGTTTAGAGTCGAAGGGCTTGAAATGCAGTCCAAGGTATGTTGTGTAGATGTACATTTTGATACTGGTCTAAATTTGAAAACAGAAGACATACCCAAACAAATACAGAAAACCAAAACAAAATATGAGCAATATCGAAAGTCAATTCCTTATAGCGACAGTAAGTTGATTAATAAATTAAAAAAGGGACTCCAATTCCTGGAGCGCTAACACTCAAATTTTCCATTTCCTATCCATTTTCCTATAAAGCAGAAACCAGTTTTTTTGTTGGTAAAATGGTCAAATGGTCAAAATGCCAACGAAAATTGAACAAAACTTAAAAAAAAATGTAATCATTCTCATAAAAGTTATCTATAATAACAAATAACTCAGCAATTAATGGTAGATATACCTAATATAGATATTTTTTGCAGGGAATATTTTTTTAAGATAATAATCTAGCACTAAACCACGGGAGCCGGCCAAAGCAGGGACCATTGGAACCTAATTCAAGCCTTTAACCTTTCTGTAGGCATATATTCTGAGGAATTTAGTTATTCCCCGACATGTGACATATGTATTTTGAGATATTGTAACATATGAGACGACTAATGCACTTCTCCTGAAACCATAAAACAAGCAAACTTTGTAACTAGCATCCTGAAAACATATTTCCAGAAGACTACAAGTTACAACATATTAAGTGCAAAACTAGTGCTTATCAGATTCTGTTCGCCTTTCCTGTTTCGAATTTTTTCTTGTTTGATTTGTTTGTACGTATTTTCAAAATTTGGTAGGAAGTAGTTGTTCTTACACCAAGGTTTGTAATTTGTAATTTTGTAGAAGTCGTATTTGACTTCTTCTAAAATCGTAAATATCGGAGCTAAAAATCAGCAAATCGTAGAAATTAGGCCAAATCAAGCAAAAATCGGAGCGTCGTATTTGCTTTCCAAAATCGTCAGAAATACGATATTTACGACCGTATAACAACGCTGGTTTTGAGTGATAATTTCAAAGGCGTATAATTTTGTCCGTGCGTTGATGATTGGCAGGACATGTTGCGGTGATCGCCAGCCAGCTGATGTATGGTATAGGTACAAGATACAGTAATTAAAAATTTAGTTGCAAAGTTCAACCATAATTTTACTTTCTAATTATTTATACTTATGACTGATACTACTCATAGGGATTGAAGTTCCACATAAGCTCTTATGTGTCATCCTATGCCTTACAAAAAGCAGCCCATAAGCATTTAAGTATGTAGAACATAAATCGTTATGAGTGCGGTATAAGCAAACGGCTCATAGACTAGCTATAGCTAATATAAACAATGAATAACTTATGCATTAAGTAAGCAACCCTGTTTGCAAAAAATAAATACATTTATGAATTTTTAATATACATACAAATCGAGATCACCATTTAAATAATTATGGCTCGCATTAGCTTTGCACATAATGTAAGGTAAGCACTTATATGCTATAATATGGATTTGTGGATTTTTCAAGGGTTATTAAACAACATATTCTTTCCTTGTTTTTAACTGCGCGTTTTTGTCCATTATTATGCATAGATAAAAAGTATCTCGTATCACTTTTTTTGTCTTATTCTACGGTGATGATGGCTGATTTGGAGAACCAATATAAGCTGAAGCATGAGCACATTATGGCAATAGGATTGAGGTTATTCTTGTTGGTGTTAGTTCCTTTCGTTGAATAAACCGAAGATGATTTTTTGCAGCCGCCTGGGTTTTTAAGCGCCTGACGTTGGTACATTGATTGGTGGTGAGCATGATATGTGTCGAATTTCTGCTGCTTGCAATGCCAAGCTAACACGTCTTACGACTTCTATGACTAGATTTTCTTACGGGTGCAGGCTGTAATATGATCAAGTTCTTTAAAAGAAACGCACTTTAGTTTCCATAAGTATATGGAACAATGCACTTTATACTTACTTTAGTTTTTTCTTTTACTTTTCTTCTCTTTATCAGCTACCTATAACTAAATATTTCGCACTTTATAAATTCAAGCTTTTGCCTTCTTTAACACTTTATTTCTGCTTTTTTGGTTCCAACTATATAATATTATTGGTTGGCTGAAACAGCGCTTCGATCGCAGAACAAATAATGGCGTGAGGCCACGCCAAGATACATTCGACGGAAATGGGTCAAGCACATGCATCGTGCGACACCTATCTGCGAACTCAAATCTGAGATATTAGTGCAGGGTGCATTTTGCAGGTTTGTCAATTTGATTTTTTTTTGGTATGTGTCATCAGCCAACCTTGGTGATTTGTGTCGATTATGTACTGGCACACGGCATGCCAAATTTGAAAAAAGCAGGTCATTCTGACGTCGGTGTAACCTTTTATGGTTCGTTGAACTGTAATTCCGAACAATAATATAACGGAAATGTTTGAAATATAGGCTTATAGGTTCTTATGATTAGGTCTTAAGGGTGTTTTATGAAGAGGGCATTCAAGTTTCATAAAATGTGATCGAAATACCTAAAAAGGGTGTCTTTCTAAAATCTCATTAAAAAATGTTTTTTTTAATTAAAGAGGACATATTTTCAAAAAAAAAAAAAAAATAATAATAAATAAATAGGTGGCGCAACAGGCGGGTGACACCCAAGGCCTAGCTTCTCGCAACCATTCGTTTTGAGTGAGTTTCTATTTTTGGGACGAATGGAAGGGACCTACAATTTTATGCCGAGTCCGAACGGCTAAATTGAGAAGCTTTTTCATGACAGTCATACTCTCGGATGTTTGTCAGACGTTCGCGAGAGGTGGCGCAGTAGAAAAAACTTTAAGATGTAATTTGTGTTTTTTCATGGATCGAACCTGGGATCCATCGCGCAGTAGTCCAGCACACTAATCACTGCGCTACTGCGCCCACGTATATTTTCAAAATGTCCTTAGAAATATTGGTAGATTTTGGATATTATTTTACCCTGACATCCTCTTAACCATAAAAAAGTACATTTCTTCCACAAAATGTCCTTCAAAAGAAAAAAGTATTGTTTTTTTAAAAAAATGTGCACGACTGGGTCGCACGTAACTTTCTCGTTTATTATGCGAATATCGCAGAATCTCAGAGTCATTTCAGGAAAATTTTACGTTTAAAATCATACCCACTCAAGATGTACATTGTACCTACTCAGGTTTAGTAACTGAACCCTTGTATTAACTACAACACTTTATTACTATAAAATGTCACTCCGAACTGACACTTGAAGGAGGCAAGTAGGCGATGAATTTCGAATTATATTGGCACTGAAGTTTTGGGCTTTGCTAAAATATACCCGGTGTGAATACAGATTGGGATTTGGGTAGTCATTTAGAAATATTATTATAAAATGGCTATATTTGAGTTTTTTGAGAAAAACTAAGTAAGTGATCATGTCTAGAATGCATATGTTGTCTTAAATAATGCATCTTACCAACAATCAAATTTAGACTCGACTTTAATGCAAAAGTCGAAACTAAAAAATATTGCGTACCAATAACTAATTTATCCTCAAGTTAACGCTAATGTCGACTCTAACTTTCGAACCTGAGAAAGTCGTGTCTAACCCATGGTTTAAGAATAAGTGTCATCGTAGTAGTGTAATTCAAAGGTGGAATGTCAGTTTATTTTTCATTTGAAATTCTTCATAATTATCTTTAAAATTGCATAGATAGTGTTGGCGGTAGAGTGAAAGAATGAAATCTGTTTTTGTGTTGAAAATAAAGCGGCAAATAATCCTTCATCAAAAGCAATGTGTTCTTTTCTCTTTGATGTTTGGGATCTTTGTTTTGTAAAGCGTCTTATTTTAATCATCTCCAAATGCAATAGAGTATGATTACCTACAGCACATTTTTTGCCTTTTTCAACTTATTGCAGATGGATATCTACACTTAAGAATTATTCAAACTACGAAATGTGCTTTGTGCATTAAATCGCAATTATTTATTTTCAAATATGTAGTCCATTTTAGCTGCGCCCTGACTCCTGTTACAAACAAATTGTGTGAAACTATTGATGCAATTTCACAAAACAAAAAGTTTCAAAAAAAAAGAAGAAAAAGAAAAAACTGAATTTATGATTTGATTTGCGCTGGAATAAAATGTCAGTTTTGCGAAAATCGTACTAGCTTTGACAAATGTTGTACTAGAATTTGTACTAAAGTAATTTTTAGTAAAACGTTCGATTAATTTGGTTATTGGTAGCTCAAAAGTTAAAGTCGAAACTAAAGTTAGTTTCGAAATTAGTTAAACACGAGTTTAGCGATTGTTTATTGGTAAGGCCCAATGTGTTTCGATCAAAATCGTTAGAGCGGTTTTTTGTAAAATTATGCAGAGAAATGTTACAACATTGGATTCGAAAAACACTGTTATTAAACTGTTTAGCTAAAAACTGAGTGCAACGTATATTTCACGATATAGGCATTACATTGTAGCTAAATTTTCATCCAAATCGAAAATGGCGTTTTCGAGATATGAGCAGTTTTTTTTAAAGTATGTACTATTATAAGCGATGGCTACAACTTTTTCGTCTACAAATAAATAGTATTTAAAAAAAAAAAAAAATGGAAACGTCGGCAAAAACCGAAAAAACGTCTGAAATTTAATAGAAATCGCCTGAAAATAAATAGAAATCATCAGAAAATCAGATATTGGAAACGTCTGAAATAATTTTTAAAACGTCTGAAGACAAATAGTAATCGTCTGAAAAATATAAATTTTCAAATTTAAAATATAGATACCTATTGAAAACATTATCATAAGTTTGAGTAAAAGGGAATATTCAAGATTATATTTTTTTTTAGACAAAAATAATGCTGACGATTTCAGATTTTCAGACGAAATTTCAGGTTTTTCTAACGAATATTTAAAAAAAGCAAACAAAAACTAGCAAATGAATATGAACAAATTAGAAAATGAAAATAATTTCTTTTCAGACGAAAATGTTTTAACCATAAGCGATTGGGGTGGATATCAAAGGACGCAGTCATTTGAGAAACAACTGAGTTTGCAGTCAAGTTAAGAATGACGATAGTACCTTAAAAATAAGTTTTTGTTTAAATCATTTTTACCGTTTTTTTTTTCAAAAGTAGGTAGGTACCGTTGTTGGACTTTTTATCGAAAAACTATAGGTATGCAGTCATGTTAAGTATGTCTACATTAACTCATCTATGGCTAACAATTAAGAGCATATCTTGGGTTGACATACATAGATTTATGGCTATAATGGCAAGTTAAGCATAGTAAGATCGAAATAGAAAAAGGTGCATCCCCTTTTTTCAACCCTTATAGCACAAATTTTGAAAAACAATGAATGAGGCGTGCAATAATTTTGACTTATCTATGAATATATAAACTTTCAATCTCATACGGCTAACGGTTCGTGAGACCCCCCTTACTCTCCGCGACCCCTTTAGTCCTCACCAATTCCCACCTACCCTATCCTACGGCCTAATTTGGCTACACATCTATAAATCAAAGAAAAAAAATTATGAAAATCAGACGAATGGTTCTCGAGTTATGGAGGGACGAACAGACGGACTTTGTAATTTATACAGTTATTAAGATGAAGCGCCAAGCGATAAAACCACACTGAAAAATTTAAATATTAAGTTTTATCGAAGAAGATAGACCTATTTCGCCGGTAACAAGTACAGAATTTGCCAAAGAAATTAAAGAAGGGAGACATATAAAAAAAGGCCCCTATGTATTCGACAATGCTGGTAAAATGTTTACTAGTCCGAAATCGCCAATTTTGATTTAAAAATAAGTACTCCACAATTGATCAGATGCATAGAATTGCCGATAAAATCGGAAAAAGCATTTGAAGAGAAATTTGTGTTCTCTACAATATTTCTTGATACAGCATAAGCTTTTGATAAAGTCTGGCACAAAGGATTGATTCACAAATTACAAAAGTAACTGCCGAGGCAGTATTCGACAATTCTGGAGTCATGTATATCAGATCTATTCTTCAGAATCAACCATCAGACAGAGTACTCAACATTAAGACAAATTTAAAGCTGACGTGCCACAAGGCAGTGTGCTAGGTCCAGTGCTATACCTTTTATTCAGTAGCGATCTGTCAGAAACTGGACAGAGTACTATGGCAACTTTTGCAGATTGCTGTGAGAGAAACGGTTTAAATAGTAACAAAAAAGCTCAATATTTCGGAATGGACCGAAAAATCACAGATTATTTTAGAATGATCTAAGGCTACAGTTATAGCTATCAGTAAAATGCATCCGTAAAAACACGAAACAGAACAAAACTGAAACATTTAACCGTAGCATATCATAGGAATTCAGTGGAATACTTCGTGAAACTGGTTGAGATGTTGAACAGAAAAAGTTCTTCGTACGGAAAAATGATGAAATTCTTTTTTTAGAAAATTTAAAGATCAATTGCTTAATTTTTTTTGACGAATTAGTTTTATAATTCAAAAGCAACTATTTAAGACCAAGAATGAGGTCAAAGATTAAGTTTACGTGCTCCAAGAAAGTGAAACAATTTTTTTACGGATGCATTTTACTGATAGCTATAACTGCAGCCTAAAGTCTGTCCATATTAATTTAACGTCCATATTAATATTCCAGTATACTATAGATCAAAAATGTAGTGGCACAAAGTTCCACAAAAAAGTTGCTCAAAAGCACAGAAGTCGACTTCTTAACCACGTTAACTTAGAAATAACAAAACTTTTAATTACTAATATTGTAATCAGGGCTCTTGATCTACAAGAGTTAGCTAAGACCAAGGAAGTAGGTAATATTTTCAAATAAACGTCGACAAACGGCGAAATTTTCTTCTCAATTTTTTTTTCAAACGAGTTAAAAAATAAGTTGTCGATTAGTCGAACGACTAGGGATAACGAAAGTTAGTCCCTGATAGGTTTTTTTTTTTAGATAGGGTTAACGTCACATCCCTCGCGTACTAACATTGCAGTGTCTTTCGATGATTTTTCCTTTCAGCCAACCTCCAAACAGAAAAAAAAGTATAAGAAGTTCCGCCACTTTCAAAATTATCTGTTTAAGGACTACATGCAACTGTTGGCTAACTCTGTACCAATTTAGGTTTTTCTTTTTTTTTCATTTCATTATTTTTCATTATTTTTCAAACAACCAATAAAAAAAATAACAAATTTCAAAACACTACAATTAACATATTTGACTACTTAACTACAGTAAATTTTAAAAATTATGCTACGCTCACTCTCCATGCAAACAATTTACCACCTTCCATCACTGGCACGTATCCTTTCTTTCGTATCAACTTTATTGCACCTTTTGTCTTGTATGTATGTATATACCGATTTAGATGATATCCTTCACTTGAACACTATTTATCGCAGCCAATCCCGCCAAATGGATGCTAAGAGAAGAATTTTCAAATTCAACTAACCGATAGCTAGTATTTTCTGCAACTGATCTCGAATATCTCTAGACACTGAAATATAATCTCTGTCTCCGACTGCTTCAGCAACAGATTGAAGATCTCCAAATATCTCAGAAACTGGCTCCAAAGCTCATCAGTGCATCTATGCGAGATGAGCACTATCGTGTCTGTTATCACATCATTTGGCTGAGATTAATTACATCACTCAAATCTATCTTGTACTCTTGTTCTTGTTGGGTGTGATCTTGCTCGAGTGATGGCTCAGCATAATGCACGCGTCACGTTTTGAGTGAGTTGATTTCAATTTTTATAGTCGACTTCCTCGTATGGGCCAGACAATTGATTTGCATTTTCACTCAATAGTGCAACAGACCATAATTGATCGTGTGCTGACTTTGATTCTTTGCGGAACAGATGTGTTGGGGGATGTTCTGTTGTGTTGGGGGGTAGGTTTTGTGGGGAATTTTAATTGCTTATCTATCAGTGATCAACATTGATTTAATGCGTGCGATGGAATTGACACAAAAAAGTCGGTTGTCTATTCAATCAAGGATGTGCTTACACTTGTGCGATTATGTGTGCAGTATGAATGAAGATTTAAGTGTGAGTGAAGTTTTCCAGACAATTGATTCTCTGTGTCTCGTTTATGTAAATATTTGCTTATAAAATTGTTTAATTTAAAAGAAACTTGTAAAAACTAGAAATTATCAGTGATAGAGGTTGAATACTTCTGGGAGGCTACATTTGGTTAATCTATTCAGCTGACGGAAGAATTAGGTACGACACGCGCTGACAAACAAAGCCGAACAGTGGTTTTTTTTTCAGTAACTGTTGTAGGCAATATGAGTGATCCAAGGACCGCACATTTTTGAAATCGATCGTTACTTTAGTGTAATCTTCTCGTGCTTTTTAAGGTTCCGTACCCAAAGGGAAAAAAAATCGGTACCTTATTAATTTGGCTACGATGTCTGTCCGTCTGTCTGTCCGAATCGATAACCAAGGTACCTTTTAGCAATACGAATGACTCTCAAATGATTTAAAAATGCGTTTGACTATAAATTCGCCGGGCATATCTTTATAAGACTAGAAGTCAAAGAGTGATCTGATCGCTATACACTTGACCAATTTAGGCCAATAAAAAGTCGGAGATAATATCATGTCAGTCAACCTATTAACCTAATGATTTGATCGGGTTAGTGATGAAATCTCCTTTTCCAAAATCCCATTTCCAAAATCCCATGTGCTGAAATCCCTTACTCCAAAGAGAAAATCCCCACATGACAAAGTCCTCCATTTTTAGATTTGGTGTTATTAATTCTGTCGCCGCGGCACCTAAAAATGGTGTTAAAAAGTGAGATAAGCAACCCCCCTGCTTGTGGTCTCTGTAGGATTTCGAGTAGGTGCAAGGTTGGGTATGTGGGAAATTTTGGCATACCTAGGTGATTTCGTCCCGGGAGATTTTCGAAAAAGAGAAAAAAAAGAGAGATTATGTCCAATAAGGGATTTTGGAAAAGGGGATAACGTAGCGATCCCTATTTGATCGTCCCCATTGATTGATTGTTATGAGTCTATAGACCTAGAGCATCACAAAAAGCGGGTATCTGTTAAACAAAGATGTCCCGGTGGGTGGTATATCTACATTAGTTTTAAGACTTGTAGTGAAAGGACCAAACATGTTAAAATGAAGCATCGCCCCAAGGCCAGCGCAACATTCTCTATATCAAATAAAGTTCAGCTAAAATGTGAATTCAATGTCGACTTTCAATTTCATTTCGCAAGCTTATAATTTCAAAGGCATTAAATATAATTGATCCGATTGATCCTTAAGCATTTTAATTAAGGGCAGCTTTCAATTAAAATAGATTTATTTTGCTCCAGTTATTCGAAATGCAATTAGTACTGTTTATATAGAAAAAATGATTTCATTTCCGATATTGTTGCTGATAGCCGTTTACACCGAGCGTACAAGTTAAAAGGGACAGTTAGACAAATAAAACGTTAACTAGAGAGGTAAACTGTAGCGGTAGCCTAAATAAGTAAATCCAAAGAGCTTGTTGGTTAATTGCGGATGATATTGTAAACTTTTTTTTGGCTAAAAGATACAAATGCAAAACAGTTTAATAAAATAAATTATATGACAATTATTTTTAGTCGCACTCACAAAAATATATTTGGAATAACAAAATGCTGTAAAGCTAGTAATAAAAGCAGTAGATAGTAACACTGCAATAAACAATAAGCGCGAAAAGCTAAGTTGTTGCAAAAAATATAAGTTTGTAAATAATGGTTGGCGTTGTTTCTATTATTGCATAAGTCAAGTCTTTGGAGGGTTTCCACTGATTTATGGGTGTTGTTAACGTTGAGGTAAACAGCCCTTTGACTTAGTTAAAGATGTACACGATATCACTTTAAGAAACCGCAAATGCAGAGGCCTGGAATTATAGGGCGAAATATGATTATTGTGTGTTTGTTTTTTTTAGAAAGTGAATTAACTGAAACATGTACCTATGTATAACCATCTGAAAAGGGATATTCGATATTTGTTACTTTTGATGAGCCCACGAAGAGGAAATCGATATCCATCCGATGGATTGTGGAACTGGTGCCGGTATATTCTCGGAGGAATTAAATTTATACTGCTCAAACAGGCTTCCTGTTAGTGTCTTCCAAGCAGAGGTTTTGGCAATCTTGGAAGCGGCCCGTAAGATATTACCATTTCCGTTGACATAAAATCCAAGCCAGTTCACCCCTACCGCGAAAAGCTTAAGTTTCTTTGCTCGCATCACGTCACAAATCTCTGCTGGGCGCTGGGTCCCTGGGACAGCCGGCAATGAGAGGGCTAACGAACTGGCGAGAAATGGATCTGCAATGGTCCAATGGATCATGATCAAGCAGGAGAGTCGATAAAGTCACCACTCTATGTATAATCTTAGAGTGAAACATGAAAACAAACAACAGATGGAAAGAACTAACGAAGTGAATATCACGGAAGCTTTGGCAAGAATACGACAGAGGGGGTGCCATTAAGGTCATTGCTATTCAAGGTGGTAGGGACTCTAAAGGGTAATATCTTCCTAACAAACCATATAATAAAACTAAACTTCAAAGATAACGATATATGTAGAATTGTAGACGAAGATGAAGAGGTCCATGAGGATGGACCTCACTTCCTCTGTCACTGCCCGAATCTCTGTCATTTGAGGAACAGAACACTTGGAAGTCATTACTTCCATGACTGACAAGAACTTTCGGATGTCTCACTTTCAGATCTTTACAATATTTTTGAGGATATCAGGATAGCTGGACGGCCGGCCGGAATAACAAGAAGCTAAACCATCTCTAACATCAACGGTTAATCCCACACAAAAGGGCATTGCACTTAGTTCACAAGGACCTAAGTGTAGTATAGTATGGTTCACCCTGCTTTTTTTTAGATTTTTTTTTTTTAAAAGCCCGAGAAGCCCAATATGACAGTTAAAATTGTTGGTCATTTCATTTTTTATTCGTTTTTGGCGACTTTGTACATTTGGTCATTTCAAAGGGATTTGTCATTAACACATGATTGTATCGGGGTAGGGAAGCCTTTCGGCTGCATCAATATAAGTGCTATTCATTGATATTGGCCAAGGGTTCTGGGTTCACTTTAAAAACAGAAGACAAAAGATCTTAAATTAAATGACCAGAATGATGTAGTTTCTGATAATGGAGACGCGTCAATCACATAAGCACGTCTATGCGACAAAAACACTCGATGACAAAATCTGTCAACTTCTTTTGAAATATCAAGTGGGGGTCTATACTGCAGGTATGAGAGCTGAAAATCAGAGGCAAGCTATACAAGGTGAAGAGATCCGGTCCCATGTCTCTAAGGTACACCATAATGAATTGTAGCACAACATATTTATAGAATAACATAATTTGGGACGCAGTAGCGCAGTGGTTAGTGTGCTGGACTACAGTTTCAGGTTCGATCCCCGGAAAAACACAAATTACATCTTAAAGCTTTTTCTACTGCGCCACCTCTCGCGATCGTCTGACAAACATCCGAGAGTATGACTGTCATGAAAAAGCTTCTCAATTCAGCCGTTCGGACTCGGCATAAAATTGTAGGTCCCTTCCATTCGTCCCAAAAATAGAAACTCACACAAAACGAATGGTTGCGAGAAGCTAGGCCTTGGGTGTCACCCGCCTGTTGCGCCACCTATTTATTTATTTATTTTTAATTTGGGACGATGTGCCGATGCCGAGCCGGGAGATACAAAACAGAGGCAGAGTGTACTTGCCGCTGATAGCTGATTGCGTTGCGGCAATAATTATCGCTAGCGATACACAGCGCATGCTAAAAAGCACTTTTTTTATTGACACTTTTTCGCATACTACGTTCTATACAGTTTTGGAAAATATGTTCGTCAAATTTCTTGACGTTATGGAAAATTATTCCTGGATAGCTAGAAATTTCAGGCAATATGTTGGGTAGGTTAAAATAAAATTGCGTATTGCTTATTGACAGTTGCTTATTGAATGTTGCCTCAATCTGAAAGCCACCTAAGAGATTTGCAAGAGAATATATTAATTTTAGCTCTTGAAACATGCTAAATTTTTTTTTTATCTTTCCACCAGCAAGTCAGAATTAGTCAATCTAAATTCACCACATTTTTGTTTTGTTAATTTGTTTGTTCAGTCTTAACGGCCCAACCCATAAAATCCGTCGTATCCGTTGCGTCGATGGATTGACGTATTCGACGGAACAAACCGTCCCATAGAATCCGTCACCGTAGTCCGCAATTGGAATCTTTAAAATAATTTGCATTTTATTAAATTCAAAAATATCAACAAAATTAGTTTGATTTAAGTTCATTAGAATATTTCTACCAATAAAAGTAAAGTAAAAGAAAGTAAACCAACTTTATCCGTCGCATCCGGAACGTACGTTGCTTATGGGTCACCTTCCATGAACTGCTAGGTATTATATCAACTTGTCAGTCGATTAAGTTGCCGCAACGGACGCGAAGGATTCTATGGGTCGGGGCCTATACACATCAGATAAAAAATGACGTACACGAATAGAAAAACAAAATAGCGGAAGTCTGGCAAAAATTGAGGGACCAGCGGCAGCGGGATTGCGAGTTGGGATAGGGAGTCTCAGTATGGTCACAAACAAAATCTAGAACTTGGATCAAAAGCGTTTGCCATCCTGATGAATAAAATATAGGTTAAAATAGGGTTGTAGAAGTTAAATATTTTAAAATTCAATCGAGCAGTCTTAGTCCTAGGTATGTATTATTTTTATGATGCCATTAACATGGAATTCGCTAGTTTCATCTTGATGTATAGTGATGGAAAGCAAATTTGGTAATAGAAACGAAACTATACAATGAAGAATGTCCTAAGCAAATGACGTTTAAATTGTTCTTTTGGCAGTACAATCTGGAAAAGAACAAAGTTTTTTTGATCTAGCTGCGAGACCGTAATGTTACGGGGGTTCCCAAACTTTTCCATACTGCGACTCCCTATACAGGTTCTAATGTTTTTGCGACGCCCTTTAAAAGCACACAACGAAACAAAGCACAGATATGTGAATATAAGCTGAGCTTACTGAAGATTCACTAAAGGGGTTTTCAATGAGGATTGGTCGACATTGAAATGGAATAAAACAAGCTGTGTGCAAGGTATTAACGAATCCCATGTATGTCATTATTGTATGGAATATAAAACCATGCCCGCCGCAGCTTCTGACGTTGTCACGGATCCGAGTGGTCCAATCTGCCGCATAGATCCGGCTAATTTGAGCGATGGCATTGGTTATGTTGGGTTTGCTGCGACTTCAGGCAAAGCCGCACAAGAAAAATTTAGCGAGGTTAAATCGCACGATCTTGGTGGCCAATTCACGGCAACTCTGATAGAGTATCAGATAACCATACCCTGCAGCTGAGTGACACATAGCCACCTCTTGCTGGAACCACGTGTTAGCAGCATCGTTCTGTAGTACTCGCCGTTGATGGTATTGGCCAACGTCATGAAAAAGTACGGAACAATAACGCCACCTCCAGTCTAAAATGCGCACCAAACGGCTTTTTATGGATGCATTGCCACCTCGTGTTGGTTGGCGTCATCCCATATATGGCAATTTGGTCATTCATCAAAAAATGCGGCCCGTCGCTAAAGATGATTTGTCTATGGTCATTACATTACATTACATTACCATTAACTTTGAGCTCCTGGTTCAGTTGGAACTTGAACGGGTATAGGCCCACGTCTCGACGCAAAATTCGCCAAGTTGAAGTCTGCAAAATTCGTATACTTTTTTTGCACGGCCAAACACAAGCCGATGCCTAACATCGAACGAATTCTCGGGTGGAAACGAGAAGACCGTGGTGAGAAAATATATTTATACGCTCATATCTATACCCTCACCTACTTGAAACCCTTCTAAAAATGCCTCTACACTTCACATACCTACTCACTAGGAAAGTAAGCATAGTTTTCATTTGCGAAATAAGTCATTTTTAGATTTTAGAAAATTTAAATGAAAAACAATTTAGTTCGCTTGTAATCTCGAAGGATTTTATTTCTAGGTTTTTGTTGTCCTTTCTTTAACTTTTGAAAAATCTTCTTCGGTAAAAAAGTAATCTATTGTTCAAAATGGATTCTGGTAAAATCGAAACCGGAAAAGGAGGTACTATTTTGAAATATTCTTCAATTCTCTCTTTTCCTTCATTTTGTGCCTTTTAGATGGTAAATCCCCTACAAAAATTTCAGCAGTATCTGCAAGTACATTAAAAATTGATCCTTCAAAAAAGAAGACACCAAAGAACAATTTTACGCAGTCGCTATCAAAAATTCCAAAACTAGAAGTGAGTTAACATTCACTGAGTTTCAGGTGGCCATTTTAAACTTCACAATTTTTCCGGTAGGTTGGAAATTCTCCTGACGCCAAGAAACCTTTAATTGCTGTCAAAAAGATCACCAAATCGCTGGTGTCTAAAAATGCAACCAAATCGTTACATTTAGATCTGCATAAGACTGCAAGTCTGTTACCTTCAAGTAGAAGTAATATGAATACACAGCGAAGTTGTACGGTACCTCCATCTAGGTATCGTTTTGCATAAAACTGTGACATTTCTATTTTATTTAGTGAACAGTAAAGAACAAAGTCCACCTGTCAAGCTACAAAAACCACAAAAAGAATCGACATCACGAGTTGTAGCTAAGAAGAAATTAATGGCATTTGAAAATGTAAAAGCAAAACTTAAACTATGTCAGGTGAGTCTTCTATAGATACCTTGTATTCTGTTGTTCATGTAAGTTGTCATTTTGGTCTGAAATTATGTACAACGTCATGGCATCGACATATTGTACATTGCTCAAATTCAGGGCTACATCAATTAGAGAAATATGAGAAGTAGCTATACCAACATTTTGGTCGCATTAAATCTGTACTCAAAATAATATTCAAAAATCTGTACCACTAGGCGGTTATCTGTACCGTACATTTATATGTAACAACCCTGGTGCGATGTTGATCGATTACATAAAGCTCATCCCATTTTTCTGTTCTTAATTCTTGCGTTAAATTGAACGCTTGAAAGCTAGCGGAGCGTCAACATCTACATTTCAGTGTATTCGATTTCGATTTCAAAATTTTCGGAATTGAGACAAAGTGAAATTGTGATTTCGAAATCATTTCGGAGTTTCCGAATCGCTCGAAATGCAGACCACTGAAAACGAATTTACTCGATTTGCAATTTCGATTTCACTCGATTTCTGGAACCTAGCTGTAATAGTTGCATTGTCTTATAATAGAGTCCGACAATAATTTTACGTGTCACTAGTTATTTAGCAATCACTGAAAGGTGGACAGTCTGTGTCTACTTTCGTTTAGCATAGCACCAGGTCAGGGTTGTTACAAATCGACCATCGGAATATGGGTGTACATATTTTTACATCTAACGTTTTTATATTCAATAGACGGAATATTTGAGCAAATGGGAAGCGGTTAAGGATGAACTGACCCCAGAAGAAGGAAAATGCGAACTTATTGCCTATGTGTCGAACAACAACGGACAATTGATTGCCGATAATGAACAAAAATTCAAAATCAAATGCGGTGAGTTGTAATTAGTTAATATTTATGACAACGAGTGCAAACACTTTCGAGTACAAAAAGAGGTAGCCATTTCTGTTTTCAAAGCCCAACTGTTATTAAGGTCGTTCGTCACTCTGACGCTATCGTGGTGGGAAAGTAATTTTTTACCTTTTAGTTTATGATTTTAACGAAAATTACAAAATTACTTACCTAAAGTAGCGCTACAGTCAGGGGTAGACCTGGGCCTCAACCAACAAGCGTCTCCAGCCAGCAAGATCTTTGGCCAGCTGTATCCAGTTCCGCACGCTAAGTTGGTTAAGGTCCCCTTCCACATGCGGTCTTCCTTTACTGCACTGCCTCTCGGGTGTGGTTTTAAAGATCTTTCGAAAGGCTAACCTTATCTGCTTTTAGTAGAGTCCATGCCTCTGCACCATAGATTAAGGTCTTATAAAGGGTCACTTTTGTTGTTCGAGGGAGGGCTTTGCTACTCAGTTGCTTTCTTAGCCCAAAGAAACAGTGATTGAAAAATAGCAAATCCTTTTATGTTAATGACGAAAACTCGACAATTTTCTTTCACCGCTTGATTTTATATTTTAACTTGCATCCATTTTGATTCCATAGATGTAAAAGGACTTGACGATTTTAAAACCATAGTAAAAAACTATGCGCATAACAATTGTAATAGTTTTCTAAGCTTATTTGATCGGTTGCACAACTCATCAGAAAAGGTAAGATCAAAGTTTCTTTCAATTTTAATTTAATTTCTGATTTTATTTTTTCAAGAATGGCGAAAACTTTACTGAAGATGATAAAACCAAATTGAAGAACGATAATGTAAGATATCACTGTTCTTTAAGTTATTCTACATACATAATACCTAGTTGGTTTTATTTTTCACAAGTTAAAAGCCTTAGATGAACTTTTGAAGAAAATTGAGAGCTGTGAAGCTTGTGATAAGCCCTCTGAAACTCCTAGAAATTCTGAACTCGAAGTGAAGGTTAAAAATCTGCTAAAAGAAACTGATGTACGTTTATTTTTTGTTTTGCCTTGGACTTCTGACTTTATTAATAGCTTAATATAATCTATTGTGTAGGAACTTCGAAAAGAACTTGAAGAAAGCCAAAATGAGCTATCTAGAATTAAGAAAATCGAAGCGGATAAAAGTTCGTATAGAAAAGACTTGGAAGGGAGGGATAACCTGCTTAAGGCGAAGCAGTCGGAATGTGATGAGGTAAGTTATACATTTAAAAGAAATCTCTTTATTGGACAACGGACACGCCCTCCTTTTGGGGACGTTCTTTTTTGTAAACATTTCCGATTGTGATCAATTCTTATATTGAAAATAGACCAATTTCAAGACAGAATTGAATTACAAAGAAACAGTCTGTCCGTGCGATAACTCTCGCGATTTTAATTTTCACCGATATAGTAACACCTTATGTAGCTGCTCGGTTCCAATATTCTGAGTTTAGTCGGTGGACGAATGGATTAAACTTACAAGTCGACCAGATGCCCTTTATTTGCTAAAGGAAAAGGAACGTGTCTTAAAAAAAAACGTGTAAATTTTACAAAAACTTTTACTGATAATAACTTACTCGTGGCGAAGGTCGGATAATCCATATTTGCAATGTGACTTCGATTTGCAGTGTGACTTGCGAATTCGATTAGTGACATGTGAAAATTATTAAGGAAGAAATAATAAGGCCTTACACAAAAATGGCTACCCCTTGGATACATATATCCAATGCCGAAACTACTTGTTGAAAAAACAACCACTAACGAGGGGTGCAAGAGACTTTCACAGGGCGCAAACTATGATCGGAGTGGCCCTGCTTATGGCTCTTTCCATTTACATTCAATACTTCGAGCTGGCATTTTCCTAAAGCTACGATTACACGGCCATTTTTTCGAGTTATTTAAATGGCACTTTGACGTAAAAATCCCGTCACTAAGCAGTCATTTAAATGTCGCTCTGTGCCATCGCCATTTTTGGCAGCGTCACTAGGAAAATGGCGCACCAAATGACATGAATTAAGTGCCATTTAAATGGCGGAAAAAAATGGCCGTGTGATCGCTCTTCAATGACGCATAGGACAAATGACTAAATGGCATCCCAACGGAAAATTCTAAATAACTCGCAGTGTCCGGCATTTGATTTTGGGACACAAATGACGACGATAGTCATTTCGTGTGATCGCCATTTTTTCAATGATCAATGGTCGCTCTAATGCGAAATTTTTTTCTGACATCACAGCGCTATTTAAATGACTAAAAAAAAAATGGCAGTGTAATCGTAGCTTAATACCGGCTGCACCGCAGCTTTTTAAAATCGAAGGTTTTGAATGACTGACATTTTACAATCTAAAAGGTTGGTTAAGACTTAGGACTAGCACAAGACACTGATTAAATCTTTCTTTCCTGTCAAAATATTGTCTGTATTATTGGACTCCACAATTACATAATAACGGTACTAGTGTTACTCACTGGTCACTATTCCCAAAGATTTTTTACTTGTTATTGAAACTACACGTTGTTTATAGCTTTGCAAAGTTGGAAACGGTCGAAAGTATAATGCCACGTCTCCTAACCTAATATTCTGCCTTATTTGAATATCACGTTATTTATGAAGCCTAAATAAAAATCACATTCCCTTTGCTAATCACAATAATTTCAGTTGAAGAAACAGTTCGAATGCCTGGAAAAATCTATTTCAAGTGATAAAACTATCCAAAGAGAACTTCAAGAAAAGCTGACCAACAAGACAGCTGAAGTTGACGAATTAAAGACAAGGTGAGTCCAATTGTACACTATTATAACCGTGTCTAAATCAACTCCCATTTAGGCTTAAAACAATCACTGAATCAAATGAGACCCAACAGTCTAAAAATAAAGAACAGGAAAAACGGATAAAAAAACTGGAGGCTGATCTAAATACTGCCCAAAAGGATGCCGAAAAGCGAATTGAACATTCTATTAGAGGTAGGTTCCGGCCTACCAACAAACATCAGATTAACCAATACAAAATAACTCCTTTTTAGATCAAGTTTCAAAATATACCAAGAAAATAAACATAGTCGAAGAAATGCTCAAAATTGCTAAAGACGAAAGAGACACACTCGAAATAGAAGTTCAACGCTTGACAAAGGTTGAGGAAGTTTGGAAAAATGTTCATTGAATAGAAATAAATTTTACTTGATTTTAGGAAAGTGCAAAGCTAAACGAAACGGCTGCTGAACTTTCGAAGCTCAGGGATAAAGCTCAGCGTACGGATGAAGAAAATCAAACTTTATGCCAAACTGTCAAGTGAGTGGTCCAAGTTGATTGTGACGAACATTTTTATGAACGACTCCTATTTTTAGGGACTTGAAGATCAAACTTCAAAATATTGAAAGTCAGGCAGGAGTAGATGGGGTGGATCATGATGAGGTTGGTTTTAGTTCTGAGACGACTCGTTCTTATCCATGAACGAGAAAGGGAATTGCTTTTGTTTCGTATGTAAATTCGAAATTTCGAATTTCGTATTCTTAGAGCTCGTTCATGGATGCTTGAATATCTCTGACTATGTATTATATAATATCGTATCTGTTACCGGCTTTACAGCACAAACCACATGCCTAACTTTTCGATTTCGAATATCTATTAGTGATTTTTAAGTAATTGAACTACAATAGTTTGACTCAACGTTCGTGTTAAAATTATTGCGTTACATTAGTTATGTAATATGTAACATTGCGTTACATGATGGTAGTAAAAAAAAAACTTTCCATCCAACAGTTTGAGAACCTTAAAAAAGCCAACAACGTTAAGAATACGAAAATCGAAGCCTTAGAAATGGAGCTAACCAAAGCCAAATTCAATATAAGAAAACTCCAAGAGAAGATCGATATGGATCGAAACTTACTCAAGTTACGCTCCAGTCTAATTGAATCTCTACAGTCAAAGGAAACTACCCAGAAGCTTCGATTGGAAGACTATTTCGTTGAAGTCGGCGAAAAGAATAACGACATTCAAATGGTGCGTTCGAATGTTAGAAATCATTCTAGTTCTAACCATAGAGTTTTCCAATTCAGCTTAAGACCGAACTTGTAACAAAAACAGAAGAATTTAAAAATCTCTTCTCCACCTTGAGTACAAAACAATTGGAGCTGACGCGACAGGAGCATATGTTCAAACTACTCCAAGAGAGCAATGAGCGAGCTCAAACTTTGCGTGTCAAGCAAGAGGCTAAAATTGGACGACTGGAGGAGGAACTTGCCCACCTAAGGCAAACGATGTAAGATGTTTATAAATGTGCGCATGGAAATCTTATAGTTATTTCTTTTGACAGTTCCAATTCCACACAGTACCAGAATGTCATATTGCCAAACAATGACTTGGCAAAAAGTCTCTTTATGATCGAGGCAAGTCGGTACGATGATCTTAATGAAAATCTAGGCTATTACCTTGATGAGAGGCGTAGGAAGCGTCATATCAACGTCAATGTTAAGAAGTATGAAAAGTGAACGACCAAATTCATTTGTCCAGTAGGTATGCATGCAGGACTAAATTGTGTTGTCTGTGAAATTGTAAATATACTTGAAGGCAAAATAAATGTCAGCGATGCTTGAAAATTTTAAGAAAATCTATGTTCAGTTCAGAAAGACTCAGTGTAGCTCATGGTGCAACTTCTGTGGGAGCATAAGTAGCAGCCAGAGATGTTTTAGACCTGGGGCCCTTATGCACATCACAAGGTTTGTTTCCCTTTAAAAAAAGGGAATGAAAACTTTAAACCCTTTTTTTTTTTGAATGGCTTGGTTTGGGGTGAGAGTGTGAGATAATTATTTGGGATATTTGAGGGAAATTTATGCCTGTATTTAGAAAGTTCCATAATTCCTTGACATCCAAATGCGTAGCCCATCTTATCTACGAGCAGTAACTGGGCAATGTGACAAGTAAAAAAAAAATAAATATTTGGCGCAACAGGCGTGTAGACTCCCTTGGCCAAACTTCTCACAACATTCGTTTTGTGTGAGTTTTTATTTTTGGGACGAATGGAAGGGACCTACAATTTTATGCCGAGTCCGAACGGCTAAATTGAGAAGCTTTTTTTGGACAATGTGCCAAATACCCCCTGCAAAAGCAGATGTACGATCGAGGAATCAACCGCTTAATTATTTTTTCCCACTATACTATACTTCTGAGATTGAGATCAGCGGCCAACTGCGTAAGCGCGGAACTCCTTGTAAATTCTGGTCTTGCCTACAGGTGACGTCTTATTATTTAAATTCTAAAGTCGCTTTTGTTAATTGACATAAAAAAAAAAAAAAAACTAAATAGCTCTTGATCAGCGCCCGACATGTTTGTTTGTTAGTTCTGCTCTTACATTGTAGTGAATTGTATAGTCTTCTGATAAGGAATAAGGACATTTTAACCAGAATTTGCAATGACTGGACAGGTGCAAATGAGATGGATAACAATTTGTTCATCTTCTTCCATCCAGCTTTACAGAATTCATCTCGTTATAGCTTTCCACAATATTGATTTTCTGAGACTAGTGTCAGCAGCACCTAAGTGACCACTAGATGGCATGGTTTCGCATATCGCATTATAAATTCAAATAAGACGGAAAGCAACCAAACACTATCACAATCTGGACAATCGGGTGGTTAAAGTCGGAGCGTATTTAATACGGCTAACTTTGGAAAGTGGGTCAAGCTATCTACAGTCCTAAAGCAGGGTAAAAAGTAAAAACCATTGACTCGACCGCCAAATTAATTATCTTAGTCAGTCATTGATACCAAACTCGCAACATACTAGCCATGGTGCTCTCCAGTCTATTGATAGATATACAAATTGTCAGAGCATTGTACAAGTTCAACATTGCCAAACTATCATTTCGCATCTTCAGCCAACTCCATTAAACAAAATGGGGAAGTCTATCTATAGCATATAGCCCCACTATGAAACCATTGCATTTTCAGGGTGAAGCCAAATACCTGAGAAGGTAGGCACATGAGCCGGAGTATTCTGCGAGTCCTTAGGTATAAGTTACTCGTATAAACTCTCAGATGAATGCAGTGTCTTCCAAGCTGAAATAGTCGCCATCGACAAGGCAGCTAGTACCATATATACAAAGAATCTCGACCCTTCCAAGATTACAATCTTCGTAGACAGCCAGGCGGCCATTAAAGCACTAGACAGCGCAACTATCAAAGCAAAGACAGTCAAGGACTGTCAAAGAGCCCTAAACAAAATAGGCGAGAAACACATGGTCACGCTCTGCTGGGTTCCCGGACATAGTGACATTGATGGAAATGAAAAAGCAGACAAGCTAGCAAGAACTGGGTCGGAGCTTGATGCAGTAAATGGCATTGCATCAATAGACATCCCAATTAGTGTAGCAAAAAGAAATATTGACCAAAAATCAAGGGAACAAATTAACACCTCCTGGTCTAACAGACACGACTGTGTTATATCCCGTAGTCTTTGGCCAAGAATCGACGAAAAAAGAACAAGATGTATTCTGAAAATGAATAAACGAGAAAAATGAATAAACGAGATATTGGTACCATGGCCACAAGACTGGGCATTAACCCACCAGACTACTGCAGGAGCTGTCAAGACATAGAAGAAACGGAGACCATCAAACACCTGCTCTGCGAATGCCCAAACCTCCAAACCAGTCGACTTCGATACATGGGGGATAGACTTTTCGGAGACCTAGAGGACATAGTGCATAAATGGACAGAGAGGAAAATGATATAAAATCATAATGTTCCTCTTTTGTTATACCAATATCCTTTTTTTGTTACTCTATGGCTTGACCTACCACTGACGAACACAATCAGGTTTGTAAAAAGTACGGGATGGTTTACTTAGTAGACCAACCCCGCCAAGGAACAACTCCAAGAAACCAGGTAAAGTGTTTATGCATGTTTTTTGTGTTGTCCAATAAAATGAACATTTTTATCCACGACCCAAAACCAAGGGATAACAATGGACCAAAAGGCCCCCGTGGTAGCACAGCACTTTTAAAGCTGTGCACTTGCCTCAAACCTAACCTAACCTAAATACCTGGGAATCATCCTTGACAGTAAACTATCATGGAACACACATATAGAACGTATCGTAAACAAAGCCACCAGATCTCTTTGGATCTGCCGTCGAGTCTGCGATAACAATTGGGATAAAAGACCCCGGATAATATAGTGGCTCTACTCGCTTGTGGTTAGACCAGCGATCACCTATGCTGCCGTGGTCTGGTGGGTAAAGATTAACGAAGTCACTATAGTCAAAAAGGTAGAACGGATCCAATGTATAGGTATCACTCGAAGAATCTTTCTCTCAAAGCATCCCAGGAGGTTTTTATCCGCTTTTGACAGGGTCCATGCTTCTGCACCATATAGCAGAACCGGGATGATTAAGGTCTTATATAATATCTCCTTGGTTGTATGAGAGAGGGCTTTACTTCTTAGATGCCTTCTTAGCCCAAAGAAACAGCGATTGGCAAGAGTGATTCTTCGCTTGATCTCTGCGCCGATGTCATTTTGCGAAGTGATAGTGGAGCACAGGTAGACAAAGTCTTTAACTACTTCGAAGTTGTATCTGTCCTTCGTGACGTTTTGTCCGAGTCGCCGATGTTGAGAGCATATACTTCGCATACTTCGCAGCATATACTTCGTTTTGTCCTCATTAACAGCCAGACCCATCTTCGCCGCCTCCGTTTCGATGCTTGCAAATGCGCCACTGACAGCTCGCCGCGTTCTACCATTAATGTCAATGTCATTAGCATAGGCAAGTAGTTGAACGGACTTTTGAAAAATTGTACCTCTGGTGTTGGCTTGTGACTGTGAGTTTCGTACAATTGCTTCAAGAACGATGTTAAAGAGAGTACATGATAGCGCGTCGCCTTGTCTCAAACCTTTTTCGACATCAAATGGATCGATGGTGTTCTTGCAGACTTTGACGGAGCAGCGAGATTTCTCCATCGTCATCCTGCACAGACGAACGAGTTTGGCGGGGATGCCAAAACTTGACATGGCTTTGTATAATTCGCCCCTGTATATAGGCCACTTTAAAGTCGATAAATAGATGGTGTGTATCGATCTGAAATTCCTGGGTTTTTTCCAAGATCTGTCGGAGTGTGAAAATTTGGTCCATGGTTGACTTTCCTGGTCTAAAAACACACTAGTGTTGCGCGATAATCCAAAACTGCATCGATACATCGATATTTTATTATCAAGATGAAAATACCGATGCAAAAAAAAATCGGCCCATAAAAATCGATAGTATCGATAATATCGGTTTATATGCAAACTTAAAATTTTCCTGAGTTTTCTATTGATTTTTATTAAAAAAATATTTTTATTGTTTAAGCCCAGTATCCTGCTCGCGCTAAATTTTATCTCCCATACAAAAATGTCTACAGAGATAAAATTTAGCGAGGCAGTTTAGCAAAGCAGTATCCTGTTCCGCACGCTAAATTCTTACTTTCATATAGATGGGACACACTTATTGTCAGTCCGATATAACAATACTGTGTGTTATACGTACTACGTACAATTTTGTTATACTCGGCCAAGAAAATGTCTCCACTGATTTAGCTCGCGAAAGAATTGCTGGGTACATTAAATCGGCGATAAATTTTGACATTTTCCAAACAAAACAATTTTTTAATTGAATATTTCTTTGAATACTTGATAATCGATGTAAGTGAGTAGGAAAAAAGTGAAAAAATAACAAAAATCAAAATATATGTGGCAAACAAATTTGGGTGTGTGTCCTATCTATATCCTGTACAACGAATTTAGCGAGCATTTATCTGTGCTGTGGAGAGAAAAGCGCTCGCTAAAAGCCTAGTATCCTGCTCGCGCTTAATTTTAGCGAGCGCTTTTCTCTCCACAGCACAGATAAATGCTCGCTAAATTCGTTGTACTGGATATAGATAGGACACACACCCATATTTTATTGCCACATGTATTTTGATTTTTGTTATTTTTTCACTTTTTTCCTACTCACTTACATCGATTATCAAGTATTCCATGAAATATTCAATTAAAAAATTGTTTTGTTTCGAAAATGTCAAAATTTATCGCCGATTTAATGTACCATGCAATTCTTTCGAGAGCTAAATCAGTGGAGACATTTTCTTGGCCGAGTATAACAAAATTGTACGTAGTACGTATAACACTCAATATTGTTATACCGGACTGACATTGAGTGTGTCCCATCTATATGAAAGTAAGTATTTAGCGTGCGGAACAGGATACAGCTTTGCTAAACTGCCTCGCTAAATTTTATCTCTGTAGACATTTTTGTATGGAAGATAAAATTTAGCGCGAGCAGGATACTGGGCTTTAGAATACTCAATCCATTTCTATTTCACAAAGGAAATAATTCAATACAATAATTTAACTTTTTTTGATTGATTTTTGAACAAAAAAAAAATTTACAAGAATACCCAGGAGAAAAAAAAAACAATTGTCAATAAGTGACAAGTTAATTTTCGCGTTAAGGTAAATTTGAATCCAGATAATTCAAGTCGACTTACGATGACTAGATTCTTGAATGAGGCCAAAGTCTATATTTCAAGATGGGAAATTTGCTAAGCGACTGTCAAAAATTGGCAAGAAATATATTTACCAAAGCAGAAAACGATTTGAGTTAAATTTGTTAGGACGCACTGAATCTGACACCATACCTAACTTCTTCATAAAGTCTGCCCACATAACTAGATCTTCGCACTTGCAAGTAGGTCGTAGGTGTGGTATTGCATTGAAAGACGGACTCGCAAATACTTTCTTTCTTTCCTTCCCATCGTTTGTAGGTAAGACTTACCTGATGGTGTATTTTAAATTCCAAATATTTGGCTGGATGATAGCCTAAATATAGCGTTTTTTCAGTCATTTGACAACAACTCAGGAGAAGGGGGGTGGGGAGGGGGAGGGGACAAAAAACATTAAAATGATTTCGCATCTCACTCTGAATGCATCCATTGCAAAGAAAGCGATCGAAATGCGATTGACGGCTGTCTAATGGATCCAGTCCGTTCAGGGATGTTTTGAGTAAAAAAAACCCTAAACAAACGGCTTTGCCTCTCTATAAAAGGGCTTGTTCTGAAATTTTGGAGGCAGTCTATTGTGAGATGTGAAGCTGATCACTTCTATTTGGTGCGCTTTTTCGCTCGTTTTTTGACACATACTTTGGCGCAATTTTTTGACGCGCAGTAGGTATGGTGGATTTTTTGGCGTCTATTCTGGCGCGTTTTTTCGCGAATTTTTCTGCAATTTTGGCGGGATTTTTTGGCGCATACTTTGTTATTTTTTCAGCGCGATTTTTGGCGCATATTATGTTATTTTTTCTCCGCGATTTTTGGCGCGTATTTTGCCGAGATTTGTCGGGCGTTTTTGGCGCATTTTTTTGCATAGTTTTGGCGCGTACTTTGGAGATGTATTTTGGCGCGTTTTTTTCGCGAAATTTTTTCCACATTTTTGGCGGGATTTTATGTCACTTTTTTGGCGCATATTTGATTATTTTTTTCACCACGATTTTTGGTGGGATTTGTCAGGCGTTTGTGGCGCATATTTTTGGCTCTATTTTGGCGCGCATTTTGGAGGGTTTTTGACGCGGATTTTGGGGCATTTTTTCGCGAAATTTTTCTACATTTTTGGCGGGATTTATTTTCATTTTTTTTTTTTTGGCGCATATTTCGTTTTTTTTTTTCATCTCGCTTTTTTGGCGCATATTTTGTTATTTTTTCATCGCGATTTTTCACGCGTATTTTGGCGGTAATTGTTGGGCGTTTTTGGCTAAATTTTTTCACAGTTTTTGGCGCGTTTTTTCGCGAAAATTTTCATTTTCTTTTGGCGCGTATTTTGTTATTTTTTTATCGCGGTTTTTCACGCGCATTTTTGGCGCATATTTTTTTTTTTTTTTTTTTATCGCGATTTTTGATGGGTATTTGGCGGGATTTGTTGCGCGTTTTTGCACAGTTTTTTTCGCTAAATTTTTGTTGGGATTTTTTCTGTTGGTTTTGGCACATATTTTGTTTTTCATCACGATTTTTCACGCGTATTTTGGCCGTATCGTTCTGAAATGACGGGAAATAAACAAGTTGACGTCAATCTATCAATACCTCCAAGGAAATTATCAAAAGTAGTATAATAAAAGAAGCGATGGGCCCACCAAGGTGCCTTGTGATCGTTCTCCTCACAAACTAACCTAACCTAACTTTGTGCTGATAGGCTTTAGTGAAATGTAAGTTGAAATAAAGTCACTGTGCGTCCTCGGTAGTTTTGAAGAAGCGCATGCTATGGAGCCCAATTTTTGGCTACTGTATCTAGCATTTGATGCTCTTCATCTTGCTTCAGTATTGACATCCAATTTGGCGATACTAAAAACAGCCCCAAACGTAAGTCACTCTCATACACTACGAAATTCTGACTTGCTAAAAACTATTAGAAAGTAATCTACGTAGAAAGTGGAACACGCACAGATTTTGCCTAGTTACTATGCATAGTATGTAAAGAAATAGCTGATTTGAAATACTATATTATAAAAATATTATGTACCTACATTAAGCCGATAAGAATAAGAAAATGTTTTAAGGTTCTTGAATCGTAACGAGGCGTGTTGTTATAACTGAGACAGTGGTCTTTGAGTGCAAAAAAATCGGGATAAAAACATCGATACATCGATAATATCGAAAATAAATTATCGAGTGAAATAATCGATATTTTTTTTACGGCATTATCGATGAATCGAATGATTCGATATATATCGCGCATCACTAAAACACACTGATATGAGCTGATCAGATTGGCGAAAGGTTTTACGCGTTCAGACAATACAGCCGACAAGATCTTATACGCGACATTCAGGAGACTTATTCCTCTGTAGTTGGCGCAGTTCAGAGTATCTCCTTTCTTGTGGATGGGGCACACGATGCTGAGGTTCCATTTGTCGGGCATACTCTCATCCGACCAAATTTTACAGATGAGTTGGTGCATGCTCCTTACCAAGCTATCTCCCGCTGCTTTGAAAAGCTCGGCCGGGAGGCCATCCGCTCCAGCAGCTTTGTTGCACTTAAGTTTGGATATCGCTATCCTCACTTCGTGTAGGTCGGGTGGACGGAAATTTTGGCTATCACCGTCCAAGCTGAACAGATCATTCTGCCTGGCAGCGGGTTGTTGACTTTCTTACTAATCTGTAAAAAAATAACCTAAGAATCCTGGGGCCAGATCGCGTAAAATAAAAACGATCGAACGACATCGTTTTCACTAAAGCTGTCTCTATCATATCTATGACAATAGACAGAGACTGCTAGTATCGAAACGACGTCGTTCGATCGTTTTCATTTTACGTGATCTGGGCCCTGAATAATAACTGGCAGTGGACAATTTAATAATTAATACCGACTCCTTTTTGGTCGTGGGCATTCGTATACACTGTTGGTTTCCTGTATATTCAAAGGAGCTCGTGTGCCGTTAGCCTAAGATTCACTAATTTTCTTTAATCTTTTTTAAGTTCTATTCGTTTGTCTAAAGCTATGTTCCCACCTGGGAAGTAAGCTGCGGCATTTCAATACATACCTATATTTTCTAATATGTGGGTGCAAATAAATAATGTAATAGACGTCCGTTGATATGGTAGGTATATCGATAAAGCGCTCCTCGGAAAATTTTTTTTTTTTCAAATATTTTGTTCAATGAAAACCCAATCAATCAATTGCAACATCTTCTTCGTTCTTGACGTTTTTCTAAAAATGTATCAGCAATGACACAAGTCGCAATTATCTCTATATAAACTCTGATTGTATGTACATATTCTAAAGAAAAAGAAATAAAAATAAAATACCAACTTGAACTTGAATTGACAATTTGTTAGAGCGTATAATTATTTCAAATGTTATCTGCATGTTTTCAATGAAATGAGAGCCCGTAATAGCTTCTGTTTTGACCCATTCCTGAGGCCGTTGTCGATTCCAACTGGCTTTTTCCGAGGCAGGGCTAGTTCCGGACAAATGTAAACAAAAGTTAAACACCGCATTGTTATCAAAGCCTCGGCTTGGTTAAGTTTTTTTTTTACATCCCCATATACATAGAACTAGAAGATCCCCATACGTAATGCTAATGCCTCAGAGTAGCCGTTACCCTATTAACACTTTATATATAGATGTGCTCACTCAACTCGCAAATAATCAATTCAAATTCATTTGTGTATCAACGACGTAATTGATCTCAATTAACGCCATAGTATAGTATCTGTATCATGTGTGCGATTGCTCGTCGTCATCAATTCCAGTGCGGGCAGTATAACTCATGAGAATGGCATTAATCGCACACCAAATGGACGCGAGACTAGCCTTTAGTTCCGCAGTAACAATCGAGCAGTTTAGTCGCGCATTGTACAGAACAGATACAAAACAATCTAGTTACTAAGTGGAAGTACTCGCTCGCAGATACATTGCTCTAAGGGTGAACGGGCATTTTACTATTGCAACAATCCGACTATTGGGGTTCGAAGCCTTAAAAGTGTTCTCGGTTGGTGGAATAAAAGGTATATTCGATAGCCTATACGAAATGGTTTCAAGGAAACTGAAAGTCTGACCTTAGCAGAAAGTTTATGTGTTATTTTGTTGAGTTTCCAAAAAATAAATAAATAAATATGGTGTTTCTGTTCATCCTGATAAGTAAATCGCAATGAACCCGGGCAATGTTCCCTTTTGAAAAAATAAAATGATAAATAATACGAAAATCAACACAATGGAGTTAACTAGGAAATCTGATGTGTCTATCTATATACATTTTGTATATAATATGTTTGGAATCTGTACCGACAACCTACATGTTGTTAAATTGATTTTTATATAAAGTTATTGAATGGACTGTTACCACAGGGAATAGTGAATGTGTGTTAAGTGTGATAATATTTTTTTTTTTAAATTTTAGTGCATTTTGTGTCTCACAGAAATGGATTATCTACTGTATAACATTCAAGACCCAAGTTTGGTATGGATATAATCGGGCTTAAGATTTACCTGAGGGAAGAACTGTTATGAGAGTAGGGGTGTATTGCCCAAGGATTCTCTGAAATGGCGTTTTACTTACTGAACAAGCTACTGATCTGAGCCATACTGTTTGAACTTTGTCAGTGCAGCTTCCTTCCCGATCGTTTGGATAGTTTTCGTTATGTTTTAAATGAAACGCAAAGCTAGGAATTATCTGATGCAATATGGTTCCTCGATTTTAGCTGTTTACATCATTAACACGGCTTGAAAGAGCAGATAGTAATCACAGTCGGTTCATCTGCCTCATTCATATTTTCTAGCAATGCCAAAAGAATATGTAGATATGCATATGTTATTGATGAAGTGCATTGTAATGTCTCATCATAAATAACATTAGACATGTTGACAAAGACTGAAATTAAAAATAATAGCCAAGACAGAAGAAACGAGAAAAAAAAATTCTTAACAAGCTATTATTTTTAATTTGAATTAGAATATTTACCTATGTACGTCTAGTTAATTCCAATTCGAAAAGTTAACCGCCAAGACTGCGCTGTAACGTCCAGTCCAGAGGAGGCAAAACGCACCAAACGAGGTCTGAATAGGGCTCGAGCATTTTGAGCGTGCTCAGATCGTTCTGATTTGTTAATTTTAATTTTTTAAATACTTCTCCCGTGGAAAGGCGAACCTATAGCGCTTCAACAGCGCCCCGAGATGCTTGCAAAGTTCTACACTTAAATTGCTGCAAATTGTAGTCTTCTGGAAATATATCTCACGGAAGCGAGTTCCAAAGTTTTCTTGTCCTGTAACAGAGGGAGTTTTTGGATGTTAGTGTAGGGCTTCCATACTCTCCAATAAGTCGAACTGCTCGTCTCTGTACGCCGCGGCGCGCCGTCAAGTAGATTAAGTGAATGTTTTGGGACTGAGATCCATATATGGAAACAAGCTTGGTCTAACCTGTGCTTTGTAGAGAAGGAGAAGTTGCTTGGGGCTAAAGTACCTATTTGATCTACATAGGTAGCTCAACTTAGCGGGCGCCGATCTAGCGATTTAGGATATCTGGTTTTGCCATGTAATTCCTGAATTGACTTTGACTGCTAAAAGGTGCATTGAGTCCTTGGGATGGATTGGATGGTCAGGGGCCTGTAACACAACGCGACAAGTCTAAATTCACTTGTCCGACAAGTACAAATTAATTCTGTAACAGAACGTAAACTGTTGCACTTGTCAAAAGAATTAAATTTCCCTGACTTGTCGGCATTCTTGGACAAGTGTTTAACAGCAGAAGATGGCAAAACAAAAAAATTTAAAAAAAGAAAATACATGTTCAAATGGAAGAAAATACACAGCCTGCCAAAAAGCCTAAACGTAGTTCCGCAAAATAACAATTGGACGTATAATTAGGGACGCATTTTGGCAAAATGATAAGTAACGCGCAATTGAAAGTACTAATTAAATAAGTGACATTAAAATTAATACGTTAATTACACAAAATAAATGTTAGGCATTAGGATATTTCATTAAAAATGCACTTGTCAGCTTTTGACAATATTCAAATCACCTGTCCTCATTGAGCCGTAGTTCTACAAGTGTTTCCTGACTCTTGTCGTGTTCTGTTACAGAAAGAGGGAAAATATATAATTCACCACTTATCATCTTTCATCGCAACAATTGTCGAAGTGTTCACGAACTTGTGGTTTTGTGTTACAGAATTGTTTACAAGTTGTCGAAATTCACTTGTCCGACAACTACTTGCCGCGTTGTGTTATAGGCCCAAGGCCTTCAATATTGTTCCTATATGTATATAAAACTCGCTAATTAAACCAGTTCAACTAATAGTCAAATATACAAAAACAAAATAAGATCGCAGATACAAGCTGATGAAATGAGATTTCTCCGTTGTATTGCTGGTGTGACCCGTAAAGATAGCATTAGAAATACCAGAATACGTGAGGAACTCAATGTCGAGCAGCTACTTCTCCGGACGGAGCGGTCCATGCTTCGGTGGTTTGGCCATGTTAAACGTATGTCCCCAACCAGGATCCCACGACGTGCTATGGAATCCTTACCATCAGGCCGGCGCCGGCGTCCTCAAGGTCTCTTCTATGGGGACTGCCCTTGATGATTTAGAGTCGATGGCGGAGAATCGAGAGCTATGGAGGGTCCACTTGAGCAACCGACACCCGCGACCCACTTAATGGACAAGCGGATCATTGAAAATGAATGAATGAATGAATTTTACTCTATCAGAAAGATGCGCTGCCAACACTTCTTTTAATTCGGCGACATTCGTTTGTTTTGGCAATCCTTGATAGAAAATATACAGATGCGATGCGATGGCGACAAAAGAAACGCAGTCAATGCACATGTGCAATAACTCACAAATTTGTACCCAACAAATTTTACTGAAATAAAAAAGCAGTAACAATGATTCTGATACACGTTAAATTTAATAGCGCGTGAAAATCGACACAAATAGAAATGGAATAGAATTTTTGAGAAACTAATTTCTGGTTATACATCCCTCAGTAATTTTTCTGAGTGATTTTTGGGGCATTTTTTATGTCGATTTTCGAGACATTTTTAAAGCAAGGCGCGCATTGATGTGGTAAGAAAGTGGCGTGACAGTGACAGTGGCGTAGTGACCAAGTGACAGGTGGAATCGCTGAAGCCTATGTAAACAAATGAAGACGCGCGCATCAATGCGGAGTGGAGGTGACGTGGTATATTGTAGGTGGCGTGATTCCAGTCTGGTGTCACTTACTTCAAACAAGTTTAATTTTCGAGTGGCAAGCGGGTGTTGCCGACGTGGATTTGTAGAGGCATATTCCCTAGACGCATAACATATTGTAGAGGCAGGTGATGACGTAGATTTTGGTACTGTATTTGCAGCAGTATATTTTTGTTTAGCAGGAAACTAAAACCACGCCAGACGACCAATAATTTAATATAGGAAGACATTTTAAGAACTGATGAATCGGTGGCTCCATACGGTGTTTGCCACTTCAGTACGCGTTAAATCGCTTTCATACCACTTTGCCGTCATTCCATAGCCACACAAAATGTTCATCACTCATATGCCACCTGCCACTTGGTCGCCACGCCACTGTCACGCCACTTGCTCACCACATTACTGCGCGCCTTGCTTTATACGGGTGGTGTCGAAAAAGCTTTGAGACATTTTTTTAGTACTTTCTCTGCATTTTGATTATTTTCCTTTTTTCTGATATTTATTTCCTAACTTCCAACATTTTTACACCCTCCAGAGAAAGGTATACTATATTCACTTTGTCCTTACTTTTGTAACGCCAAAAAGGAGTTACCGGAGACACCATAAAGTATATATATTCTGAATCAGGATCACATTCCGAATCAATTTAGTTATTCCCGTCTGTTTGTCTGTTGAAAACACGATAGCGTCCAAACGAATCGGCCTAGGCAAATTTTGTGAGAGGACTTCTTTTTACCATCGTCAGGTTGGTATTGAAAATGGGCTATGTCGGTCAAGTAGTTCTGGACACTTCTGGTACCACTATTAGACCCATATGTCTCTGCTTGTTGAAGCAGGATAGCGTCCAAACGACTTTTATGCAATGGAGGGTATCAAAGCATCGGCCAGGCTGATGATAACACTTTTATTATAAATAAAAAATACTGTAATGTTTCTATCTTTTCCATTACGTTTGAGAGCACGTAATAATAATTTTAATCACTTAAATTGAAAACTTACTGACAACTTTCAAATTCAAAATAGGTACTGAAATTTAAAATCTCATATTTAAAACAGTTTGTTCTTACTGATTTGATTTGTGATCGAATGGTAAGATCTAGAAAGCTGACATTTTGAAACAAATTTCCTTTTATGGCCAAAGTGAGCACTTAGAAGCTATTTGTGGAAAATTCGAACTCCACAAAGGGGATAAGGGGTTCAATGTTTGTATTGGAAAATTCATATTTTTCATCCGATCGACTTCAAATTCGGTTTGTGTACTCTATATAAGAAACAGATAAAACATATTTCCCCGATTTTGAAAATTTGGCTTGGAGTGCAAGTTATTGGCTACGGAAAAGGTGGATTCCGTTTGTATGGGGAATATTCGTTTTCATCACATCGAGCGCGTAAAACTATGTACTTCTGTAACAAGTGCGAAGCCGCGGACAAATACTGGTATGATCATATAAGTGCTCTGCCCGTACATAATCACATACATATACATACATGGCGATGTACGTTAGACACAAATATTGAGTCTGGCCTCCCTCCACTGATTTCTGACTATTGTCGATGATTTGATAAATTTCCTAAAGCATTGCTTAGATTCAGGATAATATAGAACGATGACTTATAAAAAAAAGAAGGCCCAATAGGTCAATATAGGCACCCTAGGCCTCGGTGTTTTTCCGGTAGTCGAACCTGAGACCCTTGCACAGTAGTCCAGCACACTAAATACAAAGCCAATACGAAAAGGATGATTTATAGTTCAATGAATCAGTGTTGAATTTATCTCTCTTTTTTGCCACTTACACGTTACACCTCGAATGCTCAGCTCCAGCAACACTTTATCAAGTAATGCAGAACCATAATAACAGTGAAGGCCACATCCAAATCCGTTTCGTGGTTCTCGATATAAGTTCCACCATACGCTTTGATATACGTGTGACACTACTGGCAATGAAAGGTAACAAAACCTCCACCTATCGGATTCCATTCAAACTACACTTCAAACACTGTTGAGTGTTGACGTTATCGATGACTATTGAAATGTCAGTTTTACACAAACCTGCGAGAAAAAAAAGGCGCCCAACATAATCACTTACTCTTTTGTTTCAGCGCGGTAAAAGCATGAAACCTTTGAGCGCCATTACTATTATTTACATAGAACGCAGTGCCATCTATTCTACCCACAGTTTCCGATTCTTTCCACCATAAACTAAAAGAACTAGTGCTTATGTTTGGAAACCTGGGATTTAGCCGCATTTGTGTTCCGAATAACTCGTTCTGATTTCTCCTTTTACCTTCTATCTTTCCCAGTGTTGTCGTGCTGCTCTGTATCACTAACGACTATGAAATTATTGTTGCTGGCATTTTTCACCTAACTATTGCGAATATTGCATCACGTGTTGACCTTTTGCAAACACAAAAAACTCGAACATTCTGTTATTACAAAATATTGTTGTTGAGTCTTTTTGTTTTGCAAATTAGCTTTTATCAGCTTCTGGCGCCGAAAAACAAAACTGATATAACTATACAATTAAAAAACAAATCTAATTGCTAAGTGATCTTATATCAGCAAAATATAAGTATATTTTGTTTATTAGTATGTAAGGCATTTTTTCAAAAATATTATCAATGCGTCAGCTTGAGAGACGTTGGATTATATCAGCGCCTCTGGTAGTCATGATGTATAGTCATCGCAACCTGACGTAAATGATAATCACAATCAAAGGAGAATTGCTTCTAATTTATCGTTAAAGTCCTTACAATTAATAAAATGGGGTTTCTATGGAAAAATAACGGCCGGATCCCTGAAATTTGTCCCAAATAATGGGCTGTAAGTGAATTTTAAGTTCAAAACCATCAGTTCCATAAACTACAATGCAAGGTCATGATTAATTAAAAATGTGACATTGACATTCGATACAACACAATAATTAACCACAACTGACTATAGGCAATTGCATGTCATTCACTGTGTTCACTATTAATTTATTGCATTTTTTTTTTTCATTGTAGAAATCAGACTTGTATAGGAACTTCCTGCCTGGAATAACAACGCGAACAAAATGAATTGGATTGTGCGAATTATTTCGATATCCGCAACGATAAACCTCGCGTTTGCCTGTAGCCGGATACCTGTGGGAACAAACGCAGGCAAATCACCAGCAGATGATCGTTATGTGATTACGATAGGCGGGAATCCGCAAAATTTTGAACCAGATCAGAAATATAACAGTAAGTTAACCCGATTGTCCTTACAAGTTTTCCTTCTCAGTCCACATCCACACATCTTTCTCATCTAGATACTTATTTATTATTCACTTTAATGGTTTGGTTCATGTATTTGCTAACCAAATAGTTTGAAAAAAAATGCAGAAACAAATCATCTGGTTTATGTCCAAGCTATTCATTATTAATTTCGCCGAAATTGTGTACTCTCGTTTCAGTTTCACTAACCGCTGTGCAAGGCTACACCTTCATCGGCTTTATGTTGGCCGTCGAAATAGACACCAACAATGGCGGCAATAATGTGGGTGATCCAAAGCGCTTGGGTTACTTTGAAATTGTAGACTTTTCCGAGACCAAATTCAGTGACAAATGCAACAACCTGATCATGCAAACGAACATGTTGCCAAAGTCGAGAGTGAATGTCGTTTGGACTGCACCACCAGCTGGCACTGGTTGCGTTTTAATCAGGGCCACAGTGATAGAGCATCGAGAGGTTTGGTATATGGATGATGGCTTCCTGACAAAACAGTTCTGTGAGGAACAACAAGACGATATTGAGAATCAGCCCATAGTAACGGATCCATGCTGTGCTTGTGATGAGGCTAAATACGAAGTGAGTATTAAGACGCTACACGCCATACAGCAGTTTGCTCAATGTTTTTTTTTTTTGCAGCTTACGTTTGAGGGCAAATGGTCGCGCCACACCCATCCAAAGGACTTTCCAGCCAATAGCTGGCGCACACGCTTCAGTGACATAATTGGTGCGTCACACACCATCGACTACAGGTTTTGGCAGTACGGTGAGCCTGCTAGCGATGGCCTGCGTGAGGTTGCGGAGCATGGCTCAACGAGGACCTTGGAGAGTGAACTAAAAGAACAGAGTGATCAAATCCGGACAATCATCAAAGCTCGAGGGATATCCTATCCGAATGTGACGGGAAAGACGTTTGCCGTCTTCAGAGTTGACTCGAGGCATCATCTAATATCGCTTGTATCTATGATCGATCCATCGCCCGATTGGATTGTTGGAGTCTCTGGGCTGGAATTGTGTCTTCCCAATTGCTCCTGGGTTGAGCATAAAATCCACAATCTCTATCCATGGGACGCGGGAACTGACAGTGGACCTTCGTACATGTCCGCAGATCAACCTCAAGTGCCACACGATGTAATTCGACGAATTAAATCAAACTATCCCAATGATCCCCGATCGCCATTTTATGACCCAACGGGAGCTGCAATGAAGCCTCTGGCTCGGCTACATATCTCCCGTCGAAGGTTGTATGAGAAGAATTGTGGAAAAATTGAAAGTAAGTCATCATTAGACTGTTGGAATTGTTTTTTTTTGAATTAAAGAGTTTTTTTTCTGTGCCAGGTGAAAGTGATTCAGTGGAATGTGTAACCCATCCTTGGGGACGCTGGAGTGAATGCAGCACAAAGTGCGGTCCCGGCCAACAATATCGAACGCGAGAATTCAAGAATCCCGGCTTGGCGCGCCGCTTCAAGTGCAAGAATTCGTTGCGCGAGGAGCAAAATTGCCAGGGACGTAAATGCGGAGACTTTGATGAGGACTCAAATGCGGGCGGAGGGGGAGGATTCAGCTCAGGAAGTCCGGACAATCCCGAATGTGCTCTGTCCGATTGGTCAGACTGGTCCGGTTGCAGTGCTACTTGTGGCAAGGGTACCCGCACGCAGACGAGACACTATTTGAACAGGAGAGCTAGGAAGAAGTGCCAGGTTAGTTTGATTGTTTGACAGAACCTTCACTTCACTTACTAAATCCGACTTTTATTCATCTATAACGTGATCCATCCCTATATCATTTCAGAGCGTCAGCCGAGTACTATTAGAGCGCAATGAGGAATGCGAGGGCGTCGACTGTGGCGGCGACATCAATGGCGAAGGAGGGGAGGACGGCAATTCCGAGAATGAGAACAATAATCAGTACGATGAGAACAATGAGAATCAAAACTCCTACGAAAACAGGAACTTCAAGTCCTTACAACCGTTTAACAACTACGAAGAGATAATACCACCGCAGTGCTTAGTCTCGCCGTGGTCCAGTTGGACACCGTGCAGCGAAACTTGCGGCGAAGGCTACAAGTCTCGAGAGCGTCAGGTCTGGAACAACGACGTCAACTATGGAGGTCAAAATGTCAACTACGGCAATGATCCTTGTGTAAATATCAAGAAGCAGGAGATCGTCAGCTGTGCAATTCGAAACTGTGATGTGATCGTGCCACAATTTTGCTTTGACGAACCAATAACTGGTTCGTGCCGCGACAGCGACGTTACTACTTACTGGTACTATGACTACAAGAGTGACAACTGCGCCCTCTTCTTCACCGGCAACTGCAAGAATAACGAAAATAAATTCAATTCCAAGGAGCAGTGTGAGAAAACCTGTAAGCAGCGGGAGAACGCAATGGGTCTGTCGATCGAGTCCCTCCGTTTGGAGAGAATAGACTGCGTTGTCTCCGAATGGATGGCACATGCATGCAACGCCACCTGTGGTGAGGGCTATGAAGTTAAAACACGCGAAGTACTACGGATTCCGAAGAACGGCGGCAAGCCGTGCCCCAAGAAACTTGTCCGCTGGGAAAAGTGTTACAAGCGGTGCCCAGATGATTTGCACCACAGGCAGCAGCAGCAACAGCGGGTGCAAAATATGAACATGCGGCCGCCAGAGAACGAGTGTCGGTATTCGGATTGGTCGGCATGGTCGCCGTGTACAGCGACTTGTGGTGATAATTCTGTGAGACAGCAGACCAGAGTGCTGCTGAATACCGAGCTGAGTTATAAGTGTAGGGATAGGGTGCGGATAGAGAGGTGTATCGTGATGCCGTGCTTATTGAGTGGTGATTGCCGAGGACCGTACTGTTAGTAGGGTGACCCAACGATAGAGAGCTTGTGAGATTGAATGGAATACGTTTTCTCGTTAGACTTAAGTAAAGCTAGTTAATTTGCAAAAGTGTTACGCAATTTGAAATGTAAGATCTAAGTTATAAGCTGTTTTAGTAATAAAGTTCATTTTTTTTTGTTGTCGACGCTGGATGTTCCAGAGAGAAGATTTTGATTTTTTATGATTTAATATTGGTTTCTTGAAGGCCTAACAAAAATTGGATTATGTGGGCTTAAACTCAAGTGTGGATGAAAATGTGTCTTGGATATCCTAGCGTTTCAACATAGAATTGAATGGATAATTACGAATGCAATTATCCACCACCACGAATATCTATCTACTTCTAAGAAGGAAAAGGAAAAAGACACGAGAAGCGGGCGCTCTCAGGCAGCTGATCCGTTCAGCCTGGATGATGATGGTAAAAATGTCCATTCATCGGACCAAATGATGATGGCGATAGGTGTATAAAATTAAGTTTAAGAAGGTTGCTGACAGATATAAGGTGGTAAGCGACATTGTCTACCTAGACTTCGCTTTATGAACTCAGACTGAGATTAAACAAAGAATAACTCTTGCCAATCGCTGTCGTTTTGGGCTAAGAAAGTAAATTTGTAAAGAACTTATTCTAAAAACTAAGGGAACCCTTTAAAAGACTCTAATCGTTCCCTGGCGCAGAGGCACTATCAAAAGCGGATGAGGTTACCCTTGCCTATTTCGAGAGGAAAATTGTTCGAGCAATTTTAAGTCCCATCTGTATCGACGGTGAATGGAGAAGAAGATACAACGACAAACTCTACAGGCTGTATAGCGACATTGACCTAGCCATCAGAAGAGTGAATGCCCAACGACTGAGGTGGCTGGATCTTCGAATCCACACCCGTACCCGAGGGATTTTCGTTTTTCTTGCGTGTAGTAGAGGAAGACCACGACTCGGTTGGCGCGCACAAGTGGAAGGGGACCTTAACCAACTTAGTATGCGAAATTGTAGACAGCTGGGCGGGCCTAAAGCTCGTGCTGGCTGAAAACGCTTGTTGGCTGAGACTCAGGACTACCCCGGAATGTAGCGCCACCTTAAGTTAACAAGGCCGCTGGACTGAATAGCTTAACAAGGTTTTCAAAGCAGCGGGATATGCGACATAGTAAAAAGAGTGCATTGGATGAATATGCCCGAAGAATATATGCCGAATGAAACCTTAGTATCGTGTGCCCAATTTGATGTAAAAGCAGTTACTATCAACTGCGTCAGCTACAGAGGAATGAGTCCCCTGAATGTAGAGTAGAAAATCCTGTGTTGTGATGTCTGTCTGTTTCATCGTCTGATCACTGCCTGTTGCTTTGTTTTTTTTTTTTTAAAGGGGATTCCAAATCCTGGAGCACTCAGACGAATCTCGGTCCATTGTAATACCAAGCAGAAACCCCTTTTTTGGTGTAGTGGTGGAGAAACTCTGATATTATTCGTTTCTATTTCTGGTCGGTGGCAGAGTATTGCTGTCCCCCGCCGGGGCTCGAACCAACGCCGCTCGGGTCACAAGCAATGACTTTAACCACTACACCATGGCCACCGCCCTGCCTGTTGCTTAGTGCTATAAGAATATCTGTTTCCGACACCTGGCTTTTAATTAAGTAATCCAACGAATACACCAAAGCAATCGTCTCAGCCTGGTATACGCAGGTGTATTTGTCCAGATCAATGTGACGGGCTAGTTTCAGTTTCTTTGAGCAGATATCTCTTTGTAACATGCATGGATCCATCTGTGAAAGTCAATATTTCACCAGTCCTTCTGGATCTTTTCTTCGATGTGGTAGTTCAAAGTTAGTACAGCATCAAGATAACACTCCAGCTATTTAATTTTTTTTGGTCGTTAATAATTCCGATCGAAAAAGGGTTAAGGCTGAAATGAAGTTTGAAGATTATAAGATCAGGGCCCAGATCGCGTAAAATGAAAACGATCGAACGACGTCGTTTCGATACTAGCAGTCTCCGTCTATTGTCACAGATATGATAGAGACAGCTTTAGTGAAAACGATGTCATTCGATCGTTTTTATTTTACGCGATCTGGCCCCTCCGCGTTAATGGAGAACCCTTTTTTTAATGCCACTTCTTCTGCATGTCCGCAGTGACGTCTATAAATTTCCCTCTTTCCATTTCTGCTATGTTGTCGGCATATCCCACTCAGCGTTGCAAGTCATTTTCTCTTTCATCTGCGAACACTTATTTCATATTCACTGAACTGAATCATTTTTAACAACATATAACGCAACCCTTGTGTATGAAATCTATAGCATTCTTGAAAACGAGGTAAAATGTCAGCGCTTCAGTCAGTGCCGCGTTCCATTGACCGCTAGATGACTAGCGACATGCCAAACTCCATATAAAAAAAACTGCATTTCACAATATGTGCTAGAGTTCTAGCGCAAATGATGAATTGTCAGTTTTTTTATATGGAGTTTGGCATGCGCGCTAGTCATCTAGCCAATTCACAATGCTGCTTTGCTGCGTGCGTGCGTTGACAGATAGAGTAGAACCAATGCTTTCATATGGTGCAAGCCAAAATGCGGCTTCATGCTTCGGGTCGCGTTTAGATCGTAAATATCGTAAAGTTCAACGCAGCGCACAAGTAGAGCAACTTTCTAGTTTCAGTGGCGTTGGACTGCTTTGACATTTCATTTTCGGTTTGGTTTGTTCGATTTGATAATATTTAAAGTGTTAGAGCATATACCGTTCATTGTTTGAGTTGCATGAATTCACTTAGGTATATACGTACTCGTTTTTAGTATCCTGAGGTTTTTGCAATACAAATAATCGTAATGAATGATACAAATGCGAAATTATATGTTTCTTGTGTTTTTAAATAGCTTTCTGCCGTTGAAGGGCTGGTGGCACCCAGTTGGCACCTTTGGCAACCGTCAATGGCACCTAAGAAAATTTTTTTGCGCCAACGCTGACCCCACTGTGTGGATGCCAGTCTAATCAAGTCTGTCGAGGTGAGAGTTCACAGTGATATTCAACAGTGTAGGTGAAAGTACACCTTCTTGTGGGCTATATCTGCTAAATTGTTGCTATATCGCACCCTTGACTGCTTCCGGCGTTGTTACCCGTTCTGCTTCTGTCTTATCCATCCTGGTTCACTCCCTTTTTGTAGGAACACAGAGCTGATCTAGCATACAGCTTCATGGAATGTGGAGTTCTATTATTACCCCGGTTGTGCAATCTATTGTTTAAGAATGATTTCCGATCTAGAAAACTGGAGTCTACTGACTTACTCTTCATACTCAAGCAAATGCCCTCCACGACTTCCTCTTACGTCTTCACAAAGTAACTTTCAGCTCTTCTTATAATTCATCTCATGCTTTGGGATCTCTCATTCTTATGGGATGATTAAAGGACTTTCTTACATCTGTCTTTACCGTTTGAAGTTCACGACATAAAGTTCAAGGCATCGCAAGCATTTCGTGACGTCCACTAAAGTGTGGCACTTGGTATGCATTCAGCATTTGCCTTTAACACTTCATTGTGTTTTATCCTATCCGTGTTCCTTGAAATTTTGATGTACATATTTGCAATTTATTTCTCTTAGATCCATAGCTACTGCACAAGGTCACATTAATTACCTGTCTGACTCTGTTCCCCTATTTAAATAATAATAAAATAATTTAAATAATAATAAAATAATGTCTTTGAAATTATCTGAATTTATATTTTGCCCAAAATCTTAAAATGTCTAAGAATTGGCTTAAGAAATAAAACAAAATTTGATGTCTATTCAGCGAAAACGTATTTATTAATAATAGTAATAGTAATAATATGTATCAATTGTTTGTTGTATTCTGCGCGTTACAAACTATTTTTTTAAAGTTTATTTTTTTTAACATATTGTATAATTTAAATATTCTTGCAAAGCAATAAGAAAATAAAACGTTACTTAAAAATTTAATTTATATGGTCAGAAAGAAAGTTTTCTTTGGACAAAGTTTTATTGCAGTTGTTGATTTTGTGTGTTTATTGATTAAATTAAAAAAATAGATTTTTTGTGTTATATCGTTTGGTTTTCATTGGATAAATGTAATTAAAAATAATTTATTTATCACAGCACTTTTTAATAAATTTTATTTTTTTTTTTTTTGTTTAACAAATTATTACCCATTTTATTGTGCAAATATACAAGTTATTGTTTTCATTTACATGCAATTGTTTAGTTAATCTTTTTAAAGCAACAGTTTCTAGTTTTTATTTGTTTTTAATTGAGAATATTAAATCTTGTGTTGGTTTTTTTTAAGGAAATTGTTAAATTTAAGTTAAGGAAATAATGCAAGAAGAGAAGAAAAAATGAGTTTGTGTTAAAATAATTATTATTTTTTGTTGTACTTTTTTTTTTTTTTTAGTTTTCTCTATTAACTTAGTTTTATTATATATTTGAATCTACCTATGTATAGTGTGTGAAATTTACCTATGCAAAAGGCCACTAATGATTTATGTATAGATTATTTTGATTTCATTTAGCGAAATTTGTATTGTTAGGAAATAATTGGCACAGGGCACTTAAGATTCGTTTTTATACAGTGAATCATTTTTATTTTACTTAATAAAATTAATTTAACATACAAAGTAAATTCTTATTCATTTATATCTAAAGCAAAAATTCATTTATGTGCTACCAACCTAAAAAAACAAATCAAATAAAATAGACGCTACTATCTTGCAAATGCAATATTTGTTAATCTTACTCAGTAAACATAAATTTTTTTCGAACAATGAATTATACTACGCATCTATATAATAAATTTGTTCATTGAATCATTTTACTATTCCTAATTTAATTCATAATTTCTACAATAATTGTTCATGTTCTTTATAAAAATATGGTCCTATGAAGTTATTTATCGTATATGCTTACGTATACTCTACGAGTTTATAGTTGTTGCAGTTTTTTTTTGTTTAGATACTAAGTTTGATATATTAGAAGAATTTGAAAAAAGTTTGCCTAATTCTGCGATATGATTTACCTGGATCCTATTGTCACTAATATTATAATTTGTGTGTTTTTTTTTGTATTTCAAAGTTTTAAAATAGTGTTTGTATGCAGCATACAGTGTGGATTGTATTAGATCTTTATAATCAAGCCTATTTTACTATTTGAATGAGTGTTTAATTTGAAATTCGAAACTACAATAACCTACTTCAAACAAGACAGACCTACCAACTACCTTATCGATATCGTTATCGACTACAGTTTTATCTTGTCAATGTTAGAGTACAAACAAATTTGAATCCGAAAACAAATAAAGAAAATAAAGTCAAAGCCTAATCAACTTGTTCATGATTGGAATAGAAACAGAGTCACTAGCGAAAGGCTAGAAAGAAATATAGGAAAAAGTGACAAGCAGCCATTGCATTTTTAGATTTACACTTTTACAGACATTTCCCAGAAAATCGAGCGATTCGCATTTTTCGCCGGCAAGTTTATCTGAAAATGTTAAGCGATATAATTATGTATTGCCACATTCAAGATTCTAGTCATCGTAAGTCAACTTGAATTGTCTGGACTCAAATTTACCTAAACGCGAAAAGTAACTTGAATTGTCGGTATGTTACTTATTGACACGTCAGGGTAATCGAAAGGTCAAACTGCGCTCTTCCATGTTTTTCGATGCTCTCCGATGACCCAATAGAAATGTCAAAACTAAGTTCTCCGGACGCATGTCGATTGTTGGCACAGATAGATGTCAACTTATGTCGTTTTCGGTTGGTCGTCCAGAACCATCCGGAAGAATTCTCCGCGATTCTAAATTCAAATCCAGAAGCAAATTTCTCTTCTTTTTAGGAGATGAACTGCCTGTTGAGTGTCAATCGAAGGCTTTCAGAAGCGTTCGGATTGCTTCCGGACAGTTCTGAACGACCAATCGAAAACGACATTAGTAGTCGGTCGAGAAATTCTTGATTTGATTTGTCGGTGTTGCGCACATAGACGTCAACTGAGAAAACTGTTCACGTGACCAGTTTAGCCCAATGAAAACTCAGCAACATGAAGATATAGAGCAGTCAGACTTACTAAATTAGATTCTTGAAAGCCCTCAATCATACAAAATAATAAATGATATTGACAGAAGAATTGCCGGTGATCGCCAAATCCGCGAAAGAACTAAATCCGAAGAGGGAGTCGGAATTCTGTACATTGTGAAGATTGAAACTGATTTATTATTAGCAGTATTTTAGCCCCGAAAACAGAGATTCTTACTAATTATAAATTTTAGCATACTATTCTTAAAAATTGTGTAAATGACAATGGTGTTTGATAAATTTCACTGCATTGTGAGTGGACAATTAATATGATTATTCGTAGTGCGTAGTAACTCGTCAAAAGAGTCATTAGTAAAACAAAAATTCAATTGAAAAATTCACGTGTAAACTCAAATAGTGAAATAGGCCTGGCCTGAATTATCTTTCTGAATTTATTTTGTGCATAAAGCGTTCATAGGTTTTGCGCCAAAACTTTGCGAATAAGGGCGCTCCTTTTTAAAATTTGAAAACAGTGTTTGATTCTGTCATTTTGGATTGTGCTATATATACGGACTGATCAATTTTAACTATTTCTACAGAAAAAAAAACTGATAGTCAATACGATCAACTCTGTATGCTGCAAATATTTTTCGTTTTACTAATCATTAAAAATAATAATAAAAAAATGTTTATAAAAACAAAGCGCGTATTTACAAATTATGGCAGCCATCTTATATACTTTAAAATAATGTGAAATTTTTAATCTAAAGCCCAATATACCACAACAATATACAAGGAAAAAGGTCACATCACAACACATACATGATAATCGGCCCTAGCGAGGTATCCGTCGGAACGGAAAATTCTCCGATTTCTTACGAATCGGAGGATTTTTGCTGTTCCGAAGTATACCTCGAAGCAAAAATCCTCCGATTCGTATGAAATCGGAGAATTTTCCGTTCCGACGGATACCTCGCTAGGGCCGAATGTAAAAACACTTGGAAACTGCCGAACGAATACCAAATAAATCATTCATCAGTCACTGGAACTGGAATATAGTCACCCTCAAAGAGGCGACTCCTAGCTGATGGTAACTACCAGAAGAGTATAGAAAACGATGTTAATTTAGCACTAGCACAACCCATATTTTGCAAAATATTTAAAGAATAGTGCCAACAAAACTTTCTACTACTTTTTTTTTACATCTTGATGGTGGTTCTAGGCTATTAAGAGTTATTGACATACCCTCCCAATGGATATAGGTGTAAAAAACCTTTCGCCAAAGTCTTAAATTCTTTCTGATTTTTTATTTTTAACATTTACATTAAAATAATTCAGTTGCTTGATGTATAAATTAACAAATAAAGGAAACTTAAAATTTCTGTCATTTTGCATTAACAAAAAATTCTGTCGTTTTTCTATTAAACATCCTAAGGAGTGGCAATCAATCCGCCAGCAATCCGTCACCTGAATAGCTATTGCTTTTGACAGCTTTTGGAAATACAAAAATATCAATCCGCCATGAAAAGCGATCCGCCGCGCATTTGGGAATAAGCCCCCAGAGAAAAACCTAACAAAGCAAATTTGATGTTTTAACATTACGTAAATTTTATCCACTAATAAAAAGTGCAAGACTGGGTCGCACGAAACTTTATCGTTCGTTGCGAATCTCGCTGAATGTCAAAGTCATTACAGCAAACTGAAAATGAAATCATACTCAAGATGAAATGGGAATACTTATTCGTTAAGACACTTAGTGGATGCAGGTTATAAAGGATGATTTTTTAGCTATTTGGTTTTTCAGCCTGATTTTTTTGACAGTTCACGCCTGATTCGCGATACGTGTCAAAGTAAAAAAATGCTCAGTTAGCATTGCCATTTTACCATGGATATACTTACATCTGAACAATGTTTGCCAGATATTAAATTTGGTTACCAAAAATCGTGCTCAGTAAAAAATGTGTCGCGAATCCATGCCAATATGTGAGGGTATTTTGGTGAGCAATTCATCTCATGTTTTGGACCTGTAAATTGGCCGCATAGATCATGCGATTTGACGCTGCTGGACTTTTTTTTTGTGGGGATATGTGAAGTCTCTCGTCTATACGGAAAAGCCAGCCGACTTGGAAGACAACATAACTCGTGTTATTGGTGAGATACCAGTCGATATGTTGGAAAAAGTATGCCAAAATTGGACATTCCAGATGGACCACTTGAAGCGTAGTCGTGGTCAACATTTACACGAAATAATACTCAAAAAGTAAACGGCAAGAATTGATTTATCGATTCTTATAAAAATCACTCAATTTTGGAAATGCTCGTTGCTTTCTTTTTTCATTTTAAAAACTAAGCGCTTAAAAAATCACCCATTAAAACTAAAAGTGGGTGTTATTACTTTAAAGGAGTTTCTTGTGGTTACTTTTGAATTTGTATTGCCGCTGAAGTTTTGAGCTGTACAAAAAATAATATCGTGTGTGAATACCTACAGATCGAGACTTGGGTAGTCATTTTTGAGACATATTTATAAAACGGCTTTATTTGAATTTTGTTGTAAAAATTAGTTTCGCGATCTAGTTTAGAATGCTTATGTCGTCTTAAATTTGTATTTCGATCAAAATCGTCAAAGCGGTTTTTGTATAATTATGCAAACAAATATTACAATTTTGGGTTCGAAACTGCTTTTAAACTGTTTAGCTGAAGACTTAGTACCAAGTATTGTTGAGGATATAAGCATTACCTAGCGTCCTAGCAGTTACATTTGCAATAATTAAAAATTAAGTTAAAAATTGCGTTTTCGAGATATTAGCAGTTTTTAAAGTAGATACTATCTACCATTATTAGCGATTTGGGTAGAAATCGAATGACGCAATCATGGCTCGAAAAAGACTGTTTTGCAACTGTTCAGCCAAGTTTTTGTTTATGCAGTCATGTTAACCATGTCTATATATGAACTCAGTCAATTTTGGTCCAAGTTACAGCCGTTTTCGAAAAAAAAAACGAAACTGTTTGAAATTTAAAAAAAATCGTACCTATATGGGAACCGTACCGTAATTGTGAGTGCAACATAGACGGGCGAATCTCCTATTATCAGAATTCGTTTATTTTCCATTGTTGGTTAAATTAAAGGCACCTCTGACCAGGCGGTGGCCATGGTGTAGTGGTTAGAGTCAATGTTTGTGACCCGAGCGGCGTTGGTTCGAGACCCGGCGGGGGACAGCAATACTCTGCTACCGATCATAAGAGAAACGAATAATATCAGAGTTTCTCCACCACTACACCAAAAAAGGGATTTGGAATCCCCTTTAAAAAAAAAACAAAAAAAAAAAAAAAAACCATCTGGGTCAGAGGTGTTTTTTTTTGCTACGAACCCTGAACATCACAGAATCCGTCGTAGAGGATTTCCACTTTCGGGGTTCGTATAGCAAAATTCCGAATACGACGGATTCTGTGATTACCCAGATTACTATAATAATATTCTCTGTCTCAGTGAAGAAACTGAATTTTACTTTATTGATCCTGGCGGTCTTATATAAATAACGTAATTAGGAGTATAGTATGTATGTATGCTCTATAGAAGCTCAAAATGGTTTTGACGAGAAGGTTTCACAACGGGCCTTTCAGTCTAAGATCAACTTAAAGGACCTTTAGACTTAAATCAACTAAGTGTGCTGGCTTTGAATGACAGCCGCTTTAACCTAACTTTCTATAATTTCGTTGTTATTAGCACCCTCCATAACTCTCGACTCTTCGCCATCGACTGGAGGTCTGGAGGAGTATTGCTTGCATAGTTTGGTTCTGGTTTTCCTTTAACGATCTCTGAGGGTCACACCAAGAATGTCATTTCGGCAGCTTAGATTAGATTAGATGATTGATCGGGAGAGCCTTAACCGGCCCTGGCACTACGGCCTCTCTACAGGAGCCTATTGTGCCATCCCTGGTAGGGTCCTAGAGCCATCTTTTTACTCCGGAGACAGTCAGGAAGACAAGGATCTTCTCTGGGGGTAATTCTGCAAGATTTGCCGAGGTAAGGATTTCTTCGCCAAAGACTTTCTTTCTAAGGCGGAAGAGAGTCGGACATTCCATGAGAATGTGAAGAGAGGATTCATCACTCTCTAGGCACAGTCTGCATGTGGGGGGGTCTGGTAAGACTCCGATTCGGTGAAGATGTTTTTTCATGGCCAGTAATAATTCCTGTCAGGATTCTTAGGTTGTTTTTACCCAGATTAGTTAGAAAATAGGATTTTCGTTGAGAGAATTTTGGGAAGAACTGTTTGGTGCAGTTCTGCCCAGGTGTTTTAAGCCAGAGTTCATAAGATTCGATTTGAGATAAGCTCCTAATGTATTCCCTGAAGCATCCCTTACTGACACCGCAGAAGGGTTCAGGTCCGACGAGTGGAGTTGTCGCGCCGACTTTGGCCAGAGAGTCAGCCGTTTCATTTCCAGTAAATCCCCTGTGGGCTGGAATCCAGTGTAGGATGACTAGCTTTTTCTTTGCTAATTCGTAGATGGCCATGTAAGTTTCTAGGACCAGCTTCGATTTTATATGTAACAGATGAGTTCAGAGCTTTAAGAGCAGCTTGACTGTCTGAGAAGATAAATATGGTTTTACCACTTGTGTTAGAACAAAAATTTATTCTAGCGCAGTGATTGATGGCAAGGACTTCAGCCTGGAATATGGACGAGAACCTGCCTAGGCTGACTGAGAAGTTCGCTTGAGGAGATTCTCCAAAAATGCCAGATCCAGTCCCTGAATCCATCTTGGAACCGTCTGTGTACCAGACTAGATCAAGTCGCGATGGATTGGGTTTGTATTTTTCCCATTCTTCCCTTGGCGGGATGATGATAGAGAAGTTTTTATGAAAGCCATATTCCGGTAACATATCGTTTAGAAACATGCTGAACGCTCTTTCAGGCTCCATAGTGTCAATTAAACACAGGTGACCTCCATGATAGGAATGGGGGTCGATATTATTCGAATGGAATAGGCGATGAATGCTTAGTCTTGTTTCCATTTGAATGTGTACTTGGATAGGTAATAAGCCTAGGATGACATTTAGTGCAGTGGTCGGTATGGAGCGTTGACAGCCCGTCATGCAGTTTCCGGCTATACGTTGAATCCGTTCTAGCTTTTTGACTGTAGTGACTTCGTTAGTCTTTGTCCACCAGACCACGGCAGCGTAGGTGATCGCTGGTCTTACCACAAGCGAATATAGCCAGTGCATTATCCGGGGACTTATACCCCAATTGTTACCGCAGACTCGACGACAGATCCAAAGAGATCTGGTGGCTCTGTTTGCGATGCGTTCTATTTGTGGATTCCATGATAGTTTACTGTCAAGGATGATTCCCAGATATTTGGCTTCCCGTGAAAATTCAATGGTTTCGCCATACATAGTGGGTCGAGTTAGGAGATCTAGTTTCCTCCGTCTGGTAAAAGGTACGATAGTCGTCTTTTTAGGATTTACGGAAAGACCTTCTTTGTTGCACCATCTTTCAACTATGGATTTCTGAGATCGTGCTTTCAAATTTGCCACTGACAACGATTGCTACGTCGTCGGCATATCCTATAGCATCAATCCCTAGATTGGCCAGGGATTGGAGTAGGTCGTCAATAACAAGGGACCATAAGAGTGGCGAGAGGACGCCCCCTTGAGGACACCCTCTGGTCGTTAACGCCGAAAGTTCCACATCGTCGATGCGGGTCTGGATTACTCTCGGCAGCTTATATCCGCGGTCTTATTCTTTCGGTCATTATACCTAGATCTCATGACCATATAGGTATGAGTTGGGACAACCACCGCAATTTCAACATAACCTAACCGCTTGCTTGATATAGTTTTTAAAATATATAAAAGATGGCTGCTACAATTCCCATTCGATTCTTGGCGACACGTTTGCTTCATTTGTATAGAAAACATTGCCAAGTTATTTTTATTAACACTAAAACATCAACTAATAAGACAAAATTAAATAAAACAAAATGGCAGTTTAAGTGTTTTTCCTTAATGTAAATTTTGTTTCGACACAATAACGTTTAACTATTCTACATGATCATCATCAGTAACACGTTAATATAGAACGAAAAAAAAAACATCTTCAAGTGTCCTTCACAAAAAGACACCATTTTTGTATATTTACATAATTCTTTAGCACGTAAACGCGTCGCTTATATATTATACGCACTTCTGACACTCAGAAGTTACACCGATTGCGAATAAATTATAACACAGAACAGAATAAAAAAACAAAAATTCAATTTTACATCACTAGAACGCTTGTATCGGTCGATAAAGTCCTGTATAGCCGCACAATCGTGCACGCAATGCTGGTATCAATACCGCAGCCGATGAGATGTCCTTCAGTAAATCTGCACACTCACAAATTAGAAGATACATCTTATCGCCCTTTTGTGAGGTACTTTTATGCAATGCAATGCGTCTGAGTCCAGCCGCACGTGGTAGATACCTATGGAATAATTTATTTATATTTTCCTGCCATTATGCACAGTGTTCGTGTGTTGGGTACACTACCTGTACAACATCCTTGCTCCGGTCCAGTAAAGCCAATTCTTTTCGAAGCGTTCACCATCGTCTCCTTCGAATACCTATATTGGTGAGATGACAATGAGATTGTTTTTGTAGGACATAAAAATAAATTAAATTGAGAAATGTTTTATGAAGTGGTGCTCACCTTGTAAACGCTGATTATGTATCCGGTTGTAGGAGTTTGGGTCTTCTTAAAGCTGCCACTTTCGTTGGGCGCCAAGACCAGCGGAGGACGACATATCGCTGCCACCTCACTGTATAAATCTAATGTATGGGCGGCAGTGTATCTGAAAATTGAATTCAAAATGATTTTCAGAGATAATTGAATAAGGATTGTGGCGATGGGATAGAATTAGGGCTGGCTGGCTAGTTAAAAGGGACTGGGTGGAGGATACTGGATACCACTGTGGTATCCACTAAATGTTCACTGATTATATGGGTGACTGTATTGAATCTGTGGCATAATTAAAATGAAATGAGATCCCATCCCAATGGATGTAGTTGGTAATTACATTAAACGGATTTTAATATTTGATGCGCGCATTTCGTTTCAATCAGTGTCTCAGGTTAATGGCTGTTCAATTAAAATTGACAGTAATTCGAGTACGGATAGAGTTGCCTTTCCACTGACCTTCCTCTCATTTTTCTATGTACTGTCTATGGCACGGGCACCCCTTTAACTTAAAATTCTCTGTAAATATGCACAACTTACTTTAAGTGTTTCGGTTCGAATTTCGAAAGCGATGAAATTCGCATACCCGTGTAAAAATTCGAAGGATCCGTTTGTGTGGTATTTATTAAATAGTACGCTATGAAAGGAAATTCCGCTGCAAAAAAATAAAAAAATAAAAATTAAATCATTCCATCATCAATCTCAATTTGCCCAAAAACCACTACTCAACTCACCGCTTTTCTCCATATTCGCTAGCAACATCCCACCAACAGCTGTGTTTGCCTGTTGTACCTCATTTAAAAGTTCTGCCGCAACCGAGCGCTGTTTGAGTAATGGATGTGACAACGGTGATTCCATTACAGGATCTATCGGTTCCAGGGGACTCATCAAATGCACTAAAATGCATAGCTTCGGATCGGACACCTCTAAAACACTTAACGGGCTTGTTGGTTTAGCTCCATCAGCCGAGGGAGGAGGTAGCTATGGGGACAGGATACAAATTACAAAATCCAATTTAGTTTGGTAATTATTATAGATAGTGTCTATGTATGAGTGAAATGGAAACTATTTACCGGTATACCTGCTGGTAGAAACCTATCTACACTCTGGACCGGAATAATAAAGCAATCACGATCCAAAGTTGCCAATGAAATTGGCTCTGTTCGGGCGTTACCACCGCCAAAGCTAACTGTAAGAATATTACAATTTACAATGAGTATAATTTTGTATGTCCTTTTTTGTTTCGTATTTTTTTTTAACAACTGGTTATAGAGTAACGAGAAATTAAATAAACTACTTTTTGAGTAAAAAAAAAGTAAATAATACAAAATTTCAATTACATTGTCCTTGATCGTATAAGAGAGGATATGCATTTCATCGTGTAATTGACTTGTTTTCCTATTAGTAGCACAACAACAAAAACATTAAAATATATAAAAATGCTCTGTTAGAAACTGCAAATAATAAACAAACTAATTCGGGGTACAGTATCGTCAGAAATTATTGGTTTTTTGTAAAAACTCTAGTTCTTTTTATTTGTCAATACTAGAGGACATATTATTTTAAAACAGACAAAGTTTAGTATAGAAAAATCATTGCTAGATGTATCATTTGCTGAATCATCGAATTTCATAAATTCCCAGAGCCACAAAGTTAGACAATTATAATAATTTCGTGAGCTTACAGATTTTGCCATTCGCAATATTCCTTTTTCTGTTGCAAAATTCGACAGCTTGTCGGCAACCGACATGTATGAGAAATTATATTTTTGACGTTGCAATTCTTATTTTGTGACGTATTAGCGCAGAGTAAAAGAAAAAGCTAAACACACTTGGCGGATTCATTAACACAAGAAAACGTCATGAATATGTTTTGCTTTTTGGCTATGCTTTTCGGTACGTACTGTACATGGTAACGCAAAAGGTTTGAACTGAGAAATAGCTCCCTTAACGAAATAGGCAAAAGACACACAAGGTTACTCTCTGTTAGGCCCTAGTTATAGCTATCATTGAAATGCGTCATTGAAAATTTTGTTTTCCGATTTTAAAACGATTAATCAAACAATATTGGCTTTAGTTGGTATCAAAATAAAGGTAATCAATTGTGGAATTTTTTTACGAAAGAAATTACTTAATTCTGACTAAAACTCTTCTTTAAATACAATTTTATTATTTCACTGATCGAAATCGATTTCAATGAACAGCTGATTCTCGTTTCTCCAATTTGGAACCCAATCGTTTCACTGATGTGTTCGATTCTCTTTCTATTCTCAGCTGTCAGTTTTGCTTTCAGTGATCAACTCTAACCTCAAAACCTAGACTCGTTTGTTGAAAAGTCACTGACAGGTTCTTTCACTGACAGGCATTTTTCAATTATTGCTATAACCGACTTGTCAAAAAAATTAAACCACCATTCCACTGATTTGTTCCAATGATGCATTTCAATGATAACTATAAAGAGGGCCTTAGGTTCCTGAACATAGTGACATTTATGGAAATGAGAAAGCAGACAAACTATCAGGAATGGGGTGGAAATGGAGCTTGATGTCGCAGACATAATTACACCAATAGACATCACAAATTCCACCAACTCTTGAGAAAAAAAAATATAAACACCATTTGGTTTAACAACAGCTTACATCTTCTAGCTAGGAATCAATGCGAAAGGAACAAAATGCTTTCTGAAAATTAATAAACGAGAAGTAAGTATCTAAAAGGGTGTAGTGACAGCCCATTCCATCTTAGGTATGACTAGGTATTAATTTACCCGACTCTACAGAAGAAAACGGAGACCATCAAGCACCCGCTCGGCCCAAACCTTCTAACTAGTCGATTGGGCTACCTGGGAAACCGACTTTTAAAAGATCTAGAGCAGGTAATTTTGACGGAAACAATCGGGTTTGTAAAAAGCACGGGTTGGTTTCAATAGACCAACTCTATCAAGATACCCTCCACTGCATAAAAGTCATGCAAAATGATAGGTAATACTCCACAATATACAACACATGGGTTTAATATTGGTTTTGAATGGGAGGTACCAGACTCGACCGATATGGCCCATTTTCAATACCAACTTGACGACGGTAAAAGAAGTCCTCTCACAAAATTTCATTAGTTTAGGTCGATTCGTTTGGCCGCTATCGTGAATTCAACAGACAAACAGACAGACATGGCTAAATCGATTCATCGATTTGATGCTGATTCAGAAAATATTTATACTTTATGGGTCCGTTCACTCCTTCTTGATGTGACAGAAAATGATTTTTCTGTATTTAAGGAGCACTAAAGGACCATTCACATGAGAGCGAACGAACGAATTGATGAAATGCGAACAAACCACTTTTTATGCATTTATAAACAGAAAATTGCACATTTTACTACTCCAAAATGAGGATAATTAATTATTCCATAAAAATTTTTTAAGAAAACAAGTTTATTAACAGTTTAAATAACAAAATTTCGAGATCCAAATTTTCTGCCGCGAACGAAAACACCCTGGCGCGAATTGTCAGTCTATTCACAATCCACATTATTTAAATCGCGTTCCACAAAGTAGCGAATAAAAAATTCGTTCGAACTTAACCTTATTCCACGAGGAGGACTATCTTGGAATAATAAAATGTGGAATTTTCTGTTTATAAATGCATAAAAAGTGGTTTATTCGCATTTCATCAATTCGTTCGTTCGCTCCCATGTGAATGGTCCTTAAGAGCACTTGGAGCACAATAAACCAAAAGAATCACGTAGAAGCACAGCTTCACACTTAACCTAACCTAACCTAACCTAACCTTTAATTCTATGGACTGATTAAAATCTTTATTCTTAAATTTCGAACCCTTATTTGCTAAAAGATTGAAAAAGCTGATTAGCCGTTTTAAAAGTAAAATTTGGACTCAATTTTGATTGGAAGTGAAAAAAAAATATTTTATTTTCCTAAAGAAACCTGTATAGTTCAACAGCGCTCGTTTATGTTGACTGGAATTGATAAAGGAGACTCAACATCGAACTCTACGAGCTGTAATAGCGATTAGCGACATCAATCTGGTCAGAAATTGCGAATCAATCGTCTAAAATTGCTACGGCATGTACAGCTAATGGACACAAACGGAGGGCCCGAAGAGGTTTTGACTTTAACCCAACAATAGAAGAATACCTTATCTGCCAGATCGTGTAAGGTTACAGCCTTCGCTGGACTTCGATATACCATACACTATACGGTAAACCCAGGTTCGATCCCCAAAAACACAAAATTACACCTTAAAGTTTTTTCTACTGCGCCACCTCTCGCGAACGTCTGACAAACATCCGAGAGTATAACTGTCCTGAAAAAGCTTCTCAATTCTACCGTTCGGACTCGGCATAAAATTGTAGGTCCCTTCCATTCGTCCCAAAAATAGAAACTCACACAAACGAGTGGTGGCGAGAAGCTAGGCCTAGGGTGCCTACCCATCTATTTATTTATTTTTTTTTATACGGTAAACCATATCCAGAAAGAGAGGAATGTCATAGAAACGCTCTAATAAAACCAAATAAGTTGGCATTCTATACCGCCCCGACCGATCAAAAACCATGGGTGGAAAGGGTGTGGCATTTATTCTGCAATTTGAAACCCGAAAATGTCAGTAAGACTGCCGAAGTGCCGAACTGCCGAATAGTTGCAGTGTCTTTCAGTCGAAGGTTCTAGCTGCAGAAATACCAGAGATGGTATCAATTTATATCGATAGCCATCAGGCGGTTCTGATACTAGAATCAAACTACATTAAATCGTCAAGGTTTTTTTGTCGCACAATGGTTCGTTAAGGCAATATGTGTACAGAACCAACGTAGAAGGAAACTTATTCGCCGACGAATTGGCAAATTGGAAATTGGCGGAGAAATGACGAGAAATCTACAAAGTATGGAATACCTTCAAACAAATTATTAAAAACAAAATACTAGAATAAGCAGCCCGAAGATAGGCCAACACAACGCACTTGTAACACAAACGAACTAAAGAAATTCTTACACAAATGCAAGGCAAACCTGAGAATAGCAATAGGAATCCTGTCTGGCCATTTTCTACTTACAAAAGCATGGTAAAAGACTTGGAATTCCATGACATAATAGCACGTGTTCGCGGTACAATTTTTTTTTAAATACTCCTTATTTAACAATATAGAAGAGATAGAGCTTCTCGACCAAGCGAAAATATCTAAATTTTGTAGGAAGATAAAATGCTTAAGGTAAAGTGCGTATTTATTAAATGATGGTACTCCCAGGAATTGCAAACGTTGCCACTAAGGTAACGGTTCTCCTCACAATACTGCGTCTAAATTACTTAACCTTACCTAAGGGGACCCTAGTCCCCAATTGTTGAAGGTAGTAAGTAAATAGGGAGGGCTTTCGATAAAATACTTACAATCTCGACAAGTGGCGAGCCTCAAATTTATGTTTATTATACCCTCCACAGAAAGGTATTATTCATTACGTTTGTAACGACAAGAAGGATTCACCGGAGACCCTATAAAGTATATAACTCTGAATCAGGATCACATTCTGAATCGATTTAGCCATGTCCGTCTGTCTGTCTGTCTGTCTGTTGAAAGCACGATAGCGTCCAAATGACTTGTCGTAGGCGAATGCAGTTATGTGAGAGGACTTCTTTTTACCTTCGTCAGGTTGGTATTGAAAATGGGCTATGTTGGTCAAGTAGTTCTGGTACCTCCCATACAAAACCAAAATTAGACACATGCGTGTACCTGTACAGTACATAGAGTGGAGGGCACAAACCACTAAGAATAGACCGCCGACTTCCCGTACACCTACCCGATTCCCCCCGGAAAAAATTTCCCTGTCTGTGAATACGTGTAAATGTCAAAATTAATGGCGGCAATGATTTTCCATGCTATACCATGCGACCAGGATTTTTCAAGTATGCGTGCGTTAATGGCGCCCCTTTGATTTTGTACAGCACCAATACATGAAAAATCCTGGTCTCGCCGGCAGCTTGTAGGCAAAGTCCGTTATGTGGGAGGAGTCGACGGTCTATTCTTACTAGTTTGTGGTGGAGGGTATCAATGCATCGGCCAGGCCGATGATAACACTTTTACTTGTTTTTTTTTTTCAAGTTGTAATATTTATGTGTTACTTATATTATGTTTGACAGCTATCATGGGAAGCAGAAAACTTTTCACCGAAAAAATTTTATTTCATGCATTCATTGTGCAAAGAAGAAAGCAGTTGCGCCAACCGAAGCCAATGTTTACAAAGAGTTTCAAAATTTCCGAGTCTAAGACGTCCAAATCAGATCAAAGAAGACATAAAATGGATGAAATTGCTGAGGTTGTGGGCATGAGCACCTCAAATGCTTGTGAGCTAGGCACTTTGAAAATGACATTGATGAAGCAGTAGATAGACCGTAGAAATAAAAGTGCCGCGACCACTGTTTGTTGGACTCTTTAGGACATAATACACAATTGAAGCATACTTTCCAATGTTAATGGACAGATACAAAAACAAATAAAATAGGTACCAAAAAGTTTTCAAGTCGAGAATAAATTTAAGACATGTTTCAATAAAAACAAATAAAGTTTGAAATCTGTTTTCATAATTTCTCAAACCACCTAGTTTGAAAAAGTCTACTAAAGACAGTTTGTTGCGGGTTGTACAAGTGTGACTATTGAACCATAACATTCTTGATCAAGCATGGCTTAATTTTTTTTGATTTCCAATTTAAAAAAAAATGCTACTTGCAAATACGGGAGCGTCTTAGGGCCGTACTCCTACACCTAATTTCGAGCATTAATGGTTGCGTTCAGATACAAATTTACGACTACATTTCTGAAGAGAACCTGTCTTTTGTCTTTACTATTATGGCTTAAATGTTGCCTTTTTTTGCCCTTTAAAACCGGCAAACTGATATGGCAATTGCATTTTCTGTCTACATCGGTCGTAAATTAACACATACCAAAATCTTAAGTTTGCTAAAATGGGGTACCTACATTTTTTACCCTTTTGAGGTTATGGCATTAATATATAAACCAACGCAGCGCTGCCAGAAATATATTTCCGTGTTCAGTAGTCACCCCGAACTAAGCTCACAAAGTTATAGTCTTGCTAAAATTACTTGAGGAAAAACGTTGCTAGCTCATAGTCTATAAGAAGTGCAAATCGATATTCACTATCAATTTACCGATTTTAAGGCCGTATATGACAGCATTTATAGAGACGAGATATATAGAGCCATGGCTAGTTTGTCAGATTATGCAGAATGACGATGGAGAACTCTCGCTGCTCCATAAAGGTCGGAAATAATCTCACCGATTCGTTTGATGTCAAAAAATGATTTAGGCAAGTCATTTGACTTTTTCAACATTATACTTGAAAAAATTGTGCGAAACTCGCAAGCCAACTGCAGCACCAGGGGCACAATTTTCCAAAAGTCTGTACAACTACTTACATACGCTGACGATATCGACATCATTGACAGAACGCAGCGAGCTGTCACTGGTGCCACTGGTATTAGCACAGAAGCGACAAAAGTGCGTTTAGTGGTGAATGAGGGTAAAACAAAATACATGCTGTCAACAAGAAGGGGCACACAACATCAATGAATCGGACAGAATGTCACGATAGACAGCTACAACTACAACTTTGAGGTGGTTAGGGACTGTGTCTACCTCGGCTACGCTATAAACTCTGATAATGACACCACAGAAGAAATCAAAGAGTTACACTTGCCAACCGCAGTTTCTTTGGCTTAAGAAGGCAAATGACTATAGTAAGATATTGTCATGAAAAACTAAGGAGACTCTATATCAGACCCTCATAATCCCAGTCCTGCTCTATGGCGCAGAAGCATGGACGTTAGAAAAGGCGGATGAACGTCTCCTTGGTCATTTCAAACGCAAAATTCTTCGAGTGATTTTCGGTCTCTTTTGCGTTAACGGGCATGGGAGGAGGGTATTTAAAACCATTTGACTAAGATGGCTAGGATATGTAGGGCGAATGGACACTAACGCTCCGGCCTAAAGAGTCTTCGATTCCAAACCGGAGGAACAGCGTAGTAGAACAAGTGGAAAGGGACCTCAAACAACTTGGAGTGCGCAAATGGAGGCGGTTAGGCTGTATAGAAACTTGCATTGAATCTATTTCCAAATGATTTTTTGAAATCGTTATTTTTTTTAGCAATAAAAGATTACATTTCTGAACTTACCATATATTTATGTTTTTTTTTTTCAAATATGTAAAAAAATAAACAAATTTAATTGAAGATACTGTACCATTTAGTTAGACAAACCAAACAAATCAATCTTCACACAGAGAAAATACTGAGAGCTATATAAAGCCTTCAGGCTACTTTAATAAAAAACACTATTCTATGCTAATACTACACACTAATTTATATTTAGCAATAATTACAGAGAAAAAAAAAAGAAGAAGACAACTCTTAAGCAGCAATTGTATTTTGTCATCAATAAATACAATCAATTGCATAAATAAAATTGTAATAAAGAAATTATGTAAAACACTTTGTTTCAGTGTTAAATATTTTAAAATATGTCTAGCTTTCAGTATTTGCATGTGAAGGATGATGCCACGTCTACCATGAAAACTATTATTGCAAAATAAATATATTAAAAGTGGATTAGTAAAATTAATGTATAAAAAAGCTAATAATACTAATCAACATAAACAAAAGAAATTTGTAACAATATTATTATTTTTTTTTTATAACAAGTGTGCAAGTCAAAAATTTTAACAAAAAAACTAAACGAAACTAAGTTGCAACTCAAACCTTGCCTGGCAGCGGTAGGTGTGGGCGCATCATTCCTCTTGCCAGAGTTCCATTTTAACAATGACACAGATGGCTTACGATCGACTAAGGGTTGAGGTGCATCCACATCATAGGACAAGGGTGGTAATGGAAGGTTGTTGCCAGCACCCGATAATACGGGACTGCAACGTTCTGTAAATGTGTTTTGAGGGAGAGTTTTTTTTTTGCTAATTTTTTTGTTTACTATTGTTTTTGAATGTAGAAATTTTAATATAAGAGAATAATGTATAATTTTTTTGTGTATTTTGCATCACATACTGTGTAGGTATTAATTTGTTTTTTTTTTTTTTACAGAAAACTAGACACATTTTTTTTTGTATAGATAGAGCTTATTACTTTTATTTTTGGACTTATTTGTTATTTTATATATTATAAGGTATAGAGAGAGAGAGTAAAAATGTTAATATGAGTAAAACACACATGCACACATTAATTAAAATTGAATTTCCTGCAAAAGCACATTTTTTAAATAATATTTTCCTTGTTAATGGAATCCCTTTGACATTTTGTGGTATTTTTAATCGGAAACAATTTTTCGTTTCGCACCAAAACACGGAATATGGTTACATGCAAGTAAAAAGGGGGTTTTATCGAACGCATTGAACATGCAACAGAACACATCCCTTGGGAAGATAAGTTATGCATTTTAATAAAGGAGATCAATTTAAATAAAAAGCCATAAAGTCTAAAGGGAAATTAATTTAAACCGAAGGTATACTGGGCGATTAAATTGGCAGATAAATTGTTTTAGCGGGGTAAAATATATGCACATGCAGAGTACGGGTAACGCATGATTTGTTGGATTCACTCGCGGCAATTTGGGCTATTTGACACACGCGGAAATATATATTGAAAATAATTAAATTGCACTAAATATTTATAAAGATCCTTTAAGGTAGACAGTGTTTTTGGTAGCTATATAAATACAAACCTTTCACTAGCTATAATATCAAACAAATATGTTCAGTGGTTAGAAATTCATTTCTGCTTAAAGTTAAAAAGACAACCAAATGACATACATTTTAAAAAAAAGTTTATCTCTGTAAAAAAATGTGCACTACTGCGTCGCATGGAACTATCTCGTTCATTACTCTATAGCCCTTGTATTAATAAAGAGATGTAGACAAAATGCGATAGTTAGCCGAGACGTCAGATAGCATACACAAATTTGACATATCTTTTGGGTAACCGGATGACAACCTTCAGGCAGCAGCTATTAATGTACGTTGATAGATTTTTTAAAAAATCGCTTAATCGCGCAAAAAAAAAACAGAATATTTATTTATTGTCTTAATTTATTTATTTTTGTGCAACAAGACATTTTAAATGTAATTGTATCAATCTATCTTCAATAGAAAAACCATAGCCTTGACGATGTTGGGAAATACAAACGAAAGGTAGGGTGGAAAAATGGAATAGATGTCTTAATATTCACATTCAAAAATAAAGACTAATCACTACATAAGAAAAACGAACTTGGTCAACAGAAAAATTTCATGCCAGAACATTTACATCAGAAGGTTAAAACCAGCATTAAGCGCCGAATACAAGTGACAGCGATCCTGATGTGATGAAGACTGCCGTCAAGCCTGTAAGTTAAAGGACTAGAAGAGGGAAGAACATCTACATTTTCCGGGGGAAAATAATCAGCATTAGAAACACTTGATGAAGGAAACAGAAAATTGTTATTCCAAAAACCAGCAGTCGATGCAGCAATTACCAAACAGGGACATTTAGGGATCTACAAGGAAATCTTGTCAAAAACTTGTCCTACTACCCAAAAGGAAAAGGGAATCCAAACGAACCGTCGCATCGCGTCCTCTTATTGGCCTATTTGTTTACTAGACACGATTGGTAAAATTGGTAAAATCTTGAGCGGATCATTTGCGATTGAAACGGCCGGAGGCCTCTTGGAACATCAATACGGAATTCATGAATCAAGATCTACCGTAGATGCAATCAATGTGGTAATTACAAGAGCCCAGCTGCTATAAAGGACAGGCGATGAAAAGAGTCAACAATACTGCGCCGCCGTTGTAACCCTGAATGTAAAGAACGCCTTTAATTCGGCGAATTGGGAGCATATAATGAGCTGTCTTTACCCGGATTGAAACACCAGAATATCTCGGTAAAATGGCAAAGAGTTATTTTGCGAATAAAGTCCTGCTCTATGATTCTAATGAAGGAAAAAAAAGAGTATGAAGTAACTGGCGGTGTCCTAGGTCCCTTGCTGTGGAACGTTATGCACAGATTCCAAGAGAATTATTCATTATCGGGTTTGCAGACGACATCACCGTGGCGATTGTGGCAAAAACGGTAGAAAAGGTCGAACTTCATTGCAACGAGACAGTTGCAACTGCCTACGTATAGTTATCTATCTAATGCCGGTTTGCAACTCGTAGATCACAAAACGTAGGCAGTGTTTATTACGAGTAGGGAAGTTCGGGAAACAGTAATGTTTAGCGTGAGAGGGTATGAAGAGTTTCTCAACCGTTCATTATGTACCTAAGTGATTATTGATGGCTCGTCTAAGCTTCAAATACCATCTATATCTAGACCCATTGCATGCAAAAAACTGTAAATGTATTTCGAGGTTATTGAGTAACTTCGGAGGCCCAAAACATAATTAAAAACTCCTTATTGAAGAAGCTGGCAGTTCAACACTCATGTACGCAGTAAAAATATCGTCAAGTGCCACTAAAGTTAAGTCTTATGTACGCGGAATTAAATCCGTCTACCGCTTTAGCGCACTAACTCGTCGTATCTTCAATGCTACCTATCGATTTACTCGCTGAAGAAATAAAAACGCTAAGAACCGAGCCGGCTAGATGACGATAAAAAGGGGTATGAAGAAATAGCAGTATCGCAATTTGGCAACGATAAGGAAACGAATTGTTAAAGGGAAGATGGGTCTCATACCAGTGATCGATGCATGCGGAAAGATTCGATTTGAACGTTTTTAAGGGAACAGTGAAACTTATTCACAGTACCCACTCGGGGAACTGTTCACTTTGCGGATACGACGATACCAAAACATACTTTTCCGTGAATAATTTCCCCCGGCGGATTCCACGATAGGGGTGTATATGTATTATGTGCTGCTACGATACATTACAATACGTATGCCAATAAAATTGGACGGATACGCGTTCTCAGGGGTATTGCAGGCAACGAAACTGAGAATGAACCAGCTAGAACTGGCTTAAAAGTACAAAAGCACTGAACAGAAAAGGTCAACCTAATATGTGTGGAATAGAAGACATTTCCGTCCTTACATAACATATCGAATCACCAGGGATTTCCTTTAGGTTAGGTTAAGGTGGTAGGCCGCAACAAGTGCAGCCTCACTTAGGTCAGAGGAAAGCACAGGATTCAATGATCTCACGACTACCCGTTTAAGCAGTATAGGAGCTGAAAAAGAAGCGCTGGCTGGAGGCAACTTTTGCTCGTAGGTATTAGCGAGATCGCCGAGACTGTCGAAGAAGTATTCTCCGAGATATAGTTTTCTATGAGCTGAGAGGGCTAGGCACGTTCATAAGAGGTGAAAAATAGACTCTTCCTCCTCCTCGCCCATACAGCTTCTACAGAAATTGTTGGCAGAGAGGCCCAACATGAGAGCGTGCCTGCCAATAACACAGTGTTCCGTAACAACTCCTACTATTGTGCTTGTATTGAATCTTTTTAGTGATACAAAATTGTTGGACTGTTGGAGCGCTTGATGGAGCACGTGGTGCAGTTGGTGGTGGTGCTTATCGCACTTTGTTTAATTAAAAGTTTACACGTAGCGAGAGGCATATGGAGATTCTCCTTTTCCGGTAGAATCGACAAAGTTGTGCCATGTCTATCGAGTTCGTCGGCCTTGCAATTCCCTGGAATGTCCCTATGGCCCGGCACCCATGTGATTTTTAAATTGTTCTGCCATCTCGTTCAGAGATAAGCGGCAATCGAAAGCGGTTTTTAACTTAAATATGACCAAGTCCAGGGATTTAATCGCGGCTTGACTATCGATCAAAGGGCACGGTAGTGCCCCAGCCAAGTTCTCTAGTAAAGGCACTAACCCTTTTTACAGGAACAAACTCATGCTGTTTTCGACCCCCCTCTAACCAATTGAGCCAGAAACTTCAAACTTATAACATTCACCAAGCTCATTAAAAAGGTCCACCTCACCAAATTTAATCTCTATAGCTTTAGTGCTTCTCAACATACAATACTTCAAAAACCGCAAAAACCGTAACTGACTCACTCACTCTTTCACACACTCACTTAGATGATCATCAAAATTATGAAACACTTCCGGCTATCCCAGAATCATGAAATTTCGCAGAATGCTAGATCCTGTGGTGAATACAATGGGAACAATCCAAGCCTTTCTATCCAGGAGGCGTGGTATCCTCCCACTTTTGAAAATGGGTAATTATTTATTTGGACCACTTCCCATTGCCGTAGAATGTTGAAATTTGGTAGAGCGATATGAATTACAGTGTACGAAAGGAGAAATAATATCAAGAATTAAAAATTGTCCATTTAAGAGGCGTGGTATCTTCCCACTTAAAATATGAATAGAAGTTAATCTACCTGCTGAATATAATTTGAATGAATAGTTTATAAGAAAGAAAGCCAAAGCAATGGTAGACAGTGTCTATTGACATATTTAAAAGCGAAGACCTTTCAACGTTGTTTGTGAAATCTAATAAAAAAAAAACTTTTGCAAAAAGTAATCAGACCAAAAACATAAATGTAAAAAAAGAACCAAATTCTCTTATATAGAACAGCAAAAATTAGGTGCGTAACTAGTCAGCCACGAAAAGTAATGAGATCTAAATGTACGCCAAGTTCTTAGTTTAAGAAGGTTAAATGTTAAAAAAAATTGGTAGGTTTACTAGCGAAGATCTTTATATTTCAGAAACGGAAAAGGACCACGAAGGAGTCTTTTTTGATTGAGATTATTTTTTATTTTTTAAACCTTTGTTACGATTAATTTCCTATTCCCTTGCTAATTGAAATGACAGTATAATTTGGTCTTAACGCTCAACGCTCAAAATTAATATATTAACTACACACTTCATCACAACGTATAGTAACCATGCCAAGGTGGATTAGTGGATTAGAAAAAAAAAACAATCATCACAAAAAATTCTGTACTGAAAAAAAGAAAAAAATAGAAATACAATTTTTCTTCACATCTTCCTTAAAGTGTAAGAACACGCGAGCAGGCAGGCATCGCAGAGCAAGACGCACAGCGCACATAAATATGAGTGAGAGATTAGAAAAGGGTTTCTTTTATTTGTATTCACCAAAAAAAAAAGCTTCCAACTTACACATGTTTCCTGTGCCAAGCCAACTGGAAACTGTAAGATTAAAATGCACCTAATTTTCAAAAAAAAAATAATATTTATATAGTTTATGAGATCCAAAAGAAACCGTTTATTCACAAGAAATCTATTCGAATTTTGTTCGTGTGTAGGTACAATATTGTGCAGTGTGCTGGGGTTAGTTTTAGTATATATGTACTACCAAAAATATATAATATATTTATATATGCACAGGTAATGATATCTGTAGCAAAGTGTGTAAAAATAAATTTAATTTTGCCAAATGTATTCGCACTCAAAATTATACCTTCATTAGTGTAATCTACACCGGCACGGCTAGGTGAGAAGAACAAATGTGTTCGATAGTGTATGTCCTCCGGAGTGGACATGCCCATGTCGCGGGAGCGTTTAGTTCGATTAGCCTTGCTGGTGAGCTTTCCACCACCTCCTCCGGATTTACTGGCTCCATCACGGAAGTTCTTTCGAAACATTAAATTCATGTTGGAACGCTTACTTTTGCTCACTTCTAAATTGGGAAAATATATATTTAATTATAAATATTCGTCATCACTGTCCGCCACATCGATTTTCCAAGGCAGTCTATTTAAGAAAAAAATTACAGGACCTTACTACTGCAATTAAGTGCAGTCAATACCACTTTGAAGCACGGAAATCAATAGAACTCTTTAAATATTTATCACAACAGTTGATATATCCTTCACGGAGACCACTAGTCTATATATGTAAGTATTTTAATTTCCTTTTTGAACTTCAAACACACAATAATATCCTATTCGCAGCTGTCCTACTCTCAGGCAATGCCCCCGGAGAACTGTTTAAGTTTGCCGAGACTCAATTTCCTAGGCTAAATTAAAAGAGACCGACGACTGCTATGTAAACGAAATCACAACTATTTGTGTACTCTACTCAAGCGTCCTTTGACTTTGAAAAAATAACAGAGGAAAAAAGGTGGTGCTCAAAATGCGCCGAGGAAATACCTCATATCCGCTTACCGGTAATCAAAGTCTTATCAGATCTTTCATGGCAGTTTTCGCGCACATGCGATGCAATGAAGTGAGTAATTGTGGTTGCTTAGGTGTGGGCCGGACGGACGTTGTCGGTGTATAGGGTGTGTTTGACGTGTTGCATTTTCTTTCAACCTGTATGGAAAAGAAGGCTGTCAAGCGAAGATATTGAACGGTTTTTCATCTAGATTTTTAGATGGGACAAATTCGGCACAGGAAGGCGAATGTTAAACGGCCACCTAATCCAGTAGATACCACGAAAAAGCGAGAAACGTATTTACTTGTAGCTTTTCTCTTATTTAAAAAGGGCACATTTGTTTGGATGCCATTTTGGTTTGACTGAAATTTTTCAGTTCATATTTGACAGCTGTCAAACAAACAAGAGGCATATAAAGCGCCGCTGCAAAGAAGGACCAGAGCTGCTCGTGAGCTCTACGCTCAGAAGAGAAGACACGAACACCGGCTTCTGAGGAGCGCGCAATCGAGGAAATAGAGTGATATCACTGGAAAAATGAAATTTTTTTTATCAAAAGCTTAAAAGAAACTGTCAAAACTATACAGAGCCCGAATCGAAGCCTGCTTGGATGAACACAGGAACATCGTAGTAGAATCGCAGTCGATGAATATTATGGAAGGAGTACTTCTGCAGACTGCGCCAACTAAAGAGGTATCAGTCTTCATCTTAACATCGCCTACAAAATGGTATTTGTAGTGTTGCGTGAACGCCTGAAGCTGTTCATGAGCAAACTGAACGGTCCATATAAGGGTGGCTTCCGGCCAGGAAAGTCCACCATCGATTACCGAGACAGAGGCAGCGAAGATGGGTTTGGCCGTCAATGAGGGCAAGACAAAGTATATGCTGTTAACAAGAAAGGAAACTGAAGGTACATAACAAACATCTTCCAAGAACAAAGCAATTTCTACACCTTAATAGAAGTCAAATTCGTATAATCAAAGGATTCCTCATTGGACACTGTGAAGCTAAAAAGCACCTCGTGAGTTGTCACTATGGGCTGGGCTACACATACCTTTTCATGAAAGTCGTGTCGGCTGAGGCAGGTCGATTTTAAGTGAGTAGCAAAGAGAAGGACTTTTCGGTGTAATCTACCCTTGTTTTCTTAACTAAATTTAAAATCTATCAAAAAAACGGAGTGGTGGCATTATTGGACCATTTTGCTTCGAAAATGAGGCTGCGGAAACAGCGTTTCGGGCAAGGGTCAACTTTTTTTTTATCGAAATTGAAGACATGGATTTGGACGACCTCTGACTAGCCCATGCCACAATCGATCTTTTGCGCACCAAAAATCCCAAATCGTGCACGATGTTAACATGTTATCGCAGCCGTCTTGGCCTCGAAGCTGCGATTTGACTCCTTTGGACTTTTTTTTGTGGGGAACCGTGAAGGACCGATGTTATGGCAATAATCCGGAAACGATTCAAGCACTTAAGGCCAATATCATCCAAGCAATCCTTGAACTACAGCCCGAAACCATCAACAAGGTCTTGGAAAATTGGGGTGACAGAAGGCGCTACTGCGAAGCCTTGAACGACGTTGTGTTCCATAATTAATGGGAATGTTTGCTCTTACTAATAAAGCCATAATACATCGAAAAAAATTAATTTTGTTCATTCTATTGCATCTTTAAAAAGAAACTTGTATTTGGCCTACCCGTATAGGGACTTGCTCTCACTTTCCCTAACTAATCTCAATTTACTCAACAATTTCCTCTGCAAAAGATCCTAGTGGTGGAAAAGTTCAATTTTATTTTTGTAAGTTGGTTGAATTTTCAAGAAAAAAGAAAAACTCCAAAAGGTATCTTTCAAGTATGACCTGGCGAAACCTACGTGGTGCTCAGTGGAGTAGCAGTCCTAAGAGAAATGTAGATTGCGGCCATTCGCAATCCACTGTTTACCAGAGTGTGAGTAAACCGATAAGTTAATTCGGTTAGCCCTCTTAACAGTGATGCAGAACTTGACGAAAGTTGAAACAAATAGCGAAAGAAACAAACGATTGAAAGAATCCATCGTCATCTGCACTGCTAGACAAAATAAGTCCTATAGAAAATTAGAACTGCTTGTCGTTTCGAGACGGAAGTCAGTACTAGAAGGCTGGGTCAGTTTCTAATGAAGAATAGACTAGGGCCGGAATGAGAACACCTATACGCAATCGAAAAGGAATTGTCGTTCGACTAATTTGCGAGAACACAGCTTTTACTGATGAAGTTTTATTGCTAATAATATAATAACATTTTAAGAATAAATAAACGGAGTCTTTAAGACCCTCGACACTTTGATCCGGAACTGCAATAGCAAGCGTTCAACCCCTATAAAACCAATCTGGTAACCAAATGACCACAGTTGTTGGAGTTATACGTTATACCCTCAGAGACAACAATAGCCTTTTATTATCGCAGTTTGTTTTTTATGGAAAACCTGGGGACTATCACCCAAAATTAACCTGTCGATGGTGTAGGTCAACCCATACTGATTTATTGCAATCTCGTTTTGTGGCCGGCAGTCAGCATGTGGGTCCATTAATGAGCTTTGCGGCAATCTGCTTCTGTAAATTTAAAATTTAATGGGACATGCAATCGACAATCCTTCAGAAATACTTTAACCAATTACCTATCATAGATTACATCTCCGCGCATACAGACTTTATAAGACCTTTATCAAGCGAGTTGGAATTGTACGCATTCAAAACAAAGACAAAACGTACGAATTAGCAAGAAAACCCTTGACAGCTGTTTCGGAAAAAGTCGAATCTCTGCTATAGTAAGACCAATTCTGACCTATGGCTCGGGTGTGTGGTGGGAGACTGTTAACACTAAATCCTACCTCAAGAATCTGAACAAGGTACAAAGAATTGCTATCATACACCACAACTATGCCTATAATACCACAACCCATCGAACTATACACTAAGAACGTAGCAGCCGAAAGTGCTCTCAGACTACGAGAGAACAAAATTTGGAAGCCCGAATCGTTCCGCCACTCACGCATACTTCACATCTTTTATCAGAGCGGACTCATGCCACAGACTACAAGAAACCGAGGTATGACTTTGACAAGAAATTTAGAGTCAGAGATCTACGCGGTTAAGAAAACAGCTCAAATTCTCTTAGCGAGGGAACTACCAGCAATGGAAATTACCTTCTGCGTGGACAGCCAAGCAGCACTTAAAACGAACTCCAATCTGATAAACCACAAAGCCGTAAATCAGTTGACAGCATTAAACCATTACACAGTAATACTGTGATGGGTTCCTTCCTGGATATGTTGGTGTAGAAGGAAAAGAGGCAGCAGATAAACTGGCCAGATGCGGCTCTGAAATTGACGTACCTACAATTAGCTGACAGACGAGTATTACCAGCTTTCAACGTAGCTAAGGACGTTATTTACAATTTCACATTAAATTTGGCTAAATAACGATGGAACAACACTCCCGGTTGTACTATAACTCGTTGCTCGTGGACGCAATTGACACTGAAAGGTCAAAGATCCTGACATCTTTTGAAACCAAATCCGAGTGCTCGTCGGAGTAATAACCGGACAATGCATCATTGGAAACATAGCCAAAAGACTATGTATCTTAACAAATGACTTCTTGCAGAGGTGGAGAGAAAATAGAATTTGCGAAAAAGCTTCTATTTCACTGCCCAGGCGGCCCTCCAAGAACGCCTCTACTCTTGTATGGAAGCACGGTTCTTCGACGGCTTGAAAGATCTAACAACGATATCTCTAGCAGATTTAAAAAGATTCATGAACATATCCGTATGATTTTGTTAGGTACATGTCCTAACATGTACTACTAAAGCGTAATCAGAATGGACCTCAATGGCGTCTGGGTTAAAATTGCATTATATTGCAATTTTGCCCCTCTAACCTAACCTAACCTATGAGTATCTCTCTTCAGAAACAGAACACATTAAAGTAGTGTCAAAACAACTTCAAAATACTTAGACTACGTCAAGTGTAATGATGAAAGAAACGTCAGTTAACGACAATTACAAGGTTTAAAAACCTTCAGGCCACCTCAAGCCTAGTGCTACACGTTAAAATAGTCCAACAAAATTCAAACAACTTCAAACCTTGTTCAGAAAAGGTTTAAATTGTAGTGAAATATTTTAGAGAGCGTTAAAGAACTGTAGGTAAAGTACCTACCCTGAAATACCTTAAGAGTGCTCGACAAACATCAGTCCGTATTAATCACTGTGCTGGAATAACTTCAGATCTCGTTGAAATTTTCACTAAAACATATTTTTTGAACAAGAAATTGTGATCTATTTACAAGTCTTAAGCAACGATTACACGGCCATTTTTTGAGTCGTTTAAATGGCGCTGTGACGTCAGGAAAAAATGTCGCATTAGAGCGACATTTAAGCTACGATTCGTCATTGGAAAAATGGCGATCACAAGAAATGACTATCATCGTCATTTGTGTCCCAAAATCAAATGACGGACACTGCGAGTCATTTAGAATTTTCCGTTGGGATGCCATTTAAATGACGAGCGAAAAAATGGCGATCACACGGTAATAACTTGTCTCATTAAAAATGCCAAATGTCACCTTTCCTATTATTTTGATTTCCCGTCATTTATCTGTTTTGCGATCAGACGGTAATGTCCTATGAGAAAAATATAGCTACTGTCATTAAGTGTTTTTCTCTCGGCGAAGACGCATACCTACGTGAAAGAAGTGAAAGGAAAAAAATTAAAATAAATAAAAAAATGTCAAAAAGAACTTTTGGGGTGATGTGATGGTGGAAATTGCACAGACGGCGTATTTAGCGGCGTATGTGCTGCAAGAAGACGACTTGATTACGAGCCAACGCGACGAGCGGAATAGGTATTTGGCAAAAGAAGTGGTTGAGCCGTCGCGAGAAGAGTGGATTTTGTGCTGGATTACTACTCGAATTGCGCGAAGAACAACCTTCAACCTTCAGACTAACAGACTAAGCCGCAACCAGGTGATGTAAACTTATATAAGATTTGACTGTCTCAGTCACCACCAAAAACCTCTCAACGAGGTAGGACACCCAAATTCGCAAGCATCAATAGAGTTCCCAAGGTAATGCCCGGCACAAAGAATGCCATTTAAATTGCGCTAAATACATGTCATTTGGTCCGACATTTTCCTAGTCCTTTAAATGACGCCGAAAATGTTATCCCAAAAATAGCGATCACATTGAACGACATTTAAATGACTGCTTTGTGGCCCGATTTTTACGTCAGAGCGCCATTTAAATGACTCGAAAATATGGCCGTGTAATCGTAGCTTTATAAGGCTTTTGCATTACGAATTTCGAAATATTGCTTAAATTCATAATGGCGGTACTGTGAATAGGTTACGAGTAAATTAGTGTTCTCTATACTCTTTTCCGTTTTGTTTTCAGTCAATTCAATCGATTATTTTTTACAACTACCACTAACCAAATACTTTGTTTGCGTAAATTGTTTTTACATGAGGACACCAACCTGGCCATAAAAACTCAAATCACTTAAACTCCGTTCGAAATGTCACTACAGTCGTAAAAAGAAAATTAAATCATACAAACAGCTCTCACGCATGTGTATGTAAAAAAATCTAACAAATTGGGATAAACGTCTATAAATTTACTAGGCTTGAATACCTTCACACGAAATTCAAAAATTGCTATTGGTTAAAATATTTGCACCCATGGAGGGATTTCTATTCCCTTTTAAATTGTCAAACCAGCGATCATATGAAATTCTGTTTGCACTCACAAGGAAATCGCACAAGGATTTACTACTACTTACTCCTATGGCTATGTCCCATGTGATTATTTGAAATGGAAATGCAGCTCGTTTTCTCGTTACCGTATTGCATACACTCATACGTTATGGTATGGCAAACATTATACCAATGCTCGTACAGATATAAATATTCAGAGAAAACGGTAGTGTCCTTGTTAAAGGATGGCATGAAAATTCAATTTGAATGTCTGTTGATTGCGGGCATAAAATTAATTCAACAAAATTTTGCACAAAAGTACACAAGTTGGAGGTAAATTGCTAAGGAACTGCTTCAGCCGTTGCGTGCGCAAAGGACATTTAGTAAGGAGAACTCATCCTCCGCGGCATCATTTCCTTCGAATGAGCTAGTAAACTGCGAAAATATCAAATACCTACGTGTGAAAGACATTAATCGATTTTGATAATCGACAAGAGTCGTTGAGGAGTTATTGTGCACACGCATTGTCGGTTATTGTTCAAGGAGGTATCGTCGACCGTCGTACTTGTGAGGTTAGAATAATTTAGTATTTACTTGGAATTGGAATTGGAAGTGAAGTACGAGTATATTAGTCAAATGCGATTGTGTTATAATGTGTGTGTGGGGAAATGTGGGTTTTACATTTAGTCATTTGTAATTAATCTACCTATAACATGCCATGTCTAGCAAGTTGTTTTTATATGATGTAAATGGTTGCAAACAGGTTGAAGGTGTATTTTGTTGGTACATTAGTATACAATTTGAGGAAAGAGATTTTGGCTGAATAGGTATGGCGCAAATGGAGGTTCATTTACAAGCTTTAGTCGACTCTATGTCTGTGAGGTTCTAAATAGGATCCATCATGGGTCTTTAAATGTTTTTTTTTGATTGCTGAAAATTAATTTGAAAAACTGACGTCAATAAAAAATAATGACAGCCTAACATCGACTTACAAATTATTTTAAATTCTATGCAACTTTACACCTAAAAGAGGTTCCCGTAGAATGAGTTACGTCAACTTCAAATATCTGAGCACCTTCGATTAAAAACATAACTTTCTTATGGTGGAATGTATATTCAGTCCCCTGTAACCTAGCTGCCTTATGTCTAGCATTACCCCCAATATTATTAAAAAAAAAAAGTTAAAGGCGTTAAAGAAAACTTTGTAAATCTCTGCATTGTGTGCATTTATTCCTTAAGCTACGATTACACGGCAATTTTTTTGAGTCATTTAAATGGCGCTGTGACGTCAGGAAAAAATGTCGCATTAGAGCGACATTTAAGCTACGATTCGTCATTGAAAAAATGGCGATCACACGAAATGACTATTATCGTCATTTGTGTCCCAAAATCAAATGACGGACACTGCGAATGCGAATTATTTAGAATTCTCCATTGGGATGCCATTTAAATGACGCAACAGCCAAAAAGTTTAGTCATTTGTCTTAGACGTCATTGAAGAGCGATCACACGGCCATTTTTTCCGCCATTTAAATGACAATAAATACATGTCATTTGGTCCGACATTTTCCTAGTCATTTAAATGACGCCGGAAATGTTATCCCAAAAATGGCGATCACACATAACGACATTTAAATGACTGCTTTGTGACGCGATTCTTACGTCAGAGCGTCATTTAAATGACTCGAAAAAATGGCCGTGTAATCGTAGCTTAATTAAGGTGACTATAGTAGAATATATATAGCAGAATTGCAAAAACAAAACTACACTTCTAATCCTGAACCGATTGCAGAAAGTTTGCAGGAGTTTAAGCATGTACAAGAGAGAAATAGACTTCAATGGAAATCCGTATCAGACAGCCCGCGTCAATGTTTCCCCTCCATGCCACTTATTCAATGAATTGGCTGGCTTATTGGAACCAAATTTTATTTTAGTCCTTTTCTTAGTTGGTGTAGTAGATACCTATTCATTTTCATTACTGTTAACATAATAAGGACTGGAAACATTAATTCATTTGTTCAGTCGCGGGAGGATCGGAAATATAAGATAACTAGAGGACCCGGCGAACTTCACCTCGCCCCAATTTAACGCCTTCAAATGAACTCCAGAGTAGTAAAATTTAAAACACAGAACTAACTCGTTTTGCGTTTTTTTTGTGCCATTTGTGGGCAAACATCTTCGAAGTCAGCCCTTTTGTCATCGCAATCGAACGGGGAACTGAATCCACTTGGATTGGAATGAAAGATCAGTTGGAATAATGAGAATTCGTAGGATAAGGACTTCCGCTCCTTTGAATTTGCCCTTGATGATCGTCGCTTGAATCACATTGTTCATCAGTTTCTTGACGGACAACCGCGTACCGTTGCACAATTTCGGATGATTCCGATTCCGCAACATGATTATGATCGGTCTCGCATCTTCAGCTATAAATTATGCGGTGGAGATCCTGGCACATCAAGCGAGTTTGATTTGATTTGATTTGAAATTGCAGTAGATACAGTTACATCGACCTGGTCAAAAAATTGCGAGTCGAGTCAGTCGCTTAAGACGGCTAGGACATGTGGGAACAAATGCTCCGGCCCGTAGAGTCTTCGAGTCTAATCCGAGTCTTCGAGTCTTGCCCGTAGTAAGTCATACTTATTAAGTTACGCACGCATGTAGAAGGCTACCTTAGGAGTGCGCAACTGGGGGCAGTTAGCTAAGGACCGGGTAAGTATACCTACTCTCAGATGTTTGCAGACGTTCGCGAGAGGTGGCGCAGTGTAAATATAGCCTTAAGATGTAATTTGTGTTTTTCTGGAGATCGTGGGAACCTGATTTCGTGGTTGTAGTTGCGGACCTGCACGATGATGAAGGGAAGATCTGCTATAATATATCGAGAATCTGAGAAGACATAGTGCCTAGACTATATGAAAGTTTGACAAGTCATACCATGGATCGCGCTTGTTTGATGGCGATAAATTCCGGATAATGTTAAGTCACCTCACATAAATAACGACTCAAAACCCATCTTTCCTAAAGGCTCAAACTCATCAAATATCTCGTTAACAGTCAAATCTCGACATTTAACATTTTGAATTTATGGCTTATGTATAGTAAGTGATGTTAAGGACCACTTTAGCTTTCGCCTTTCATGGAAAATCTAGTAAAATTTTGAATGTGCTTATTTTGTCTGTGATACTATTTTGCAAACAATTGTATGTCCAAGAATATCAACGCAATGGATTTATTGTTAAATACGTGACGCAAATTAAATTGACCCGAAACTTAAAAATCAGCGTTTCTCATATTAAATTCATGATTCGATAAGAATTCTAATCGAAACTGCTAAAGTAAATTCACGACCCAAATTAATATTGTGAGCACCCGATGGGATAAAAGATGGGACGGTAATCCCTCGTTCGCTTTTAAAACTCATTTAAAATAGAGCCGCTGTATAGTACATCATACCGTTAAGGACAAAATCTCACCCAAATCGAATCCGTAACTTTTTTGGTGGGCTAGTTATTTTAAATTACACTTAAAGTTATGTCACATTTAGGATAAGCAATAGGACGCCTTTTTCGATGGCGACTTTTTCTCTGAAACCCAATTGATACACTAGACACAAAAGTTCTCAAATTTCAACTCATCGCCATGGCAATGGCACATTCGAAATTCGAATAAGGCCTCCCCTTAAGTTAATTACACCCTGTGCCTGCCCCGACCGTGCTTATCTCCCTGAAATCACATAAATCATAACTCCGTGCTAGCAACATAATTACACAGAAAAAGAAAAACATCACATTCACACAAAACATTCTGGAAAACAACCACAGATCGTCGGCGCGCTGAAACCAATTTCGATTGTACCTACTTGAATAGCTTCTCCTGTTCTCTTTGTATAATCGCTAGTTCTAGAGCAGACCACAAGCTATAAATCCAAATCTAATATGGCTTTGCATCCTCCAGCAAAGCACAGAATAGATATAGATACTGCAGAATGTAGCCGGTACAAAAAAGCACGGGACACATGGGAAAGGATACATCTCAACCTCGACAGTAGCCCGAAAATAAATAAAATGAAAATCGGGTCACTTGTGGTATGAATGCACCGTGGAACGTTATTAGTAGCGCAAATCTCGAAGAAGACTACTTTATATGGAGGACTCTAACAACAGGACTGTGTGATTAATATTTTCTCATAGAGCAGTTTCAATGGGTGTTGCCGTGTGCCTCCTGCAAATCGCAAATGTGTCAACTACACGAGTGTAGCTGGTGGCGGTTTGTAGATTTTTTTTTTCGTTTGTTTTAATTTCATCTACAAGTTCACTGCAAGTGGCTGTATACATTGAATAGGCTCTTGTTAAGAGATATATTTGTTTTTCGAATTTTGTATCCGATTCTCTTCGACATGATTTTGTTCTCGCTGAATGTGGTCAGCCGAATGTCACATAGTCACAATCTCACAAGACACTCATAATGAGAAGTAAAAATAATTTTTTATGGTGTAATAAATTTCTGTGACGTCTGACGTGTCGTAGATACTACACTTTGCTTTAGCAGAGTCCTTTCTTTACTCTCAACTTAATCTACTTAGAAAATCGATGTTAGACAGTCCTTTTGTAAGAAAACACTTTACGAGTGCGGCGCTACCTTGACGTTAATAACTATTTGTTGTAATTTTAGATATAAACTTTTTAGAATGAAAATATTTTTTGGTTCACACTAATCAACACGCAATATCAACGATCAGCTGCAAAAAATCGCGAACGACTAAAAGTAAAGCTAATTTTCTTGAGATCGAATTCGTCAGTAGAGTCTCGGTCTCGGAAGAATGGCGAAACTTTTTATTTCTTCTCTTGTCACTTTGTTTATTGGTATTTATTTATTTTTATATTTTATTCGATGTGATATAGCGATTTGTCTATATGTGATGGTCATGAAATTGTCAAAGATACATTTTGTGTAGGAGAACGAGACTGAAATGTAAGAGAAAAAAAAAATGCGCTCGCTCGTTTTCGGGGGGTGTGCCAATGCCAACAGTTTATTTCTTCTAAGAGATGTAAAGGTCGTGTGTTGAACTTTGAAATGAGAACTATTTTATGTGGACAATGACAGACAAGGAAGTAGAGATAGAAGCAGTAAATTAATTTTGTTTTTGTTTGGATCATCAGAAATTAATGCAATTGTAGAGTATGTAAAAATTTGCTCGTATTTTTTTTATTTAGCAAACTTTGATACCATACAGCTTAGTTAATGGCTAAAATTTTTTCATCTACAAATAGTTAGTATTTGTCAGAGAAAAAATTGGAAACGTCGGCAAAAATGGAAAAAATGTCTGAAATTTAATAGAAATCGTCTGAAAATAAATAGAAATCATCAGAAAATCAGATATTGGAAACGTCTGAAACAATTTTTAAAACGTCTAGTAAAACGTTTAGTAGGTAATCGTCTGAAAATGGTGTTCCTTCTACCAACAATGGATTAGAATGAAAGAATAAGTCAAAAAAAAAACTAAGATGAATTATGAGAATCGGCGTTGCGGTCTTTAATTCTTTAAAATAAATGTTTTCAGACGAATTTTTTTATTTTCAGACGATTACTATTTGTTTTCAGACGAAAATGTTTTAATCCTTGGTTAATTACTACCTAAAATCCTGTGACACCTAACTATTTACTTAATTTAAAGCTAAATTTTACTAAATCTAGCTATATATTACTAAATACTGTTCCCGTACGCTGAAATTTGTTAAAGAGAAGCAAACCGAAAGAGCTAACATTTTCTACTATACGAGCAATTTTATCCAATACATTTTTTTGGTATTCTGTCAAATAAAAAAAATCAACTGACGTTTGTTTATGTGTTCTCCATTGTAAATTTGAAGTTGTATTTTAATCTTTCAAATAACTTTTTAGCAATTTTCAACCTCTCTTAAAAATTTGATATTCTTTTAAAAATGTTTGAACACAAACCTATTATTTCACGAATGAGGTACTTTTGCTAAAGTTCGACAGCTTATAGTATCTATACCAATTTGACACTTCTGTTGTGCAATAGAAAGTGCTCTAAAATTTAGTCTGCATTTTGAGTTTTTTATCTCCTTGCATTTTCCGCTCGTGTGTTGGACTACTGTGCGAGGGATCCCAGGTTCGATCCCCGGAAAAACCCAAATTACATCTTAGAGTTTTTTCTACTGCGCCACCTCTCGCGAACGTCTGACAAACATCCGAGAGTATGCCTGTCATGAAAAAGCTTCTCAATTGAGCCGTTCGGACTCGGCATAAAATTGTAGGTCCCTTCCATTCGTCCCAAAAATAGAAACTCACACAAAACGAATGGTTGCGAGAAGCTAGGCCTTGGGTGTCACCCGCCTGTTGCGCCACCTATTTATTTATTTATTTTTTTATTTTCCGCTCGAAACAGATGTCTGAACTGCACATTTACTTGACTACTTTTAACTTGAGGTAGACTTTCCTCATCTATACATACCTATAATAAAACTGTAGGAATTTTCTTTGGCCGTTAAAAACTCGAAAACTACTGGACAGATTTCGATGCAACTTTTTTTAAAATGTTTCTTAAGACTGTGAGACTGCTATAGGCTATGACGTTTATAGCCAAAATGTATGTTTTGAATAGAAAATATATATACACATATACCTTGCTACAAATGGATGTTTATACTTTTGCGATCGTGCGACAGGACAAACAAAAACAAAACAACACTAGCATACGTATACCTCTCATTCGAAAAGGATTGATTTGTTTTCGCAGTGAGTGCTGTGGTCAGTTGTATATATACTATATAGGTATGTATATTACGATTTTATGCCCGATGCTAGATGTGGATGGGGTGCGTGCTGGAGTATGGCATGGGGTATATTAATAATTTTCATTTTCATAAGAGAAGAGATAATACAAAGCGTTTCATTTCAGAATTTCATTGTGATATGTGGTATGGTAACAGTGTAGGTTTGTGGTAGGTAGTTGCTTGGATTCCATAGGAAGAGGGAAACAATGGAAAGGAAATGCAGTATTACAAATTTTCTTTTTCTCCTAAAAGCCCGAAAACTACTGGACAGATTTCAATGAAACACTCAAAGTGTAATTTTAAATGAACCAAATATAATTTTGAGCGAGCGGGCAAGGGGAGCACGGGTCCAGCTAGTAGAAGAATAAGTCTCCTGAATGTCGCATTATAAGACCTTGTCGCATGTATTGTGTGAACGTCTAAAATCTTTCGCTAACAACCTGATCGGCTCACATCACTATGGTTTTAGGCCAGGAAAGTCTACTATCGACCAAATGTTCACACTCTGACAGATCTTAGAAAAGCACAACGAATTTCAGATCGATACACACCACCTTTTTATTGACTTCAAAGTCGCCTATGATAGCGTATATAGGGACGAGCTATACAAAGCCATGTCACTTTTCGGCATTCCTGCCAAACTCGTTCGTCTGTGCAGGATGACGAATCTTGCTGCTCCGTCAAAATCGGCAAAAATATCACTGAGCCCGTTGATGTCAAAAAAAGGTTTGAGACAAGGCGATGCGATGTGTTATCGCCTCTAAGCAATTGTACAAAACTCACAAGCCAACATCAGAGTTACAATTTTTTAGAAGGTATATTCAACTGCTTGCATATGCTGACGATATTGAAATTATCGGAAGATTGCAGCCAGCTGTCAGTGGCACATTTGCAAGTATTGAAATGGAGGCGGCGAAAATGGGTCTGGCTGTAAATGAGAACAAAACGAAGTATATGCTGTCAACGAGAGAGGAGTCTGAGCATCGACGACTAGGACAAAACGCCACGATGGACAGATACAACTTCGAAGTAGTTAAAGACTCTGACTATTCTCCTTGTTGAGGTCTTGGTCCACACCGGTCTGTAAGCGCCTCCAAAAGTAAAGTAAACTAAAGTAAGTAAGACTCTCCTCATATCTTACAAACAGAAATTTGCTTACCCTTTTCGTGGTTAGAAAAATGTCAGTTGTCGATAACAGACAACAAATTGGTCATGAGAGGAAATATCTCTTTTCAATTTCCAAAAATAAAGAGAAAATAGCCCAGAAAGTATTGGAAGCTATCGATTGTTACCAAAAAGTTTTCAAGTCAAGAATAAATTCAAGAAATTAATAAAGTTAGCGGAGTAAGCATTAACAGCCTTATTTATAAACTTTATACATTCTCTATAATAACTCTAAACGCAAAAACCTAATACATATTTTTGCGTTTAGACCTATTATAGAGAGTGTATAAAGTTTATAAATAAGGCTGCAAGTATTTAAGTGGCCTCAACTGCTGTCAACTGATGAGCCCACCCACCACATCGGGGCGAAACGCATTTGGAGTTGAGACCACTTAAATGTTTCAATGCTATCAATTGTCGACATCACTAGCACATTCTTCAAAGGTCCAACCACAATAAATATTATAATATGTGCCTAAATTGGGGTCAAATTCTGTAAAACGCATGAAATGGGTCAAATATTTTTATTATGCTCAGCATAAGACATTAAACTTTAATGCAATTATACATTTGCTAAATCTGGATTGAATTCCCCTATTTGCTAACCCCATCTCGATCTCACTATTGCTGCAAAAATCCTATTTTCCACAGTCACAAAACGACCGATTTATTTGAAGTTGTATTATAGACTGTACTTAACTGTATAATATTGCTGAGAAAATAAATCACTGAACTTCAATTGATTACTTACTTACATAGGTGGCGCTACAGTTCGGGTGGACTTGGGCCTCATCCAATACGACTCGCTCGATCTTTGGCTAACTGCCTCTAGTTCCGCGCCACCTAAGGCAAGGTCTTCCTCTACCTATTCGTGGATTTGGATGGATTTTTCTCTCTAACCTATACCTACACCCTATATCTTCAGCCATTTTAGAAAAAGTCCAAGCTTCAGAGCTAAAAATATCAAGGTCTTATACAAAATCTCCTTTATTTTTCGAGATAGAGCTCTATTACTTAATTGACTTTTCAGCTCAAAGATGCATCGATTGGCAAGAGATATTTTTCGATTTATTTCTGCTGAGATGATATTGTAAGAATTTAAAACAGAACTGATGTAAACAATGTTAATGTCACTTACTACCTCAAACTTATGGCTGTCGATTGTGACGTTCTGTCCGATTCATCAATGTTGGGTGTTTCTTATTGTGGATAGCATTTTGTTATTCCCTTGTTATCCCCATTTTAGCCGCCTCCGATTCTATACTGCCAATTATGCCAATATCATCAGCGTTAATTTATGAAGCCTTACGCCTATTTAATTATCCCTATAGAACTCGTCTTATTTGCGCTAAATAATTGATAATAGTTAGCGCATCTGACAGATCCGTAAATGCACACTGGGCATAGATTCTCACAACCATTCGTTTTTTTTTAAATTTTTTGGACGAATGCCGAGTTTGAACTGCTGAATTGAGAAGCTTTTTCAGGACAGTTATACCCTCGGATGTTTGTCAGACGTTTATTGCACTTCTGAAATTGCAATAAAGTCCAAAATGATTTTTGGACTTTATTTCATTTTCAAAAGTACAATAAAGCCCAAATCGAAGTTGAAATAAAATCCACAATGCATAAACAGTAGAATATGTATGGGGGGGCATGACAACCCCCCTGCGCGTCTTTCTTTTAAATAGCTGAGTGCAATAATGTCCAATGGCTTTATTGCACTTTCAAAAATGAAATAAAGTCCAAAACTCGCTTTGGATTTTATTGCAATAAAGTCCAAAAAAGTCCAAAATGACGTTTTGTACCTTTTTGCATAAGACTTTATTTCATGGCACCTAACAACTAGCCTCTGGTGAAGATTCCAATTTGCTTTTCTTTACTGATAGAATATTCAATAAAACTCGCAGGCTATTGTGCGTTCTCTTCTTTCGATTGCATTGTCTAAAAGGGCTAGACGAAATTCATGTTGTTAACAAATAAAAACATGTTCAAGTCATCAACAGACATTTTCCCCTCATCACACTCTATAAAAAAAAAAATACCAGCGATTATAACAATCAGCGCCAGTCACTACCACTTCAAATGACCTCCATTCATATGCTGACATCAACCTTTTTAATTAGACAGTTAACTTGGTCTGTACAATTAGTTGTTTTCCCAAAAAATAAATCCAAATAATTTCCATAAAGGCGACAGAAGCAATTTATTATACTTCTGTGCCGATCCCAATGAATTGATTCTCGAAATACAATAAAAAGTTTCAGGGTTTTTTTCGGGGTTGATGTAGGTACATAAAAAATATAAGGAGTTAACGAGGAGTGTATTTAAGAAGCCCTTTCCTCGTTCCTCCACATGTTTTGATTAAATCGGTATACAATGGCAACGCTATACTCTCTCTTCATTCTCAAGATCTAGCAGGTGATGATTTCCATTTCCATTCCTAAGTGCTCTCTCTTATTGTCTGTGATTTATAAATAAACATTTGGGCAACCATTTTGACGGCCACAATTTAGCGCACTTAGTTATTTTTGGTCTACAGTATTATTGTCGCTAAATATATGTCAATTGTGTTGTATTTTTGTAAATAAATCGCGACGGCATTTTCATTTTCTTTTTGATTTAAACTTTTAGCGCATGGGAATGAGAAGAATGATGCCCACCATACTGAAGCGAAACAGATATGTTTCTAATTAGCATCATATGATTTTCTCTAAACAGTTGTGGGTGATGTCAAACTGACGTCTCGTGTCAAAAATCACATAATTTGCTCCATCACTCACTGAATCCTGTCAGCACTGCTTTAAAATGTAGGTCAGCTCTTAATTTAAAATCAAATTCAATCAACTCTGGAATAAAATTTGTCAAATGAAATAGCACAAATCCCATCTAGTATTTGTTGTCATCTTTTATACTATTCAATTCGCGGACGGTGACGAGGGGTTGGGTAGGGAAATTCTATGCACAAAAATAAAGAAAGGAGAAACTCACGTTTCACTTTTCAGGATGTGTTTTGTGACAGATTTGTCACCCTCGCAGGGACATAGGTATGCAACGGCTGCAACACTCACCATCTGGATGCTGTGTCAGTAAATTGAAGTCGTGTCTAGACTTTTTATGGGTGTTTTTCCTGCACAATAACAATACTCTCTCTGAGTCGGTATGTCCTTTGTAAAGGAAATTTCAAACAAAAACCGCATGCTGCTTTGCTTATGTAACTGCCATAGTCGTTCCTATATCACGGGTGGCGGCGAGGGTTAGAGGACGACGCTGTGAATGCAAAAGAAAAACAAAGTATTGAAATGCCCCGTGTTCGAAATCTTCCCCAGAGATCTGCAATTGAAAGTTTGGCCATGCTCCAAAATTATGTGATAGCCGAGCTCTCTATTGCCAGCAAGAAGTTGATTTTAATGTGGTAGCAGTTGAGCTGCTGCTTGGTGCGGTTGTTGAGTTGAGGTTTGGCGAAGAAAATCAGTTAAATGGAGATAAGTTGATGGGATTAGGAAGAATTAGTTGTGTATTCGTAGGTAGGGATATTAATTGTTGATCTTTAAAATAATAGGCAGCAATGTAAAGTTCTGCTTTTTGTCCGAAAGGAAGGCATTCAACATTGGCGTGCAAAATATTTGCCATCAGTGAAAGGTAAATTTAGTGGTCCATAAGATATTTCGAAATAATCGGGCATTTTGCAGTTCTTGGTGGATTTTTTATGGTCAATGAGAACACTTTGAAAAAAAGTAATGGAGTCCATATTGCTGCGGATTATTTTTCTTATTAAATTATTATTAATATATTATTGTTGCGAATATTAAAAAAAAACTCATTGGTATTCGAGTGGAATTCAACCAGCGCGCGAACTCTTAGTAGTCGAATGGGTGCCATGAAATAAAGTCTTATGCAAAAAGGTCCAAAACGTAATTTTGGACTTTATTGCAATTTCAGAAGTGCGATAATGTCCAAAATTACGTTTTGGACCTTTTTGCATAAACTTTATTTCATGGCACCGTCGAATGCACGAATAGCAGCAATATTTTCTGCAGCACGAGCTGTACGACCATGCACTGGTGTTTTAACATCTCTTACAGACCCGGTTTGCTCAAATTTTTGTACGATTTTTCCGATTGTACGCACATTTGGACGATTAAATTGACCGAAAAAATCACGAAGTCACGATGTGCATTTTTATTTGAACGCCCATTTTTATAATAAGCCTGAATAACTTTAACGCGTTGCTCGATTGTGTATCTTTCCATGGTTCAAATTGAGTTAGTCTGAAATTGAGAAATGTCAAATGAAATGCAGAAAAAAACTTGACGTTTAGGTGTGGTTAACATTCAACATCGGCCCTTAAAATTTAATCACCCTTTATAAGGATCTTCGCTAGCTAACTAAGATCTTGTTATCATCATACAATTTTTGGATTTGCTTAGGTGAGGTTAGGTTAGTGGGTAGGCAGGGCAGGAAAAACCTGTACGTGCCACACTTAGATCAATGTAAATCCGTTGTGATGCCCTAGGGGTTTGACCCCCATACTCTGGAAACCTATGAAAAACCTACGGATTGGTAAACCAACCCGTTTTATTTACAAATTTAAGTAGGTCGTAAATGGACCTGTCTGAAAGTTCTTCTAAATCCTCGAAGAAGTAACTGCTAAGGATTTTGTTTCTTATGTGACAGAGCGCAGGGCAGTGACAAAGGAAGTGTGGGGTGTCCTCATTCACCTCCTCATCGCAGCATCCTCTGCACAGGTCATCTGTACTAATTCCCATTTTCTTGGTATGGTATTTCAGCATGTTGTGTCCGGTGATAATGATTGTTGGCGTCTATGTTAGGTGAGTGCAGAGTTTCATACTCAGGCGCTCCCTGTAAGCTCTGGCTTTTCCCGGTGTGCTAAGGCGTCCAACGTCGAATTTCTTTTTCAAGGCCGTTCGCAGCTTCTTTTCGTTGGGCAGTCGTCAGGGATATGGTCAGGGTCGATGCTTGTCCCTTGGAATGTATGCACGTCGAGGATGTTGGATGCGTGCCTCGCCTCGATTAGCACATGATCGATTTGGTTGGCGGTTCGACCGTCTGGAGAGCGCCAGGTTGCTATATGTGAATCCTTAGCCTTGGAAACCTAGTGCTACTTATCACCGTATTACGAGCTGCTGCAAAATCGATTAGTCGGTAGCCGTTGTCTGTTGTCATTTCGTGGATTATAACTAACCCGCCAAAGATGTTTTCCTTTCCGACTTTAGCATTGAAATCCCCGAGTACAACTTTTACATCATACTTCGGACAGGCTCCGTAGGCTCCATCCTACGTAGGCTTGGTGGGATACTACAGGTACATACTCCCATTTTAACCTTCGTCAATAATCTTTCTTTGTGTACAAGTAAATTCTCGAAATTTTGGTTTACATATTTTATAACATACATGCATAATGTAATTTACCCATTACCCATCAGATAAAGCAATACCTCCCGATTTTGAGTAAACTGACATCAAAACAATTCCAATCGATTTTGGCTAAAAATAATACTCTAATTCCCCATATAGATTAATGATTTACTACGTAGGTATAACCACATTATGTATGTTAAAAAAAGACAGTTGAAGCGGTAGATAATTGTACAATTAATGTGATTAAATAGTACCTAACCTCTTTTCAATGATTCAGTGTTCATTCCGCACTTTAAACTGGTTATCCAATTAAAAGACAATTTTCGGCAGTGTCTTCCCACATTCTGCATTCCTCATCGGAATTTTTATGGAAATCGTGTGACGACAATTGTTGACCCAAAAGCAGTACACACCTAACCCTCGACGTGATCTCGCTGCGTTGTATGTTGATAGTGGTGCAACGCTGGTACGAATTCTAAATTCGTCAAGTGCCCAATTATGTGAAATCTATTCAGCGCCCGTAGATACTTTTGCTTACTAACTGTCGTATATTTGGAGAATGAATTATATCGCACAACTGAAATTGACCTAAAAAGATTTATTCGCAGCTCACTGTATAGTGTATCAATTATTGAATGCACGACCCAAATCGATGGTGATGTTGTCCTTAGACTCTTAATGACATTTAAATTTGTTATTCGCAAACACTACACAAATATATATCGATATTTTTTTTTGGATTCAAAGAGGACCTACATTTTGGGAAATAATTCATCGAAAGACATCTGCTTCCGCATGCATTTGCTATTCTTCCAATTATCTATGATAATAACATCGCGTGCAGGCTTCAGCACATAAAGGACACTCACAAGCCTAATATAACTGTAAAATAACAAGCACCGATGCAATTTAGCAACAAGCAATTTATGTTTACAAAGCGGACCAAACGAGTCTCCCCTAAGCTATCGATTTACTATCCTTGCTCCCCTGCACCTGCACCATTGGTATATATACTATACAACATGTTGTAGTAGTGTAGCAATTTGTATTGAGCTTATTTTGCAATGACAGTCACATGATTACCGCGATTCACGGTCGTCGTTGTGGGCATTGAACGTAGACAGGATAGTGCTTTCAAGGTGTCTTTTTGAATAATAATGACTGTGTTGTGTGCACTGGGGAAGCCTTGTTTCGCAGGGATAGTAAATGAATGGATTAATGAGTTTTTTGCATTATTGACTTTGACACTAATGTTTATTAACCGTATACAACTGACTGGTTTATTTTTGCAGCAAATCGATCTATACCTTGAACTTGAACTATTGAGTGAGTTTAGAAATGGTATAGGTGAATCTTTAGAGTTCCATCCGCCACGGCGAGCCTTTTCTCTTGAAGACTTCTGCAAATCACAAAACTAAAATGCCTGTGTAATTTAGTTAATACTATCTACTAATCCCTTTAGTCTTTGAGTTCCGCTAATGTCCTTTGGTTTCTTTTTACAGCAGACAAATCTATGGTCTAAGTGTGTCGGCAGTTCGAAGACATCTACCTGACGTATCTTTAGAATATAAGAAAATCTCATTAATACCTTAGAAACTTATTTTTCCATATTCTGAACAACATACTTACATTTTTCGGTATAGTTTTACACTCCCAAGTTTTTAGTGGAAGCGACATTTTTATAGCCTACACTGGGAACACTTATTTTAAAAAAAATGGGTACCAAAGCTTGACAACTTTTTGCGATACTAAGATTTTATTAAACTTACCCATAGCTCGGGTATTCGGCAAAAATACGGGCATTATAGATGACCTAAGCACTAACATTGATTTTGCACTACAATTCAAAATTTCAATGCTAATGAAAGTTCGTTGGCACTAGCACTGAATATTCCACTGCTAATGAAATTTCCTTTGCACTAGCACTGAATATTTCAGTGCTAATGAAAGTTGACTTGCACTAGAATTGAAAATTGTACTTCTAACGAAAATGAACTTGCATTAACATTCAAAATTTCAATGCTTTAATTTCAAGGATCGGATGTAGTCCGAAAAGCCAAATCGTAATGCGTAATCGTACACATCGAGCGAATTGACAATAAACTGAGAGGATCTTGGAATCATAATCCCCAGGTTCAAAAAGAGAAGGAAGACCGATCCTCCGTTTCATGATAATGAGAGCAAATAAAGTATTTTAAAAATTTTCTAAATTTTAAATTCAGTTTTATTTACAATATACATATATGTAAGCTTCAAATCTGAAAGAAACTTTCGAATTAGGTAATGAAACTGAAATTTAAGTAGAACTGAACTAATGCACTGTCATTTCATTAGCATTGAAATTTTCACTGCTAATGTAGCATTGAAATTTGTACTGCTAATGGAAGTGAAACCTCAGAAGCATTGAAATGTGTACTGCTAATGGAAGAGAAATTGCATAAACATTGAAAATTGAAAATATTAGTGCTAACATTAACATTGAAAATGTTAGTGCTAGTGAATCCGCACCGTATACCGAAGTTCGCTTACTCTATGTTTGTTTAGAACAGCTCATTGTCCTCTGCGTCAGGAAATACTATTGTATAATAACCGGCACACGAAATTGGGCTCAAAACTAGAAACTATACATATTCGCATTCGTGCATTTTTGGCGCTTCTTTTTTACGGCTTTTTGTCAAGTTTTTTGTGACGGAAGTCTTTGGGATGTTCCTTTTTGGCAGTATTTTTTTTTTACAATTTTGCTCCAATTGTATATGCACTGATATAAACTACCTGCCCATTACTTGCTTCAGAATAACCTAAAAAGTATTTAAGGCTTTGATTGATACTAAAAAAACATTAAAGCGTTTTTGAGGGTATTCTTTTAATTTGTCTAGTTTGCAAGGGACCGTCTACGTTCTTAAGGTTTTAAATAAATCTCTTAACTATCGAATTTGATCAAGGTTTCGAAACCAAATTTCTTATCTATACTATAGAAACGTTGGAACATTCTTTACGATACTGTTTTTTTGTCCAATGGACTTGAATCCTATAAAAGCTGAGTTAGTTAGTCTACGTTCTTTGATGATGAATCTCTAACTGTCGGCATTAATCAATGTTTCGGCACAAAATTTGTGCTCTAAACTAGCCTTCTTTGGATTGCTCTTTTAGGCGTTTTTTTTTTTTTGTGATTAATTGAAATGAATCCTAGGTTGTATAGGAACCTTGTGTGTACTTTAGGCTTTGGGTGAATCTCTATGGGGCTTCATTAAAGTTTCGGATGTAGTCCAAAAAGCCAAAACACGTCGACTACATTGGCTCGACCACATCGAGCGTATGATGCTCCATCTAAGAGGATCTTCGAATCCCAGTCTCCAGGTTCGAGAAGACCGAACCTCCGTTTCAAAGACCAAGCTATCGCGGATGCCAGAGTACTTGGTCTCGACAACTGGAAGCAGCGTGCCCGGGATCGTAGAGGATGGAAGGCTTCAGTGTCTCAGGCAGAGACTCTTCACGGGTCGGGGCCCGATAGGGAAGTAAGTAAGCTCTTTAGGGTGCTCTTTTAGGGATTTTTGTGTGCAATGGACTTCAACTCAATGAAATACGAGTTGATGGAAAAGCCACTGTCTACGTTTTGCACAAAATTTTGTGCCCTAGACTAAAGATTTGTGTCGGAAAATATTGTCTCTAAAGCAAGGCGCGCACCGAAGTGGTGTGGTAGTGGCGGGGTGACCAAATGCAGTGGCACTTGTCTCGAAATAAATTTTCGATTGGCAAGCGGGTGGTGACGATGTGGATTAGTAGAAGCATATCCCTTGTAGAGGAATATGATACTTTAGAGGCGGGTGACGACGTGGATTTTGGCATTACAACTAAAAACCTACGAGACGACCAAGAATTCGATATAGGACGACATTTTAAGAACTGATGAATTGGTGGATGACACGTTGTTTGCCACTTCAGTGCGCGTTAAATTACTTTCATATTTCTGACAACAAAATGATGGATAGATGGAATGGCGGAATGGTCGGTATGATAAATGATAATTAGACCAGTGAAAAAATGCTTTAGTATGTCGGCGCAGTAGCGCAGTCGTTATAGTCTGCTGGACTACTGTGCGAGGGATCCCAGAAAAACACGAATTACATCTTAAGGTTTTTTCTACTGCGCCACCTCTCGCGAACGTCTGACAAACATCCGAGAGTATGACTGTCCTGAAAAAGCATCTCAATTCAGCAGTTCCGACTCGGTATAAAATTGCAGGTCCCTTTCATTCGTCCCAAAAATAGAAACTCACACAAACGAATCGTTACGAGAAGCTAGGCCTAGGGTTGTCTACCCGCCTGTTGCACCAGATATATTTATTTTATTTATGACAGCTGACTGTTTTTTTAACAATCTTGATGTAACATCACATCCAGTCCCGAAGTAAATGCAAATGCGGACGGCTCTTTGCACTTTAGTCCAATTCATGCCTTTATCCGTTCAACGTGAATGACCTCTCTCTCCCTGTCATTAAATTATTTGCATTTTATTTTGTGTAAAAATGTTCACATGGTTATTTATGGCTACCGCAAAAAGGCTCAACTGCGCTATGCCGAATAACATACACAACACCGCATACGGAAACAGAAACACAGTCACATATTATCGTCCCTCATGTACTACAACAGCCACTGAATATAAACATTATCAACACGTAATAAATTAAACTGTTCCTCTTTTGTGTAGGCGTTCAGGCACACAGGATATGCAGACTAAGATTATATATTACATTTTCTAAAGGACCCATAAATCAATTTCTTGATTTCTCCATCCCCTCCGTCCAGCATTAAGCCTCTATAATAGTGTATCCGTTTATCATAACATTTAAGCATCATCAAACAGCTCAACCCCCACTCACATGGATGCGATAAGCACACGTGACTTTCCACACTGCTGGCATTGGCCTAGTGCAAGGACCTGTCTTGCGCCAATACTGTGGCGTCAACGATCGACTTGAGAAACGGACGGGAATGTCCTTTATGTTGACAGGTGGAATTCGATGGTTTGCAATTATCCTCTTTTAGATTGCAAGTGGCATTCATTTTTTGCTCTCTTTCTCTTTTCAGTTTTGTTGCTTAGCCTGCTGTAAGTTGTTATGTACATATAGTTAGGGTTAAATCGTTTGCTTTGTTGAGTATAGCATTTAATGGTCTTGACCTTATTTCATTTGAACCAAAACCCGATATCCTTCGTCGTCGTTGAACTTGACTGTTGAGAGAATTTTATATCGGCTGTGTAGGGTTAAATTCATTACCAGGGGGTTGCTATTGCTACTGAATCAGCGATATAGTTGCAGCCCAGCAGGTAATTATTACCAAACATAAATTTGTTGGCTCATTTGTGATTTTGTTGACTTTTCGTATTCGTTTGGCCCTAGACGATATTGTCGCCATTCGAGTATATTTGAAGTATAAATAATGTTGAACAACTTTTCCGTTAGCATTATGTCAAGAAAAACTTTATACTGCCAACAGGCTCACTGTTACAAAATGTTCTTTGCTCACTGTGATCAGGGTAGTTAAAATTATTTTGGGCTTTATTTTCCCATGGGGAGGAAATTAACTGATTTCTTGATTAATAATTAAGTTTCGCGCAATTTTTTTTAATTCACGATAGATTTTCCTCGTTGCCCCGAGCACAGCATGTGAAATATTAATAAAATAATGAAATGAAATAAAATAATGAAAAAGAAGTAAGGTGTGAGAATAGCAGGCGAGGGGAATCCGTTTGAGCCAGCGACTTGTGAAATTCGGTGATCAAATTAAATTTTTCCTTTTGAAACAAAAAGCCTCACAAAATGAGGACAGGATTTTTCGAAACAGTCGTTTCGATTTTGAAATGTTGTGATTTTAGCGTTTTATGGTAAAATGAATGGTTTCCATTAGTGTTGCGCGATTATCCAAAACTGCATCGATATTTTATTATCAAGATGAAAATACCGATGCAAAAAAAAAAATCGACCCAAAAAAATCTATAGTATAGATAATATCGGTTTATATGCAAACTTAAAATTTTCCTGAGTTTTCTATTCATTTTTATTAAAAAAAATATTTTTATTGTTTAGAATACTCGATCAATTTCTATTTCACAAAGGAAATAATTCAAGACAATAATTTAACTTTTTTTGATTGATTTTTGAACAAAAAAAAAATTTACAAGAATACCAAGAATACAAGGAGAAAAAAAAAACAATTGTCAATAAGTGACATACCGACAATTCAAGTTAATTTTCGCGTTAAGGTAAATTTGAATCCAGATAATTCAAGTCGACTTACGATGACTAGATTCTTGAATGAGGCCAAAGTCTATATTTCAAGATGGGAAATTTACTAAGCGACTGTCAAAAATTGGCAAGATATATTTACAAAAACAGAAAACGATTTGAGTTAAATTTGTTAGGACGCACTGAATCTGACACCATGCCTTCTTCATAACGTCTGCCCACATAACTAGCTCTTCGCACTTGCAAGTAGGTGTGGACAAAAAACATTAAAATGATTTCGCATCTCACTCTGAATGTATCCATTGCAAAGAAAGCGATCGAAATGCGATTGACGGCTGTCTAATGGATCCAGTCCGTTCAGGGATATTTTGAGTAAAAAAAACCCTAAACAAACGGCTTTGCCTCTCTATAAAAGGGCTTGTTCCGAAATTTTGGAGGCAGTCGATTGTGAGATGTGACGCTGATCACATCTATTTGGTGCGCTTTTTCGCTCGTTTTTTGACACATACTTTGGCGCAATTTTTTGACGCGCAGTATGGTGGATTTTTTGGCGCGTATTTTGGCGTCTGTTTTGCCGCGTTTTTTCGCGAATTTTTTCTGCATTTTTGGCGGGATTTTTTGGCGCATATTTTGTTATTTTTTCATCGCGTATTTTGGCGCGATTTGATGGGGGTTTTTGGCGCATTTTTTGCATAGTTTTGGCGCGTATTTTGAAATGTTTTTTGGCGCCTTTTTTCGCGAAATTTTTCCACATTTTTGGCGGGATTTTTTGTCACTTTTTTGACGCATATTTTGTTATTTTTTCTCCGCGATTTTTGGCGCATATTTTTCCGAGATTTGTCGGGCGTTTTTGGCGCATTTTTTTGCATAGTTTTGGCGCGTACTTCGGAGATGTATTTTGGCGGAATTTTTTGTCACTTTTTTGGCACATATTTTGTTATTTTTTCACCGCGATTTTTGACGCGATTTTGGCGCCATTTGATGGGCGGCTTAGGCACATTTTTTTTTTGAATAGTTTTGGCACCTATTTTGAGATGGATTTTGGCGCGTTTTTTTCGCTAAATTTTTTTCACATTTTTGGAGGGATTTTTTGTCAGCTTTTTGGCGCATATTTTGTTATTTTTTCATTCGATTTGATGGGTGTTTTTGGCGCGTATTTTGAGATGTATTTTTTGGCGCATATTTTATTATTTTTTTCACCGCGATTTTTGGCGGGATTTGTTAAGCGTTTGTGGCGCATATTTTTTGCTCTATTTTGGCGCGCATTTTGGAGGGTTTTTGACGCGGATTTTGCGACATTTTTTCGCGAAATTTTTCTACATTTTTGGCGGGATTTTGTTTTAATATTTTTTTTTGGCGCATATTTCGTTATTTTTTCATTTCGCTTTTTTGTCGCGTATTTTGTTTTTTTTTTCATCTCGATTTTTCCCGCGTATTGTGGCGGTAATTGTTGGGCGTTTTTGGCGCATATTTCGTTAATTTTTCATCTCGCTTTTTTGCCGCCTCTTTTATTATTTTTTCATCGCGGTTTTTCACGCGCATTTTTGGCGCATATTTTGTTATTTTTTCCATCGCGATTTTTGATGGGTATTTGGCGGGATTTGTTGCGCGTTTTTGCTCAGTTTTCGCTAAATTTTTTTGGGATTTTTTTTGTTGGTTTTGGCACATATTTTGTTTTTCATCACGATTTTTCACGCGTATTTTGGCCGTATTTGTTGTGCATTTTTTGCACAGTTTTTGGCACGTATTTTGAGGTGTATTATGGTGCGTTTTTTCGCATCCACCTTATTGCCTGGATTTTTCGTTTTGAAATGACGGGAAATAAACAAGTTGACGTCAATCTACCAGTACCTCCAAGGAAATTATCAAAAGTAGTATAATAAAAGAAGCGATGGGCCCACCAAGGTGCCTTGTGAACGACCTCACAACCTAACCTAACCTAACTTTGTGCTGATAGGCTTTAGTGAAATGTAAGTTGAAATAAAGGCACTGTGCGTCCTCGGTAGTTTTGAAGAAGCGCATGCTATGGAGCCCAATTTTTGGCTACTGGTATCTAGCATTTGATGCTTCAGTATTGACATCCAATTTGGCAATACTAAAAACAGCCCCAAACGTAAGTCACTCTTATTCACTACGAAATTCTGACTTGCTAAAAACTATTAGAAAGTAATCCACGTAGAAAGTGGAACACGCACAGATTTTGCCTAGTTACTATGCATAGTATGTAAAGAAATAGCTGATTTGAAATACTATATTACTATATTATATTATGTACCTACATTAAGCCGATAAGAATAAGAAAATGTTTTAAGGTTCTTGAATCGTAACGAGGCGTGTTGTTATAACTGAGACAGTGGTCTTTGAGTGCAAAAAAATCGGGATAAAAACATCGATGCATCGATGATATCGAAAATAAATTATCGAGTGAAATAATCGATATTTTTTTACGCCAATATCGATGAATCGAGTGATTCGATATATATCGCGCATCACTAGTTTCCATAGGTATTATAAAAATGTTTGCATTGCCACAGCTAGGACGATTTTGCCGTACCTTGTGAATTTTTATAGAATGCCCATACAATTATTAATACTGAAATAAATATCAGTTTGAAATTCTGTTCGTTGAAATGTCGAATATAATGGGCAAACTGTCGGCAAAAATGTCGGTTTTTGCCCGAAATGTATATTGGTTAAAACATTTTCGTCTGACAGCAAATAGAATTGTCTAAAAAATATAAAAATCTTCTGAAAAAAATTATTTTAAAGAATTAAAGACCGCAACGCCGATTCTCAAAATTCATCTATGTTTTTTGTTTGTTTTATAGACTTATTCTTTCCTTCTACTGGTAGAACGATTAGGTACTATTTGTTTTCAAACGTTTTAAAAATTGTTTCCAATTTTTCCAATTTCCAAAAATTTCCAATATTTGATTTTCTGATGATTTCTATTTATTTTAAGACGATTTCTATTAAATTTCAGACGTTTTTTTCGATTTTTGCCGCCGTTTTCAATTTTATTTTCTAAATACTATTTATTTGTAGACAAAAAAATTGTAGCCAATGCATATTCTGTTGAATTTTTTTTTTCTGTTTCATTGTTTTTATCTCTCACTCTCACCGGGTCATGGGTGAACTTCGTAAGACTAAACATAGATTTCTTTGTTACTTTTCATAAGCGATTATGAATCGCAATCAATCCTCCAACTCTAGTTGATTGAGATCGACAATCTTGGAATAGAGTCGAGAAATAGCAGTAGAAATCTTCTTGAGCTTCTTTGCTCAATTTTAACCAAACTACACATAAAGACTCCCGAGCATTTACCTACAATGGCTGAAAGTTTGGGCTCAACCGTTTCGTTGGTTTTCGAAATGGATATACGATTTTGAAGTTTTTTTTTTTTTTGTATGGGAGGTGCCACGCCCCTTTATCGAATTTGACTAAACAGAAATTTCGAATTTTACGATTATTGGTGGTGTATATTCTGACACAAAATATAAATTTTGATTTTTTTGGTTTTCTTTAAAAGTAAAACTGACACTTGACGCGTCATCGGAAATTGTTAGCAAATGGCTAAACATGGCCCAAGATCTTTGATTAATAGAATAAATTTAAACTAAAATTGAAACTCTTTGCTGTCAAAGGTATACCATAATTGTCAGCAAAATCTGACTGGAATTATGTACTCAAATTTGAACCAATATCGAACATTGGTTCCCCCATTGCTACCAAGACTTTTCTCAACATTTCATATCGAATTAATTAAATTTAGATTAAAGCTGCTTGCTTATGATAACAGATTTCAAAATTGCATGTAAATATAGATGATTTTCAATAATATAAAAATTATGACAAATGACCGCTTGGGGTATGATTCACTGTCAGTTGTTGATTGGAAAATCATCAAAGTCTCGGTGAAAATCGAGCAAACTGAGCGTCTAGAACAGATGTGGTGGTCGTCTATTGATAAGCCACCACCTTAGAGAAACTCATTTTTTGCAGTAGAGGCCACTCAAATTCACGATTTGAAATAAACTGAAATTTAATATAAAATTAAGTTAACTTGGGTGAAGTTTAAATCTTTAAATTTTCATGACAAAAAGAAAATTGTTCGTCGACATGCAAATGCAATCATCGTTATGTGATGCAGAAAATATGTGATCCTATACAATCTCAAGGCTATTTTTACTAAAGCGTTTACAGTTCAGTCTTAAAAAAAAATATATATGTACATATATAATATAAATTACAATAAATACTCAAATACTCTCAGACTCAGGTTTTAATTTCGACTCAAGAATTTAATGTCTGCAGTGGTCAATCAGTTCGTTAAGTCGTCGTCTCATGCTGTCTTTCATAATTCGACAGGCCGTCTGGTCTAGCTTTCGTCGTCCGGATTAAATTGTTTGTTCTGGCCTTAGCCATTTAAAAGTCTACATATCCTCAACACTGACTGTGACTCTACTACTAAGTTCCTTTGCTCTTCTTTACAGGTCCCTGTTTCGGTTTTTTTTTGTACCTTGACAAGTTGTTTTTACCCTTTCGTAAAACTTTTAAACATTGCTCCTAGAGTATCACCTTTCTACTTCCTTGATAGTATGATAGTAAATTTGTCACGATTTTTCTTTTTTCGATTTTTTGTCTCCTTTTTTCACAAAGCTTCCGAACAGCTCTCACCCATTTCTGCAGCGCCGCTTTATAGGCGAGTTATTTAGCTGCATGTGCTTGCCGACACATTTGATGGTAAATATGCATGGCGCTTATCGATAGGTTGAGGGATACGCAATCGACAGCTGTTCAACGTTTAATCTTGTCACAGTATTTCTCCGTTATTGCGGCATCTGAGAAACCTTGGCTACCACAAAGGTAGTGGTCCGAGTCTATATAAGTCGCTCGTAGTATTAGAAACATCCTTGATTACTCTAGCGTTGAAATCACCGAGGACAATTTTAACATCGTACTTGGACCATAGCTCTCATATGCTTTGTCTTGAAGCTGGTAAAACAATATTTTACCCATATCAGGGTAATGCTTGCAAATGTAACTTTGATGCGGATTGTCATAAGAAGTTCGCTAACTAGTCTTAAAGTTGAGTTCGGTTGTTTTCCACGACGGAATATCAGCTAAAGTCAACTTTGTCCATTAAAATTACAGTTTTTTAACGAGCAGTTCTTTAAATAGCTGCCGTTGGAACATAATAGATTCACCTGCCACCATTTCTTTATCAACACCCTGACCGTGCCGCAATAATATTATGTATAGCCCGTTTCGAAAATAGAATTTGCAGACCTCAAGGCTCTATAATCTTTTATGTTACCTTGTAATTTTAATTACCTGTTAATAAACAATAATAATAATAATAAATAGAATTTGCAGAATAACAATTAGCACATAACCTCCAATAAACAGACGAACTTACTCCTAGACCCCAAGTTAAATAGGATTCCTATACACCAATCAGAAAGGCCCATTGGCTTGGGAGATAATTTACATTTTAAAACGTTTATGCCAAGTCAGTTCCAAAAGATAAAAACACCCTTCAGTGCCAGCGCCCATAAATACTTATTCCAAGTTCATCTTACCACATAATTGAGTTGTCCTTCTTTTTGCTTTTGTCCATCCATCCATCCACTCCACTCAATTAATTATCAGACCTTCCGCCAATTCTAGGACGCAATCCAAATATATATGGAGCCTATCAATTAGTCTCGGAAGCAACTGATATTGACACGCTCTATTGACACACATATCAATCAAGTTTGCCTGAAATTTTTCTAATTTCCAGTCGAAAAACAAATTCCTTGATATACACTTTACTGCTGCTCATAAATCAGTCAAACAAAACTATAGGTCACTGCAACAATAAATCACACAAGGAAATCCTTATTTTTCCAATTTGTTTGGCTCCTCTTCTGAAATAGGGAAAAATCATGGCGATGAATATAATTACCCGTTCAAATATTAAATGCTACTGTCAATAGTGCCAGCTAACTCACAAACAAGTAAACATCCCTTAAGTAAGCGCCCGACCATGCCCAGACGCAATAATGTTTCGTTTACTCGGGGCTTTCGGTATCCGCACACACCACACTATCTCGAAATAATTATTTTCGACAGAACAAACCTCCTTTTTGTTGGTTCCTTATAGAACGAGACTACATTGCAGGATGTAAACATCCAAATAATACGCAGCAAGTGAATGGGTTCAAAATATGTACATCCGCAGTGCGACATGGAGTTTTACCGCCATACCCAGCAACCCTACACACAAGGGATAGCTACACTTCTTTTTTATTATTCACCCTGAGAAAATTGTTCAACTTTACTTTTTAACGGTTATTTTAGGCAGTTTCCTTGGCAATTGCGGGGTATGGGGAATCATACCTCAAAGTGTAGTCCTCCTTCCGATTGTACTATGCTGCTCTATTATAGTTTTTAGTTTGCTTGTCTTTTCTTTCCACGGTCTCTCGCTTCTTAGCCTTTGTCATAATTTATCCTTATGAATAAAATCTCTTCTTGCGTGGCAGAGACAGTTGGTTAATAATAAAAAAAAATGTCATTAGGATGATGTACAAATTATCATTGCGAACTCAACTCGCGAACCTAACTTGTGTAGACATTTTGAATACGATGTGTTGAAATGTATACGGTTAGCTTGTAACAAATTGGTTCAAGGAGGACATTTGCTTTTAGAGTTATCTACTTGCATCAGTAATAGAACAAGTGTTATATAGGTTGGTTTATTTTTAAAAAGGGTATAAAAAAAAAACTTTTTAATATTTGTTACTTTATTGAAAAGATTAAACCTTTCTTTTATTTACGGAATATTATTTTCCATCCGCATCCTGCCATCCCAATTTTTCAATACATTTTCGATGATTTTGGCCATTATTTGACGAATTTGACGACCAATTTTGCTCATAGGTGCCTGAATCGTGACTGGATTGTTTGAATATATCTTTACTTTAACCCTTTAACCCTACCCATCCCTGGAGAAACACTATTGCTACTCTGGGGCCCAGAAAACCCCAATATAGTTTTGTAATTATTTGTAAAGACGATTTGATATAAATTATTTTTTTTATTAAGACAACGTGACTGTGTGGTTGTTGAATATTAAAAACTAGTTGGTTGTACCCGCTTCGCTGGGTATGCAAAGTAATATTTGATAAACAAATTGATTTTATTTAAAGAACTTCTTTGAAAACTACATTGCGTGTAAATTGTGCGTGTAATAATCTTCCTTGCTGTGGATTAGATTCAATATACACCTTCTTTTGTCTCGCAACTCTTGATTGTGATAAAGCCACATACAGTTGGCCGTGTGAAAATACTCCGGTCTTCAAATGCATGCCAACGTGATCAAATGACTGGTCTTGAGCCTTGTTTATTATTATAGCGTATGCTTATCGGAAATGGAATCATTGTGGTAATTCATGCTCTTATCAAATTTCGTCCAGGCTCTTCCACAATCAATCGAGTTCCATTGCAGCCCTTTTTAGGGTTCAAGTTTTTCAGCAACATGATGATGACACCTTGCTTAAGTACAGCACATGAGGTGGCTTGCTGGATGGAGTTTGCTGATTGAGGAATTCAACAGGGAAATTTGGTGCATCATTTGGATCTTCAGTCTTCACTGATAACAGAATCGCTCCTATTCATTTCTAATGTCTGCACATTTGTCAGCGCGGCAATGACTCGTTCTGAAAGTTCCTGCATTGACTTTTGCAGCAGATCGCCAAAAATTTTCTTAATTAAGTCTCCTGTTAATATAATTTCCGTGGGAATTTCAACAACGTCGTCTTGATACATTTCTGCTACCCGCGGCAATTTTGCAATAATGAGAAGACTCATATTTTAATAGCCCTCAGGATTTTGTCCACAGAGATTCCTTCACGATCAGTTAGTTTTCTCTTTTATATTTAAATATCGCGAAATAAAATTTCCTATTAAAGTACCTGAGGAGCAGTTAGTCAATCAGTGATCTTAAAATTCGTAGCAAAGTACATATTGCCTAAAAACGGTTTCTATTTTTTTTTTGTATCTATTGATTTAGAATTTAGATTTATGAGTATAAATAATATTTTACTTCTTTTTACTTCTTTATTATCAATGTACAAAGTTTCATATTGATACGACAAACTCCTTCGTGAGTTATGAAAAAGTTCTCATTAAAATCATTGCCAATAACTCGAGCCCAAAGCAAAATACCTACATATTTCTTATATAGAGTACACAAACCGAGTTTGAAGTCGATCGGATGAAAAATAAAAATGTTCCCGTACAAACTTTGACCCCCTAAGAAGGGTTGGTTTTATTTGGCAATTTCCTTTTGAAAACACTTGCCGAGCATTACTATAGTAGAGTTTGAACCTTGAAGAAAATTAAAATATATGAAAAATAGGCGGTGCGTATTTGAATAATGAGAAAACACAAACATTGAAAATTTATTCAAATACCCACCGCCTACTTTTATTTAAAATAAGAAAAATAAGAAAAGTAAGGAGCGTTACAGAATCAGTAAGGGTAAATATATATATGATACTTTAAAATTTAGAATCGAGGCATTCTTGGCACACAGACCGGCTATGTTTGCCGCAAAGGCAGTTTTGGGGCGTGATGAGGTCAAGTGCAAGTTTTTTGAGGAAATGTCGCCTTTTTTGGCACTCGTTTGATGCCTTTATTTCTCTAATATTCGTGTCCTTAGCAAAAGAAGGGCGCAGACTGGCGAAAGTCGATAAATCCTCATTTTCGTCATAATTCATATGTTCAGAAAGTATTTTTTCTATGAGAATTTCTGTCTTCCGGGCTTAAGGGTCAATGGTACAGCTCCTTTCGTTGATTCTTCTTGTGGATTATTTTTATTTGGTCTTTTAATTTTTTTTACATCAAGTCGAGAATATGATGTCATGTAAATGGCCGCCGCCACAGTTGATTGACATTTGAGCCCTTTTTATGGCATTTTCCATCACTTTGACCAAAACTTCCGGCGATAGGTCCTCACATTCTTGACGGATATTGTCTTTAAGAGCTGCAAGAGTCTGAGGCTTGTTGACATAAACCCGCGACTTCAAAAAGCCCCACAAAAAGAAGTCTGGAGCGGTCAAATCAGGCGATCTTGCTGGCCAGTGCAAATCGCCAAAACGGGAGATTAGGCGCCCGGGAAATGCATCCTTCAGCATATCGGTTGTGGCACGTGCAGTGTGTGCCGTTGCACCGTCCTGTTGGAACCACATGTTTTCCAATCCCAATTCATCAAGTTGCGGCAAAAATAACTCGTTGATCATTGCTCTGTAGCGCTCACCATTCACAGTAACCGTTTGGCCCGCGACGTCTTCATATCCATGACATCTTCGGCTACAGCAGCAATATTCTCTGCAGAACGGCTACTCCGGGGTCTGCCACGCCTGGCAGCATCTCGTGTTGTGCCAGTCTCTTCGAGGCGAGCGGCTAAACGTCGCAGTGTTTCACCAGTAGGCGTTGGACGGCTAGGAAATCTGCGACGAAATTCACGTTGTGCCAAAGTCACCGACCGATTATTGCTCAAATAAATAGTCACCAATATTCCGCGTTCTGGAGCAGTGTAGCGTAACATTGTTTATTAACGTATATTTCGCATGTGTTTACTACACAAATGTCAAAACAGAACTGACATTAGGGGCCAATCGCAAAATTTATAGCATTTTCTGATAGGAGGATTACTTTTGCGCCACCTTGTACTAAAATAAACTCTAGCCCAGGAGTTCCCTAACTGTGCGTCGCGACGCCCTGTGGCGTCGTAGGTGTGGCACTATTCTAAGGGCGTCGCAAGCTTTATTTTTACACTGCTGTAAGACTCCGAACAAAGGAAAAGCATTACGTTTCTCTTTACGAATACTAAGAGCAAGGTCGAAGAGAAATCCAATAGTCGAGTATTAAGCGCATTTGTGTTTCCCGCATTTCCAGTCAGACTTGCTTCGTGGCTCGTATTTGCCTGGCCTTTAAAATTAAATAAGGGTTTTTCAATTGGTATGTGTTGTTGCCAGTGCCGGGGGCATTGCCGTGGTCCATGCGAGTGTACAGGAGAACTCGAGGCAGTCAATTCGACGTGCATAAGAAATCGGCCTTTCGCAGATTCCAACTTGGTGAATTTTGCATCGGCACTTGGGCTTACACGTTACGCCAGTACAATATTGAACTAATCCAGGAGTTCAAAGTTAATGAACATAGACAGGGCCCTTTGTTCGCTGACTTGGCTTCAGACCGTTTGGAAGAGAACCCCAATTTTGGCCGAAAAATCATCTTTACCGACTAGGCGCAGTTTTAAATGAATGCGGGTATGAACAAGCAAAATTGCCATAAATATGAGGGACGAAGATGTTTCAAGGTTTACCAGTCCTTATTGAAAAACCTATTAGTGAATCTTTAGTAAGATCAACTTCACATACATATCTCTGCTTTTAGAAGGGCGACGCAAAAATAGTTTAACCTCTCTAGGGAGTCGCAGTATGAAAAAGATTGGGAACCCCTGCTCTAGCCCATAGAGTTGTTAGTTATAAGAATCTATCAATTCAACCACAATTTTTCGAACAATTATGAAATTATGGAGTTGTAAAAACGATTCTTTTTTTTTACATTCGTTTGCAACTAATTTCTGTAAGGCCTTTAATAAAATACCACATCATTTAATGATTTTATTTCATCTACAAAACCGTTTTTACAGTGTTCTAATCAGACCCCTAAGTGATCCACAAAGCTGTATTTTAGGTCTTGTTCTATTTCTAACAATCAACAATCTTGAAGGGGGTTAATGTTACTTTTATTACCTTCTCTCTCCACTGAAGACACTAAATTGTTCAAATCCATTCTTTACAAAACCACTCCGACTCCAGCCTCCTCTATCAAAATCTATAGAATGTTGCTTAGAGTTCAATATCGTTAAATGTCAGTCTATTACTTTTTACGTGCAACAAGTCCCTAATATATCCATCGTTGGATCTCTTCGAGACCTTAACACTATAGCTTCATTTTATTCCCCATATTTATGCAATTTTTCTTATAAACAACCAATTAACCAAAAAAGTTCAAATAATACAGCATTTGTGAACGAGACTCTGGGGTTATTCCCAAATGCGCGGCGGATCCTATTGAAAGCAATACTTTAATTACCGACAGCCTTCGCTTTTGCCTATTCTCAAAAGCGAAGGGCCCCGTATCCAGAATCAAGAGTATCCAACATCGTTAGCTCAGATCGATTCTCTTATCCTAATTCCCTACATACACAGACTGTCTAAAATTCACTAAGTTAAATACCCTCCAGGAAAATAAGGATAAAAATAAAGACATACTCCTCTGCTCATCCGGATATTTTATTTAGCTTTATTGAGCAAGGTACCCGCAGATTAATGTTGGCTAAGACCCAAGTCAGACCAGTCAGACTAAGGTGAAGCGATCAATTTAGGAGTGCTTTAGCAAAAAAGAAAATTCGCAAAAGCTTAAATGAAGAGTCGGGAAATCGAAAAAATCTAAACTGAACTCAAATTTTGAGAAAATGTTTGGCTATTGGCCTGGAAGTGTTCCTGCAACAAGTGTTTCCTCTCATACAAAAAAAAAAAACACATTTCAAACACAATTCTTCGCGAACGTCTGACAAACATCCGAGAGTATGACTGCCATGAAAAAGCTTCTCAATTCAGCCGTTCGGACTCGGCATAAAATTGTAGGTCCCTTCCATTCGTCCCAAAAATAGAAACTCACACAAAACGAATGGTTGCGAGAAGCTAGGCCTTGGGTGTCACCCGCCTGTTGCGCCACCTATTTATTTTTTTTATTTTTTCTTTTGTCTGAAAAGCTTCGATTCTGATGTCACAATGCAGGAAATACTCTCGCGGTTCCCCAGCACGATAAAAAACATAAAAACACAAATTTTCAAAAAAAAAAAACTTAAATAATTCAAATAGTAAATTAACCAAATTTACTATATAAATTGTAAATATGTAAATATGGTTTTACAATTCGGATAGTAAAGTCCTTACAATTTTTTCTGTGAGTGTTATATAACATGAATTCAAAAACTTTGCCTAAAACTATTTTGTCAAGTGTCTCAAATATAAAACTAGTCAGGCTAAATTTTTACTAGGAAGGAGTGAGTACATTTTCTACGACAGCCAACTGAGGATTTGTTTTAACACTGACAGCTCTTTTGAGTTCTGAACAAAATTATCAAAAATACAGTATCTTTTCTCGTATGCAGTCTTAACACTGAAATATATTTCACTTTCAATATATAGAAAAACTTTGATTTAATTTTTTTCTTAAATATTTATAAGAACTATTATCAATTTAAAAAAACATTTTATTTTTAATTTTTGGGGTCGGTTTTAAATCACTCGTTTTTTAATTATAGACTACATTATACAATATTTGCATACCGAATAAAAGCAACCGCCTATAGCTTTCATAGTTCAAGAGCTATATCGTGTTAAGTGATAAAAAGTCTTAACCCTATTTGTTTACTTTCTCACGCCCTTGTCGTTTAACATTGTTCTTATTTTGAACCAAGAAATCGTTCACAGAAGTATTTTCCGTTAAATACGAAACGCCCCATATCTAGAAGGGAATACTACTCGAAGTCCTTTTTTCTTTTCTTTAGTTTATATGAACTTAAAGAATTGTGTTTTTTTTTTATATTATTTCTCTTCATATATGTAGATTTATATCTTGCATGTGTAGACTACGAGTGAAAGAGAAAGTTCTACTTATGTGTATATATGAATTGCTTACCATGCCTATGAATCGATGACAAATTGCACTTTATATGCAAGGATATGGAGTTCCTTTTTGTGCACAAACAATGAAAAAAGTACGTTTGCTATTTTTTCAGGCGATTTAACGCACTTTCAGGCTCAAATGAATAGGGGTGGCGGTGGCGGTGGGTGAACAAAATGGTTGCAAGTAGGTTTATGTTTGATTTTACGTAACGCCCGAACACGAATTGTGTTTTGTTGTGTGATGTCCGTTTGATGTATCTGGGTTGAATTGAGGGGACAATGAAGACAATAAAGGAGAAAGTGTTACGAAAAATTCAAATTACATATTCATATGAATGGGATTTGGTTTTTGTAGGGCATATCATACAAGTTCGTTTATTCTTTGGTCAAAATTTAATGGATGGCACTAGAACCGATTTATTAATTAAAAGAGTTTGCATTTTAATTTCAATATGGAACTGTGTTTAAAATGAGAGATCGAGTAGCCTTCGAAAGTGTACGTCAGTAAATAAATAAATAAATAAATTTTGAAAAAATAATTTAAGGCGAAAAATGCATTTGATTGAGGATAACAATAAGTTCCGGTGTAATGGAACACAATTGGGACATTATCGGTCGAATAATGGATTAAATCTGAAGAAAGCCATGGACGAGTTCGAAGTTCAACCGATTGTCATTCGAAAGCCAGCAAAGTTTCCCACACGGGAACGTCACATGGCGATTCGAAGGAAGAAGTCAACAAATTATACTGCGGTGCATGTGTTGGCCGTAGTCAAGCTATGATCGCAAGTGTTCGAGTGCGAATGAAAAAACGTGTCAATAGTGCAAGTGCCCGCGCGAAGCGCATGCCATTTACTAGGAATCGAATAGGTCACGGTTCGCGAACTCCTCGGCTTCAAGAGTATTTCGCCAACACACTGGGAGTCAGATCCACGTCAATTGTGTTACACCTGGGTGCCACCAGGTATAATGACATCGTCAAAGGTCCAGCACTACTTTGATAAGATCCCTCAGGAGAAAGTTCCTAAACTCAGTTCAAACGGTAATATGTAAGAACCTTGAAAATTTACGTCTCTGTAATTATTCAATCAGCTTATTTACGGGTTTAGTTTGTCCATTTGCATTGGCGTTATTCTACGATACCCGGAGGCCCAGAGCTTAGCTTCAATGAAGGCTGAGGCCTGTGCTTATGTCTCCATTAAATACAAAAAAATAAAAATATGGAACTGTGTTTAAAATAGATCCTAAAGTTGAGCGTGCGTCGCTTTAAGTTAAATTACCTTTTTAAAGCAAATAGGCGTTTTAGCCCTAAAGAACTGCTCATATAAAAATCAGCATTTAGACTAGGGCTAGAACATTGCTTACATGTATGGAGCTCGGCCTTAAAACATTTATGAAATTAACGAATTTGGATTTGATAGCATACAGAGATGATACAGGAAATAATTTTAAATTAGCATTGATCATTGAATCTACAAGATATGGGCTCAGAAGACAGCCCAAAAATTGCGATCACTCCAGAGCAACTAAACTTCGAAGTCAATAATTTTGATATATGTATTTCCGACCTCTCTACGATTTCTCAACCACCGCAATTTGCAATAATATAGGTAAAGGCAGAAGGATTTTGCATGTAGGAGGAACTGACGTTAGCACTTTTTTCAAAAACTAAGATACATTGTAGCACTTTAATTATTAGAAAACAAAGATAGTTACGACTGACTTGAGCTTCCAAAAAATTATCACTCTGATTCAATAGTTATGTAAACTATTACATATGTAGGTATACATTTTTTGTTTTTGTGTCCAGTTGATAGGTATAATATTTGAAGTAAAAAAAAATTAACTGTAGTTTCGGTAGTAAGTATTTTTAATTATTTTAAGTAAAATCAGTGAAAAACTATGCATTCATTTATTTTTAAACTTATATTCCTTAGCAATAACTCTATATATATGTTTTTACCATTTTCCAAAAATAAACTATAAGGCGGTTTTAATATTGTTGCTGAAGGAGCAATTCTCCTTCATCAGTTAAAAGAAAAGTGTTTACAAACACTTTTTAGTATTTTATGTTTGTTTATTTGCTAATATCTTTCACTTGTCGCCAAGTCCTTGCCAGACGCATCCAAAGGTTAGAGATCTGCTAAAAAACCATATTTATACACAAAAACTCGCAACTGAACAAAACAAAAAAAAAAGAGCCCAGAAAACGAATCAAAAACGCCCCTAAAAAGAGCGGTTTTTGGCATTAAGGTGATGCGCTAAATAATTATTCTTAGCTAATTTTCTGACACATTGCATTGAAAATGTTAGGTTGCAAAGGTCACTGTAGAGAATAGAAGAAAACAAAATAAAACCAACCTAAAACAAAATGCAGCCCTCTCGACTGAAAAATGAGCATTCATTCAGCGAAAAACAAAAACTTTTTTTTTTTCCCGAGGGTAGGTGAAAATCTTGCATAGACACTATGAGAACAACGCGTGCTCATAGTAGACACCACCCTTCGATATAAATTGTAGATACTGCAACTAAGATATAACTTATCAAGCAATTTTTCTATCACGAAATGAAAACTTTTGACAGGTTACTCTCCAATGAAAGATCCTGCATGTTCCGCAATTTAGACGCGGTTACTCTCCAATGAAAGATCCTGCATGTTCCGCAATTTAGACGCGGTTACTCCCTATATCGCCAAGTCGAAAGGTTTTGTTCTTTGTAGTCGGCGCAATAAATTGCTCTCATCCAAAATTTGTAGGACTGTATTGTTGGTGTGTCCGATTAGTCGGTTTCTATGCTTTCGCGCAAAGCTTCTCGTTTCAGCTTCGATTGTAGGTATTCCGAGATCCCTGTGGATATCGTCGTTTCTAATATACCACGGTGCTTTTACAATTTCTCGAAGCACTTTATTTTGAAAAGATTGTATAATATTGGCATTTGTTTTCTTGGTGCAACACCAAAGTTGTATACCGTAGGTCCACACCGGCTTTAGCACTTGCTTGTATAAAAGCAGTTTGTTCTCGGTACTGAGCTGGGAATGTTTTCCAAGTAACCAGTACATTTCTCTATATTTGAGTTCAAGCTCTTTGCGTTTCATTTTCACGTGTGAATTCCATTTCAGCTTTGCGTCGAGTCGAGTCATTGCCAGGTATTTGGCTTCGTTCGCAAAAGGTATTCTGGCCGAGTTTAGAAAAATTGGCAAGTCATTCGTTTTTTTATATGTGAAGTTCACGTGAACAGATTTAGTTTCATTGAGGGCGATTCGCCAGACCCTCGTCCATTCATTGACTTTATTTAACGCCGTTTGCAGTTTTGCAGTCGTTTCTTCGACTGTTTTACCTACAGCTAGAATAGCTGTGTCGTCGGCAAACATAGCAAGAATAGTGTCATCTTCCTTTGGTATATCACGAGTATATAACAGGTAGAGAAGCGGCCCAAGAACGCTTCCTTGCGGTACACCAGCCGATATTTCTTTTAGATCCGAGTATTCGCTTCCATGTCTTGGTCTTACACGGAAAAGTCTATTGCCGAGATATGATACGAGAATATCGTATAGACGTACGGGAAGAACTTGTCGTAATTTTAGTTTTAAGCCTTCGTGCCATACCTTATCAAAGGCTTGCGAGACATCAAGGAATATGCTGGAACATATTTTTCGTTCTTCAAGTGCTTTCTCGATTACGTCAGTAATTCTATGAACCTGGTCAATCGTCGAATGCTTACTTCTAATCCCAAACTGATGGTCAGGGATAAGATTATTAACTTCTATAACCGGTTGTAGACGCCTTAGTAGTATCCTCTCGAAAACTTTGGATATGATTGGAGGAAGCGAAATTGGTCTGTATGATTTTATCTCATTTGGCGGTTTTCCTGGTTTTAGAACCATTATGACTTCCGCAACTTTCCATTGGCTCGGCACGTGTCTTTATCTGAGCGCAGCATTTAGGAATATGGAGAAGCTTGATTAGCGCTTTTCTAGGAAGAGCTTTTAGAACTTCTCCCGTGATCAAATCATAGCCCGGGGCTTTCTTAGGTTTAAGATCCTCGATCTCATCTTTTAGTTCTCTTAGCGTTGCACTTGCGAGTGTTGAATCGTCAGATATTAGTTCAGTCCCATCGTTGTTATCGATAACAACTTGCCCAACATACGGTTTAAACGTTTCTTTCAGATGGGCTGCAAAAACATCCGCTTTATCTTTATCTTCCCTTGCCCATTCATTTTGATTTATTTTAATTGGCGGCGCGGCGATTTTAGGCTTTTTGGTGCCTTTTACAGCTTTCCAAAGTGAATAATTGGAATCTTTTTTCGCAGTTAATCTTTCGAGGTAAGAGCCTATCGCACGATTCTTGAAATCCTTAATAGTTGCCTTCAACAAGTTGCACAAAAAGTTAAAATGTGCTTTATATTGCGGAGAACGATTCTGTTGCCATTTTTTACGCGCTTTCCTTTTTTGGTTGACCAATTCTCTTATTTCCGGAGGATATCGTAAGCCGTATTTGTCCGGCTTTTTCCTTGGTTTGGGCGTATTATTCCAGGAGGCGAGCTGTACAATCTCAACGAAGCGGTCAATTTCAACCTCAAGTTCATATGGTGTCGTAAGGGGAACGGTCAATTCAACATTCGATTCGATTTCGTTTCTAAAATCGTTCCAGTTAGTAGTTCTACCAGTCAATCTCGCTGGCTCTGGGTAATAGACTAGTTTTTCGCTCAATATCAAAATGACTGGCGAATGATCAGAGGACAGATCAAAACTCTCTTCAATTTTGATGTGGTTGGTAGATATACATTTCGTACCGAAAAAATCGATTAGGTCAGGTATTTTCGAAGTATCGGTTGGCCAGTAAGTCGGTTTGCCCGTCGAGTGGAAATCACAACTGTACTCCATACCAGCCCCATAGAGCATTCTATCTTTTTGCGAGATGCATCTAGAACCCCAAAATGTATGTTTCGCATTAAAATCGCCGCCTACAATAAAATTAGGATTCAACGATTTAAACAAGTTAGTGAAATCACTTTTTTCAAGCGCGAGACGCGGTGGGCAGTAGATAGATGAGATTCTAAGAATACGTTGGTTATTCTTTACTCGAATTGTGCACAGTTGCACAGTTTCAAGCTCTATCTTTCGGTCTTCGTATTGTTCAATGCAGTCTTTAATAAACAAGGATGATCCGCCTCTCGCTTTTCCCGAAGGGTGACAGGCGTGCAAATCATTATAGTCTTTTATTTTTAAATTCAATTTCTTTTCTCTTTTTTTTACGTGAGTTTCAGAAACCAACCAAATGTCAATATCTTTTTCTCGCATGAATATTTCCAATTCGTTAAGTTTTTGCAAAAGTCCGTTTGCATTCCAAGTACATACTTTTAATACTAGTTTTTCATTCATATTCTATTTAAAGTAAGCGTTTTTCAAGAATTACTTTCGAGCTCAACCAACTGATCGAGAATAATTTTATTTATTTTGCTCTGTTCTTCAAATTTCGCGAGAGTAACTGAGAAAACTTAGCAACAGGATCTGATGAAATTTCAATGCTATTTGATTTCTCTAATGCCGACGCAGCTTGAGCGTAAGTCTGCACTCCCGCTGTCTGATAGCCATCACTCGATGGCTTTACTAATGGTAACTTTTCGGGACCGTTTCTTTTGTGGACAGAGGTCGAGGGCTTTTCTGTCCTCACACTTACTCTCACATTTGCATGCTCTAGACCCGTTGGTTTTGGATTGCCTATAACCTCTTTAGCGGTCTTACGCTTTTGATAAGTTAGTGGTTTCGAATTCGTATTTTGGGGCTTAAGGAGCGCATCTCTCCGTTTTTGCAACTCCTTAGCAACTTCACAGCCTCTATAATTTGCCGGGTGTTTTCCCTTACAATTAGCACAGGTTGCGGATGTTTGTTTCTTGACTCCACAGTCTTGGCCCTGTTGTCTGATTGGATTCATCTATAGATTTTTTGTAGGTTGATCACTGAGCTGAGCGCTGAGCAGTGATTAGTGAGCAGGTATATTGAAGAGCAATAGCAACTGCTATCTGCTCATTGAAATAGCAGAGTGATTTATAGCAGCGATCGCAATAGCAGTCTCATCACTAGTCTTGGGAGAGGTGATTCCCGGCGCATTTCACACATCGCGGTTCTTTTTTGCAATACATTTGCGTATGATTGAATCCTTGGCAACGTTTGCACTGCGGAATTATTCTTAAGTTTCTACGCATTGGCTCGATTTTGACCACGATATTTAGTATGCTTTTAATTCTGTAGATTTCATCGATCCTATCAGACTTATCGAAGGTAAGCATAAAAAGCGGAAGTCCACGCCTTACCAGGATGTCCTTATTGATTTCTGTTTGTTGCTTCTCCTTCTTGATGATGTTAACGGCATCAAGAATTTTAAAGCCTTTGGCTTAAAGGTCGTTCATAACCTCTTCTTTAGTGCATGAGGGGTGGAGTCCCCTTGCTACGACACGGTGTGGCCTCTCTGACTTTATTTCGAAAGTATACCACTGGATCTTCTCGGTATTTAACTTTTGGGATACAGCTCGATAGTCGTCGTGATTATCGACGTTTATTTTCCATGCGTTGTTCCTCAAAGATGTAACCTTAAATGTTGATGTTATCGTCCCTTTAAGGAGGTTATGCAGCATATTATATTCGGTTATTCCGACAACGTTTATTGGAGGGGGTTGACGAAATTGCGATCGAAGTTGCTTTTCTTGCGGTTCTTTACGCCTTTCTTCTTTTAGGGGCTCGACTTCGGGAGAAGATCCGGCTCTCCGTTTCTTACTAGGTCTTTTCTTAGGGACCTGATTCGTTTCACGTGCTAGCTCTTCTTCGTCAGTATGGTATTCCTGACTAGCTAAGAGTGCTGGAGTACATTCGCGTTCTTTCTGTAAATGTGTGTTCCTTAGCACCTTATTGTCTTCTTTTATTAACTCAATCTCTTTCTTAAGATCTTGATAGAGTATGTTTATTTCGTTAAGTTTGATTCGGAGTGCTTTATTTTCCTCCTCAATACTTTTCTTTTTCGCTGAGTCCCAACTTTCGCTCGCTGGCGTTTCCGGCGGACTTCTTTTTCCGTTATTATTCGATCTTGGTGGAGGAGATCGAGATACAATATTGCAATAAGCGGCAATCAGAATCCGTAGAGCCTGCCTCCGAAGAGGGTGGATTTTCCAGTAAAGCTGGACTGCCACCTGGGGTAATTAATCGTTTCGTTTTGTTCATTGCATGTTTTGTATACACTATACACTCGGTATACGGAGGTTGGATTTCAGTCGCCTCTTACGACAGGCATGCCTACCTCGGGTATATTCTAACCCCTACCCGAAGGGGGTAGGGTGTCTTGCGAAATTACTTGTCTGAAAAAAGCTTCTTAATTCAGCCCTTCGGACTCGGCATAAAACTCTAGGTCCCTTTCATTCATCCGAAAAATAAAAACACACAAACGAATGGTTGTATGAGAAGCTAGACCTAGGATGTCTACGCGCCTGTTGCGCCACTATTTATCTATTTTTTTATGGTGGTGGGAAAAAAATTTTCAGCATCTGACAAACAAATTCATCCTCATGTTTCATGATTCGAAACAATATTGTGAACACTACTTTTCGTGTACTTAGTAAAACTCACTCCGGAAATTGGCCATTGAATTTAATAAGTTGGTAGAACAATTTTGTGTGCAATATTTTTAATGACATGATGCTAGGTAAAGCAAAGCGCAAAGCAAAACATACTATGTTTGTCAACTTTGCTATTGCCAATATGTTTCCCGCATAAGGTTTGTTGTCAAAAATCGGATGTAATTTAGAACAACATTTTTACTTAAAACATTACTATAGGTACCTAAAACCTATACAAGAAAGTTTAAAAAAAAATCACGTATAGGTGAAAATATGTATGCTCTTCACATCACCCACTTCAATTTTTGTCACCCTGTTGAAGCACAGCTGTTTTTTTGAATATGTACTGTCTTAACAAAATTTCTATCACAATATAAGTTATAGGTATTTCAATTCTTCCCTGTCTGAACAACATGAACAATTTTGTATAACCATTTAATGCAATTACTAAATTATAAGTTCAAGTCTTTTCTTCCCCACTCTACTACAGGAAGTCGCTTATAATTGCATAATAATAATTTCGAAGCATTGCACACACAAGTTTTCTAATTTAACTTTTGAGAGCCCCCTGAAGGCATTAAATTCTGCTGCACTTATTTCGCCAACGGCAATACAAAATCCATTGCAGCTAGAAGGAGAATGGTCAATAGCAGAAAAAAAAACATAAATAAATAAAAATGAACATTTTGTGAGATTTTTTCCTACAAGACTGTACCTAAGATTTGACTCGTAATTGAAGTTGGTAGTGGTAAATGAGAAATGCTGAAACTTGTGTAGTGCATCGTGTTATCTAAGAAAAGGGGGATTATAAATCAAGTGGCATTTTTTTTAAGAATATCTCTTGCCACTTGTTTAAATTTTTTAAAGAGGACCAGGGAGCATTTTACACTCGCGGCGCGGCCCTTGTAATGGATAAGATGGGATGAATGTGACAGCTGTATTTCTTTAAGTCAAGAGAGCCCCTCATCTGTTGTGTTGAGGCTATCCTAGCCATCCTATAGGCGACTGATGTGCATTTTTTTTTTGACTAGATCGATGTCGCTTTATAGCTTGAATGGTTCTCTGCTGAATCTCCTCCTCCAAACCTCCAAATGGAATCGTACATTTTTCGAAGAATCCTTCGAACCCTTCTAGAAAGAGCCCAAGCATCAGCGCCATACAGCAGGACTGAGATGAGCAAACCCAAAAAGCATTTGCAGTTTAATATGTAACCCCTTTGCTTGAGGTCACTTTTGCTACAACATCCAAACTCAAAACCGATGTGACGGTCAAATTTGTGTGAACTTTACAGCAACAATTTGCGTACCAATATTTTGGGCTTTATGACATTTTTTAACTTAGGCGTTATGGTTTTGGGCTATAAAACCTAACGCCGTCTTCGCCGCTAGTCTGCATACGAATTCTCCACAATGACTGTGACTCTACTACAAAGTTTCCTTGCTCATCTCTACAGGTAATTTTTTCGGGCCTTGTTGCTTTGACAAGTTCTTTGTTAAATTTAGCACATCAGTTGAGGGTCTCTGGATGGCTTCTTGGCATTGACACAAGGGTTCTGACAATTTGTTGCTATTATAGCCTCTCAATGTCGAACTTACTAATAGTATTTTTCCGTTGTTGCGGTGTTTGGGATATCCGTATTCGTACCTTGGCTACAACAAGGTGGTGATCCGAATTAATGTTGAAAAGTAGGAGTGCCTAATGACGATTGAAACATAATACTTTTGTTTTGTTTTTTATCTCATTAAAGAAGAGTATAAAGGAATCAAATTGCACAACCTTAGTGGAAAATTGACGTAGAGTCTTTTGTGAAAGTAGTCGACCCAGAAACTTCGCCTAAAATATCTCCAATCTTTAGGTCGATGTGTGTCATGTCGCAACGACTTGCTGAAACTACATGTCCCCTATTATACCCAAATTATCATTTCTTGAGAACAACGCGAAATTGAGACATTTTGGTTTAAGAAACACATGTCATCAAATGAGAGCGCCCACACCAAACTAGTCAAAAAGGCAAAACAAAATAAAACGCTTGAAGGCATGCGAGCGACGACTATCGGTATTTATGTTTCATTCAATCATTTTCTGTGAAATGCAGTATAAAGCCGAATTAGATTTGAGACATATGACATGAATAATTTTAAACGGCTAGAAGAAATTTGATGCAGGATGACGATGGAGAAATCTCGCTGCTCCGTCAAAATCGGCAAGAACACCACCGATCCAGTTGATGTCGAAAATGGTTTGAGACAAGGCGACGCGCTATCATGTACTCTCTTTAGCATCGTTCTCGAAGCATTTGTACGAAACTCACAAGCCAACGCCAAGGGTACAATTTTTCAAAAGTCCGTTCAACTACTTGCCTATGCTGATGATATTGACATTATTGGGAGAACGCGGCGAGCTGTCAGTGGTGCATTTGCAAGCATCGAAACGGAGGCGGCGAAGATGGGTCTGGCGTTAATGAGGACAAAACGAAGTATGTATATGCTGTCAACGAGAAGGGAGTCTCAACATCGGCGACTCGGACAAGACGTCACGATGCGATAGACAGATACAACTTTGAAGTAGTTAAAGACTTTTTCTACCTGGGCTCCACTATCACTTCGCAAAATGACATCGGCGCAGATATCAAGCGAAGAATCACTCTTGCCAATCGCTGTTTCTTCGGGCTAAGAAGGCATCTTAGAAGTAAAGCCCTCTCTCATAGAACCAAGGAGATATTATATAAGACCTTAATCATCCCGGTTCTGCTGTATGGTGGACCCTGTCAAAAGCGGATGAAAATCTTTTGGGATGCTTTGAGAGAAAGATTATTCGAGTGATATTCGGTGCAGTTTCTGACGATGGAGTGTGGAGAAGAAGATTCAATGACGAACTATACGGGCTATACAGCGACGCTGACCTGGTCAAAAATACAACGGCTGAGATGGCTGGATCACGTGGAGCGTACGGGCAATAACAGACGAGTCTTCGAATCCACCCATGAGGGACAACGCATCAGAGGAAGACCCCATCTTAGGTGGCGATTGGAGAACGATCTGAACCAACTTGGTGTGCGTAACTGTAGGCAGATAGCGAGGGACCGAGTTGCTTTTTCTATATACTTGTATATAATTCCTTCGAGTGAAACTCGATGACGTTATGTAACTCGATAATTGATGGGCCGATTTTCATGATTTTTTTTTCGCATTATTATTATTATTTTCCCTTCATTTTTTTTCACAGCCATCTGCAATTCATTTTAAATGGCACTCCGTGTGCAGTTTCAAATATGTATCTGCAAGGCAAGCAGACTATATTGTAGTTGATTAGTCCTGGCACAGAACACCATAGGACATAAACTTTTGCGTGTGAAGAATCTAAAGGCGTAGCCGAAAAACATTTTGTGGGAAAATTAAAAATTCGCGCGAAAACAGGAGATAACAGTTGAATGAATCAGAAAAATGAAAAAAGGGTCCCCAAAAATGAAATATTCATAATTCAGTAAAAATAAAAAATTAATAAATAAATAAACAAACAAAAACAAAAATTGTTGTTGTTGTTGGCTTTTATATATGTAATTTGGTTGGTACCATTTTTTAGGTTGAACCTTATATTGTTTTCGCTATGATGTCTGACCTTCTGTCCAAACCCACTAAGCAAATTTTTTTCCTAGGTCTACCCCAAGAACTAATTGACGTAGAAGGCTGACATTTTCGCACAACATCAGGTACCTATAGCCTCTATTTAAACGAGAAATGATAGCGACACATTGACTGGTTTTGGAGAAATTAGTAATTTGGTGAAAAAATATTTTCTTTCATACAAAAAACTCTTTAATTTTGTACCAAGATTTATCAAATAAAATAACAACGGACTCACTAAAATTTTCAAGATACGAATTCTGGCTTAAGTACGGAATCTTGGGTGCGCGAGTGATACTCGAACTTGACCGGTTTTTTATTTTCGTTTTAGGCCATATTTTAAACTTCATGCATCCATTTTATAAAGGGTGTCTTTTTTAGAGATATAAAACTTTAAGTTGGCAACACTATTTTAACTGGCTGCCATTTTGTCAGCTGTCAAGTGATTTATTTCTAGTTTGGTTTGGCATTTCAAAATGAATAGACTGACGTCTGAACAACGCTTGCAAATTGTGCAAATTTATTTTGAAAATCATTTTACGTCCATTTTACGGTTAACATAATCGTCTCACTTTTGGTTGAGTGGATACGTCAGTAAACAAAACTGCCGTATTTGAAGTGATGTTAATCCTCAAGTGTATGTTCAGACACCGTTACATCCACAAAAACTGACTGTTTGGTGTGCTTTATGGGTTGGTGGAATAATTGGTCCTTACTTCTTTAAAAACGATGCTAGCCAGAGCGTTACAGTCAATGGTGACCGCTATAGAGCAATGATTACTGACTTTTTCGTTCATCAATTGAACAACCATGATGTGCAGGAGCTGTGGTTTCAACAAGACGGCGCAACATGTCACACAGCTCGTGCCACAATTGATTTATTGAAGGAAACGTTTGGTAACCGCATAGTTTCACGTTGCGGACCCGTGATCGGCCTCCAAGATCGTGCCATTTAACGCCGCTTGACTATTTTTTGTGGAGATATGTGGTCGCTAGTCTACGTTAAAACAATTGACCACTTGGAGGACAACATTCGCCGCGTTATTGCCGATATTCGACCACAAATGTTGGAAAAGGCATCGAAAATTGGACCTCCAGATTAGACTACGTCCGAGCCAGCCCGTGGCGGTCATATGCCATAAATCGTAAGTAAATTTCATGTCAATTTAAAAAAATCCTATTCCATTTCTAAGTTCTATACCTCTAAAACACCCTTTACTTCTTCATTTCATTTTCCATTTCATTTAATTTATTTGTACATAGAATCTTTTACATTGGACTTAAGTGAAGTTAAAGTCTGTATAAGTAAAAGTTAAATAATTTAAGATTAAACAATGATTTATTTATTGGCTTTGCTAATTATAATTATAAATTAAAATAAAGTAAACTAAAATAAAGTAAACTATGCAAGTTAACAATGAAGCATGTTTTAGAAAAAGAAATAGAGAAAAGAAAAAGAATATAAATATAATAGAAAAGCTAAAGATACACAAATGCATTTAGATGGCTAAGGTCAGATATCTAAATAAAGCTTTAGCAAATGACTTAGATCCGCGAAGTTTTCTGATTTCCAATTGAAGAGTGTTCCATTCTCTGACAACATAAACAAGATATTGGTTCTCGGAGTTTCTGCATGTAAACTTTGGTTGAATAAAGACAAAAGAACGAGTTGAAGTTGGGAACTGAAGTTTTTCGAACAGATAATGAGGTTCCTTGCAAATCAAAATGTGGTTTAGTGTTTTTAGGGCACAAAACTTGAAATATGTGTGCAGGCCACAGCCCAGTATCCTGTTAGTGTATTCCGAAATATGATCAAAACGTTTAAGATTATTAACGTACGACGTAATGAAGGCTACTGTAAGATTTCTTCGTGTTTCTGAGTTATGACAGAAGAATATCGGACATCCATAGGTAGCGATTGGCAATATTAAGCTTTTTGCTTAATGTGCTGAGGAACAAAGTGCTTTGTTAATGACAGGGTCTGTAAACATCCGTATATTTTGCCAATAACTATTTGAATATGTTGGTCCCATGTAAGCGTAGAATTGAGCCAAATGCCTAGGTTTTTCGCTTTTTCAACATATTCTAAAATAGTGTCACCTAAATATAATGCTGTTAAATAGCTATTGTCAAGCTTGTTTTTGTAGACTATCAAGCACTTTGACTTAGCCGGATTTAGTTGTAGGTGATTTGTGACAGACCATTGTGAGATTTCCTTTAGATCGCTATTAAGTTTCTCTATTCCATCTTCTTACATTCCCAGCTTGCAGCTCAACTGTATCTGGACTTCATCAGCATATAAATGTATTGATGAGTGTCGGACTACTTGTGGGAGATCATTAATGAACATAACAAAAAGTAATGGTCCAAAAATTCAGCCTTGCGGTACTCCCGATTTTAGCTTTAAGTGCCGAGAAGTTTTTTCCCCAACCGATACGGCTTGACTTCTTCCACTTAGATACGAGTTAGCTACAGAGTTGCTAAACTGAAAATTCCGTTTCAATTTTGAAAAAAGTTTTCCGTGATTTACAGTATCGAATGCCTCTGAGAAGTCTAGGAGTCCAAGAAATGATATCAGGTCGTGATCCATAGCACTTCTCAAATCATCGGTTACTTTCAGAACAGCAGGGACACAGCTATGGTTTTCCCTGAAACCTGACTGTTGGCTACTTATAAGTTTTTTGTTTTTGACAAAAGTACTTATTTGTTTATGAAGCAGTTTCTTGAAGACTTTGGATAAAAACGGCAGAATAGAAATAGGTCTAAACTCAGGTGGTGATGAACGGGTAACAGGCTTTTTTTTCTATTGGTATAACCTTTGCAACCTTCCAGGAAGATGGAAAAGAGGATGTCATGATAATTGTGTTAAAAATGTGTGTAAGGGTAGGAAGAATATGGGGCAATATTATTTTAATAAAGTATGGATTTATTTCATCAAGGCTCATAGCATTCATTCTCGTCTACTCTAGTGAAATGGAAGCAATTAATTTCTTCAACATTAAGAATAGAACCAACCGTACTAGTTTCGACAACATCAGACAAGGTACTTTGAACTTTGGCGAATTCCGAATTCAAAAAATCGGGATTTATATTCGCAGGGATTGTTACATTTTGTAGACCCACACCAAGCTCTTGGATATCTTTCCACAAAGTTTTTGCTGGCAGACTTTTGTTGAAACGCTTTGAATACACCCGCTTCTTAGCTTCCCTAATTTTCATAGAAACACTGTTTCTTAAACCCCGGAAAACTGCATGAAACTCAGAGAGTTTAAATCGTTTCCATCAAAATGGTAAATCTTACTAATCAGGTATAAGCAAAATCTGATATGCAGTGGGAAGTGATATACAGCCGCATTGCCCTAATGTCGCTTTACAAAAGCGTCATAATGCCAAATGAAAGAATTTGACATTATGTCACTTTCACAAAGCGTCTTATAGCCAAGTGTAGAGATTTGGCCGTATGTCGCCTGGCCTTATGTCACGGCACGTTTATAAACACGTTCTCCCTATTCAAATGACGCACGATGTGAACGAATAATAGTTATTATTTGATATTATTTGCAGGAAATGCTCAATATTCTCTGCCCTAATGCTTTTTATGACTTGAACAGAAATCTTTTTCACATACTCTTAATGTCTGCTCGAGCGGAATATTGTCTTTTTTTTAGCGAACTCGGTGTAATGGCACTGTTCTGTTTCTCTATCGTCGACATCTATTATTCGAAAGTGGCAATTGAATTTACATGAATTCATGAAATCATTACCCTCCTATTTACATAGGAATACGAATGCAATCTGTTCTGCAAATATTTTATCGCAAAAAGCTGTGAATTTAGATTTCTTTAATTTTGCAACCTTAGACACAGTCACGTCTTCTCTTGTCATTCAATTTATTCATTCATTAATTTATTCCCACAAAACTGCGCCAATATTCAAGCAGAATATCTTAGGATCGATGTCGAGGGTGTTTTATGTTGGTGGAATTGAAACTTTTATTTTTTAATTCGACAAGTTAGCCCCGTTTGGTATTTTAAAACATTTCTGACCTCGCAACAAGCCGACTGCCACGATAAGGATAAAACTTACCCAAGAGAAAGAGACTGCTTACTCGTCCGTAATGTATGCAACATAGGTACACAAAAATGCAGTAAGTACCGTTACCGTATATACCACATAGATAATCCTTTTTTTATCGAGCATTTTATGCACATTAACTACAGCAGATACGCGTAAGCAAGAACTGGATTGTTCCTTGGTAATAATCTCGTATAAGGATTTTTTATGTGCGCCAGGAAGATAGGCACTCTTGCTCTGCGATGGTTTTCACTTCCATCCTGTCCGTGATGTACGAGACAGATTACGAGTGCGAGTATGATGCTGCAGGGTGGGAGTTTATTTTCATGCATATTCCTATCGGATATACTTTATAAAATGTACGCTTCCTTAATTGCATCTAAAAGATATAAAGTGGATGCTTTTGAATTCTATAAATAATAGAGGGTTTTTTTTTTTTTGCTGTCGCCTTGGAGAAAAATATACAAACATACCTACCTACTGTTTCTTGAGCTGTTTTCTGTCATCATAACACTTAATACAGTGTGTCGTGTTTTAGGAAGCCATTGCAGTTTTTTGTTGCGCATATAAAATAAAATCTGTCCTCCTTTGTTCACATGACTTCTATTATTATTTTCCTCTTAATTCAATCAAACCTTTGTGTCGTCGACAGACTTGTTTATACTTTTATTCACAATAATCGAAAGCGAACTATACATAAAATGGCAGCTGCATTAAAAACGAAAAGCGCATAAAAATAGTCAAACAATCGAATAGAATATACAAGAGAAAATTAATTTAAATGCTGAGAGCATATAAACGATTTAATAAATTGATAAAAGCTATCATATGTTCATTCTTTTCATCTTGGTCTATAACATTTTGACAAATTGCCACTGGGTACGTAAATTTGTTTTTCTTTAAAATATTTCACCCGTGCCAAGTGCACTGTTTGCCAGAGAATTTGTATTTTGTCAATTTAATTATGCTTAATTCGTGAATATAAATTTGGTATTCCCTCAATGAATCTATTGTTTAGACTTGTCCCTGTCAAAGAGAGACGCATAAAATTCTTACTTGTGACAAAAACAAAAATCAACAGACTATGAAAACGTATTTTACAAAAAAAAATATATATTTTCAATTTACTTGCATTTAATTTAAAACAAAATTATATCCTATGGGTGTTTTATAGAAAATTTGGCAAATTCTTGTAGCTTACTTTTGATCGATATTAACCTATCAACGAATACTCACTAGACTCTGAGAAAGTCACGGAGGAGTTTATTGAAAATATTAAATACCTACCCAACATCAATAATAATTTATTTATAGTTCAAAAAAACTTTGCATTATGTACTAAAAAATCCTACGGACCTTTAACCTCCATTTATGGAGAAACATTTGAGTTGCTCCTTCACAGAATAACATCTTTTGTGGTTGTACCTTTTAGTTACAGCTTTGACTATAGCAATATACCTCTACCCCACGGCCTGGGGTAAAAAAAACGCCCTGGGGCATCGCGCCGCTATCCTTAAGGTGTTGCAAGTTTTATTTTTTCACTGCTGTAGGACTCCGAACAAAGGAAAAGCATAACGTTTCTCTTCACGAACACCAAGGTCGAAGCGAAATCCAATAGTTACTATCAGTCGAAGATTAAGCGAAGATTTGTGTATCCCGTATTCCAGTCAGACTTGCTTCGTGACTGGCACTCGTATATTTGCCCGACACTCAAAATTAAATAAGGGGTTTTCAATTGGTACGAGTCGTTGCCAGCCATGTTCGTCGGGAGAATTTTCAAGGTCCATGAGAGTGTACAGGAGAAATAAGAAATCGGCCTTTCATAGATTCCAACTTGGTGAATCTTGCATCGGGACTTGGGCTTACGCCCGTACAAGATCCAATAAATCCAGAGCTCAAAGTTAATGAACATAGACAAAGCCGTTTGTTCGCTGACTTGGCTTCGAAGCGTTTGGAAGAGGACCTCAATTTTGGCCGAAAAATCATCTTTAGCGACGAGGTGCATTTTTAGATGAATGCGGGTACCTATGCGAACCAGCAAAAATCCCCATAAATATAGGATGACGTTGACGATATTTCAAAATCAACGTGTCCTTATTGAAAACTCCTTTAGTGAATCTTCAGTAAGAGCAGCTTTTATTGAGATATCTGTTCTTTTAGAAGGGCGTCGCAAAAATATTTCAACCTCTCTAGGGAGTCGCAGTATGAAAAGGATTGGGAACCCCTGTTCTAGTCTGTCTTCGTTGCTTCAGATTCACGACCATTCAGAACCTGACATCAATAATAAATAAATAAATCGCCCAACAGGGGCGTATAGGCGTATCAGGCATCAATAGAAAGCAAACAAAGAACCTACTAAACATAACACGCCCAGATATCGCCACAATCATGGCAATAACCATGGGGCATTGGCCAATTGGAGACCATGCGGCCAAACTAGGTATCCCGTACAGCCCTCATTGCCGCAGTTGCGGAAATACAAATGAAAAAGAAACTCTCTCAAATGTCCAGTTCTAGCAAGAGCCATACTACGAACTACGAGCACTGAACGAACCATTCTTTGACGACTTTAGCGACATTTAAATGTCACCAGAAAGCCCAAAAATATTCAAAATTTTAGTGATTTTGAAGAAAAATTAAGATTTTCGGGCTTCCTGGTTACATTTCGAAATAAATGCAGTATATATCCCGAAATATGGTTCGTCTTCTTTCTATCAGGTCTTTAAGTAACAAATTCCATCAAAGGTTGGCTACGATGTCAATGGTATAAAAAACGTCCAAGAAATCTTCAATTGAGCAGATTTTTTGCCAGTCACCGTCGACATACGAATATGCCAACTTTGAGACAAAACGTGCATGCCGTGTACTCGGCATACTTTTCGCACATGCCACAATATAATAAAACGTGACATATTCTACAATACGTCGAGTCATTTTATCGTGACGTCAGAGTGGCATACGTATGTCGTGTTTGGCATGTCGTGTACTCATAGCTTTATACATTATTACCGAGAGATGTTTGAATTTTCCGACAAGTTTAAAATTATGCTTTGTGAATGTGGAAAACTCTGCCAACCATAAAGTCTTTAATGGAGACGTTCGTTTTTCTTTCTTACGCTCAAACCTCAAAGTTTTCTGCAGGTATTGAGAAAATTAATATATTTTGACATTTTCTGCAAAGCTTGCCCACACCTACTTTTGAAGTGTCAATTGAGCATTATCCATATCCGTCGTTACAAAACTGGGTGGTAGCTAGTTGCTACGCTATATCTACTTCACCAGTGAACTGCGAAATGAGCCATTCACAAGGATTTCCAACTGTCACTTCGATATTATATCGTTCCATTTGGTTGTAGTTAACTACATTATATGAAAACAATTTAGATGAAACTAAAGACAGACAGTTTGATTCGGTGAGTTGAATTTTTGTTATAAACAAGAAAAAGTGTTATCATTGCCCTGGCAGATGCTTTGACACCCTCTACTGCATACAAGTCGTGCAAAATGTAAGGCATGTGAGTTCTTATGTAGGTACACATGGTGTCTAATATTGACTTTGCATGGTAGGTATCAGAACTAACCAACACAGCCCGTTTTCAATACCAAAATGACGACGGTAAAAATAAGTCCTTTTACAAAATTGTATTCGCCTAGGTCGATTCGTTTGGACGCTATCGTGTTTTCACCAGACCGACAGACAAACCGACAGACATAGCTAAATAAATTCAGAATTTGATCCTGACTCAGAATATATTTACGTTATGGGGTCTCCGGCAAACCTGGATCCTTAAGCACTAACATTGATTTTGCACTACCATTCAAAATGTCAATGCTACTGAAAGTTTGTTTGCACTAGCACTGAAAATTTCATTGTTAATAAAAGTTGAGTTGCACTAGTATTGAAAATTGTACTTCTAATGAAAATTAACTTGCATTAACATTGAAAATTTCAATGCTTTAATTTCACTAACGTAAAAGGATCGGGTGTAGTCCAAAAAGCCAAAACACGTAATCGTACGCATCGAGTGAATTGACAATAAGCTAAGAAGATCTTTGAATCCTAGCCCCCGATTCGATAAGAGAAGGAAGACCGAACCTCTGTTTCATGATAATGAGAGCAAATAAAGTGTTATATAGATTTTGTAAATTTTAAAAACAGTTTTATTTCAATGTATATAATGTATACTTCAAATCTTTTCAAATCTGAAAGAAACTTTCTAATTAGGCAATAAAATTGAAAATGCCACTGCCAATGCAAGTGAAATATCAGTAGCAATTTTTACTGCTAATGCAAGTGAAATTTTATTAACATTGAAAATTTTAATGCAGTTAAAAACTCATTAGCACTGGATTTGACTCTTTTAGTGCATTGAACAATGCAAATCATTTGCAGACTTCGTGGACAGAACTTCGTTTGTTTGTTGACATAGATTTATGGCTTCAAAAAACCCACTAAAAAGACGTTTTGAATGGTTAAATCAGGCGATCTTTCCAGTCGAGCAAATCACCAAAACTTCGTAAGGGAGTATCTTGCTTCTGATCTGGTCGATACTCTGGGTCCTCTCCGATATCTTTAGTCACAGCTGACTATTCTGAGCAAAACGGGTGCTCCGGGGCCTGCAGCATCTCATTGTCCCATTTCTAGACGAGCGGCTAATCATCGTAGTGTTTGCCCATTTGGGGGTGGACGATCGGGAATTTTGCGCCGAAATTCACACTGCGCCAATATAAAAACATGGGCGCATTTCAAGTTGGCAAACAATTCCGCAAAAGAGCCCTAGTCCAACCTTTTAAAAACCAGTCGATTGTCTGAGATTAATTTTCGGAACGAATTCAAGGAATATACAATTTTATAATGGATCTAGCCATCTAGGCTCGGATGTTTTAAAAAACCTTTCCGTGGGTTGAACCTAAGATCCCGCGCTTAGTAGTAGAACACACTTACTACTGAGATGCGGCACCTGTGCCAAAAACGCTTTCAAAAAAATTGATCGCAATAATGTTTGTTTCAACCGAATCGAAGAGTAAATGGTTCCAATTTTTTGTGAGAAAATCCATCAAATCACAATTGAGGTAAGTCACTAATATTGCGTTTTCCATTGGGTAAGTGCGCATATTCTAATTTAAGACAAAAATTTCCATACATTTTCGTGTCTCCAAATTTTAAAATTTACAACCATACCTATTTGTACAAAATACGATTCGAAAATAATTGTCTACGTCCACCGTCGTATTCTGATTAATTTCTGCAAAAAAGTTGACAGATAGGGAAAACATTATTTCCAAAAGATCGTTCGGTAAAAAATATTAAGGCTTCTGAGAGTTTAGTTATATAAATATCATTAATTCATTTCATATTAAATTCAAATTCACACTAGCAAGTTTGAGTAATTTTTTGTTCGCACAAACTATTTCGGAACAAGAACAACTTCCACATCGCACTGCATTTCCTTGGTACGTCTTGATGTCCATTTTTAAGGGGAAAATCAATTTCAATTTGATGTTCCCCTTGAAGATAAACGACTGACATTGGAAATAGAATTTGATTCAAGTTTTAGAAAGACATTATTCCCCGTAGATCCCAATGACTTGTGAAATCCGCTCCCAATTCACTGGAGTTATTGCACATTTTATGATGGCTTTGCGGAATTTGTGAAAGACAGCCATGATCTTGAGGAGACTGCAATTAATTTTGCAAAACATCTCTCAGTTTGGAGTCAACCTACGAGTATATCCACCACCCCCAAAGGACAATTTCGAAGGATGGCAAGTTTACACTTGTGAATGTCCCATATGTCGCCCTGCTGCCCTTAATGGACATTTAGGTAAAGTCCCAGTTCACTTAAGCACTTATCCTCGGGAAATTTCATTTGTCAGCCTCCCCAATCCTTGAACGCATCCACACTAATACAAACACAAAACTATGAGTAGTAAAAGAAAATGCATTTTCTATACTTGACTACCTGTGCCTTTGGGTTGTTTTGTATCCATCTGAGAATTCGTATGGATTCAACAAAAAATTGCATGTACCATGTGCTTGCCTTGCTGCTTTTAAAAAATGCAACAAAACAATAGACGAGGTGAAAGCACATCTGTAGCACTATATGACTACAACATGGTAGAATCTTTATTTTAGTGAGAAAAAAAAACAACCAATCCCCCTGTCCCCTTATTCATTGTATAGGAAGAACAAATTTTGTTGGTTTCTTCCTTTCTAGAGTAGTAGTAGTAATTGGGCTACTTTTTCTTGAGCTTGTTTGCTGTGTGCAGACACAACCAAAGCAAACGCAAAGGAAGAAAAGTTTTGGTAATGAAAAGCGAGTTTGTTGCTTATTTTTCCATCTCAAATGTACCTATTAAATATGCAGCGAAAGGAATGGGATTTTTATATTCCTCCACTTAAAATTAGAGGAATCTCGGAAGAATCCCATGGAACGGGAATCAACCCATATCAATTTGGCAGTGGCACTCATACTCGGTAGTTGAATCTTGAAAGGATGTGTAGTATGGCTTGTCTTGTTGTGTGGCAAGAGTTGAATTGCTCGGTCGGAGATTTTTGTGTATCTAATCCAATAAAAAAGAAAGTAGGACGAGGAAATGAGAAACGTATATTATTGAAAGGATGGCTTGTTACCAGTTGTGGTTTATGGGGAAATTTGGACAATCAGGATCATTTATCATACCACTGAGATTCGCATGCTTCCACACAGAGCACATATCAGACTGAACGACGACTCCTTACATAAATTCCTCGCTCCACCGCGATTCAATAAGATAACAAAGGATACGTGATGTGAACTCATATGGTTGAGATTTCGTACATTGATTAAACCATTAGGGATATGATGAATATTGATCAAAATTCTCTTCAATGTCGAGGGTGTAGAGATGCTTTTTTTTGCCAAAATGTCTGCATTAGGATGGAGTGGGACCATTAAATTGGTCCGATCTAAAAGATTTTTGAATTGAATAATGCACGCATTCTGATAGGAGATACGAGCGTTTCTGAAGGTATTTTAGACTAAGATCAGTCTAGATGAAAAATGTTTTTTTTAGCAAAGCACATCAGGCGTGAATTTATAATCTCCCTCATACCCAATTTCAATGCTGTCGTTTGTACTACTGGACTACCCTTGTCTTAAATTGTACAGCGCGAACCAATTCACTTGGCCATTAAACTGCGCAGGTCTCTGTGTATTTTGTTTTTGTGCTTTGTTTTGTGTCGTGTTTGTTCTCTTAAATCCTCTCTCTGCGCAACCGACGGTTGGCCAAGTGAATTGGTTCGCGCTGTACCACACAAACAGAGACTCTGAAATCTATCCGATTGCAGATTGACTACCTATCCGAAAAGATACGGATATCTTTGGCAGATATAACGCCAAGATAAGGGTTCTTTTATCGCCATTATTTCTGCCTGAAAAATGCTGAAGGGAGACGGAAAGAGAGACTAAGATTTAGTCTATCGGAAAAAACACCGTCCACAGTTTTTGGCCCATCCGTGAAGAAGTGGATCGCTTCATCTTGTAAGAATGTCCCCTCCTGCCAGAATGATCGTGTAGCAATGGAGACTTAAAAGTTGGAAATTGGGAAAAGTCTTCATTTGAGTAGAACCGTAGGACTCTAGCAAACGTTTTAACTCTTCATCTTGCGCCTGAGCTTTCGCGATTCGAGTCGACACTATCAGGAATCGATAGCTCTTGAATTCTCAAAAAGGCATCTGTCACAATGTTTTTCTCACCTGGTAGATTTCAAATACAGTGGTATATTGAGAGATCAAATCTAAATGCGTGCGCTGCCTGGGCGTTGCCTTTTCAGAGGATTCTGAAGTAGGGCGTATATGAGTGGTTTGTGGTCAGTATACAGTGTTAACTCTTTCCCCTTAAAGTGCTTGATTGAGGCATAAGCCGCGAGCAGCTCCCTATCGTACGCACTGTATTTGCGTTCCGCTTGTGAAAGTTTAACAGAAAATAATCCTAGAGGCTGCCAGTTAGAGCTCAGTCTTTGTTGAACTGCGGCTCCAATGGCCGAGTCCGAAGCGTCAACCCCTAGGACCAACTCAGCATTAAGGACTACGCAAGTAGTGTGGCGTTGCTCAGCTGATCCTTGCACTCTTTGAATGCCCGTAAGGCATCTGGAGTCCACTCTATCTCCGCTTGTCGTTTTTATGTTTGCTGCCCTCACTTGAAAAGAATTTCAGAACGTGCAGCATTAGGGATGAATCGACGGTAGAAGTTAATCAGACCGAAAAATCTTCTCATATCTTTCACAGTCTTTACTTACTTACTTACTTAGATGGCGCTACAGTCCGGGGTGGACCTGGGCCTCAACCAACACGCCTCTCCAGTTAGCACGATCTTTGGCTAACTGCCTCCAGTTGCGCACTCCAAGTTGGTTGAGGTCCCCTTCCACTTGTGCGCGCCACCTAAGGCGAGGTCTTCCTCTACTGCGTTGTCCCTCCGGGTTGGAATCGAAGACTCTTCGGGCCGGAGCGTTGGTGTTCATTCGCTCTACATGTCCTAGCCATCTTAGTCGACTGATACGTACTTTTCTGACAAGGTCGATGTCGCTGTACAGCTCGTAGAGTTCGCTGTTAAATCTCCTCCTCCAAAGCCCGTCAACGCAAACGGGACCGAAAATCACTCGAAGAATTTTGCGTTCGAAGCGACCAAGGAGATCTTCATCCGCTTTTGACAACGTCCATGATTCTGCGCCATAAAGCAGGACTGGGATGATGAGGGTCTTATATAGAGTCTCCTTAGTGTTTCTCGACAGGGCCTTACTAATCAATTGCCTTCTTAGGCCAAAGTAACAGCGGTTGGCAAGTGTAATTCTTCGCTTGATTTCTGATGTGATGTCATTTTCAGAATTAATAGCGGAGCCGAGATAGACAAAGTCCCGAACTACCTCAAAGTTATAGCTGTCTATCGTGACGTTCTGTCCGATTCGTCGATGTTGTGTGTCCCTTCTAGTTGACAGCATATATTTTGTTTTGCCCTCATTCACCACCAAACCCATTTTTGCCGCCTCTGTACTGATACTTGCAAACGCACCAGTGACAGCTCGCTGTGTCCTGCCAATGATGTCGATGTCGTCAGCGTATGCAAGTAGTTGCACAGACTTTTGGAAAATTGTGCCCCTGGTGTTGGCTTGCGAGTTTCGCACAATTTTCTCAAGAATGATGTTGAAAAAGTCACATGACAGCGCATCACCTTGTCTAAATCCTTTTTTGACATCAAAGGTCTCGGTGAGACTGTTTCCGACCTTTACGGAGCAGCGAGCGTTCTCCATCGTCATTCTGCACAATCTGACAAGTTTGGCAGGGATGCCAAAACTAGACATGGCTCTGTATAGCTCGTCTCTATAAATGCTGTCATATGCGGCTTTAAAATCGATAAATAGGTGATGAGTATCGATTTGGACTTCTTGGGTTTTCTCCAGGATCTGCCGTAGTGTGAATATTTGGTCGGTTGTGGACATACCGGGCCTAAAACCGCACTGGTAGGGTCCAATCAGTTCGTTGACAAATGGTTTCAGGCGTTCACACAGTACGGAAGACAGGATTTTGTAAGCGATGTTAAGGAGACTGATGCCTCTATAGTTGGCGCAGTTTAGAGGGTCTCCTTTCTTATGGATCGGGCAAACAATGCTGAGGCTCCATTCTTCAGGCATACTTTCCTCTGACCAAATTTTAGAAACGAGTTGGTGTATGCTCTCTACCAAGTCATCCCCCGCTGCCTTAAAAAGCTCGGCCGATAAACCGTCCGGTCCTGCAGCTTTGTTGGACTTCAGCTTGGATATTGCTATCCTTACCTCATTTTGGTCAGGTGGACGGAAGTCTTGGCTTTCATCGCCCAGGTTGAATGGTTCATTCTGCCTGACAGCGGAATTTGTGTCGTCTTCGCCGTTTAGCAGTCTGCAGAAATGGTTTTTCCATGTCCTCAGCACCGACTGTGACTCTACTACAAGGTTTCCTTGTTCGTCTCTACAGGTCTCTGTTCGGGCCTTGTTCCCGTGACACGTTCTTTTTACCTTTTGGTAAAACTTCCGAACATTGTTCCTGGAGTAACACCTCTCTATTTCCTCGATCGCGCGCTTCTCATGCTCTTTCTTTTTCCTCCGGAGAAGCCGGTGTTCTTCCCTCCTTTTTTGCTCGTAGAGCTCACGAGCTGCTCTCGTCCTTCTCTGCAGCGCCGCTTTGTAGGCCAGTTGCTTTGCTGCATGTGCTTGCCGGCACTCTTCATCAAACCAGGGGTTTCGCGGTGGTGGTCGGGTGAAACCTAGCACATCAGTCGCGGCTTTTCTGATGGCTTCTTGGCATCGATGCCACTGGTCTTCAGCACTTGATGCTGGCTGCACAGGACTTCTCGAGAGGTTGAGGGAGATGCGATCGGCAAAAGTTCTGGCGGTTTGTTGCGTTTGTAGCCGTTCAACGTTGAATCTTCTCACAGTATTTCCTCGTTGTTGTGGTGTCTGGGATATCCGCATACGTACCTTGGCTACAACAAGGTAGTGATCCGAGTCTATGTTGGCCGCTCGGAAAGTTCGGACATCTAGAATACTGGAGGAGTGCCTTGCGTCGATCGCAACATGGTCAATTTGATTGACCGTTTGATGGTCTGGTGACCGCCATGTTCCTTTGTGAATGTTGAGGTGTGGAAACCGTGTGCTTGCTATAGTAGCATTACGTCCCGCAGCAAAGTCAATTAGCCTAAGTCCGTTTCCAGACGTGGTGTCGTGTAGGCTGTGCTTTCCGATAGTGCTACCAAAGATGTCCTCCTTTCCTATTTTGGCGTTAAAATCACCTAAGACGATTTTAACGTCGTACTTAGGACATTGCTCATATGTTTTGTCGAGGAGCTCATAGAAACATTCTTTGGTAGCATCGTCCTTATCTTCTGTGGGGGCGTGAGCGCATATCAGGCTGATGTTGGCGAATTTAGCCTTGATGCGGATAGTTGTAAGGCGCTCACTAACGTGTCGAAAGCTCAAGACTTCTTGCCTAAGTCTGCCGCTTACAACGAATCCGCATCCGAATAGACGCTGCTTCTGTTCTCTGTAGCAATCACCGTAGTAGATGTCACAGTTTTTCATCCTTCTTTTGCCGGGCCCATCCCACCGCACTTCCTGGATGGCGGTGATATCTGCCTTGTAGCAGTCTAGGGCCTCCGCTAATTGTTCGGCTGCACGCGGTCTGTTCAGGGTTCGAACATTCCACGTGCAGACCCGAACGTCATTGTCCTTTTTTCGTTTTGCAGGGTCGTCAACAGTGAATCCATCCGTATCCGAGGCTCTTGGTTGCTTCGTAACCATTAATTTTTCCGTGGTTGGGTAGTTAGCCCCACGCACAACCCCCAACCTGGAGGACCAGGCCCTAAGATAACCCTAGGACAGCGGGTCGGATACTCCGTTGTCAGTAACCCACTTCGGGGATATGAGTGCTGCCGTTGGCCCATAAAGGGTTCATCCGCCACCATCTCTATTTCAGCACCCTGACTAGTGCTGAAAATCCTTACAGACCTTTGCTCCAAATATGTCAGAGAAGCTCACGCAAGGTATCTGCCATCTCGACTGTTGACAACACCGTTGATTCAATCTTGTGTATTCATCCGCTGTATGTCCTCTTTCTGAGGGGCTCATGTAAGACCTCAGAGACTCGTTCAGTCAGTCATTCCGACAGAGCATTATAGTGTTGCTATTTTCTTCGTGTTCAACACTCGCGCTTATAAGTTTAGCAAGCCAAGCCCGGTTGAGCGAGACCAGTACCCGGTGGTTACCACGCGGAGGTAAAATAAGCACAATTGATGTGTATGAAAAAGTTACAACAGCTGGGCACCGCCAAGTTGATGCCAATCAGCGCCTACCCGATTCATACACACCCAACCACCTTCACAGTCTTTAGTTTCTCAAAATTGAGAATCGCTTTAACTTTGGATTGATTGGGGCAAATGCCCTTTGCGGCGATCGTGTGCCCAAGAAAATTTACGAAGGATTATGCAAATACACTCTTATCGAGGTTGTCAACCAGTCCACATTCATACAATTTTCGTAAAATGATTTCTAAATGCCCTAAGTGTTCCTCTGCACTCGTGGATGCTATTAACATTAAGACATCATCAAGTTACGCATAGCAGAATTTGTACTCACGAATAATTGAGTGAAGAAAACGTTGAAATGACTGCGAAGCCATGACTCCTGAAGCCAAAGGTCATTCGAGTGAATTCGAAAAGCCCAAAGGGCGTGCAGATAGTAGTCTGTAGTCAAATCGAGCGTAGAGAAAATTGCACAACCATTCAGATATTGGCTGAAATCTTAAATATGGGGTATTGGGTAACGATCAGGTTGCGATACTGTTTTAAGTCCGCGGTAATCGCCACACGCTCTGAAATCTCCATTTTTCTTGGGCACCATGTGAAGCGGAGAAGCCCAACTACTTTTCGATGGCCTGCATATCCCAGAATACAGAAGAAATTGAAACTCCTGCTTAGCTATTTCCGGTTTCTTTGGTGAAAGTCTTCTAGGTTTGCTAGCGACTGGAGGTCTTTTTGTCACAATATGATGCGTGACACCATGAGCAACTGTTTGCTTGAAGGCATTCTCAGGCCTGGTCCTGCAGTACCTTATTAAAAGGCAGTACCTTATATTCGGGTCAGTAACTTTGTACGACACGACTGAGAGAGATGAGCACCCAGAAACAATGCGGCCAGCTGAATACAACGAAGTGAGAGGATCAATGAGGCATTTCGCTTTGAGATCGCAGCTGAAACAGCGCCGCAGACCGAGATCTAATCTAATAACCATTTTTCCATAAGTGCGTACTTGGGTTGCATTGGCTGCGAAAAGTGAAAAGTTCAAGCTGTGGCTGTGATATGGTGTAGTCGACATTTCTTGGAAGAGTCCTAAAAGTGTTCAGGACTGCAGCATGACCAGTTGTTTTGATGGTCCATTGTGAATTTGCTTTACGGCGAATGTCTGCAGAGGCCCTTTGCCGATGAAAATGTCGAAGGGTGTCAGGTGGAAAAGAATGTCAACTGCAACGAAAGGGGTAGAACGAAGAGCCCCTCTGATGCATATACAGCTGTTCTTAGGACTTGCATAGTTTATCATGATTGATCGCTTCGTCCAAGGCAGTCCATGAGAAAAGTGTCACAGTGGATTTTATGCCTGGTATATATTAGGCTACCAGCTCAACTTTCTATCTAAAATAAAACCCAAGTATTTAGCTTCATTTGGTAATGACAAACTAACATCATTTGTAGATGTATGGAATTTTATATTTTTTAGAGAAGAGGTAAGTTCAGTTTTGTGTGGGTTTACGCGCAACTTACATTTTTTGGTCGATCTTACTAACCTGTTAAGAGCGTATCTTTTAACGTATTAGGTATTTTACTGACACAACAATAGCAACACAGCATTTCATTGACCACCGAGTTTCGGAGAAGTGGAGATTGGGCGCCATCTTGTGGGGTTCTTCTATTGACAGATATCTCACCCCGATTAGAGTTGATAATTCGGCTATTGAGCTTCAGTGTATTAGCGTTTGCAGATGAGTCGACTTTGTTAAAAGCGTTACTCCTTATGATGAAGGGAATTCTCTATGGAACACGTTAACGTTTGGATTTAAATTCAAACCATATGTTTATTAAATCCACTTTTAGAATTCACTTTATTAAATTTCTTTTACATTATCTAGAGTCTATTGGTAAAGACCAGCAACCACGAGCGCGCGTCAAGAACAAGAAGAAGGATGAATGGTATGCGCGATACTTATTATATTTATAACCCGCGAAATAAAAGATGGCCGCGATATAAAAGATGGCCACGATATAAAAGATGGCCGCGATATGTCATCGAAAGCAACTGAATGATCGAGCTGCGAACGGTGGTGGATAGGCGATGTTATCGATTGAAATTAATTGTAGAGTTACATCGGCCAAGGTTTGTTTGTTCTGAAAACACGTCGACGCCACAAACGTATGTAAAGCCGTTTACACCGATTTAGTTTCACAGTAATAGTACATTTACACCGCACCTAAATTCAACATTTCAGCAGACAAAATTTCGAAATCCAATTTTGCGTTCCGACTGTAACTTCAACATTTCAAATGACAGCTAGTATCAGAATTGATTACCTACAGATGTTTTTTGTGTTTCGAAATCAAAAGAGGTTTGTACCTAAAGAATTAAGAATTAAGAATTAATTTGTTAGACATATTTTTCCTACTTCCTACTTTTTTAGCTTTTACAATCTAGTTTTACAGCGGTTTTTTTTAGTCAGTGAGCCCAAAAGTCACCAGAATTAGGTTTGTTCGATTTGACAAACTTACAAATGCAGGAATGAAATTCAACATTTCGCTGAAATCCAATTATATGGCGAAATGTTGAACATTTGGCCTGAAATGCTAAATTTAGCCGAAATGATGAATTTAGGTGCGGTGTAAACGTACTATAAGCGTGTTGAGCCGTTGACAAACATTTCTTGTCAATGCTTAAGCGTAAATGGATTTCAATCAGTTGTTCTAAAGTTTTTAGGAGGAATGACGAAAGACTAATAGGTCTGAGATATTTGGGCTTACATTGGAGCATCCCTGGGTATGAAAACCACTTTCACTTCTCTCCATACGTGGGACATAATTTTCCTTAAATATGAATGTAAGTACTACCTTCATTTGTAAAATACTATAACTACATACCTATTGGAATTGGGCAAGGCTGTTGATACGTTAATTTTTAGGGTGCCCAATTTTTGAATTGGTATCAAATAGATCCTTTCAAATTTTGAATAGTTCCCATATGTGATTATAGTGCGTAGTACATTCCAACGGATAATTTCTGGCATATGTTGCCCGCCCTCTTATAAATAAACAATTCAATTGATAAGTAAAACAATTTGAATGTCAAACGTGCACGAACTCAGAACATTATGCAACTGTCATGCAGAAAATAAATATTAACTTTCAGTGCAGAGGAACACATTTGCCCCCTATTTCATTTTCATGCAACAGCTAACAAAGTCAAGGATACCCAGACCGAGGATGGAGTAACCTCACTCAATGATTCTCATATAATACTGCTACAGGAGTAGGAGAAACAACTTTTCAGTCTTTGTGCTGCTAAACAAATTTATTGCCGTAAAATAAAAAGTTGAAGTAAAACTTTATGCTGTGACGTCGACAGCGTATTGATATAGACTTCCTTCTGCTACAAGGATGGGCACCTTAGAATAAAGCACACGAGTACGAGTATCAAATAAATTATTCGCCACTGTAATGCAGGTTGTGTTTTCTTTTCTATAATTTTGGCACTTCCTCTAAACCATATACTATTTCACAATGTTTAAGTCATTTCGAGTGTTTTGATAGACAAACGAGGAAGTTCAAGGATCTGCACCTCAAGACAAATGGAATGTGCCAACTGTCAACATGTTATTTCTTTCTATTTTCTTACCTTCACTTTACAGTGTGGGAAATCAATAAAAAAATGAATATCATTGGAGGATGGGAACTCAGTTTGCTGGGACACATGGTCTCTTAAATGTCATTTCATTATTGAACCTTTTTAGACTTGATGGAAAAATTAAATATTTGTATGCCATACTGAACGTATGTAGTATGTTTTGATCGAAAATAGGAAATAGGAATGGTTGCCTATATTTTGCTCGTCAACTTTGACTTTTATCATCGGTAATGTATAGAGAGTTTTGTCCTTGAAAGGGGTGTGTTTTTTCAAAAATGAATTCTGTTATTTGTGTTTGAAGATATTTTATTAAAATCGGCGACAAAAGTGAATACCATAACCAAGCTTTTTGGAATTGAGATTTTGGATAATTTCAACTTGCTTATGTTGAAGTAACTTTCGTAGTTATTAAGAGATGGATTTGCGGAGACATATTGTTAATAGGTCTCTAATGGGCGCAGTGGCTCAGTAGTTAATGTGCTACAGGTTCGAACCTCTGAAAAACACATATTACATCTGAAGGTTTTTCCACTGCGATGCCTCTAGCGAACGTCTGTCAAACATTCGATAGTATAACTTTGTGTTAGAACTCCCTCTAGGTGGCGCTTGGATCGCTTTTTTTGAAAAAAAATTATTTACCTACAGATGGGTAGAGGAGAGATTATGAACTTGATCTTACCAACTCATCCTGGGTCTACCTAGAGGACGCCTGCCTGTTGGTACGGATTCCATACGTCGTGGGATCCTGGTTGGGGACGTGCGTTGAACATGACCAAACCCCCGAAGCATGGACCGCTCCGTCCGGAGGAGTAGCTGCTCTACATTGAGTACCACACGTGTTCTGGTATTTTTAATGCGATCTCTACGGGTCACACCAGCAATACAACGAAGGAATATCATTTCGGCAGCTTGTATTCGCGATTTTATTTTTTCGGTCTTTACCCAAACCTCATGACCAAAGGTAAACAGTACTGGACAAATCAACATTTGCTAACGGTTTGCTTGTATGGTATACAGATGGATCCAAAACAGATGAAGGAGTTGGAGCCGGAGTATACGGTCCGTGCACTAAAACGTCCCTATTCGCTAGTATAAGCAGTTCCGTATTTCAGGCCGAAATACATGCAATAAAAGTCTGCATTCGAGAGAGTCTAAACAGGGCTATAACAAATGAGAACATTTACATTCTCTCTGATAGCAAGGCAGCTCTACTTGACGCCTTTGAAATAACATCAAAACTGGTCTGAGACTGCCTCCAAATCCTGCAAATACTGGCCACCACAAACAAGGTTCACCTGATCTGGGTGCCAGGGCACAGTGGATACGAAGGCAACGAAAAAGCAGACGAATTAGCTAGAAAAGCATCCGGATCCTCATTCATGATGCCAAGACCATTCTGCGGACTACCACTCAACACTATAAAAAGTAGTGCGGAAACTTGGCTGAACAAAAAGAAGCTCCATTTCTGGACCACCGAAGTAAACAGGCAAGCCAAAAACTTCATGCCAAACAGTTCCCACAAAAAAAACGAAACAACTACATTACGAAGAAAGAAAATTCCGGAAAATCTATTTATTCGCATTTTTGCCGTCTGGTGGCCAACTGTTTGCGGGTAAAACGGAGTTAGGCCGGGTCCAGCTAGTATTTACATAAAAATTAAGTCCTTGGAAAATTTTGGACCAATAGTCGGCGATGCGATGGGGTGGGTAATTAAAAAAAAAAAAATTGTTTTTCCTGTACATAATTTTCGTATTAACAATATTAAATTTAAATGTAGCAATATTGTTTGGTACACAAAAACTTCCGAAAGGTAACAAACATTTAACATTTCAGTGCTATACTGTAGGTAGTTTAAGAATATACAGTCACAGGGTGTAGGTGACTTTTTTGGGGAGTCCGTGTCTCTTGTGTTTTCTTTCTGATCGATACAACTTTTCAATAACATTTAAAGCAATGATAGCTTGGTAGCACAGTTTTTATTGGAACTAAGAAATAAGTCTCGAGAATTATATGGGCTAACACGACCCCTATATAGTAGGTATTGCATTGTTGAATGAAATTATTTCTCTAAGATCCTATAAGATAGCAAAAACCACATGCCTTTGCGAAAACGGAATACCATACCAGGATCTCAAATACCTAGGTATATAATATTGTCAATTATATAATAATGTGTTATTGACAATTGCGAAACACAGGGAACAGCATTCGAAAGGGTTTTTTTTTTCATTTTAAAAAATATTGAGAGCTGTTGGGGCTGTCATTTTGTGGTTATATCCGAAAAATTATCTCATATGCACTCACCGTATGTATCAAAATTAATCCATGTTTCCCTTGGTCACTCTATAACTGGAAAACAGATCGTTCGATTTTCACGATTTTGGGTTTTCATGGATTGTTTTTGCCCAAGAAAGGTCATAGGCATAAATTGGACGAAGTGGCGGGTAACCTACCATACAAAAAACAACATTCAAAATCGTGTATCCCGAAAACCGCCGAATCGCACAAGCTTTGCTGGAGGAAATGCTCCGCAACTTGTACACATATTTACAGACAATTGGTATTGGCCCGGGAGCGTTCTCCAGTGAAGATTGGTCAAAATTAGAGAAAAAGGGGCATAGCGCCTCTTATACAAAAAAACATTGCAAACGCTATTCTTCGACAGTCATTTAAGCGAAATTTGTAAATTTTGTAACATTGATATTATGCGTTGTACAGACATGAGCAAAGCCGGCTTATGTATGTTCAAAATTTAATGTAACTAGACCTACATAGTGTACTATGTACCTATTTATATATATGGACCTCTGAATATTTGTATGTATGCTATATAGACTCCGAAACGACTGAACAAATTGATCTCGAATTTTCAGGCAATCGTCGGAATTGACTCGACAGTGACCTTTAAAGTTTGGTTAAAATTGCACAAAGCGGCGAAACACCTCCAATACAAAACAATCGAACCAATTATTTAGCTCTAATTTTCAGACAATTTCATTCGTTTACGTAAAATGTTTTTGAATCCGAATTGAATTGTGTGGGGGGCATAATGCTGCACCCCCTCCAACCCCCTGCCTGTTGTCACTAGGATTTGGAATGAGTGCGAAAAGCACGTAAAACAGAGGGCCACAATTAAAAACAAATGTTTTAAAAAAAGTTTGCATTTGACTAACAATTTCACAAAGATGTGCACTTAGTTTCTGTAAAGATCAGGAAGAGAGTTAGAATGATTACAAGCTACCTGGCTACGCTTTTGTTCGACTTGTTCGTATAAAGTTAAATAATACATGGGAACATACCATTAGGGGATATGATGCTAAATGGTATAAACTTTAACCTTAAATATAATTACTGCCGTAGTTTTAATTTAGTATCTATATAATTGTAGGTCCCTTCCATGCATCCCAAAAATCAAAAGGAAGATTCCATTCCTACATAAATTACATTTTCAATGCTATGAAATGAACATGCATTGAGTAGACAAATTAAATAATATGAAGGCTGAATGAAAATGTAGAACGCTAGATCTAAAACGCTCTAAAAAGTTGATGCCCATCAATAGTCTGTAGGCATATTTGCGTTATTGTTATTGATATTACTGGGCACTGTTTTATGCGCAAGCATACGACACTTAAATTCTTTGTCTTAATTTCTGGCGATTTTTGCGAAATCTGTCCTGAGCTCTCAAGCAAACAAATAAAGATCAATTTGGGAACTTTGTATCACAACGATTTGGATAGTACAGCCATTAGAAGTCTCTTACGCTTCATTAAAAGCTCTCTTTGGCTCAACGATTATGATGAAAACTCCAAGTTTCATTTGGTGTCAAAAAAGAAGTATACATACTTCCCTAAGTCCGTCTGTCTAATAAACTTGAGCTAAAGGGTTTTCCAATAAGAGGCGTTATTTTGGTATTCAAAGAAAAATACCATTTTTTGAGATAAGTGATTGGATGTTTATTTCATAATAAAGTGGAAGGTATGCTGTTAATAATGAAAAACAACATCAGCCAAATGGCCACCACGAGCACGCTTACAGGACCATATCCTTTTCATAAAATTTTCCATAACCAAATCGCAAAGTGGCTGCCCTACGTCCTCGATGGCCTCACGAATTCCGGATCATTTTCATGCATTTCAAGCAACCACCAAAGACACGACGTTGTTGATGATCGGCCGGGTTGAGTTCTTGTGTTAACTGAACTTTATAAGCCTTAAGACCCAAGTCTTTATGCAAAATACGGTGTAATGACGTTTGTGGAATGCCCAATTCCAAAGAACGACGAGGAATGGACAAATCTGGGTTTTCTTCAACACTTTGGGCTACAGCAGGGTTTTATTCTTCTCAACACTAACTTGTCCCAACAGCTCGAATTTTTCCACCAATTTCTGTATTGCGGTCCGACCAAGGTGCTTCACGACGATCAAAAAATACTTTAGTTTTGCGAACTGTGACTGCAAGATTTTCACCATTTTTCAAGTGAATTTTAATAATTTCAATGCGTTATTGAAGCGTGTATTGTTCAATTTATAGTAATGGCGTAATTTTTACTTGTCAAATGTCGAAGAATAAAAGCTTCAAAAGTGACAGCTACCGAAATAGCGGGCCATTCACAATAACAGCTCTCATTGGAAAACCCTTTACTTTAAAAAAAAGTTATCCTAGTTATAATAGATTTTAAAATTCGTTTTTTTAATCGTTTCATTTGAATCTATGTTAGTAGCCTGTGGATGTTGTGAGATGTCTATAGGCCCGCAGCTAGCTCAATACTGTACATTCTCCTTTTACACCCCAAATATAAATCCTTAAATACATACCTACTTTTCTCGTATTTTATTACTAAGAAATTTCACATTTTAAAAATAGTACGTATACGCCTGGGTGTACCCTTGAATGTTCTTAAAGATTTGTATCTCTTATATTTGACGACTTCTTATAATTTTTTTTTGCAGATCTCGTTATCAATCCAAAAGGACGTAAGTCTAGCAATAAAATATTCGATGGTGAGTGGTAGTTTTTAATTAATGCGTATATTTACTGAGACATATTGTGATTTTGTTAAATACAATTTTTTTTTTGTTACATGCGTTAGTATTGATTTCGAAATGTTGACAATAGTATAAAATAGAATCAAAAGTAAAACCAATTTAGTGTGTTCTCTAGTAAGTTTTGACGGCCTTTCCCGCATACCTCTTGCGCACGGTATGTTGGTTAAGGGTCTAACGTCTGAACAATGTCGCTTTAAGCATTTTAAGGAAAATATAAGGCTATACGATACGCGTAACCCCTAATCAAAGGAAAAGGCCTATTTAGTGTGCCTCAAAATAATAGTAAAGTTAATACCAAGAGCCACTTGGCCACACGTTCAAAAACCTTTTGTGAATTACAACTCCAAAGCAGTTTCCTCCTTTTACCACAAAATGTCAAGGATTACGTAACTCGTACTAAAAACTAAACAAACTCAATTGTATGAAAAAAAAAAACTCACTCCACACATCAAGCCATGCAATGTCTAGTATTTTAAAAAATATTGCTAACCTTTTGAATTTCCATTGGTCTGTATTGCCGACATTGGTATGGCCAGACAATTACCTGCCATTTCGATTTCCTGTGGATCCGATCGAGGACATGGTGTGTAGGCAATCTTACTACCCCGCCCTGGCGATGGACTGACACGTGAGTGTCGTCCATTAACACCGCGTTCGCTCATGATCCAAAACTCTTAATTAACCAGCAAACCATTTAATGTAGCGTATCCTTTATATCCAGTAAGCTTAGCAATGCTCACCAACACGGAACAAGCGATTTTTCGCTCTTGTTCCTTCCTCTACCGTGGTGTTTCCCTTAACTTTTCACTCAGTCACACATTTCTATATATTCTTTTTGCTTTCGTATGCAACAAAACCCCAGCAAAGCGGAAACAGGAAGGATCTTTCACCTTCTTTATGTTGTGCCCCTTTGAGACTGACAGCAACTTTCTCGAAAATTATTAAATATTTCCTTGGCATTCATGCGATTGCATCTTCTCTATAGCCATCATTGTGACACATTAATGCAGCAGGCAGTTTTCTCTTTGTTCCGCATAACAAACTTGCAATGCGAGGATGAAAAGGATTTCACATACAACGCGACAGATACACATACACATAAAAAAACAGAAAGCTAGACAAAGGCGATGAGAAGAACTCAAAAAGATACTTCTTCTTTCGAATTGCAACCACTTAACATTGCACCTCTACGACACGGTCGGTGACGAAGACGGAGACGACGACTAACGGTGGCGACTCGGTTTGGCTGAAGAAACGACAACTGCGAGGAGCACAACAATCCTCAACACAACAAGGATACTTTCGATAGCGACCCAGTTAAATCGAAATAATTTACCGTAAGATGCAGAGAGGTGAAACAAAAAAAAAATGACACCCGGATAAGGATTTACGCTACGAAAGGACATTCAGTAGAATTCTGCACTTTTTTTGTTCGCGTTTTCTCTTCCGCACTTCATACAACCCGTCCGTCCTACAACACACTTAAAGCTGAAAAATTGGATTCAACCGCGCGCGAGTTGTCCGATTTTTCAAATTTCCTCAGCCGATGTCCTGCTAGCGACTGAATGCGAAACTGCATATGGCGCGGTATGCTAAGCATAAACGAAACCGCATCGAACTTGGCGAAAATGATTGTGTTGAGCTTTGCGCAGGCTTTTCGCTCAGCAATGTTATTATGACGGTGAAAAAGTTTCCTTTGTTGACATTTACATGCGACATGTGCTTGGCACTGGTATCTCCAGAAGTGCGCATTTGCTTGGATTAGGTTGTTGATTGTTGTGTACATCCACACACACAATATACGTTTTGTTTTGTAACTGAAAGCTTCTTGTAGTAAAAGCTGCACATTTTTGTGCAGGGATGTTGTTGTAGGTAGGAATGGTTTCGAATGAATCTAGAGAACTGCAAAAATGTTGACGCATTCTAGAGAAAAGTTAAATAGAAAAGTATGTGTTTTGTTAATTTTAATTGTGACAAAATAGAAACATATATCCTAAAATTCGGTTTTCAAATCGGTACGACAAAAAAAAGTGAAGATAATTAACCGAAGGATTCGTAATGCGTGTTGGTGAATGTAAAGGGTGTATCTTTTAGAGGTATACAAATCCCATATGAAATAAAACACTTGAAGCTAATGTTAATGTCCATGATATAAGGTTTATTTCATATACAATTTTATCCCATTACTGTTTCAAAATGATGTCGTGCATATGCGCGCCACGGCTAGTTCAAATGAAGCGCAATCGTGTAATACACTTTATCAGCAATAACACGGCGAATGTTGACTTCCAAATCCTCCAGCGTTTCCTACCGGCGTAGACTAGTGACTTCACATACCCCCAAAGAAAGCAATCTAGAGGTGTGAGATCACAGGATCGTGGAGGACAGTTCACAGTTCGATTGGGCCTCATCGAAGAACAACATTTTGCGTTGGAATTGTTGATCTAGCTGAATCATGTTTTCGACCCATTCACCGAACCTACGACGCGTACAATGGTCATGCGGTTTCAACTTTTGCACAAGTTGGATCTTATGAGCTTTTAAGGCAAGATCTTTCACTAAAATGTTGCACAAAGTAGATGGGCATAGCTCCAACATAGCTCCTCAACACTGTGCTTCATAGCAGCAATAACTTTTTCTGTTTGCACTGTTTGTCATCTGGATGCGTACCTATTATCCACCAGAGTATACGTGGTGCGAGAACGATTCATAGAGTTCCGAATAACTTACTCAGATGGACAATTATGTCGACCGTAAATTGGACACGATAAGTTTGGCGAACTGAACCATGGTTTTCAATATAAGTTTGCACAATTTGCACGCGTTGTTTTTGCGTTAATCTATTTATCGTAAAATGACAAATTGCACTAATCACAAATCCACTTTCAACTGTCAAATTGACAATCTGGAGAAAAAAAGTTGCCAGTTTAAAAACCAAAAAACCTCTAAAAAAACACCCTTTACATATTTTGGCTTACTAAAGCTACGATTACACGGCCATTTTTTTGAGTCATTTAAATGGCGCTGTGACGTCAGGAAAAAATATCGCATTAGAGCGACATTTAAGCTACGATTCGTCATTGAAAAAATGCCGATCACACGAAATTACTATCATCGTTTTGTGTCCCAAAATCAAATGACGGACACTGCGAGTCATTTAGAATTTTCCGTTGAGATGCCATTGTCCTAGGCATCATTGAAGAGCGAGCACATGGTTATTTTTTTCCGCCATTTAAATGGCACTTAATTCATGTCATTTGGTGCGCCATTTTCATAGTCATTTAAATGACGCTGCCAAACATTTTTACGTCAGAGCGCCATTGAAATGACTCGAAAAAATGGCCGTGTAATCGTAGCTTAACAATGGCGCACTACAGTTACTTAGAATATCTAATACGACTAACCATCTTGTTGTGTTCGGTGTGTGTTTGTGGCAATATACCTCAACCTTACGCAAATCCTCCCAACAATTTTCGTGATACCTTCTCAACTGTCAATTCGTGTAGGTACCCAGTTGGAATCAAACGCATACGATATAATTCGATTGCAATCGCACAAAGTCCTATACACGGCTCTCATCGAAAATGTCAGAAAATTATAAAAAAATTAGCAAAATAATGATTACCTAACGAGAAATTCAATCTTCGCGCTAAGGAAGTCAGAAAATTGTTCTGGCTTAAACTGATTAATTTGTTAAAAGTTAAAAATAGATAGAAAGAATAAAAATTAATATTACCTTGAGGTTGTTAGGTAAAATGGAATAAGGACAAAAATAATATTTGAATTCTATTCGACCCAAAAATTAAGAACTCACACAAACGAATGGTTGTGAGAAACTAGGCCTAGGGTGCACAAGCACATACGGCCCTGTTGCGCCATATATTTTCTTTCTTTTTAAAATTTAAATACATATTCTCTATTTAATAAATGTTCACTCACTATAGTTCTTTTGTACAATTTAAACTTTGAGTAAACTCTTTGCTCTCTGACAGCTTTTCGCTTGATTGTTGTAATTCGGCTTTAGTGCTGGGCTCGAAGAAGTGCGCGAGTGGGCCCATTATTTAAGTCCTTCGATAACCTTGGCATAGCACACAACGCACTAACTAACTTCTATATGTTATTTAAAAGTCTAAAGGCTTTTTGATGAGTTATTATGCAAACTAAAGCTTTTTGCTGGCTTTATTATTTTCATAAACCGACTGTTTTGCTTTGTAGTTCTCTTGAAAAAATTGAGCTCGGTAAGATAACCAGAAGTGGACTCCAGTCCTTGCAGTCATATTTGCAAAATGCACAAATTTTGATACTTACTGAATGTGCACTTAACCGTCTCGCGCCATGAAAATTTCATTAGAGTTGGTGAAATGTCCAAAATATAAGTGTACTCCTATAATTAGCTGACAGTTGTCTTGTACAAAGTACGATAACTGGACTTGTGAGTTGTGACAGTTTTCTTAGATTGGGTTCTCACCGAATATATTCGGAAACCCCAAAAGAGTATATTTTGTGCGACGATCCCGTTTTACTCGAAATGAAATCGGAAACGAATTTTTGTATACTACATTTCATTGTATGTATTCGATTACGATTTCAAAATTTTCGGAATTGAGACAAAGTGAAATTGTGATTTCGAAAAAATTTCGGAGTTTCCGAATCGCTCGAAATGCAGAACACTGAAAACGAATTCATTCGATTTGCAATTTCGATTTCACTCGATTTCTGGAACCTAGCTGTATATGTACTTTTGATTTCAAATAAACGGAAACGGAAATGGACATCCTCGTCAACAATAAAAGCCAACGAGTCTCATTTTGGACGAGCTTTTTCAAAGGCTTATCATCATTCATTCATTTCCAAATCTGACCACCAGGCGGCTATAGTGTTATTTGCATTTCCGATATAAAGCTTTGATTATGAAATTCTAGAATTTAAATAAAAATCGTTTCATGAGGCATTTACTTGTGGAACGAATCCGCAAACGCGCTATTGGTATAGTCCGTTTCAAATTCAACAGATTTCTTTAAGTGAATTGTTTAATCCATTGAATTCTCAGTTTCCGTATTTATATTCCTCCTTAGTAACACATTTTATTGTTCAACTGTTCAAACAAATCACAAGGGAATTTAATGATGAAAGGATGTTGTAAAGTAGTTCCAAGGAAAGTGTTGGTTAACAAAGTTGAATGGTGGATTATGATGTTCGCTTTATGGGCTGAGATCGTTTTTGGTTTGTCCATATAAACCAATGACTTCATATAGCCACACAGAACATGGTCCAGTGGGCGGCCGGCGTTAAATCACATGACCTTGTAGACCCATTCTGAAGACAATGTTTTCATATAATACTTTCTTCAATAACTCGATATTCATTTTTGAGCATTACAGAGGCCTTACTCTGTATTTCGTTTCAAAAGTAAATTTTTCCGAAATCAAATATTTGGTACTGTTTATTTCGAGAGCTGATACTGGGCTCCTTCGAAAGAAAAATACTTTGGCGTTTTTTTGGTCCTGTGTGCGAGGAGGGCGAATGGAAGAGAAGATACAACCGCGATTTCTATGAGATGTAGATGTGGATGTAGTCCAAAAATCCAAAACACGTCGACTACATTGGCTCGGCCACATCGAGCGAATGGACAATAATGCTCCAGCTTAGAGGATCTTCGAATCCCAGCCCTCAGGTTCGAGAAGACAAGGAAGACCGAACCTCCGTTTTAAAGACCAAGCTATAGGGGATGCCAGAGCGCTTGGTCTGGACAATTGAAAGCAGTCTGCCCAAACGTCAAAGGTACGAATTCAAAAGCGGAACGAAAAGCAATTTCGAATAGGATTGACTTTCGGAACGAAATAGAGAGAATAGAGAAATAAACGCATGTCCCCGAAGAGGATTCCACGACGTGCTATGGAATCCGTACCATCGGGCAGGCGTCCTCTAGGTAGACCAAGGATGAGGTGGTTAGATCAAGTCTATAATCTCTCCTACTCCTATACCGGTATGGGGATTGCCCTTGATGATTTAGAGTCGATGGCGGAGAATCTAGAGCTATGTGGAGGGTCCACCTGGGCATTGGGCAACCTACACCCGCGACCCACTTAATGGACAAGCGGACCATTGAAAATTATGATGATTATGTTGATAGAGAGTTAGGGCCCCAGGCCAATTTGTATGTTCTTGGGGCAGCATCGGTAGCTGATAGATGACATTTGGATTTTTTCCCTCGACCGAAAATCACTCGAAGCATCGTTCTCTCAAAGCGTGCCAAGAGATTTTCATCAGGTCCATGCTTCTGCACCATACAGCAGGGACCGGGATGAGTAAGGTCTTGTACAATATTTCCTTATTTCTGTGAAAGAGGGCTTTACTTCTTAAATGCCTTCTTTGCTCGAAGAAATAGGGATTGGCAAGAGAGATTCTTCGCTTGATTTCTACGCTGCTGTCGTTTTGAGAAGTAACTGTAGAGCCTAGATAGACCAAGTCTGAAGACAGACAATACTGAATAAAAGATATGGTATAAGTTGGCAGACATTGGTCGCGATGGACATCTCAGAGCCATTCATCTTACCCCATTATTTTAGAGGTGGGTGAATTGCTTCGCTCGCGGTAATGGCTTTTATTATGAGTACCTACATAGCTTACGTATAGATTCTGTATCTGTATCTTCAACGAATGTATTTACAGCGACTACTACCGTTGTGCAAGTGTCTTTAAAGCTTAATAGTTACTTAGTTATAGGTGGCACTACAGTCCAGGGTGAACCTGACCCTCAGCCAATATACACTTCTGCCCTCAGCGGCTTACTCTCATTATGAAATGAAATGAAGACATTAGCAAATCCACCTCACAAGAAATTGTAAGTTAATTAAATAGAGAAATCCGTAAATAAAACTCTTCTCTTCGATGACCTGATATCAAGTGACTTCTTTATGATTTTCAATTTTTCAAAATAACTTAATTCTACTACTTAAATCTTAAATCTTCTACCCAGCGCTCGTGTTGGGTGTTGGGTTGCCGATTCGCCCCGTCCGCTTCGCTTGGTGGGTATTGGGTTGCCGACTCGAGGTTGCAGCTTATTGGCCGGTTCAGTGTCATGCACCCGTGCTGGGTTTTGGGTGACTTGTCCGCTGCTTTGCTTAAGTTGCATGTAGTGTGTTAACTTGTATAGGACCCTTGCCCTTATACACATCCTGCTATACCGATCAGAAGCAATGATCCTTCAAAGTGCGACTACTTACATCACCGAGTTGAAAACTTCTTCATCTGACATTTCGGTAAGAAAGAAATGTTTTTGCGCTTAAATCCGGTCATGCATTTGACATTTTTTGTTCACCATTACACTGGCCAGCCTTCTTCCGTATGCCTTGGAGATTGGTCTAACCAAAATATCAATTCACTCCTTACTAGCCAGAATTGCTAAGGTCAGCGCTGGTAATCTTTAATTGTATCAATAGTTGGATGGCTGTATATAGGAATACAGCCCACTAGTTGCTAGTAGACTAGGTACACATTTAATTAAATTAACAATTGCCTCAGCATTACCTAACCATGTAGAATGACGAAGTACCTATACCCGATTTTTGCACTGAGACTTTTAAAATATTAGATAAAGGCCCTTGCATCGACCAGACATTTGTAATCGACTACAAGCGACTGTCAAATCAACAAATATCAATCGCAATCGACAATCACAGTTGTCGATCAACGATCAACTATCGACACTTATGTCGTTTTCGGTTGGTCGTCCAGAACCATCCGGAAGCGTTTGATTGGTACTCAACTGACAGTTCTTCTACTGAAAAGAAGAGAAATTTTCTTCTGGATTTGAATTCAGAGTGGCGGAGAGTTCTTCCGGACGGTTCTGGACGACCAACCGAAAACGACATGAGTGTCGATAGTTGATCGTTGATCGATAACTGTGATTGTCGAAACGTCAGCTCTCAAATCCTTAGATTTAGCTCTATATCTTTGATTTTCAAAGTGAGTACATATGTACATTATTTAGTTTTAAATCACATGGGTAACTCAAAATGTTTTTCCTTAAACACATGCGATTTATATGGTTATCTCCCAGCTCTTTCTTAATATCTACGTAACGTAGGATTAAGACGTGCACGTATACTCACCCCTATCGTGGAATCCGTCGGAATTGAGTTTCACTTCACCTATTCGATTCCCTTTCACCTTCTACTGCTATCGTGGAATCCGCCGGAAAAGTTTCTTTATCGACACGTTTTTGGGAAAGGTAGTTTCAATGTCAGACGGCTGTCTTTCATTTGTCAATACAAATCTGTGAAGCTGCATTCGTCTGAGGTTATGAAAAGTTTGTTTTCAATAGTGATTTAAAAAAAAATTGTGTTTATTATGTAATAATGAATAGTATACGATAGCTCTATTCTTGGAAGCATAGGAGGAAGAACGAAATGAGCGGTGTTCTCAGAGAAGAATACGAGACTAAGCGGAGCAGTGAATGATTTCACGGAACCTCCGGATGAAATGTGTTTTTAGAATGTCTATTTTTTGTTATTAAAGTTCAATCTGTGCAATATATTTATTACAATTTACAATTCGGCTTAATGAATCAGCTGTTTTGAATGTACATTTTTTTAACAAAAATTCTCAGAACATGCAGCAAGCAAGTAAACCTACGAAATCCGCAATGAATTTGATGCGGGTAAGAAATGTCATTTTGTTCGGGAAAAATTCGATTTGAATGTTTTCAGCGATACAGTGAAACTCATTCACATTACCCACATGGGGAACTGTTCATCTTGCGGATTTGACGATACCAACACATTTTTTCCGTGAATTATTCCCCCGGCGGATTCCACGATAGGGGTGACTATTTATCTGAGCCAAGGCATACAGTAGGGCGCAGTAGCGCAGTGGTTAGTGTGTTGGACTACTGTGCGAGGGATCCCAGGTTCGATCCCCGGAAAAACCCAAATTACATCTTAAAGTTTTTTCTACTGCGCCACCTCTCGCGAACGTCTGACAAACATCCGAGAGTATAACTGTCATGAAAAAGCTTCTCAATTGAGCCGTTCGGACTCGGCATAAAATTGTAGGTCCCTTCCATTCGTCCCAAAAATAGAAACTCACACAAAACGAATGGTTGCGAGAAGCTAGGCCTTGGGTGTCACCCGCCTGTTGCGCCACCTATTTGTTTATTTATTTAAGGCATACAAGCTGATTAGCCCATGAAAAGTTTAGAATTTGTGTCCAATAAAAGCCCACACCGGCACCATGTTAGTGAGCTAGCTCTACATCTACACATATCATAATATCAACGTGAATCCCTTAAACACTGCTGCCTGATGTTCACTATTAAAACATGAATTCATATTTTATTTGTGGTTTATATAATTATTTTATTTTTATATTAATTTAATTTAAATAATTAATAATTAAAAAGAGACATATTTTTTCTTGTTGTTTTTATCTTATTTTTATTATATTTACTTTTATTTCATATCTTATATAATTTATACATAAGTTTTTCATTTGCATTTTGTTTTTTGTTAATTTTTTTATATATAATTCTGTTGTTTATTTTTAAATATTATACCAGTGTTTTTACGTCAAGAAAATGAAGAAAATTTGTTAAATTAGAAACGATTTTTTTTAAATAAATATATATATAGTTTCTTTTTCCAGATACATAATATATATTCCTTCTTTCAAATTCTATTTATATATTTTTTTTATTTTTTTTTTTTAATTTTCGTTTGTGGTTTTGTTTGTTTAAAGAAAATTCTTGTTATACATATACATATCTATATATATATATATAAAAAACAATATTGCACCGGGACCGTCAGGTACCGATGTGGTTTTTCAAGTAAATAATTTATTTTATTATGTTTGTCTAGTATTACACATTGAGTACGAATTTTAATTTTATATTACTTTTGGTTTTTCTTTGCAAATTTTCAATTTGTTTATGTTGTTGACGTAAGAATGCTTTATACTTTTGTGTACTAATTTTCCATTCATTTATTTTTACCATAGTTTACTTTGTGAATTAAAATTTTGCGATAGAATTATCTTTACTTTTCGTAGTAGTACAAAAACACAACAGAAATTATGTATCAAATATTTTTTTTTTATTTTATAAATTTACTTTTAAAGGCAACAGAATTTCATACGTAAAAAAAGTTTTTTTTTTGTTGTTTTTGCAACAAAGGCAAAACTCGACAGAGATTTTTCTTTTGTTGTTCTTGGTGTTATATTTTTTTTTGTCGGGGGATAAGTTTCCAAAATAGACGTTTTATCCGATGTTGAACGAGTAATTGTTTTTATTTATTTTTTTTTTGTAAATGTTATGTATTAAAGTATGTTTTGTAATATTAATTATTTAAGAGAAATTGTCTTTTGTTGGTTGTTGTGTCGTTCTTCTGTTAGGCTGGCGGTTATTTAGTTTTTTCTTGTAAATTCTAGTTTAATAAATCGTAAAGCTTTAATTAATCGATTTTTATATAGTTTTTTTTTTAGTTTCATGTTTTTAATTTAATATTATAACATTTTACGTAAAGGAAGAAAAAGTGTGCCGTTTATTCGCGACATCGCGTAGGTATTTATTTTTTTTTTAATAACTATTAAAATGAATCAAACAAATAGCTGAGCACCGAATCGCTTTAAACGAAATTAAAAAAAATTGATTAAAATCGTTTAGCGATAGCCCGATTCGGCACCTGAACGTTTTATCGTATCGTTTCCGAATCCGAACTCAAATTGACTGAACTATGCTCAAAGAGAAAAAATCAGCTCATCTGCTAAGTGCCTTAACGTCAACCCGTAGTCAAAAATTCTCGATTTTGGTATGTGTGACGATTTTATACCCGATAGTAGCAAACATGTTTCTCCTAGATGTTGCTCGTTATCGGAAAAGGCGATTAGTTCTATATCAACACACTAACCATTCGAATCGATTGGAGTATTCATCTGAAGCGATTCTTCTGAACCAAATCAAATCAAATAGTGAGATATTCATCGAACATACGATTAAAGGAGCTATACGTTCCCAGATCTACAAGAAATTTGCAAAGCAAAAAAAAAAAACTTTTTAAGAAATTACTAGTCGGCCCTAGCGAGGTATCCGTCGGAACGGAAAATTCTCGGAAAACATACGAATTTCGATTTTGCTCCGAAGCTAATTGAGGCAATGCTCCTGGACAACAGGCCAGACGCGATAATTAAATTAGTTGGCCTTCAACTTTGCCTTAAAAAAAAAACACGCACCGAATAAATTCCCTGTCTTCGTCAAAGAAACCACTTAGGAGATTTAAGACCCACCTTGGAATAAGAACAAATAAACTCATTTAACGTCTTTATAGCACTTTTTACTTCCATAGTCTTTGCACAAAAATTCAGAGCCTTTTCAATTTCATTCTCATTGCAGACAATTTCGAAGCAATTCAATACTCAAAACACTTGCTTCCTCTAAATAATCGTAGTACCTACTCATGTTTGATTCATCTACATTAAGTTTGATTTAAGGCCCTTATTGTGATTGTCGATCAGCGATCGTCACGACAATTGCCGATTGCCTCGATTGATTTAAGCTATTTGTACGTACAAAATTTTTTCACTTTCAAGCGAAAGCATCGACCAGACATTTGTAATCGACTACAAGCGACTGCCAATCGACAAATATCAATCGCAATCGACGATCACAGTTATCGATCGATCGACAGTTTGTCGATCAACGATCAACTATCGACACTCACAATAGGGGCCTAAGTGACAAATACCTATTCTTAGTAAGCCGATACTCTAACCACTAAGCCCGGAATTTCTTACCTGTTGCCGTTTCATTTCGATACTAGTCAGGAGTCTGTAAAAAAAAGATTAAATAATTGTCTAGTAAAGCTCCCTTTTTATTTCGAAGATTTTTGTCGCAGTCCCAGTCAAGATGATTCGAAATAATTGGCTAAGATCGCTGGGACATTATATACAGCGTAAAATGTAGACATCAATGATCCGGCCCGAAGATTTCTCCAATCTACCTTACTTTAGATGGCGCGCCAAGTACAATGAATACGAGGAACTAAAAATTTATGCTGGCCCAGATTCGCCCGGACTGTAGCTCCACCAATGTAAAGTAGACAAATAAGAAAATACCTACCTACCCTAATTTTTTAATTCTAAAACTTCGCGACGAAGAAATTCGCATAATGGCAAAAATGCATAGCAATATCTGTACCAAAACTTAGAACTCTGAAATTGCTATAAAACTGATCCATCAATTGACGTGATCAAATACATTTATGTATATGCGGCGAAAACAAATATCACTGTCCCTATTCCTATTCCCGCTAAAGGGAACAGAAGTACGGACATAGGAATAGTTTTAAAGGTATCATCACATCATTACATCCGAATAAGTGTAGGGAGTGTCTTAACCAAAACTTTCTTTCGTGATAAAACAAAGGTAGCTATGTACGTAGTCAGACTTTTGTCAAAAGAAAAAAACAAACAACGTCCTACATCTGGTGTAAGTAGTAGCTCCTTGTGAGATCTGAATCAGGGGGCGAATCGCCGCATCCGTGAACGAGCTATACGTTCACCAACCGATTTTACACTCGAAACAACAACAAATTCCGTCACGTATTGCTCGTTTGCGGATAAGACGATTCGGCGACAGCTTTTACGCGTTTACTAGAAAATTTGCCACGATCCTAACATAGGTGTCCACTACAAGCTCTATATTTCCTGAAGCTTTCTCATTCCCAGATGGGCTGGGCATTTGCTTTAAATGTCAACAATTTGTATATAGCCAGAGCATTGTTTTGCTTAGAAATTTTAACAGTAAACAAACCTTCACTTTATTAAAAAAATTTTCCAAATCTCTTGCTCTGTCTGACCATGCCAAATTTAGGCCCTTATTGTGATTGTCGATCAGCGATCTTCACGACTATTGTCGATTGCATCGATTGATTTTAGCTGTTCGTTTGCACACATTTTTTTTACTTCCAATAGAAAGCATCGATCAGACATTTGGAATCGACTACAAGCGACTGTTAAATCGACAATCATAGTTGTCGATCAACGATTAACAATCGACACTCATAATAGGGGCCTTAGTAGTTGTCTAGTTGGTCTTGCTTTTTTTTTTTTTAAACTGACGTACGTTGTCGGGAACTACTCTATTCTGATAATCGAGGTGGTATTGGCGATACTCATAGTCCCGCAGTCGTGATTTTAACTCGATATAACTTCAAAATCTTGGTAGACACTACATTTGTGTGTAACTTGTCAAAACGAATGTCAAAAACTGGTACCTACATCTACGGTCCGTAATCGAGTTTTGTTCAATGAGTTTGAAGCAAATATGAAAGAAATCTCTCGCGAACTTTAATGAGCTACCAAAAACTGCGATACAATTGTAAAGACTACTTAGCAAAAAATGCACATCTGGGGCCGAATCGTCTCATCCGCAAACGAGCAATATGTGACGGAATTTGTTGTTGTTTCGAGTGTAAAATCGGTTGATTCCGTGAACGTATAGCTCGTTCACGGATGCGGCGATTCGCCCCCAGCTTAGATCGGAGTGAAATGGCTGAAAATGTCCCCCTTGATGATAGCAAGTTGACAAAAACAAAAACATCATAAGCCACCGCAAATTAGAACACTCAAAGTGATTATCATCTTATAAAGACCAACAAACTGGCAACTGCAAGTCCTTGCATTCACCTTCAATCATATTAAATCGTCTCAATTTTCAACAAACGTAACTCCGGCCGAGGTCTGAAATAGAATCACCCAACAGTTCCATCTCGATCGATCACAAACAAGTCCATTTCCAAACAAAACAAAACAAACAAATTAACAAACACAATCAACTCGTTTAGTTTTTCTCATTGAAAGTCTCTCTCCACTTTGTTTCACACCCCCTGTGTAATGCCATAAGCAGGTAAGAGATATCGTTTTTTATTTTGTTTTAATTTATATAGTTTTGTTTTTATTTAAATTAATTTAATTAGATATATAAATATATAGAAAAAGAAATTATAAACGTTTCTGTCGCAATTGATAGTTATAATTTTAAATAAAATTGGTTGTATTTTTATATAGCAAAAATTCAATTTTTTTTTTGTCTTTTTGTCTGTGGTTTTATTAAACTTTTTTCTTTAATATTTGTTTCTACACTAAAACATTTAAGTAGTGAGTAAGTAGTCATATAGTTTAGCTATATAAAGACCCAAAACGTTGCTTAGATATTTTTGCTTTCTTGTTTCTTTAAATCCTTTCTTTAATTTTTTTTTCTTATATAATTGCTGTTGGTTTTTTTTTAGTAAATATATAGATAATATGCATATTCTCATATAAAACTAGAAGAAAAAGAGGAAACAAAATAATGTCGATATTTAGATGTGATTTTTGTTTACCAAAAAAAAAATAAAACAAACAAAAAATTGTAGTAAACGTTTTTATTTTGTATGTATTTATAAAATAATAAGGTGTAAGGATGCGATATACAAACTTTTCAGAAACGATGTGAAAAATTCATTTATGTTATCCTTGAAAACAAAAAAAAAATAAATAAAAATCATAGAAGTCATATTTATTTTTTTCTTTTATCAGGTGGTTGCAAATTTTGTTCTGTTACAGTGTGTAGTACGTATGTATGTGGTTTTTTTTTCTGTCTCAATCAGGAAATGAAATAAGCCCTCTCACCACCATCGGGGTTCAGCTCGTCTGAATTGGGTCTCTTGATAGTTATTCAGGACAACGTAAAAAAGAAAACCCGAAATCAAAATGAAGTAAAACAAAAAACAAACTCTTATACAAAACACTTTTCTTTTTTCTTAAAAAATAAAACACAAATTAGTTATACCAAGGGGTGTGAACCTTTGGAGAGTGTACAAAGAAAAAGAAAAATAATATGTAATAAAAAAAAAAACAGGATATTTCAGGAATGAAATAGTATAGAGAAGAAAGTAGATAATTATTTTGAAAATTGGAATTCAAGAAGGAAGTTGTATTGTTTGCTTTAGAATATACAAATGTTTTAGAACTAGAAGACAATTTTGCTTTTTGAAACATTTTTTTCGTTAAATAAGGATTTATAGATATTTTCTGTTAGTTGTCGCTTTTTTTTTAAATGTTTTGCGTGTGTGTGTGGTGTGTTTCTGTGTGTATACGTGTATGTGTTAGCGATTAAAATATTTTATCTTTTTTCCTCATTCCATTTCTCAAGTTTTTTTTTTTTTTTTGTTTTTAATAATATATCTTTCTTAATTAAAATTGTGTTACATTTAATTCTTTTTATATACGTCTGTTTTGTTTTTTGTTTTAATTCAATTATATCGAAAAGTTGTTTTGTTTTTTTTTTCTCTTAGTGTTGTGTTTTTTTTTATTAAGTTTTGTTATCATTAATGTTTAAAATTGAATCATACAAGATTTTTTGTTTGTTGTTGTTGTTGGGTTTTTCATTTATATAGACTTTTTGTAAGTTTTTTTGTATTTTTTTTTATTTTTTTTTAAATGTTTCTTTTATTTAAATTTAATTAATAATTTGTTTTTTATATAATTTTTATTTTAATGTTATCCATAGCAACGGCGTCGCACGGTGTTGTTGCGCACAGCTACAGTCTTCATCAACATCTTAAACAAATAGAAAGGCTTAAAAAGAAGTAATTTAGCAGCTCACTTCGATGTCATCATAGTCACGAATTCTAGAAAGGGAAGAAGAAAATAAAAAAGCGGATTAGTTATAAATGCAGTTTGTTTGTGAAAGAAGGTTGGTAGAGAATATTATTCAATTTGAATGGCTCTTAATGAAGTTTGATTTGGTTGTAGGAGGTGATGATGGAAGCAATCAACAGTCGGTTTGCTGGGTCAATTTATGTGTGTAAGCTTCCTTTTTGTATGACTGTCGGAAACACAGATATTTTATAAGTGGAATGAAGCCAATTCCTTTTGTGTGATTTTTTTTTTTACCAGGGCTTTACTTTAAGAGTGCCAGTTGGCAAAGCGACACGACAAAACTGTTTTACCTACGTCTAGTCGATTAGAATAGAGTACAAGAAACAAAACAACTATTCTGTCGGTCCACTCTTAATGGGAGTGTAACGGCTTTGTTCATACACCAAGAGGCATGAAGTCTTTCTGCCGCTGGGAGATACATTTCTAACGCACGTGTTCGTTTAGCTACTACTACTAGCTGTCGTTCTGTTATTTACGGACGCACGACAAGTGCGCAACAAAATTGCGCCTCTGTTGCTGGGTTACATCCCTAACGCACGCGTAGCCGACTACTAGAGTACGGACAAGAACCATCTGTCGTTCCCGACGTTTATTGATCATATATATATTTACCCTTACTGATTCTGTAACGCTCCTTACTTTTCTTATTTTTCTTATTTTTCTTATTTTAAATAAAAGTAGGCGGTGGGTATTTGAATAAATTTTCAATGTTTGTGTTTTCTCATTATTCAAATACGCACCGCCTATTTTTCATATATTTTAATTTTCTTCAAAGTTCAAACTCTACTATAGTAATGCTCGGCAAGTGTTTTCAAAAGGAAATTGCCAAATAAAACCAACCCTTCTTAGGGGGTCAAAGTTTGTACGGGAACATTTTTATTTTTCATCCGATCGACTTCAAACTCGGTTTGTGTACTCTATATAAGAAATATTTAGGTATTTTGCTTTGGGCTCGAGTTATTGGCAATGATTTTAATGAGAACTTTTTCATAACTCACGAAGGAGTTTGTCGTATCAATATGAAACTTTGTACATTGATAATAAAGAAGTAAAAAGAAGTAAAATATTATTTATACTCATAAATCTAAATTCTAAATCAATAGATACAAAAAAAATAGAAACCGTTTTTATATAAGCAATTAGTACTTTGCTACGAATTTTAAGATCACTGATTTACTAACTGCTCCTCAGGTACTTTAATAGAAAATTTTAATTCGCGATATTTAAATATAAAAGAGAAAACTAACCGATCGTGAAGTAATCTCTGTGGACAAAATCCTGAGGGCTATTAAAATATGAGTCTTCTCATTATTGCAAAATTGCCGCGGGTAGCAGAAATGTATGAAGACGACGTTGTTGAAATTCCCACGGAAATTATATTAACAGGAGACTTAATTAAGACAATTTTTGGCGATCTGCTGCAAAAGTCAATGCAGGAACTTTCAGAACGAGTCATTACCGCGCTGACAAATGTGCAGACATTAGAAATGAATAGGAGCGATTCTGTTATCAGTGAAGACTGAAGATCCAAATGATGCACCAAATTTCCCTGTTGAATTCCTCAATCAGCAAACTCTATCCAGCAAGCCACCTCATGTGCTGTACTTAAGCAAGGTGTCATCATCATGTTGCTGAAAAACTTGAACCCTAAAAAAGGACTGCAATGGAACTCGATTGATTGTGGAAGAGCCTGGACGAAATTTGATGAGAGCATGAATTACCACAATGATTCCATTTCCGATAAATTCTAGCATACGCTATAATAATAAACAAGGCTCAAGACCAGTCATTTGATCACGTTGGCATGCATTTGAAGACCGGAGTATTTTCACACGGCCAACTGTATGTGGCTTTATCACAATCAAGAGTTGCAGACAAAAGAAGGTGTATATTGAATCTAATCCACAGCAAGGAAGATTATTAATTAACCAGAGACAATTTACACGCAATGTAGTTTTCAAAGAAGTTCTTTAAATAAAATCAATTTGTTTATCAAATATTACTTTGCATACCCAGCGAAGCGGGTACAACCAACTAGTTATGTATATTATCTTATCTTTTTTATATCTACTTCTCCTTTTGGGGTATCGTACGGAAAGTGTTTACGTAAACAAACCAGTATTGATCTGTGATCTCAGGACCAATTACCCGGACTGAAATCCCAAAAAAAACATCCAGAATGAGGAATGTACATATTTGAAAAATGTTCTCAAAACTGTCAATAACAAAAAAAAAAACATTCTTAAATTTGAAAAAGCAAAAACCAAACGACTACATTTTTGCTTAGTTTTTTGTTTGAAACGCCAACCTAATTAACCCAAAAATAAACCAAGAACTGGTATAGCTTGTTGACTTGAATCAGAGGTCCAAATCTTATTTGACCCCATTAACTGCACAAGCCCGACGAATCGAAATACTTATTGGACCAGTTTAAAACGTCAATCGCGTTAAAAGTACATTCCCATCTCTGTCTGACAGGATGGCTACGAAACTGGATCATAAAAAAAAAAATAGCGCGTTGTTAAACACGTCTACCTACCGTCCTGCTGCAGACGTCATCTACCCCTGGATAGAATAAAATATATATAAAAAATATTAAATATTAAAACCTCGGCAAAATTTTTAACTATATTGTGCTTCGAGTTAAAAATAAATTGTTTCAGTGACTGGCGCGGCGTCACATGTGCTATCTCCCAAAAAAGAACAAACAAATACTCATTTTTATTTATAGCCCGCCTCATCAACCACCTGATAAATCAAAATCACGTGCCAACGAAATAAGTGGCCCCAAAAACGCAAAAAAACAAGATCACCCAACATCATGTAGGGATCGTCTCTATAGATTGAACTGTGAAACACGCCCCCCTTTTGAGGGTAAGCAGAACGAAAAGACAAAAAAAATACTATTAAAATTGACCATGACATCGCACACTCAACCTTTTTTGGCAACAAGTTTAAATTTGCCGACTCTGGCTGACTTAGTTTTTAAATAAAAAAAAAAAAAAAAATACAAGATCATTACTCACAGCATACACTGCTAATTTATTCGCGTAATTTTATTTATTCCTTTTTTTTACCAGCACCTCGACAGCGCTACAGAAAAAAATTGCTGATTTTCAACAAAGAAAACACGTTCGCATTTAACGCGCTGAACTCGATTCCTTTCTATTTTTTTTTTATCAAAATTTCCACTCATGCTTTGGCAATTAGCCAGAGAGCATCGCAATAGAACAAAAAACCGCCCTAATTGCTAATCAAACAGTCAATAGGTAGACATTGAAGACATGATCGATATGTTGATGATCTTTCTCATACAAAGTAATTTCGGTTTGTGATGAATCAAAGAGCAGGTGATCTAGATTTTGTAGCAGGATGGTAATTTTCGAAAATCACAGTTTTTGTAGAATGACTGAGAGATTTGAGATATTGTTTACGCTGCATTAGAACTTGAAGATCACTTTCAAGGGTTGTTGTCTAGTGACCATTATGCTGAAGAGAGTTTAATCAGATTTGCTGACAATCGAAAATTAATTGCAAATGGATGGTAAGAACAGAAGATGTAAGTGATCGTAAGAATCGGTTCATTAATGGTCTTTCAAAATGGAAGCGATCTTTGGAGCTGAAAATGTATGATCGCAGCTAGAGTTGCAGCGGATGATTTCATGGAAGCTTTCACATTTAATGAAATTCTTCTCGATTACAGTGCATGTAGTCTTCATAAGATCTTTCCATCAACAAAGTGATCTTCCCGATATTCCTTTATATTTATCTACAGTAGATTCTTAGCTGTTTGTTCTAAAGACATTGAGATTTTCCAATTGAACTTTTTACTTAAAGATCGATGAAACTTTTTTTTTTTTTTAAATACTTCTCCCGGGAACGGCAAACCTATAACGCTTCATCAGCGCCCCGAGATGCTTGCAGATGTATGTTAGTTCTGCACTTAAATTGCTGCAAATTGTAGTATTTTGAAAATATATCCCCAGGAAGCGAGTTCCAAAGTTTGCTTGTCCTGTAACAGAAGGAGTTTTGGAAAGATGATGTCCTCGCGGTTGACAAGTGTACTGTATAGTCATGAGCATTAGCAGTCTCTCTTGTGGGGCGCCCAAAAAGTTGCATTTCGAGGGATGATGTCCTTGAGTTCCTCGGAACATCTACCATGGAAGTACCTATAGAACAAGCATAGGTCAGCGACTTGTCTTCTGTGCACCAACGGTTGCAGATTCGATGTGAGTGTAGGGTCTCCAATAAGTCGAACTGCTCGTCTCTGTATGCTATCAAGTAGGTTAAGTGAATGTTACATCTTACAAAATCTTGTCAGTGCAAGAATTGAAGACGATCATATGTTATGTTTATCTTTACAGAATTAGCGTAAGAGAGTTCTCATGACACGAGTAATTGCTCACTTTACGAAAAAATATGATCACAGCTTTCGCACGATCAGTTTAAAAGGGTGATCATTGATCAGAATCACAATGAACTCTCCTGTCTATGTGATCTTGTCATTCACAAATTATCCACTAACTGCTAAATCACACACTAAACTGTTTTCAAAATAAAAGCTGATACGTTCATAATTCAACGCCCTCATAATTTCCAAACTCGACTAAAGAGTCGACAATTTTTGGAAATCTAATTCGAATTTTTAGTAGTATTTGATCTATTTTCACAGATAACTTGAACAGTTTACAGTGAGATGGCGATGGGCTTTCTTTACGACCCACGTGTTTATGTTTCAGTGATAAATCGCCGCCGATAATCTTGCGTTCTTCGCACCAAAGGCTTTAGAAGAAAAGAAACATATTCAATGTGTATTGTGGTCGAGTTTCTCCCCCGATTGACAGAGTGCCAACTGTTTTATTATTTTATTTACACGTTCGTTTGCCCCACAGGTTTTCCTTTGATGACCCCTAATAAAATGCTTTGAAGAGAAAAAAAATACAGAACAATGTCTCTGTTGATGGGTTTTAGTTTTTGCCAATTCAATGGAATTTGCATTAAATTTCGATCATCATGCAGAGTTTTCATTCAAATTTACACTCTAAGAAGTTATTTGCCTTTGGATTTCATAGGCAGAAAAACGTGTGTTTGCATATTAAATTCACCGCATGACGGTACATACGTCAATTGGAAATTTGCATTAAAAGACGTTGTGCACAGGAAGTGGTGTTAAAGGAGAAAGAGTGTTAAGCCGTGCCACGGCATAGAGAATAAGCACGCCGCTGCTTGTTGAATTTTAATTGCAATGAAGCTAGATACATTTTTGTATCGTTTGAGTGACCATATTGACGGTTACTCTGCCAAAAAAAGAAAATAAATAAAAAATTCTGTACATGTCTGTGGTGTATTTGTTTATTAAGGCAACTAACTAATTGCGGGTTGTTGTTTTGTTCACCCCCAGAGGTTGATATAGAGAGAAACACGACGGCACAGCGCAATTCATTGAGTAATGTTTGTATTATAGTTTTATCGTTCGCACATTATAGTCAGCGAGCTAAAAATAAATTGCAAGTCAATCGATTTGTATTGAAATGTACACGGGACCACCATGACGATAGCTAGTGGATATTTAACAGAGGCAATCATTGATTTCGATGACTAATCGGGTGCCTTGAGTGCTAATGAACTAAGCTTTAAAATTAAATTAAGTGCTATGAGGTGTCACATTTAAATTACAGAAGTATGAAATCTGTCTAACAATACTGAGACATACGAAATTCGGCAAGCGCACATGCATTTATCTTTATCGCACACAAGGTGTGCGCAATAATAAAAATGCCTGTCAAAGGCAATTTTAGCTCTAAGAATTGAGTGTGCGCAAGTGGGAAATAAATAATTATTGGGCACAACAGCCATTAGGATGAATTTAATTTTTGAAAAAAATGCGCATTTGCCGTACTTCAAATGCAGATAGTTATACTTTGCAATTCATGCATCATCACTCTTAAGAAAATTTTTCAAAACTCGCAAGACAACACCAGGGGCACAATATTCCAAGTCTGTGCAACTACTACTTGCATACGCTGACGACGTCGACATCATTGGAAAAACACAGCGAGCTGTCACTGGTGCGTTTGCAAGTATCAGTACATAAGCGGCAAAAATGGGTTTAGTGGTGAATGAGGGCAAAACAAAATATATGCTGTCAACAAGGGACACAAAATTTCGACAGAACGTTACGATAGACAGCTATAACTTTGAGGTAGTTCGGGACTATGTCTATCTCGGCTCCTCTGAAAATTACATTACTTCAGAAATAAAGTGAAGAATTACACTTGCTAACCGCTGAGACTTTGGCCTGACAAGGCAATTGATTAGTAAGGCCTTGTCGAGACACACCAAGGAGACTCTATATAAAACCCGTATCATCCCAGTCCTGCTTTATGGCGCAGAATCATGGACAGTATCAAAGGCGGATGGAAATCTTCTTGGTCGCTTTGAACACAAAATTCTTCGAGTGATTTTCGGTCCCGTTTGCGTTAACAAGCCTTGGAGGAGGAGATTTAACAGCGAACTCTACGAGCTGTACAGCGACATCGACCTGGTCAAAAAAGTACGTATCAGTCGACTAAGATGGCTAGGAAATGTAGAGCGAATGCACATCAATGCTCCGGCCCGAGGAGTCTTCGATTCCAACCCGGAGGGACAACGCAGTAGAGGAAGACCTCGCCTTAGGTGGTGCGCACAAGTGGAAGGGGACCTCAACCAACTTGGAATGTTGGAGTGTGCAACTGTTGGCAGTTAGCCAAAGATCGTGCTAACTGGAGGGGCGTGTTGGTTGAGGCCCAGGTCCACCCCAAACTGTAGCGCCACCTAAGTAAGTAAGTTATATGTACTCCCAAATGTTTGACATACGTTCACGAGAGGGCAGTAAAGAAAAATTTAAAATTATATATTTTTCCAGCACAGCACAATGAGAATTAAAAAAGTCTGTTAGCACACATGCACGTTATATTATCGCACACAGTAGGTAAGCATGTGCGCACCAAGCATTTAAACATAAAGTCCTTTAAAAAATCTAACGAAAGCCGAAATAAACGTGTGCAGCACACGTTGGTGCCATGGTAGGTAAACGATTTGTTTATTATCACTTTAATGCGTTGTACATGTATATGAGTCAAATGTTGTGATAAAAAAAATCAATTCGAACTTTAGAGGAGCAAAGTATCGTGCTTAAAACGTACAATCTTTATAACACGACAAAAAAAAGTCTATATTAATTGCACGTAGGAAGTAGATTTATCTGATTAAACTCCAACAACTAACGCAACACGTTATGAAATCAGTGTATCATTACACCCGTACATTAATTAATTTATTTATTTTTATGCACTGCCTATAATGATTCACTCATCACAAATTATCAACCACTACAAATCAGCAATAGGGCAATTCTCGCATTGGATTCGAATTTTCGCGCTTTGATGACTACGATACGACAAAAACGACGAATGATGCCAACCCCAGCGGCAAATCCTCTATGATTCATAAGAAGGCAAAGTCAAGTAATAGTATCGCAAGAGAATTTATTATTCATGTCTTTGCCAACAGAAGAACAGCAGAATCATCTGTGGTGAGGTGATATAGTCGAACAATTATTATTATTGTATTTTCTTATTTCGCCATCATCTCACAAGTACACGCGGAATGATGTTTTTATTTTACAGACACAAACGTTTTTAGCAATTCCCATGGGAGATTAAACTTGACTGTTAGGCGACAGAGACGAACTTCTAAGAAATTCCATAACAATCGATGTATGGAGTCATAATGAGATCATACTCGAGATACGGACAGAGCAAGTGCGGCATACGACAGGTGTAATGTGTCATATTCGTGTGCTTATTAGAAAAACTCGAATTCCACTCTACAACCAAAAATAAAACCAGACGATTTTAATCACGTAAACTAACATCGACACAACTACTTGATCTATTAAAAGAAGACCCGCTGAAATCCAATTAGTAGAAACCACAGCACCATCACTTCATTTAATGGAAATCGATTGCAATAAGAGTCGACCACAATTCTCTACCATATGAAAATTTAGCTAAACATAATTGACTTACCTTCGTAATTGACCTGACCATCACCATCGATATCAGCTTCTCGGATCATTTCGTCTACTTCCTCATCTGTTAGTTTTTCACCAAGATTTGTCATCACATGGCGTAATTCGGCCGCCGAGATGAAGCCGTTACCATCCTTATCGAACACTCTGAATGCTTCTCTAATTTCTTCTTCGCTATCGGTGTCCTTCATTTTACGTGCCATCATTGTTAAGAATTCTGGGAAATCAATTGTTCCATTACCTGTAAAAGAAATAAATAATTAGAATTAAGAACTATTTGTTATTGTACAGATATAAGACACAAGGGGTTGAAGGATTTTCATCATCATCGAAGGAAAAACGAAAATGTGTTACCTATTGAACTGTAGTAGCTCCTCGAAAACTTTCCTGGAACAGGGCACTTGATCTTGTAAGTACTCAAGACTTGGGCATTATAAAATTTATTATTTTTAGCATAGTTGCCCCTGTATGCTCATCCTTGATCCAACCAAGGCATTTGTGTGGCTGCTGTCAATATTACGATAACCGTCGAAAAAAACAGTAGATGTGGGCCCACTGGCTTAACACGAATCCTGGCTATAATTTTAGGCTTGTAATTGCATTTGCAAAGAGGTTTATACGCAGTTCGCGTCTCATACCTACGAACGAACGAATATTCGCAAGTTTTGACAGTCCGTTCACATGAACACTTTTCTTGACCGCGGCAGTTCGTGAATTTTAGTCATTTCTACCACCGATTGAGGTTAAGTTGGAGCGAATTTTGTATTCGCTATTTTATGGAACGCGAATAAAATGATTAGGATTGCGAATAAACTTTGATAATTCGCGCCAAGGTGTTTTCGTTTGCGGCAATAAGTTTGGAATTCGAAACTTCGTTTCCTCCTCTTGGAATAATAAAATGGGCAATTTTCTGTTTATAAATGCATAAAAAGTTAATGGTCCTTTAGGGTCGTGTTCGTGGTAAAATTTTCCATATAAAATGATGCATTTTTACATTACGTTACGTAGAAGGATAGAAATGATTATTGTAATAAGTCACGTGTATTGTCTGACACGGTGTTTTGCTTTTGACTTACTTTACTAGGAGGCGTTCACTGTATTTAGCTTCGTTTGAAAAATTAAAAATTAAATTGCGCATAATTCTACAGGTACACACCATGTGTTGCAATTTTGAGGAGGTCCTTTCATCGACATTCAGTCACTTTCACGCATAAAATATGCAAATTAGTTATTCACAACTGCTAAAGTTAAATAATTTATTAGGCAAATATTGTGACAACACCTACCTGGATAATTAATATGCCCTAATGGGAATGAGTGTCAGAGTTCTCACATAAAAAGAAAAACATAGGGAAAATTTAATTGAGTATGAATCCAACTGACCTCATGTTGCGCCCATGGGAGGTGATCAAGTCACCAAACGGACTAAGTAATTATTATAATAAATGATCTACTGCAGTGAAGACGACATCATCAGAAATAATAATTGCACTCCTTTATGTTCTACATAATGTAGTGCCCTAATTGTATTACTGTTTAGCTGCGCCTTAAATATTTTATAGGTCACAATAGATACTTTTATATTGCCATTGAGAGTTAGCAACATGTAACCTGGGACAGTGAAAAATATTATTAGCGCCGCTCATTACTAACTAACTACTTATAACAAATTCTAGTCTCGAGTTAACATTTTTCAAAAGTTCACAATCGCGAAATTGGTATTGTATACATATTTATTGATAAATCATTTTCCAGGTTATCTATTGTAACCTACAAATTTTATAAGACAAAGGTTCCAAATGAGTGTCGCCATTGTAAACACCTAAAACTTAAAGTCAAAACTAAAAATACATATGTAGGTCAATTTTTAAGCTTCAGCTTAAAAGTTAGTTGTAGGTCACAATAGATAATTTTATATGGAAAAAAATCTCGCTACTGTGAGATCGTAAAACTTTACCTGGTCATTAAATTAGATAGTCCGTGGTAAATCATTTTTAGTGTCCAGATTAACTCTTACAAAGTTACAATGGCGAAAATGTCCACATAAAAATTATCCATTGTGACCGTCAAAATATTAAAGTTGAAGATTAAAACTGATTATTAGTAAAGCCCAGTATCGCACATAGTTACTATTAAGGCCAATTCACAAGTTCAAAATAGAAGGGTATTGTTTAGCAATTTTTGAATTAATTACTAAAAGTCAAATGCAAAAGTGGCATGCTCTTTCGATAAATAAATATTTCTTTACCGGGGCAACTCTTGTAAGTACATACTTCGGTTAATAAATGCCCTTAATGGGTTTTGTCCACCACAACTGTTATAATCTGTAACCTTCAACATTATTGTCGACATCCGTTTTCATTTAGCTGAAACCTTGAAATCCTTTTTCATCATATCAATGTCAGAAAGACGTCCACTTGTCCTTGTCAAATGCTCGACATTCATACTTTGAAATCTTCCCTTTCTACTTCAATTATACTCTCTGTCATTGATGGCCCTTTTCTCACACAAAGAACTGCGAAATTGTCTCACCACTACACTGTGTCCTATCGCAACGTAAAATGCACATGCAACCACTATTCCAGCTACTCTTCATCTCCATTACAATATGAAATCTCAAAGGAAAGCAATTACTGTCCTTCATCCTTGTTACTGCGTTTTATTTGTATTTTTTTTTTTTTTGTTATGCCCTAACTATAACAACTACCTTTGTACATCTTATTGCTTTTGTTTGAAAGGGAGAAAACTAAAGTAAATATTCCGCAAGAATAAGTGCGGGGAAAAAAAAAAATTAACAACGATAACAATAACATACTACTGCCCACTGTACAGCAGAAACGGTAGTGTGGGTGTTGGTTTCGCTTGCTTTTTTTCCTTTGTTCCTTGTTTAAATAACAATAAAAATAAACAGTTACGAGAGTATAAAACAAAAAAGATTGAAGCAAAGTAAAAGATACTATACATAGGTACAGGTACATTTATACTAGGACACAGAGTCCATTCGAATTTAATCGTCAAGAAAATAAATAAAAGAAAATTATGCTGCTACTGTGCCGCGCCGCAGATGGGAAGGAGAAAAAAAAAAAAAAAATATATATATATATCTCATTTGCTGAATTTAATTTTAGATAATAGACTCATTAAGAACATTTGAGATGTTTGTGATTTGCTTTTGTATTATATGCGAATTTGAGTTCGATGTTGAGGGAAAGCGATGGTTAAATTAGCTGTTGAATAGGTAATTTAATTAGCCGGAGGGCAGTCCTCGAAGGGGCGTAAGTGTGCAATCTGGTAAACAGAATGTTATTGAAGAGAAAACAGAAATAGGCAAATAATGGAAGGACTAATTAATGATCCAAATTGCTGGAAGCAGACACTTTGTATTTTGGCTGCAGGGGGGTTATTCCCAAATGCGCGGTGGATCGTATTGAAAGCGATACTTCGATTTCGACCGTCTTCGCTTTTGCTTATTCTTAAATGCAAACTGTGCTTTCCAGTTTTTTCCAATTAGACTTCCAATTTTCCATTTATTTTCCCAAAAGTTTGACAGCTTTTTCCCGTCACAAGAATTTAGTTTATTTTTTATCCGCAATAAATCCGTCACCTAAATAGTTGTGGCTTTTGATTGGATCATATCGCTTTTGGAATTACAAAAATATAAATCCGCCGTGAAAAGCGATCCGCGCATTTGGGAATAAGCCCCCAGGTAACTTTGGCACTTAGTTGATATACGAGTACGAGTATTAGTCGGAATTTTGCAAATTTCTTGACGTTATCTTGAGATTGATAAGACAGATCTAATAAAAAGATTAAAACAAACTCTACTGACAGTGCGACTTCACATGTAAGATATGGTTGTTCTTTTTTTTATGGCTTCTTTACGTCTTTTTTCCGCATTGCGTAGGTAAACATGTTGCATATAGAAAAAGAGGATACTTTAAAATTGTGCGTCATTTACAATGCCAGCGCCAAGTGGGTTGACAGTTTACAGTGCTCAGTAATAGCTGCTACATCACTTCTAGACAAGTCCATACTCTTAACAGAGTCTAAGAATGCGCGGTACTAATAATCATTTTTAATGTCGAGGCTAAGTTTTACGAAGTCACAATGGCGAAAAATGTTGTCAAAATATTTATGTTGAAGGTTAGAAATATGTAATTACATATTGGTAAAATGATTAGATAAAATGAAATATTAAAAGACTACCTGATTTGAAAATAATTCTTCGAGGATGATGATTATATTAGTGGTCAAATTATGTCCCATTTCTGAAATTGATCGCTGTCAAAATGAAATTTGACAGTAGAATGGGCATCTAATGACCACAATATGACCATGCTGGTGAAGATCACGTAGAAATATAATGATAGACGATATGAAATGTTTATATTCTATTTTTGGAGACTAAAGATGGCGCTGCTTTTCAATCTGGAACTTTAGCAAAAACTTACTCGCTTAGGTTTATCGTTTCAACGAAACCCATTCGAAAAGATAATAGAACCTTAATTTAGACAGATAAATTTGATTAAATGGGAAAGTACATAGTTTAATTGGACAAAAAGCCCGAATGACAGCATAATGTCCGAGTGACCATATTATTACTTTTATTAAAATTTAGTGAAGGTATCTATTACATAGATATTGTAATTGTAAAACAATGGTCGGCCAATGTTATTATCAGCTAGGTTCCAGAAATCGAGTGAAATCGAAATTGCAATTCGAGTGAATTCGTTTTCAGTGTTCTACATTTCGAGCGATTCGGAAACTCCGAAATTTTTTACAAATCAGAATTTCACTTTGTCTCAATTCCGTAAATTTTGAGATCGAAATCGAATACAGTGAAATGTAGAACACAAAAATTCATTTCCGATTTCATTTCGAGTGAAAGTGTAATGTGGGACCTAGCAGTATTATGTCAATCATTCGTCGGTGAGTAAAATTATTGTTTCAGATTAAGTATTGGCAAAGAGGGGCGCAGTAGCGCAGAGGTTAGTGTGCTGGTGCTGGACTACTGTGCGAGGGATCCCAGGTTCGATCCCCGGAAAAACACAAATTACATCTTAAAGTTTTTTCTACTGCGCCACCTTTCGCGAACGTCTGACAAACATCCGAGAGTCTGTCCTGAAAAAGCTTCTCAATTCAGCCGTTCGGACTCGGCATAAAATTGTAGGTCCCTTCCATTCGTCCCAATAATAGAAACTCACACAAACGAATGGTTGCGAGAAGCTAGGCTTAGGGTGTCTACCGCCTGTTGCGCCGCCTATTTATTTTTTTTATTTTATTTAAAGAGGATTTCATTTGCGAATTAATTGTACAGACAGATTACGTTTTTATTACAATTTATTACAAGTTTTTGTCAGAAGTTAAAAATGACAGAGTTATTTAACAAAAAGCAAACTCCACCTTAAATTTAAGTTCGACAGCCCAGGCTCCTGGTCGAATATCTAAAGGCGAAGCACACATAGATCAGTTAAATTATTCGCCATCGTGAGTATAGATTTAACCTGTTCAAAGAAAAGACAAATTTTCTACTGGGGCCGTTGTGTCCATTGAAAAAATTCTGAAAATTCAGTTTGGATAAAAGGCGGCAGTTCCTTTTTGTCCCTATGGGAACGGAATCTTAAAAACGTACGGCGAACGGATTCTACTTTCCGAAATGGTTGGTCACCTAAAAATCTTGGTTAATACTCTCACATGTCAAATAATTCAAGAAAAATTTGAATTTTACGCCATTTAATTGTACAGTACGGAAAAAAAGATATCAATGTGACAGCTGACAGTTCGGGGTTAGAACTATAGGAGAAAACAAAGCATATTATTTTTTTAGCAATATTTTTAAAATACCTAATGAAGGTTTGTTCGAACAAAATCATCTTCAATGATGAAGCTCATTTTCATCTTGATGGCTTCGTTAAACGTCTAAATTGTATAATTTGGGTTTCAGAAAACCCACGAGTAGTTGTTAAGAAACAAATGCATTCACGACGCGTGACTGGTGCGGATTTTGGGCTGGAGGCATTGTCGGACCATTCTTCTTTAAAAATGCGGCTGGTCAGGCAGTAGTTTTTAGTTCATAAATTACAAGATATGGATGTGACCAACATGTGGTTTCAACACACATGCCATACAGCCAGAGAAACAATCAGAATTGGACATCCAGATTTTGCGATTTAACGCCATTGGACTTTTTTCTTTGGGGGTGTTTTTTTAAAGTCAAAGGTCTATCCAAACAAGCCCACGACCACCAACGGCTTAAAAGAGGAAACTGGGAGGTGTATTAATAAATTTCAGCCACATTTATGCGAAACGGTCATAGAAAATTTATGTGAATCATGGGGAAACCCTTTAATTGGCGCAAAAGATCTATAAAGGGAGGGACCTGCAATCTTGCGGCAAAGGCTAAATTGTGAATCTTCCTGTGAAAAAAACTTTAAGGTGTCATTTTAGTCCGAGACTGAACCTAAAAAACATCGATTAATAAATCAACAGCAATCCAATGGGCTCTAATTTAAATATAAAAAAACTTTCGTTTTTGATCGGGTGTATCACTTTTTCTCCCATATTTGCGATGAACTATTTGTCCATCTCACATATTATTAAAAATTTACACGAATTTCTTCAAATAAACAGTTTTTAAGAAACGAATAAAGCCAACAAATCAGTTTTCCGTGAAGCACACATGTTGTATTAACATTTCTAAAATGTTGTTGTGTTTCAAGAGATTCATTTGTAATTCACTACATTCTGAGAATTAAAATAGTAGTACATACATCGTTTTCGACATTTCCATATTTTCACATCATACAATCTTCAGTCCAAACAAACAAAATACAGATTTAGGTATGTACTCTTCCCCTCGTCCGGATTCGCATAAACAAAAATTTCCATAACGAACGTTGCCAACAAATTTAAATTCACTGTGTAAATTTAGGAGGATTTCCCTAAAATCGAAAAAAAAAATGGCAGACGACTGAAAATAATCATTCAACTCAGACACGAAAATAAAATACAATGCGGCTAATGTAAAATGTTGTCGCCCGATATTTTCACAAAAAAAATGTCGATTTTTGAGTGAAAGGCAAAGACAATTGAAAATTAAAATTTAGAAATGTGTTGCGCTCCTAAATCTTTGTATCATTGTGTTGTTGTTTTTTTTTCGCCGGTAAAATATGTACATATGTATTAGTTTCTGGTTTATTATAGAGGGCGCGCGCGCTTGTCAGGCTATAAAATTAATAAGAGGTTTCGTAGAAAATGCACAAAAGTTGATTGTTTCTCTTTTTTGAACACATCTTCGGAATTGTTGGAGAACAAATGACGTCATTTCGGTCTGAGTTTTGCTCTCATAATTTTTTTATTTTTGCTTTAGAAGATTTAAATTTTTCGTATTTTTAGACAAAGTGAGAACAAAAAGAAAAAAAAATAAGCAAATACATTCCGAGAGGGTTGCAGTGGTTTTAGGGAAAATTTATGAACGTACTTAATACTATCGGCTTTTCCTTTTTATTGTTTTTCTTTGCCCAGTTGACAAATCTATTTATTTTTTGTTTAATTTTATAAATGACTTTTTTTTTGTGTAAAATCAAAAATAGACTCAACCACGCCAGGCGTATAAGGATTATTTTTAAGTTGCATGCTTTTATAACGCGTGTTTTTGAATTTTTTGCTCCATGCATACACACAATATCCTCATGTGATGGGTATTTTTAGAAATTCAATTGAATTTGTAGATTTTTTTTGTTGTAATTTTTGTAAACTTTTCAACTGAAAAAAAAAATTACAGTTTTTGACACTTTTGACAGACGTTTGATTAAGAGGGGAAAATGTACTCAAATTGCAGACGTTGTTGGCTTTTCTTTTATAGGCACACAAATTGTTGTTGTTGTTAGGTGCGTTTTTCTGATTGGTTGTGTTTTGCAATTTATATTCATGCTAGACAAACACCAACTGCGAAATGTGATGATAGATATTAAACAAACATTGGCAGGAGTGTGTGTTTTCCTGAGGTTATTGAACAGATTTATTGGAAAATATGCAAAATAGAAAATGTGTGGTTGGAAAGTTTTCAAGGTGGCTAAAAAATGGAGGAACGAAAATCAATTGTGTTTCGTCAGGCGGGTGTGAAAGGTAAAATGTGTTTCGAAAAAAAAAAGATATTGCCGGTGGGAACTCAACCAACTGAATTTAATTATGAATGTTGAACACAAGTGAAGAAGACACGTGAAAACGATACGCCTTAACGAGTAAATTAAACTATAGAGTATCGAAATTGTTTTCGACGAACGAACTTTACACACGCTCATTGTTGTATATAATGCTGGGTTTCCACTTGTCAATTTGAAATTGACAATTGACGTATTTTTATGCCAATAGCGAAAAATTGCTTGTCAATGAATTGACTAACAGCGTTTGTCAATAACTGACAAAGAAACTACTGGACAAGTGGAAATAGCTGAATTGTCAACCAAAATGTCACTTTGTCTATAATTGACAGAGAAAATTTAATTGGCATCGAGTTGGTTAATCAACGGACAAACGATTTTTTGTCAATAATTGGCATAAGTGGAAATGAACTGACGTTGGTGTCGTTCAATGACATAAACGCGAGGTCTGTCAAACTTTGTCCATCAACTGACATGTGGAAACCCACCTTAATGCTTGTATAAATTATGTACAAGACCGACAAAAAATACATTTAAAGTCTACACTTATTCTTTTGTCGAAATTCTCCTTATTTTGAACAGTTAAAGTTTCTTCAAGTATTCAATCAATTTTAACTGCAAATTGGCTATCAATAGCCAACCTGGGTTCCAATTTCGCATCCATAAATGTCAAAATCGTTACGCCAATTTTACATAATGAAAAAAAAAAAAAAAAAATCCCGTCACGTACTGCTCGTTAAAACTTCTCTTGATACAATAAGAATTTTAAAGCCTGTCGCTGAAGTCGAGCGGTAATAAAAAGCAGACAAGTCAACCACACGAACAACTTTCAGAAAGGAAGTGCAACTTGATGTTAGGTCGTCAAACTTTTTTTTCAGTGAAGGAAAGTAAAACTTTTCAGTTCTCTGACGGTTAAGTAGTGAGAAAAAACGGTAGATTTAATTGAGTTTTATGTAAGTTGAAACTGGGACCTCTGGCTCAGTAGTAAAACACACTAACTACTGAAGCACTGAGCTGGATGTTAAATAAAATAAACCTATTTTTTGACAGTGGCTACAATCTCAACTTTGAAAACAGAATCGAAAAGGTAAAAACTGCGTATACACAAAAACATTCAATATTGAATTAAGCTCCCTACGAGAGGCGACCAACGCTATTCAGCCCAAATTCATCTTATGCGGAGACCCATTGACTAGTAAATATTGCACCAACCGAAGTTGGAAGGCATTCACCTCAAACTCTCAGCAGATGACCAAGTACCTACCTGGGGGGTTATTCCCAAATGCGCGGCGGATCGTATTGAAAGCGATACTTCGATTTCGACCGTCTTCGCTTTTGCTTATTCTTAAATGCGAACTGTGCTTTCCAGTTTTTTCCAATTAGGCTTCCAATTTTTCATTTATTTTCCGTCAAAGCTATAGCTTTTAAATAGATCGAATCGCTTTTGGAACAACAAAAGTACCAATCAGCCATGAAAACCGATTCGCCGCGCATTTGGTACCTAATAAGCCCCCTGAGACTGATTGGAGGTATTCGTGAACAAACAAAACGCGCTGAAAATAGTTTTTGTCTGTGAAATTGTGCTAATTCCGTTCATGACTAGGCTATTCGTGTGGTACACAACATTTTTGTTTTTCCAGGAATCCTATTGCCCAGAACATTAGATAATATATGTACTTCTCTATTAGGACAATGAATACCAATGTTACAACTTTTAACAACTTTGGCTCCCATGACTGTCGAAGACTATTGTTTGGAATGTTATTTTATGGGAGACGCCACGCCCCTTCGTCCAATTTTTTCTATATTCACAGGAACACTCCCGGGCCAATACCTAATCTTGTCTTTAAATTTTAAGCTCAATCGATTCGGTGGTTTTCGAGATATGTATACGATTTTGGATGTTTTTTTTGTATAGGAGGTGCTACGCCCCTATAACTCATGAACCAATACGCATGCGAAAACGGTATATACATAAAAACCTTGGTATTGACTTCATCTTTCATGGAAAACTTCCAGAAACAGAATCGGGTCACGCATTACAGAGAACATCAATTACAAACACAATACAACTTAATTTTTAAAATTATTAACCAATAATTATGTTTAACCAATAATTGTGTAGAGTCACACCTCATCAAAAACGTCTCCTTTTGGTTCCCCAAGCAAAGGCTGGGCTACGGCACACACTATTAAAAGTGGATTATGTGACCAATTGAATTACAATGATTTTGTTTTGAGAATAATTATTCCTCTTCGGCTTTTTTGGTCAAATTGGTGATGCAATGAAACACTGTTATTTCATTAACTTTCCCGACGTTTCGACAGGGGTTGCTGTCTTCTTCACACACAGCGCGCAAAAGAATAGCTTTATTGAGAAATAACTACAGCTAATTTTGCGTTTCGGACCTGTCAACTGGCCACCACCATCGTGTGTATAACACTTTTAGACTTGCCGATAAGCCAGCTACGATCCAGGATTTGAAAACCAACATTATTCGTGTAATTGGTCGTTGAAAACGTTGGAAGCAATGAGTAATGTACGGCGTAGTCGCGGGCAACATTTACACGAAATTATGTTCAAAAAGTAAATTTCAGACACTGTTCTTTCAGAATAAAGTTTCCACAGTCCAAATTAATTCTATGTGTTTTACTTAAAATTTACAAATAAACAGGTCTTAATGCATAACCCATTACAAGGTACAATAACTGTTTTGTTTGGGTAAAATAAATTCACTTTAATTTTCTCCGCTGCTACATACCTACGTAATTAAGCTCTTTATAAAGAACATGGCCGCCAAAGTGGAAGGGAACCTTAACCAACTTAGCGTGCGAAACTGGAGACAGCTGGCTTGTTGGTTAAGGCCCATGTCCACCCAGACTGTGTAATAAATATACATATCGAAACGATTCATCTCTAAGGAAAAATTAGGGAAGCAACTATCTAGTGTCTACGGCTTTAGGGTAGAATCTTATATGGAAAAGTTGTGAATTATGAATGTCAAAGACGTTTTCATTAAATAGACTAAAGTTTTGAAAACGATATCCATCGGAAACACGTCGTCATATGTGGTTTACCACCTGGTTATTTGATATTTTCAATCACATTGGACTGATGTTAGAAAACAACGCATGATTTTAAAGTTGTTATTTTTTTAAATACCACTCTCGGGCTGGAATAGAGTTCCATTGTATTTACCAAAAAGTGAAAGAATTCTTTTGTTAACCTCAAAGTCCAAAGCATGTTTTGAAATAATAAGGACAGGAAGTGAATTTGAATTTGTATGGCCCATCCTTTGGGATAGTCGCATATATCCGACTTTACTACGATTCAACAACACTACTTTGTAACCTTTCCAACTTCTGTCAACCATTCCCTTCCTCTTGCGAATGCTATTAAAAAAAATTCTCATAAAACGTGATGTGGGCAAAAGTATAGCACATTTCGTAGCACGTCTCATCCCTTGGTTTTCCTACGATGCCTTCACGTTTCTGAATTTTAATTCTATCAAGATTCTAAAAAAATAAAACAAGTCACGTTCCTACTGAAACATACATTTTTATCCTCATGCAACCCGCTTCACATCACCACGTTCTCTTCAAGCCTCTGCATAACATTTGAAAGTATTTACACATAGATAAGGAAAAGTAAACCCTAAGCTCATTTCAGAGTTTAGTCTTTTTTTTTATTCCTTAAAACCATTATCTGCTTAGTCTCTCCTGAAACAGAGTTTATAAACTATCGTTAACCAAGAAAAAAAAACCCAACCCTCCCAGAACGTCCTCTACATCCTTTTTGCTAAATAGAGATCTAGTTCTCTCTCTGGCTTTTTTTTTGCTTTCAAAAAGTTAAGCTGACAAATATTTGTATGTACTAGTTCTACTTTATCTCTATTCCCATTCTCGGAACCAAGGGGTTCATACCATATACGAAAATATGTATACAGGATTATGACTTTTCTCTACACAATTGCTACACAGCAAACAAAGAATATTATGTATAAAAAATGGAACAAAAAAAAAAAAAATTTAATATTTAATCCGTTCTGAGAAAACGTTTGGACTTTTCTAGGATGCAAAGGTTTTGGAAATGACTGGGATGTTGAATAAATAAATTGTAATCAATAATAGCCCGCCCATAGTGGTGAACAGTTTTCTTATTTATTTTTTGTGTGGCCTAAACTTTCACAAAGGACACGAAATATGTAAATATTTTATTAGCTTCACAAATAGATACGGGTATAGATGTCCGTGTGATAAGTACTACACATACATATGATGGAAAATTTAAATTTTCCTGCGGTCACGCGAAATACACACAGGATATCCTTATTGAAATCCCTAAAATGAGGAATTCTTCTCAGTGTAGAAGAGCGCTTGTGCGAGAGAGAAATTCCCTGGGTCAAAACATGAATATCAGAAACGAACACAAGTAGAAAGCTGGTTGCAACGCAGAAGGGAAAACTCAACGAAAAACCTGCCGCACAGGGATGTTTTGTGTATTATTAATGTGCCCTGGATTTGTTAGCTATCCCGAAACTGCGCACTAACTTCCAGTTTTACCCCTGAAAATGTGCTCTCTTCAAAATTGGGTCGAAGTGGAAGGATACAGGGAGTGTATCGCAATGACTCATAATTTGCACCGGTTTTCGATTTTCATGTACACACATATGGAGCTCAACGAAGGAGAAATTTTGAATAACTGTTGCCTATAACCGGGTGAGAGAGACATCAAATTCATATCCAATTGAATCTGGAAAAAATTCTATACCAACTCTTGAGCTTGTTAATTATTCTGAGAATTTTTGGTACATGTACTAAGATGATTTACCACAAACCCACAAGGAATTTGTGCCATTTAAAATTTATTTCATTCGATAGTACACCAGGTCCTGTTAGGGGCAAATAGAAACAGGAAATTGTCAAGTGAAGGTTGTAGATTTTTTTTTCTTGCGCAAAATAGGACCAGGAACGGGAAATTAAAAATTAAGGGTTCTCCGGGTAAACGTGTGCTAAGAAAGGGATCAGGAAATTGCATAGTTAAGGTGGATATGATGTGTAATTCCAAAGTAATTGGGGACATGGTCAATGATTTTTGTTGTTAACATCAGGTACTGGTACTTTTTCCTAATTTGAAACGGGATTGGCGACATCAAATTGAAGTGAGTTTAGATGGTAGAGGACGATGACCTTGGATATCCCTGCGGAATTCTTTATACACATAAATGTGCTCTTGCAAAAAGTTGACGAGTTTCGATAACGGGGCGTGACACACAAAACAAAAACCCTTCAAGACAGGCTGTAGAAGCGAAATTTGGAATATTGATAATATGTTTATTGTTTGTATCAAGCACTTTTTAAAGTGCGGTTTTGATTTGGATAATGAAGCGTGGCACCTGCCATACAACAATAACACTGAAATCGCTATATTTTGGCACTTTAGGCTCAAAATTCGGTAGATGGATGCATTCTGTATCAAACGTCTCGAAAACGTGTGCGGGATTGGATAACAAAGTGTCATTTTTGGAATCTCTAAAGAGGTGTCTTTTGTACGCTGGTTCTATTCGTTTGCGCTCCTTCCAGGCCGTCCCTAAAAAAGGAAAAAACGCCTCTGCCAATTGTTGACTTACGTCAATCTTAGGCAATAGAATGACAGATATAGACCGTCAGCCACTGGTAAAGAAAGGACAGATAGATCGTCAGCTTATAAAATAACTTGAATGAAAAACTCCCCAATGACCGGCAATGAACGTTTTGGACCGTCAATTAGCTTCTTCGAATGTCTGCTTGAGTTAAGATAATGTGTACCAATATTCGGACGAAAATGCCATAATTTGACTTTTGTAAAGCAGCATCTGGCAGGCGGTTGTTGGCTGAAAAGGGTTGATAATGAGGTATCATCAAATTGTTGTGTTTTAGCTATTGCTTGCTCCACCGTTCCTGATCATGATAGCCCCAGCTTGACTATCTAAACAGATGTAGAAGGGGAGCAACTTTTACTCTTCTTATTGAAATGATATTTGCAGCAGGTGACAGTCGTAAACCTCTGCCCGTCATTTCTCTCTGAAAATTTCGCCGACATTTATTTTAAATATGGTACAGTAAAACTTCTAAAATATCGTAACCTAAAGGATAACTTCCAATATTTGTTTATTGCTTTAACACACACATGCAAAATATGTAGTACCAATTTCATTCGATTTAACCCATCAAATTCATTTCCAACTCCCTGCTTCCCATATATACTCTACCATGGATGTGATTAATTTCCCTCCCATGGGTATACGCCTGCTTTTCGAAAATTAAATTTGCAGTGAAAACAATTTTGACGACAATCTTTCTTCAACATAAACACTACTTAAGTCATTTCCCTACAGAGTTCTTCATCAAAACTTTTTAATTATTATTTTTTTTTTCTAATTTAACCCCATCAAGTCATGTAATCCAAGGTTCGTCGTCATTGGCAGGTTCAGGTCCCATCTCATTCCTCTTTTTTTTTTTGTGTTATGGAAAATTATTAGCCAAAAGTTTGTCCTCTCCCATTTACCACCATTCCACAAACAAGTACATACAAACATATAGCAATATCCAGTTTCCTGTTTTTTTTTTTTTTAGAAAACGCCAAGCCCTAATTTAGTTCCTTCCTTGTATGTTTTTAGTAGAAAAAACAAACTCCATCGTCCTTCTCATCATCATTATCGTCTTCGTTGTCGTTGTCGTATTTAGATGTTTCGAGAAAGGAATATTGTGTATTTTTTTGTAATTTAAATTTTTTTCTCGAAAAAAAAAAGGGAACGAATGGCAGCTGTGGGAAAGGAAAACAATGCACGTTTCCTTCTTTTCCATATGAATATTGATCCTTGGCACGCGACGTGGTTTTTCGTCACCCACTGGTAACCGTAGAAATCGATTTTAATCTCGTATGCATGTAAAAGTGGTTGCGGTTTCGGGGGAGCTACATAAAAGGTATCTATGTACATTTGGGAAACACATAATTTTGATTTATTATCCCTATACAACTACTCTACTTATTGCTTGGTATTCGGGGTTGTCGGTTGTGTTTTCTCTGATTATTTCCCACAAAATGGCTTGCACAAAAAACAAAATAGGTAAATTCGTTTTTTTTTATGACAAAATCTGGGTCAGTTGATAATAGTAGGGAAAAAAAAGCAACCCACCCCAAAATAAATACGTATCTACATTTATGTATGCATATTCCCTTGTTTAAGTATTCATGCCAGTTTTTGTATTTAATATTTCTTGTTGCATTATTTCGGCCGGGTATTATTCGATAGCAACCCCTCTATCGTCAGCTCCAATCATTTCTATCGCGCAGGAATGAACTACAATTATTCTATTCATGAACGTTTCTTGTAGTTAAGGGGTTTTTGACTAAATTTCCTGCAATGATACATGCGGATGGAAGATTTCTTTTGTTTTACTCGTTTTTAAACGAAGGTAGAAAATGAGATAGAGTCGAGTCCCATTACTAGTTCGCATAGTCACGTCATCTTGACATGCTGTCCATTAAAAAGTAATAACAAAACACATTTGCACGTCGGCGTCGCCTTGCTTAAAAATCACTTCCGTTTCATGTATGGTACTACCATTAAGTAAATTCAAATCAGCATTTTGAATCACAGTTTCTAAAGACAGACTTCAAAAAGTTTCTATCATTTTAAAAAGTTGCCAACTAGGAAAAGAAATTTCACCCTTTTTCAAAATGTTGATCATTTTTTAAAAAAATGTTCTTCTGTTCAGGACTTTTACTCAGAATTTTTTTTAATACCTTTCAAAACCAAGGCACTCACGTGCTATCGCTGATTCTACGCCCAATTGTATGTACTTATGTTGCAGTATTTTCTGGGTGTTTTTTTTCATCTATTTTTAAGGACGATGTTTACTGAATTTTTAAAACTTGCCGTTGAAAAATCAATCGGGAGTCCAAGCAAATCCATTGGAGTTAAACCAAATCAATTGAAGTCAAGAATTTTTGATTTTTACCGAAATCACTTAATATCTTTTGAAACTAAGACAGGTTGTGAATCATCGAAGACGGACACAGATTCTTAAAGATGAAGCTGAAACTGCGATTCGAATGAAATCGATTAGAAGAGAAGCAGTGAGCAATGTCACTGAAAAAATTGTGTTTTGTAAATGTTTGGACTATACAAAAGCAGAAATTCGACCTGAAAATATATCCTTTTTTTTTATTTTGCGTGCGTGCGCTCTTGAGTTTATGAATACATTTATAACGAGGTGTACAGAGCGAGCAGTACTTTTTAGAATACTTCTAGTTAGACGAATTGATTTTGCTCCTTTTATTGCAGTAGCCTATAGTTGGCTTATTGAAAGACTGAAACGTTTTCAGGGTTCAACCTTAAACCTTGTAGCAATGTGGTCTTAGATGTGTTTTACTTGAAAAGTGTCTCGTTGGTCTAATCTGATAAAATCCGGGCCATACAACACAATTCGTCAAGAACTTGCAGTACAAACGAATTTTTACTAGTTCAACACATTTATATAAGACAGTGGCTCAGTGATTAATGTAGCCTGGATTTTAGGTTCGGAAAGAGACAAATTACATTTTAAGACTTTTTTGTCCGACAAACATCCGATAGTAAAGGGTGATTTTTTAAGAGGTTTAGAACTTTTTTTAAAAAAAAAACACAAAAAATTCGAAAAAATGAATGAAATATTTATTTGAATCGATAGTTTGAACCTTGCAATTTAATGTTTAAAGATAATTTCATGCAAATGTTGACCGCGGCTGCGTCTCAGGTAGCCCATCCGCTGAGTCCAATTTTGGCATACTCTTTCACACATATCGGCCGGTATCTCACGAATGAATGCATGGATGTTGGCTTCCAGTGCGTCAATCGAAGCGGGCTTGTCCCTATACACATTAGCCTTGACATACCCCCACAAAAAATAATCTAATGGTGTCAAATCGCACGATCTAGGCGGAAAATTGACCGGCCCGAAACGTGAAATTAACTGTTCACCAAACTCGCCTCGCAATTGCGCCATTGTTTCGCGTGCTGTGTGGCATGTGGCACCGTCTTGTTGAAACCACATATCATGCAAGTCAAGAACTTCCATTTCGGGCAAAAAAAAGTTTGTTATCATCGCTCGGTAGCGTTCACCATTGACAGTAACGCTGCGATTCGCATCATCTTTGAAGAAATATGGCCCAATAATGCCGCCGGCCCATAAACCGCACCAAACAGTGGCTTTTGCGGGATGCATTGGTAGCTGTTGCAATGCTTCTGGCTGATCTTCACTCCAAATGCGGCAATTTTGCTTATTTACGTACCCATTCAACCAAAAATGAGCCTCATCGCTGAACACAATTTTTCGATAAAAAAGCGGATCCTCGGCCAGCTTTCCAAGAGCCCATTCACCAAAAATTCGGCGTTGTGGTAGGTCGGCTGGCTTTAGTTCTTGCATCAGCTGTATCTTAAAAGGCTTTACGCCCAAATCCTTCCCCAAAATTTTCCACGTAGTGCTGTAACAAAGGCCTAACTGCTGGGAACGGCGCCGAATCGACATTTCGCGGTCTTCTGTCACACTAGCTGATACGGCCGCAATATTTTCTTCACTACGCACAGTACGTAAACGTTTTGGTGGTTTAATGTCCAACAAAGTAAATTTGGTGCGAAATTTGGTCACAATCTTCCGAATAGACTGCTCAGAAGCTCGAGAATGCCGATCATAAAATGGAAGCAGCGCGCGATGATATAAATAACCGTCCTTAGAAAGTTTCTCAAATTAGTCCTTTGCACTGGGCATACAATTTAAGTCCCTTCCAAAATAAAAACTCACACAAGCGAGTTTAGCTTGTTTAGCTAGGTGGCTAAACAGACCTGTTGCGTCAACTATTTATGCGTTACAAGTGCAATGCAACCAATAATACAAGGCGGCAAGTACTTCTTGTAGTACAAGTAAATTTCCACAAGTTTTATACACTTTTGTAACAGAGTTAAAAGTTCAGTGCTTATCCTTCAGCACTTGTAGACAAGCTTAAAATGCATTGTCTGACTTGGCGACTGGACGTGTTGTGTTATTGGCCCCTGGTTGTATCAACGCTACTTGTAGATAAATTCATCGAACACTTGTATTTCGCGATTTGTTGTACTCTATCTAGTGATCAATATCATCGTACTGATTTCGGATAATTTAAGTCCAGAACAGGCACTAGAAAAAAATCTTTTATCGCCAAATTGTACAAAACGGGCCTTCAAAATCGTATCAAAATACTTATGCACGTTGTATTGCAAGTCCAAAGTCCGTAAGTCCAAAGTACGTAATTCCAAAGTGAAAGAGCTATCAAAAATTAACATTTGTCGATCGATTAGTGCTTTAGCGAAGATCGTTCAGGGTCCTTAATTTTGCGAAAGAAGTTCGTGAGATTGGCATGTTGATTGAGACAACACGAGGTCCGCCGGTTAACTCAGTCGAAATATTTACTACTGCTGGCGAACGTGTGTGCATAATAAAAGTTCTGAGGGATTGATTACCAATACTTCGACAACTAGGTCATGAGTGAGTTGTGGTATTAAAAAGGCGTCTATTGGCCAGACAGCCACCTCTACTTCCTGACTTTTGGTTCAGTCTGATTGTGCAAAGCGCAGAAGTTGTAGGATCAATTTTTTCCTGAGGAATTCCCACTTGCTGGTAACAAGCTATTTTAAGAATCAGAGGGATTTATAGTATGTAGTTAAATATACGTATAGTGCATCTGAATAAACTCATTTCCCTTTCTAATTAAACCTCCTTAAGCCTCAAACTTCCTAACTAAAAAGTCCTCTATTGCATGCCTCTTCCCACGTTGGCAGGTCAGAAAAACAATATTCCATTTATATTCCATTCAGCTCTAAAGTCTGACACAAATCAGAGGCAATGACATGAAGTAGAAAGGCGCACGAGGCAAAACAGAAAAACCCAAGTATGTAGTATAACTATAAAAACTATGTCTCCTATGATGCACTGCACGCATTCTTGTCTAATGAGTATTTTAAAATTCTTCACTGTCATCCCCGGTTGAATCCATACCCAACGATTCCTCAAGAAGAAAATTACAATACACGCGAATACGAAGAAATATCAGCCGTGCCGCAACAGAATCAAGAAATGATAGCATTTGCTATTTATAAAAATATCTTCCTCTCATTCTCTATCATAAAAGAACGATGAACAAAAAAAAAAAAATTAAGCAAAGTACATACGGATATATCGCGCGCGCACCAGACCGGCAATCATGGAATGTATCGTGAAAGCTTTTTATACCCACCCACCATCTCTCAGTCGCCTTCTTTATTGTTTGATATGGTAGCAGCGATGGTAGGTAGTCGGTAGTCAACTTTATTGCATTATCTCTAGAGGTATATCTAAACTGAGCATTTCCGTCTTTTGACGAAATTTTCGCAAACAAAAACTATCTTCCCTTGATAGTTTCTATCATCGTTCCCTACCTGGCTGCGGGCCAAGTTAACAAAATTTCGTCTATAAGTGTGTCTCCCGAAAATATATACCTGCCTCTACCTACACACACAGTCAGTGCCCACTTTTTGAAAATATTTTCTTCGCTTTACAACTTTTTCGTTTCCTTATGATGATGATGAAAATATTATTATTGTGCATAGATCTATATTTTTTTTGTGTGTTGAACATTTTTAAGAATTTAATAATTTTTATGAATGAAAGAGATGAAAGCGAGAGAGGCTGATGGCCCGACACAATAACCAGTGGTTGTTGCACACAATCTTTCATTTTTCATCTTTATGTATTCCAATTTTTTGTATAGTTTTAAGAGATTGCTATTTTTTTTTGTTCTTTGTGTGTGTGTAGAGTTTGTTGAACTTACCATCGGCATCGACTTCATTTATCATATCCTGAAGTTCGGCCTCTGTTGGATTTTGTCCTAGCGATCGCATAACTGTTCCCAATTCCTTTGTTGTGATGGTGCCATCGCCGTCTTTGTCGAATAGCGAGAATGCCTCTTTGAATTCGGCGATTTGTTCTTCTGTTAGTTGATCGGCCTAAAAAATAAAAATTACAAATTGTTGATAAGTATAGATGAAAAAACATGATGAGGGAAGAATGTTGATGGTTTTTTTTTCCTGTCTGCAGAAATATCACAAGTAAACGGAAATCCAAATGTAGTTTCTTGACCTTTTGCCAATCGATATCTCAAAAATACTGCCCGTTTTTAAAGTGAAATCGTTTTAAGAGTACCAATCGACCGGTTGGTCAGTATTAACCGAATCTCAAAATCTCGAAACCATAAAATCTCAAAAACACAAAATGTCAAACAATCAAATCTCGAAAATACCTGATTTGTCAGTATTTTTAAGAATGTTGCGTATTTCTTTCATATATGTATATTTGTATAAGGTTCGCGAATTCATGAGAATCACGGAGAAAGAACATTTTCTCACCAAATGTGAGATTGTGAGGTAGCTCTTTGAGAGACAAGAGGCCTTGCAGAACAACAATTTAGCTCTCTTCTCTTGAAGACCGAACCTCCGTTTCAAAGACCAAGCCATCGCGGATGCCAGAGCGCTTGGTCTGGACAATTGGAAGCAGCGTGCCCGGGATCGTAGAGGATGGAAGGCTGCAGTGTCTCAGGCAGAGACTATTCACGGGTCAGGAGCCCGATAAGTACCTAAGTAAGTAACAAAAAGGTTCTACAATTATTGACACTCTAAAGACAACAGCGGGAAGGCTCTTGTGCTTTAGTTTTGGCCAACACTGGCGGTAATCTTTGCTCCGAATAGGTTGATAAACTTTAGGGGAAACTGATTTTGAAATGTTGGATAAGTGGCTGCCATTTTATTCCAGAAAAGTGCGAATCAGTCGTCTAAGTCGCCTACAACTGTCCACGCAGCTGCGCTTCGCAAATGCAATTTTGCCGCTCCGTGGACAGAGTTTCGTTTGTTTATATGCAAGCTGCAAGCAAACCTACAAAAAGCTGCAAATGACGAAAGCGTGCGTATGAAACGCAGCTACGTGGACAGTAGGCCTAAGATTCAGAGCGAATGGACACTAGGGCTCAAGCCATTATTACAATGTCCAAAATCGTATAATATTTTTTTACATTCTGTCGTCAATGAATATGACATAGATGTTTTTGACAACAACTTTAGGACAAAATCTGACGTAATATTGACTTCAGCATGTCAAAAATTGACACCATTTTTGACATGTGTAATATTGGACAACGCACTCGGGAAGACCTCGCCTTAGGTCGAGCGCAGAAGTGAAAATGTGACTCAATTAACTTGGGTGCGTAACTCTAGGTAGTTAGCCAAAGAGAGCGCTAGATGAAGAGGCGTTTATTAAGTCCAGTTACCAAGTCCCCAATGGGTTTCCATTCTCGGTAAATGTGTCAAAAATAAAAACAGGTACAAAGATGCTTTCTATAGCTTGTTGGTGCCATAGTTTAAAAATATAATATGACTTGCTCACAGCTTTGCCAAAGGCCTCAATTATTATTTTTTGAGGACAAGGAGATTCAGTCCTTGAGCGTCCGTCAGTTTATGCCAAACAACAATAACAAGAGAAATGAAAAGCCAAAAAAACATACCCAATACGATCACAATGGCGAATACAGCAAACACAGTGTTAACCTTTTAGATACCTATCTAATATCGTGTAAATATTAAGTCGGCTTTTATTTTGTGCTGATGATGAATCACTTTTTAACACTCCACCAGCATGAGCTAAGCATCCAAAATAAAAATGCTCGACTTCGCAGCAATATGAAGTTATGGAGCTTGCGTCATCGCAAATGACACATAAACCCAATATCTATGAAAGCACGTAGTCATATCTAGTCATATCTAGAGATAGGCGGTAATAGCAAACACCTAAAGTAATTCTAATTTGTGCTGTTGACCTTTCTGTTAAGCCGCAAAAAGGAATACAACAAGCATCCAAGATCCAACTGAAATTTTCTTTTAAAATTTCAATCGCACAATCTGACAGTCCACAATCCGCAAACAGATTTCGTGTAGTTCGTTGAAAACGTCAGACGCTTACCGAATACGATCGGTGAAGAGGTAGGGCCAACTTTTTCATGCCGGCCGGTAAAATATCCATGCGTCGGTATATGTTTGAATATTTTGTGTGTTCTCCCATTTTATTATATTCATCATCATAATATCTTTGTGCTTGCAAAAAAACAAAAAGGACTGGCGTTCCAAAAGAAACACGAAAATAATGAAATTCAAATGAAAACGATTTGGTGACGAGCGGTACTGAATCGGTTCATTTAGCGATGAAAATGATTATAGTGTGTGTGTTGAGTACGCCGGTATCTATGTACAAATTCTTGCAGCGTTTCTCACACTTCACCCCACCACTCCCCTATGTGGCTTTCATATAAATGTATGTTTGTTTAATAGAATATTTTTTTTTCTATATAATAAACTCGGCGTGTTGCTGCGGTTCGCGCCACACAAATATATGAGTCTCGCTTGACTTGACAACTGCTGCCGCAGGCAGAGAAGCAACCGGCTTCATCTCTGATGGGCAGAGCAGAAGCGGTGTAGGAATCGAAGAAAAGTCAGAGGAGCATCATCATCGCTTGCGACTTGAGAGTGAAACACGGTACGCGTCGTGTCGTGGCATCAGCACAGTGAGTGTGGGGATAAATTATTGTTTAGTGGGCTCCCATTCCCACCTCTGCGATGTTCTATTTTATTTATGGCGTAAATTGCTAACACTAGGACGATTTTTTGAGTTTTTTTTTGCTTGTGGCGAAATTTTTATTTTTTTGTAGGTACTCATGGTTTGGAATCAGCATCTTTTCAAGTAAAATCGTATTTCAGAATTTTGCTGTTCAATGGAAACGAATTTTTCGACTTCAAGTTGTCCAGCCATTGCAGAAACCCATCCTAAACTGGTTCACTGCGGGGTCACAAGTTCGACCCCACCTTTTAAACAAATCTCATACATATTTATCTTGATTTACGATTGATCTTGTGCACGGGTGGGCAAAAGTCAAATATGAAATTGTCGCTTTGTACCGGAAAGTCATTTGAAAATCAGACATTTAAGCCAGCATTTGAACAACCTTAATATCTACACATCGAGTAACTCAGATTGGAGAACGAACATGACCTTAGGGAGCGTTCCCTTCACAGAAAGTAGGGTGCAATTGGGTCAAAACAACGCTGCGTTAAGGTATCATGTATGTACCTATCAATGACGGCATTATTAGTGACATTAATAACAGCTGGATGTCTAAATATTACAGAAACTTTAGCTATGGCCTACTGTTCACGACAAGACGAGAAAGCTGCAAGCTGCAAACGAGAAGTGTATTCACTGCTTACGAAACGCCATACAAGCTTCATGCAAGCTACATATTCTACCGAAGTGTCATTTAAAAAAAATTAACGTCCATGCGTCTTAAAATGCGCCTGAGTAATGACCAGCTGCAGCTCAGGATTGATTGCTGTTGCAACTTTAATCAATTTTATGAATTTACGCAAAAAAGCGACTTCACCGCTTATTTTGTTTAGACACAATCTGCAAGCAAGTGTACATACAGTACATGTACAACAAGCTGAAAATGACGAAAGCGTAAGTATGAAGCTGAGATACGTGGACAGTAGGCGTAAGGTTAAATAGAAGATGCAAAAATATTTTAATTGACTCAACTCGCAGTGAAAATGAAGAATCTGTCAGGAAACAGCAAATGGTCAGTTGGTCTATTCTCCATTCTTGGTGAATACTGAACGTCTCTGAAGCGTCTCCTTTATTTTTTTTAAGTCTGAACAAGAACCACAGCAAAATGGACTAATATTCAAGTGCAACCCTTCAACAACATAAATGTGGGTGCGTGGTTACTACCCGCTTTAGGAGTAAAACTTTTTTTAAATAAGGGAGTAGGTAATTTTTAGGCTTAACAAATAATTCGTAGCCGCTGGTTCGCTTCAATAATTCTTGCTGAAAAAACGACCGTAACCAATATTAAAACACGATAAAGTCATTCCTAAGTTAAGTTGCTGTATGAGGAGTGCGCGGGTGTTTTAACTTTCTTTATCTTGCTATTTCTGAACCTGCGAACATAGTCCGCAGTGATATAAAAACCCTTACTTAAAGGTAAATAAGAAATCCAAAAATGAAATCAACCAGGAAGAAGAATGTTCTCATAAACGCTAATAAAATAAAACACGGAAAATTAGATAAAGCGTCCAATAATAGAGGTACCCCAAGATAGGGCATCTACCCTAGTTTGATCTCTGAAGAGCAAGATATAGGCCCCTATTGTGAGTGTCGATAGTTAATCGTTGATCGACAATTGTCGATCGATCGAGAACTGTGATTGTCGATTACGAACGATATTTGTCGATTTGGCAGTCGCTTGTAGTCGATTAAAAATGTCTGATCGATCCTTTCTCTTGGAAGTGGAAAAATTTTGTGCGTGCGAATAGCTAAAATCAATCGACGCATTCGACAATTGTCGTGACGATCGCTGATCGACAATCACAATAAGGGACATAGGTTCATCTTTTTTGAGAAAATCTTCCTTGCATACAACTCCTGCATATTGCTAAAAAATGGTGGATAGGTGCTTTGATGAGATCATTAAGAGTTAAGGTGAGCGAGTTAGATGAGTGCAAAACTATCATAAACTATGTACGTTTGATGTCTTATCTTTTCTTTATAGCTGGCGGCTGGACTTGCGCATTTTATTTTCAGTTGTCTCTTTCGGATTAAGACACTGTAGTGAATCAACTATAGTTTCAGTTTGCTAATGTCCAAGGGTAAAGGACCTACAATTTTACGACTACTGCAGAAGGGCTGATGTTCCGCAAATGAGGTTTTAAGCCTCTTCGAATTCAAACTTTTCGGCACCTTCAAATTTCTCAAGCCCAATAATCCACTATAATTTGGTGCTGTCCCTACATCAGCTTAGTGTTGATAGGAGATTGTGTTGGAGCAGTGTAGCACCTATTTTAAGTCTGCTTCACTCTCGTTAAATATAATTGAAGTGGACGCGTTTTAACGCCATTGTTGTTGGCACATTCTTTAATGCACTTGCATTTTCCTCTGTATTGAGGCACTGCACATTGAAACCAGCTCTCAGATCGTAGTCCATTTTAGAACCGTTCGTATAACTAACTCCTTTAGTCCGTTTAGAAGAGGGTTATTGGCAGCCCACTTCTCTGTCTCTTAACCATCGTGTTGGTTGAGAATCTCTTCTTAAAGTACAGTATTTTTGAAAGGCGGTCTGCTACCGTACATATGGTTTCGGAAGTTCAAACAAAAGAGCCATTTTTCTCTGGTGGTTAATAAGACTTATCTAAAGGGGTGTTAGTCCTTTAATGCCTTTGGAAACATTTGAGAGATAAGAAAACAATACTCTCGTTTGATATATCGACAGATAGAAAGTGTCAAAACGCTAAAAGAAACGACATTTTTAAGCTGGAGCGAGTAAGTACATAACATACGTGATTCAAAAATTTGCACCGACAAAGTAACCACATACATATGTAGTTTAAAAGCGCAATTTCGTTTATGTTGATGTTGAAGCAAGTTCTTTTTACACAACAAGGTCTATATCAATGATTTAACGCCTAAAGCCATGAACTGAACTATGAATGAACTAAGTATGTAGTTCAAATGAGAACTAATGTTTCTTTCATTGAAAATTCGTTTGCAATTATAGCTTTCAATCCGTTGCTCAATATGTTTTTTAAATGCGTTGGACTTGGAACCGTCTGCGCAGCGCGAGATCAATGAATTGAGAGACTCCAGTTTCTAAACTCGACTGACTGATAGTTCGTAACACGTAGCAATCTTCTGAAGTAGACTTTCATTGTAAATTGAAAGATTTTTATATCTACATGTACAAGAATGAAGTTTACCATTCACTGATCATCAACGCCCAGCCCAAACCCTTTTCTCTGGAAAGCTGACATTTTGCACAGAGGTTCCCTTTATGCTATATACAAGAAATAAGAAAGGATATTTCGAAATTCAACCCCAGCTACGAAATATGGGGCCCAGTCTGCTATAGTATGATCTGTGTTAAGATGCCAGCGCTTCACTAACCTAACAACTTGATCATATAATTTTTGAACTATTTTCTCCAATAGGGCGTTAAACACATTTTTCAGAGATACTAACTACTCCTTAGGTACTTTCTTTGGTTGGATTCCCGTGCGATATACATATACATAAATAGAACTGACTGTGAAGGAATCTCTTTGCCAAATCCTGAGAACTGCGCAAGCGAACCCGCGAGCAAAAGCTAGTACGTACATATAAGGAAAAACCAAATGCATTTCGATATCATTTTTGGAGGCAATTCCTTGTGTACCTAACCTATTTGTTAAATTATAACATAACAACAAAGTTGAACGTTGCTTCGATTTCTATTCAAAGGCCATTCGATATCCCTCTTCCGCCCTCTTCTCTTCTTTTCAGTTCATTGAGCACAACACAATTTCCAGAAATTAATAGAAAAGTCATTCATTCGACTAAAACATCCGCTTAATTCCAACAACATCTGATGCTTCCGTGAAGGCACATTTCATTTTATCTTTTTACAAACTTATCAAATCAAATTCAATTAAATCTGCGTGAATACACTTGGCAAACTTAAAAAGTTGAAGGAATCTTTTCAGTCTATTTGTTCTTATATTTACACATGTTTAGAACATCAAAAAACCCTTCTTCTGTCGTTCAAACATTAAAATTTGATGTACCTCCTCCTCCAACAATTATAAAAGATAAACCCATTAAATTGTAAACACAATCTTGTCAAAAGATACAAGAAAAAAAAATTATAGATAACGTCAAGTTTGTGTGCTATGTATTTGAATTGTGAAGATACACAAAGTGAATGTCAAAACATTGTACGAATATGTATTCCACCATTTGACCTTCTCACCGATTTTAACCGATTATTGGAAGAAAATACAATTGTTTAAATAATTGCCATCAACAACAATATGTTTGTTTACATGTATGTACCTATATTAACTAGAGTAACCAGAGAAAACATATTTACGCTCGGGTGGAATTACGTCAATTGGAGGAGCCGAGCGCGCGAGAGAAGTAGGTAGAGCTATGCAACATTTTAATTCCAAAAATCCATACTTGGATGAGAGAAAAAACCCCAAATGGACAGCAGCGACTAATGAAAAATGACAATGCTAATTGCAAATGTTGTCAAATGGTGTACGAGAAGAATATTGCGAAAAAAACAAGAAAATTTGCATAAATAATTCAAATGCTGAAGGCGGCTAAGAGCTGTGCTCTGTTTTTTTTTGTTGCAATTCACTTAATTAAAAGACTAGAGCAACGATAAATTAAAATTAATAGCTGGTAATAGACATCAGCACGACGATGATGGTTGAGGTGTGGGAAAATGAATTGATTAATTTATACTTTGCTTTTGTTGGTGCGGTGTTTGTCTGAAGAGGGCACTTTGGATAATTAATTTTTTTTATCGTTATGATGACATGACGTCGAGAATTCATCATGTCGGCAATAAACACCCAGAAACAGAAGCAGAAGCAAAAAACAGGGGCGAGGACTATAGGTGTAGACAAATTTGATTGTTGTCTGATATATTATGTATATCCGTCCTCGTAAAGGTCAATTTTGTGTGATATCTACGACTTTTGTCAAACATAGAACACATTTTGGTACTCAAATTGGTAAATATTCAATCAGAATGCCCGTCAATTGCACATTTTATTACTAAGTCAAAGGGAAGACCTTAAAACTGTCTTTAAACCTATTCAATCTTATTCATTGAAATTGTGTGTTGTGTCGTGCGAGGCGCATTTGGATGAACTTAGTTCCGTCGGGTACGATGTACGTGCGTTAGCCTTTCTACACTGTTCATCGGTCGTTCCTCTAAAAAGTAGAATCACCAAGAATCTCTTGGTTAGATTTTTCTCTTCTCTGTTTTAGATTTTCTTCCGTTTTTGACACTAGCTTAAGAAGCCCACATAATCACAGAATTAAAGTTGATCTTTAGGTAATTTTATAGATCCTGCTGTGGTATCATAACGAACCTAGCCTAACCTAACGCCAAAGCTAAGGATCAATTATTATAATACATAGTAGAGTTTCTTTGTCCAACCCCTCTATTAATACATATATGTAGTTCCAAAACAAGCGATTTGTGTTGTTCCACATAATGACTTGTGCCTCAGTTTCGTTAAATTGTATTTCGCTTACAAAAAAGCGATTTCATTCGCACTTTTCAGTCAACAGCAATATTCACATACATACTTCTCTAATTGTCAGTAGTTCTATTGATTTTCTGGTATAGGTACTCGTAAAAAAGAGCCTTTGTGACATTAGCCCTATATTGCTGCCTAAACAAAGCAAATAGCAGAGATTTGTGTTGTTCCATCATTATAACCTATGCACGGCTCAGTTTCGTTAATTTGGCTGTCATTTGCGAAAGAGCGATTTCATTCGCCCTTCATCGCCATTATTTTAAATATCCCACTTACGATTACGACAAGGTTCGTGAATGTATGATGTTTATTTGCAGTGTTCGTACAACCATTTGACAATCATCTGAGTACATATTTTGTTAACGTTGATAGCCCGGCAGTAAGCTTAACGTAGAGGCATTGACATCCGTTCAATTTCTACTATTGTAGTTCTGCCCTTAAGACATAACACCAGCCATAGAAGTGTATAGACTTTTAAAAACTATATAACCAATTGACATATAAAGTAAGTCATAGTCAAGTCCGACGCGGTAAGCATAGTAGCAGAGCAGTACTTTGCTTGACATCGATAGCGTTGCTGTCAACATAGTGAGATTATCTTTGACAATAATATTGGTACCACAGAAATACATATTCACCCTATCGCGAATAATATTTCCCCCGGAATATTTCCCATTCAGCAATTTGATTTACATTGCTGACAAGGGAAATATTTCCATCGGAATTTATTCACGATACCCCTAATTGTGTATTCTTGCTGCGCAGTGAATTCTGCACGCGTGTTTTGGCTGTCAAATATCATTAACGGACAGTACGTAACCAATTTTACAAAATTCTGAAAACGTCTGTTCCCGTAAACGAAATTTCGTGCAAGAAAATCAACGAGAGAGAATGAAAAATGTCTCATTTGTAAAAAAATGTTGCGAACTTTAATAGAATAAATATCTATTAGCAAGTTTTCGTTTATAAAAAAAAAGACGAAACGAACTGATGTTTACGTTTCTTATTTGTCGGTGGAAACCGTTCAGTAAGTTTTTCGTATCGCATAGAACATTGTCTCCTGCTCTTTTAAATTGAATTTTTGACGAGTTCCATTGGGAATAAGTTCGAAAGTATGTAGATCTTTTGATGAATGAAGCGTACAATTTTATTCCCTGTATCCTGAGGTCAAATATTTAACATTCCATTTCAACGAATAAACTAGATATTTAGTAATATTTTTAAGCGGTGCTGAACGTTTGAAATTATTCAACACTACCCGTTGTAAACCAGACTTAGGGCCGGTTTATTCAGAGCTGGTTAAATCTGCGGTTAGGTTACCATAGATTTAGTTTAACCCATGATTATATATCTGTGGTAATCAAAAGGCGTTTGTTCATCTATTTTTCACTTTGGTCACTAAGCCATAGATTTGCGACAAATCATTCCAGTTTTCCAATTTTTTTTTGTCAATTTAGTTTGAATTAATCCTTGGTAAAAATGGTCACAGCCGCAGCAATGCATGCAATTTGTTTCCACACTGTCTTGCATTGTATTCATCTGCCAGTTGTTGAAAATGCGTGGACATAGCAGATACGAAGCCACACACTATTTTGTGTTTATTATTTATTAAATTAATTTTTAGTTTTCAAAGTAAGTTGTTTTGTTTTTGACTGCTATGTTAAAGCTTGAACAAACAAAATTGCAGAATTTCCTTGGTTACATGCCGTTGACCGACCAAAAACTTCTAGTTATCGATTTCTTTGGTAAACTAACCAAATCATAAATTTGTTGGTTAAAATTTTACTGAACAAACAGTAAACATATTCTCTGGTTATCAGCTGGAATAACCATTGTTAACCAAAGATGAACAAACCGGCCCTTAGTATAACATTTTTGCGTATGAATCTAAAAAGCTCTAATTTTACACTCATTTATGAAAAAATATCTAGGTTAGAAAATGTACTGAAAATCAACACCTAATGCAGTGAATTTTGAAAAACACACACCACCCACTAGCCCTAACCTTCTAAAATCTGTTGACTTAAAAAATATTGCATAACATCAACCGGTGTCTCAATTTTAAAAATACGTCTATCCTTATCAGACAGATTTTAATCGTATTATGTCAGCAGCACGTTTTAATCACAAATTAAAGAGAACAAAATTTATTATCCAGATATGTCATATGGATTTTTGAGATAAAATATTACTTTTATACTTTGTAATCTAATAAAGAAATAAAATACATCTACAGATAAGGGACTTTTTTTACTAAACAACAAAATAAAATCCTTTTCAGTTCACGATTAATAATAATATAATAATCTTTGTTATCTGCTGCAAATTGTTGAGATATTCCATAATGTTCCAATAATAATAGCAAATGAAAAAAATAATTTGACGAAATTTACGAGTTCAAAGGAAATAATATAATATTTCGTTTTCGTACTGTTCAAACACCGACGAAGAAAATAAAAACAGTTGAGAGTTTATAGCAAAAAAAAAAATATAAAAAACTTATTTCTCGATAGAAGGAAAATAATGGAAAAATAACAGCAAATTGACTATTAAGAATAAGTTATTAAGACCGTGCTAATGTGTTGCTGACATACATACTGTAAAAGACACTCAAATGGCCTAGCCTTGAATTATAATTTAATTTATGGTTCAGTTAAATTGTGAGATTTTTTGAATGTTGTCGCACGACGTGTGTGTACAAGAATTGAGATTTGGTAAAATGGAGCAGAGCAGGTAATACCAACCGATATTCTTTGTTTGATTAGGAATATTTGTAGTTTTATAAAGGAATTAACTGAATTCGGATGGGTTCACTTGTTTCTACTCCATATACCTTGCTTTAACTCTACCCGGGAAACTCGTATCTCATGAGACTTATGTCGTTTTCCATTGGTTTCACTCGCGGATTCACTCATTCCGAAATCCAATGGAACAAGAAAACTGCTTCTGGGTGACTACACTCACGTATTGGTGAAACGTCAAAAATTATTGTATGGCTGCTGCCAGCTGGCTTGTATAAAATACATAAAGTGCACTTGTGAAGTGCTTCTTGAGTGGATTCTGACTTGAAATCGAGAAGCGAAATTCTCTCCTCAGAATCAACAGAAGAGTATTTTTTGCGCCAATGGAACGGTTTCAGAAGTGATTTTCTTGATTCCGGACGCTTCTTTTTGCTCAATGGAAAACGACATTAATTTCAATCACTCTACGCCTTTTGCTAGGCTTCAGTTAAAGCAAAAAAAAAATTGAATGCTTTTAGAAATCAGTTTTAAGCAATAAAAATAAAAATAGTCAAGGAACTTAAAAAAAAACTGATCGACATAAAAGTTGACGAATTGTGGACGAAGTGACTGTAATTTGAGCATATACATAAGTTCAACGCTGTTAAGAATAGCTCCTTTAGACCATGGCCTTAAAACAAGCTTCGAAACATAGCGGTGCGATGCTTAAAAATGAATTAATGTATGTATGTGTGCGCCCACCAACCAATAAGTAGATGATAAACCAACTTACAAGGGCTTCTTCTTAGATCAAGCTCGTATAAATGCTAATGAAACGAAGAAATGTTGTCAAAAACGAAATAAATATGTATCAGAAGTTCAATGATTAAAAACGATTAAAGGGATTTTCGGAAATTTTCCCGTCATAGAAATACGTTTGGTGTGGTTCCAGAAAAGCGAAAGTCCCAATTGAGATCACTACTCAACTTTTGAAAACAAAGCTCAGTACTTCAAAAAACTAAAACCAATGCCATTAAGTAAGTACCTAGAGTCCTAGATCTAGAGTATCAGTTCGTCTGTGAGTGTAGCGATTTTCTATATACGGAAAATAGAAATGTAACATCTTAACTGTAACATCAGCGTTACATCGCCAACAACAAATAAGTGAAAAACCAATCAAAACTTACATCTACAGCTGTTAAACCCTAGACAGCGTTAAAACGCAAAAATCGAATCTCGTGGAAATACTGACAGAACGTAGATTGTTTGTTGTTATCGAAGATTGTGCAATGACATTTGAGAACGTACCTACGTGCAAGTCTCTACTTTCATTAAAGTAATCACCCCTATTCCCGTTGGCGTTTGTCATATACGACTCTTTTGTCGTGACGTTATAAAAACGATATTCAGATTTTTTTCAAACTTTTGTTAACGATTTTGCTTCTTTTTCTATGTGTTCACTGTATTTTCAAATCGCTTGTCTCAAAAAAGTTACAAACTCTGACTTAAAACCGAAATGAAATATTAGGCGTTTACGACAAACGCCAACGGGAATAGGGGTGAATACCTAATTGTTCTGTGACAATTGGGTTCGATTTAAACCGCGTACGCGAATGAACCCTCAACATTAATGCAATCGCAAAATGGATTGGGCGTGAGTACCCAGGAAATGGTATTACGGTTCTGTCTTTATTTTGTTCAGTTTCTAAAAGACCATGTAAAAAGTAGCGGAAGACTAGTCTGCTTCATCTTTTCGTGGGCATTTCTACGGTAACAAATTATTTCATGGGAAAAAGGGAAATTACTTCAACATAAAAAAAAAATAGCAATCAGCCCTATCGAGGTATCCGTCGGAACGGAGAATTCTAAGATTTCATACGAATCGGAGGATTTTTGCTTGGGGGTATTCTTTCAAACAGCTTTTCGGAACTTCTTTCCGACAAATATGCAACGCACACTGGCGTTTTGCGTTTCAGTGCGATTAAGTGCATTTTTATTGATATTTTTGACAGCTTCATACGAATTTTCTTGCGATATGCTACGACACAGGAATTGGTTTACGATTTGCAGTGAAGTATTTGTTAAATGAAAGCAATAAAGAAAAAAAACATTTTAGCAAAGTAATTTTTTGTATTTATTGCTTAAATTTGTGTTTCCAGGGCAAAAGCAAACAAAAAAACAAGCACTAAACAGGAAAACCCCGATGTAGCATTTTAATTATGTTAATTTCGATTCGCCAGAAAAAAGCACTTATTCTTTCCCGAGATCACTTTTTTCGTTCGTTTGGTACAAAAAAAAGCAATCTTTTTCAGAGTCGAGAGCACTTTTGCGAATCTAGATTTTTTCTCAGAGACGCTCGAGATTTACCAATACACTTACATTATGATGAAAAAAAAATCTTCACAACAAAAAAGGTAAACAACTTTTGGCAGCCACACCACCAACACCAACAAAGAACAGCGCAGTATACTTCTTTTTGTTCGATTGGCCAGACGAAATCTACAGAAATCTTAAAAAATCTCAGATTGCCAATCGAATTCAACATTATTCTTTCCGAAGACAGATACTTTGAATGTAATTTGAGTCTTCGACGGAGTATGCGTTGCGGAGAAAATTCCATTTCGATCGGATACCTCTAAAGGCATTTTTTTTATACATAAAAAGTGTTTTTTTAAGTGAACTTTAGAATTCTCGTTACGCCTCCATTTCACCAATACCGCGCTAAAGATTGCCCTCCAAGATATGAATATGTAGGTAGTTTGCGGTTTAACGTTAATGCGACTTTACATTGCACCACAAGAAGGAATCGAGTATTCGAGTTGGGCCAAATCACAAGATTTCTGTGGACCAATGATGAATCAAATCAAAAAATGATCCCAATCACAAACAAGACTGGTGTGTTTCCTTACCTTTCCGAGTAAGGACTTAGTTGTAGCTATCATTGGAACAAATCGGTGGAATGGTGGTTTAATTTTTTTGACAAGTCAGTTATAGCAATCATTGAAAAATTCCTTATAACTGGCCTCTAACATTCTAAAATATCAAATAGAGCCAAAATTTTCTTAGCGAGGGGGCAAACTAAATAAAAAGTAGTGAAACACTAGGTCCTTTACTTCTAAATCTTACGAATTTTTACGAAAAACCAAAATGCATCTGTCATATTTCATAGTTACTACAAAAGCGTTCCCCAACGTTTTCGTAAGTTTTTCTCTTTGAGGAAGAATTCATCCCCACTATTGTCATTTTGACAGTCTCTTCCATTTTTATTACAAAAGTAAAGGAACAGACCTACTTTGAAAACACATTTCAGTAATTTTTAATTTTTGTCGTCTATCGTCTATCGTCTCTATACGAATTTTTAAAATATTTCATCCAGCCTAAATTTTTCGTTTTGCTCTATCGGTTTGCATGTTTTAAACTAGAAAAACGCAATTTATTCAGATTTCGTGAAACTGATTTCGTAGGTGCTTACCTATCTATAAATCCAGTCAATTCTAAAATCAATTAAACACTTGTTGCTTAGTTTATGAATTAATGGAGCTTTTAAGGGAACAAATTAACGACTTACCTACATCTACAAATATTTGTTGTATTCCAGTACTAAAAAATGTGTCAACAAATACATACATAGGATTATTTCTGATTATTCTCCGATATGTCAGATCGAATAACTGACTTTTCGGTTGACTAGGTACCTACCTAGTCATCACTTCCTAAACTGGAAAATTGCAATATGCTAAAAACGGGTAATGGTTTCAGTTTACAAAACTGTCCCTCGACTGTTCAAAATTGTAAGAATTCAGCAAAAAATAATGCGAGGACAAGCACATTGCCCAAAACAATAACAAGTAGGGAAGGTGTATAAGCATACGTCAATTCAGACATACAGAAGTCTGCACCAAATCACTTTGAATCCTATTGGATTGGTATCCTAAAATATTCGCTCTTAGATTGTAGATTTGACGCCTCCTATCGAAAGTCAAATTCCAAATTGGTCGTGGGTTTGTTTATAAAACCTGCGAACGAAAACAAATTTGACTAGTGGCCAAACAGAAAGGAACTTATTCAGACATAATTTATATATCTCCAGGAATTTCGAATAGAAATCGAGATTCGAAAAGGACTGTAGAGTCCAAAGCGATTGTTTTTTATCTTATCTAGAGCAAATCCAAGTGCTCTGCCCAGTCGAATACCAGATTGGTAAAAGTCGAACGATGTATTGGACAAACTGAATTTACCTTTCCAAATATTGTCCGGCGTTGACTTTGCACCCAAACTGCTTTGGTTTAGTTTTTGCTGTCAAGATGAACCGGTAAAAGCCGGGTACAACCAAACCTTAATGGAAAGTGCGTTCTAAACCAGTTCAAATGGATGAATGAGTGAAAGCCAAACATGTACATTGTACATACTTCAAATAGGTACGATAAAAAAAACTCCAATAGTGATGAGGGTTTACCTAAACGAAGTGTCTCTTCTGAAATTTGACTACCGGATGTAATCTTTGCAACAAAAATGTCGTTTTCGGTGGTATCCGAAAATTATATAGTAGGTACATACACACTAGAGTTTGAAGAGTTTTTGCGAACGTAGCGAGCCACCTTCTTCTTGACTTCACTCTATCTGACATTTCCCGTATGTAACCGTGTTGCGAACGACAGATACCTACTTCAAGTAGTGTCAAAAACAAAATTTTCCTTTTGGGTTAATGTGCAATGGGAGTTGATTTGTTTTACCAACTTCTTAGGCCAATAAAGTGCTCTGTGCCCAAACCCAACTGCAACAAAAACTTAAAACACTATTCTTATCACAAGGGCGGGGTGAAAAAGTTACCGGAAATCACATTCCCTCTTGGCACCATGAAAAATCCCATACTCAAAAAGAATTTATCAGAATCCTATCCTCATTCGAATGGAATTCCAATTTATACCCCCATTTTAATCTATACGAACGAAAACGCACTCATGAGCTGGCGATAACGGTTAATATTAGTACAGTTCAGCATATTTAATTAATAGCTTTTTCGCTTTCCCATGCGCGATTGTATACGAATTTCATCGATAAGAGAAAATGTGACCAAGGTGTGGTTCGCAATCGCAACAAAAAATTTTAATTTCACCAAAGGACATTCAACACTTGGACAATAATTTTAACAAACAATTGCAGGAGAATAAAATGAAATAAATTTAAAGAAAAAAAAAATTCACCATTTTTGTTAACTTGTAGTGTGTGTGACGTCACTCGTCCCAAATTACACGAGAGCAAAAAAACAAAAGTACACAAATTTCTGTGAAAAACCAACAACAACGGCGACGATGAAACGACGTTAACCACAAAACGGAACGATCAAACGGAATGGACGAACAATATAAGAAAAAAAATATTTGTTCCTTCTTTTTTTTTAGAATTTATTTTTGCACTGACAAGAGATCGCGGCTGGCAACGGCGACGGCGGCGAAAAAACTACTCAAACAATATTGCGAAAAGCAAAGAAGCTTCGACAAAATCCGAAACCGAACCGAATAATCGAATGGGGAAAGGAAAACGGCAAAACGAAACGAACGGAGATGGAGAATGAAAATCCGCAGAAAGAGGAGAAATCAGAAATGTGAAATGTCTCTCTCTCTCTGGCAGACGTTTCTCTTTTGGGAATTTGCAGCGCTTCTTCTGTTAAATATGCAGTTTTGTTAATTAAATTAGCTCAAGTTACTGTGACAAATTGGATTAAAATGCAAACCGGTGTTAATTTTGCAACAAATTCCAGTTAATTTAACAAAATTCTGTGTCGGTCGTTGGTTTTGTTTTCTTTTTCATTCGGTTTTGACAGTTTGAATTTTTCGAGAGCGAACAACGACGACGACGAAAATGAGGTGTAAACATAATCGGAAAATAACCGCAATGCGGCAAAGTCATCGGGTCGAATCGTGTCACCAGCGAAACCTATATACCTCCAAATGGCTGCAGTGCATGTGTGACAGAGCCAACCCGATTGTGGACCACACATACACACTGGGAATGGGGAAATTCTTGAACCGATTCAGAAACGAAAAAAGATGGGGCATCCCAAATGAATGGAAGAGAAGACGAACGATAGATGAGAAATGAATATGGGGAAATAAATAATAAATACAAGAATTTTGGTCGTTGCCGCCCGTTTGCCATTTGAGAGGACTTTCCAGCGCCATCTTGAGCAAGTTCCAAGAAATTGGTTCCTTTCAAAAAAAAAAAAAATGAGGATTCACTTTATGGTCTCTTATTGGACACGCACACACAATTTCCATATTTAGCACACAAATTGGCGTAGAAAATTTAATCTGCCTGCAACTTTACACCACCAGTACAATTTTGTCCTGTGTATTCGAAGACTACACACTATTCTTGTTAGAAAGAGAAGAGCAGCATGTAGGTAGATGGATTTTTTTTTCTCGTGATATTTCTGTAGTAAATTTTCAGTCTTTTTGGATAAAATATAAGTTCTATTTCGTGTATATTTACCATTTTATCTAAAAAATTTGTTTGTTTAGGGGTTTTTGTTTAAAAAATAATCCTTGTATCGATAACAGATATATCGATGTTACTCCAAAGAACACACACACGCTTCTTGATGGGACAACGACAACGAACCTACTGAAGAAAACAGATGGCAAGTGTTTCTTTTCCGCAAACTACGAAACCAACTTTCAAACCGTTTGTCGCTTCGTCAGAACTTTTTTTTTTCGATTTTTTGAACCGATACCGAAATTTAATTTGAAGTTTGAAAAGTGGGATATTTTTTGTTTGTGTTTTGTCTGACGTTTGGGAAAATTTGCAACCCGTTGAAGAAAATTCTTTAAATATTTTTAAGTCCGATACGGTCCGCAGCAAAATTGCAACTGAATTGTGTCGGAAACAACGTCGATGTCTCTATCTGGCGCAAAAGTTTTCCTTTTTATTTTTTCGAGTTTGTCGTTTTCCGTTTATATTGCGCTGTGTGTGAACTGTGAACCGAAATTTCCCCAATCCGGATGGGATTCGTCGAATGCGTACGCGGCGTTTATGTTGAGCCGTTTTCAGTTTTCCTTTTCATATGAATTTGACGAAAGGGGGTAATCTTTCGTTAACTTTTCTTTTAAATTTCAAATAAGGGATACTGGCTGGCGCAGGGTTGTAGTTATAGAGGTAGCAGAGTTAGGGGATGCAAAATATTGTGTTTCTGGTTTTTCTGTACCGTTGCGATAGGGGAAATAGGTACTTCTAAGGGAAGGACTCTATACTAAACTAACTGCTTGGGAAAATGGAAAATTGTTCTTGCTTTTGGCGGGTCATGGCATGGGGGTGGTGGTTATAGAAGGGAATGCATTCAGAATGCGTTAACTGTGGCGGCCTTCGCTAGGGGCTAGGGCTAGGCACCTACCGAACCCATACCTATGGACTCAGTTTACAGTTTCTTTGAAGCTATCCATAATTATTGTAGGGTGAGTTGCTACTTGTGTGGCAAGAATAGGGTAAGTAATGTATGTATGATTTTATTCTCCGGAGTCTATTCGGCCGTTGATTTTGTACTAACTGACGTTTGCCAATGTTAAGGACACGACTGCGTAATCAACGTAACGTAATCGTATTTTTGACATTTAGTTTGTCCTAGTATAGTATAGTCATGTCCCAAACGACGGCCGAGTAGCAATAGCATTCCTTTTTTTCACGAAATGATTTCGCTTTGGAAAAAGGCTGTTGCTATTCGCCCGTTGTTCGGGACACGACTACGTAACGAAATGTCAAAGTTTATATTGCGTCAAGTTGGGGTATGTGGCTCGCTACGCTCGCGGCAAGGACTCTAAACTCCAGTATAATCATTTTCGGACATTATGCCGTACGTTTAGGATCAACTTTTATCTTTATAAAAGAGTTTTTAGTGAAAATACGATGACGTTACGTTGATTACGTAGTCGTGTCCCGAAAATCGGTAAACGTCAGTTCAGTACAAAATCTGTCAAAATGAACGGGCGAATAGACACTCCGTTGGAAAAAACTAAAGAAATGTCAGAAAACGCTATAATTTATACAGCGCGTGGCGCACGTAACGCCACACGTAATACCTACCACTTTGCGAATTTCCTTTGCCACACTAAATGGTCACCACGCCACTTGCTCACTATTTCAGTGCGTGCTTTGCTTAGGGTAATCATTTTGCCATTAAGCGATTAAGAACTGCCTGCTTTCATTTTACATTTCCTTCCGAGAAAGACTTGTATAATTTTGTGTTAATCTGCCTTCGCTAAGGTCCATATCCATATCTCCGCGTCATTATATTAAGACTGAGATGATGAGGCTCGGATTTACCGATCACATTGGTACGTTCAGATAAGCAAACTTTGGAACTCGCTTCCTGTAGATATATTTCCCGAAGACTACAATTTGCAGCATTTTAAGTGCAGAACGAACATACATCTGCGAGCATCTCGTGGCGCTAATGAAGCTCTATAGGTTTGCCTTTCCCGGGAGAAATATTAAAAAAAAAAAAAAAGATTCGGTGACAAATGGTTTCAGGCGTACAGTACCGCAGACAGGATCTTGTATACGTTGTAAGGGAGACTGATGCCACTTTACCGGCCAAAGCTGAGGTTCCATACTTTCTACTAAATCTTCCAGATGATTTGCTATACCATCTCCACCAAGTCACCGTCACCACCGTTGTTTTAAATAGTTAGGCTGGTTGAACTTGAGTGCAGATATATTTACTTCATTATACGTTCGGGTTTGGACGGAAGGCTTTCACTTTGAATTTTAAATTAATTTTCACTAATTCATGTTTCAACTTCAAACCTAAACAAAAATGACTAAATATAATCTAGGGCATCTTAATCTAGCTTACTGGCTTACTAACGAGCGCTCTAAACTTAACTACATCGTTATATTGCCTTTCGGCCTTAAATCTATCCATTATCTAAGAATGGTTATGTTTTTTATTTTCAAGAAAGTTCCAAAAACTTGAATTCTTTATTAAAACTCGCCAAAACTACCTAAGCTACTTAACCTAAATTAAACATAATCAGAGTGATGAGCAATCTCTTGATTGGTCACTATCCCGATTGCGTCGATGGGCGCCTGGCAGTTGAGCGTGGCCATAAGCGTCGGTCAAGTCTCGGAAGCACTCATTCATGTTGGAGATCCCGGACCCTCCCAAAGACCCCCAAAACTATACTTAGCTAACTTACAGACTAACTTAAAACTAAGGAGGAATGTTATCTAGTATCGCACCTGTCCTGAGAGGGTGTCTACCTCTTTATTAAGACATCAAAACTCGGTGAACTGCTGTAAGGTACCGACACTTTCCCTATATCCGCAGTCCAGGTATTAAAATGGAGGAGCTCCTGAGCATTGGCGGCGGACCCGTCGTCAATGAGCCGCTTATCCCTCGCGCAGCGGTGGCTGTGGTACAATACTGGTACGCACCATCTTTATCTTGGATTAACTCTTTCATGTCTGCATGTAGAAATGCCTCAGGCAGAACAAAGCCATACCGGAGCGTACTCTCGTGGTACATTAAATTTGGGTTTAATAACCACCCGAGGTCAGATTTTATTAGCGTTGGCCATTGCCCTTGCCTTCGAATCACTTTAATTAGGAAATTGTCAATACTATTCAATCGATCCCCATCGTGTAGGGTCTTTTTGGGATAATATTTTATGTACTCAGACTCGAGGGGGTCCTAAACAACCCGAGGCAGCAGGCAGAGACAGAAGGCCGTCCAGTTTGAATGGTTCGTTCACCATGAAAGCGGATTTTCGGTTGTCTTAGCAGTTTAAAAGTCAGCTGAAGTGATTTTTTCATATCCTCTCAACAACGACTGTGACTCTACTACAAGGTTTCCTTGCTCATCTTCATAGGTCTTGTTGCCTTAAAACGTACTTTTAACCCTTCGGTAAAACTTCCCAACAATGCTCCGCTCATGTATTAGGACCTCTCTATTTTCTCAATTGAACTTTTTCCTTTCACCTTTAACGGATTTGCCTAAAATCTCGGTATGTTAAAAAGAATGCATTTTAAATATGTAATATAATAACCAACCAAGATGCCAAATGCCATCTTGTCTCGTTTATCCTTTATTAAACGTTTGTAGCTTCCCGGGTTGTTTTTTTTTTTTTTTTTTTTTTTTATTTTACTCTGTAGTCGGATAGTTGGTATACCCCATGCCCCTATTTCTGTTCAGTTACGTTCGTTAGAAATGAATAGGAAATCAGTTAACTGTCCTGTGTTGTGAATGTGGCAAAGCTTTTACAACCCCTCCTCTCTAGTGTTTTGAGTGAGTCGTCCTTTTCGTTTGTCCGATTCCTTTCTATTTTTGTTCTTTGCCAGCTAAAGGTTATTAACATGCAAATAGGCTGGAAAGAGATTTGTTTTCAAACTTGTTTGCCTATAGTGTTAGCGGGGAGCCTTCCCTTACCATCTTTCTATGGTTTTGAATAATGTCGGTCGTTTTTCTTGCCGCAGTTTATGAGCGCAATGCTGCATGTACATTCTCTTTTCGCTTCCCATCATCAGTTAAGGGTTGATTTTAGTATCTTATCTGTGAATCATTGGTATGTGTTGCGCCTTATCAACTTTCCACCGGTAGGTATCTGCGTACTTACCAAGATTTTTCAAATCAACATCAATGTGGCTATGGCGTGTGGGCCTCCCTCTAATTTCGGCGGTGAACCGCATTTAAATCCTCGATTTAATTTATGGAATAACCGCCACGAAATAGCCTATTGCCAACCGGGGGGTATGGTATGGGTGCGGTTTTTTGTTTATTCGAATACTTTTGATTTCCCGTCGGGCTTCGCTTTGCTATTGCTGTGTATGTCGTGTCGAGATGTTCTTTATCGCTCTCATTTTTGGTGTGATAGTGACAAAATTCATAATCTAGTACACACATCCAAAGCTACAGTCATGCTGTGCTAGTGTGCTTGTAGTATGTTAAATGTTGTTCTGCTCTGAGTTCGTTCTCTTCCCAATTTGTATGTAACGAAGAAGCAAGAAGAAGAACAAAAATGATTGCCAATAGAGGAGAGTTTGCGCTTTATCGATTCCACGGTACGCACCTGCAATGCGTCAACATTTTGGTGCTTTTTTTCCTTCGTCCACTGTGTGCTGCTCTGCTGTGTATAGTGTCTGTACTGGTCTGGTACTGGTACTCTGGCTCAGCGCTCACTGACACTGTGTTGTGTTCTTGTGATTCTCATTTTGCGATTCTCTTTCTGCCTGCGCTTTCGTCGTTGGCGTCGTGTCGGGTTTGTGTGCTTTTCTTCATAGCAATCGTGTAAACGACAAAAAGAAATATTCGAATTTAGAACTTAGAAACGCAGCGAACAAAAAGAGAGAATTCCAGGAAAAATATTAGCAATAATAATAAACTGATGAAAATAACAAGTATTCGCCCCCCTCATTCTCTAGGAACGCATTTCGTTTTCCTGTGTTTCCTTTTTTCCTGCGGACATACAGGCCACCTAGGTTAGGTATTCAGTTGATGTATTCATGCATGTAGAAGCCATGAAAAGCATCGTAATTGCTTTTTCCGCGTACACGAGGTTGAAATGGCATCTGGATGAAGGAGTGTGTTTGATGGTTTGTATAGTTGCTGTCCAGGTGGCAAGGACGATATGTGGAAGCATTAAAGTTCATGAGTGTTTGTGGAGCGCGCTTTCGTTTTGTTGTTTTGTTTGATGTGGTTGAATGTTGAATCTGATTGGAGGAATGGGGTTGGAAATAAATCAAAAGAACGGGTAGAGGAGTAGGACCCAGTTTTTTTTTTGTGAGATTTTGAAATGGCATTGATATGTCTTTTAGGCGCCACAGGGTGATCAGAAGTTGGAAATCATTTCGATAAGATCTTCCGCACACAATGAGGCCGTTCAAGAATATAGTTTAGCAAGTCTGACAGCTGTCTAATTTCATGCTGCTGAGTTTTTAGTGGGCTAAACTGGTCACGTGAACAGTTTTTTCAGTTGACGTTTATGTCCGCACCACTGACAAATCAAGTCAAAAGTGTCTCGACTTATGTCGTTTTCGGTTGGTTGTCCAGAACCGACCGGAAGAGCTCTCCGCGATTCTGAATTCAAATCCAGAAGCAAATTTCTCTTCTTTTCAGGTGAAGAACTGTCAGTTGAGTGCCAATCGTACGCTTTCAGAAGCGTTCGGATTGCTTCCGGACGGGTCTGGACGACCAATCGAAAATGACATAAGTTGGCATCTATTTGTGCCAACATGTGTTCGGAGAGCACAGTTTTGTCATTTCTATTGGGTCGAGGGCATGGCCGCATGGGAGAGCGCCAGCGGCAAATCCAGCAAACTGTATAAAGATTTGATTTTAGATAAAGAAATGGCAGTATCCGTAAAATAAAAGATCGCTAAAAAACACTGGACGGACTAATCGCACTTTTCGATTTTAAGGAGCTTTTCTAGATCTTTTGTGAAGCGCATGGTTTTTGAAAATTACCGAACCTGATAGGACAGAACAATGATAGAAAAAACATAATATACGGGAAATTTACTGTCAGAATTCCACTGTTCGAAAAAATCACTTACTGCTAGGTTCCACGTTTCACTTTCACTCGAAATGGAATCGGAAATGAATTTTTGTGTTCTACATTTCACTGTATTCGATTTCGATTTCAAAATTTTCGGAATTGAGACAAAGTGAAATTATGATTTCGAAAAAATTTCTGAGTTTCCGAATCGCTCGAAATGCAAAACACTGAAAAATGCACTCGATTTCTGGAACTTAGCTGTTGTTATCTGATGTGATGACGAATGAGTGCTGTCGTACTCGAAACTTCGCTATACGAACCCCAAAAGTAACTACAGGCATGTTTTTTTGAAAACTCGCCAGCCAGCCGTTCATTTGGACAGTTGCCAGCACAATTGCCAGCAAGATGAAGCCAGCCGAATGAATTTAGGCAATAAGCCTAAAAGCATACCAGCATTTCGTATAAAATTATGCATTTGGTAGAAATATTAGATAAATTCGGACATTTTTTTCTGAAATGTTTTGTGCAGGAGATAAGAACGCAATTATAATTAAAGCCAATTGTACGGAAATTCGAAGCCACTTGTTGCTTTCAGCGCCACCTGTTTGTTCATTGTGAATTGAATTTAGCCAGCTGCCAGCCAGCAGCTCTCCGGCTGGGGAGAAAATCAAGAGTTGTTGCCAGCAGTTGCCAGCAGGTTGTTGTTTTAATTAGCATGTGAAATGTGCCTCAACTGCCAACTACTGCCAACTACTGTCTGGTGAGATTTCATAAAAACACAACTTATCAAGGAATCGATCATAGTATACATGTTTGCTAAAAAAAACTAAAAAAAAATAAAAAATCACACTCAAATCATCACAATTTTGACACTTACATAAATCCACTATATGTATGAACAAATTACTAATTATTTTAACGGAAGTAAAGGGTCCGCCATCTAACTTTTTTTTTCAACTAGTGCTTATTTCGCAAATGGTAACACTTAGCTCATGTCTGATTTGACAGATAATTAGTTTTATCCTTCCGCTGAACGAATATGGCTGTACGCTTGAACAACGCTGGGAAATATTGCGACATTACTTTGAAAATCATGGTAATGTTGCAGAATGTGTGCGAAAATTGCGTACGGATTTTGGAAGAAGATCGTTATCGGGCCGTGTTGAACGAATTTTTGTTCACAAAAATTGAAGAGGAGGATATTGGCAACATTTGGTTTCAACAGGATGACGCTACGTGCCACACAGCCGAAGCTACACTCGATGTATTGCGCCCTGTTTTTGAAGATCGCATTATCTGCCGCAGAGCTGATGTCGTTTGGCCACCGCTGAGCTGCGATTTGACACCGTTGGACTATTATTTGTGGGGTGCCGTAAAATATAAGTGCTACGCCGACATGCCAGAGACAATTGACGCTTTAAAGGACAATATTCGTGAAGCCATTGGTGAAATACAGCTGCACACAATCGATAATGTGCTTAAAAATTGGACCGATCGTGTAGGCTACTGCATGGCCAGCCGAGGCAGCCATTTGAATGAAATTATTTTCCATTATTAACCGGAAGGATTGTACTTTCAAATAAAAAATGAAATTTGAGAAAATATTCAGTAGTTTTTTTTTATAGCATTTTCAAAAAAAAAAAAGTTATTTGGCGGACCCTTTATTTGTTAAAAAAGTTGTTATTCTCTCAAAATAACACATCAATGAGAAGCTCGACAAAATTTTCTAGCAGAAACTGCACGACAATAATATAAATATCAGCACTCAACACCACATCGGCGCAGTAGCGCAGTGGTTAGTGTGTTGGACTACTGTGCGAGGGATCCCAGGTTCGATCCCCGGAAAAACCCAAATTACATCTTAAAGTTTTTTCTACTGCGCCACCTCTCGCGAACGTCTGACAAACATCCGAGAGTATGCCTGTCATGAAAAAGCTTCTCAATTGAGCCGTTCGGACTCGGCATAAAATTGTAGGTCCCTTCCATTCGTCCCAGAAAAAAAAAAAATAGAAACTCACACAAAACGAATGGTTGCGAGAAGCTAGGCCTTGGGTGTCACCCGCATGTTGCGCCACCTATTTATTTTTTTTTTTTACTCAACACCACATAAAGACTGTAGATCTGAAACCTGGTCCGAGCAAGACGGAATAGACGTTCTGGAACATGGAATGGATTACATTAATGGCCTTAAGCGTGGCTTCAATGTCGCTGCTGATACTCCGATCCAGCTATCTATCCCTAACAGTAACAATATATTCGGCAGCCATAAGGATAAACATCCGCTTAATAAACAGGTATATGCTGGCTTCCACGTAGACAGTAGCACAGGACCCTTGACTAGTTTTGGAAAGTGAAGACAGTCCTTAACGCAAGTAAAGTCGACTCTAAATTTGCACAGCAGCCGAATTTCCGGTGCCATTGCATCATACGACATATCCATGAATCCAGAATGGTATGATAAGTGCGTGCCTCAATGTCAACAACATTCCAGTGCGGTTGATACCAAAAGCCAGCCTAACTAAGGCCAAAGACGACGAGCGACTAATCGATTTAGCAACTAGAAATGGCTTTAAGAAACTCGCTCATCGCTTAACGAAATCGTAGATACAACCAATCGCTCATCTCTGATAATCGTGTTGCGTGCGTCGCTAACTGGTTGGCTTTAGCCGGTAGATTTCTTTGACAGTAGAGCTCATGATAAAGGAAAGTAAATAAAGCAGATCGTCTAGAACAGAGTCAGTAGTACTCGGAAAAGCTACCATTCAGTCAAAACATGCCGTTCTTTGCATATAAGTTCATATACTTACACGGGAAATGTCTCCGCACCACACAACAAACTTATTGGCTAAAGAAGGTCTTATCGTAGCCGTATAGTACATAGTAGTAGATCCAAATGGCTATTTTCGGTGATATGCCTTAAACTGTTCGAAACTTAAAAACTTTTCATTTTAACTAGAAAATGAGTCTCCGTTCCAGAGCAGGTTTCCGAAAAGTTTTTAAAAATGTTTCTGCACTCGAATATGGTCAAAGACATTCCTTTTTATTTCTTTTAAGAATATTTATTTTCTTGAACTTCCATCAGCTCAAGTTGAAACACTAATACCGCATAATAGTAAATACCTAACTACCTGATTAAATTTTTTCTAAAAAAAAAAATCGTTTCCAATGACTGGTGGGTGTAATCTTATCACGATCTTATCGTCATCAATGAGACAAGTATGTAGGTAGAGGTACATATTTAAGCCGCTGCCTATCACTTATTTATAAATCAGCATGAGCGCTCCGATTTATCACCCCTAATTTGGACACGAATTGCAACAATAAACCAACCCGTACACCACTTATTAACCGAAACGATGCCATGACTTTAGTCACATGATCATGACCATTAATTTCATCGATGACATGCGCTCAATATTCGAAACCTATAGAGTTTTATAATCCTAAGCCCCCTCCCCTATTCTGAGATATGACAATGCATACCTACCATATTAGTTAGCACCCACTTATTGTTGGTTTTCAATCGACAAACCTTGACTCACCTAAGAGCTCTTACTCTCTGTACCCTCTTCTTTCACACTTATTCGATTTGAATGAATCACCTTGCACACCCTATATGTAATGTACGGAGTGGGTCTCTAAAGTGGCCAATGATAAACGATACGCTAACTGAATCCAGCCAGCTGAAAGCTCTCTTTTTGAAAAACTCTTCAGTCAAGCTTTTGTACCACTTCGAGGACTCCACCACACAGCACACCTGGGCTGGGCGTTAGAGTACACATGTCCTCCATGGCAAATAACAAAAAAATAATTCAAGGGTACACACAACAGGTACACAATTTCCAACTTCATCGGCTCGGCAGCATGCAACAATAATGATGTCGCCGTCGTCGCTGCATACTATGTCCTGGACGGCTGCTGCCCTCTATGGGGGGGTGTTTGTGTTTTAAGCGATTGCCTTCATTCTGCGTCCGACTGTGTAATGAATGAGAAACTCAGAGAAGTGCCATGCAAGGGTGCTTATGACCAGCACTTTGTGATCACCTTGTTCCCATTTCCAGCCAGCAAAACCCCATGGACATGTACCCAGTGCCATCTTTCTGACGCAAAAGCCAGCTAGCAGTTCCTGGTCGACCAGTTACAGTATATACACGGTAGAAGCTTACTACTCTTCAACCACTTGTAGTGTAGTGTACATAACGTACGACGACGACGACGACGGCAGGGTGATATGTATGGAAAACTTATTTATAGTCACGAAGGGGGTGAGATGAGAATGTATGCCAGCACTATAAGGGGGTTGAGAATGCAATGCGACGGCACCCACCCTGACAAACTGTAGCTTCTGCTTCGTCGCTGCGTTGCAATGCAGTTGTTGGAAATTACGATGGTTGTCGTCGTCTTCTGGTGTCATTCGGACGATTGAGTGATACACGCCCCTCAGTCCCTGCTATCCTCTGTTGTTGCTTCTGTTCCCGATGTCTGCATGGTACAAGTAATTACCTATTATGTGTATGCAATCGAAGCACCGAGCTGCCAAAGGGGTGGGTAGGAGGCTGGATTTTTTTTCTATGTTTTCTGCCCCAGGTAAACGACGAAAGATGAACATACTGCAGTTGCAGATGCAATGAAGTCGTTCAGTTAAGTTTTTTTTTTTTAATTTGTTTGCTGAACTGCAGGTATTTGCCATTCTATTTCGTTGAGTAGATGTTGACGTTATCTATTTGGTAATGTTTGTTAGCGTTCTGTAAATGAGATTACCTATACCTACATCGAGATTACACGGCGTGAAGGGTGGGGGTGGAAAAAGCACGGTAAGCAAGCGTAATATTGCTCCATAGAACGGATTGTTGTGTTACATTATGGAAATAAAGGAAGGGTGTGTTTAAAAGGGTGTGAGGTATTGACAGGTTGTGTCGTAATAATAAATAAGTAAGGCCTGTCATGTTCGATTACAAATTATTTGATGGCGATTACCGCTCGTTGATTTGAGATGATTGCAAGTTTCAAAATGTTGATGTATTATGTAAATTTTGTAAAAAAAACATAACGGAATAAATGTTTAGTACCTACACAAAGTTTTCAGCATCAAAGAGACGTGGTAAGAGAAAGGCTTTGTTTTTGGTAAACATTTAAAACCCACTAAGACTTTATTGAAAAGCACGCTTTTTTTTACAGATGTAAGACATTTGTTTTAAGGTGAGTTTCCACATGTCGGTTGATTGACAAAGTTTGACAGCCCTCGCGTTTATGTCATTGAACGACACCAATGTCAGTTCATTTCCACTTATGCCAATTATTGGCAAAAAATCGTTTGTCTGTTGATTGAGCAACTTATGAACTCGATGCCAATTAAATTGTCTCTGACAATTATAGTCAAAGTGACATTTTGTTTGACAATTTAGCTATTTCCACTTGTCCAGTGGTTTCTTTGTCAGTTATTTACAAACGCTGTTAGTCAATTCATTGACAAACAATTTTTCGCTATTTACTTGCCAATTTTTTAATTCGCATAAAAATACGTCAATTGTCAATTTCAAATCGACAAGTGGAACCCAGCATTATTCTTTTCGAAGTCTGGTATTATTCCAGCGAATATGCATGTATATTAGCCTTTCTAAAGCTTTTATTAGAAAACTAGCTGTACCCGCCCGGCTTTGCCCGTGCACAGAAATTGTATTGCTTAGATCTAGATAATAATTTTATTTCGTAAGATTGTCTGTACATTCAGTTTGGCGGTCTTTGAGATATAAGATTTTGAATGTTTTTTTTTGTATGGGCAGTGCCACGCCCCTCTGTCTAATTTTGACCAATCTTCACGAGAACACTTTCGGGCCAATACCAAAGATTGTCTGTAAATTTGAGTTCAATCGGTTCGGCGGTATTTGAGATGTAATAAATATTTTGAATGTTTTTTTTTCAATTTTGACCAACTAAAGCCTATTGCACTCTCAATGTTAATGCCCAAATCACAATGGCGCTTTGCCGCTTGCGTGCGTTGACAGGCGTTTTAGAAACTTTACCGTACTTTATGTCAACGCACGCAAGCCGCAGTTTTCCAAAACTAAATGCCGCTTCAGAACTTTGGCGCGTTGAGAGACTAGAGTATGAGAGATTGAAAGTTCTGTTTGGTTTATGTTAATATACCCCAATTCAGAGCAGAATGCAAGTCTACTCCTTTTTGCTTATACCTGTTGTTTTTAATGCACGATTTAAGAGGAAATTTATTCAAAATAGTAAAAAATTCATAAATAAATAACAGTTTTGTATTTTCACTTTTCTTGTCGTGGAATATTTTTGTGGCAGAATTGTCTGGTGCATGAAATGTACATAGATACACAGGTACAAGCCTTCCTATGAAAGTCCTTTCAGGCGCGGCAGGTAGATGTTTAGTTTGGTTGAGAAAATGTGGATAAATTACACCGAAAATCCCTTCCCTTTAAATTGTGAATTGATTACTTTGTGGAATACTTGAAAAACGATTTAAGTGTGCAAGATTACCAAATGGCCAGCATATTTTATCTACGCTGTGGAAAGAAGTTCAGTCACTAAAATACAGAGGTGCAATTTTGTTAAAATCTTGCCTTCGCTATTTAAAAAAAATAAAAATCTATTAATAAATTATCAAATATGGATACCGACGATCTACTCGATTTTTCAATTCATATTTATATTTTATTTCAGTTATATTTATACGTGATATGCTGGACTGCTGGACATTCGGACGAATGCCTTCGCAGGTACTGCTTCTCGTCGCTCGCTGGGATTTTACCGCATCCGGTCACCTATCCCCAGTAATGACAATGCATATTGAAAGGATTTTATGACCCTCTAATTAGGGTCATTTGCCTGGTATTAATTAAATACACGAACATTTTTTTTTGCTATATTTCCGCGAAGATCTTGCTGTCCTGTCCAGACATTTTTTTATATTCCTATGGCTGGACCTCAAAACCTTCCCGCCTATGGAGTTCAAATTTACAGGGAATCTTCGATATAGGACGGAGAATTCCCGTGAATTTGGGTAAAAGTCGGTACGCATATTCATGTTCATTGTCCCGATAGAAAATAAAAAATACGTAGCTATATCTACCTAAGCATTTCAATTCATTGGCACGAGCAAAAGAGCGGGTACACCAAGTAATAAATTAATACTAATCATTTGCACATAGCAGAAAATTAGATTTTCCCTCGACTAGAAAAAGAAACTATAAATATTATAAACAAAAATGTATATTTCGATTATCAATTGTATAAAGCACAGAGTAGTTTCAGAGAAAATTAAAATTTCAAAAGCGTGCACATAACATTTGGGCACATATTTTTTTGTTCAACAATCTGAAGAAATCACCAGTAGCATTACAACAAAAATAATATTCGTAGTTTCCACACAGTAAAATAATTAATTTGTATTGCAAAAACCTCATATTCTACTAAAAACGAGTACGTGTATACCCTAAGTAAACCCACGCTACTCCAACATGAACGGCATATGCTCTACCACTTTAAATATTATCAAATCGAACAAACCAAACCGAAAATGAAATGTCAAAGCCGTCCAACGCCACTGAAAGTAGAAAGTTGCTCTACTTGGGCGTCGCGTTGGACTTTACGATATTTACGATCTAAACGCGACCCGAAGCCTGAAGCCGCATTTTGGCTTGCACCATATGAAAGCATTGGTTCTACTTTATCTGTCAACGCACGCAAGCGGCAAAGCGCCGTTGTGATTTGGGCATAAGGCTTACCTTTTCCAAAAGGACCATACCATAGTTCTTACGTGATAGTGGAACAAAAAAAAATTTACAATTTTATTATATGTATACCTAGATATGATAATCTAATAGGCCTAAAGTCGATTGGTGTTAAAAGATTTTCCAGTCTTAGGTATAGCTAAAAACCACTTGAACCATCCTCCATAATTTTGGTATATATTTTCCTTCCGTAGGCGCAGTGGCTCAGTGGTTAGTGTCCTGGACTACTGTGCGAGGGGTCCCCAAATTACATCTTAAGGTTTTTTCCACTGCGCCACTTATCGCCAACGTCTAACAAACATCCGAAAAAGCTTTTCAATTCAGCCGCTCGGACAATGCATACAATTGTAGGTCCCTTCCACTCGTCCCAAAAATAAAAACTCACACAAACGAATGATATCCATGGTTTAAACTTAAAACATAAGCATGTTGCACGTTGCACCTTCGCTCGAATAAAGTCCATCCGATTAGAAAGGGAGGAAGTTATTAATTACCCATAAAACTAAACCGTGTTTCCCTTCGTCGGGTTTCTACAGTATAAATGTTATTTTTACCTTCATAAAGTCTTGTATATTTTCTCGTCTCATTTAGCTTAGCTCAGTAATCTACCATTTCTATCAGTCTCAGTCTTAAGGTCTCACCATATGCAAGGGTATTTTTGAAATATGTTTAGATTAATAATAAACTTCTTATGGCAGCAAATCCGAACTCTGATGAAACGAGAAAGCGACAAAAATTAGAAAAATTAGTCACTGTTGGAAAAGGGGCGGGGCATCTTGGGTGAGTCCAAAATGTATGCGCCTGGGGTATAGGCCCCTCAGTCTACATATGCTCGAAGAGTCATGGGTGGCTTCGGATTAATACGGCGAGTTCTGATCTCATTAGAATGTACAATGTAAATACAGGGTTTTTCAACAGGAATGCTACAAAAGTAGAGCGACAGGGATGCAAAAGAAATCGAGTTCCATACATAATGGCATCCAACGTACTTTCACAGGAATAAAGAATTTCATTGATATCCAAAACCGTTTTTGTTTTATTTAAAAAAACTTTTGTAGCGCTCTTATAGAGAAACCCGATGCATATATGGGAAATTAGATTGCCTGCAGCACGTTTCCTCTCATGATGCATGCATGAGGTTTTTTTAGATAGAGTTCAAATTCGCAACACTTTAATTACTTAAATTACAATTTCCTTGCCATTTAAGTATAAGTAGGTACCTATACACTTACGTTGCACGGACCAGACTGCTTTAAAAAACAGTCGAACATTAGACTTCCAGACCCTCATCCTATCTGCCCGAGACCCCGACATCACACCTAAGCAGTAATAGACGGAGAGGCAGTGACATAAATGGTAACGTCATTTCATTAAGAAAATATTTGGTATCATTGGATAGTATGCATATAAATAAAATATAAAATTTATAACAGCCTTATTTATAAACTTTATACAGATTGTATAAAGCCTTATTTATAAACTTTATACAGAGTGTATAAAGTTTAGAAATAAGGCTGTTATAAATTTTATAAACAAGGCTGTAAATGAACTGTCTGCCATCCGCTGGTGGGGAGGCTGTCGGTAGGAGGTCAAAGGTTAGGTCAGAGACGTGATTTCATTAAAGCTGATTTTTGGTTTGGCAAAAAAAAAGGTAGGCAGTTCGGGTGTTACGAAGATATTACGAAGATGGTGGCAGACTGCGGGGAAGTTTGAGAAAATAAGAGGTTAATTACGTAATTTCATTAAAGTTGGGAAAAATCCTATCATTTTAATAATGCCATTATAATCCCTTAATCAAAAAGGCCGACACATATTTTCAGGCCGAACACACTGGCAGACGCAATGTTACAATTCAATTTTATTAGTAAAAAAAAATAAAAACAAGTGAGAAATTGGTACTTTTCAAAGAAATCATGTTTTACCAATTACCACATATGTATTCTCCTAAGAATAGTTTTGCGCCATTCTGCTGTCGTGATTGCGAAATGGAGCATCAGGAATGGTTTCATCGTCTTCATTGTATTAGTCGCGCCATTCTGCGTTTTCCAATCCCACCCACACTTTTTCGTTTCAATGAGTTCGGTGGTTTTTAAGGTGGTTTTGAAGTATTTTTTTTTTTGTTTTGTACCCTTTGTCCAATTTCGACCAAACTTCACAGAAACACTTATAACAAACATTTTCTCAAAATGTCAGCTCAATCGGTGAAATTTAGATTTTTTCGATATTAACCGGCTTTTCATTTGGGGTTTTCTTTCTTGCTGAACCACCCCGGAATCAAGACGAACAAAACAAAAAAAAATCTTCCAAACAAACTTTTATCTTACAACCGTTGGGATAAGATCGAAGTCGAAGCGATTAACCTCAACAAGTTAATGGCTACAGCAAAGAAAAATATTTATTCGACAAAAAAGTCAAACCTTACATAATAGTTACCTCTAATCAGTGTAACAAAAATAAAAATAAAAATATCTTATCGATTGTTAATGGTCCCAGACAGGAAAAAAAAGCCATACCACCGTGAAGTACCATTTATCGATTAGTATTCAGCGATAAGAAATGGGTACTACTTGTTTTGTACCCCAATATGCGGCATTCAATTTGATTTGGATTTTTTTTTCTCAAATAAAAATTAGGGTAATTTGCCTCAACAATTTCCCCCAACGCATATAGAGAATAAAACCCAAATCCTTATCATTAAGAAACAGCGAGCTAAATAAAAAAGCAAAATTATGAACCGGTAGTCGGTAATTTTGGTTTTTGGTTAACGTGATAAAATCACGTAGCTATTGGTAATTTTTGTATCCCCTCTACCTACACCGAAAACGCCAACTGAAAATAATGAGTATTTCTTCATGAGCGATATAAGCAGTCATCCTATTATGCTTCTATGGTCGGATAAAATTACACCAAATTAGAGCGATTTTGGGGAGCTAGATTAGTATTAATATTCAAGTAATTTAAGGTACTTTGAAGTTGGAAAGATTTTTTGTATTGAGCTATTTTTTTGAAGTTTATACCCTCCACAGAAGGTTTATTCACTTTGTCATTACATTTGTAACGCCAAGTAGGAGTCACCGGAGACCCTATAAAGTACGTAGAAGTTCGGAAAAGTTGACTCTCAGAAAAATTTACTATGCAGAAAATTTGACCTAATTTTAGCTACCTAATTTAGAGCGTGACTCTTTTTATACCCTCCACAGAAAGGTATATTAACTTTATCATTACATTTGTAACGCCAAGAAGGAGTCAACCAACAAGCGTCTCCAGCCAGTACGATCTGTGGCCAGCTGTCTCCAGTTTCGCACGCTAAGTTGGTTAAGGTCCCATTCCACTTGCGTGCGCCACCTGAGTCGCGGTCTTCCTCTACTGCGCCGTCCCTCCGGTGTGGATTCGAAGATCTTCTGGGCCGGACCATTCACGTCCATTCGCTCTACATGACCCAGCCACCGCAGTCGTTGGACCATCACTCTTCTGGCTAGGTCAATGTCGCTGTACATCCCGTACAGTTCTTCGTTTTATCTCCTCCTCCATTCACCGTCTATGTAGAATTTTCCTCTCGAAGCAACCAAGAGTAAGCTCATCCGCTTTTGATAGAGTCCATGCCTCTGCACCATAAAGTAGGTCTGGGATGATTAAGGTCTTATAAAGGGTAACTTTAGTTATTCGAGAGATGGCTTTGCTATACTCAATTGCTTTCTTAGCCCAAAGAAACAGCGATTGGCAAGAGTTATTCTTCGCTTAATCTCATCAGCGATGGTGTCATTGTCTGAGTTCATAGCGGAGCCTAGGTAGACAAAGTCCTTTACCACCTCAAAGTTATATCTGTCTATAGTGACATTCTGTCCAAGACGTCGGTGTTGGATATCCTTTCTTGATGACAGCATATACTTGGTCTTGCCCTCATTGACCGCCAAACGTATCTTCGCCGTCTCCGTTCCGTCTCAATGCTCACGAATGCGCCAGTGACATCATGCTGCGTACTCCCGATCAGTGTTCCCAGATGAAAAAGTTGAAAAACTTGTTTTCCTAAATAAAATATCTTTTTTTCAAGATTTTTCCAAAAATCAAAACTAACTAGAACGGAAAAATTTTTTTTAGTTAAGTACAAGTTTCAAAAGGCACTCCGGTTACAAGTTTCGGAAAAACTGTTTACATATTAAGTTTTTAACGTTTTATTTAATTTTATTAAATTTTCCGTTGACATAAGACTTTGTTATGGCAGTTTTCCAAATACATAATAGGAAACATCAAATTGAATACCCTTAAAAATAGTCAAAGCAAGAAATTTTGTGAGATGACTTTTTTTCCCGTGCGTCGTTGTGTCGTTGGTATTGAAAATGGACTATATTGGTCTACTATCAATAATTAATAAAACGTAGTACTTATATGCGCAAATGTCTAGGGACGTGTCACTAATGAAATGAAATGACAAATACTATGAATGAATATATACTCTGCTTTACAAATTACAACAATATGCTGCAATCAGCAAAATTTTTCGTTCGACCGAAATTGAGTTCCTTTGATGTAAGACCTCTAATTTCATTGAAAGTAAAATAATTGTGAGCGATAATATTGCGTGTTTCCTATTGCCATGCCAGTTGATTATTGATTATTGCTTTAGTATGAGAGCCGGCTAAGGTGTCAATATTTGTGCACTTATGTCTTTTTACCAACGGAGGTGCACATGGTGCATATTTTTAACAATCGCAATTGCCTTGGTCCTGTTATACAAGTGACTTCTTCCACAATTTTTGTGTAAGAAAGTATAAAGTATAAAGTCTGCAATTAGATGATACAATAAGCCACATAGCTATTTAGGATCATTCTTATTCGTAACTTCCTTGAGCCAATTTATCATATGCCACATATAGTTTCCAGCGCATAACAGAAGTCGTGCATGCGTTTTTTTTTCACTGACAAAAATAAGGAATAGAAAACCTTTCTTTCATAGGAAATGCTATTTTAAATTGTTAGACATAGAAATTATAGTTCAATATAAAAAATCTTGAAATTTTATGAATGTAAGGTGAAAAGTCTTGCACATATTTTGAAGCTTAAAAATCTTGAAAAAAAAGGTATATCTTGTAATCTGGCATCGCTGCTCCCGATTATGTCAATGTCGTCGGCGTAGGCGAGTAGATGGACGGACTTCTGAAAGATAGTGCCTCTGGTGTTAGCGTTTGAGTTTTGCACTATTCTTTCCAGAACGATGTTGAAGAAGTCACATGACAGCGCATCGCCTTGTCTAAATCCTTTTTTGACATCGAAGGTCTCGGTTCTTTTCCGACCTTGATGGAGCAACGTGCATTCTCCATTGTCATCCTACACAAACGGACGAGTTTGGCAGGGATGCCAAAACTAGACATTGCTCTGTATAGCTGTCATAGGCGGCCTTAAAATCGATGAAAAGGTGGTGGGTATCGATTTGGACTTTCTGGGTTTTCTCCAAGATCTGCCACAGTGTGAATATTTACTCGATGGTAGACTTTCCTGGCCTTAAGTCACACTGATAGGAACCAATCAGGTTGTTGACGAAAGGCGAAACAAGTACATACTCTATTTTCATTAATTTTTGGATAGCCTAAGGGCAAATTTGTTTCGTTTTCCTCGATAATGACGCCAAATGATGTACCCCAGTCGAACATTTTCTTGAATTCGTCACCGAATCGGTTACTGTTACTTCAAAGCTCTAAACTAAAAGTCTAAAATAATATACTGAGCCGCCGTTGAATGAAATGGTAATGGACCCTTTTTTAAGATTTCAAAGAAAACGAATTTCGGGCCAATAGATATTATCGACGACTATCAAGCTTTTGCTCTATCGCGTCGCGCTGTCAAAATAAAATACAAAACACCACGGGCGTCAAAATGCACATGTCGGTCAAATTTTGCAAATAGGACAACGATAAACGAAGGCGAAACGACCCATAGGTCGTATAGGTGTATATTCAATTTTGACAATGCGCCACTTCACACCGCAATGGCTTCCATTTGTATTCAGCAGTAAGTGAGTTGCCATTAGGTATAGGAACATAATGCCGTAAGATTTAAACAAAAGGTCTCTTCCTTTACTTTTGTGGTAAAAATGAAAAAGACTGTCAAAATAACAATGGTGGTGATGAATTCTCTCTTAAAGAGAAAAACTTACGAAAACGTTATGTTATGTCTATAAAAAATGACAGATGCAATATTTTGTTTTTCCATAAATTGCATGTGAATATGAATCGAAGCGAAGTATGTGGAAGACTTTGTACTGACTGAACTACAAGTATTCGAGAAAAGAAAAAAAAAACACATTATTTTCCCACCTGATACCATTTGTATACCAATTTGTTTCTCATATCGCAGGAAATCAAAAGACATTATACAAATGTTCGTTTCGTTACACGCGCATGCCAAAATGCCAAATAGGACAACAAAAATGTCAAATCATCTGTCAATTTTCAGGCGACTGACAGTTGTTTCAATTCTTACTCAAAGAATACTTTGAGTAGAAGAAAAGAAACTAGTAAGCTTCTCAGTTCAGTTTTACGAATATTTCAAGTTAAGGAACGACGTTGAGTAAAAATTCGTAAAAGTTCGTAAGAATTAGTAAAAATTCGTACCTAAGATTTAAATGTAAAGAATAAAAATAAATAAATAAATAGGTGGCGCAACAGGCGGGTGACACCCAAGGCCTAGCTTCTCGCAACAATTCGTTTTGTGTGAGTTTCTATTTTTGGGACGAATGGAAGGGACCTACAATTTTATGCCGAGTCCGAACGGCTGAATTGAGAATCTTTTTCATGACAGTCATACTCTCGGACTCGGATGTTTGTCAGACGTTCGCGAGAGGTGGCGCAGTAGAAAAAAACTTTAAGATGTAATTTGTGTTTTTCCGGGGATCGAACCTGGGATCCCTCGCACAGTAGTCCAGCACACTAACCACTGCGCTACTGCGTAAAGAAACAGACCTAAAATGTTAAAAAAACTATAGGTAGGTACATATTTCTTATTTTTAAAATAAGAATGCCAACTATTTGCATTGCTAAAGATCATGATATGTGTACAAATCATTTCCTAAGCGCTACTTTATGGATTAGTCCTGTTTGTTTTTGACAGCGCAGCAGCATCCGTTCCTTCGCCTTCGTTGTTAGGCTTACAATTAAAACAAATGAGGAACACCCTAACAAATGAATAAGAAAGGAGGACATGTGGAATAGACTTTTGAACTGAAAACGGACCTACAGTAATTGACATTGCTGCGAGACGTAACATTATAAAAGCGACTACGTGGTTTGTGCATAAGTCAACATTGGGACATAATGTGATTGTGATTCTGATTGATGCAAGGCACTCGTTCAGTATTCAAGATCTAGATGTTCGAATTTTTGGAGCAGATGACGCGACGTACCTTCGGATTTTCAGAACCCAAAATAAAAAACGAAGGCATACTTTGTTTGAGGACTAATACAACCGCAGAATTGGACAACTGGTAGAAAGAGTAGTTGGTTTTTATTAATATTTTAGGAGTATTGCCTTGAGCGGCAGTGGAGCATGATATTACTGAATAAATCGGTTAAGCAGCTTTCTCAATGTTGCCCAAAATATGAAGAAGAATACTATTAGCTACAACCGTGTTGCTGTTGAAATTATGTTTAGGCTTTTAAAGCCAATAGTCACAACAGGTCGCAACTATTAAGGCTCCAGGCTAAGAAATACACGTATCCCCTGCACTTCGTGGGCCCTTATTTTATGCTAAAACTATATCTTTCTGCAAAAAAAAAAATTATGGTTTAGGCTATATCGCACTTTTAGTAAAACAACGACCTAAGTGCAAAAATTTGATTTTCTGAGTTAAATATGTCAAAAGCATACAAAATTATAGTTCTTTCCAATAAAACAAAGCCCTACTTGATTAACACTAATTTTGCCACTAGGGGGCTGATGCGCCTTTGTTCCGTTCCGTTATAATACACCGTCATTGAAAAAAAAAAATGGAACAACAATGACATATCAGTCAGTTGTGTTTTTAATCTCGTAGGTGAATTTCGATCACATTTCGATTTTTGGTGTAACAAAGACGAAAGTGTTCGTTATGTCAGCGATAAAATATATTTTTAGTTTTTTTTTTCATTTCGTTTTCAGTGGAACAACGACATACTTATGCTTAATTTTTAATAGGATTTTGGAACTTTTTTTTTATTTTGGTTATACATATTTTCTTAAATATTTTTTTTTTTCTTAAAAGTGAATTACTACACCAGAAAGTGTGTTAAATTTTGTTTATGTTACAACTAACTTTAATAATTTTAAGAATTGTGTTCCTTATTATTTTTTAATAAAACCGATTTAAAAATTTCAAATGCGTTTTTCTCAGAACTAACATTTTTGCACTTACGTCATTGTTTTACTGGAGGTGCGATATACCTACTAATGGACTGGATGTAGGGCTGCCAGATGAAATTTTATTAAAATCGGGACACTAAGGTCCAAAAATCGGGACAAATCGGGACATAAAAAAAATTCATTTTTATACACATATTATGGAAAACTAAAGGTATTTTTAACGCTACCTATACATAAACATACGTTAAAAATAACAAAGAAATAATAATAATTCAGCGACTTTCAACATTCAGTCTGACAGTTAGGTACGAGTACATAACCATATTGCATAATATATTTATCGTTTGAACTTATTTTATAAATAATTATTTGACCAATGAGATCTTCCTTAAAAAACCTATGCAAACATCTTTAAGTAAAAGTGAGCTAGCTATAGATTCTCAAAAAAATACGCCTTATATTTGCAATTCAGTGTAATAAAAGTAACCTTCTTAGCCACGGGTAAATTTTTTATGTTTTTGTAGCAAACCAATCTTTTGACGGTGACTTGTTAACCAGAAAAAGTCATGTCTGATAAATACAATATAACAATAATAATTGATTAAGGACACCTTGTCATATATAAAACAACGTGGCGCCACCGATTCACCAGTTCTTAAAATGCCAACCTATATTGAATGCTATGCTTGGTCATCTCGCATGTTTTTAGTTTCTTCTAAAATTCTACTCAGTTGTAATGCTAAAAACCACGTCGTCACCACCCGCTTGCCACTCGAAAAGTAAAATCGTTCAAAGGCTCCAAACTGGCATAACGCCACCTGAAAAATGTCACGTCGCGTCCGTCGCCGCTACTCCGCTTTGATGAGCGTGTATTTCATCCGATTAAACTCGCTTAGTACCTACAATGGTGGCCATAAGTATTTTGACAAAACTAAAGTTAATTCTACTTATAATTTGAACTTACTTCATGTAAATTTTGGGATCAATGGAAAGGTCATTCAAATTCCGTTTGAATGATACAAAACTTTCCTTAACCCTTTAAGTACCCATTGAAAATTTCGAACTTTTGTAAAAGTCTACTTCTTTGACTTTTTTCCTCGGTCCAAAAAAAAATGTTTTGATGCAAAAAGTTTCTTCCTACAATTCTACTACAAACAAATTTTTTCAAAAATCTCTTCACTAACATTTTTTATTATTTTTTGAAAATTGCTAAAAATGACTATTTTAGACACTTTTCCCTCCTTTTCATACAAAATTACTAATACTGCCGCCAGTTTGTTTGAATTTAAAAGTAAATAATTATATATGGGTTCTGTCGACTAGCACTTATTGTTTCATATTTCTGAATGGATGAATGCATTCACAGCAACAATTGCAATTTCTTATAGTCCTTAAGGTTTGTAACACATGTTAATATTGATTTATTTGTTATTTTCGATCGTTTTCAAACGATGTAGAATACAAGTAAAAAAATCGGGACAAAATCGGGACATTTTGTAAATCGGGACAGAAATCGGGACATGGTTCAAATATCGGGATTGTCCCGCCAAAATCGGGACGTCTGGCAGGCCTAACTGGATGTAATATCAGCTATGGCAGAAAGCATTTCGAATATATTGGGAGATGTAAGAAAGGATAAGTAGTTTGCTCCTCGCTAATGACTTGGTCGTTTTTGGGCCCTCTCAGACTGAACTTCCGCAGATGAAGCTTGGGTGACGGTGGTAAACGTGAACTGAAGGCCTACTCAATGCCCTCTGCATGTTAATGGAGTTCAATTGAAACAGGTGGTGATGGAACTAATGACGTTCACGTGGAACTAATGACGTTCACGTGGAACTAATGAATCCGTGGCATTAGGCAGGCGTCCCTTAGGTAAGACTTAAGCTATGATTACACGGCTATTTTTTCGAGTCATTTAAATGGCGCTCTGACGTAAAAATCGCGTCACAAAGCAGTCATTTAAATGTCGCTCTGTGTGATCGCCATTTTTATGGCATTTAAATGACTAGGAAAATGGCGCACCAAATGATATGAATTAAGTGCCATTTAAATGGCGGGAAAAAAATGGCCGTGTGACCGCTCTTCAATGACGCATCCCAAAGGAAAATTCTAAATGACTCGCAGTGTCCGTCATTTGATTTTGGGACACATAATGACGATGATAGTCATTTCGTGTAATCGCCATTTTTTCAATGACGAATCGTAGCTTAAATGGTTGCGAAATGCTCGAAATGCGACATTTTTTCCTGACGTCATAGCGCCATTTAAATGACTCAAAAAAATGGCCGTATAATCGTAGCTTCTCAATAATGATAAGGTTAGACTTAGACCAAGTCCGAAATTAATTTTCTACGAGTATGGGGACCAATAAATCGAGAAGTTCATGTTGAGTTGTTGACCAACTGAAGTTCATTTCTTGTTATAGGGCAGTTTGGATTCTACCTACATCACTGTGCCCGATGTGGGTTATTTTTCTCTGCATTTTCGGTTGGTCTACTGTAGTTCCAAAATATCGTTTTAGGTTTATCAAGAAACCCCATAAGTGATGCCTAAACAGAAAAGATTTACATAATTTGTGTTCATTTAAAAATGTAGACTCAAATCCACTTTGTGGACAGATAAAAGTGGATAGGTATCTACATACTTTACATCATGGCTGTAAACGAAAAATAAAAAAAAAAAGAAACATCTGTTTTTGTCAGGGTCTCGAACTATGATAGCAATTCTTAAAATACGGTCATTAACACAAATTAAACGCCACATGATCCCAATTAATCAGATGTAGATAGGTATAGCTACTCCCATGGATGTAATTTAAGTTACCACCCACGGCTTTAGCCAGTAACCGAACGAAGCATTTAAACTGTCGTGTACCAGAAGCTATGAACCGTTTTATGAAAATGTTACACAAAGTGTCACCTCACCAACCAAAAATTCCGCAACACCCAACCAACAACGGCAGGATAAACTCAAACAACTATAATACCTACAAAGAAGAAGCCAAAACAAATCATCGCCATTTCAAAATATCCTTCTTGTCTATAACCCAAATAGGTACGTGTAGCATAATGCAGAGAAGAGTTGCTGGTGGTACCAAGTACCCCAATCACCCCTCTCCAACTAGCAGCTATACTGCTACTAGGTAGTTATAGGTACCTATTCTATTTTCATCAGCACACCATTAACAACAAGGATAAAAATAACAATAACCGTTATGCAGTCCGTATAATATACGCCATATAATCGGTCGCGTCAAAATGACAACCACAATAAAGCGACTAATAAAAACAAAAAACGAAAAGTTAAAAGTGACTGCAAAGAATGACAAAATAAATGATTTTTATAGGGAAAAACAAGATTTTCTCATTATGAGCAATAATGTTGCGAATATCTAAGTATGTGTGTGTGTGGTGAGTTTTATTTTGTTTGCATTTGTATGAGTATAAGTGCAATTATATTACAAATTCATTAGTAGGTCAAATGTACGGGGTTGCTTTGCAGGCCTCCCTCCTCGCTTCGGTCCATCCATATTATACGGCGGCAGAGAAGAGAGCTCATATCACAAGTCTAGCATCAGCCCCTGGCGCCGTGCCTCTATATGGATAGATGTAGATAGTACCTATATTACGATGGAAACAAGTGAACATAATACACTGAGCTGTGAACAAAAGAGATCCCCATGTCGAGCCAAAATGTCTGCAGCTATTACATCCGAAAGCTCCTTGCTCCTACTTTATTCTTTTTTGCAAGCAAGGACAGATGATAAAAGAGAAAGCCCCACAGAAGGACATCCACCAGCAGTACCCTAACTTACACATACACACACGCAATGGGTACCAACCAGAAAATGGTGAAAAATCTCTGGATCTGGATTTTTTTTGTCTTGTAAAAAAAAAGAGCCAAGACGAAGAATTCGTCCGAATCCGACCCGCTTTCCCGATTCATTCTTTCTCTATCTCATGGACACCGCCCCGCCACCCCCAAAGAGATAGCTGTAGTGTAGTCTCTCATTCTGCGGTAAAACCTCTCCTCACACTTTACTTACTCCAGGGTGTAGAAGAACTGCCGAGTGCCGAGACTGGGGAAGGCACATTCGTTGAGTTCGTCGTTGGGTACATTTGCGCCATTGCCGAAGCATAATGCAGCTATCGTACGCATACTCTACGATTGGCAAAGGTTCTTACTTGTTGCTGGGATTGTGTGTAGAGGACCTGGGACGGGACAAAGGGCTAAGCTACACACTAGAAATTTACTATTAAAAGCTACGAGAAAAAATATCCATCCCATTATATGCTGTGCTGATGCTCTCTATACCAATAGAGAGAACAAACGAACGGAGACAGGCAAATATGTGCTTGAGCCACGTTGCCATCGCACTCCATGTTCTGTTTCGTTGTTTCCAATTATTGTCTTTTTCACCCACCCTCCTCTAAGGCGCTAATCCCACTTTGCCCATGCGACACCCATAAATTTCCACAATTTGATGATGACGATGATGGGGTAGGCACAACGAAAGAAAATCACAGGAAAGTAGACTGCAGAAGAATTTTCGCACTTGTCAACTAACCCTCTCTCGCTCGTTTTTTTCTGTCATGTCAGTGGCTTCTTTGTGTGCCATCTACTGTCATTCTATTGCGGAGGCAAGCTCCATGTACAGAACGAACTAGGGGAGAAGAAAATCCAATTGAATTATGCAAAATAAAGTCGATGGGGGAGGCGAATTACTTCTCACTGTGCTAAATTTGGAGCGCACACACATATACCGTTAACTTAATGTTGCCTTGACAGGTGTCGTAGTTGTGCGTGTGTGTGTGTGCTACTTTCTTGCCTGTATCGACATCTCATTTCGCACTCCATTTAAAGGGATGTGAAAGCAGCGATTCACAATCAATCGAAGATTGTTTACATTGAAAGGAAGGAAAATTAACGGCTGACTGATTAGTTCGGATGATCGACGGAGAAGGTATATCTAAGAGGCGTCGATGATGGATTGACGTGAAATCATTTAATTTGGTAATGAAATGTTGACATTCGGTATCTTATTGATTGGATGATGGAATTCGGGGCAAATTGAGGTAATGAAATGTGTTTGACTAATCTGGCTAAACTGAAAATCTACTACCAAAATTGTCTAAATGAAATTACAAACCAGACACTGACTTGGCGCGGTCTTAAGACCGACATATACCTAATTGACAGGACTCTTTTATCTGTATAGGAATAGAGATAGAAACTATGATAACTTGGTTATCACAGCTGTTAAAACAACACCGTAAAACCATTCACAATTCGACCCTCGCGCCAAACAGATCGAATGTAGGTACAATATTAAAAAATACTAATTGAGTGTGTATACAGGGCAAAGGCCGCATGGCGGCCATACTCATACCATACAAACAGTCAAAATCACAGGATATGTAATTTGAAATGTGGACATTTATTATTGTATATTGTATGTATTTCAACTTTCCTCCGTCCCTTTGTAAAATAGTTCAGTCATTCTTGTCAAATCGTTGTTTTAATGTCCATATAAATTGTAGCGTTTCTAGTTTAGTTGACTTCGATGCAGGCGTACCTCAAGGTTCAGTCCTCGGACCGATCCTTTATAACATCTATACGTCCGATCTTCCCATTATACCTTCCTGTGAAGTGGCTATCTTTGCTGATGACACTGCCATATATTCATCCCATCAATTCGCTCTCAATATTGAGAGGAATTTAAAAGATGGGATGAATTTAGTAGACCATTTTTGCAGGAGATGGAAAATTAAGCTTAATGAAGCAAAAACTCAAGCTATATTTTTCACAAGAAAAAGAAAAGCTTGTTTTCTTCCCACCAGCCAGTTCCAGGTAAATGGGAGCTACATAAATTGGGAGCCTTCGGTTAGGTACTTAGGTGTTCACTTGGACACCAAACTTACATTTAAGGACCATATCAATAAAACAATTAAAAAAACTGGCATCGCAACTAAGATGTTGTACCCTCTTATCAACCGAAATTCCTTACTTTCAATAGAAAATAAAATTATTATTTACAAAATGATCTTTCAGGCAATCCTTTTGTACGGTTGCCAAGTATGGGGTGACTCTGCTGCCTGTCATATCAAAAAGTTACAAGTTACGCAAAATAAAATACTAAAAATGATGCTCAATTTACCATGGAGACATTCAACTCTAGAGCTCCATAAAAAGGCGAATGTTGAATTGATTGCTTATAGGATTCGGAAGCTAAAAGGCACATTCCTGACAAGATGTAGTTTTGCCGACAATCCCCTTGTTAACCAATTAAATGCTTAATGTTCATTTGTACTTGTTATTATATATATATACACTTTTTTTTTAGTTATATATGTTTCTTATTTATTAGTGTACAATGTACACGGTTTGATGTTTTTTCAATGTTTAATATTTTTTTGTATTATTTATCTATTTACTTATGTATTTATGTATTTATGTATTTATTTATTTATTTATTTATTTATTTATTTATTTATTTATTTATTTATTTATTTATTTATTTATTTATATATTTATTTATTTATTTATTTATTTATTTATTAATTTATTTATTGATTTATTTATTTATTTATTTATTTATTTATTTACGTATTTATTTATTTATTTATTTATTTATTTATTTATTTATTTATTTATTTATTTATTTATTTATTTATTTATTTATTTATTTATTTATTTATTTATTTATTTATTTACTTATTAATTTATTTAGTTATTTATTCATTTATTTATTTATCTATTTAGTTTTAGCTCAATCTAGTCAACGATAATCTTTTTTACCTTTTTCTTTTTTTTTTTTTGTTGTTTGAATTGAGGTTTTTTTTTCGTATTTTCCTCAAAACTGGATTTTCCTGTTATCTAAATTGTCATAATAAATAAAACCATATCCCAATAGAAAGATAATTACCATATTATCAAATTATTGTACTGTAAAATGTGCGGTTACCAACTACCATTGTAAATTTTATATACGAAATAAAATATCTATTCGTATCTATTCTTTCGATGTGTGCGCTTTTTACCAAATAGGATTAAATGATTTGAATTTGATGTAGCTCAGCCTCTGCATGGAGCAGTAAGACGAATGGTAGCTTAAAATTTTCGGAAAAATATTGTCTAATATATTTTCGAGCCTTTTGTTATTAATTTGAATTTATGAATGTTATTGCAAGTTTAAAAAAGCAAAGTCAGGAATAAAAGTTTGCACTCTTTTCCCCTTAGAGACGAATTTTTTTAAACTCGTTCTTAGCAAGTGCCTTGAAAATTCAGCGAACAATTTTAGATTTAGGCTGAACGTTGTGTTTTGTCTTTTCGATTAGGTTTGGTTTTATTATTCATACAAATTCAAGAAAAAAAATGTATTTCCGAAAAAATCGCTACTTTTGCACCGATTAGCAAACACATTTTTTTTATGTTTCAATTTTTATGTTTCATTTTTTTTATGTTTCCAATCCAGCGCCATTTTTCTCTGTTTGATGTAACACCAACTTTTGTTTGTCCAGCTCTAGTTGGAAATTGTTTCTTTAGGATGTAACCCAGACAACGATTGACAAAAGCTTGTAACATGCTCGATATGTTGGCGGAGTGCCTAAAAATATTATCGTATACCTTTTAGTAATTTTTAAGTAAGTAGTGTGCAAGTTTTGTATCTGAAATACGAGTTTAAAAGGAAAACCAAGAACAGCAACAGCAACAGCATTTATTTTTTGTAATATACACTCCGACAACCTAGAGGAGGCATACGGGGCTTGGGTATATTGTTTAATGTTTCTCCGCACTTCAAGCAGTGCAAGGTTTAAACACATCTCGAAAAACACATCAAATTCCAACAATTTTCAAGTATAATCTGTCAAACTTTTTGATGTTTGTATGTACCCATACGAATGCAAAGCACCTCAAAACGTTGTATACGCTTGCCAACTTTCTAAAAACAAGTAAAATTTCGAATAAAAACCTCATACAGCTAAAGTGATTGAGATATGTAGGGCCAGTTTCAAGACTAGCTGATAAAGTCTCGGATAGCCTATCCGAAATTTATATTGTCAGATAAACTTCTACTTTCGGTTTCAAAGGTTTCGGATAGTGATATCTGACATATAAAGTGTCGGATAGTCTATCAGCCGGTTGAAGTGACTGTTAATGGTTAAAGCCTCTATCCAGACGATAAACAAAATATTTATTTGAAGTGGCTTCAAAAAATATAGTTTAAGAGTCAGAAGCGTCCTATCATGGATTTATTTGAAATCTTAGACGACAAATTTGATGAATATTATGACCAAATTACACGGACCCGTAGGAACAGAGTATTTTAAATTATTTTGAGAAATCCTCGACGATGAAGATTTCTGAATTTTCACTATTTCGTTTAACTTTATCCATGCTCACTGAATACCTTTCACCCTGCTAGGGGTGCATTTTGTCTAATCTCCTTTTAATTAATGACAGAAAGAATACATAAGATCGCGGATACAAGCTGCATGCTGCATATGTAATTCCTCCGTTGTATTGCTGGTGTGACCCATAGAGATCGTGTTGGAAACACCAGAATACGTGAGGAACTCAATGTCGAGCAGCTACTTCTCTGTTCGGATCAATCCATGCTTCGGTGGTTCATGTTAAACGCACGTCCCCAACCAGGATTCCAAGACGTACTATGGAATCCGTACCATCAAGCAGGCGTCTTCTAGGTAGACCCAGGATGAGATGGCTAGATCAAGTCAATAATATCATCCTCTAACCGTATGGGGATTGCCCTTTATGATTTAGCGTTGATGGCGGAGAATCAAGACTATGGTGGGTCCACTTGGATTTGAGCAACCTACACCCACGATCCACTTAATGGTTAATCGGGCCATCGAAAATTAATAAAGGAATGAATTTGTCCATGCTAAATTACCAAAAATAGAACAAAACAATTCACTTAAAAATGTGATAAATAATAAAAAACATCATTTCCATTCCTGTCAAACAATTAGTGCCTGATAAATTTTTCTACCGGATAGTTTATAAGAGACTTTGAAGATGAAACAGAAAAAAAAATATCAGAAACTTTTATTTGGTGGATAGCGTTATGTGTCGGCTATCTATCCGAAACTTTATCCGGAACATTTGAAACTGGCCGGTAGGTAATATTTTATTTTCACTCGATAAAATTCCATAAAAAATGACAGCCATTGGGAGAAAGGTAGCAGGTTACCGCGTCCCAATATCTTGAATTTTTATATCAGTCTTATATCTACCCTATTCACAGCAAGACGAAAACTGGGTTTTCGCGAAAACAGTCGAAAACTTCATTGAAAACACCACGAAAACGAGTACAATCGTTGGGTTGTTGAAGCAGACACACCTTTTGCAACATTCAGAGAGCTCAGCAAAACTGCTGACAGGATTTGAGAGACTGAGTGAGATCCTTAGTGCTGTCGTGTCTTCTAGTTTTTTTATTTACAAATGTGGAATCTCTTGTTATCTTTGCACCATAAAGAGCAAATTATTCAGTTTCTCTATAATTTTAGAACGGCAGCACTACCTGCCACAACTAAATCGTGTTTTCAGATGATTTGATTTCGATTGTTGCTTTATAAATATTTTATGCATTTAACCATAAGTTAACGATTATCAAGTAGCTTAAAAAATTTTGTGTTTATATTATGTCAATACGAGTAAAGTTTAGTAACTAAAATAAAAGTCTAGTCGCCACATACATTTCAAAGCTAGTTTCACAGCTAATTGAAACGTCAAACGAAAACGAGTTGGTGCTAGGTGTGAATGCATTTGACGAAAACTCGGTTTTCGGCTTGGTGTGAATAGGGTATACGAGTATTAGCCTAAATAAACGTTTATTGGCAGTTAAAAAAATGTGGGCGGGATAGGCCAATTTGGTCTGGCATTTTCCATTAAAAAAAAAAATATCTACTCCTACTCCCCAATGGATGTTGCTCCAATAAAACGGGTTGTTTCCAAATTTCCTAAAATACTGAAATATGTGCTCAATTATTTTCAATTCCTTATCAACACGAAATATTGCACATCGCTGTGGTAATTAGTTTAGAAGTTGCAGCTCTTAAATAAATTGTCTTAATATTTTACCTCTTACGAAGGGTGTAGTAGACTGTAGAGGGACAATTTTGAAAAACGACGAAAAACTGTTTTCTATTTTTTATCAAAAAGTGCACAATTTTCAAGTTTCACGAGAGCCTCTTCATCCGCTTGCGTCCACAAATTCCTTTTCTTGTACTGCTGTGCCATGATTAGTGATGCGCGATATATATCGAATCACTCGATTCATCGATATTTTCGTAAAAAAATATCGATTATTTCACTCGATAATTTATTTTCGATATTATCGATGTTTTTATCCCATATTTTTGCACTCAAAGACCGCTGTCTCAGTTATAACAACACGCCTCGTTACGATTCAAGAACCTTAAAACATTTTCTTATTCTTATCGGCTTAATGTAGGTACATAATATTTTTATAATATAGTATTTCAAATAAGCTATTTCTTTACATACTATGCATAGTAACTAGGCAAAATCTGCGCGTATTCCACTTTCTACGTAGATTACTTTCTAATAGTTTTTAGCAAGTCAGAATTTCGTAGTGAATGAGAGTGACTTACGTTTGGGGCTGTTTTTAGTATCCCCAAATTGGATGTCAATACTGAAGCAAGATGAAGCATCAAATGCTAGATACAGTAGCCAAAAATTGGGCTCCATAGCATGCGCTTCTTCAAAACTACCGAGGACGCACAGTGCCTTTATTTCAACTTACATTTCACTAAAGCCTATCAGCACAAAGTTAGGTTAGGTTAGGTTGTGAGGAGAACGATCACAAGGCACCTTGGTGGGCCCATCGCTTTTTTTATTATACTACTTTTGATAATTTCCTTGGAGGTACTGGTAGATTGACGTCAACTTGTTTATTTCCCGTCATTTCAAAACGAAAAATCCAGACAATAAGGTAGATGCGAAAAAACGCACCATAATACACCTCAAAATACGTGCCAAAAACTGTGCAAAAAATGCACAACAAATACGGCCAAAATACGCGTGAAAAATCGTGATAAAAAACAAAATATGTTCCAAAACCAACAAAAAAAAAATCCCAAAAAAATTTAGCGAAAACTGAGCAAAACCGCGCAACAAATCCCGCCAAATACCCATCAAAGATCGCGAAGAAAAAATAACAAAATATGCGCCAAAAATGCGCGTGAAAAACCGCGATGAAAAAATAAAAAAAGAGGCGGCAAAAAAGCGAGATTTAAAAATAACAAAATACGCGCCAAAAGAAAATGAAAATTTTCGCGAAAAAACGCGCCAAAAACTGTGGAAAAATTTCGCCAAAAACGCCCAACAATTACCGCCAAAATAGGCGTGAAAAATCGCGATGAAAAAATAACAAAATACGCGCCAAAAAAGCGAGATGAAAAAGTAACAAAATATGCGCCAAAAAAAAATTAAAAAATCCCGCCAAAAATGTAGAAAAATTTCGCGAAAAAATGCCCCAAAATCCGCGTCAAAAACCCTCCAAAATGCGCGCCAAAATAGAGCCAAAAATATGCGCCACAAACGTCTGACAAATCCCGCCAAAAATCGCGGTGAAAAAAATAATAAAATATGCGCCAAAAAAGTGACAACTAATCCCGCCAAAAATGTGGTAAAAATTTCGCAAAAAAAACGCGCTAAAATACATCTCAAAATACGCGCCAAAAACACCCATCAAATCGCGCCAAAATACGTAATGAAAAAATAACAAAATATGCGCCAAAAAGGTGACAAAAAAACCCTCCAAAAATGTGAAAAAAATTTCGCGAAAAAAATGCGCCAAAATACATCTCAAAATAGGTGCCAAAACTATTCAAAAAAATCCCGCCAAAAATGCAGAAAAAATTCGCGAAAAAACGCGCCAAAATAGACGCCAAAATACGCGCCAAAAAATTGCGCCAAAGTATGTGTCAAAAAACGAGCGAAAAAGCGCACCAAATAGATGTGATCAGCTTCACATCTCACAATCGACTGCCTCCAAAATTTCGGAACAAGCCCTTTTATAGAGGGCATCAAAAATCGCGATGAAAAAATAACAAAATATGCGCCAAAAATGCGCGTGAAAAACCGCGATGAAAAAATAGTAAAAGAGCCGGCAAAAAAGCGAGATGAAAAAATAACAAAAACGCGCCAAAAGAAAATGAAAATTTTCGCGAAAAAAACGCCCCAAAAACTGTGGAAAAATTTCGCCAAAAACGCCCAACAATTACCGCCAAAATACGCGTGAAAAATCGCTATGAAAAAATAACAAAATACGCGCCAAAAAAGCGAGATGAAAAATAACGAAATATGCGCCAAAAAAAAAATTTAAAAAAAAATACTGTAAAAATGTAGAAAAATTTCGCGAAAAAATGCCCCAAAATTCGCGTCAAAAACCCTCCAAAATGCGCGCCAAAATAGAGCCAAAAATATGCGCCACAAACGTCTGACAAATCCCGCCAAAAATCGCGGTGAAAAAAATAATAAAATATGCGCCAAAAAAGTGACAACAAATCCCGCCAAAAATGTGGAAAAAATTTCGCGAAAAAAACGCGCTAAGATACATCTCAAAATACGCGCCAAAAACACCCATCAAATCGCGCCAAAATACGTAAAAATGTGAAAAAAATTTCGCGAAAAAAATGCGCCAAAATACATCTCAAAATAGGTGCCAAAACTATTCAAAAAAATGCGCTAAAACCGCCCATCAAATGGCGCCAAAATACGCGTCAAAAATCGCGGTGAAAAAAAAAACAAAATATGTGCCAAAAAGTGACAAACAATCCCGCCAAAAATGTGGAAAAAATTCGCGAAAAAAAGCGCCAAAAAAACATCTCAAAATACGCGCCAAAACTATGCAAAAAATGCGCCAAAAACGCCCATCAAAAACGCCCGATGAAAAAATAACAAAATATGCGCCAAAAATGCAGAAAAAATTCGCGAAAAAACGCGCCAAAATAGACGCCAAAATACGCGCCAAAAAATCCACCATACTGCGCGTCAAAAAATTGCGCCAAAGTATGTGTCAAAAAACAAGCGAAAAAGCGCACCAAATAGATGTGATCAGCTTCACATCTCACAATCGACTGCCTCCAAAATTTCGGAACAAGCCCTTTTATAGAGAGGCAAAGCCGTTTGTTTAGGGTTTTTTTTACTCAAAACATCCCTGAACGGACTGGATCCATTAGATCCATTAGATCGCATTTCGATCGCTTTCGTTGCAATGGATGCATTCAGAGAGATATGCGAAATCATTTTAATGTTTTTTGGCCCCTCCCCCTCCCCACCCCCCTTCTCGCACTTGTTGTCAAATGACTGAAAAAACGCTATATTTAGGCTGTCATCGAGCCAAATATTTGGAATTTAAAATACACCATCAGGTAAGGCTTACCTACAAACGATGGGAAGGAAAGAAAGAAAGTATTTTCGAGTCCGTCTTTCAATGCAATACCACACCTATACTTGCAAGTGCGAAGAGCTATTTATGTGGGTAGATGTTATAAAGAAGGTATGGTGTCAGATTCAGTGCGTCCTAACAAATTTAACTCAAATCGTTTTCTGTTTTTGTAAATATATTTCTTGCCAATTTTTGACAGTCGCTTAGCAAATTTGCCATCTTGAAATATAGACTTTGGCCTCATTCAAGAATCTAGTCATCGTAAGTCGACTTGAATTATCTGGATTCAAATTTACCTTAACGCGAAAATTAACTTGAATTGTCGGTATGTCACTTATTGACAATTGTTTTTTTTCTCCTTGTATTCTTTTATTCTTGTATTCCTTTTATTCTTGTAAATTTTTTTTTGTTCAAAAATCGATCAAAAAAAGTTAAATTATTGTCTTGAATTATTTCCTTTGTGAAATAGAAATTGATTGAGTATTCTAAACAATAAAAATATTTTTTTTTTAATAAAAATGAATAGAAAACTCAGGAAAATTTTAAGTTTGCATATAAACCGATATTATCGATACTATCGATTTTTTTGTGTAGATTTTTTTTTTGCATCGATATTTTCATATTGATAATAAAATATCGATGTATCGATGCAGTTTTGGATTATCGCGCAACACTAGCCATGATCTTTAATAAAAACAAATTACATTTAAGAAATGTAGAAACATTTCTCTTGAAAATATTACTTTTTCTTTCTTCGTTTCGTTTGTATTGTCAGATTGTCACATTTGTTTTGATTTCTATGGGATTTAAGCTATGTTTTTTGGCCAAATTTATTCAAAGAGAATTCCCAATGTCTTCCATAATCAAATTAGAAAACAAACATTTTTGAAAAGAAAAGCCCAACAATTCATCTTGACATCATTTTCAGAGATTTGTTTAAATAAATCCCAGACAAAATCCCCTTCTTAGCAACCTCAAACAGAATCTCTAAAAAAAAAAATAAAAATAAAAATTTTTCGTCATTAAGTAGGATTCGCAATCAGTCTGATTTCTGCAAAACAAACATTATCCGTTTCCGTTCCGTATTATTCTCATTCAGCTCCATTCTAACTTTATCGCTGTCGCTGCCCACAAGAAGGCAACAAAAGTCTATATTTAGACAATTGTCGTTGACGTTTGCATGACGACTGTCATCATTGTTTGCTCTACAGCTCCAAGAGGATCCTCAAGAGGGTGTATCACAATTATGTATTTAAGAATATTTTCTGCTCTCTGCTGTTTTTTTGCCTGTTCTATTCCCAAATCATGTCCTTTGGCGAAAAAGCAAAAATAGGTAGGTCAATTGATATGCCAACTGTGGCCCATAACATGCTAGGTACCTATACATTGCTCGGTCGCCAAATATCATATATACTTGACAATATGCCACCACACGTAGGTATCTATTCTTTGGAGAAGTTAATGTTAGTTGACAGGAATATTTTTTTGCGTCGTTTTTGAGTGTGTGAGGGGGGGGGGAGGGGAGGGTTGTGAATACAGGAAAATGTACGTTATTTCAGTACAATGCGAGTGCTAGTGGCGTTCCCAAGGCAACAAAACGCCCCTCTGTGAGTTGTGTCTTGTTGTGTGGTGTGCTCTCCTCTCAGCCAGTTTTAGGGGGGCTCGGATCACATACAGGGCTTTGTGTATGATGTGTGCTGGATGGATGTGTCATCGAAAATATTTCGTCGCATTGAAGTGACATAAACATTTAAGGTCGTCGTATATTCGGTTGGTAGTGGGGAAGGTGTCTGTGTGGTGAACACAAAACAAAACACAATATAATAGAAAAGGAAACGTGGTAGGATAGGTAATATCCTGTCAAACAATTGACTTAATGTTCAATGGTTGTTTTATGACGGTCACAGAGTCCCCTGGGAAATCTTCATCCTTCTTTATGGGGCTGGGACTATTTCAATCGAGAAATTGAGATGAGGAATGGTATTCAGCTGGGTAAGGTATGTGTATGTATATAGTTTTTATGACAAATAAATGGGCGTTCATTTGGTGATAAGTATCCGGAATCGGGATTTAGAAAGGGGATTGTTTTAGTATACTGTGTAATGGCATTCGTATGAGAGAAATGAGTTGGTTCTATCAATTTCATACTCAATCTCATCGAGAGGAGATTTTGAAATAAACAGTCGAATAGAGGTGCATTGACATTATATATCATTGGAATTTGGAAACGCGAACTGCAAAGCGATGAATCTACTGTAGGTACCTACGTACTTAATTTAAAGAGCGGGCGGTCGCCCTTTCTGCATGAACCCGGCCATCATGAAATAAGAGTTTTAAATTTTAAACCTCAAATCCACTAGCTCTTCCTTATTTTGTACATTAGGCGTGCTTTTCTGAAACCTCGCCAGCCAGCGGTTGATTTGGACAATTGCCAGCAAGCTGAAGCCAGCCGAACTTTTACATCGCCAAGTTGGTACACACGATTTGCTTTGTGCATGAACACACGTTCATGAGTATGACTTTCATTCCCATGAACGTATTGCCAATGCCTACACACAAAAATAAGGCGTCATTCCAATGAAATACAATTTGGCAGATACAAGAATACTAAACTTTAAACTGTGCATTTGTGCCTTCCCATGAACGTCATGTCCAGCGAGACAGAATAAAAAAAAAATAAATAGGTGGCGCAACAGGCGTGTAGACACCCTAGGCCCAGCTTCTCGCAACCATTCGTTTTGTGTGAGTTTCTATTTTTGGGACAAATGGAAGGAACCTAAAATTTTGAATCGAGTCCGAACGGCTGAATTGAGAAGCTTTTTCAGGACAGTCATACTCTCGGATGTTTCGTTCGCGAGTGTGACCAGTTATTATAAAAACTAGCAATTATGGAATGAAATCATGTTTATTGCTACTGCGCCCAATTCAATTGAGATGGCGCAGAAGAAAAAACCTTAAGTTGCAATTTGTGTTTTTCCGGGGATCGAACTTGGGATCCCTCGCACAGCAGTCTAACACACTAACCACTGCGCTACTGCGCCCACGAGAGCGAGACAGAATATGAAACGAAATATGTAATTCTTGGATGGGCATGAATGCTCTTTTCCGCACCATTGCGTTGCGTTTTCGATACAAATCTTCATTTTTGATATTTGCGTTATTGGTGAAAACTTATATCTTCTTTATACAGTGGCCGGCATAAGTATTTTGACAAAACTAAAGCTAATTCAGCTCATAATTTGAACTTTCTTTTATGTAAATTTTGGCATCAATGGAAAGGTCATTTAAATTCCGTTTGAATGATACAAAACTTTCCTTAACCCATTAAGTACCCATTGAAAATTTAGAATTTTTGTAAAAGTCTATACTTTTTTGACTTTTTTCCTCGGTATAAAAAAAAAAATATTTTGACGCAAAATGTTTCTCCAAACTTCTCCAAATTCTAATGCTGGAAAAAAAAATTTTCAAAAATCTCTTCGCTAAAATTTTTTATGATTTTTTGAATGGGAAGATCTTAGAAAAATTTTGTATGAAAAGGAGGAAAAAGTGACTAAAATAGTCATTTTTAGCAATTTTCAAAAAATCATAAAAAATATTAGCGAAGAGATGATGATGCGATGATCTTTAGCAAAGTTGTTGTGCATGAGCGCACGAAGGTTTCTGAGTTGGTACGGTCAAAATTGGACAAAGGGGCGTGGCACCTCCCATACAAAAAATGCATTCAAAATATTATGCGTCCTATAATACAAAAAACATCTTCTATAGGATCGGGATGTAACTCGATGACGTTATATCTCGATAACCGCTGTTTGGTTTGAAGGTACATATTGCTGTATTTCAGGTTTATGCAGAAAGAAAATTCCGGCAAGTATGTACATATGTATTATTTTTACAAAAAAAAAAAAAAAAAAACAGGAAATAAATTCTATAATTTGATCTTAATTATGTAGGAGTTTTTAACCGCTCTAATATTTGATATCTACGTCATACGTGTCAACGAGGAATTTGTAGCTGATAGAAAATTTGATTCACAATATATCCAAAATCTAATACAATTCACAAATCATCAAACATTTTGATAGGTGATCAGGATCACCATAATACCGATTCATTCATATTGTTAATATGTACATATCAAATAATATCCTATATCGTGTTGATATTTGATGGAAGAAAGCATTGAATAAAATGTGGGCGTAATCGGACAAGGAGAAAGACTGCATTCACAATTTCTCGTCACTCGTGTGAGCTAAAGTTGTAAAATTTGGAACATTAATGTATGCATTGTCCTGATTCCTGATTTCTGTGTACTGGCCGGGCTCAACTTGCATAATTGCCATGTACGGCATAGTACCCTGGTTCTAAACCTGTTTTACCAAATGCCCTCTTAACAATTAAGCAAGCATATGCGTGTATAATATTCAGTTTTCATTGCAAAACAGGTAGGTAGGTTTTGGTAATTTTTCAAAAATTCATAACTTAAAATGTGTCCATGCTCTCCTTTACGGCGGCGTGCTTCACCTATTAGAAACCACTGATGTATAATGTCAAAATGACGTCAGTGCTACATACATATATATGAGGCGCGCTACATGTCGTGTACTAGTACCTTAAGTGATTTGTGAACTTAATAAAAGTGTTTTCTTTATTATGATACAATATCATGATGGCACGATTCTTAAAGTTTTTATAACTTAAAGCCAGTTTTGTGAAAGTATAACATTCATTATTAAAAAAATAAGCTGTAAAGAACCTTTGGGACACATTTGACATTTGTTAAATATGCCCCAAATTGATTTGTTATATTTATATTCGTGTTTTTGATTTTAGACATAGGTACGTAAAAAACGCGCAACATCAGTAGCTGATGAATATGGGGTGAATAGAGCAGGATCCGTTAAAAGATTGGTCAGAAACTCAGATTCGGGCAATGAAAGTAGCGACCAAGATTTCGCTTTTCCATCAAGAAAAGAGAAAGAAAAGAACTGGTAGAATATTTGAATATTTCTTGGCTTATCAAACGAAACTTAAAAAAAAAAATGTATATATAAATTTATCAAGGGTAATAATATTAGTTAAGAAATTTCAAAAAAGCTGGGGACGATTGGCTTTACGGTTTCTTAAAACGAAATATTGAACTCTCTCTACGAAAGCCCGAACATTTGAGCTTAGTCAGACTCAAAGGTTTTACAAAATCAACGGTTGATGGCTTCTTCCAAACCTTGGACAATGAATGAAATGAATTAATTTATGTTTTTTTTTTCTTAAGATTATAAACTTACCTACCTACTATTTATTTAGGTTTTTTTATATATTGTTTAATAAATTATTAAAAAACGTTTGCATTTTCTTTCCATTCAAACAACAGACCCGCTAATACTTTTTGCACAAGATTATAGGTTAAAACTGCTATTGTCAAATGTTCCCCTTGTAAAGTCAAAGGTGCATTTTTTGTTAAATGGTAAAGATGTTATAAAATGAATATGTCTATGTTAGTCTTATTTCAAATAATCAACGCATCGAATCCACAAAAAAAAACATTGGAATACATCATTAGTTTCGACAGACCTTTCGAAATTAATAGTCAAATGTACCCCAGTTTCCCCTATTTGATGGGGCAGTTAAAATTGCTAATTAATGACGTGAAAATGTGGGCGGCATTTAATACATATGGCGCAGAACCTTTCTTAGAGCAAAAAAAAAAGTTTAGTCAAAATCAGTGCACTTAGCCCGAAAAGTTGGAGACCCTCGATTGAGGTACAGGACGGATGGTCACTATAACTAGTAAACAGCTTTAGCCGTCCATTTAGGACTGTTTTTGTTTTTCTTGTTCCATGTAAGACTGAATAGGACTAGCTCCTTAAAGCCATTCATTTATGTGACATATAAATCGCTTGACACCGTAATAGACAAGGAGCCAGTAGCTTACTATTTAGTTGACTAGCCAGAACTTTCCATTATGGAAGCTAAATCCACCTCAGCTTATTGTAAAAGAGCTAGGTTTGTATTACAAAAATTTCTTCCAAGTACCATTTTACCACGAATACAAACGGGAAGGGCTAAGCAAAAGTTGTTTTTATCCTATGCATTCCGTTCCGATCATTTATGCGGTTTAATTTCAAGCGATTTCGATGCACTTAAGCCGTTTTACTAAAAACAAAAGCTATGCCTGTGGTAATATTAAGTACCTACTTAATAAACTACTTATAAACGTATTTCCGCTTATAGCGGTAGATGGGAATATGCAATAATAACGTAGGTATCTGCCGTCATTTTTATACCCTCCACCAGGAAGGTATATTCACTTTGTCATTACATTTGTAACGCCAAGAAGGATTCACCGCAGACCCTATAAAGTATATATATTCTGAATCAGGATCACATTCTGAATCGATTTAGCCATGTCCGTCTGTCTATCTGTCTGTATGTTGAAAACACGATAGCGTCCAAACGAATCGACATAGGCGAATGAAATTTTGTGAGAGGACTTTTTTTTACCGTCGCGTCGTCAGGTTGGTATTGAAAATGGGCTATGTCGGTCAAGTAGTTCTGGTACCTCCCATACAAAACCACTATTAGACACATGCGTGTACCTATACAGTACATACAGTGGAGGGTATCAAAGCATCGGCCAGGCCGATGATAATACTTTTACTTGTTTTTTCAAAGATTGAAAAATTGAAGTGTTCAAAACCAATTAAAGTAATGCAAGACTACAAATTACACCAACAGCTAATCTTACATGAGTATACACTTAGCCACTTACTGACAAGTGACAGTACCCCCTAAATTAGTTCAATAAGAAACTTATAGCACTATTATGTCGGACGGAGATAAAAATATACGCCTTGAATAAAAACCCAATGTAATCCTATTTTATACACTAGACTCCGTATACGTGTTAAACAGTTGTCCTGATTTTCAAGTCTGTTTGTAGACCCAATCGGACATGCAATGTTTTTTCGAAAAAAACATTCACGGACACCCATTAAGTGCGACAATCATGCGATTTTCCAACTTGTCATTCCCATTGTTTTCCGAAATCCATTACCAAAATGTATGGCACTCGCGCGCCAGCATAAAAAGCAATGCGCAGTAATTAATGCAATAAAAATAACTCTAATTGTTGTCCTGTAATGCATCGTTAGGCTTCAGTGCCATTGTGCACATATAGAAATGATATACGCTGCATAGTGCACACAACCGACGCAGGACATCCGTTTCAGAAATTTTTACCATTTGGTAGCATATACAGCGAATAGCGACCGACAACCAGCCATGTGGATCGTTGGTAATTATTCTGCATTCATATTTTAGAATTCTATACGTTTTATCATGAAAAGAGTCCTTCTAGCCATGCTGCTTGTGTTTGGTGGCGGTGGGTCTCCCGCTATTGTACGTGGGGGAGCCGGTGCACATATCTTTTTACGATGATGGATCGCTGGTTTATTCTATCGTTTGTCCCCCTCCTAAAAATTATGCAACTTAGATTGTACACGGTGGAATAAATTCATAGTGCGTGTTTATAAACAATAGTTCGTCTCGTTAGATTATGGCCAAAACGATGTAGATTTATGGTAGCATTGCATGTGTGTATAGTGTACAAGTACAATGCCACATGCAAGGATTTTGTTTCACACAAAACAAAAAGGTCAAAAGAAAAACGAACAAGGCAAGCGAAAATCACAATAGTGACCATTTAAATCCGCCTCAAAGAGACATCCTTTCTGCCGCACAACAGATCCCACTCAAGTAGCTAATTACGCATCCTTCAACAATAATTATTGCTGACAACATCTATTCACTGCACTATACTAGAACGCATTCAAGAGAAGGGCCATTCAGCATTTGCTTCATGTAATACTTTGCGCCTGCAATCTGTCTGTCTGCCTGAGTGACTGCTGCATTCCCCTATACTGTACAAATAAAAATAAAGGATAACAGCACGAAGGGAGACCATATAAAAAAAAACTAAGCTTATCCCATTCCATCATACATTTATAATGCAATTACTGTTCAGCAACGCCGTGCCAGTCTCCATTCTCGATATAAAGCCGTAGCCGACGCATAGAAATGACGCATATCGCAATAGAGACGTTTTTGTCGTCCTTTTTATGAAACAACTATAGCAGTACAGCGCCGAGTAGATTTTTCTGGATACACTGTGTGCATGTAGTTGGTTTGATGTTATGCGGCATTAATGCGTTTGTTAGGAGGTTTTCTTTTTTGTTGCTGTTGCACATTACTCCTTCTCTAAAGGATTTTTGCCGTTTTATTGATTTTTATGAAATGTCTCGCCATGCGGATGTTCTTTTGTTATATATCAGTGTATAGCAAGCGGAAGAGGACGATATGACAGAAATTATAGTTGGATACTCGCGTCCACACAATCTGATGGTTGAGTAGTAAAACTTACGATTAAGAGATGAGGCTTAATGAAATAAGGACGAAGATGAAATTACGGTCTCTAGATATCCTACGACAAATAAGAGTGCTTTACTTTACATGAATTCAATTAGTTGCCTTGAAGCGGGTGAGTGTGAGTGACTTGATAGTTTGTATCAAGCTGTTTAATTTAGACGGTGATTCTGATTACATTAGCATTAGTAACGAAGCGACTGCCTGCCTATTTTCTTTTTTTTTAATTAAGAACAACCATCACAGCGTAGCTTGTTCGAAATGATTATGCTAACGCCGGGACACCTAACAGAAAAAAAAATCCTTGTAAAATATCTTTAAGAAACAATTCTTGAATGTTTTCGTATGAGAATAAAATAGGTACATAGTTGGCGCAAAAGGTCTGTATACGTTATACGTACCCTGGGCCTAGCTTCTCACAACCATTCTAGCTATTCTAGTCTATGTTTTTTTTTTGGGACGAATGAAAGGAACCAACAATTTTATGCCGAGCCCGAACGGCTGAATTGAAAAGCTTTTACAGGACAGTTGTACTCTCGGGTGTCTGTCAGACGTTTGCAAGGGATGACGCAGTGGAAAAAACAGTAAGATGTAATTTGTGTTTTGCCGGAGTTCGGACCTGGGATCCCTCTTACAGTAGTCCAGTACACTACTACTTATGGGAATTATATTTTAAAAATGAGGTTAAACAGTTAAAGGAAACAAATGTTCAAAAATTATAAATAAATAGGTGGCGCAACAGGCGGGTGACACCCAAGGCCTAGCTTCTCGCAACCATTCGTTTTGTGTGAGTTTCTATTTTGAACTGAGTAGCTTTTTCATGGCAGTCATACTCTAGGATGTTTGTCAGACGTTCGCGAGAGGTGGCGCAGTAGAAAAAACTTTAGGATGTAATTTGTGTTTTTCCGGGGATCGAACCTGGGATCCCTCGCACAGTAGTCCAGCACACTAACCACTGCGCTACTGCGCCCTGTTCAAAAATTCCGGTCAAAAATATTTGAATTAAATTATTGGTTTCGAATTTAGTATACTAGGTCGAAATAAAAACTATAACAAAGTAGAAACGTAGCGTACTTTTTAAACAATATTCTAAAAATCAAGTTGTCTAGTTGAAAGGTAAGTGACATGTGTTGGAAAATTCGAACTCAATATTCGATTTTATATTATTTTAACTCAAATAAGAAGTTGCACAAGAATAAAAAGGGTGAGAAACATGGAGGAGAAGATACAGCCGTGAACTCTATAAGCTATACCAAGATGTGAATGTAGTCAAAAAAGCCAAAACACTTCGACTACATATTGGCTCGGCCACATCGATCGAATGGACAATAATGCTCCAGCTAAGAGGATCATCGAATTCCAAGGAAGACCGAACCTCCGTTTCAAAGACCAAGCCATTGCAGATGCCAGAGCGCTAGGTCTCGACAACTGGAAGCAGCGTCCCCGAGACTCTTCACGGGTCGGGAGCCCGATAAGTAAGTAAAAAACAGTAGGTATTCAAACGTACATTTTCATAGTCAAACAGTTAAACAAACGCGTGCTCGAAAATTGAGGAAAAACTTTTAAATTAAAAATTTTTCGACTTTAGTAGATTTAGTAAAAAAACGTTTAAGGAAGATGATGAGTATTTCTGCCAATCAACAATATTGTAAAAATTAATTTCAATATTTTTTAATGAACAGATTTGAAAAAAGCGAACTACATATCTTAGGTACTATCTGAACCCCCGCCAGCTTCGCCAGGCCTTTTTTGTTTTTATACTCTCCACAGGAAGGTATATTCACTTCGCCATTACGTTTGTAACGCCAAGAAGGATTCACCGGAGACCGTATAAAGTATATATATTCTGAATCAGGATCACATTCTGAATCGATTTAGCCATGTCCGTCTGTCTGTCTGTCTGTCTGTCTGTCTTTTGAAAGCACGATAGCGTCCAAAGGAATTGACTTAGGCAACTGACATTTTCTGAGAGGTCTTATATTTATGGCCTTCAAGTTTGTATTAAAAATGGTCCATGTCGGTCAAGTAGTTCTGTTACCTCCCATACAAAGCCAATATTTGAGCCATATATCTCTGTCTGTTGAAAGCACGATAGCGTCCGAACGAATCGGCTTAGGTGAATGAAATTTTGTGAGAGGACTTCTCTTAACCGTCGTCAGGTTGGTATTGAAAATTGTCTATGTCGGTAAAGTAGTTCTGCTACCTACCATACAAAACTAATATTAGACACATAATAACTCGCATGGCAAACATTTTGCATGACTTTTATGCAGTGGAGGGTATCAAAGTATCGGCCAGGCCGATGATAACACTTTTACTTGTTTTAATTATTTTTTTTCTTATGGTGGTGCCACGTCTCTTTGTCCAACTTTGACCAATCTTCACAGGAGCGCTATAGGACCAATACCTAGCCAATACCTAAGATAATCTGCAAGTTTGAACTAAATCGATTCTGTGGTTTTCGAAATATGTATACGATTTTCAATGTTGTTTTGTAAGGGAGGTGCCACGCCCTTTTTCCAATTTTGACTAAACTTTACAGGAGCACTTCAGGGCATATACCTAAGATTATCTGTAAGTTTCGAGATATACGATTTTGAATGATTTTTTTTTGTATGGGATGTGCCACGCCCCTTTGTCCGATTTTGAATTTGTGACGACTTAAGTTGAGATTACTGTCAAAGATCACACCAAGATCATTAAAGTAATCAAAACATTTAATAAATTCGATTTGAAGAAAGAAAAAAAAGGCAGCTTCAGGGTTCTGTACTTTATTCCAAATACAAACTGATAGGTCTTGCCTCGTTGAGTGTTAATACCAGAAGAACGATTTTCGGTTAGTATTAGGCCCGATGCACACGGAGCAACTGAAAAAAAAACTGATCAGCGACGCTAATTGGCAACTGGTTTGCTTTTAGTCATACCCTGTGTAATCAAATGAGACGACTCACACGACGCTATTGGTTGAAAAGTCGTTTGCAATCCACAAAAACGAGTTTCTAGCCAGTCGTCTGTTGATTTGCATGTCGCATTACCTATTGCTTTCAGTTTCTAGTTTTTCGAAGATGAGCGAACAACAGACCAACCATCAGTTGCTGGAGTTTGAAAAACATGACTACACTGAACGAACTAGAGATTTTGATTGGTGATGACTGATGAGTTTCCTCGCGTGTAGCCTGAAACTGGTCTGAAACCCGAGTTGTCAACCGGTTTAGTTTTTTTTCCATTTGCTCCTTGTGCATTAGCCCTTAGAGGAAAAAGGAGATAAGAAATGGTGTGTGTCTGGAAGTCGGTAAAGCGACCTCTTACAATGAAATTAAAGATACGATGCTCGGATGTAAATACTCTAGCAAAATGTGTTTGTTAGTAATGAGTTTTCACTCGAACAGTAGTATTTTTTGCATTCCGAAAGTGTTACTGAAATATTGAGTACCAATTTAAAAGTGAAACGAAAAGCAATTTCGAATAGGATAGATTTTCGGAACAAAATAGTGTTCCCAGTATCCAAGTCTGGGAATTTTTCCAATGTAACGAACTTGGCAAACTGCTGAGACACTTCTAAAGAAAATATTTTGACTGCTTGAAAATACGACAACTTATATGCTCCAATAGGCTAAATTACACTTTGGCTATATTAGAAAGGTTATGGAATACCAGCCCCAAAATTGCGGTCTCCCGCAGATCATACAGCGCAGTATATGGCCCTTATTGTGATTGTCGATCAGCGATCGTCACGACAATTGTCGACTGCGTCGATTGATTTTAGCTATTCGTACGCACAAAACTTTTTCACTTCCAAGAGAAAGCATCGATCAGACATTTGTAATCGACTACAAGCGACTGTCAAATCGACAAATATCGATCGCAATCGACAATCACATTTCTCGATCGATCGATAGTTGTCGATCAACGATTAACTATCGATACTCACAATAGGGACCTATCATTTTTTAACGAGTGGTCAAGATGAAGTGCTTCTATTGACAGGGGCGACCCTGAACTTGGAAAAAGTAGCTTTAGTTATTTGGGGGTAAAATAACAAAGTTGGAATTTAAACTCTTTTACCAAAGGGCCCCGCAAAGTGCTACAGTCCGGAGTGGACATGAGCCTCAACCAATGCGCCTCTTTAATTATCGTGATCTTTGGTTAACGTCCCCTTCCAATTGTGCGCTCTAAGGCGAGATCTTCTTTGACTGCTTCGTCCATTCGGGTTGGAATAGAAGACTCTTCCGGGCGGAGCGTTGAAGTCCATTCGCTCTACATGCTTTTGCCATCTAAGTCGACGGATACGTCCTTTATTCACCAAGTCGAATAAAGAATTCGCTTTCTAAATCTCCTTCTTCAAAGACCCTCAATGGTATTTAGTTGTAGTCAATAATTATTGCACAGTATATTGTTGTAAGATACTTTCGGAAGTAGCCATTCTTTTGTGGGAAAAGCTGTATATACGAGTATATTAGAAAAGTCTTAAAAATCATATAATTTTTATTTGAATTGTATAAGATAAAACTAAAACACGTAATAAAATTCAGAAATATTCGAAAACTCTCTAACGTTTCAGCCATTCCATTGTGTGATGTCTCATTGTGGGTATTTTTCATATACAAGAACCAGTTCTCAGGACAAATCCAAAAGAAAAACATTTTTCCCCTTCTTCGTATAAGCGTTGAATTAAAGCATCCTTATCGAAATAATTTTCTTGTCCATGTTCAACTACAATAATGCCCTCGACTACAGGACCTCATTTAATACGGAACATGCCTCCACTCATTGGAGTAGAAGTATTATAATATCTCACATCCTCATGCCGATAACAAAAGACATCATCTAAACGCCTCTGTCTACATTTATGTATGTATACGAACCTAATTTTAGATTACAAACATAATTTTGCATACTAATCCATGCAAATTGCTACAAAATAGGAAAAGTTTCCTTTCCCTTAATCCATCATAGAGTGTGACCTCTTGCTCAGTGTACCACCTACCCGCACCTAAAACTCTGCAGTCTGCGTGCATGAACGCAAAACATTAGCCCTCTCTTAATGGCTAAGACTAAAAATATACATATACATGTATTTTAACATCGCATCGTCGGTCGGTCGGTCGGTCGGACAGAGCCGTTATCGTCGCATTTTATGGGATGGACTGCTTTATCATGAGTGCGAGCGAAGCGAGGAACTCCGACATTCCAGCGGAAATCAATTTGCATATTTTGATAGTTTTTCTTTCCGGTCCGTGTCGGGGATGATTTGAGAATTTATGGACGCGGCTCTTAGAATTTCGTCTTCCGAAAAGTCAGCCTTGAGGCATAAATTCATTTCGTATTATAGTATATGAAACTATATAGTGCTGGGTGTCCTTTTTCTTTTCTATACTGGAAATGGCAATTGGAATGGAATTTGTTTTATAAATGGTTATCACATGAAATGCGAATAGGAAATTTGTTAGCTTTCTATATATGCAAGCCGAAAGAAGCGAAAGACAAGAAGGTCAAACGACATAACAGGATGACTGAGTAAATTCCTGAAGGATAACCTATTCAAATGCAAATTTCAACTCATAAATCAGAGATATGATATAATTTAACATTTGTTACCGTAATCATGATTTTTTTTTGTTTATATAAAGGACTCAGAGTTCGAATAATATCGATGGGTTTGGGTGATTTCACTCATAAAGATAATGGGAACACGGAACATGTCGAGCAGAAAGGACTTTCATGATTTAATAAATAATGAAATTGTTTGTACAATAACTCATATATTAAGGCGCGTTGGCGTTTGCGAATTATTAAATCTATGTCATAATAAATCTGTTTGTCTGTTTGTATTCGGCATTAATGCCTTATGGCATCATGTTAAAACTACTCACCCGATCCGTATGGATTTCTGAGACAAAATATAGAACTTAATGGAGCAACACTTTTTTTCGTGGCATTTTAATGGCTTTTTTGGGGCATTGTTAAAGAGTTTTCGGTGCTTTTTGGGTACATTTTTCCTTTTTTATGTTTTCTGTGCGTTTTTATGCATTTATTGGATTTTTCCTTAACAATTATGAAAGCTTAAGCTGTAACATTTTGGAACATTTATGTGCAGTGTCCTGATAGACAAAACCATAATTTAAGCAGTACAATTCGTGGGCGGCTACAAACCCGGGCGGGTGCAGCTAGTTAATATGTACAAACACTTCATTATTCAAACATGATGATGATGATGATGGTGTATATTTGCATGTAACTCTAATCAGCCCAATCATCACTTCAGATTGTCAATGAGTTGGGGTGGCTCAACGAAAAGAATATGGTCACTACACTATCCCGGGTCGGTCTGCTACTAAGGTAATAAGATCTTGTTAGGTTTTCCTTAAAATATGTTACGATAAGCTTTAACTTTACATTTGGCCAAACATGTTTTCATTACAGATATTCTGGGTGATCACAGAATCCGTCGTATTCGGAATTTTGTAGCAAACATTTCCACTACGACGGATTAAATTCGTAGCAAAAATGTCCACTACGACGGATTCTGTGATAGTTCTTTCGGGGTTCGTAGCAAAATTCCGAATACGACGGATTCTGTGATCACCCAGATTGTCTTCGCCGAAGTCCTGACATACAATTTTTAACTTTCTCGTATACGTAGTATCTAAGAGAAAGATATTGTTTTCGTACAAAATTTCGAACTCGAGATTTTCATCAATGATATTACGATGATAGGGGAACTCAAAAAAGTGGGTCTCGTCCGTCCGTATGTCTGTCTGTCCCACCCCTGGGGAATCTAAACGCTTGGACGGATTTGCTTCAAACTTCGCTTAAATCCATAGTAATACCACTTGCTCAGTTTTGAGCTAAACAGTTGCAAAACAGTGTTTATAAACATTTTACGAAATATTAAACAATTAAGATTTTTTTGAAAACGGCTCTAACGATTTGAACCGAAATTGATCTTTGAGTTTGTGTAGGCATGCTTAACATGACTGCATACCCAGTTTTTCGCTGAAAAGTCCAGCAACGACAGTTTTGAAAATTGGCTTTTTCTCGAAAACGGTAAAAAAAAATTTAAAAAAAAAATATTTTTAAGGTACTATTCTCATTTCTAACTTGATAGCAAACTCAGTTTTTCCCTAAAAAGACTACGTCCTTTGATATCCACCCAAATCCCTAATAAAAGTACTTTAAAAAACTGCTCATATCTCAAAAACGCCATTTTCGATTATGATAAAAATGTTACTTTCAGGTAATGCTTAATTCCATAGTAATACCACTGGCTCAGTTTTGAGCTAAACAGTTGAAAAATAGTGTTTTTTGAACCATGAATGCGTCCTTCCCAATCGCTAAACACGGCACTTTAAAAACTGCTCATATCTCGAAAACACCATTTTCGATTTGGATGAAAATATATCTGCTAGGTAATGTTTATATCCTGAAGAATATGTCGTACTCAGTTTTCAGCTAAACAGTTTAATAACAGTGCTTTTCGAATCCAAATTGTAACATTTGTCAGCATAATTTTACAAAAAACCGCTCTAACGATTTTGATCAAATACATATTTAAGACAACATAATCATTCTAAACATGATCACGTACATAGTTTTTCTCAGAAAAGTCTAATATTGCCGTATTATGAATATTGATCAAAAATGACTACCCTATTCACACACGGTATATTTTTGTAAAGTCCAAAACTTCAGTACATATAGCAATATAATTTGAAATTCATCGCCTACTTGCCTCCTTCAAGTGTCAGTTCGGGGTAAAATTTGAAAGTAATAAAGTGTTCTAGTTAATACGTATAAGTTTATGTTTATGTAGTATGCATTTACGGTATTAATTACACCTTGAGTGGGTATGATTTTAAACGTAAAATTTGTTGAAATGACTCTAAGATTCTGCGAGATTCGCAATAAACGAGAAAGTTACGTGCGACCCAGTCGTGCACATTTTTTTTTTGCAATCCCATATGGGTTTAGCAAATTTTATATACAAATACGCAATCCTATATAGGATTCGTTAGCCCAGATAATCATCGGGGCTTATGCCTTAAGCCCAGATAAAAACTGTGCTACCAATCTACGATTGTTTCAAATGTTATCGAATGTGTCATAAATGACACTTTTTTTACAACCAAAATTAATAGGGGAGACTGGGGCACCTTTGAAAGTGAGGCCCTTTTGAACATTATTAATAAGACAACATTTAACAAATATTTAAAAGTACATTAGGTATTTACCAAAATTTAAACTTGGTACAAAATACTTGGAAGTGTGAAATTGTATATTTTAATTTTTCTATTTGTAAAGAATCATTCACATGGGAGCGAACGAACGAATTTATTTGTTTGTTGATTTGTTTGTTCGCAAAACCATTTTTTATGCATTTATAAACAGAAAATTGCACATTTTATTATTACAAGTTTAGGTAATAAACAGTTTAGGTAAATAACGAAATTTCGAATTCCAAACTTTTTGCCGCGAATTGTCAAAGTTTATTCGCAATCCAAATCATTTTATTCGCGTTCCACAAACTAGCGAATAATAAATTCGCTCGAACTTAACCTCAAATGAGAAATTGCTGGTAGAAACTGATGACTGAAATTCGCGAACTGCTGTGATCAAGAAAAGTGTTCATGTGAATGGACTGTCAAAACTTGCAAATATTCGAAATTACAAAGCTTGTAGTAGCTAATTACCTGCCAAAAGCAATTACAGATACAAACTTAACTACCGTTCAAAAGTGCCCCAGCCTGTCCAGTAACGCATATTTTGCTAATTGACGAAGCCGTTTAACATAAATGCGATTCATCGCTGAAGATGATTTTGCGATGAATTTTTTCTACTTGCGACCATTGACTCGGAATTTCGGTAGTAAATTTTAATTATTTGTAAACGTTTTTCTTTCATGTACTTTACCATGATGAAAATGTTAATTTTACTAAATATTTTGACATTGACAGCTAGCTAATCGGGTGCCGTCACACTGAAAGCTTGAAGTTATCAAGTCGCTGTCAGGTGCTGACAGCTATACTATCTCGTGGAAGCTAGAACAGATGCTTCCAAATATCTTGAAGATTTTCTAGGCAAACCTTATCTCTAAAGTATTAGCCATAGGAGAGCAATGAATCAATACGAAGAACTGTATTATAGACCTTAGTAGCCCAAAATGAATGAGTATGTCGACCAAAAACTACATGGAAAAGGAAGAGTTACGGTAATTGTACAAGCAGGCGAGCAGAGTCATATGCGGCCACATGCCAAACACAATGGCGCATTAAATTCACTTAATGTCACCTCAAAAAATTAAGATGGCTAAATTTGATATACATACTAGCTGGATCCGTGCTAGTTTGTCCGCTCGCACAAAATTATATTTGGTTCATTTAAAATTACACTTGTTTTGTTTTTGTTTGCCCTGTCGCACGATCGCAAAAGTATAAACATCCACTTGTAGCAAGGTATATATGTGTGTGTATAGGTAGGTATATATTTTCACTTCAAAAAATACATTTTGTCTAAAAACTGTTCCTAAGGACGTGGCTATAAACGACATAGCCTATAGCCTTCTCACAGTCCTAAGAAACATTTTAAAAAAAGTTTCATCGAAATCTGTCAAGTAGTTTTCGAGTTTTTAACAGCCAAAGAAAATTCCTACAGTTTTATTATATGTATAGATTTGCAAAATTTTAATCTCCAGTGACTGTAATAGACACATGCCAGTCAACAACGAAGAGGTGACATAAAGGGTTTGCGGTTAGAATGGCTTTCATTGCATGTGGTTCAGTGCACTCACATGACTTTTCTTCTGCCAGCCAACAAATAAACTTTTCTGAATCCATATCCGCCTTTACTTTCTCTTTGTTGTAAATCAACCGAAAACCGACATAACCAGCTTCGCCTACTCCCATAAGTTAAGTTGTTCAATTCGTATGCCTAACCTTGACCATTCCATCAATGTCGTCAACTTTAACGAGCTCTTGTATGCTGTTTTCTCTATTTTCCAACTACAACTACATAATATCCTTAGTCCCAAATGAATCCATCAAACAAAACCAGCTCGAATCATAAAACTTTGCTCTCTCGAGTCGTCATCCGAAAACCACCCCGAAAAGGAAACCACACGACAATGTACATATCCTTTTTACTTGATTTTTAGTTTTTGGCCATATTTTCATGTTCCTTTCTAAAAATCCATGCATTTTTTTTGCATTTAATTCTTGGCTCACTCCCCAACAGAAAATATACCGTTAAATACCGAAAAGAGTTAAAAAAAAGGACCATCATCAGCAAACGAAAATATACTTGCACAAGACCCCAATTCGTTTTGGCAAAGTTTGCCATTTGACATTTTGTGTGCAGAGCCTGCCTGCACATGCAGTTAGCATGAACAACACTCCTTTGGTTGGAGGACGACTTGGGCATCACTAGTGTGCCTTATGCTTATGTGGAAGGAAGCAATGAATTGGGTAAAAGGTCTGGCAGGATGCATAGCGGCGCGGCGGCGTGGTCTCAACAGTGGTGGTGATTTATGTCATTCACCCATGGGCCATGGATTCGAAGGAAATATTTCGAGTGTCTTTGGCTTGTAGGACATACAAAAAATTAAAACAAACACACAAACACATACTGACATATTAGAGGCGCAGAGGGTTTACAGTAACTATCGATTCGGAAATTTGTTGGCAGGCACAAGCGGTGATCCAATTCCTTGATAGGTTTCATCGTCCGTACAATTTTTTGGTCGTATTTTAGTTAGTGTCCTTTTTCAGTTTTGTATGGTTTTGTCCTTAACTGCTTTCGGATATTGGATTTAAAATGTTTTTGGCAAGACCGGGTGTATGAGAAGGGGTGACGGTTTTTTATTGTAAACTTTTCAGGTGAATAACTTTGGGCCGAATGTTTGCTTTTCTTTTCAATTAAGAGTTTTACAAACTTTCCAAAGTTTTCTAGGGTGGTAAATGTCATATGGTATTGAAGATTGTAGTAAAAGGTTGACTGGAGGAGACTCATGTAATAGTCCACTGTCTGACTGCATCTGAACCTTTTAACTGTTTCAGCAGGATTTTAGAGGTTAAAGTAACTCTGACCGAGGGCAAATATTCGCAGCAGGTCGAGTTAGCCAAATAATGTTTGCTTTGGATACAATACAGTTTTTTCGAAGCGCAGTAGAGATAACATGATGGAATAAGTTACTTGATGTTTAATGATGACACTTTTGAAATGCAAATAAAGTACTAAACAATTTGCTTCAAATGTACTAGATGTTGAGGAGTCTGACAGTAAGTAGTTAGTATGAACCTTTTAATGTACATAGGATTGTTACCTGAAGACTGGAAATAGGTAGATACTTTAAGGGTTGATGCTATTTTCTTGGAATAAATTTATTTAATTATCACTGTCGAAGTTGCATGCTTATATGAGTATCTCCTGCATCCAACTGATGCCTATACTTCCCATGTCCTGAAGAAGTTATAAATCCTCTGATTAACTCACCCTATTTACTATTCGTTCATGATCTAAGAAGGTTTTGAAATCTACAGAAAATGGGATGAGGAAACATTTTTATCGTTGGTTGGTTGGAAACGGTCCTCTATGAGGTGCAATTAGTTGTAGGTTAAATGCGCTAGAAACGACAAAATGATTCATACTGTCGGCTCCTAGAACCAATTTCTATGTTTTATGAACTGAAAATGCTCGAAATGCAATAGTTATTAAGATCGCTGAGATTGTGAAAAAGGTGTTGACCTTGTGTGGCCTTCGTATATTGGGCACTTATTTTATGACGAAAAATCTCGTTATCTTTCTTCAGAACCGTATTTACCTCAAAGCAGTCAGCAGCGGCTAGTCTTCGGTATTTAAGGTGTTGTAATATTCGAAAGTTAAAAGAAGCTGCGTCATGAATAGCTCACAGGCTACATGCTTACAGAAACTGGGCGCTTATTCCCAAATGCGCGGCGGATCGCTTTTCATGGCGGATTGGTATTTTTGTATTTCCAAAAGCTGTCAAAAGCAATAGCTATTCAGGTGACGGAGTGCTGGCGGATTTATTGCCAGTAATCCTCACAATAGCTATCGCTTTTGAATGGATCGAATCGCTTTTGGAAATATAAAAATACCAATCCGCCATGAAAAGCGATCCGCCGCGCATTTTGGAATATCCCCCTGGCTTTGATATCGGGCAAATCAGAAAGGGCGCAACGAGATAGTAAAGTGCTAAGAAATTGGTCCTACTCCCATTTTCTGTATGTAAAATAAAAAAATAACAAAAATAGCGTGAACGGAGTCTTCCTTTTTCCACTCTTGAGAGTCGTGCTGGTTTGGTCGCAAGTAGTTATATACCGACGATGTCGATTGAAAGAAGGTGACGTATGGTATGAAGTGCTAGCTTAGGTTAAAAAGGGGTATGAGAGAGAGGTCTCAAAAGGCACTAGGCACCATCAGAGTCCATCGCGATCCCTACGGGGAACCAATTTCAGTGAGTTACAATGGAAAAACACTTACCCTTGAGAAAGCTCTAATTTCCCTGCAAGTGCATAGTACTTAGTCCCTTATAGTTGGTATTGTCTGTATTGTATTATCTCCTCTAAATGTTGGAAGAAGTACCTGGCCCAGATATTTACTTCTACTGCGACATATTGCCCCACATTCACACTGTATATGTGTTATATTCTTTTCGGATTGCAGAATCTGCAAGTGTCCGAGTCTGCCAGTCTGAGCCTTTTGGCATCTTTTCTAAGAAGACAGTGCCCAGTGTGCCCAGACAGTATTCCATGCCTAGTATAAGGATTTTCATAGATCTTTTGAATTGCGGCCAAAGTGTCTTGAATACTGCGTGACCGGTGAGGCCTGCCCACTTCCTGGTTGGCTTCCTTAGTTATTTTATTCCTAATAGCGCCCCTTTATTATGGCTGTGTCCCACAGTACGCGCTATATCCCTTCCAGATATGGATCTCATCCGCATTAGCTCTGCCGCTTTCAGGTTCCAGCTCAAGTGCCTTCCTCTATTTTTGAGCCGTCTGAAGTAGCCGTATCGCACTGTTCCCACAGTGCTGCTGTTGGAGTGACTTCCAGTGCCCTCGTGATGCCACTTGTTGAGGTTTTTCCATTTATTCGAAGTTGGTAGGTACTCTCTCTAGGAGAGGTCACTTATATCTACACCATTATATTGGACGCACACCTCCATGCGATGTTCCAAATTTTCGATGACGCTGAGGCATAATTAAGGTTCTATGTCGTTAATGTGCCGAATTATCTCATTCTTTAGCTCTTGAATTGTTGCTGGCTTATGGACGTAGACCTTTTCTTTCAAATAACCCCAAAGAAAGAAGTCCAACGGTGTCAAATCGCATGATCATGGTGGCCAATTAACATCGCCACGACGTGAGATAACACTGCCATTGAATTTCTCCCGCAAAAGAGCCATTGTTTCGTTAGCTGTGTGGCAAGTGGCACCGTCCTGTTGAAACCACATATCGTCCACATCCATATCGTCCAATTGGGGCCATAAAAAGTTCGTTATCATCTCACGATAGCGAACACCATTCAGAGTAACTGTTGAGTTGAGATGGCAATATTTTCTGCAGTGTACGAGCTGTACGAGCATGCACTGGTGTTTTCACATCTCCTACAGACCTGGTTTGCTAAAATTTTTGTACGATTTTTCCGATTGTACGCACATTTGGACGATTAAATTGACCGAAAAAATCACGAAATCACGATATGCATTTTGATTTGAACGCCCATTTTCATAATAAGCCTGAATAACTTTAACGCGTTGCTCGATTTGTGTATCTTTCCATGGTTCAAATTGAGTTAGTCTGAAATTGAGAAATGTCAAATGAAATGCAGAAAAAAACTTGACGTTTAGGTGTAGGGAATGTCAATGAACTGGGAGTCAAATATTCATCGCTAATCCGGTCATGTGAGTTGTGTTATTAAAACACCTCACAAGCATACTAAGTCAGACAGTTGAGTTCTAAAGTGTGTTTTTCTCAGAGGTTTGGTTTTTATGTAGGTACATTTTTTATGTAAATTTATTTCTAAAATCGTAACTCATGTACAACAATTGGGGCTATGCTCATCCACTTTGTGAAAGAAAGGCCAAACAAGTTAGTTTCCAAATTTTGCAAAGTGTTTCCGTCCACTCCACTCAGAGCGTATTCGGGTCTCTCAAAATTGGTTAGCCCAATATTGTTAAGGAAGTCGTAAGTAACCGACTAAAATGCGGGTGGTGGTTATTTATTCCATCGTTAATTAGCATGTATAGATACTGAGTCGGTAGCCAGCCAACACCAACATCACACCTGTTAAATTGCAAATCCAATTACAACTCTATGATGCCCAAATTTGCGCTCACAAATCACTTATACCAAGGTCACACTTATACCATGTTTAAGAACCTCAAACTATTATGTTATTTTGAAAGCATTAAACACAAACGCAGACAACACTCGCAGGATAGCCATAGCACTCCACTCCCTAGCTCTATACGAAATGGAAAATAACAAATTATCCCCAAGTGCATTAAATGGATGACGTGCTACGTGCAGTGTATTTTCGTGGCCCACAGAGCGGTCACGTAATTTAATTCTCTTCGCTTCTAACTGACTGACTAATGGTTGAATACCAAGTTGATGGCGCCACTAGAGAATGCGAAAACATCTTTAGGGGCTAGACAACCTATATAGGATACTAACTAACTGACAGCTTTGCTACCGCTTCGGTTGGTGTTGTTAACTGATTACGTGTATCGCACAGAAGCATATAAATTAAATACTCGTAAGTCGTAATTATAAGTAAAACAAAAACGGAACCCAAAACTACGGTCTTGTAACTGAGAGCCACGAGACACCGACGACTGTTAGATTAAATGAAAATGTTGCATGTCCGTGTCCGCATTATCGGTTGTATTTTGTTTTCTATAATGAAGTTCCCAACATGGGGCACAATTTCGGGGTGTGTTTTGTTTTGAGGGGTGGCTCTGCCATTTATTATCCGTAATGGTGTTTGCAATTTTGATTTTCTACACACTACTGATAAAGGTGTTCTATTTCAAATCGATATAATTAGAAATCTAGGGTCGATTGTTATATGGACATGGACAATTTATTTGTAATTGATTTATTATAGTTAGCCCCTCCTTGACTAGAGCCTGCGTTTAGTTACTTTATAGGACTTAAGTATTGAAGACCTATCGTTTTTCTATGATTTTTTCATAACTATCGATTCACTTCTGAGCACTTAAATCATTAGATCTTATTTATGTAGGCAGCTTTACCTTTTCTCAAACTTTAATTATTTTTAAATAAATTTTAAATATCTGACGTGGTAGCAATTATAGCAATTAGGCTGCACTTTACAGTTGTTTTTTTTACATAGCCAGACAATATATTCTTATATGCGATGTTAGGGAGCGTGATGTGCTTGTACGTGGCACAGTTTAGAAGGTCTCCCTTCTTGTGGTATGTACAATCAATGTTGTCCAAAGCAAGCGAAACAAAACACACGTTCTTGTTTTGAAGTGTTTCGGTTGTGGTTTTCGAAAATAGATGGCAACACACACCGAATTCAACAAAACTGTTTCGAACCAACGCAATGACGTTGTCGATAATTGCCTACTTTCTTATGGCGCAACATACATCAAATGAAACGAAACGTAAAAAACAAAGCAAAGCAGAAAAACGTGTTTTGTTGCCGATAGCTGATTTGTTGTATTTGTAAAACATTTTGTTTTTTAACATTATTTTTCGCTTCAAAAACTTTCGAATCAAAAACGTTTTTCCTGATCCAGTGTGTTTTCAGCCTTAGTAAGACTTTTTATACCCTCCACAGGGAAGGTTTATAATATACTAGCCATGCCCGCGGCTTCCCCGCCGGTTTATGAGTATAATGGCAAGCTAAGCGTATAGTAAGATCGATATAGAAAAAGGTGCATCCCCTTTTTAAAAAACGATGAATGAGGCATGCAATAGTTTTGACTTATCTATGAATACACAAACTTTCAAGTTCACACGGCTAACGGCTCATGAGACCCCCCTTATCCCCGGTGACCCCTTTAGTCCTCACCAATTCTCACCCGCCCTACAGCCTAACTTGGCCACACATCTATAAATCAGGAAAAAAAAATCATGAAAATCGGACGAATTGTTCTCGAGTTATGGAGGGACGAACAGACATTTTATAAAATAGTATAAAAGGGACCAACAGGCATTGTATAAAATGGCGTGGGAATTCTTATGACAAAACACTGACAGCCCTTACTTCATTTTGGTCGGGTGGACGGAAATCTTGACTGTATCGTCCAGATGGAAAGGTTTGTCCCGCCTGACATCGAAATTTCGGTCATCTGCGCCGTTTAACAGTCGAAAGGAGTGGTCTTTTCATATCCTTCATACACCAACTTTGACTCTACTAGACAGTTTCCTTGCTCATCCCAAGTGATTTTCACGTGGTCTTCTCTATTTCCTTCGGTTATCAGATTTTTGATAAAGCGATAATGCACAGCTTCTCTATCTACTTCATTTTTCAAATGCATTTGATCACAAAATCATTTACTGGATTTTAAGATTAGCTTTGTTTTAATTTGCTTTCTATGAATCCCAAACTCCCAAAAACTAAGATTCACATAAAGAAATGCTTAGGAGAAAGCAGGTCTAGCCAGTTTTGCCAACTATTTTTTTTTAATAATATTAGAGCTTATTAGAAGCTTTTTATCTGATATATTTCAGACAGCTCTTACTTTCAGCTTTAGCTGAAGGCGAAAAGCGGTTAATTCTACGGCTTGCCTCAAATTTGGAATGGAGTATCAGCCAGAATAGCAATATTCGAAGGACAATACGAAAAAGTGGTACTATACAGAGAAATAAACTTAAAAAGAAACTCGTTTTGAGGCAATTACACAAAGAACATCGAATTTTGCAAGAGAACATGTCGCTTGGAGCAATGAATGGAAACGCGTTGTCTTTTCGGATAAAAAAAATGTTTAACCTTGACGGCCCCGATGGTTACAACTTTTAATTCCATGAACTAAGAAAGGAGGAGCTTATTTTAGCAAGACATCACAGCCGTACATCAGGTGTAATGGTGTGGGGAGCTATTACCTACTATGGCACCATCGAGTTGGAGATTTTGTCCACAACAATAAACGGAAACAACTACAAATGTTTTCTGGAACAGTCATTTTCAAATGTGAAAAACATTTTCGGAGTCCTGCCTTGGATATTCCAACAAGACAATGCCCCTATCCACTCTTCCAGGGTTGTTAGAAGTTGAATTCAACCAGAAGACGTGGAACTTTTGTCATGGCCGCCCTATTCACCAGACTTAAACATAATCGAAAATGTTTGGGCATGCATAACCATGGGCATAACCATCGTAAATAGTCCAGTCATTTTAGCAGGGGTAAATCTCGGAATGAGAGATAATAAGCTGAATTTTGATATATACCTTAATTTTGGCTTTCTAAAAGTCGTCTCAAAAGTCTTAAAAATCTCGTGTCTGCGTCGTAAGTTATTCAAGGTCAAAGGTCAACAAAATCAATTTTTCGCGATTATCTCAGTTTCTATTGCTCCAATGATGTTAACATCTACTAAAAAACTGTGGAGCAAAAAATTTGCAACAAATTTTGTTGTAACCATTTTTTTATGCGCTCAACCGTTTTTGAGATAGAGGGCGGTGAGCACGCAAAGCTCAGCCATATGTGGTAAATTTTACTTTACTTTAAAGATGGTGGCGCATCTTTTTAAACGCTTTTCAGGTAGTTCATTGCTTGATCTTGGGAAATTCCAGCCGTAGTTTTTTATTTACCCTTTAATTTTATGACTTACTGTTTGGAAAATATGTACCTGTTCACAGGTGGCAAAAGTTTCCGGCTACAAAATTTCCAACAGGGTAAAGAGTGGGCGCAGTAGCGCAGTGGTTAGTGTGCTGGACTACTGTGCGAGGGATCCCAGGTTCAATCCCCGGAAAAGCACAAATTACATCTTAAGGTTTTTTCTACTGCGCCACCTCTCGCGATCGTCTGACAAACATCCGAAAGTATGACTGTCCCGAAAAAAGCTTCTTAATTCAGCCGTTCGGGATCGGCATAAAAAAAAATTGTAGGTCCCTTCCATTCGTCCCAAAAATGAAACTCACACATGATTGGTTGCGAGAAGCTAGGCCTAAGCCTAGGTCACCCGTCTGTTGCGCTACCTATTTATTTTTATTTATAAAGAGTGAAAATCGATTGCAAAATGTATGGCCTCAGTGATCGCCTGTGTAGATGATAAGTGTAAAGATCGTTACTGTTAAGTGGAGGTCTGATATATTTATTTTCTTGTTCAATATAGCTACTTAGCGAATGAAATTGACAAAATCCCAGCACTTTTCTTATGGCCGGAAATACCTTTGCTGACTGCATGAAATCACACAAAGAACGCTCCGTGAATTCCTTTTTACAGCAGTCGTACTTTTTCAGTGCATTCATTTTCTACCTACACATTTTCGTAGAATGTACCTACCCCAAAGGCGGAATTATTTTCATGGATTGTCAGGTTGACATGTGTACATACCTAAACTCAATTTCCTCATCAATCAACCCTTTTCACACCGTGCATTATCTTCAAACCAAAAGCTAACTTTCAAGCAAAATCAATTAAGCCAACTTTTCGAGTGCAAGTACCTAAGGCATTTCAGCCCCTCCATTGCACAAAGTGCTATCCAGCAGAAAATTGTACAAAAAAGTGTTAACCTTCTCGTCGCTCCTTGGTGTTCCGAAAATTAATTTGCAAACTTTTTTCCATTAGACAAGCAAGAGTCCATTAGGCAAAGGAAAAACTTTACCCTATACCTACTACAAGAAGACGGAAATTGGTTTCGCCGCCCCCAAAACAACACCTATATACCTGACACCTTTCAGGTAAAACATCCTCAAGTAGATGAAAGATCCAACTTTCAATATCCGCACTCATATATCACAAAGGACTCGTTCTACACAAACTGGAAAAAAAAATTATAAGCAAAACCTAATAAAACGAAGAAAGTGCAAGTTTATCCATGTCACCTATGAGTCCCCCCACCGCTCCTTATCGACCAACCCTTGGCTATTCTCTTTGGCTTTTATCAATTTTTCGTCTATAGGAGAACCATTCACTGCAGGATACGTTAGAGTATGCATGTGTATGGAGCAACAGAAAAAAAAAATGAAACTATTGAACACAACCGTACAAACAACAACCGCAAAAAAATGCGCAACACTGACAGCGCAATGCTGTCTTGCAGACAACAGGGGTATCCGTACCGTATACTATGTTGTTGCAGGCAAAATTAGCAGTAAAACCATTGGCATTGGTACTCTCGTATAAAGACCGGCAACCAGCAGTAACTTAGCGCTATTGCTGCCGCATCCTCAACACAATACACTCTGGATTGCAGAGTAGATTGGCCAAAAGTCTCTGACAGTGGTCATGACACAGCACACCACCAGTCAGCTGGAGTCAGAGTGAAATGGTGGCTACAGCCAGCACCAGCACCAACAGAACTTTGACGGAAGAAGGTAGAAGTATGCAGAATATTTTGTCATAACTGAGTGACTGCCTTTGTTCGGGTCGAGGCAGGCATTGTACTGCATGCTGAGTTGAATCCTTCGCTTGTTTTTTTTTTTTTTTGTTTTATTTTCCTTGGGGTTGCCTCTATATTTATGTATGTATATTTTTCGGAGGGCAACTAAAGCAAACAGTATTGTGTGGAGGGCTTTTAGGTGCTTGGCGGATCATGGCAAGTGGTGAGAGGTGTCACTGCGGGCAATTCTCTCTGCGGTAGAAAATATATTTCACTGGGGGTATTATGTGGCATGGCAGGGTATTTAAATTTGGCAACAGGAAGAAGGGGGATTTTTAAAAGAGATTATTAAGAATAGGGTACAAATGCAAAACGCAGTAAGAAGCTTTAACTTGAAGGATTTTCGCTTAGGGGAAATTTTAAAATATCAAGAGATCTCAGGAAAATATTTAAATGTTCACTCGGTCGTATACGTAACATTTTAGGTGGGAAAGAAAAAGACGAAAAAAAAACAACCCAGAGTACCTCGTTTGCGATAAAATCACTATTTCAATTCTAAGGGATGGTATCCTATTTTGTGATTGAATTTTCTATTTCAGAAGAGGTTCGTTCGAGTTCAAATGTAGTCGCAAGATAAAAGTATTGAATGACAGGTGCTACCAAACCAATCATAGAAGTAGCAGTACGATAGATGAAAATCGAAAATCAATGATAAACTGGACAGAGAAGGATCCTTGCAGTATATTTATTTTCAAATGTATATGTACAGACATGTAGCAATCATTTAAGCTTTAGCTATACACTCCACTTGTTCAATATGGTCAATCATTTCATGTGGAATTGATGTGTCACTTCAGAGCAATCTACTTGATAGTTTTAATGGCATGAATGCCACTTCAGGTGTCATTGTTCGCATGACGAATACAAATTATAGTTGGCTCACATGTTCTTTCGTTTGACAGGTGTTTTTATCATTTTTGGTAAATTTTATACAATGGCGAATTATGTTGTTGCTGAGTTGTTAAAGTTTATCCAAATCCGGAAACTTGCTTGTTTGTCATTTTCTGACATATTTTTTAGACAAAGTGAGATGAATGCATGGGCATACTTGATGAATGAAATTTCATTAGGTATCGTTTGTATGGTTCAATAGGAGATTAAATATGCCCGCCAATTAAACTTTTCATAAATAACCTGTTTAGCCCCTATCAGTGCTATCAATTGTCGATTATTAATTTCATTGAGATTGAGAGATCATGGAAAAAACTCACTCAACATAAATTTTCAATTATTTTAAAACCGACTACATGTCTAGTTTTGGCAAATGGCAAACTCGTCTGTCTTACGACTATGAGAAGAGCTTTTTCTACCTCAGCACTTTGCCTTCATATCTGAATTATTTTCCTTATGAGAAATCACATGAAGCATAAGTCTTGTGCTTTCTTAGACATCGAAGGGGCTTTCAATAACTTTAGGAGGGCAGATGCAATCAAACGCGCACTGGAAAAGATAAATGTAGATCATAGCATCACCAATTGGCTTTGCACGATGCTTGTCACCAGAAATATCAATTCCACTCTCGGACACAGTTGAATAAGAAAATTGGTTACAACAGGCACTCCCCAGGGGGAGGGGGGGGTTATATCTCCTCTTCTCTGGGTTCTTGTCATAGACGATAACTTAAAGAAATCAATAACGCAGGGTTTAGCGTAACCGCTTATGCGGATGATTTGGCGATTTTAGTTCGGGGTAAATTCTTGAACACATTGAGTGAAATCATGGAATCAGCCCTCAACAAGTTCAAAAAGTGGGCTGAAGGGTGTGGACTTCATGTCAACCCGGAAAAAACAGAACTAGTACTTTTTAGTACAAAATACAAGATACCACCCTTCAAACTACCCAGGATTGGTGGAGTGGAGATTTCCCTTTCGGATAGCGCAAGATATCTTGGTATAGTCCTAGATAAAAAATTGAATTGGAAACTTAACGTTCAGGAAAGAGTCCGAAAGGCTCATAATGCTCTCTTCGTCTGTAAGAGAACAGCAGAAAAAAAATGGGGATTGAGTCCAACAATTATGCATTGGTTACCTATGGGGCTCTTGTTTGGTGGAAAGCCGCAAATAAGTTATATATACAGGATATGTTGACCAGGGTACAAAGAACAGCCTGCACTGCTGCACTTGAGGCGTTTATGTATCTTTTGCCCCTGGACATACAAATAAGGCTGCAAGCAGGTAGTAGTGCGCTTTGGCGAACTAACGTAGGGTTTTTCAAAACCACACAGGTAGGACATAGCTCCATACTAATAGAATCTTTCTCCAAAATCCCCGATAAAAGGGATGAAAGTTTGGGCGAAATTGACTTCGACACTCCGTACGAAGTACAATACCCAGTTAGGGAGGACTGGCAAAAGAATGAGGTTTCGAATGACAATGATATCTCGATTTATACGGATGGCTCCAAAACTAAGGAGGGTACAGGTTCAGGTATTTACTCTAGGGATATAGACCTACACGTGTCATTACGACTTCCGGATACATGCAGTGTGTTCCAGGCAGAGGTTCTGGCCGTGCTCAAAGCTGCGGATCTACTTGATATGGGATCAATATCCAACAAGAATATCGCTATCTACATTGATAGTCAGGCTGCACTAAACGCGCTAGAGTCCTTTATCATCAAATCTGAACTAGTCAGGAGCTGCCGCACAATGCTCAGAGCATTATACGCGCAGAACCAGCTCAGATTGTGTTGGGTACCCGGAGACTGCGATATTGACGGTAACGAACGGGCTGATGTTCTGGCGAAAACCGGAGCTGAGCTTCCACCTAATGAAACAATTAAGGGCATAAGACCACCAATAGCCATGGCCAAGAGAATTATTCTCGAGGATATGAAAAATAGGGCAGAGCAGAGATGGTTGAATATAGTAGGGCAAAGGCTCTGTGGCCTAAGCTAGATAGGAACAAATTTTTGGAATTACTAAAGCTCAGCAGATCAAGGCTAAGAATGGCAATAGGGATACTCTCCGGGCACTGTCTTCTAAGGAAGCACGCTATGAGATTAGGTCTAACAGATACAGACATGTGCAGGTATTGCGAAGACTTACAGGCCACAGAGGATATAACCCATCTCCTCTGTGAATGTCAAGCTATTGCTCGGTACAGGAGGAGGTTGGCCTAATTTGTCTCAATCGAGGATAATCAATCGAGAATAATCGATTGAGACAAATTAGGTGCTGCCAGAGCTCGATTGTATCGACTGAGCTCGATTGTATCAAGTTACGTGCTAGACTCCCAGAAGAGTGAAGGTTCAATGACTGAAGTGGCTGGTCATGTAGTGGGAATGGACGCGAATGCTCGGGCCCGTAAGATCTTCGAATCCACACCAGAGCGACGGCGCAGTAGAAGAAGAAGCCTTAACCAACCAAACGGGAGACAGCTAGCCAAAGATCGAGCTGGCTGGAGACGCTTGTTGAGGTTGAGGCCCAGAACTGTATTGCAATATTCGTTGGTTCAATTACATACAATTGTGAGTTTACGTGTGGCGCCATTTTGATATGTAGACTGCAGTTAACAACTAATTTTCTAATACCTATTCGTAAAGTAACAATATCCTCATGCGGGACTTTCAAAAAAACATAAAAATTTATGTATTTACGATCATCCCTCTCGACCTATGCTTCTGGTCTGTATCAGCAAAAGGTACTACCATTTTCGAGATGTGCTTATAAACGAGAATCACAATCACAAGTTATGAGCGCCATCGTTCGCATACCACCCTGCTTCATAAACAAAAAGGATTATTTGATTCGGTTAAGGCAGTCTCACCTTTGTAGAATAACCAACAGAAGGATGCTTCCATAAATTCGATATCAAAATGTTATTGCCAACATTCTGGGCGCCCAATTAAGATTTGCATCGAAATAAATTTTCGAAATAAAATTTCAAATATACTGGTAAATTTGTTGGAATAAAATTCCTCGGAAAAAGATATAAACAGTTATTTTTTTTATATTCGGTTCCGATAATTAAATCCAAGAAACCCGCACGCAATCTCACATTAATGGCTGCCGCTCGCAACTGTAACTCTTTCCAGGAGTTGGTGGTTATTTTCATTTCGCCATTAATTCGAAAACTGAGGAATTTATAAGACAAAAAAAAGAAAAGAATGTAAACACAAATTACACGAAATTAATGTTTGGTGAAGATTGTTGAACAATGTAACAGAGAAGGAGGACGATTCAGCCTTTGTACACTACTCCATGTGAAATTTGCTATGCAATTCACGGTGGGAACTTATTTAATCAACGGTATATAACGGAGGAAGGAAGCAAATCCTACCTATGCGAGTAGACCCACTCGCTTCCTGGGAATTATCCTTTAAGTTGATTTTTACTCTTTCCTGTGAACCGAGCTGACTCAGCTGAGTTAGGAGCCACGGCCAGAGGAAGGAGGAAAAATTGTATAATTATAAAAGTTGCTTTGCGCATATCCAGAGAACATTTAATTGTTTCACTGCAAGGACATGAATTGTCTCAACCTAGAGAGGCAATGCTTTTTTGCTTCTTGCTATGGAATCTTTCAAAGATTTGAATTACGTTGTTTTTCTTTTCTTGTAAGTGGATCCGCTATTCATAGCGGATAGTTGTTTGGTTAGAGTAGTGCGGGGAGAGAATTGGACAACTGAAAAAGGAAGCGAGTTGATGATGCTTGGCCATGAAGTAACATTTGAATGAGCGGAAGTTAGTTTTACTTCTCTGGGTTTACTGAATTTTGAGAAAATTTTATGGATTTTTGCGCACGATGGGATCATTTACAAAGACAATCCTTGGAGTGAAAATGTTTTATAATAAGTGGTGGAAGTCGATCATATATTGTTGGGACGTTTTTTTTCGTTGTCGCAAGGAATTTACTTTTAATTTTTGTAGCTATAGTATGGGCAGACTTTGCCGGCGCAACCAACATGCCTTCCCAGCTAGCTTCCCCCAGTTTAAGTATCTTGCCACTGGGCGTGCCACCTGAAGTAAGGCCGTCCTCAACTACTGCTATTTTCTCCCCCTGGAGTAGAGTTGAAGATTCTTCGGGCCGGCGCATATGTCTCAGTCATCTAAACCGATAATTCGAACTCTATATCTAGGTATGTATATTGCTGTACAGTAAGTTCGCAATTGTTAATCAGAGCCGCAATCAAAGAAGAAGACCCGTTCACTTCAGATGACAATAGACAAGTGAAGATTGGTTTATTGAAAAACTTCAAGTATAGCTACATGTTTGTGTTAGTTATATAAATCAATTATGTATTCGTTTTACAGTGGTGGGCAAAAGTATTCAACTTAATAATATAATATAACACTCCCACTTATTATTAAGGTAAATTATTAGTTTGATATGAATATGTTAATGTTGTTTCGAAATAATTCAAATTTGTCCCTTGAGAGCGGTTTTGTAAATGCATCTGCTAGTTGCTCATCCGATGGCACAAAACAAATGTTGAAACGTCCTTCGATATATTTTTCACGTATGAAGTGCACACGGACATCGATGTGTTTAGTCCTTGCGTGATACTCCGGGTTTTTTATCAGCTTAAGAGCGCTCTGGTTATCGATGTGAATTGTTGGTTTCAGATAATCTCTGTCGAGCAGATCTTGTATAAGCGCATCAAGCCACATCAAATCTTTGACTGCTTCCGATGCAGCTACATACTCTGCCTCTGTTGTACTAAGTGATGTGCATTTTTGACGCTTAGATGACCAGGAGATGGGACTTCCCCCAAGAAGGCAAATGTGACCACTTGTTGAACGTCTCGTGGAAAAGTCTCCAGCATAGTCAGCATCACTATAAATAGAAAAGGAAAGATTAATGGTTGACTTGAAAAGTATTCCAAAGTCTTTAGTATATTTGAGATATTTAAATATACGCTTAACAGCCTTAACATGCTGTCCTGTTGGTTTATCCAAAAAACGGCTTACTACTCCCACTGCATACGAAATGTCCGCTCTGGTAGCGATTGCCAAATACATAAGACTGCCAACTGCTTCGCGATAAGGAAATGTTGATGTAAGAGGCAGACTCTCATCCACAGCAGCGGATTTGCTCCCAAGGTCGCACGGGGTGTGAACTGGGTATGAATCCAACATGTTGAACTTGTGAAGAACGCGATCGATATAATTAGATTGGAAAACAAAATAACTGTCATCGTGGTTTCGGGTTATTTGAAGTCCAAGGTAATAGCTGGCTTTGACCATTTTTACTTCAAAATGTTTGTTTAAATAATCAATTATACTTTCAACATCACGAACGTCATTGGCAGCAATCAAACCGTCGTCTATGTAAAGAGCAAGGTAAATTCGTCTTTCTGATCGGCGCAATATGAAAACACATGGATCCGCTTTGCAAACTTGAAAATTGAATGCAGTTAATAACGTTGTAAATGTAGAATTCCAGCATCGGGAAGCTTGTTTCAATCCATATAAAATTTTTACTAGTTTGCAAACGCGACCTGATCCATCATTATAACCTTGTGGCTGATCCATGAAAATTTCCTCTTTAAGATCACCATTGAGGAAAGCAGTCTTCACATCAAATTGGTACAGCGTTAGATGCCTGCTTGCTGCGATGGCAAAAATAGTACGAATCGACATAAATTTTGCTACAGGGCTAAATGTTTCATCGTAGTCGATACCTTCTTGTTGGTTGAAGCCCTTAGCAACCAGTCGTGCTTTGTACCGATCAATTTTGTTGTCAGAGGATAACTTTGCTTTGAAAACCCATTTGTTTTTAATAGCTTTGCGATCCATAGGTGGATCGACCAGAAGCCAGGTTCCATTTTGTTGATGGGCTTGCATCTCATCGTCCATGGCCTTCTTCCATTCATCTGCATTATCCGACTCAATCGCCTCTTTATATGTTGCTGGTTCAAAAGTACTGCAAATAAAAGCATATCCTTCCATCGCATTCGCGTAGATTCCAGAATTTAACCTAGCATTACTCTGAGAATGACTTCTAAGTTTTTCTTTATAATTTGCAGGTGGTGTAACTTCTCTTTCCGTTTCAACTTGATCTTCTAATTCTGTTTTGCTTTGTTCTAATCTGTGCACTGAACTTGTGTTTGCCTTTCTTTCGTTATCTGTACTTTCGTTGCAACTGTCTTCTTCAGAATAATATTCATCTTTAGGCCACTTAGTATTACTTTCTTTGACTATATCGGACATAGTCGAATTGAGAGGAACAGTGGAATATTGTTTAAATAAAATATCCCTTGAAACATCGATTTTATTAGTGCCGTGTAACCAAACACGAAATCCTTTTATATTTTCACAATATCCCACAAAAATTCCAGGATTTGACTTTCTATCTAACTTTTGTCTTTTTTCTTTTGGAATGTGAACAAACACCTCGCTACCAAATGTTTCAAGATTACTAAAATCTGGTTTCTTTCCATGGAATAACTCAAACGGAGTTTTTGACTTTGAGGGACTCGGCCCAAAGCGATTAATTAAGAAGACGGCAGTGTTAACCGCTTCTGCCCAAAGTTTAAGTGGCAAATTTTTCGCATGAATCATTGTTCTCGCAGTTTCAACAATAAATCGCATGTCTCTCTCGGCTCTGCCATTCTGTTGTGGCGAATAGGGAACCGTTGTTTGATGGCAAATTCCATGTCTTTGAAGCAAACTTTCAACTTCTTTATTTTTAAACTCCGAACCATTGTCCGATCTGAGAATTTTAATCCGTTGACTCAAATTTGCTTTCACGAAGCTAATATACTTGTCGATCATTGCAGAAGTTTCTGATTTTTCTTTCATGAAGTACACCACCCTAAGATTGGAAAAATCGTCCTTAAACAATATAAAGTATCTCGATCCGGCAATCGATGAAGTTTGCATAGGCCCACAGAGATCGGTGTGAACCAAATCGCCGGGTTGTTTTGCCCGAGAACTACTTTTCATAAAAGGGGATCTATGCATTTTTCCAACAGCACATGCATCACAAAAGAAATTTATTTTGTCAATAAACTGAATGTCATTTGACTTAAGAATGCTCCGAATTTGACTTACACACATGTGCCCAAGTCGCTCATGCCAAGTTTGAAGCGATTCAAGCTTCGAAGCATAGCACGCAGAATGATTTTCTTGTTTATTTACTTTAAACACCATTTTGTACAAACGATGGTAGCGAACACCAATAGCAACAACTACCCCATCAGGTTTCATAATCTTACATTTCTCACTATCAGATGTTAGTTTATAATTTTTGTCGAGAGCACTACCAGAAGAGAATAGATTTATTTTAACATCGGGAACAAAGAAAACGTTGACTAATTTCTTGTTTACCCATTCTTCACCATTGAAAGCCAAGATATCTATATCGCCTTTACCATATGCATTAATTTTGCTTCCGTTACCAATTGTAATTGGAACTGGACTTTTTAGCTGCATGAATTCGCTAAACCATTCTCTACGGAAAGTCATGTGCTCACTCGCACCCGAATCTAACACCCAATCGTCAGCACTAACAACATCGCCAAAATTAACTGTGCCACAAACAAGTGCATCGCCATAATTAAGATCATCTTTCTTTGCGTAATTTAATTGCGGTGCTGATTTTACTTTATTAGGACAATTTGACTTCCAATGACCATGCTGATTACATGCAAAGCACTTACCTAAGCGTTTTTTTTTATTTTGGCTCTGGTTCTTGTTGAACTTAAGTGCATGTGCTCTTCGCGCGATTAGCGCACTGTCTTCTTCCACTCTGGATGCTGTCGATGTCGATGCTGGCAGTTCCATTGCGTTGAGTCGAGTTTCCTCCATAATCAACCGTGACCTGAGATTTTCAATGGTTTGGCTCTTAATATCCGTAGACTCCCAAGCACTAAAAAAGTGAGAAAAGCGATTAGGTAATGTCATAAGAATTTTTGCGATAAGCATAGATGGGGAGACCTCCTCTCCGGCATCTCTTAATTGTTGCACCAGACTCTCCAATTGGCTCATATGTGTAGCAATATCGTCAGATGGATTTTTTTGGAAGCTATAAAAACGCTGTTGGAGTAAATTTATACTTGCACTTGATTTTTGTTCGTAAATTGAACAGAGTTTTCCCCACATTTCCTTGGACGTTGAACAGTGCATGATATGAACCAAAGGTTGCTGTCCAACACTTGTTGCTATTATCTTTTGCGCTTTACGGTCTTTGGCTTGCCATTCCTTAATACGTTGATTTATATTAGCATCTCCTTCTACAGCCTCCGGCAAAACCTCACTTCCCGTTACCACTTCATATATATCGCTTGCATTCAAAAGGATTTTAACTTGGAATTTCCATATATTCCATTGATCCGAGCATTGCAATTTTTCGATTCTTGCACTGTCGTTATCCATTACAAAAAGTTATTACTGCTAACCAAACAAAAGCGAAGTATCTATTACGCTACGAATCCGAAATTAATTTATTTCTCGCACGCAAAACTTCTACCAAAAAAAAAACTTTTGCTAAACTAGGTACCGCGTTTTTTTTTTGTTCTTGGGTAACTGGGCCCATAACCTGTTAATCAGAGCCGCAATCAAAGAAGAAGACCCGTTCACTTCAGATGACAATAGACAAGTGAAGATTGGTTTATTGAAAAACTTCAAGTATAGCTACATGTTTGTGTTAGTTATATAAATCAATTATGTATTCGTTTTACAGTGGTTGGCAAAAGTATTCAACTTAATAATATAATATAACAGCAATTTTTAATTGTAGCTTCTCCTCCAAACTCCTGTGAAAAAACTGGCAGAAAGACTTACCGGGCTTAAAACTACACTCAGTTCGTTGAAAATTAGTGTCCCGAATTTTTTTCACACAATATACGCAAGATTGGATCTTATATTCAATATTAAGGGGACTGATGTGGCACAGCTTCTTGTGGACAAGGCAAATTATGCTTAGGTTTCATTCATGAGGTATACATACTTTTCCCGAGCAAAGTTTTAAAATGAGTTGGTCTAATGCTCTGCCGTCTTCAATTGTCTTAAATAGTTCGGCCACCTGGTCCGATAGCCTCGTTAAACTTGTTTTTAGAAAACATTGCTTTCTTTATTTAGAAGGTAGTTTGAAGTCTTGCTTTTCATCTTCCAGGTTAAATTAATCTTTCTGGCTGACAGCGGAACTCGAGTCATCTTCGTCGTTTGACAGTCTGAAAAAGTGACTTTTTTAAACCCTCACCACCGACTGTGATTCAACTTCAAAGTTTCCTTGCTTATCTCTTTTGGTTTCGGGGGTTATTTATAATTTTGGCAAAACTCCCCGACATTGTTCCTAAAGCAGCTCGAACGTGAGGTCCGTCTTATCTTTATTTTTCCTCCAGAGAAGCTGCTTGCGAATAAACCACTTTTTATGCATTTATAAACAGAAAATTCCGCATTTTAATAAGGGTAAGTTCGAACGAATTTTTTATTCGCTACTTTGTGGAACGCGATTTAAATGATGTGGATTGTGAATAGACTGACAATTCGCGAGGGTGTTTTCGTTCGCGGCAAAAAAATTGGATTTCGAAATTTCGTGGTTTGTTCGCATTTCATCAATTCGTTCGTTCGCTCCCATGTGAATGGTCCTTTAGTGCTGCATGTATTCTTAAGAGGTTGACGGATACGAGAATGGCAAGGGTTCTTGAGATGCATTGCGATTGCAGCCATTTAACGTCAATCTCCTTATATTATGGTCTAATCTATGCTGACTGCTCGGGTTGTTCGAACGTCTAGAATGCTGGAGAAGTGTCTTATACGTCGATCGTAGCATGGTCAATTTGCTTGAAGGTTTGATTAGCTTAGATAATAAGTCGAGAGAGTCTTCATTGGCCTTCATGCGGTTTCTCTTAAGGAGCCTATTGTGCATTCCCTTGTGAAGTCCTAGATAGATTTTATTCCGTAGACAGTCAGGAAGACAAGTACCTTCTCCGGAGGTATGCCAGCAAAATTCGGCGAAGTAAATATTTATTCGCCTATGCCATTCTTTCTGAGACGAAAAAGAGCCGGACATTTCATGAGAATGTGAAGAGAGGATTCGTCACTCTCCACAGTCCAGATCCAGACATGTAGACTATGACTATATACAAGGTGGTGCAAAAATAACCTTCCGATGTTTTTTGGCTGTAATTTAAAAAAAAATATGAAAAACTTTGATTCTTCTTGTGGATTATTTTTATTTGGTCTTTTAATTTTTTTACATCAAGTCGAGAATATGATGTCATGTAAATGGCCGCCGCCACAGTTGATTGTCATTTGAGCCCTTTTTATGGCATTTTCCATCACTTTGGCCAAAACTTCCGGCGATAGGTCCTCACATTCTTGACGGATATTGTCTTTAAGAGCTGCAAGAGTCTGAGGCTTGTTGACATAAACCCGCGACTTCAAAAAGCCCCACAAAAAGAAGTCTGGAGCGGTCAAATCAGGCGATCTTGCTGGCCAGTGCAAATCGCCAAAACGGGATATTAGGCGCCCGGGAAATGCATCCTTCAGCATATCGGTTGTGGCACGTGCAGTGTGTGCCGTTGCACCGTCTTGTTGGAACCACATGTTTTCCAATCCCAATTCATCAAGTTGCGGCAAAAAGAACTCGTTGATCATTGCTCTGTAGCGCTCACCATTCACAGTAACCGTTCGACTGCGCTTCCATGACATCTTCGGCTACAGCAGCAATATTCTTTGCAGAACGGCTACTCCGGGGTCTGCCACGCCTGGCAGCATCTCGTGTTGTGCCAGTCTCTTCGAGGCGAGCGGCTAAACGTCGCAGTGTTTCACCAGTAGGCGTTGGACGGCTAGGAAATCTGCGACGAAATTCACGTTGTGCCAAAGTCATCTTAGTCTATGATGTTACTTAATTTAGCTTAGATGAGGATTTCCATAAAGTGTTAATCTTCAAGCCACTTATAACAAATCCACATACTTTTCTAAGTAGTTGATGTAAAGTTAGATGTGACATACTTCTTTTGCACACTTCCTCGATGTCGGTGACATCTGCTTTGTACCAGTCAAGGACATCCGCTAATTTAGAGGTTGACAGTGGCTTGTTCAAAGACCGATAATTCGACGCACAAATCAGAACTCTACTAAAGCACGTAATAAATTTCGTTGAAACTAACCCACTTCAGGGACTTGGGTAAAGGCGCCACCATATTTAATCAAATCAAATCTATATCTCGCTAATAAATGTAGCAGGTAGCCGGTAACATCCTTCACATAAGAATCAATAAGTTAGGAGTGTTAAACTGGACATCGATGTTATTACAGTTTTCACTTTTCAAAAGTAAATGTATCTATATATCCCCCACTGACCCACATGGCGAATGTCGGAATGTGTGATGCGTTTACAAACTGCGTACTTGGTGATTCATTTCATAGTTATGAGTCCTGATTTTCATGAACATATTACAGACCCACATATTGTAATTCACATCAAACATGAACATTATTAGTATGTACGTATAAAAACTGAAACACCCACCCTAAACACATAATCACGGCCGTCGGCGGTTCCTTGACACCCAGTCCCAGTCATGTCGTGGCAAAGTTCTTGTTTTATCGATATCACTCTTATTTGCCTTCGTCTTGTTCTTCCCTCCTCGGGGCTATCAATAAAACGACAAGAACATTATTTATTCTTCGGGCTGTGTTCGTTGTGTTCCCCCGCCCTCCTCTATTCATATTGGTGGTGTTGATGTTTTATTGATAAACATGAACCAATATTAAAGTTATAAAACTCGTTTGCTTTCCCGTTACGCCAGCTTAAATATTTGGTATGATATGTACTTTGATTGAGAAGGGCGGACTAACTCGGTGACTGTTGTGGAGTGTGTCACGAAAGTTCGAATAATGGAATCGTGTTTGTCTGAATGGATTTAATCATATCACGATGCTGACGTTTGCCTGTCATGTGTGTCGGCTAAATTTCTTATTGATCTGTCGACTTGTCGTGAGTTGTAACATTGTTGATTTTATTTTTAATTCCAGCCATGGCATTAAATCGATGACAGGCGAAATTAGACAAAATTTCGAATTGAGTATCACCACCTATAAAAACATCGCAAAACAAAAACCCAAGAAAACTTGACAAATGATCCGGCCTAGTTGAAATTACCCCCAAAAGTAATACATTACATTTGCCCCAATTCCCAAAATGATGACACTACAAAATTGCCTGACCGCCATCATTCGCTATAGCCTATATCATCGAAGGATATACACCCACTTATAAAGTGATACAAATTCCCTTACATAAAAGTGTAGCCCACAAGAGAAGAAAAATGACACAGATAAACAATTTCGCAAGTCGATCCATAAAAATATATTGCCTCGCGCGGTCTCTTTAAAATTCAACACACTTAAGGGCTGTCCTCTATTCATTTTCATCCCTTAAATGTGGCCGATGTAGATATACAAATGTCACTTTAGAATGGTCACGCATTAGACATAAATGTGCTTGCGATTGTGATCCCCCGAAAACTAGTTCAAAATTGAATGCCAACGAACAACGACCCTTTAACTTGTCGGTCGTTGTCAGTCGAGGCCGGGCGGGCGTATTCGCATAGATATGTGTAAAAGTGTAATACCGCTCCACCCGCTCGCTTAAACATTAACTGCTACGTGACTTCTTCGCCAATATTAACACTTTTACTTGAATGGAGAGAAGTTTCTATTTTCTTGTGGGTGAAAGCCGTCATTTGTCACAGCTGGATGGTATCAGTAGGTGTACGGTGTATATGGTGTGCTTTGGTTGGTAGGAAAATACTCATTACATGTTTCAGAGGATTACCCCGGGGGTTAAAATGTTTGTATGTCTGGCTATTAGTTGCCTACAGTCAACTTACAATATCGTTGTTAAAGTTAATTGCAGTCCTATGTAAACGCGGTATGAAAGTCATTTGCCGTCAAGTACACCGAACAAAACGAACTTTACAGACCGACATACACAGTGGATTCAAGCTACAAGCCCCTTGCCAAATAATCTGGGGAATTCTAAAGGCGATAGCAGCCGAAAGACGAACGCAGATGTAAACAGTGGAGTGGTGAATGGGTTTCATAATGTTATGGCGAAAGCTATTCACACCTTGAGGCACATCTAATGACTGGGTGTTGAAAGTTTTCTAAGAAATTATTCTTGTTTATAGGGAAATGTTGGTCGGCAGGTTACTGCCATTAACTGCTAAATTTCCATTTAAGGATCATTCCGGTAGCTTAATGAATGCTTTAAGGCTGGGCTACTTTTTGACTAATGCTACGGCAGTGTCTGTTCACTAAGCTGCTTGTAATTCTGTCTAATGGGTTTAGTTCTCTAAATCAAAGAGAAGTCTAGGTACATTAACCGATTGCGGCAATGAAAGGAATGTAACACCTCTGGAAAGTTAAATTACCTATCCCCATAGGGAAAGGTTTTCTGAGGTATCGATTTGGAAGCTAAAAAAAACTACACAGTGTAGTGACTACACATTGTATAAATGGAAGTCCTTAAACGTTAATTAATGCATTTTGAAGCAGTTTTCACTTATACGTGGAAAGCATACAGACCTTAAACATATATCCCATTCAGTCGTAGAACTGCGATGTTGGAGGGGAGTCCATGAAAGTTAGGCAATGTAAGTCTTACGCTTCCATAGTATAAGCCCCCACCTGATCACAATCCGCATCAAGGCCAAATTTACAAACATTTCGCTTATCTGTGCCCAAGTTCCCACAGAAGAGAAGGACGAAAGCTTTGTTAAGATTTTTTTCTTGGCGACTTTAATGCCGGATCGTATTCATAGACGGATCAAAAATGGACACTGGGGTATGGTCAGGTGTCTTCTCTGAATCGCTGAATGTATCAAAATCGATTCGCCTCCCCGACCATAGCAGCGTTTTCCAAGCAGAGATCCTGGCAGTGACAATAGTAGCCTGTGAGTCTGTGGTAAGGGCAATATACCACCTGAAGGTATTACCTTCTTTATCGACAGCCAGGCAGCAATAACTGCACCAGAAATAAAATCGAAGCTTGTGAAGTGCTGTCGCGAAGAACTCAAGGCTATTAGTACACAGCACAAGGTATCACTCTGCTGGGTTCCGGGACATGAAGGCATTTCAGGCAATGAGAAAGCAGACGAAATAGCAAGACAAGGTTCGACAGCTGTTTCAGAACAAGCTGATCCCTCTGTGGACATCCCGCCTTGCACACTCAAGCTTGAAGCTGGGAGGAAAGCCACAAGTGAGGCGAACGCAAGATGGGCCACCTTAAACTCTTGTAATACCACAAGAATGCTATGGCCGTCCTTCAATGAATCCAAAACCGAGAAGATAATGCGGAAGGATAGGAAATCCATGTCCACCTCCGTAGGTATCATAACAGGGCACAACACCCTGCGGTACCATATGAAGATAAAATAATAGTTTAAAAAACTAAAAAACACGCTTTTATAAGTAGGTACTGCACTAAAAGCAAAAAAATAAAAATTAACCAATCTATTTTGAAGGTTTGTCCTGGAAGGGGCTTAGTGTAAGCCATGTTTGTGTAGTTTACACTCAAATAATACAATACATAACTACAAACATGGCTTACACTAAGCCCCTTCCAGGATAAACCTTCAAAATAGATTGGTTAATTTTTATTTTTTTGCTTTTAGTGCAGTACCTACTTATAAAAGCGTGTTTTTTAGTTTTTTAAACTATTATTTTATTTTTTGCTTTTTAGTCTTTATATCTACCTACATACTCACAAAAGCTTTATTTTTACTATAAGTTTATTGTATTATCATCAAAACTGAAACACCAGCATGCAAAATTTCAAAGTCATAAGTCAATGGACATAATAGGTATGTATTTCACATAAATGAAAATTCACGACAGGTATGGTTTGATTGATATTACTATACGCGTACCTACCTATACACTTTCCATAACTGCAGATCTCAAATATAAGTACCTATGTACTATGGTGCATGTTTATTATTTATTATATCTTGCCCTCTGGATGGACTAGAAAGATGAATGTTAGCTGAAAATACTCGGTGAAGTATTGCCTAACAATTAAAAGGATTTTTTGAGTTCACCTACATATATTTATGAGTATAATGGCAAGTTGAGCGTAGTAAGGTAAACATAGAAAAGTTTGCACCCCCTTTTTTCAATCCTTATAGGACAAATCGGTACAAAGTATTAATTAGATATGTAATAGTTTTGACTTATCTTTTGACATATAAAGTTTCAAGTTAATACGGCAAATGGATCATGTGTTATGAAAAAGCCTTCTTTGAAGGGGCAGGGGAAGTGAAAATCTAAAAATTCTTTCTAAATATTGCATTGTCTTCACGACCCAACCAGCGTAGAAAATTTCAAAGTTCTAAGTTTAGAGAAAGTGGTTCAAATTTGACTTGAAAGATTTTGACACAACAAATTTTTCACGAAGTTAAGTAAAAGCCTTTAAAAATGGGCTTAACGGAAGAAGAACTTTGCAGAGGCTGCGGTGATGAGGAAACTCTTGAGGATACAACCCACTTCCTATGTCACTGCCCAAGTCTCCAACACACCAGGTACAAATTCCTAGGGAGTCACTTCTTCAACGACCTAGACGAGCTTTCCAGCACATCAATAAGATGATTTGTAGCAGCACAGTAAGTAATTTGAATACAGTGTTATAATGGGTAAGGGGCAACCTCTTTCCCCCTGTGGGAATCACAGTGGGTCAGTATTGACCGCCAGCCTACAAATCTAACCTAACCTTAATGCCGGATCGAAAGGGAGGACTTTATTGGTTCTACAGTCCGAAAGCAAAGCCTGCATGACAATACCTTCAAAAATTAACTCCGGTTAATCTATTTTGAGGCGAGGCGGAACGTCTTCAACATGGTTTCCAGATCAAGCACATTTTAATGAAATTGATAAAGTTGGGAATGGGATCGACGTTCGGTATGAATTCAGTTTCTCGGATGTCCGAAGATTCAGTTCGGCCAACGTAGACTGGTGTAGTAGAAAAACTACGAATGCAAAATCATATAACGGAGACTGCTGAAAGATTTGAGATAGCCAAAATCAGAGCTGCTTCGAGACCTGACCGCGAGCTCTATACGAGCAAAAAAAAGGGAGGAATATCGACTTGGGACGCTATTGAAGATACAGTGTTTTAAGTTTTAACAAAGGTTAATAAGATCGGAATAGTAGATGTGTTTAAGCAGCATTTCCAGCAGCTGCTTAATGGGCATCATGTAGAGAGAGTGATAGGGCAAGAAGAGAACCCACGGCCAGTCAATGAAGAACTAGTTCCACCACCTAGTATAGAAGAAGTTGGCTTACTATAAAAAAGCTTAAGAACAACAAGGCCGCAGGCTCTGATGGTCTACCAGCGGAGCTCTTTAAATACGGTGGTGATGTTTTGGTAGGGAGCATGCACGGAATCATCGACCAAGTATGGGTGGAAGAAAACATGCCCGATGACTGGACTATCAGCTCCATATGCCCCATCTACAAAAAAGGCGATCCTATGTCTTGCAAGAACTATCGAGGCATATCCTTGCTAAATGTCGCATACAAGATCCTATCCAACGTACTGTGTGAACGTCTAAAACCGTTCTGCAACACACTAATCGGCACGTACCAGTGTGGCTTCCGACCCGGCAGATCGACTATAGACCAAATTTTCACACTGAGGCAAATCTTGGAAAAGAGCAACGAATTTCAAGTCGAAACTCACCACCTATTCATCGACTTCAAAGCCGCGTATGATAGCATACATCGTCAGGAGCTCTATATGGCGATGGCCGAATTCGGAATCCCGGCAAAACTGATTCAGCTGTGTCGCGCGACGCTGGAAAACACACGCTGCAACGTGCAGTTTGGAAGCAGCTCTTCCGAACTATTTCAAACATGCACCGGATTTCGGCAAGGAGACGCTCTATCATGCGACTTCTTCAATCTCGTACTGGAGCAGATAGTGCGCAGGGCAGGTGTCAACACGGAAGGCACTATCTTCAACAGGTCCGTCCAGCTGCTTGGCTATGCGGACGATATTGACATCATCGGTCGCTCCCAGCGTGCCGTGATAGAAGCGTTCACGGCGATTGAAGAACAGGCGAAATCCGTTGGACTTGTAGTAAATGAGGACAAGACTAAGTACATGCTATCAACAAACAAACAAGCATCTGTCCACCGCCTAGGACAAAACGTCACTATTGATAGCAACAATTTCGAGGTAGTTAAGGAGTTCACCTACCTCGGAGTAAACGTAAACTCCACGAATGACACACTAGTGGAGATCCGGCGAAGAATTACCCTAGGAAACCGTTGCTACTTCGGTTTGGCAAAACAACTGGGTTCAAAACTCCTAACTCGAAGGACGAAATGTGTGCTCTACAAAACCCTTATCCTGCCAGTTCTGCTTTATGGCGCCGAGTGCTGGACGATAAGCAAGAAGGGAGAGCTGATACTGGGCTCCTTCGAAAGAAAAATACTTCGGCGGATTTTTGGTCCTGTGTGCGAGGAGGGCGAATGGAGGAGAAGATACAACCGCGAACTCTATGAGCTGTACCAAGATGTGGACGTAGTCCAAAAAGCCAAAACACTTCGACTACATTGGCTCGGCCACATCGAGCGAATGGACAATAATGCTCCAGCCAAGAGGGTCTTCGAATCCCAGCCCCCAGGTTCGAGAAGACAAGGAAGACCGAACCTCCGTTTCAAAGACCAAGCCATCGCGGATGCCAGAGCGCTTGGTCTGGACAATTGGAAGCAGCGTGCCCGGGATCGTAAAGGATGGAAGGCTGCAGTGTCTCAGGCAGAGACTCTTCACGGGTCGGGAGCCCGATAAGTAAGTAAGTAATAAGATAGTCCCCAGGCTACAAGGCCCGCAGAGACGAACATATGGAAATACGATGGTAAATTGACAGTCGGTGCTGAGGATTTGGATAGTAATTCTGCAGACTATTAAAAGGCGGAAACAGCCAACAACTCGCTGTCAGGCAAATCCGTCAACTTTACTATAAATTTTGGTTAGATGAAAGTATGCCCGATGGGCCTCCTCTGGCCTGAGTGAGGCTGCACTTGTTGCGGCCTGCCACCCTTAACTAAAATATGCCCCATGAATTGAATCTCAGCATTGTGTGCCCCATTAGCAAGAAGGGAGATAATTCTAAACTGCACCAAATAGAGACGAATAAGTCTCCCGAATGGTGAAACGCTATCATATAACTAATGAAGATGTGTCTGGGTATTAACGATAACAAAACGAAGTACATAATGCGCCTATCGAGAAAAAAAAATAAAAAAATAGGTGGCGCAACAGGCGGGTGACACCCAAGGTCCAGCTTCTCGCAACCATTCGTTTTGTGTGAGTTTATATTTTTGGGACGAATGGAAGGGACCTACAATTTTATGCCGAGTCCGAACGGCTGAATTGAGAAGCTTTTTCATGACAGTCATACTCTCGGATGTTTGTCAGACGATCGCGAGAGGTGGCGCAGTAAAAAAAACTTTAAGATGTAATTTGTGTTTTTCCGGGGATCGAACCTGGGATCCCTCGCACAGTAGTCCAGCACACTAACCACTGGCACCTATCGAGAAACGACTCTTAAAATCGTCGATCAAAAGGTCACAATGGACAGATATATGTAACTTTAAAGTGGTTAAAAACTTTGTCTGCCTATAGACTCTTAAATTATCTCACCAAATGACATCGGCCGAAGCTACGCAGAGATCAAGCGAAGAATCACTATTGCCAATCGCTAATTCTTTGGGCTAAAAATTCATCTTAAAAGTAAAGCCCTCTCTCATAGACTTAAGCAAGGCTTTATTCATCCAGGTTATAATGTATGGTGCAGAAGCATTTACCTCGAAATCTGAAGAAAACCTTTATGGACGCTTTGAGTGAAATAATCTCCGGCTGATTTTTGGTCCAGTTTGTATCGATGGAGTGTAGAAGAAGATTCATTGAACCTTGCGGGCTATATTGTCACGTTGACCTGGTCAAAACGTTTTAAGTACAAGGCATCACGAACGACAACGAAGCAGTTATTGCGCACAATTGAAGACCGACTTAATGTGCATAACTGGGTGCAGGGAAATAAGTCCCCGGGAACTAAGTCCACTTCACGAAAGATGGGAAATAAATTACAAAAACTCTGAGTGGTTTTATTTCCCTTTCAATACACAAAATATCGCACATACTGGAAATCTGACAGTAAACCCAAGCAGGGGGGCTGCAGGGGGGCAGTATGCCCCCCCATACGTATTAAACTGTTGAATGTGTACTAAGTTCCCATAAGAAAGTGGACTTAGTTCTCACCTTACATGGGAACTAAGTCCACTTCACGAAAGTGGTTCTATTTCCCACTAGGTGGGAACTAATTCCCTCAGTGGACTTAGTTCCCGGGGACTTATTTCCCTGCACCGCATAACTGGACTAAGCTGCCTGGACATGACATGACGCATCACAATTGAGAAGTGACTGACGGACATATCTGTGTTCCATGATGTGCTGAGCCTCTGTGGTAGACATGTGTACGATAAATGTTTGCGTCTTTTGTCTAAATCTAAGAAATATACATATTTAAACTTTGTTCCCGCTAGTTGTGACCTCTGCGAGAGGGACACTGCTGATCTGTGTTTGCCTTGGATATCAGAGTACACTGATAGCAGATACTCAGGAAAACAAGTTTTTAAAAAGGGTTTGCAGAAACTCTTGACTACTTCGATCCAGATTCCATCGTAAAATTCGCACACTCACTACATACTTATGGAATGTTTTTGAAGTTCTAACAACACTTACCTGAGAGAATAATTCAAATCCTTAAGAATTGACAGCTGTTATCAAAAATGATGACTATATAACCCACCCGAGTGTCCTTCAAATATCAAATACATACCTCAAGGCTTAAGGACTTGCTCAGTCGTATCAGGACTAGACAACAAATTGTTTACCCTATGGAATAGCCCATTTTGCATATAATGCGCCCCAATATACGTCTTTGGGAGAAATTTTAAGAAAATGTGTTTCCAATTTCAGAGAAACTTTTCAACAAACCAGACACAATGGAACCCCTTAACCGCATAAATATTTCCAACTTTAAACTCTATCCCCCCCAAGGGGATGATGATGCCCATAAATAATAGTCAAAAGTGATAAAAGAGAGAGTCCTGAAGAGTATCCTTTCAATGAAACACAATCTGTATAGTGTCACTGTTATAGACAGAGAATAAATACCAGAAGAAGGACCATAGAATTCATCTGCCTGACGGGAGACGGGACTGAGAAAACGGACTTGTCCCTATGAATATTGAAATTCTACTCGAATAGTCATCAATAAATTAGTACAGTCGAAGACCCTCTCAAGATGAAGGAGTCACAACACAAATGATGTCGTTAGTGTTCTGGTGGTTTTTTGGGATCTACATATGGGTCACATTCATGCTACGTGTCACCACCAGAGCTTAAATCACCTCCAACCCCCAGCACCACCCAACTCTTTGTATAATGCTGTCGGATTGGAAAATCTAAATTCCACCTCCAATTGATGATTTGATGCACACACGTATAAACTATATATATATACACAAAAGGTAATCAATCGATTTTGGTGAGCGGTTTTCAAAGGTCTGTAAATTTTTTTTTTGTTTTATCAGTCCTGTTTTGTACTCTGGTTTGCCTTGTTCTGTCTGCATACACATACAAGTTGTCTGGTTTTGATGGTTTGCAATTGGGCGTCGATTAATTTGCTTTAGAAGGCGACTCTCTCTGCTGGTGGATAGTTGTAGTCCACAGAATTTCTCAGAGATTCATATTATCGAGCGGAGAATTCCTATCTGTCAGACGAGGTAATGCTTTACATAAACTGTTGAATGTAACGACAGTCCCAAGGAATATTTGTTGCATCGTTTGTATATCCTTTCGCAGGACAACAAATAGCAACTGAAGTGTAGAGAGAAATTGTATCAGTTGCGCAATATTCAATGCACATACCAACGTCACACAGCAACGCGCCCTGAAATGCTGCAAAAACTGTCAATGCTGGTGCTTTAGTGCAGCATGTTGGGGGTGGTTACATTTTTTCCGCCACCCATGGCCATGATGGTGCGGTGGAGAAATTCTCTGCAATGCGATTATTTTCCAATGCACACCAAGCACCTGATCGATAAGAGTGTTTTTTTTTTTTCTTTTCTTTTTTTTTTTGAAAATGTGAAGAGGTTGTTGGTGGACGTAAAACTTTGAATCTAGATAGGTATATGGTGTGGAAGAGTCTCGCATGTCGATATAAATTGGAATTCTATTCACAGGAAATTTAAATATTTTTTCACTTCTCCCCTCCAGTGGAGGGATGAGCGAGGGAAAAATCACAGATTTCACACGAATCTATTGGATAGCGTAGAGACTAGAGATGTGTATCTGCAAAGGGTTCTGTGGTATACAGGGTGTTTCAGAAACTTTTTGTCTGACTTCCAAGAGTCGGCAGTTTAGCTAAAGTTATGCAATGGAAAAAAAAATTAGTACACTAGGCCTTGAGGTTCTCATATCATAACTATTCGATGGTATATGAGATCTATTATTTGAGCTATATGAGGACAGTTACACATTCGACTAATTAGTGTTTTACAAGCGCAAACCTCTCACTCAGTAGTCCAACCGTTGAAAACTTTGCCCACCAGCTCGATGAAATATTAGTGGCCAAAAGTACGGGATTTATTTAAGTAATTTAGGGTTAAGACTACCACCAATAAATGCAATGTTTGCTGTTTCTTTAATCTGTATCTCCAGGTATCCCCTCAACCCTTCAATTACCTGTCCACCTGTCTGACCCCAAATGCAAAATCTAAGAGAATGATGACACAACGCAAAACAATACCCAATTTATTAACATGACTAGCGTAGCCCGTGCACACTTCGTAGTGCAAAATAGTTAACTAGATAAACTGTTTTTATTGTAATGCTTTTTTGTTTTTCCAGAAATCGGATTGCCTAGACAATATTATTGACCTTCAGGACAATGCTTTATTGATAGCCATGTTACAATTTTAAAAACTTTGGCTGCCAATTCCAAGTCTGTCGAAGAAGCTGTACCTATCCGGCTTTGCCCGTGCACAGGAATTGTATTACTCAGGTAATAATGTTCTTTCGTAAAATGCGAGAAATGAGAATAAATCGACTTGGTGAAACCTATTCAGCAATACGAATAAAAGAATAATGAAAATCGGCCCAGCGGTTATCGAGATATAACGTCATCGAGTTTCACCCCATAGAAGATGTTTTTTGTATAGGTAGTATAAGATTTTGAATGTTTTTTTGTATATACGGTGCCACGCCCCTTTGTCTAATGTTGACATTACTTCACAGGACTACTCCAGGGCCAACAACTAAGATTATCTGTAAGTTTGAGCTCAATCGATTTAGTGGCTTTCGACATATCCGATTTTGAATGGTTTTTTTTTTATGGACGGTGCCACGCCCCTTTGTCTGTCCAATTTTGACCAAACTTTACAGGACCACTCCAGGGTTAATATCTAAGATTATATGTAAGTTTGAGCTCAATCGTTTTGGTATTTTTCTAGATATACAATTTTGAATGTTTTTTGTATGGACGGTGCCACGCCCCTTTGTCCACAGGACTACTTCAGGGCCAATAACTAAGTTGTCTGTAAGTTTGAGCTCAATCGATTTGGTGGTTTTCGAGATATACGATTTTGAATGTTATTTTTGTATGGGCGGTGCCACGCCCCTTTGTCCAATGTTGACCAAACGTTTGGTTAAAAAATGGTAAATGCGTTAAGGTGTGAATCGACGACAAACATTTTAGAGCTCAATTTTTATATAATTGGGAGACATACTCTCAGGCTGGGCATCCCTTCTAATGATTTCTGTAGAAGCTGCATGGACGAGGAGGAGGAAGAAAAAAAAGTCTTCACTCCCTATGCCCGTGCCCAGCCCTTTCAGCTCGTATAGAAAACTACTTCTTCGACAATCTTGGCGAACTAGCTACCGCAAGCTAGCATATATGTAAGTTGCCTCCAACGCTTTATTCTCAGCTCCTTCTGGTTCAACGGGTAGTTGTGAGATCATTAGATCCTGGGGTATCACAATGGGCCACGTCTGGCCTAAGTGAGGCTGCTCTTATGGCAGCCTGCCACTCTAACCTAACCTAACCATGCTAGTCTAACCTATCGTTCATAATGAAGGAGGCATGTTTCGGGCTAAATTACCTCTTTGCTCTGAATATCTATCTTATCTTTGCGATATTGGGTAAGTGGTCCTGTCATGTTATTCCCGTGTTGCCTGTGACTCCAAGAACACTTGAAGAAGGTGCATCGATTCCTTTGGATGGATGGTTTGCCATCCATTTTATTCTATGGTACAGTCGATGCATTTTTCTTTGCAAAAGTTGTGAGCTGTATCTTCTGATGAAACATAACCTCGTATTATGTTATGGTTCACAGTCACTTTGTAATTGTGATTTCATATAAGGTGTTTTTCTTTTTTAGTTCAGAGCGAGCGAGAACTCGAACTGTCAAAAAAAAGGTTTGTGTTTCTTTTCTTTTTTATCTCATGGTCAGGACACAGAGACATCAGAATTCAGGGCACAGATTTTGTGTTTCTTTTTCGCTCAGAGAATGTTCAGAATCAGAGCACGTTCAGAGCGCGCTCTACGAGCTCAGAATTGACTGAGCAGTGAGCACACTGGGTAAAAAGGTGATTACGCACTTTACAGTCACATTTGACTCAAATACACGGTACTATCATTATTGTAAAAAAAAAAAAAATATTTTAGTATTAAAAAATTATATATTTGTATGGGAGGTATGAATAGTTTTTATTCGACCAAGCTCATTTTTTGTCAAAAAATGTTAGATATTATTAAAACAATATGTGCAAAGTTTAAACTTGCTATCCTTACTTTAGGTATTTAAATTTAATTTTTAACATCAAATAGCTATCAAATATAGCTATACCTAGCCTCCCATACAGTTAGCAGGGTTGTCAGATGTGGCGATTTATCGCCAAACAGGCGATTTGAAATTTTATTTGGCGACACGAAAATCGGTTTGGCGATGAACCCCAAAAAAGGCGATATTTTTAGCCTTTGGCGATTTACATTTTTTTAACCGAAATCCTCACATTTTTTCTTTTTTTTATAATTTTCACTTAAACCTTACATCTGTGACGAAATATTAAAATTATAATGAAAGAATGAATCTTTAAAACTTGGAAAAATATTGATTTAGGGTCGGATTTTGGAGGAATCGCGAAAACAGTGGTAGCACAGGGCATGTGAATGAAGTTAAGAAGCAAGTAAACGATTTGATTCTTTTTTTACTAAGAGAAATGCGAAAAAGATTGTCTGACTGCAACACAGCGTTTGTTTCTTTGGGATATTTTTAGCCCGGAGTTTGCTTAAGCCAACTGCGACCCTGTTTTAAAAGTCTGTTTGTAAGCTTGATTCCACCCAAAAGCTTATAACTTACTGAGGCTAAGTGGGAAAAATTCATTTCTGTCAATTGGTCAAATAAATTGTATCTACATATCGAGAAAGCGTACCCGAAGAAGACGTTTTGAAGTTTTGCAAAATGACAATAGGACAGCCAGAGTTTCAGGAGCTTGGGGAATTCGCATTAAGTTTTTGTTTAGGTACGTAAAAATTACGAGTTGCATGAATTCATTTGATTTTTATGGTTTTTGAATTTGGAGAGTGGAAAATTTTGAAATTTGGCGATTATTTTGGCGTTTTATATTTTACGTTTGGCGATTCTGGTTTTTAAAAGCTGACAACCCTGACAGTTAGTAGTAGTTTTCATCCGATCTTGCTCATCTTCGAACTTAGCCTCAGTTTGGTGGATAAAAACTTGCGTTCCAAATTTCAAGTCGATAGCTCTTAAATTACGGCCGTAATCGTGCGGACAGACGGGCATCGCTAGATCGACTAAGAAAGTGATGCTGATCAATAATGTATTAGTTTGTTATACTCACAACGCCTCCTTATGTGCGTTACAAATGAAATGTCAAAATGAATATACCCTCACCACCGCCACAGTGTGGTACCGGGTATAAAAACAGGAAAAATAAAATAGTTGAAGTGGTGGACGAGAGTTGTTGTTCTGGCACAGAAGATAAACCAAATTTAATAAATAAGAATTAATAAACAACCACATGACAGCTATGTCACTCTTATATCCTCCATCTCGAACAGTACGGCTACATCACACAGTCAGAAATGTGAACAAATTAGTTCTCTAAATGATGATCTGGGCAAAATCTTGAAGAGATGAAAAGGCAACTTGGTTGTATTTAATGCAAACAAGACACAGCTCACAACTTTTTATAGGAAAAATGCATCAAAATTTCCTCAGATCCAAATGGATGACTTTCCAATCCACCCAAGGACTCAAAGCGCCTTCTAGGAGTCACGGTCAATTCAGAAATCACATGGCAGTATCACATATCCTATATCGCACGATCGGCGTTCGCTAAGTTGAGCTACCTATTTAGAGCAAAGAGGTACTTTACCACCAAGCAACTTCTCCTTCTCTACACAGCACAGGTAAGACCAGGCCTGGAATATTGCTCCCATATATAGAGCTCGGTCGCAAAACATTCACTTAACCTACTTGACAGCATACAGAGACGAGCAGTTCGACTTATTGGAGACCCTACACTCACATCGAATCTACAACGGTTGGTGCACAGAAGACAAGTCGCTGACCTCTGCTTGTTCTATAGGTACTTCCATGGTAGATGTTCCGAGGAACTCAAATACATTATCCCTCGAAATGCAACTTTTGGGCACCCCACAAGACAGGGTGCTAATGCTCATACACTTGACAACCGCGAGGACATCAACTTTTCAAAACTCCTTCTGTTACAGGACAAGCAAACTTTGGAACTCGCTTCCTGGGGATATATTTCCAGAAGACTACAATTTGAACTAACAGACATCTGCAAGCATCTCGGGGCGCTGTTGAAGCGTTATAGGTTCGCCTTTTCCGGGTAGAAGTTTTAAAAAAAAAATGTGCTCAAGTGTGTTTCATGAACTCTGAGCTGAGCTCTTAACTAAAAAAGAAAAATGCGTAAACATTCAGTAAATAGCTCGTCTAGACCTACCTACCACAAAACGCATCTGGAGTAGAGGCCACTTAAATGTTTAATAATAAGAGAAAAAACTAAAGAAAAGCAATTCACTCTCCGATTTTTCAGCGGCTGGTTTTAAATGTTGATAAAAAAAATTCGACAAAAACATTGCCGCTAATATTAGTTGCCATACCCTAGCGTGCAATATTTCGAAGCACATTAGGTCTATCCTATCCTACACCAATTAGTCATGGGAACTTTCCTCTCTATATTAAATCAACACACTTGTGCGATTATATGTAATTTAGTTGTAATTAAATATTCATAATATAGCCCAATTATTGCAGTTGCGTGTATGAACCGCACACCACTCTATCGTGTGCCCTAACCTGTATTATTAGAGAAAAACGTTATAATTTACGGAAACATATTCAAGGAATTCGGATATACATCTTTTAGGCATGGTAACACTTTTCCAAGTATGTATAGGGTTAATCTTTAATTTGCCAGCCAATTAAGTCATTATAAGTACTCCAAGTGAAGTAACTATGCCTTATGAGTCGTAGAAGGGGTAATAACGAATTCTTAAAATAGTTAAAAGAGGTAGACATTTTCCAGACTTTCACTCGTTATTTAAGAGGTTGGGATAGTAACTTGCCAGACTCGACTATCATAAAAGGATGTCTACAATAGGTTTAATCTCAAATTTTGGGTATAAATAGGGAAAAGAGTTGGTAGGTGGCATCCTCTAAGAAAGTAATAAATATTTAAAAAGAAATCTCCTCCATTTTCAGTATTCAGCACAGCAATCTCTCGTTTTATAATCAACATCAAAGTGAATTTTACTTTAGGAAAAAAAAAACAAAAATTTCCTTCGAGACCTTAATAATCTCATCCTCCGTCATTTTATTTGAATCGCATCTCATTACTTAAGAAAATTACAAATTTTACGATCATCGTTAAATGTTTAATAAAAAACAAAGAAAAAAAATCCCTACCGGATATCTGTGAATGACGGCGCGGTATAAGAGAACAAAGATAAAAAGCAATCAAATAAGAATGGAATCATAAAAGAATGAAAACCATATCGCAGGACTTTATTTTTTGTCGAGGGCAACATCAAAGTTTACTCCAACATTTGTGGCGTTTATTTTGATTTATTCGTTTGTATTTGATAATAAATTTATGACTGTGCTCGCTTGACGGTTTTCTGTATTTTTTTTTTCGTTAGTGGCAAAGGAGTTTTCACCTTCTTTTGAATAATGTTAACTTTTACTGTAAACAAGACGCTTGGGTTTCAGTGAAGATTCTGAGATTTTTACAGGTTACTCAAAACTTTCGAGGACGATGAAAGTTCTACTATAATAATCTTAAACTTGGTATGAAATGAATACACAAAAAAATAGGTCGTTAACAATTCTTTGGGGAGTGGAACATTTTATTACGGCCATGAAAGTTTCGAAACTAACACTTAGCTACTATAAGAATGGGGTGCTCAAAATGGTGGGGTGGTGGTCGTAAAATGTGCCTTCCATATGGACAGGTCTTTAGCGCAACGATGTAGGACTTCTCCACGGAAAACTGTAAGTTATACGCAATGAAGTGAAGCACGTACTTTGTATACAGTACAGATTTAATGTTTATTTTTTTCTTTTTTATGAGCTCTATATGTAAATTGCTGTCAGCGAGGTTATAATATATACATTAACATACATTATACATACAACATTTTAATGAGTTCCATGTCCAGGTAAGGAAAGTGCAACAACCATAACTATAACTATAGCTTATTGGTTACTCAAAGCCCATTGATGTCCATCTGCGGGTTTCTTTTGAAATTACATGATTTTTCGACAGTAGTAAGCTCTTTTCCGGTCCTAAAAATTGACACATTATCATATCTGCGTGGTACAAAATAAATCGGTTTACGTTTAAGCATCGATCGTTTCTAAATATTGACAAATATTTCAGTCAAAAAATGTGGTACCTAAGATTCTTATCAAAGGGTACGGTAGTGCGAGTGCCCCAGCCAAGTTCTCTAGTAAAGGCACTTACCCTTTTTACAGGAACAAACTCAGACTGTTTTCGACCCCCTCTAACTTCGGAACCAATTAAGCCAGAATATTCAAACTTAAAACATTTCCCAAGCTTAAAAAAGTTCATCTCACCAAATTTCGTCTCTATGGCATTAGTGGTTCTCAACATACAGGACTTCAAAAATCACAAAAACCGTAACTGACTCACTCCCTCACTCACTTCGATGATCATCAAAATTATGAAGCACTTCCGGCCATCCTAGAATGGTGAAATTTGGCAGCATGCTAGATCCCCCAGTGCATTCACTGGGAAAAGTCCAAAACTTGAGATTGTCCAGTCAGTCGGCGGGGTATACGGACACTTTTGAAAATTGGTTATTATTTCTTTGGGCCACTCCCCATTGCCGTAGAATGTTGAAATTTGGTAGAGCGGTAGGAGTTGCAATGTATAGAAAGAAAAAAATCAAGTGGTATTCCTCACTTTTGAAAATCGGTTATTATTTATTTGGACCACTTCCAGTTGCCGTAGAATGTTGAAATTTGATACAGCGATATGACTGTCAAGTTTTTCGTTTATAACTTCATTATATTATACAATAGATAATTTGAAAACTTGACCAGTGAACCTACCAATTTTTTTAAACATTTAACCTTCTTAAACTATAAGAACTTGGCGTAGGGTAGGGTGGGGCAGATTCAACACTTTTTTCGGCAGACTTCAATTATTTTTATTCCAAAATATATATTTGAATAATTGTTTTTTTTATTGAAAGCTATGATTATTTTACTACAAAAATCCATAATTTCTTAAAAGTTAACTTCACCCAAATAATTTTAAAAATAGAAAATTTAAAACTGCCTTAAAAATACGATTCTGCCCCATGGTGGGGTACAATCGTCATCCGGGTGGGGGACTTTCGACATTAATTTAGAAGACACAAGAATGGTAATAAAAATCAATTAGTAAAACATTTTATATATTAGAGTATAACGTACTGCTGAAATCATGGTTTTTATTCGAGTCCATACTACTATATAAAAGGCAATGTCTGTCTATTGGTCCATCCATAACTCAAGAACCCATATTTATTCGATTTGCATGATTTTTTTTTCTTAATCATAAATTTGTTGCCCAATTAGTCCGAAGAGTGGGTGGTAACTGGCGAGGGGTAAAGGAGGCGGTGGTAGTGGATCTCTAGAGCTGTTTATCTGATTTTCATTATTTTCGGCTATGTCGAAACTGCCCCATGTGCTTTTGTCGAAAGTGCCCCATTCTTTCTTATAGTAGACGTTATTGTTTTTTACAAAACTTATAAAGAAAATTCTATCAAATATTATAATTAACTTAAATGTATTACAAACACAAACGTTTGACACTCACAACCAAAGCATTCCCATAAGAAACAATTAAATATCACTTACCTCGTATAATAGAAAAATTACGAAAAATCACTCAAAAAATTAAAAACCGGTCTGACAACCACAACTGCTGAAGAAGACCTGCCATAGTTCGTGTACGATCAACAGTGTGGTAAGATTTGCCATCAAACATTTTATCTAAAATTTAACCGCCTTTCTGTAATTGCGAAAGTCGAAAGTACCCCATCGTCGAAACTACCCCATAGTCGAAAGTACCCCACCCTACCCTACATTTAGATCTCATTACTATTAATGCACATGTCAAAAATCTTATCAATTTTTATCTACACTCAAGTTTAGGAAAAAATCTTGCAGCGGTAGGACTGGTTGGGTGCTGTTATTGAAGCGACGGCGCTATTGGTCCATCTATACTTGTAAAATAAAACCGTAGAGGGTTTTATATAAATACTAGCGGACCCGGCGAACTTCGTCTCGCCCCAATTCAAAGTCTTCAGATAAACTCCAGAGTGATAATAAAACACAGATACATACATAGCTCAAATTTCAATGTGATTTATTTGAATGGAATTGAAATCAGTACCTCGAGAGCGATATGATAAACAATATTTTTCGATATGTTTTCCGGCGCAAAAACAAACAACGAAGACGGTTTGCCAACACGCGAACAGGCAACGTACCTAAAGCTGACCGTGCGCGAAAAACGGGAAAATTCGAGATTAATCCCACAGACTTCCAACGATTGGCCTTGTGATTTATTGATTGTCATCGTAGAACCCAATCGAACGGGGAACTCAATCCGCTTTTTGAGGTAATGATTTTGCAGCGCGAGCCTCTGCGATATGGGCACGTCTCCATTCATTTTCTTCTGCACGTTCCTCTTGCGTTTGATTATCACGGATATTCTGACTCATTATTGCACAACGTGTATGTCGTTCAAGGTTTGATCGTCTATAGGAGGCATTAGTCAAGCAAATAACTTTCCCTAAAAAACAACAAAGTCGTTTTTTGACTAATTCCATTTAAAAGAAAACTTACGGAATGAATTTTTCGCAATGAATGCCTTTTCTTTTTACTTTTTACTTTTTACACGCAAACTTATTTTCAGAGAAAATCATCACATGTATTCATGTTTAGATTAATATAACTAAAAAATTAATTCTTTAGGTACAAACCACTTCTGATTTCGAAACACAAAAAACATCAGTAGGTAATCAATTCTGATACTAGCTGTCCTTTGAAATGTTGAAGTTTTAGTGGGAACGCAAAATTGGATCTCGAAATTTTGTCTGCTGAAATGTTGAATTTAAGTGCGGTGTAAACGTACTATAAGTCAACGTCTAACGCCATATATCGGGTTGTGATATTGGCACAGCGCCATCCTAAACTTCTCCACCCAAAATGCACGCAAAACGTCTTTTATCACAATCCGCTAGGTTCCACATTTCACTTTGACTCGAAATGAAATCGGAAATAAATTTTTGTGTTCTACATTTCACTGTATTCGATTTCGATTTCAAAATTTTCGGAATTGAGGCAAAGTGAAATTGTGATATCGAAAAAATTTCGGAGTTTTCGAATCGCTCGAAATGCAGAATACTGAAAACGAATTCACTCGATTTGCAATTTCGATTTCAGGAACCTAGCTGAATGAATTTCACAATTATCCGATTTTTCCACTAAGAATTTTCTATTTTTCCATTCGAAAAGCTATTCCAGAACAATTCCATACAAAAAATCAATTTTCAATTTTTTGATTTTTTCAATTTCCCGACTTTTCCGAAAGGTTTTCCCAAAATTTTCTTTCGCAAAAGCCTTCTCCTAGCAATTACGAACAACTAAAAACAAATTTGAGCCAAATCAGTCCATCCGTTCTCAATTGATGAATTACTATACATTTTTGCCACCATTTTTATATATATAGAGTAGCAATGCCCGCGGCTTCGCCCGCCGGTTTATTTTCTTTTAAATATCAATAAAACGTACTATGTACATTCCTTTATATTTTTTCCTCTTTTTTGTGCTTACAAAATATTACGACTACAGCATGCAACATATAGCTGTCAATGTGAAAAACATAGATCAACTCCAGAAACGGCCGAACAGTGCCAAAGAAAGCCCCACACCTCCGTTCTCCTTCCCCTATATTAGTTAAAAATACTCGGTGAAGTATTTGCGCTCTATAAGAGCTTCTGCTGTCTGCTGTCTAAAACTGTCGCATTTCTGGTCTGTATGAGGCTGTACGGAATGTGCCAAGCTCTAATCTTTCAAAATTAAATTTTTTGATATTGCAATATTTATGAATCCAGATTTTTTCGTAGAAATCTGCATTGCATATTTTTTTTCTTCATAATTGCAGATTTGTCAAAATATTTTCATGGCAACACTGACCATAAACAGCAAATATTTAGTTTTATTTGAATTTTAGAATGGCATCACAATCACTTCCAGTCATAACACAACCAAAGGCTGGTTTCTTAAGCGTTTGGTTTTTAAATAAAAAAAAAAAAAAATTGAAAATTTGAGTAAAATTTTGTTAGGGTCGATAAATTAATTCTTGCCATTTACTTTTTGAATACTATTTCAATGTTGACCGCGACTAAGCTTCAAGTAATCCATTCGGAATGTCCAATTTTGGCAAACTTTTTTTTCTAATATAAATCGACTGGTAGGTATCTCACAAAAAACACGAGTTGTGTTGTCTATCCGTATAGACGAGAGGCTTGACATATCCCAAAAAAAAAAAAAATAGTCCAGCGGCATCAAATCGCGCAACCGAGGAAAATTCACAGGTCCAAAGCATTAGATGAATTGCTCACCAAAGTCGCCTCGCAATAATGTCCTGTCCATGGATTCGCGACACATTTTTTACCGAGCACGATTTTTGGTAATAAAACTCAATAATTTGCTGACGTTGTTCGAGCATACAGACGATCAATGTTGCTTGAATGATGAGTCAAGTATTCTCTCTTGTGTGGGACACCTTTAAGGATTAATGAAGCAAATATTCAGGCACTTAAACACAATATTATTTAAACTTTCATGAGTTAGGGTTCCAAACCTTGATGGTTGCAAAACTGCAAAACTGGTTTAACCGGACGAACTATGTACTTGAATAAAATTGCATTCTAAAAGTAATCGGAAGGTTTACTCTGTTCAATACAGATGCAAATTTTAAAACACATTGAGCGGTGTTTACTTTTAGAAATTTAAAAAAAAATAAGTCATCCGCCAGTCCATTATTTAGATTAAAAAGCAGTGGAGATAGTACTAAGCCCACGAAACTACCAACCAAAATATTCTGACAGAAGAAAAACCTCTTGAGTCAAGAAATATACCACCGTTTACAAAGCGACCTTGTCCCTCCTTTCCTGCAGACATTCACCTTGCCGTCGAGTTGGATTTATTTAAAACTTGAAATATGTTTTCTGTTTTAAAAGCTCGTGTTTCATAATTTGCTTAACGACCTATTACGTTCCGTTTCCTTGCAGGCAGGAGATAATAAGACAAAAGAAACAAGATTTATTGAGCCAGCACAAGGAGACTGACGCGCCATATAGATAATTTATTTTTACTTACTGCATCCTGCTTCTACCTAATTAATTGCTCGCTTCTTCTTCGTCGTCCTCGTCCTCATCGTCGTTGTCCTTGTCATTATTATCGTCGTGTTCTTTCATAATAGCACAAAGTATGTACCATATCTGCTGCTTCTTCTTCTTCTCCTTCCTTCCAGTATGCACCATTAAATCTTGCAAAATACCAGTCAGTTCCTGCGTACCTTCCCCCATTGACAAGAGGTGGAGCCGGCCTTAATTGATACCGCAGGCACGCATTAGATTTGTCCCTTTCCCTGCTGAAAGAGGCTCAGAATAGTAAAAGCAAGCGCAACGCAAATAAAAATCCTGTGCAGAAACACGCAATACAACACCCGCTTGCTCGCAAAGCGTAGCGACAAGGAACATACATTAAAAGTAGAAAATCAATAAACACCCATGCCCCGAGAGTTGAGAGGCGCCCCAATATCTACCCCATGGCGTAACCTAGTGCCAGCGGAACCTCCGTCACTTAAACCATTCATCCTCGTATATATAGCAGGCGGCTGCCTTGTCAATCTCGATTCCAGGAATCTCTGCTAGCACAAGGAATTCCTGTTTATTTAAGTAAAGTACTGCTGTTTGAGTGCTGCTGCCGCCTATTAGCCGCCCTCCCGCTGATTCAGATTTAATGGAATTGTTTGCCAAGGGTTTACGAATACTTTCTCAGCCTTTCGGGTGGTAGGGTTGCATGTATGTATGTTTAAAAAAAAATTATATACATACATATTTAAGGAATTCAATTCAAAGGGAGCGGGAGAAATACAAGTATACCAAATTTTTCCCAAAACACAAATTTCATCTGAAGGACGAACAGAGGGGTTATGGGAGGTAATTCCGGTCCGGAAGGGTAGCTATTGATTGAAAAATACGAGACAAGTATACATTCACAAATCCCGTATTCTCATCATTTAAATGTTCGTCTAAACGGGGCCTCACACCAATTTTCCCTAATCTCCCCGAACGAACAAAGACCACTCAATTTGATTCCTTTTCTCTATATGAAGAGTGGTTGCTTCCTTCCTTCCGTCGGCTTATGATTTTGTCGAGAAAAGCAAATAAACATAAAGACTTTTTCGCATCATTTCTGTCTTCTTCTTCTTCTTTTTCTCCATTTCTGTGGAGTAATTTGCGGTTCTTTGAGGGAGAAAAAAGGTCTACATTCAATAAAGATGTGCTTTAGGGGTGTTGTTAAGTGCTTCAAGTTAGAGAGAATAAACGCTGAGGCATCGAAGGATCCATAAATGCACGCAGTTTCTAAAACGAAGCAAATATATTTGGTAAAAAGGGGTTTCCTTTGGGACATAACTAAGCCCAGGAATGTGCCTAACTCTTGTATAAATTATCAAATTAAACTGAAAGGATGTGATGTGCACTATTTAGAATTTTTGACAAAGAAGAGTACGGTAAAAGGTTTTCACTGCCAACAACCTCAACCAACAAGCGTCTCTAGTGTCTTTGGCCAGCTCTCTACAGTCTTGCACGCTACGGTAAGTTGGTTAAGGTCCCCTTCCACATGTCACTTTAGTACTAAGGTTGCTTTCTTATAAGGTGCTGGTCCTAGTAGCAAGCATGTAGCAAGCCACATACGTATATATCTCGTATATGGAGCCAATAGCTGCATGCCGTATACTAGCTCTCTTTGTGCACCCTCTGTTGACGTCAGAATTACATACGTAAGCGGCTTGCATCATGCCGTGTATTAGGACTTTTAGAGTACCTTACCTACATTTCTAGTGCAAGACTGCAAGCTAGCAACAGCAACATTAGTGCACATTGACATTATTATGCACACAGAGCCATATAACTAAATGCGGATAACGTCATCCTCATCATAAATGAATCAACAGCCAACCGATATGTACGCACTGTGCTACATGCCGTGTACTAACACCTTAAGCCCAAAGAAACAGCGATCTTTGATCATTGTCTAAATTTATATCGGAGCCTAGGTAAACAAAGTCCCTAACCATCTCAAGGTTATATCTGTCTATACTGACATTCTGTCCGAGACGTCGGTGTTGGGTATCCTTTTTTGTTGACCGCATATACTTTGTCTTGCCCTCATTGGTCGTCAAATACTTAATACTCACGAACGAGCCAGTGACATTACGCTGCGTTCTGCCGATTATGTCAATGTCGTCGGCGAGTAAATGGACGGACTTTTGAAGGGCCGTGCGTCTGGTATTGGCATTTGAGTTTTGCACAAAAATGTTGAAGAAGTGACATGACAGCGCATCGCCTTGTCTAAATCCTTTTTCGATATCGAATCGGTAAGAATTCTCGGTGAATTTGGCAGGAATGCAAAAACTAGACATTTATAGCTCTTGCCTATAAATCCTGTCAAAGGCGGCCTTAAAATCGAGAAAAATGTGGTCGGTAGTGGTGGAAACTCCCGAGTTTTCTCCAGATCGAAAAGGGTGCATTTAGCATTTCAATCCGATCTGCTTCGTTTGATTCATGATTCGTATTATTTTCGCAAAAGACAATTCAAATTCACATGGAAGCGGAAAACGCCCACGGTTTGTTTACTATTGGTACGATAACTCCATAACGTTTCAACCACTTAGATCGATTTAAAAAAAAATCAAAATTCTCCGATTTCGGCAAAAACTTATTAATTTTGAAGTGGTAGGTGCACCAACGATGGTGCAGACAATAGATTATATTCCAGCAGATATTTTCATCATCGTATAGAAAAATGTAAGCTAAATAACTTCAAGTTTGTGGTACATCCCACAAATTCCCCTTATACCGTCTAAATTAATTCTGGGATTCATATCCATAGCAACCATCACCAGGAAAGTAATTGTACTAAAGCACTTATTAGCATGTACCCGTACCTACCATATCAGAATTATATATCTCCCACCACTTGCCAAACGAATCCAAAGATCAAAAATCTCCCACACATTTAATCCACAAACGTTATTGATACTCATACTTTCATAAAGGAAAGGTCACCGGCATAAACCGCAAACACTTGTCAGTGTCCACCTACCACCTTTTGCCGATAATATTTCAATTTAATCGTTTATCGATTGCGATTCTGTGTGTGTGTGTTTGTGTATATCTGTGTGGCATTGTTAAGCCTGATTGCCCACTAATGGCCTATAATCGCTGCTGCCAATCATATTTCAATCGATGTGCCATAATAATATTCCCATTGCGGGACTTGTTGCTTGAGTGAAAATCGATCGAAAAAGCGCTGGCACTCCACCAGCCACCCTAAGCCCCCCCCAAGACACAATATAAAGAAATATTGTAGGTATCATCATAATTGTGTTCCATAAGCCATAAGTTTCTTTGCTGGTTCTTTCTTTATGTGTAAAGTTTGCGAAACTTATGACCGCACCGAAGAATTAGGAACACAAAAACAACAAACATCCTTCTATGACTATGGCTCGTAACTCTTAAGTTTTTGAGCTGTGAACGAAGGAAAATTGTAACGAGTAACGAAATGTTTGCGCATCACCATCAACTTGGTTATATAGAACTATAAAAATGGATGTCATCCCATTTTCCTCTCCATGCTCATAGCGCCAAGCAAAACAATCTGCTAACTATTTATCCATTCCCAAAAGACAAAGGGGTCATAAAATATTTACAACGTAACACAGCGTACCCGCTCAAAACGAAATGAATAATTTGTGCCTTTTGGTGGCTTTGCTGATTTTTAGTGCACAGTGGGGTCGAAATTTAGTACATAGATAATTGAGCAATATCGTTTGCATTTTAAGTCATTTGAGTGAGCACTCATCAGCAAAATAAGCAAATCTACCTGAACTAGTTGAGCGACATAGTTCACAATTAAGGACTTAAATACAAATGTACATCGATTTGTCGCTGTTGTGAGAAAACATCATCGAAATTAAAAAAAAAGGTAGTTCATTTAGGACCATTTTATTCACTTCAAGTTGAACACAACTTGGGGATTTTTATTCTCAACTTAGGCAATAATGCTTTTTTTTCACTCGAAGTTGACTCACGCAACTTTGTATATTGCGAAGTTGAGAAAACCAAGAGTTGATTAACTTTGGATTCGCTCAACTCCCCGAAAAAGTAGAAGTTATAAAGCAAACTTTAGAAATTTTTTATTTTGTATTTCTGTTTTTGACAGTTCAGTTTGAAATCAAGTGACGAAAATAAATAATAATTAATTTTTGAAAATTAAATACATAATGGCCGCGTTCCATTGACAGCTAGATGACTAGCGGCATGCCAAACTCCATATAAAAAAACTGACATTTCAGCATTTGCGCTAAGCTCTAGTACATTTTGTGAAATATCCTTTTCTGGGAAAATTTTTAATCTAGCGCAAAATGAACTGCTAGATTGAAAAAAATAACGAATTGTCAAAATAAAAGTGAAAGTGCAGAAAATCAAATTGTATTTCCAATTTGGTTTAAAATGGGAATTCAAACTTGTATGTTATTAATATCAATTGTACTTGCTTATTTAAATTATAGTGCATTAATAAATATGCACTATATGGCATATGATGGCACAAAATACATTTTTGACTCTCATGAAAATGAAATAATACGAATTCAAATTGGATCTAATGTCACTTTGCCTTAGATCTCTAGCGTCAGCGTTCCTCCATCAGGGATATTATGTGTCAGACGACTAGCGGTCAATGGAACGAGGCCAATGTGTCGTGCAAACTATTTCTGGCAGGGTTGGCCATCTTCCGATTCGAGCAGCGAAGGTGATGAAGAGATAAATAATTTGGTACGTGAGAGGCGGCAATACAAGATGCTACCACGTTTGAGCTGGAAAAATGGGATGGCCGTGATTTCAACTATGGTTTTCATCTCTCAAAGCGGACGAGAATAATAAATTCGTTACCGTGTGATGGGAGAAATTATTGTACATCGCGAATTAGTTCGAATCGATTGAATTATAAATATAGGATTGAGTGATGTTGTTTTTTCTGAGAACATCAAACGAATTCAGGCACTTTATTTCTATTGGTGATTCGGGCTACACTAATACGAGAAAATTTATACCGAATCACAGATTAAAATTACGCGCGAAATGAAAATCAATGGTTAAACTGACATATTGTGTGGCATCTGTCACAATCCCAGGGATATTTTACAAACTGCAGGTAGGCCATCTTTGCGATTTCAACTTCGGAGTAGCAAATTAATGTAGTGAAAAAAAAACAATATTCAACTTGCCTTTCAACTCTCGGTTTAGAATCAACTTCGAAGTTGACCAACTTTAGAGTTTTCGCCAAGTTGAACAATAGTGAATAAAACGGCCCTTAGTAGATTTGATAGAGTCCATTTTTAAAGAATTTCGTGAATTACACTAGCCTTAGGGTACGTCCATAGTGAACCAACTTCTTGCTTTATCGCTTTCCAGCCGATGGTTCACGCTGGTAAAAAATATAGTTGGCGACGCTTTAACAAGCGTTAACTTGCTTTTACCAGCTTTTACCGGAATGAATTTTTAGTTCCTGTTGACGCCAGTAACCAGCTTTCAAGAGTGTTGTTTAGATTTTTTTATACTATTTCGATTTTTCGATGTACTTTGTACGGTGTATTCAAGGTTCATTTATTAAAATATTTTCTCTGAATAAAATATTATAGCCAAAAGTTTGCTCTGTCATGGGAAAATATTCAAAATGAATTTTAAGTTTTGAAAGTGTGTAATCTCTTTTTCATTAGATATGTTAATTTTATTCTTTTTAACTTTCTCGTATAGGTACGTAGTAAGAGAAAGTTATTGTTTTCGTACAAAATTTCGAACTCGAGATTTTGATCAATTCTTATATTACGATGATAGGGGAACTCAAAAAAGTGGGTCTCGCAATTCTGTCCGTCCGTATGTCTGTCTGTCCCACCCCTGGGGAATCTAAACGCTTGGACGGATTTGCTTCAAACTACGTATTTAGAGTTTTTGGGCTTTCCGCCCTAATATTAACGGTACCTCGCATATAAAATTTTTACGAAATATGACGAAATATGCCTAAATTTAGATTTTTTCGAAAACAGCTCTAACGATTTGAACCAAAATTGATAGTTGATGTAAGCATGCTTAACATGACTGCATACCCAGTTTTTCGCTAAAAAGTCCAGCAACGGCAGTTTTGAAAATTGGCTTTTTCTCGAAAACGGTAAAGGTACTATTGTCATTCTTAACTTAATAGCAAACTCACAGCTAGGTTCCAGAAATCGAGTGAAATCGAAATTGCAAATCGAGTGAATTCGTTTTCAGTGTTCTGCATTTCGAGCGATTCGGAAACTCCGACATTTTTTTCGAAATCACAATTTCACTTTGTCTCAATTCCGAAAATTTTGAAATCGAAATCGAATACAGTGAAATTTAGAACACAAAAATTCATTTCCGATTTCATTTCGAGTGAAAGTGAAATGTGGAACCTAGCAGTCAGTTTTTCCTTAAAAAGACTGCGTCCTTTTATATCCACCCAAATCCCTAATAATAGTACTTTAAAAAACGGCTCATATCTCAAAAACGCCATTTTCGATTATGATAAAAATGTTACTTTCAGGTAATGCTTAAATACATAGTAATACCACTGGCTCAGTTTTGAGCTAAACAGTTGAAAAATAGTGTTTTTTGAACCATGAATGCGTCCTTCCCAATCGCTAAACACGGCACTTTAAAAACCGCTCACATCTCGAAAACACAATTTTCGATTTGGATGAAAATATATCTGCTAGGTAATGTTTATATCCTGAAGAATATGTCGTACTCAGTTTTCAGCTAAACAGTTTAATAACAGTGCTTTTCGAATCCAAATTGTAACATTTGTCAGCACAATTTTACAAAAAACCGCTCTAACGATTTTGATCAAAATACATATTTAAGACAACATAAGCATTCTAAACATGATCACGTACTTAGTTTTTATCAGAAAACTCGAATATTGCCGTTTTATGAATATATCTCAAGAATGACTACCCAAATCCCGATCTGTATTCACACACGGTATATTTTTTGTAAAGTCCAAAACTTCAGTACATAGCAATATAATTTGAAATTCATCGCCTACTTGCGTCCTTCAAGTGTCAGTTCGTGTTCGGGGTGAAATTTGAAAGTAATAAAGTGTTCTAGTTAACACGTAGGTTTATGTTTATGTAGTATGTATTTACGGTATTAATTACACCTTGAGTGGGTATGATTCTAAACGTAAAATTTGCTGAAATGACTCTGAGATTCTGCGAGATTCGCAATAAACGAGAAAGTTACGTGCGACCCAGTCGTGCACATTTTTTTTTACCGTAGTCATTTAATTTTGGAGGTTATAATTATCAGTCGCGAAAAAAGTTAATCACTTGAAAACCCCATGCTATCGATGGAAGTAAAAACCGTCGCCACTGGCGCGAAGTTCAATTTGACCATCACCTGCTAGAATCATGCTGGCTCTGAGCACCGGCGTGAATCTCGCCGGAAAGCTGGTAAGCGAGAAAGCGAGAAGCTGGACGTACCTTTATGTCGGACTGAACTGGCGTCGTATTGGTCTATCCAAAACCCCACTAACACGGGTTGTAACAAGGCACCAAATTACCAAATGATCAATACGAAGGATTACTCTGGAGAACCACAAAACATCTGGTGAAAGATTTCCCCCTTTCTTTAGTATATTTAAAACAATAGAATGCACTATTACATTCCGTGGTACTAATAATCTTCTTCAGTGTCCATGTTAAATATTATAGCTCACAATAGCGAAAGTTTTCGTACAAACTTTTTATATGGAAAAAATCTGGAACCTTAGTATTTCTTAGTTTACTTTTTTAGATGATTAAAACATAATTTCCACAACCCAAGATCTAGCTTCTCAAAACTATTCGATTGTATTTTTTTTTTTAAGAAGAGACCTACAATTTAAGGTCTTTACAATCTCCAAAGGGTTGGTTGAATTGAGAAGGTGACTCAGGAAAGTTTTAAGTACTTTCGGAAGCTTGTCAAACGTTTGAGTTCGTTGGAGTTATCGATTTCTTGGTAAATATTGAGAAACCTTTGTCTCAATAGCAAATGATATGCTCGTATGTCGTATCTAAGGGTTTGGTTGCTGCCAGTGAGTTGCGAATACCCATAAAATGCGGTACAACACGGGAGCTTATGCCTAAAGTTAGATTCTTCATTTTGCAGTTGCATTAATTGGTTTAGAGGTTTCTACTTGAGATAGGAATAGATGTTGTTGCGGTATTCATAATTTGTTTTCAGAAAATACGTTCGCTTATAACTCCCAATTTTGATTTTTTTCTTACAAAGTCAATGTTAAGTATACCTAAGCTTCCCCTAGGCTTTTTATTTATTTTATTTAGATATAGAAATCGCTGCCCAGGTTTTAAACATGTGACCTTTACTGAACAAACGATATCAGAACCACAACGCCACTGGCTACATCACTAACTTTCTGATTATACCTAATCGGTCGAAATTGGTCGAAAAACAAAATACCAATGTATTAAAAATTGGTTTTCTTGATGATTGCTAATTTTTAGGAATATTTGATCTTCAGCAAGTTGTTCAGCCTCAAGACAATTGAAAACTGTAGAGCTTACATTTTGCAATTGTGCATTCGTACAAAAACGTATTATCCACTGATTGGTTCCACAGTTTACTGGCCTTTGTTACTATCCATAGTACAGATGCTACTACCTTAAGCGTTCTAGCTTGCTACCGCAACCCTTGCTGTTACAAAAATTAAGTTGTCTACATACATGCACACAAAATTCTATCCCTCCTCCCGTTAATGTGTATACGAAATAACTTTCGACCATCCATTCCGCTTTTTTCCATTGAATTCATGCTGAACACCCCTTTTGGTGGGAAAAAATAAGTCTAGAGTGAAGAAAAATAAAAAAAAAAACTATAGTTATACCCAGCCAGAATATGTACCCTATATACCCATAGACATAGTCCGTTTGTAAACCACCCGCACCGAACGATTTATCAGTCTCTTTCTGTCTTACACTATTCGGCTGCTTTGGTATTTAACCAAGCGAATAACAAATACACTTATACCTGGATTATCGATTAAATAAGCCCAATGTAACCTATCTGGCGCTCCAAAACGAAACACAACCAAAGCGGGTTGAGGGAAGGAAGCCCATGAAATGCTGTCGTTCTTTTTTTTTTGTCCGTCCATTTCTTCCTTCTCTTTGTTTTTGGCTTTCTGTCGAACGATATTTTTTGTGTACCTAATTTTGTATATATACATAGAGCAGGAAGGGTGGTCGTGGTCGGGCGCATCAAATACAAGCGCAGTGACTTTAAAAGGGGATGAAAGTTCACTGGTTGTGTTCATTTTTTGCTCCCGTCCAAAAAGTTTGCCATTGTTTTTCATGTCCTAATTTTCTATGTACATTATGTATGTTGTTTGTAAAATAAGACAGATTCGTACCCTTAGAAAGAAACACAAATAAACAAACTACCCTGCTGAAGTCAAAGTTTGCCGAAAAATCTCTCATGTAGCTCTTCCAATCGGGCTGTCTCTCCCTCCCCCATACCAGTCACTCATCAATTATCAGGTTTACATGAAGAAATCTCTTGGAAAAACTTTTGAAGTTTGATTAAATGATTGAAAGTTTGAGTAGAGAAATTCTCTGGAATTTGTACAGAAACCCCAACCCCGCCCGCCCCAACTTCAGAATGGGCGTATAGTACACTGGTATACAAACATAGGTATTAGGTATAGTATAGATGCATATTCATCAGGAGACTTATGTTACGTATATACATTTGGGTTTCTTTTTATCTTGTCCCTATCTAACCCGCACTGTTTGCCAGTGTATCTGTGCGTTTGCATCGCACAAAACTGCGCTCAAGTTGAGGTCATAATTTGGGTAAAGTTCACATTTTGCTCAGGGTATTTATGGGCCCCGAACTCGACTGAAAGAGTCAGGAAGCAGCAGCAGCAATACCGATTTGGAATTGCTTGGTAAAAGCCTTGGTGATGATGAACTTTTATTTTTTGCTGGCAAGGGAGTGCTTTCAACTTTCAAGACAATCTGAAAATTTTGTTTTTCTTTGTAAATTACTCCAAACAAATGCGCTAAATTGAAAATGGGGTTTGAATGAGGTTTCTGGGTTGCGGGTGCTTGGTATACGCAATAGGATCTAAGTTAGGAACCACATCTCATTATCTAACGTGCCACAAGGGAAGTAGGTAGGTTGGTAGGTATCTTTGTTGGTGAAGAGGGTGATTTCGGTGCAAGTTGTGGTAGGAAGAGGCACTGATAAATCATTTCATTTTATTAGTCGAAGTAAATTGGGATATTTTGGGAACCTGATGGTTATCTGGATAGATATAGCCAATATTTTGATAGAAGGATGGGCGAAATTGATTTGAATTCTGAGTAGCGATAATTTTGGGGAAAGAAGATTAATCGAACCGAAAGTTGATGAGAAAATAAGATACTTTGATGGGTTCGAATTGCACTACGAAAAGGGAATCTTTTCAAAGAACTTTCATGTGGCATTGTTCTCCGGTAAAGTTTTAGAAAATATGTCCAAACAAACAATGTCTTAAATGGACAGGGTCATCGAATTATGTATTATCCGGGTAACTCTATACCATTTCTACATTTAAACCAACTACTGAATATTCATGGGTTATCTTCACTCTACTGTAGGAATGGAATTATGAGGGTTTTTAAATACATTTACCTCTTGAAACAATATCTACTGAAATTTTGGATTTTGGTAATAATGTATTAAAATAGAGATAGCAGGGACTGCCATTGCATTTTGCAGCATACAGGGGGAGTTGAAAAAAACCAATGGACTGACCAGTCCTTCTACAAATTTGCAACTGACATTCTGAATTAGAACGTTGTATTACGCTCTCCTAGAGATCCGAAAAGCAATATATCCTTGATTCACCATAATGGTCTACTGATGAAATAGGTAGGCGACTTTTGACGGACAGAAGGTGTCCTATCGGACCATATCGGAAGCGTTGGTGGTGAGTTTTCTGCGATGACAAGGCTGTCTCAGTTGCTCAAGTCGCATTTGTGTGTTATTGTTGGTGAGTGTCCGAGATCAGATTTAAGAGTCCTTATAGTTGTTGCCATCTAAGCGTAGATGCCATACGCAAGGGCAACTCCTCATATTCAGCTGGCACTGGCCATGTCCTAATATAGTAACTTGATCTGTTACAAATTGACATTTTATCTGATTCATAGTTATTGATAAAATGTTTTCTTCTTATGACGCCATCTGTGGAGAAAAAATACAAAATACCAACTGCAACAACCTCTATATCTTGTCCTCCTTTATTTACTTAGCTTGTGTCTAAACCGACTGCAATGGTTTCAAAAGCAGCTACTGTGCAACTACGTAATAGAAACATGATCAAGAGTCGCAAGAGTCAAGTCTTTTGTGCGGGGTATTAAGTCCGTCCAACGCCTTAGTCCCCTGTGTATTTTGCAATGTTTCGAACGATGCTATACTCGCGCTATCTTCAATGCTGCCTAAAAATTTACTGTCTGAAGAAATGAAAACTGTAAAACGGAAAAATTGCAACCTAGAAAACTCGTCTAAATGGTACCATAAGCCTTGGGTTATCTACATTTTGGTGGCTAAATTTTCTTACGCAACTTGGCAGTCTGAATATTGTTGCCCTGCTTGATGGACCCGCTTTACGTTTGAATATTCGGAGATGCTCAATTGACTTATACCCAGCAACAACGCTTGAAGTAGTACGAGTGCCTCAATAAAACAAGATTCTTGTAAGGCCACTTTCTGTCAGCCAGATATTATGCTTAGTCGTACGGCCGCTCGGAATCAAACTTGAAAATTTAGCATACATTATGGTTAACTACTTACTTAGTTTAGATTTATTTTCTTTTAAATAAAATTAAAATTTTGTTGATTTATCATAAATATACGTTTTTTCTCACATTTTGTGTTCTCTTTGATTTTTGTCCTTTTTTAAGCTAACAAAACTTTTTTATTGCAGTGACTCTTTGTAAACTATATCTGTTAGAGTCAAAATCGCTTACAACGACATCGGTTATAACGACGTATCGGTTATAACGACCAAATTCTTAGGTCCCGGCTGAGCTCCATTATAAACCCATTGAATAACAAATCGTTTACAACGACATATCGCTTACAACTACCGATTTTTTCCTTGTTTTGAAATCAAATATTGGTTATAACGACTAAGATCGACGCAGCTGTTTGTGCGACTGCATTTTTTCTGAAACGGTAAACTATAAAAATAAATAAAAAATTTAAAACAGATTAATTTATGTATGCACCTTGATATCGGTTACAGCGACCTATCGCTTATAACGACCAAATCCGTCAGTCCCTTGAAGGTCGTTATAACCGATTTTGACTGTATTTTTTTGATGGGCACAAGTACAAACAAATTGCGACTGCAGATTTATTAGTATAATGGCAAGTTGAGCGTATTAAGGTCGAAATGAAAAAGTGTTCACCCCACTTTTCAACTCTTATAAGACGAATTTTGGAAAACGATGAATGAGGCATGTAATAGTTTTGACATATCTATCAACATACAAAGATTCAAGTTCATAGGGCTAACGGTTCCAGAGACCCCCTTTACTCCTCACCACTTCCTAGCCACCCTACGGCCTAATTGGGCTACACATTTATAGATCAGAATTCACCGGAGACCCCATAAAATATATATATTTCTGAATCAGGATCACATTCTGAATCGATTTAGCCATGTCTGTCTGTCTGTTGAAAGCAGGATAGCGTCCAAACGAATCGACTTAGGTGAGATGAGATTTAATCCTAACTAACCTATACTGAACCGGAGGATGTAGCCGGTACAATCTTGAAAGAATTTTTATATCGGCTAAATAGTTCCGGAGTTAGTTCTTACCACCCCTTTACACTTCCTCCATCCCCAACTTAGTCCTTACGTAACCTTACGTAACCTGTACTGATCCGAAAGTCCTAAGTCAATGGACATAAGATTTCACCTAAATATAAACTTTTCACAGGTATGATCTAATTATTTATACTACGCGATCATATCGTTACACTTTCCATAGCTGCAGATCAAATTCATATATGTATGTAGATATTATGTATCTATTACTTACGCACCACAAACCTCTTATATGTACGTAGACATACATAATATACATATTGAGTTTGTTTTATCAATTGTACGTACAATGTGCATTCTGAATGCCAGTCGTGCGAGTAATTATATTCTATGTTGGGAACGCAATATAAAACTAACCCTAAGCACAACTGCAATCGAGAAAACATTTTTTTCGCACTTGGCCAAATAAGATCTATATTCAATTTATTATATCTCACCCTATGGATGGACCAGAGAGATGAATTTTAGCATTTCTTGAAATGACGTACGTAGCTTTATGAGAATAATGGCAAATTGAGAGTAGTAAGATCGAAATAGAAAAGTGGGGTGCAAACGTTTTTCAACCCTTATAAGACGAATTTTGAAAAACAATGAATGAGGCACGTAATAATTTTGACTTATCTATCATCACACATCAGGCCACACATCTATAAATCAGAAAAAGAATCATGAAAATCGGACAAATGGTTCTCGAGTTTTGGAGAAACGAACAGACGGACGTTGCATTTTATAAGTAGGTAGTATGGATGGATATAGTATGGATGATTCTCCCAGGGATCACGATGTGCCTAGTGCCTTGCCTAGTGTCCTGTGACGGTTCTCCTCACAATCCTGCGTTTAACTTAACCTATAGCTATGTTAGACGACAGATGCGCAATTTGTATACCCTTCACAGGAAGACATATTCATTTTGCCATTACATTTGTAACGCCAAGAAGGATTTACCAGAGATCCCATAAAGTATATTTATTCCGAATCAGGATCACATTCTGAATCGATTTAGCCATCCATATCCGAATAAGATTTTGTGAGAATACTTCTTTTTACCGTCATCAGGTTGGTATTGAAAACTGTATAAAGGGTCCGCCAAATAACTTTTTTTTTTTTGAAAACGCTATAAAAAAAACTAGGTACTGAATATTTTCTCAAATTTCTTTTTTTATTTGAAAGTACAATCCTTTCGGTTAATAATGGAAAATAATTTCATTCAAATGGCTGCCTCGGCTGGCCATGCAGTAGTTCCAATTTTTAAGCACATTATCGATTGTGTGCAGCTGTATTTCACCAATGGCTTCACAAATATTGTCCTTTAAAGCGTCAATTGTCTCTGGCATGTCGGCGTAACACTTATCTTTTACGGCACCCCATAAATAATAGTCCAACGGTGTCAAATCGCAGCTCCGCAGTGGCCAAACGACATCAGCTCTGCGGCTGATAATGCAATCTTCAAAAACAGGGCGCAAAACATCGAGAGTAGCTTCGGCTGTGTGGCACGTAGCGCCGACCTGTTGAAACCAAATGTTGCCAATATCCTCCTCTTCAATTTTTGTGAACAAAAATTCGTTCAACATGGCCCGATAACGATCGCTATTGACTGTTAACGGCCATTCCTTGCTCATTTTCGAAGAAAAATGGCCCAATTATGCCTCTGGACCAAAATCCGCACCAAACAGTGACTCGTTTTGGGTATATCGGCTTTTTAATGTATGCGTGCGGGTTTTCTGTGCCCCAAATGGAACAATTTTGCTTGTTTACATACCCGCCAAGATAAAAATGAGCTTCATCTGAAAAGATGATTTTTTTTTTGGCAAAATCGGCATCTTCTCGAAGTCGATCGCAGGCCCACTTAGCAAAGCGAAAACGCATTGGATGGTCAGTTGGTTTCAACTCCTGAACCAATTGGACTTTGTATGGCGTCATACCAAGGTCTTTATGCAAAATTCGTCTCAATGATGTCTCCGAAATGTTCAATTGTTGAGAACGACGGTGAATTGATGTTGATGGCGCTTCACGCACACTTTCTGCCGCAGCAGCAATTTTCTCGGGTGTACGCACTGTTTTTGGCTTTTCACGCTTTGGTTTATCGATGAGGATACCAGTTTCTTTCACGTTTTTCACAAGATAACGAACATACTGAGCTGACGGTGCTTCTCTTCTTCCAAAATCCGTACGCAATTTTCGCACACATTCTGCAACATTATACCATGATTTTCAAAGCAATGTCGCAATATTTCCCAGCGTTGTTCAAGCGTATACACATTACACAACCATATTCGTTCAGCGGAAGGATAAAACTAATTATCTGTCAAATCAGACATGAGCTAAGTGTTACCATTCGCGAAATAAGCACTAGTTAAAAAAAACGTTAGATGGCGGACCCTTTATAAGTCGGTCAAGTAGTTCTGGTGCCTCACATACAAAACCAATGATCCCTGCGTGTACATACAAAAACATTTTGCATGACTTGTATGCAGTGGAGGGTATCAAAGCATCGGCCAGGATGATGATAACACTTTTTACTTGTTTTTGACTAGATGGATGTCGCTGTATAGGTCGTATAGTTCATCGTTGAATCTCCTTCAAAGCTCGTCAACTAAAAATTGTATGAAGAATCCTTACCTCGAACTCGAACCTAAAGTTGATATCTTCATTAATGTTTGATATACATATTATGTACATATACAACAGGACTGGAATGATCAAGATCTTATACAAAATCTCTTTACTGATGGTCAGGGATAAGGATAATGCTCTTCTACTTAATTGGCTTCTCAAATCTCAGCCCAATTATATGCGTATAGTTAGAGTAGTTTTAATTGAATTAGCATCGAAGAGTTTTGAAAAAAATTAAACCGGCAAGTTATACCTCTGAAAAATAAATACAATTGCACCACATTTACCTGAGATTGGTGTAGGTATATGTATTCATCATGCCCGCACTTCCCTATAACGTATATCGGCAGAGATATTTGCTTTTATCCAAGTTAACCGAACCTACGGCGAAATCTCAAAATAATTCACAACTGACATAAATCCTAGATCCATCGGATTGTCGCTAAGCCTAAGCAGATTATTGGCAGTCACATCGACATCACAGTTGCATAATTTGTTCACCTTGACCGTTCCATTGGCATGGCATCGCTTCGTTGCGTCATATTCATATATCCATTAAGCGGAAAAGTCATTTCCGTTCCGTTCTATTAACTCGCCTAATAATCATATTAAAGACCATTATTGTAATTGATTTATGTACTACTCAAGCCACGTCCCACGTACCCACTTATTGTCACATTCCGAATATAGACGCCCACCCCTCTTTATGTGATTGATTCTTGCAAGCTGCGACTGACATGTCTTGTCAGACAATGTATTTTGCCCGTCTTAACCTCAAAGTATACCTAGTACGAGTACTGTATTTGTTCCCCCTCAATTACTGTAATGTAGCTGCTTAGCACCTTTGATGTCCTACAGCTAATTAATTAAAATATCCTCGTAGATACATATAGATAAATTTAATACGAAAGGCATGCTACGTGAGCAATGAATATTGATTCTGCTGGAACTCAAATTAAACGTTCAATGGATTTCGAATCAGGATGGTTCATTAAATGGGCGCACACACAGCACAAGAATTGGGAAGTATTTCTTTTTTCCAAATCTCCCTGCTCCTTATGTATATCCTCTCTGATTTAATTAATTTTAGCAAACCCATATTGAGCACACACAGATTCATTAGGAAGTCTGAACGGACGAGTTCCGGCCGTAGTATACGTAATCCTGATTAGGGGATCCCTATTGAGTAATTAATACTCTGCATTGTGTCCTGTGTTGGATGCCGTGCCCAGCCCATTGTCGTGTGTGTTAATGACAGTAAATTGAGAGATCCAATTGTGAACTTATGCGTTACTATGTAAGCGGGATCAGTTGTTGAATTTTGCTAATAGCGCATCAATAAATTACGGTATCCACCAACCAACTGCACATTATGTATGTGCATTAGTCAGATATTGGCCCATTTTGTCCTGTGGCTGTGTCGTCGTCATTTGGATAATAAATGTTCAGTCCGTTGCCGTGCCAATTGATTTATGCGATGTTAACAGGAATGTGGCGACTGGGAGAGCTCTTGGTTTTTTTTTGCTCCAAGCTGGGGGAACTCTGACATTTCGTGACTTGTCAATGTTCAAATGGATGACAAAGGCTTTTAATTTGCACAAAAATGCGTTGTATGGCTGGTGGATGGAACTGTGAAATACAGAATGTTTACGACGACTTTTGTGCACAATTTTGATTGATTGGATTGGGAATCTCTGAGTATTGAATTGCATAGTTTGGCTATGAAAATGTGGTAGGAGGAAGCATAAATTACTGTCGTCAGAAAATGTGAGACTCTTTTTTTTAACTTTGGATAGCTATTCTTCAACTAGTGTTCGTGTGTTCTATATTTGCGCAATAAATTTTGTAGACAAGAAATCATTGATCATGACCATGAGGTTATGCTTTAAAACTGTATAAATGTTTCTATCTTGTCTTCGTTCGCTTTGGCTTTGAAATTGCTACCGCGCGTATCCTTGATTTTTGTTAAAAGTCCCTGCAGTGCATTGGCCAAGATTGTTTTGATTGGGGCACGTTATATGCTCACGGCCCAGCCTAGTCCACTTCGAGGTTTATAAATTTCCTGAACAGCTAAAGTGATCCTTTATAAGACCCTAATCTTTCCAATCTTTCTCTATGGCGCAGAGGCTTGAACTCTATCAAAAGCGGATAAGGTTACCCTTGGTTGTTTCGAGGGGAACATAGAAATTTTCGATCCCGTCTGGCATAGATGGTAAATGGAGGAGGAGATACAACAACGATCTGTACGGGCTGTACCAGCGACATCGACCTGATCAAAAGAGTGAAGGTGCAACGACTAATGTGGCTGGGTTATGTAGAGTGAATGGACGCGAATTATCCAGCCCGAAAGAATTTGGAGTCCTCACACGAGGGACAGGGCAGTAGAGGAAGACCGCAAGTGGAAAGGGCCCTTAAACAGCTTAGCGTGCGAAACTGAAGACAGGTGGCCAAAGATCGTGCTGGCTGGAGAATGGAGATGCTTGCTGGTTTTGGCCCACGTCCACCCCGGACTGTAGCGCCAACGTAAGTAAATAAGTAAGCTTTTTTATGAAAAAGACGATAACTTGGTTGTGATCGAATTTTCAAAACATGCTACATTTAATAAGAAGTGTAGTCTAGGCATACAGGTGGCAATACAGTTTTCATATACAATATTCACTTTGGAGTATTTCCAGGCGTTTTAAACATGCAGCCGTAAACGAATATTTTTCAACAAACCTTGTTGACCTGATCGGCTCTAATGCGTCTCAGATGTTATTAACAAGAAGCCCGACGGACAAAACAAGCGGGCGTGCCGTGAGCAATAACTGCCGGCAAAGATCCACAAACAAACGTCGCCTTAGGCCTCACAAGCCTATGCGAAAGAGATTAATTGTGATGAAAACAAAAACATCCTCGGATAAGATTGATTTTTACGTTGACGACCCATGCAAACGAAACAAGGACAGTGACGTTCGGGTATGCACATGGAATGTGAGGACCCTTAACAGGCCACGCGCTGCCGAACAACTGATGGAGACGTTGGAGGCCTACAAAGCGGACATCACCGCCATCCAAGAGGTGCGATGGAATGGACCGGACAAAAGGAGTCTGAAAAACTGTGATATATATTACGGGGATTGCTACCGGGAGAAGAACCAGCGTCTATTTGGATGCGGGTTTGGCATAGGAAGTAGACTTAGGCAAAAAGTCTTGAGCTTTAGGCACGTAAGCGAACGCCTAGTGATAATCCGCATCAAGGCTAAATTCGCCAACATAAGCCTTATATGCGCTCACGCTCCGACGGAAGAAAAAGACGACAGTGAAAAGGAATGCTTCTTTGAGTTATTGGAGAGGACATATCAAATGTGTCCTAAGTACGACATTAAAATCGTACTTGGCGATTTTAATGCCAGATTAGGAAAAGAGGCCAACTTTGGTAATACTGTTGGTTTGCATAGCCTGCACGACATCATATCCGGTAACGGACAAAGGCTAATTGACGGGACGAAACATCGTAGTAGCAAGCACGCGCTTCCCACATCTCATAAACAAAGCGTGGCTCTCCCCTGATCAGAAAACGACAAGCCAGATTGATCACATTGCGATCGATGGTCGACACGCATCTAGTATTTTAGACGTCCGTACATTCAGGGGTGCAAACATTCGACTCCGACCACTAACTAGTAGCTGCCAAGGTACGCTTACGGATAACTCGTGCAGTGCAGAAACGAGAAAATACTGTGAGAAAGTTCGTCGTCGAGAGGCTTCGATCGCAAGAGACTGCCAGAGCCTATGCCGACCGTGTATCCCTTAATCTCTCAAGATGTCCCATGCCACCAGATTCTAGCCCACACGACCAATGGCAGTGCTGCCAGGAAGCCATCAGAAGTGCCGCCTCTGATGTGCTAGGTTTCACCAGGCGACCACCAAGAAGAAACCCGTGGTTCGATGACGAATGCCGGCAAGCGTATGCGGCTAAGCAAGGCACATATTTAGCAACGCTGCAGACAAGGACCAAGGCAGAGAGAAAGGCTGCTTATAACACCTTTGGGCAGAGGAGAAAAGAAGAGCACAAACTTCTCCGAAGAAAAAAAAGGGATTACGAGAAGCGCGCGGTTGAGTCGATAGAGAGATGTCACTCCAGGAATGAGGTTCGAAAGTTTTACCAAAAAGTAAAGAGGACATGTCAAGGCTCTAAATCCCGAACCGAAGCCTATAAAGATGAACAAGGGAGCATCGTGGTAGAATCACAGTCGGTGATGGAATCTCAGCATCGTGTGTCCGGTCCTGAAGAAAGGAAATCCTCTGATCTGTGCTAACTATAGAGGTATAAGTCTCCTCAACATTGCATACAAGATCCTGTCTGCAATAATTTGTGAACGCCTTAAGCCGATGATCAACAACCTGATAGGCCCTTATCAGTGTGGTTTCAGGCCTGGAAAGTCCACCATAGATCAGATTTTCACACTACGCAGATCTTGGAAAAGACCCAGGAATATATCAAATCGACACCCACCACCTATTTATCGATTTTAAGGTTGCCTTTGATAGCGTGTATAGAGAAGAATTATACAAAGCCATGTCTAGTTTTGGCATCCCTGACAAACTTGTCAGATTATGTAGGGTGACGATGGGGAACACTCGCTGCTCTTTGAAGGTCCGAAACGTATTTAGACAAGGTGATGCGCTGTCATGTGGCTTTTTCAACATCATACTTGACAAATTTTTGCGAAACTCGCAAGTCAATATGTACCACAATTTTCCAACAGTCTGTGCACCTATACTTGCATACGCTGATGACATTGACATCACTGGCAGAACGCAGCGAAGTGTCACTGGTGCGTTTGCACTTATTAGCAAAGAAGTGGCAAAAATGGCTTTAATGGTGAATAAGGGCAAAACAAAAAGAAGGATACACACATCAATGAATCGGATAGAACGTCACGATAGACAGCTACAACTTTAAGATTGTTAGGAACTTTGCCTACCTCGCAATGTCATCTGACAATGACATCACAGCAGAAATCAAACGAAGAGATACACTTGTCAGCCGCTGTTTCTGTGACTTAAGAAGGCAATTGGCTAAGTAAAACCTTGTCAGTCGACTAAGGATATTTAGAACGAATGGACCGCTCTGGCTCGAAGAGTCTTCAATTCCAAGTCATAGATGTCACGCACAAGTAGAAGGGGACCTCAACCAACTTGGAGTGCGCAACTAGAGGCGGTTATCCAAAGATCAGGTAGGTGTCGGTTGAGGCCCAGGTCAATCCCGGACTGTCGCGCCAGCTAAGTAAGTAAGCAAGTATAGAGGGCCTACCCTTAGTATATCAATTGGTGGAACTGAGCATCAGTCGCACTAGTCCGAGGGGAATTTTTCATAAAGATCTCAGATTTGTATGGCCAGAAAGGATTTGTACTTGAACGATCTTTGGTTTCTGCAAGATGGGGCTATGTGGTACACAAACAAGCCTTCCTTCGATTTATTCCATACTAAGCTCTATAACCGTTTCATCAGTTGCTTTGGTAATGTTACTTGGTCGCGACGGAGGTGCGATTTGACGCCCCCATTTTTGTCGCCATTAAAGTTGCCTCAAGAACAATATTGGTCAAGCTAATTGAAAAATAGGGACCGAAACCATTGAAAATGTACTTAAAAATTGGGTTGACAGGAGGCCTACTGATAAGCCAGTCGCAATCGTTGATCAGTTTTTTTTCATAGCCTTTTCAAAAAGAAACCAAAAGATGGTGCAACCCTCTTCTTAAAATTGTCGCAACACTGCTCAAGTTTAGTACCTTTCTAGAGAGTCCTTGAAATAGGGATAATCCAATAAGGATGAAAATTTAGTGCCACACCCAAACCCATAGAATAAAACGTGCTTCCCTCGTAATATCGCAAATTCCCCAATCACTCTCCCATATGCTCCTAATTATTGTTACAAAAGTGTTTTCCAAAAAGGATAATTCTCTACAGCACACACACTACAACCAACAATGAGAGTGTCATTCATCAATCTTTCCATACAAATCTTAACGCTAATTAGCGAGACATGGTAATTAAATTGTGCAAATCCAAACACAACACCCTCATCCCCACAGACGATGAAGACGAATCAAATCTCTTTCTCTGCGAAAACCTTCCCCGGAGCTACTAAATCATTTTTGTTTTCTAATAGCACGTCAAAGCCCAGCACAAAGTAGAGCAAATCTACTATTACCATCTCGACGGCAGCGGAGGGGGATTTGGATTTATGTGCGCAAAATATAAACAGACTGAGTGGAATTAATCCTTTTCCTAATACCGCCCGCATTCACACACAGTTGCTCTCTCCCAGTAGCGATATCAAAACACAATCTCAATCTATAATGAATATCTCTATGCCCCGTCTATGGATGCATAGCCGTAGGTATAATGCTTGGGGAACAGCAGCAATACAATATATACACACGTATATCCATCCAAACCCTGCCTCTCGCCCCTCGACCGATATTCTCTCTTCTCAAGGATATTTCTCAAAGCAATGGTGTAGTATTATGTTGCCAGGTACAGAATCTGGCAAGCTAAAGCTAAAGCCAAGGTCTTTCTTCTACTGCTGTTGCGCTACTGCCATTCATTCGGTGAGTTGCTCGTTCCTTCGTTGTCTTTATTTGCGGAGAAGTTTGCATTCGAGCGAGCTACTCACGTGAACTACCGTCATGCACGGTGTGACGATGACGTCTCTCTATCTCTATTCCGTTTTGCATATACACACTGCACAGTCGACATAATTACACTCATAACTTATTCACGTCTGCGAAGAACGCTGAAAGTCGACATAAGTGGCAATAGTTTTCGCCGAGTACCCTGCAGGCTCCCATTATCCTAGATCACTCTAGCAAAGCTGCAAGCGCGCGCTCTAACATCCAAACGATTCTCAAAGGAAGCATTCTTTATGCGCTGGTTTTTCTTTTTACCTTGACGAATCCAATAACAAGGATAATTGGCCAGAAGCAATGCAACCATGTATCCTATGTACCTACCTATCTAAAAAAAAAAACAGATCTAACTGATATTTATCTTCCAGTGTCGTCCTTCGAGTGAGTGGGCAAAAACAAAAGACAGACCAGACTATGAATGAGCATGGGCTGTGATTGTGGGTGTGGACCGAAATCATCAAACAACGTAAAAAAGGACTCCTTTGCATAATTGTCCTTATCCAGAATATCGTGGCTAAAGTATGCATTAGGGAGCCCTTTTCCAGAGAAATCCTTTTGGATCAAAATTCTCTATACGACTATACGGTTGTTAGTCATTGTCTCCCCCGACTGTGCTTAGAGATTCGTTCTCGTTGTGTTTACTTCATGAATTTTACACAAGAGCAGCGTAAATTATTGTTTGCCACTTTGAGGACACTGCGTACATGTGAGGAGATGGGGATGTGGTATCACAGTTTCAAAACTAAAACTCTTATTCCAGCAGAAAAGAGCGCTGAATGGGATATTTTTGGAAACTCACATGGACACTGTCGAAAGAAGGGGTTGGGGGGCAAAGTAAGTTGTATAGCTTGTGGCTACATATAACGATGTTGCAAGGAAGAGTGGGGATAAATTTAATTTGTTTGTGCGCTTCGTTTTGTCGTATGGCTATTATGTGCGAGAATGGAATTGAACTAATGTATGGTGTGGGCGAAAATATACACTAAAAGAAAATGTTGGATGAAATAGGATGACGAATACTCGGACGAATATGATCTTCCGAAAGTGTCTGCTGGAGGATTTCGTTACGATACTGGCTGATTTTAGTTGTGTTTTTATGAAACCTCGCCAGCCAGTAGTTGCCAGTAGTTGGCAGTTGAGGCACATTTCACTAATGCCCAGTTGCACAGTCAGAGTTTAAACTCTCGTTTTGGTTTAAACCTTCGTTCAACATATTTTAGGTTTCACTGGGTTCGTTTAAACCCAAAGTGTAGTTCAACTCTCGGTTTAAGTTAAACGCCGGCATCACAAACCAGTAAGAATAGACCGTCGACTCCTCCCACATAACGGACTTTGCCAACAAGCTGCCGGCGAGACCAGGATTTTTCATGTATTGGTGCTGTACAAAATCAAAGGGGCGCCATTAACGCACGCATACTTGAAAAATCCTGGTCGCATGGTATTGCATAGAAAAACATTGCCGCCAATGCCCGGGGAATCGGGTAGGTGTACGGGAAGTCGGCGGTCTATTCTTACTGTTTTGTGGCCGGCATTCTGCCGTTTAAACTTTCGTTTCGCATTTTGAGGTTTATTTTGACAGCTGCTCTTTCATACAGAGGGATAGAGAGAGAGAACAGAAATGATAAATTGCTTGGGTGCTGCACTTCTTGAATTTATATGAGTGAAAAGTAGAGCTATGATTAGTTCCAGCATTACTGCGGTAAACCCACTGTTAAAAAATATCATCAGAAAATTTCAATAGATTTTTAACCAATATAATGTACTTTTCAATGAAAACGCCTTTTTTCAAGTGAACATCAGGTAGATCTTAGCCCAAACATAATGTAGACAAGCGTAAATTGTATTGAGGTTTTTTCAAATACAAATTATTTATTTTCGTGTGTGGAAGTGACGATTATTTTTTTGTAATGCTACTAGTGATTTCTTTAGATTCTTCGCGAACATAATATATCTATACATACTCAAATCTTTAACATTTTGTTTTGGCTGAAACAAGACACTACCCACTATATTCTTTTTACAATGCAATTTGTTTGTCCGATTTTGAACACACTTCTCGGGACAATGCCTGTTTAGTTCAAAGGTTTCGGAGTTCATACCATTTTTGTATACAGATCTAGATTACCTACATTTTTGTTTAAAAAAAAGTAAAACCAGAACAAGATAGGGCAGATTTTCGTAGAAACACCAGCAAACAACTTTGCAGTACCTGTGATCGCATCCGTCTGAATGCCACATACATTTCAACAACTAGATATTATTAGGCGTATTCTTTTGAGAATCTATACCTAGCTCACTTTTACTATTACATGCAAAACTTGTATACTCACTTTTGGTTTTACATGCAAAATTGTTATACTCACTTTAGGTTTTGTTATACTCACTTCCCAAAAAAATACGCCTATTATTGAAAAAAAAAGAAATAATAATTACTGCAATAATTAATTGGTGAAAGTATATGACAGTTCAAACATGTGTCGAAAATAAATTAATTCACTTCGTTAATACCAAAATACACAATGTAATAATATTGCACACATTTTCTTTTATTTACAAATGGTAAAATAGATAAAGTAGAGAAAAGCAATAACCATTTACTTGGTCAAAAGTGCGCTGGTAGAAAAATATCCCCTTAGGGAAAATTGTTCTGCGCTTCCACAACTGCGTTTAGTTAACTGGCAGATTATTTTGTACTGTGAAACTGGAAAAGTTAAACAAAAAGTTTAAACTCTCGGTCAGGTTTAGTTAAACTTCAGTTTAAACTCTGACTGTGCAACTGGGCATAATTAAATTAAACATTGCTAATTAAAACAACAACCTGCTGGCAACTGCTGGCAACAACTCTTGATTTTCTCCCCAGCCGGAGAGCTGCTGGCTGCCAGGGCTGCATTCCAGGTTTAACTATTTTAACTACAGCGTTGACAAGCTGTGACAGTTCGAAGGAGGGGAAGTTAACTAAATTAACCAGAGGCAAAAGTGTGGTTCATTTCGTTCATACTACATGACATTAGTAACAATAGCTGTCCCAGATTCCAAAAAGTAACTAAATAAACAATCGTTGTTAATTTAGTTAAAATAGTCGAATCTGGAATGCAGCCCAGCTGGCTAAATTCAATTCACAAATAACAAACAGGTGGCGCTGAAAGCAACAAGAGGCTTAGAATTTCCGTCCAATTTGCTTAAATCATAATTGCGTTCTTATCTCATGCACACAACATTCCAGAGAAAAATGTCAGAATTTATCTAATATTTCTACCAAATGCTTAATTTTATACTAAATGCTGGTATGCTTTTAGGCTTATTGCCTAAATTCACTCGGCTGGCTTCATATTGTGCTGGCAACTGTCCAAATGAACGGCTGGCTGGCGAGGTTTCAAAAAAACATGCCTTTTATCAATTTTGAGACGACTGCACAGGATGCCACTCCAAGACTCAGTTAGGATATTTCGAAACAAATTCTTGTCAGATCCGTTTCCTTAGGGCCGGTTGTTGGTAAGACACATAACGATTTATGTGTCCCCACTATAACGCAACGTAAAGGCTTGAAGTTGCATGTGATTGAGGCGAGTAAATTCATCATAGTTGGTACGTGTGTCGCATGTCGATTTACTCTTAAGCAAGGCGCGCACAGAAGTGGTGAGCAAGTGGTGTAGCGGCAGTGGCGTAGCAGTGGCTTAGCAGTGGCGTAGAAGTGGCGTGGTGACCAAGTGGCAGTTGGCATTGAGTGAAGTGATAACATTTAGTTTGGCGATGGAATAGCCAGCGAAATTGTATGAAAGTGATTTACCGCACACTGAAGTTACAAACAGCATAATATGATGCCATCATTCATCAATTCTTAAAATGTCGTGCGATGTTGAATTCTTGAATTCTTGAATCAACGTCGTCACGTCACCATCAGCCTCTAAAATATGATATCCTTCTCCGCTACATGAAATTTGGCCCCAATGAAAAATGGCTCCAAACTGAAAATGAAAAATCACCCCAAAAATTTACATGAAAGGCAACAACAACAGAAAATTGCGTAAAATTCTGCGAATTGGGGTGACAATTCATATTTTGGGGCCTTTTTTCATTTTCATACGAAAATGTATGAATGCTGCCCCCTGCGACCCCCTGCTTGGATTTACTGTCAGATTTTGGGCCTTATTTCAATTTTTTTTTGGGGTCTTATTTCCATTTTGAAATTGGGCTCATTTTTCATTATGAAAAATAGCCCCAATTTTGAGGTGATTTTTTATTCTTAGTTTGGGGCCATTCTTCATTGGGTCCAAATTTCATGTAGCCCTACAAATCCAAGTCGTTTCCACTCACTTGCCACTCGAAAATTAAACTTGTTCGAAATAAGTGGCATCAAACTGGCACCACGTCACCTGCAAAATGCCACGTCGCCTAAACTTCTCTTTAATGCGCGCATCTACATTACATAGGCTTTAGCGATTAGAGCTGCCACTGTTCATCACTCTACAGTCACGTCACTGTCATACTACTTCGGTGGGCGCCTTGCTTTAGTATCCTCATAACATTTTGGGTCTTCTGAAACCCCAAATGGGATCATATTTGATAACGAATCATTTGCAAAGTACAGATAAATAATAACGAAAATTGAATTAACAAGAGGTGTACCAACATAACAAAGAAAACAGGTCGATTATTCGAAAAAGGTGAACAGTCTTTTTGGCGACCCTTAATTCTTAGTGCTCCGTTTCGCCCATTAGTCAATTAGAAAAATTTAAAAAATTCATAATCGAAAAGAATTTAAAAGCGGCATTGACTTTTAGTCAAATTTGATAGAAATTGGTAATGTAAGTCAACAAATCAAAGGCGCTAAGTCAAGGCGATCAAGTCAACAACACAATCTGGAAATTCAAAGTTAGGCCCAATGCACACGGAGAAACTGAAAAACAACTGATCAGCAGCGATGCGTATTGGCAACTGGTTTGCTTTGAGTCATACCCTGTGTTATCAAATGTGGCGACGCACACGACTGGTGCGTTGAAAACTCGTTTGTAACCAGTCGTCTGTTGATTTGCATGTCGGGTTGCCTATTGATTTCAGTTTCTAGTTTGTCGAAGTTCAGCGAACAACAGACCAACCTGTTGCTGATTGGAGAAGTTGAAAAACATGAGTTTCCTCGTTTGTGGAGTCAATTCACCGCTGAGTCCATACCTGGTTACCCGAGTTGCCAAACGGTTCAGTTTTTTTTTTCCAGTTGCTCCGTATGCATTGGACATTGGATAGAAATATATTTCAAATGAAAGTCAAAGAGGTAGTTACGGCCAAAAGAAAGTCATCCAGTCAAAAGGTAAATTAGGAACTGTAATCCACTCAAGTGGCTGGGTGTTGTATGACTCCAATTGGTATCAAGTTGTTGTAAGTATTTCATACACATCAATTGTGCTTCTTTTACCTCCCTGTTGTAGCCACCGGGTATTGGTCGTGTCCATCCGAAATGGACGAATTATACAAATTTTGAACACTATTTAATAGCAACTCTACAATGCTCTCTCGGAATTGATTGATTCAAAGAGTCTGAAAAGTCTAACGTGAGTCCCTCAGAAAGACATGTGTATTCCAAGCTGAGGTACTGGCGGTCGCGGAATTGGCAAGCATGGTGTCAACAATGGCAGTACCACGGAATGATATTACCATATTTATTGACAGCCAGGCGGCTATCAAGGCAATCTCTAATAATGAGATAAAATCAAAACTAGTTCGCCGCTGGGTTCTCTGCTGGAATCTCTGCTGGGTTCATGGACACAGGGACATAACCGGCAATGAGAGGGCTGACGAACTGGCAAGAAAGGGTTCTGCAATGGACCTAGACCAGGCACTTTAGTCGATCAAACCCCCAATCTGCAGTCTCAGAGAACGAGTGGAATACAAGATCCGAATGAAAGACAACATCAGGTGGAAAACACTAACCACCTGTGACATATCACGGAAGATGTGGCCAGAGTACAACAAAAGCAGGACCAGCAAACTTCTGCGATACGATAGAGTATCGCTGTCTAAGATTGTTGGCGCCCTCACTGGTCACAACCTTCTAAGAAGCCGCACAATGAAACTAAATCTCAAGAACGACGACATTTGTAGAGGCTGCGGTGATGAAGAAGGCCACGAGAACACCCCTCACTTTCTCTGTCACTGCCCGAGTCTCTGTCACTTGAGGAATAGAACACTTGGAAGTTACTGCTTCCAGGATATCCAAGAACTCTCTAACGTCTCAATATCCAATCTGTACAGGTTTTTGAGGGCAGCGAGATGGTTGGACAAAGTCGAGTAACCACGGGAAGGATGAAATAAAGCCAGTACAACACGGCTGACCCCTTCGAAGGGTATCACAATGGGTCCACAAGGACCTAAGTGGGGTGAAGAGGAGGCTACTCAGCTTCAGCAACCCGTTAACCTAACCTAACCTAAGCTACTCTAACATATTGGGAGCTTGGGTATATTAAAACTTGTAAAGCAAGCCAAGTTGCTAGAAAGAAAGTATGCCTGATGAATGGAACCCCTGCACCATTTGTCATGTCTACACGAAACTAGACCCTCTAAACTGGGCCCACTATAAAGCCATCAGTCTCCTAAACATCACACACAATATCCTGTCTGCCGTACTCTGTGAACATCCGAAAATATTTATCAACGAACTAATTAGCCCCTACCAATTCAGTTTTAAGGCCCAGTAAGTCCATAACCGATCAAATATTCACACCGTGCAACAAGCTCACCGAAACCTTAAATCTCAAAAAGGGATTTAGACAAGGTACCTAATGCGTTGTCATGTAACTTCTTTCACATCGTACTTTTGGAAGAAATGTAGGAAACTACAGGCCAACAAAAAAAGGTACGACCTTTTAAAAGACAGTCCAATTTGTTGCACACATCGACAGAACCGGACAGAACTTCACAGTCATGGAACATTCAGACCAATGTCGGTCCATTGTACTATCAAGCAGAAGCCCCTTTTTTGGTTTAGTTTTAGAGAAACTCTGATATTATTTAAAAAAAAACGCTTTCAGGTTAGAAATATGTTTTAGCGAACAGCAATTTCAAAAGTCATAGAAAGAAGTTTCACTTTCTGAAGTTCATGCATCATGAATATAACCTATTGCTAGTATGTGGGTAACTTACCTTCTTCAGAGAATCTTCGTATAAGCGATTGAGAAGCTCTTTAGACTGTCCCCTAACCATTCAATAAATGTCTTCGCAATCCGTTTTTTCATCAATATTTTAACACCCTGTCTTCTTTAAGCATATACTTGCTTTCCGAATATCCTTTTCTCTCTCCGTGTAAACATTTATCTTGACCTCCTGCAGAGCTGGTGTTTCTAGATTATGGTCTCCACCAATGATTTTTCTGTCCCTGGGCGTTTACTTGTTTAAAAATGTATGAGCATTAAAGTCCTGTTTCTGGAACCTTACCCTACATTATCCCACCCTAATCATTACTCGTTACTGCATCAGATGTAACGGCAGCATCACCATAAGGGAGAAAAACTCTATAGTAAAATTTCCTTGCCCAAAGTGCTGAACAAGCATGTTACCAAAGGTCCGCAGAAAACCATACTCAAGGATGTGATTTTTTTCCTGTTTTCTATACATTCGTGTGCAAGTCCTATCGACGAAATGTTTTATCGGTGAAAATCCATAAAATATACCAAGACATCTTCTGGTATCCAATTCCTTGCGCTCGTGCGGGAAAAACTTTCATTGGTGTCCTTAGGGCACAGGTAAACAAAAAAGCGAGGAGTATAAAAAATGTTACCTATTTCCTGGTGTGCACCTGATTTTCTAGGATTAAACACACACAAAAGTGGAATTATCCAGCAAACATTTCGATTAGACTTAGCGTGACACGTGGTGGGCGTGTGTTTGTGTGCAAAAAAGTCTTAGAGCCTTAGGTCAGTCCTTTCACACCCAGATTACTTAGCATAGGATAAATTTGCCGAAAAAAAAAATGGTAACCCAAGTGGATGGGAAAATCGGATTAGCCCGGGTATGGTGTGATGGTGGATGCAGAAGCATGCCCTGAGGAGCCCGGTGGATGTTTTTGCTACGTGCGACAATGTTTGTGTTTGGGCTGTCCGCTTGAGTTGAAAGGATGAAAAATTAAGCGCACATATATGTAGGTTGCGATATGTTGTCTACTCCTGCACATTCGACCTTAATTTGTTTTACTTGTCATTGTCGGTTGTCGTCTCTTCTTATCGGGGATGCCTCTTGCATGGAGAGGATAAAACAAAAGTGCTGACAGTCGTGTCGTGTTTAAAACATTTGCTTTATTTGTACCTTCTCCTTTTATCAGATTGGGTTTGAGTGCGGGTAATCTGCAGGTATTTACATAATTAGGCCATTCTTTCGGCTTTGAATGAGATCATCGAGTAAATAATGAACGGCTAAGTGTAGAGATGAAAACTGTCAACATCTCAATGATTGTGGTTCGTATGCATATTTTAAATAAGAAGCTTTTGCTTTTCGATTCATAAATTGGGAACCTCTGTTCTCGAACGGACCAAATTTGAAAATCTACATTTTATGTTAAGGCACTGCTTAAGTAAAAAATACTACAAGGTTAGGTTAGGATAGGTACGCTCTTTTAGAATAACACTCCAACTTTTAGCTCTTTACACAAAGCTTATCTACTTGCTGTACATTTCACTGACAGCTCGATGCAAGCCAGTTTAACTGGTCACTATGCTTCCTCGATAGTGACGTGGATGCCGCCGCTGAAATGATAACAAACACCATTCTCCTGGGTATGAGATTCTTTATTCCCAACAGAAGAAAGAGTATTATACCTAAGCAGAATGCTTGGTGCGACTCGAGCTGGAAAGAGGCTATCAGGTTGAGAGAGTAGAGTTTTCGGGTTAAAAAGCAACTGAGGAAAACCGAAAAAAGTTTCGACGAGTCCGAAATGACTGCAACTCAGTGATACGACGTGCAACATTTTCTTATGACCAAAACCTACGACAAAAAATACTTCACTATCCCAGTGGTAGTAAACAGTTTTGGTCTTTGGTGAAAAATATTAAGAACTCCACCACGTCGTCAATTCCCACACTCGTTTATAATGACACTCCTGCTGTCAGCTCTTTGGACAAAGCAAATCTGCTGGCCGCGCAATTCGCCGCAAGCTCCAACATTCCAGATTGCATCATGTCTCCACCTGTGCTCGAGAGCGTCGAATATTACATTTTCGCACTCGAACAGTAGCAAGAGTATTAAAAGATCTTAACATTCACAAATCCGCTGGTCCAGATGGTATATCCCCCATAATTCTGAACAGGTGTTCTTCAACGCTGGCAAAACCACTGCGTAAACTTTTTTACTTGTCCTACTCTTCTGGACTCTTTCCGAGTAAATGGAAAATTGCATTTGTCCAGCCCGTTCCTAAAAAAGGCGATTCTTCTTTACCCACCAACTACCGACCCATTGCACTTACGTCCATTCTTCCCAAGGTCAGGGAAACGCTGATAAACCGTCAGCTTATGAAATATCTTGAATCACGAAAACTTCTCAATGACCGGCAATACGGTTTTCGTGGCAGCAGGTCCACTGGTGATTTGATGACTTATCTCACCGAAAAGTGGAACCAATCTTTGCACCACTCTGGTGAAACGAAGATTGTTGCGCTTGACATTTCGAAAGCATTTGACAGAGTTTGGCACCAAGCTCTTTTGTCGAAAATACGTGCCTATGGGATCGACGCGTCTCTTCTTCAATGGATTAGAAACTACCTTCCTGGCCATTCAATTCAAGTTGTTTTGGACGGTTTCAAGTCTGCAATTCACCATATAAATGCTGGTGTTCCCCAAGGCTCTGTTTTGTCTCCGGCACTCTTTCTCATATTCTTCAACGATCTCTTGTCTGTTACTTCTAATCCAATACACTCTTTCGCTGATAGCACCCTCAGTTTTTCATATTCGTCCCCTGACTCACGTCCCTGCTCTTCGGCCGTGGAACTGGAACAGCAACGTATGCTAAACACATACAATTCCAATCTTTACAGCATTATAAAATGGGGTACAACAAATAGAGTAGATTTTAATGCTTCCAAAACACAATGCTGCCTTATATCATTAAAGCGAAACCTGAACCCTCACCCATTATCCATGAATGGGACTTGCATCGACGAAACCGAACGACTTTCCATACTTGGTATGTGTGTTACCGACAAACTCCGTTGGAATGACCACATATACGAAGTCGCCAAAAACGCTGCGAAATGTCTAGGTTTCTTAAATCGGTGTAAGAAATACTTTACACCCTCTGACTTAGCTTCAATATACAAGGCTTTTATTCGGCCTAAGCTTGAGTATAACGCTCATATCTGGTCAGGTGCACCAAAAACTTCATTGCACCTACTAGACAGAATCCAAAAGCGCACGATAAAACTTATAGGTGATAGAAATATAGCGAAGTCTATTGACCCGCTCGAACATCGCAGAAATGTTTCTTGCCTTTCCTTATTTTATCGATATTTTTACCACCGATGCTCTGATGAAATAGCTAACTGCATTCCGCCCCTTCAACAATTCTTTCGCAACACTCGTCACACATCGAATGCACATCAGTTTACCCTTAAGCCTACCTTCGGACGTACTGTAAAATATAGAGATTCTTTTGTAAGTCGAACAACACGCATGTGGAATGCATTGCCCCACACGGTTGTCCTATTCTTCTGAACTCTTCCCGAGAAATTGAAACACAGCATTTGTTCAGACCGTCACCGTTCTTCTCCAACCAAGTAACGAACAGGAAGATTTTCTTTTTTTTTTGTGGACGGGCACCAGTTCCACTGGTGATTTGATGGCTTATTTTATCGAAAAGTGCAGAACCAATCTCTAAATGCTGGTGTTCCCAAGAGTTCCGTATAGTCTCCATCTGTCTTTCCCATTTTCAAAAATGCTATCCTATCTGTAACTTCTAATCCAATTCATTACTTCGCTAATGCGAGCAATCTTAGCTTCTCATAACCATTCGAGGAAAGGAAATAACACCCAAAATGACGAAAAAGTTTGCAACAACAAATTGTACTAGTTTTTCTTGGGCGTTATTTTCAAATCGATTTGGGTGCTATTTCTTTGGCGTTATTGCCTAACGCCTTTATTTCCATTTTGTTGTTTTTTTTTTGGGCGTTATGCATTTTTTTGGGCGTTAGTAAAAATAATACGATTACGCCCAAAATCAAATCACACAAATTTACGTGAATTTTACAACAACAAATTGGCCAGCAATATTTTGGGCGGTATGACATTTTGACATTTATGACGCCGCCTTTGATTGCCTTTTTGGAGTTTAAAATGGCGAAGATGTCAATGGCATGGACATCTGCCTGAAAAACTGTGGGGCACATTCCCATAGGTACGAGACTTTGGTGTTGGGTCCCACGTTGGAAGAAATATTTTATCCCTTCTGATCAAGTTATGATATACCTACCTATAAGGCGTTCATTCGCCCCAAACTTGAGTACAATTTTAAAATCTGGTCTGGTGCGCCAAAAACCACATTGGACAGGTCCAAAATCGTGAGTTTAAATTTGTTGGAGATACGAATATCGCAAATTCTATGAATTCGCTTGTGTTTACGACAACATAGGCATTCGCCAAAATCCTCAAAAACACAGCAGCGATCATCCTCCGCTAAAAGCAGCTGCAACGATGGAAAATTCCATCTTCAGGTAGCGGTTGTTGCGACCGAGAACCAACGCATATACGAGCAAGAGCCATCCAACGACAACACCAACAACGATGGAAAATGCCATCGTCTGGCATCAGTGTTCCCAGGTTGAGGGGAAAATCACCATTTTTGCCGATTTTTTAAGACGAAAGGGAGAAAAAAGGGGAAAGGGATAAGAATGGGGAAAAAATTCAAAAAGGGGAAAATTCTAAAATCCTATCAAAAACAGTTTGTAAGAAAATCTTCTAGAATGAATACCTACAAAACAATCTACAAAAAATAACCATGCTCAAGAAATGTGCCCATGCAACACCCACTTAATTTTTTGTTTGGTTTCTGAATGCATTCATTCTTTTGACATTTAATAAAACTATAACCATGGCCATACACTCCTTACCATGAACGTCGTGTACAGAGAGACAGTTAGATTTTGAGTGAGTAGAAAAAAAGATAACCTAAAAATCTACCCGTCTCGCCCGACACGACTTTCATGGGAAGGCATGTGTGGCTCAGCACATAGTGTGTCCTTGAACTATGCCTTAATTCAAAATATTACGCGAATTTCTAAACAACGGCGGCACAACTTAATGTGTAATAATTCTCATTTTATTTTGGATTTTGAATGAAGAAGGAACTAACAAAAAAATACAAATATCTCAAGCAATTGGAAGCATTGTTCGAGTTCAAAACGTGGGTTAAGTATGATAAGATTTTTTCTTCGGAAAAAAAGGGATTTTTTTCTTTCTAAAGGGGAAAAAATATCATGTTGGTGTTAAAAAAAGGGGATTTCTTTTCTTAAACCCTGGGAACACTTCTGGCTAGCGGTTGTTGCGATCGAGAACAAACGCACATACGAGGAAGCACCATCCAATGACGGCAGCGGCGACGATGGACAACCACATCGGCTGTGTAGCGGTGGTTGCAACCGACATCCAGCAAAAAGCACCAGCAACGATGGGCATCCGATCGTCTGGTGTTATCTCTCGTCTTTATCCACTCCTATTCCCGTTGGCGTTTGTCGTGAACGACTCAAATTTCACTTCGTTTTTTAGTCGGTGTTCTTAACATTTTTAATACAAATGAATTGAAATGATGGTGAACACATAGAAAAGGAAATAAAATTGTTAACAAAAGTTAAAAAAAAAACATCGTTTTAAAACGACACAAAACATGAGTCGTATACGACAAACGCCAACGGGAATAGGGGTGATCATTTCAACCGAGCATCGTCAGGAGCAAGAGCAACCGAGCGGAATACACAGTGCAATTTAAAATACAGTCCACTTTTATGTAAAATATTATAATAAATCAAATCATGAAAAATAAACTTTGCAATTGATTCAGCTTGAAAGTCAAAGAAATTTAACCTGTATCTCGCAGTTTTAAAACAAAATTGCTAAATCCATTCTGTCAACAATTCGTCGAAAATTCAACCGCAATAGTTAGCGAGCTAGGAATGCCCATCATTTCTGAGCCTTTCAACAGGGTTCGCACATCTGATCCCTTGTATATGCAAATTAAATTTAGGTATGCTGTCCTCAAAACTTGAAGACTGGGTTATTTATAAGTTCTTCCACTTAAAACAGACTCGCGCCCTAAAAAAATGTCAGTTCGAAATAATTTAATGCCATTACCATCACTCAAAAGGAATCATTTCAAGAATCCCTACTTGAAAACTTTTCGAAATGCTTATTGAAAACCTCGTCAACAAATTCGCATCGACACCTACCGTTGAATAGAATTTACTTCCCATTCCCACGCACAATCATTATGGTAACGACTTTCATCCCAGAAATAATAAATTATTCATACTCAATTGAAAAGCTTGCTACATTTTGTTATACGAGCATCTCGCATTCAATATTCCATAACCCTGGATATCCCGCCATTTCCAAATTGTAATACATTTGCAAACAAATCTCGTCATAAAGGGTGTGACACTTCTGCAAACAAAAATTGAATTCATTCAGACGAGTTTGCCAACCGTAGCAACACTCTTGTTCACAATTATTCCGAGACGACGACGACGACGACAGCATCGATTTCCAAAAGGACAACGCCAAGAAAAATGAAAATCTATAAAACCTCACAATTCATTCGATATTCGTACGGATGTATACACTCAGTCGACTCAAGGAGCGCGTTATCGTCTGCGAATGCAATCAATTCCAATTCTGATTCAGGATTCAGGATTTTTTTTTGTCGTGTCTTCTTTAACTCGCTCCTCAGTTCTTCATTGACTATACTATACACAAGAAAAGAAAAGGAAAAAAATGGAAATATCCGTCGTTCTTTTTTATCTGCTGCGAGGGAAAAATATCCACTCATATTCGTTGGAAATGTATGCGATTGAGATAAGCACGCAGGATACTACTGTGTCAGTGGGATTATAGTACTCAGAGATACACAGATTCTATGAAGATCCTTTAAATATTAAAGCATATCCGTTCGGAGGAGGATTACTCTTGTCGTTCCTTATCCGAGGAAAAACTTTTAGACACAAAAGAAAGAAACAGAATCAGCCCTTTCCACTTTTTGTTACCGTTCTCATTCTCTGATGGTATTTTCCGAAAAATAATTAAAAAGACGGACGAGAAATTTGATAATCCATTTACGAAGGACACTTTTCCTAACAAGGGGAGAGAGGGATGTCTTTGTCTTGTTGTGGGCAATTCGAAAGTGGGTGTGCGGGAAGCGCTAGAGATAAATTTATTGATTTATATGCCAAGCCATGTTCAGGCTGTTTTTTTTTTTTTAGTTAACTCTGTACAAAAAAAATGGAAATAAGAAGGACAGCTGTATAAGGGAAGTCCTCTCAAACCTGTTGAATTAGTTGCGGGACACAGACACGTGGGTTATGGATTGAAAGTTGGATTTTTAATTTGTCCCGAACTCAAATGAACTCTGTTGAGAAATTTATTATTCAGGTCAGGAGAGGGTCCTTCTAGATGGAATATAGGCGCAGGCATGAATATTCTATTTATTTTGAGGAAGATATTTTTTATTAAATAATATATTCGTTTGAAAACTAAAGTTAAGTACATATTTTAGACCAGACTTAAAGTACTAAAAGCAGCTGGCATTCTTTTTGATTGCACTAACTCAACCAAATTTTCAAGTTTCTTAACGCATACTGAGAGATTAATTAAGGGTATCAGGATACAAGCGGCTCAGTGATCTTAGATAGCTAGAACATATAAAACGAATGGTTTAAGCAATGGAAGGTAACAAAGGAACTACATAAAGTTTTACAAAAACGAAATCGAGCTTAGATTAACTGGAAATAGCAAGGAGTGGAGGGTTAAGGCCGTTGTAGACTGCCAATGCATCGGCACCACCAGTGCGATGAGGACAACTCCAACCACAGGACTTGAGGCTATCCTCAACCTGTGTCCGCTAGACATTCATATACAACTATCGGCGGCAATTAGTGCAATCAGAATCAGCCAATCGGTAAAATGGAATTTGAACGCAACGGGTTATTCTACGATCCTACAGAAATATTTCGGCCATGTACCTGTCACGGACTACATTACGCCTTATCTAGATTTGACAAGACCCTTCTCTAGCGCCTATCCCAGCAGGGAAGAATGGAGAGACGGACTCGTACCTAGCACACCAACCATAGCCGTATTCACAGACGGATCAAAAATGGACACTGGGGTAGGGTCAGGTGTCTTCTCTGAATCGCTGGGTATATCAAAATCTGTTTTAGAACAAGCTGATCCCTCTGTGGATATCCCGCCTTGCACATTAAAGCTTGAAGCAGGGAGGAAAGCCACAAGAGAGGCAAACGCAAGATGGGCTACCTTAAACTCTTGTAATACCACATGAATGCTATGGCCGTCCTTCAATGAATCCAAAACCGAGAAGATAATGCGGAAGGATAGGAAATCCCTGTCCACCCTCGTAGGTATCATAACAGGGCACAACACCTTGCGGTACCATATGAAGAAAATGAGCTTAACGGAAGAAGAACTTTGCAGAGGCTGCAGTGATGAGGAAGCTCTTGAGGATACAACCCACTTCCTATGTCACTGCCCAAGTCTCCAACACACCAGGTACAAATTCCTAGGTAGTCACTTCTTCAACGACCTGGACGAGCTTTCCAGCACATCAATAGACAAGATAATGAACTTCGTCAAATCAACAAGATGGTTTGTATGTAGCAGCACAGTAAGTAATTTGAATACAGGGTTATAATTGGGTAAGGGACAACCTCTTTCCCCCTACGGGAATCACAATGGGTCAGTATTGACCTGAGTGTGGCACGGAGGAAACCTCGCCAGCCCACAAACCTAACCTAACCAAACTGCCAGTAGGATAAATTGACTAAGTACCTAATGCAGTGAACCCTTATGTACACTGCAACCGGGGAAGGGATTTTATATCGGCGTTTATTGCTTTAAAACAATTAGGTGCTGAGACTCTTTCTAAACCTCAATATTCTTCTGGAGTTCCAATTTCCATACCTTTATCGATTGTATAAATTGTATATATTAAAAGGTTTTTTTTTGCAGTACAAACTTTCACCTACTCCAAAATCCAACATAAAACCCAAGCAGGGGGTTTGCACTTATTCCTCTGTTTATGCATTTCCACTTACTATTTTGAGCTTTACTGCTTGTCAAAAAAATGAACCATGAAAAGGAAATAACACCCAAAATAACGAAAAATTTTGCAACAACAAATTGTACGAGTTTTTTTAGTGCGTTATTTCCAAATTCATTTAAGCGTTATTTCCTTGGGCGTTATTGCCTAACGCCGCTTCCTCTATCTCTCCGCATATTCGGTAGGAGTAATTGTCATTAGGTCTAATATTTTTAAAATATTTCAAAATGGTTAAAACATTTTCGTCTGAAAACAAATAGTAATCGTCTGAAAAATATAAAAATCGTCTGGAAATATTTATTTTAAAGAATTAAAGACCGCAACGCCGATTCTCAAAATTCATCTATGTTTTTTTTATTTAATTTAATTTAATTTTTAATTTTAATTTTAATTTTGGTGGGGACCAATGTCCCCATTTATTAGGCTTAGTACAAGCTAGAAATACAAACTTATAATACTAGAACTAAAAACTAAGACTTATAACTAGGACTTAAAGCTAGTGTTTAGAGTTAAGGAGACTGAGCTTAATGGAGGGAGTGCTGCGGTTAAAATCGAAAATGGAAATGTTTGAGTTTACCTTCCGTAGCATACGGGAAATTGGTTCGTTGGAGCCGTAGGACGTGCGGTGGTTTGGTAGATAGAATAGGCGGGGGTGTCTTAAATTACGAGGGTTTGTATTGAAGAAGATTGAGTTGTAAAGAGACGGGCAGTCGATAGAGCCCGATAGGAGTCGATGAATGAAGAGAATGTCTGCAGTATCCCTGCGATCCTCAAGGCTATTCAAGTCAATGAGTTCGAGGCGGTCTTGATAGGGAGGAAGAATAAGGGGATCGTCCCAAGAAAGACCGCGGAGTGCAAATCGAAGAAAACGTCTTTGTATGTTTTCGATTCTGCTTATATGCACTTGCTGAAAGGGTGACCACGTTTGGCTGGCGTATTCGAGGAGTGGGCGGACAAAAGTGGTGTAGAGAGATCTGGTCACGTAGGGGTCGGAGAATTCCTTTGACCATCTTTTAATGAATCCAAGGGATGAATTGGCTTTACGTATTATCTCTTCGATATGCGAACGGAAATTAAGCTCGCGGTCGTACAATATGCCAAGGTCGCGAAGAGACTGTACGATGGATATAGGGTGATTATTAAGTAGGTATAGACGGGGAGGGGATTTGTTGTGCTTACGTGATAAGGTGATAGATTGGCATTTGGGAATATTGAGCTCTAAGCAGTTTTTGAGACACCAGATAGAAAAACTATCTAGGTCTTGTTGCAGCAGACAGGGGTCTTGTGATGAAGATATGTGCTTGAAAAATTTGGTATCGTCGGCATAGAGAGAGATAGAGGAGTGTTTAATGACCCTTTCAAGATCGTTTATAGTTAAGATAAAGAGAAGGGGACCTAGGTGACTGCCTTGTGGTACACCAGAGGTTGCAAGAAAAGGGGCGGATAGGATGGACCTGAAGCGAACACTATAAAAACGGTTTTCCAAATAAGATGATAACCATTTCAGCAGTATTGGTTCGAAGCCGAGGGCAGACAATTTGAAAAGAATTAATTTATGCGGTATCTTATCAAAAGCTTTGCTAAAATCAGTTGCAATAACATCAACTTCCTTACCACTTTCCATGGCCGATAGGGCAGAGGACACGAATTCAACGAGGTTTGTGGTTGTTGATCTACCTTTAAGAAAGCCGTGTTGGTTTGGGGAAATTAAAGACTTGCATTGGAAGCTTAGGGATTCGTACAAAATACTTTCGAGGAGTTTGGGTATGTGCGAAAGTTTGGCTATCGGGCGATAGTTACTAACTTCGCTCTTTGATCCCTTTTTATGAATCGGTGTTATGAAAGAGGACTTCCATATCTGAGGAAAGTCGCCTTGGGAAAGCGAGAGCTGAAAGAGGTGCGAAAGGGGATAGGAGAGAACAAGGGAACACTTCTTGAGAAATATAGCGGGAATACCATCTGGGCCAGGTGAATATTCATCACTAAGTTGTTGTAATTTATTTTCAATTACAGTAGGTTCAAAAGTTTGAGAGAGGGAGGGGCCAATGGAGTAGTTGAGTAGGTAATTGAAATAAGAAGGATCTGGTGCAAAGGAATTGTCGGCAAAAGATTGTTTAAAAAATGTGGCAAAAAAGTTAGCAATGGTGTGAGGATCACTAGAAGCTGTATTTTCGTAAGAGAGGGATGGGGGGTAACCGTCTGATTTTTTCTTGTAATTAACGAATCGGAAAAAAGATTTGGGGTCGCTTATAAGTTTCGCTTGCGCATCGTTTATATATCGTTGATAGAGAGAATTATAGGCCTGAGTGAACTGAAGGAAGGAGCCGAGATAATTGGAATAATCAGAATAAGACTTGGTTCGAAGAAAAACTGACCATAATTTGTTTCTCTTGTTACGTAATGATCGGAGGTTTCGATTATACCATGGGGGGGATGTAGAGAAGGGTTTTGGTCGAGAAACAGGAACAAAAAGAGAGATAGAAATAAATAACTCTCTGTAAAACCATGAGAGGGCATCATTTACAGGGAGATTGGCAAACTCAAATGAAACTTTGCTGAGGTGTTCGTTTATTTTGCGGAAATTGGCCTTATGAAAATCATAACAAGGGAGGCCTGCGGGCGGTATGGGCTGTAGTGGATTGTCGTAAAAAAATGAAAGAAGAAGAGGAGGGTGAAGGTTGTCAATAGTTGAAAGAAGAAGTGGGGAAAGCGAGACAGAGGAGTTGATAGGGTCAGTAGTGAAGATTAGGTCTAACTGCCTATCCATGTAGTTAGAGATGCCGCTAACTTGGCATAGATTCGAGTCAGTTAGTCGATCAATGAAGCTTGTGACATTCTTTGATTGAGTTGGGATTTGACGCAATGAAAAACGATTCATCATCAGATAAACCCCAGTGCAGTTGAGGCAGATTGAAGTCGCCGAAAATAATGATGTCGTCAGAAGAGTCAGATAACTCTATTACTTGATCGATCGCATTGACAGCAAGTTGGTAGGATTCGATAGATTGGGCCGGAAGGATATAAAAACACATTAAGTATAGGGACTTATGGGGGAGTGTTATTTTTATCGCAACAAAGTCGAGTTTTGCAGACGAAGAGGTGGCAATCTGAGAAGAGTCCAGGTCGTTGTGAACAGCAAGAAGAACACCACGGCAGGGGGGGTCATCCGTTGGGCGGCTGATATCGTCCCGAAAGACGTTAAATGTGGGTGGGAATAATTCCGGGTTCTTTATATCGGGAATCAGATTGGTTTCAGTTAATGCATAGATATCGAATGGAAGTGCATGAGATTGGCGCAGAACAGCTTGGGTTTTTGAACGCAGGCCCCTTACGTTCTGATAGTAAAAGGTTAGAGGAATGCTATGCTGGGGGGGTGGCTGTGTTCCAGGTATCGAGTTAGGGACGAAAAAAATTGTTGTGGTCAGCACGGCTCCTTTGAAGGTGCGAGATACGTTTAGAGCTGATATGAGAAGCAAAGGCAGCTAGGTCTTTGTCCACGGTAGCCGACGAAATGTTGAAGCCATCGTGATAACGGTTGTAGATTTCTCGTAGTTCGGCAGGATCAATAGGAAGGCCTTCTTTTTGAATATATATCTGAACGTTTGTTTTGGTTTTACCGTCAATGCAGACGGATTCGGGCTTATCAAATAAGTAGGCAAGGTAAAGTCGAACATTTTCAAATAGCCTGTGGTCTCTCAGCCGTGACATAATATATCGGCCATCAAGGTCGCTGGGGGAGGACATATGATTTACAAACTTGGAAGTAAGTTTAACTGCTGGGGGGAGCAGAGGATCAAAAATTGCGGGGGCTTTGGAGATTGGGGTAGGTGTGTCTGTATGGGGGGAAATAATGGGAAGAGCAGGATTGGAGGCAGAAGAGGTAGACGGGGCAGGATTAAGAACATGGGAGTGTATGAAGTTCGGGTAATTGGAAGTCGATGGAGAGTTAACTGGGGCTAGCGGATAATCAGAAGCGAGACTAGGATCTGGATTCAAGTTAAATGATACGCGATTACGTTGAGGCTTAGGTAACTTTGAAATTACCGTGGAGTGATGATGGGTACCTTGAGGAGGTGCTAAGATCATATGAGGAGAAGTGGTTGGTTGAGAAGAGTTTGTAACATGAGCAGCATAATTGGAGGCAGGAGGGGCGTTATGTGGGTTTGAAGTTACCGTGGGGTGATGAGGGATACCTTGAGGTGGTGCTCCGTTAAAATATGTGTGGGGAAAAGTGGTTGGTTGAGAAGAATTTGTTACTGACGGTGTAAAAGAGGTAAGTGGCTGAAAAGTGAGAGGGGAGAATAGAGGAAATGTTCCAACTTTAAAGCTCCAGTTTGGGTCAGGGTTGGGATTAGATTTAGACCTATGATTCTTAGACTTACGTTTTCTTTTATTTGGCTTAATACTAGGCTTATTGTTATTTCTAAGCTTCACCTGTCCTGTATTGTTCAACTTGCTGATAGTAATCTTTCCCAAGCTGAAGACGTCGGTTGAGGGGCTCGAAAAAAGCCAGGAGTATTTGGAAGGTAAGTCGAGCTTGAATTGATTATTTTTGGTGTTGGTTGGAGAGATTATCTGGCAGTTACGGATAGAGATGCCAAATTTCTGCAGGAAAAAGTTGTTCATCCAAGAGACGTCTGCATGCTGAGGAGCGCTATTTATTATAAAGGAACTATACTCGCAGGCAGTTCTGTGTAATTTTTCGAGTCTTTTATTCCAATCGGCGAGTGTCCAAAGTGTACCGTATCGGTTTAAGGGCACCGAATCACTCTGTGGCATAGCGCGTGATTCAGTTGACGGTGAGGCCGGGGTGGGTGTGGACATTGCTGCAGATGTAGTGGTTGTTGTTGTGGTTGTAGTCGTCGTTGATGTTGCTGTCGGAGTGGGTGTGGAGATTGCTGCGATTATAGGGGCTGTTGGTGTTGTTGAAGTCGTCGTTGATGCTGGTTGAGGATTAAATGGGGTTGCGTGTTCTGCTGATTCCAGGATTTCGGTAAGTATTGACGTGTTGTAGACTGCGCTTGATTGTGGCTGAATGAGCTCTGGTATGAAATCAATTTTGCTTGATGCCAGTCTAAGGTTTTCATCAATATCGCCCATAACTAGTCGGAAAGCTGCGACATCATTGCTGACCTCATTGATTTTGTTTATAATGTCAAGCAGTAGTGGATCGACGAGTTGATGGGATGAGACATTTGGTGATGAAGGGCTTTGTAAATTGGTATCAAGGTAGGTTCGAAAGGAGTTGAAATGGCCATTAATCGTTGAAATATGTGGGTTTAGAGTTGCATTAATGACACTTTTCAAATCACTTTTTAAAGTCAAACACTTCGAGTTAAAATCAGCCGGTAACTTTTTGGTTATTTCACTGAGACTTGCGACTTGCTTTTCTATGTTTTTGAATTTCGTTTTGAAAAACGTGGTGGAGACATCTAGGCTATTAGATATTTCTTCCACGCTCTTGAACAATTCGTCATACTTTGCAAATTGTGACCCGATTTGTTTGTAAAACAATTTGCAGTCAGAGGAATTTATATTAAGGGAGTCACTAATGCATTTTATCGCGAGCATGACGTGGGAAAGTGATATGCCCTTGCATTCATCACAGAAGAAAAGGAAATTATTGCTATAGTCATTCAGGTATGTAATGGAGCGCTTACTTAGCCCTATGCAGAGAGCATGAAATGATTTTCCGCATAGTCCATTACAATTTACCCAATCAGCACTAAAGTCTTGCGATGTTGACACACAATCTGTATTACCGCACTGTTTTGACATAGTTCTTAAATTGGGTCAAATGTTTCGCGAACTAGGTGGAAGGCAATGTCCAATTATTAGGTTTAGGGGAAAAAGTTGCAAGTATGCAAATAAATAAATTGAAATTAAATTTATTTAAAGTCGCGAAGCGGGAGCAAAACAAAAACACGTCCGAACGGTTGAAGGTACGCATAAGGAACTTATGGACTTATTATTTCCTTCTACTCCATTGTTAGTAGAAGGAACACCTTTTTCAGACGATTACTATTTGTTTTCAGGCGTTTTTTCGATTTTCGCCGACACGTTTCCAATTTTTTTTCTGACAATAATACTATTTATTTGTAGACGAACAAATTGTAGCCATTTCAAAATTATACCTTAGTAGAAGTGCCAAGTTAGAATTTGTTAAGTTTGTTAAGTTCAACAACATAGCCTACCTGAGGCCATTGGATTTAGTATAGTACCTAGCAAGTTCCCATTTCCTGATTTGTCAGTGTATTTGACTCAAAGCTACGAAGAAAGGTTCAGGATCCAGACAATAAACATTACTAATAAAGACATTATGACCTGACCAGAGGTCTATATAATAAAATGCGACCAGTTCACTTTCAATGATGTGCATGTGATGGACATATCTAAGCAATATCATTTCTGGGAAAGGGAAAAGATGGTACATCCAGCAATTTACTGTGAATATAAAATTAGCCAATTTAAAGCATTAAAAAGTGTTTGGTAAACGGTCGATGAAGGGTTTTTGTTTCAAAAACACCGTAGTTCATTCTCTTTCTGTAAAACGTTGCGCAGAAAAGTCTCTTTAAGCGAATTATTTGTTGAAATTGGAAGGTTTGTATAGACAGATTCACGAGATCTACTGATACTACTACACTTCACAGAAATATTTTTTATTTATTTCTAAATTACAAAAATTCTAAATTAACTATCGACAAATATTTCGTAACTTTTCTTTTATAGAAATGATTTCTGTTTTGACTCGTACATCTACTGATCGCACCTGAGAGATCTTCGCTGGGAAAGTGCGCAATTATTCTCCGCCCTTTTACCACATGAATTTAATTTAAATTTAGGAGTGCTAAATATAACGAAGTACCGGGTTAAAGGGTGACCTACTATACGACATAAAACAGATTTTAATGCAATTGAACGTTTCATCAAGTCAAGATACTATATGCCACTTGAATAGCAGACTCCGTAAGGTCGGTTTTCTATCACCCACTGGTCCCAAACCAAGCATAGACTTAATTTGTTTTTTTTTAATGAAAAATTCATTTAATTGTTTTCATTTGACCAAGGAAGATTAAAAACTAAAAATTTTAGTATGTATTAACAAAAAAATTATTAACTAAAAACCGTCCCTAATTTTGCGCCACTTAAATATAACACTTAAACTAAAAAAAACATTTTAGAGAATTCTACTTCTTTTTAAAAACAAACTTTACCTATATTTAAGGTTATTGGAGTATTTTAGATTTAAAAAAATTATTCAATTGTGTTTTGAGCCACCTTTCAGCTCCAAAATGTACACATCCGGTTTGGAAGGGATGCATACACAAATTGGCCAAATAATTTAGCGAAATCGAGCTCCAAGCTAATTCGATGGCTTGGGCTTAGATTAGTTTAGATATAGACGAATATTGTTTTCCCGATCCATACACTTGACGTGTCAACCATCCCTAAACATTTTCGATTAAATTCAAATCCGGTGAGTAGGCCAGTCAGCTTAATAGCTCCACATTTTGGCTCTATATATACGTTTTAACAATCCGGGCTTTACCTATGTATTGGTGCATTATCATGTTGATAAATCCAGAGCTGGGCCTCTGGTTATAAAAGTATGGAAAGGCCTTTCTCAATATACTATTGTAAGGAAACGCATATATTGTGGTTGACAAACATTGTAATTTGCATAATGGTGCCATAATACCAAACCCAAGCCCCTACATCATCACACCTTCAACTCTGCTATGCAGCCGGTCCAAATGATTAATTTCTTTGCGGAGGTTATGGAAATAGTAGATGTATCCATTCGGGCATTCCAAATTTATTTTTTTTTCGTCTGAGAAGACCAGACAATGTCACTACGGAGTCCAGGTCACATGTGCGCGACAAAAACGAAGGCATTCTTGATTTTTAGTCTTTTAATATGCTCAGCATTCGAAATAATACGACGAATAGTTGCGAGACTTGCTTTGATATCACATTTTTTTCTGATTTTTGAAAAAGAGTCGTGAGAATTTGATGCTTTTTTTAATATACCTGTCGGCTACCCTAACGCGTTTCCCGAAGACAAACTATCACCCTTTGCGACCTCAAGCAGTACCTATCTGTATCATCAGCCACACTCTTTACATATTGACTGTAAGAGGCTACCAGTGCGAGGGTAGCCGGTCACTCCTTCGCCATCGCGGAAGACTAACTCCCACCTGGAGGAGCTTGACTACTTGACTACATCAGTCAACTTCAATTCGACACTTCGACTTCGAACATTCCGTCAGAGGCAATAGATAGGGGTAGGGTGGTTTGCTTCAATCAAACACTTCTGCTCAGCACCAATAACCGTGAACGGGTTGATAAAGGAAATAATCTGGGGGTAGACTGCTACGGCTCCCCTTCGGCTTTCTTTCAGAAGACAATCCGCCCGTTAACTTTTAATCAAGTAAAAAAGGGGACTACTTCAACCGCCTATTTCTGACACGCACCAGTCTCCCTCCTTAGTGGTGAACTGTCAGGGGCAATAGGCAGGGCAGACTGTTACGGTCACCCTCCGTCCTTACCAGAAAATAAACCACCACCAGGAAGTGCTAACTTCATACATTTTTAACCAATTAGTTAACTGCTTCAGGAACTCTTAACGAGGTAAGATAAACAAAGATATATCAGTTAAAAAAAATACCAGGTGTAGCGGTGGAAATACTTAGGACTTAGGAGCCCAAGTGTATCAGTATTGTGTGTAGTAGTAGTAGTTCCACAAGCAAAAACATGTTTTTCCTATGGTTCGACAAGAATGCCTACAGTAGATGTAGGACAAGGGCAGTTGAAGAGTGACTGCGTTGACGAGAGGCAGAGGACCAGTTGATGAGTGGCATACATAGCTGATGAAAGCATGTTGCTCATCTAGACGCGTTTTAATTTATAGTAATTCATAGGTAATGAAGAATATTATTTAAAGCTGTTTGAAGTTTTTTTTTAATAAAAAATCGCTCGCCTTTAAGATCCTTACACAGGTAGCAATAAAGTTCCCACCTGTAATGTCCGGCCCATAGTTTATCTGGTCACTTTCCCCTCTGAGGCTGGACATTGCTCCTGTCATAGCTGTTGGACATGGTTTAACTGTCCCTCCTATGCCAAAGCAGATTAAGCTTGTGAAGTTCATTTTCGCCCAAATTTTAATCGGGTTTTTAGTCAATATATGCTATTACCGGATAGGTGTTTATTGTTTTGTTGTAAGACCAAAAAATCATTTTTGATTTAAAGCCTCAGGTTTTGTCATAGACGTCAATGGCATAAGTATAATTTTCTCTTTCTCGAGAATGCCAGTTTGTGATGAGTTAATGGTCAATTTATTTTTCATTCTGCTGCCACTATTCTTAAGTTAAATCTATCACACCAAAAACATAAATGTTTAAAACTTAAAAAAAAAAAGGCCAAGTTCTCTTATATAGAACAACAAAATTAGGTGCGTAACTAGTCAGCCACGAAAATTAATGAGATCTAAATGTACGCCAAGTTCTTAGCTTAAGAAAGTTAAATGTTAAAAACAATTGGTCAGTTTCTGGCTTAATTGGTTCCGAGGTTAGAGGGGGCCAGGGGGGATGAAAACAGCCTGAGTTTGTTCCTGTAAAAAGGGTAAGTGCCTTTAATAGAGAACTTGCTGGGGTACTACCGTGCCCTTTAATGACTTCTTGCATAGTCTCCGATAGGGTTATGTATAAGCCAAAGTGTTTGCATGACAGCTTATGTCGTCTTGCTAGAACTGCTGCAGCAAATGAATTGGCATGCATCTAGCAGATTACATTCTTCACTGAAATGCGGAAATTACAGCTGGAAATGCTTAGAAACACATATGTATTGAAAAGTGCTAAACTTAAACCAATCTGTAAAAAGTAAAAACTGCTTTAAGCATAGTAGAAATAGTACCAATTTGCTGTAGCGGAAATGTAGGTTGTATATTCAAACTATGCCTTATTCGATCAAAAACTGCTGCGGCCGACAGTTTTCCCAATTTTCTCAGTCTACCAACCATTATTAGTATCAATTTCAGGCTTATGACTCGTTACCATATCCAAATGCTAAAATTCCGATAGCATTCTTACAGAGCATCCATCAAACTAATACGATTTTAAGTACTGAAGGTGATGCCAAAACTAAAGCCTACACCATCAATTGTGTGCTTTCCACCTTGTCAATTTATGTAAGACCCGTTTTCCAGAAAATCCCATTATTGCACTCACTCCACTCATGTGTCACGTAACCTCAAATTTCATGTTTCCTCATACAAGAGTAGTGGCCACGTTAAATTGTTCTCCAACTCCTCCAACACAATCGCGATTGCATGAATAATTCAAATGTCGCCGATAAAATCTCAAGCAAGTGACAAATAGCCAATAAAAAAAAAAATGCCGGGAACAAAAACAACAAAAAACACAGACAGATACGAGAGTATATGACCAACGAGAACATTGCGGTATGTTTTTAAAATTGGCGAATGGCAACGAAGGAAATACGAGTAAGTTCCAAATAAATTGAGTGTAATTATTCCACACGAGATTTATGTCGCTTCCGTTAAAACCCCACCATCCATTTGACATTCAAATGAATTAGTGTATTTGTGCACCCTTTCCGCCCCCAATTTTTGTGAAAAGAAATTGCATCGAACCACGTGAGAATAGTCGTTTTTTTTTGGGTCTTTAGTGGTATGGATTTAGGCGATAATATCTGAGATGGATTTTATGGAAAGAGTGGATCGGTATTAGGAAGATTTATGGCAATTAGGCCATTAGAAGATTTGCTCTTAATAAAGAGGTCTGGTAGTAGCATACATCTTTTCAAGTAGTAGAAGGATTCACGAAATATGTCGGAAGTGTTATGGCATTCCATAAAAAATTCATTGACAAACCTGCTACGACCTTCCTGCTGACTTACTGCCGCAGTAATTCTGTCCTTAAAAATATATTCCGCGCATTAGCTAGTTCAGGGGCATATTGCCAGATGACAACTTGACCTTGTTTTGTAAATTTTCCCCAGAGACGATTAATTAAGTTCCACCGGCAACGCCAAGTATGTACTGCACACATATATCTATTGATTTGCTTTCAAATGGAAATTTCAAATGCGGTATAAATGCAAATGAGGATTGTTTGACCATTAAGGCTGTGAAGGACACTGTTTTGCTTTGATGTGTGCCATATGCTAATAGGATGGACACAAATAAAGCGAAAAATGTGAAAATGGCGCTCTATTTATAAAGTACAATTTTCAAGGTACCGTTTGCTAATTTAAATTCAAATGAAATTGCCATTTAAAAAAAAAATATTACTCATACGCCCGAGTGACCTGTTTTATACTATTTGTGTACCTACATTGAAAGGGAGGTTTTTTTAATTAGTATATTGTGCAACGAATTTACAGACAGCTCAGCAGTTAAACAAATGGGACGAGTTGGTATTAATCGGGGATATGCACGCATTCGCATTTATGAATTGAAAAATAGCCAACACTAGCGACGGGGGATTAGCGCACAACCTGTGAATTTGAGGAAGGCAGTGATGTTATTGAAATGTGTTGCTCAGATATTCGAAGGCTATAAAGCGGTTAAGAAAATGGTATAAGGTTTCGCTCTCATTAGCTTCCTTGCCAGTCTTTCGGGAAGAAGGGGTGACTACAATTGAACACCGTGCACTGGTTGAACCCCACGATTTTAAGGCCAATTCTGTGACCTATGGTTCGGTTGGGTTTTGGGAGGCTGTCTAATATAAGATACTACTTCAAGAATATAAGCATGGTATAGAATATTGCCGGAATGGGTACAACCGGCTCACTGAAATCTACACCACATATAGGTCTGGAAACATTATACTGAACTTACAACCCATCGAGTTATACACTAGAGCAGGGGTTTCCCTGTCCTAGGGAGTACGCACAAGTTGCCTGCATACGACGTTCCATCAGCTTTGAGCTCGATTTGAAAAAAAATTGGGGTCGGGTCGATGGTGTCCATTGTATTTTTCTGGCATCTATCTAATCTGGGTGTTTACTATTCAGTAACTGATGCCAATCCGCTAATGCAAGTTCCACTATTGGACGTTTAGTTTATTATTAAATGAGTCTTGGTCAGTGCAAACACTGCACCCATTTTACGGCAGACGTGGTGGCTCTTCAAAGTCGACTCTGCAATGTTTGGTGGCCAAATGCGAGACAACCGGTTCAGTAAACAATCAACCCGTACTACAAAGAACGCCAGATCGGCCGAAAATATTGCCGCGGTTCGAGAAAGTGTACAGAAAAACCCAGAACGGGAGGCAGTTAATTCCTTCCCGTGCACATGTCGGCATTTTGCAAACTTCAACTTGGCGAATTTGGCGTCGGATTTGGGCGTCTTTGCTCCATAATTTTTCTTTAAAATGACGTTGGTAATGTCATTACTCATTACCAACAACGGCGAGCGCTAGAGAATAATACTAATAGATTTATTTATCTCAAATTAAACAATATGAATGTAGAGCGTCTCGCTAGACTATTTTCTTGTGGAGTTGCCTGAACCACAATCGACCGATGTTCTTAAACCCAACATAACCAATGCGATCGTTTAAATCCAGCCGGATCTTTCCGGCAGATTGGACCACTCGGAGCCGTGACAACGTGAGAAGCTGTGGCGGACATTTGGTCATGGTGTCATATTCCCTACAATAATGGCATACATGGAACTTTCAAATAAAAAAAAAAATTCCGTTGATACCTCGCACACAGCTTGTTTTATTCCATTTCAACGTCGACCCTTTTTTTTGACAAATGCTTTTATTGAATCTTCGGTAAGCTCAGCTTCTATTCACATATCTATGCTTTATTCCATTGTGTGCTTTTAGAAGGGCGTCACAAAAATATTATAACCTGTATAGGGAGTCTCAGTATAGGGAGTCGCAGGATAGAAAAGAGTGAGTAACCAAAGTTACCCTCGGACTAAGAGAAAACTAAATTTGAAAGCCTAGATCTTTCGGTTACTAGAGCGTATACTTAATATATTTGATCAGAGTGGATTTACGACACTCGCAGAATATGAGAAAATACGCTACTGACTTTGATAATAAATGTAACGTCTGTATACCTGAGAGACAGGACTGCCCGTCCCCTTTACTGCCACAAAAGGTATTCGCATCTTCACAGATGGCTCGAAGACCGAGAATGGAGCAGGTGTGGGCAAAATAAATTGAGTTCCTGATGGTGTATAAGAGAATGAGATAGCTGGCCAGACGCGGCTACGAAATGGGCATACCTATACTATTAGCTGACAGGCAAGTATTACTGGCAAGAGCTTCATCGACAATGTCTCATAAAATTTGGCAAAAATATAACAATAGAACAGCACTTATGGTTGTGACGCAATTTGTGGTACGCAATTAAAGGCCAAAGGTCTAAACATCCTTTAATTAAACAAAATCAAAGTACCTACTTGAAATAACCGGACACTCTGTTATTGCTAAAAGGCTACAACTGACATTTGCTAAAACTGCAGGCATGAAGAGGAAGAAGAATCAGCGAAACATCACTGCCCAGCCCTCCAAAACGCCAAAAGCTTAAACGATCTAGTATAGATACCATTACCAGATTTAAAAAGAGTTATTAAGAGATCCGAATGGTTTTGATAGTTGCATATATCCTACTTACTTATTTACTTAGGCGGCTATACACTCTTCGTTGAATTTCCTTCGCCAAAGCCCGAGAATATCTTCATCCAAGCTTTAGTGCTCGCTATGTACTACCAATTATATCAATATCATCTGCGTATGCAAGTAATTGAACGGACATTTGCCCTGTGGGTTGCCCGGTGAGTTTGGGACAGTTCATTCAAGTATGATGTTAAAGAAGTTGCACGACAGCGCTTCACCTTGTCTAGATCCTCTTTTGACTTCAAAGGTCTCAGTAAGGTTGTTACCGACCTTGATGCAACAGCAAGCTTTCTACTTTGTCATCCTACGCAACCGAACAAGTTTTGCAGGATGCCAAAACTAGACATGGCTCTGTATAGATCTCTATTGATGGTGAGTATCGATTTGGAGTTTGGGTTTTTTCCCGGATCTGCCTATTGATCGACGGACGCCCAATCAAGTTATTTACGAAGGGTTTAAGGCACTCACAGACTATGCCAGATAGGATCTTGTATATTCGATGTTAAGGAGACTGATACCTCTGCTGTTCGTGCAGTTGTATAAGTCTACTTTCTTGTGAACCGGGCAAACTCTGCTGAGATTCCATTCTCAGTCATGCATTCATCTGATCAAATTTTGAAAATGAGTTGGTGCATGCTCTCTACCAAGTTATCTCCAGCTGCTCTAAAAAGGTCGACAGGTCCCGCAGCATTGTTGTTCTTGAGCTTGGATATTGGTATCTGATGTATTTCGGTTTGGTCAGGCAAACGGAAGTTTGGTCTATCGTCGTCTAAATATACGTTCTGGCTAAACAGCGTATCCTACTATGTATTATAAAATCGGAAGGCTGCAAAGGCGTCTGGGTAAAAATTGTACCTGTGTAAGGATTTAAAAGGCGAGCGAAACTTCATTAAAACAACGTCAATCAGCTTTAAATTACAACATTCTTTATTAACTATAAATTACTTTAAACTAAAACGCGTCCACATAAGCAACATGCTTTCATCAGTTCTTTATTAATATCACTCTTCATCGTCCTCTCGTCAACGCGGCCACTCTTCAACTGCCACTGCACTCATCTGCTGCAGGCATTCATCGTAGCGAAACATGTTTTTGCTTGTCAACTACTACTACATACAACACACTACTGGTACATTGGGTTTCTTAGTATTTGAACCGCTACACCTGGGTCAATCAATCCGCCGCCTACCCCGGGATAACTAATTAAACAATGAAAACCATCAAATGAGAGATCGACAATGATACGATAGGTGCAGGGATATAGGTCCCCGGGAACTAAGTCTACTGAGGAACTTAGTTCCCACCTAGCACTTTCGTGAAGCGGACTTAGTTTCCATGTTAAACTACGATTACACGGCCATTTTTTTGAGTCATTTAAATTGAGGAATATAGGTTCTAGTGTTGATAGTGGCAACCCCCATAAAGATCCGTATACGATCAATAACCCCCTTATAATCCTACTTGAGAGCCAGTTTTATGAAATGCCAAATTTATTTCCACTTAGAATGGACGCCACAGCGGCCAAAACGACCTCATTCTCTGCCATCAACGGTTGACCGCAAAATATTCTCAACCATCATTCACTATTACAATCAAAATGCATTTCACATTTCATGGTAGTAAGCTGACAACTGCAAATTGCAAATGAGATTTCCACACTTAAGTCGTATGTGCGACTTCTGCCTGGCCTGCTCAAAAGACCATGCATAATGGATATGCATGTTCGTGCTGCAATAATACGCAGCAGTTTGGCACTACAATTTTGCATTAAGGTCCTGCAATCATCTGTCAAATGGGCGTAGTCTCTTGCTCGCTCTTTCCCTCCATTTCGGCATATACATACAAATAAGTTCAATGTATCTCTGACGCCTCCGTTTTGCATGCAAATTGACACATAACCTATGCAAGGATAATTACTCATGTTGGCTTTGCCAGGTTAAGATGCATTTGAATACTATACAGCTTCTGATGTTGTTGCCTGATGTTGTAAACGGATAAACTTCATTAAGATGCCTTGCAGCTTTATGCTTCGCGCAATTCGTGCCATGATTTACTCTCCGACAAACAGAGCTGATAATCATCGGAGGCAGCAGCACAAGATACTCATCATCGTCATCCATTTGGTAACAATTTATTCAAATTAGGTCAAATAGTCTGACGTAACGTTGCATTAATAAAATTAAGTTATGATTTACGAGTGTGAGTCTGAGTACTCTGCTGCTCTCTGTCCTTGTCGTCGTCCTCTGTATAATGTAAAACGTGCTCTGCAATCTTCACTCCACATCCATTTACAATTCAATTCACCGGAAAAGTATGTATACGTGCGGCGGCGGCATGAAGCAAATAGGCTGTCAGACTGGAGCACATATACCACGTCGTCGTTGCAGAAGCCTTGAACTCAGTCGTGTTGGTTGTCGTTAGTTCTCCGATTGGGCTATGAGAGAAAAATGCTCGGTCTCACCGTTCCATATTGAATTGCTTCCGCTTTACTATAAAGTAGCTGTACCCGCACAACCGACCATCACAACCGACGAGGTTAGGCTGCCTTTGGTCGTATATGTCGTGCTCTCCAGGAAGTGATGCAAGCATATTAAGTAGGAGTTAATTTTAGTATAGCTAGGCGGCAGTGGTAAAGCAAAAATGTCTCCTTTTCAGCAACCGGAAACAATACAAAAGTGCATAAATGTGAGGAAACCCCCAACGTTTAGGCGAGCTGCATTATTAAGTTAACGAGACTAATACCACAAGAGTGTCCTAGGAGCCTTATAGTCGATGTGGAATATAAATTTATGCGGACACTCGACCAAGTGGAGAATATTTTCGGAAGGTATGTTTGCATTTTAAGTTCAACGGTCTTTTATATTTATGCAGTATGCACATTGATGTGACCTAGGTACAACTTAGAGAATATCGCCGGACCTATCAAAACTATACCTATTGAGTATGGACTGCTTTCTTGTATTGGACAGCCAATCAACTCATCTTAAAAGCATCCATCGATCCCTATATTTTAATCTTCACGTAAATAATTGTAGTAAGCTAAAGATGTGATTTTGAGTCAATATCCCATTACACCATAGAAAACGTTGAGACAGTTTCCGGTTTTGACATGAACGACCTTAAATTGTCTACTGTTTTTCTTAAAGCAAACAATACACCCTAATCATTTCGATGCATGCCACAATTGTCGTCGCATGTCATGCCATCAATTTGGGTATCATCTGAGAAACTTCATAAAACTTTTATATGAAGACGACATCAGAATAACTAATATGCCCAAATTTGCTGGCAGAAAATAAAATGATGCGAAATACTCTGACACTGACGTTACATAGATACAATTTTCGTAGCACACGCAGATGTCGATAATCGCAAGAGAAATTTCCAACAAAAAAAAAATACAGGCGTCAACATGGCAATGGTATCATCTGCGCGAAGATGAGCAACCATATTGTTACGTATTACGTAGTGTGTAACGTAAATTGAGTTACAACGCAGAGAAAATTGCAAATTATGTGAAAATATTGAGTTGAGCCAGAGTGGCAGAACGTGTCCTTTAGTATAATAGGTTTCCATAATGACCAAAATAGCAGCAACATATTTGATTAAGAGATCATTTTGAATGTGTGAAATGGGAGAACTTTGTTAGCGAGAAAAGTAAGTTTTTAGTCGCTAGGAGTTAATTGAGGTGATTTTGTATATAAGTATGGCGACGATAATAGGTACCACGGGAACGATGTAAATGACAGTTTATTTTACAAAATGACCATATGTGGTAGTGAATGAACAAACATTAAAGGACCATTCACATGAGAGCGACCCAACTACCTAACGAACAAATATTCGCATATTTTGACAGTCCGTTCATGTGAACACTTTTCATCAGTTTCTACCAGCAATTTCTTATTTGAGGTTAAGTTCGAACGAATTTTGTATTCGCTAGTTTGTGGAACGCGACTTAAATGATGTGGATTGCGAATAAAACTTTGACAATTCGCGCCAAGTGTGTTTTCGTTCGCGGCAAAAAGTTTGGAATTCGAAATTTCGTTATTTAAACTTTTTATCAACTTATTTTCTTGATACATTTTGATGGGATAATTAATTATCCTTCCTCCTCTGGGAATAATAGAATGTGCAATTTTCTGTTTATTAATGCATATAAAGTGGTTGTTCGCATTTCATCAATTCGTTCGTTCGGTCTCATGTGAATGGTCCTTAAGGATATTTTTTTAACTCGAAATTATATTATTCTTATAACGCACCATATTCTCGTTATCTTTTCTTTTCCATTCATTGAGTTTTAAAATCCTTTCTATGTAATTTCCAATCCATCTTTAAAAGTACACATATTTTAAAAGAAACGACTTGAGGTGTATCTGCGACAGCAAAGACGGTCACACCAGCCCCGCATCTAATCTACAGAACCAAAGAAGTATAGTCACTCTGGAGCAGTATAGGAATCCTTTACCTAACCAAACCACCACCAACAGCTGCTACAATTGAAGAAACTAATATAAAATCAATAGTGAACGCACATCCTCGTGACAGAGATCGTACATGCACAAGGCGTTTTCTTCTCGGAACAATCTTCACGAAGACACCGCACAAGGTTGAATTAACCGGGCAACTTGTCAATGATTTAATAATCAATCGAAGAAAAATAAAAGAACAGAGCTGAGCGATGGAAAGATAAATGCTAGGTGTTGTTAAAATGGAGCCTATTGTGTCTTCTCTGGTGAGGTTCTACGTTCTAGAGCTATCGTTTTACTCTGGAGACAGTCAGAAAACGATTACCTATCTTCTCTGGGGCTATGTCAGCAAGGTTTGCTGAAGTGACGACTTCCTCGTCTTTATGAGGCGAAAGAGGGCCGGACATTCCATGAGTATGTGAATAGATGATTCGTCACTTTTTAGACAAAGTCTCCATGTAAGGTCCGGTTTGACTTCAATTCTGTGAAGATGCTTTTTTCATAAGGCTATGGTCGCTAATTATGCCTGTCAAGATACTCAGCTTATTTTTGTCCAGATTAATGAGGTAATGGGATTTTCTGGAGGAGAATTTTGGGAAGAATAGTCGGAGGGTGGAGTTCTGCCCAGGTGTTTTAAGTCAGAGCTCGTTGGATTTGATTTGATACCTGAAATGTTTTTTACTGACACCACAGAATGGTTCAGGTTCGATAAATGACATTTTCGCGCCTACTTTAGCAAGTGAGGCAGCTGTTTGACTAGGAGAATGACTAGGTTCTTTTTTGCAAGTTCGTAGATGACCATGTATGGCTTTGATGCTGTGATGGCTTTGAAAGCTGCTTGGCCTTTTGAGAAGAAAAATATAGTCTTACCACTTTTTTTACAACTTAAATTTATTCCAGCGCAATGGTTAATGGTTTTGGGCGCAGTAGCGCAGTGGTTAGTATTTTGGACTGCTGTGCGAGGGATCCCAGGTTCGATCCCCGGAAAAACACAAATTACATCTTAAGGTTTTTCTACTGCGCCACCTCTCGCGAACGTCTGACAAACATCCGAGAGTATGACTGTCCTGAAAAAGCTTCTCAATTCAGCCGTTCGGACTCGACATAAAACTGTAGGTCCCTTCCATTCGTCCCAAAAATAGAAACTCACACAAAACGAATGGTTGCGAGAAGCTAGGCCTTATTTTTCCCAGTCCTCCTTTGGAGGGATGATGATAGAGAAGTTTTAATGGACGGCATATTCCGGTAGCATTTCTGTCATCTAGGAACACACTGAATGGGCTTTCCGGCTCCATAGCGTCACACAACCATACAGTGGGCATAGTTTTGACACCTAGGCGAGGTACAGGTTCACTTTCTAACTGGAGAAAACAAAGCCAAGCCACTAGCACAGCGCAAACAAAGCCGAGAGAATCAATAAGCTAGAAACAAACTTTTGACTATACAACTCGACTTCATCGGACTAGTCAAGAAATTCCTACCCCAACAAGGGTCTATACCAATCTCCACGCTTATGTGATAGTTTAGCGCCCACCTGCCTCAATGTATTCGCATTCCAATGGAACCTCTAACTACTACTACCTCTCCAGATAGGAATTTTCCATCCAGATGCTCAGATTGGCTTCCCCTGAAATGAGTTGCTGAGGAGTCAAAATGTGATTTTTAGACGGTATGCAAGAATGTATTTAAAGAATCTATAATGCCAAGAAACTGCCGGATATTATCGTTGTTCTGTAGAGCACTAAGGTGCGTTGAGATAGATGGAACCCATAATCATAAAGACGCTGTGCAAGTGGACAAGATCAAGGGGTATTCAATGCGTCGTGCAGCAAAAAGGCAGTTTAGGACTGAACGTGTTGCCTGAGGACCACCTCCGCCAGATGGAAAACAGGGGCTCGGGAAAGACTAAGTAGGTAATTGCTTTATTCTAATGAATGGGAATGTGTTTTTCTCTTATTTTGAAGGCATTCAAGGAACCATGGGCTATGGACAAATTTATTTGATAACACTGTTTGATTTGGTGATCTCGCCGAAAACCTTTCGTATCAATGTAGTCCATTTAAGGAAACATTTTCCGCAATTCTAATAACCACCGCACCACTTTCGCAGACAAATTTTGTGTCCGATGATAATTCGCTAGAAACGAATAATATTAGAGTTTCTCCAGCACTACACCAAATAAGGGACTTTTGCCTTATTTCCCCTTTTTCTTTTAAAGAATTGGGTTGGATAGAAGAAGCCTCCGCTTATCAATTATTGTTTAGAACGAGAAAGGTCCACGAAACCATTAACAAGCTTGTTCTGTTTTGGTAATCATCAAAAGTATTTCGATCTCCGAACAATAAAATTTCTCTTTGTTAATGAATACAACTGAACTACCTACCTACATCGACCACCGGAAAAACATCAAGGCCATCAAACTTTCACAACTCATCTACAACAAGCACAATTAATAATAGAAACGTCAATGACTGCAGAAGTATTTCGTAGCAAGCTTCCTTTCCATTTACATTGCCATTTTAAGATGTTAATAACTCTTCAAGAGTCTTGCCCCAGAGAGATAGAAAATGGAACATCCTTGCAGCAATTCCCTAAGTAGGTAGGTAGGTACCCACACAACTAACCTTCAGCTCAAGTCAACGATAAAATTCTCTTTGTTATCGCTCTAGTCGAATGTCAACTATGTATATGTTTCTCTCTACTCATAAGCCGTTTTCCATCTGTAAATCCCCTCGTGACCACTAGAAAGCGATGCAAAAAAAAAAACTTTCGAAGGACCATGCCATTCTTGTCCATTTTCCTTTGTGCAGCTACCTCCTCCCTCACTTGTATTAACAAATAAGGGCTATAAAATAGCTATTTTCATTCTCTCTATGTAGTTTTGAAAAAGTTCAGAAGTTCCTTTTTTGTTCACCCCTTTTCAAGCAAAAAAAAAATGAACAATATGAAACATGACGAGGACACAAAGGGAAGTTCAAAAAGTTGATCTAAAAATAAACGCAGACCGTTGCCGACACACTCACACACCATAGTTTGCAGTGTGAAAACTAGTTCAAACCGCAACAACAAGACAAAACTTTTAATAACGCAACACTCGCACACAAGTCCATTTGCCAGCTTCCCCAATCCAACAGCACGGCGACTGCAGAATCATCCTACCACCCACCCAACCCAAGTTGCTTTGCAGCTGAATAAACGTGTGGTACGACTTGGACAATACCCCCTTTGGAGAATTAACCGACGCAGTGAGGTGAAGGCGAATCCTGGTAGTTGTGCATCGTCCTTACCAAAACGCATTATACTCGTATATCTGCGAGAGAAAATTGCAAGAAGCGTACCTCCCCTCCCACATCTCCTCTACTATACGCCTATGCTGACCTTAACCTGTATTTTATAGCTAGAGAGAAACAGAGACAGAGGTGAACGCGGTGAATCTCGATTCATCCCCTACCACTACCATCATCATCATCATCATAGCATGGCACTTGGTAGGTGCATTTGCGTAGGTTAACTCGGATAGGAAAAAGAAAACTAAATAAAGTTGCAACCAACGCCCCAATTTGACCTAAATTTCGCACTCACCATTTCACCAATGACCATAACCTGGTTTTCCGAAAAGTGAGTGAGTGTGATTTTTGCAGGCAAACAAATGACGCAGTGACAAGTCAGCCTGGTGGTGGCTGTGCAGCAACTATTTAAGCTTAATCGAATGGAGGTAAGGTCTAAGGTAGATTTGGATTTTAAAATGTATCAAAACTGTGACGAGCATTTGACACATGCTTCAAGGCTTGGATAACATGCAGTTGACATGACATTAGTGGTGAAATTTCTGTCACTTATCTAATGGAATTGAAGTTGATAATTTCGGGTAGGGGTAGTGGGGGCAAACCCGTTTCCTTACTATTTTGTATAAGAAAAAGGGAAATTGGTAATACTTTAAATGGTAACACGTGGCTTATTGTATTGCAGTTCATATCTGCCAAGATAAGATAGTTCGGTGAAGACGTCAAAAAGTTATGTTCATGATTGTGCGTTTCTGTCAAAACTTTATCGTTCGTGTGAAAATTAAGTTGTGTTTCTTTTAAATACTTTTTTTAAAAATAATTAATAAGTTATTTTCGCATGTGGCATCGAAACGAGCAAAACTTTCTGGCACTTCTGAAGGTGTTGAAAAAGAAGTTCATCGAAATCCAATCTTTAAACAGAAATTTTACGAATTATTTAATACGCCTCTTCAACAATTTAGCAAAACTCAAGAAAACGTCAAAAAATTAGCTAATAGGAGAATTTATTATCTTGCTCCCGGAGCAGGATAGTGTCAGAAAATTATCCGAGGATAATTATTTAGACCGATTGACACACGCCCTAAATTGCATTTCTAAGAAAGAAACAATTTGCCCGCCTAAAATTCAATGGCGTTTGCCAATAATTGACAAAGAAACCACTGGACAAGTGGAAATAGCTGAATTGTCAAACAAAATGTCACTTTGTCTATAATTGACAGAGAAAATTTAATTGGCATCGAGTTCATAAGTTGGTCAATCAACTGACAAACGATTTTTTGCCAATAATTGGCATAAGTGGAAATGAACTGACGTTGATGTCGTTCAATGACATAAACGCAAGGGCTGTCAAACTTTGTCAATCAACCGACATGTGGAAACCCACCTTAACGTGATGGACTACTGACGTCGTTTTCGATTTTGCAAAAAGAAGCGTCCGGAATCAAGAAAATCACTTCTGAAACCGATTGATTGTCGCAAGAAATACTCTTCTTTTGATTCTGACTTTTGAGGAGAGAAGTTCGCTTCTCAATTTCAAGTCCTAATCAAGAAGCGCTTACACAATTCCATTTTATGCATTTTATACAAGCTAGCTGGCAGCAGCGATATATTATTTTTTGACATTTCACTGAATTAATAGATTTTTCAGGGCAGTAATAAGCTCGGATGTTTGTCAGACGTTCACGAGAGGTGGCGCAGTAAAAAAAAAAAACCTTAGAACACGCGAATAGGCAACGTACAGCTGGCCAAGCGAAAAACAGGCAAATTCGACATTAATCCCACAGACTTCCAACGATTGACTTGGCAAAAGCCAATCGAATAGGGAACTGAATCCGCTTGAATTGGAATGGAAAATTAGTTGGATTAGTCAGAATTCGTGGGATAAGGACTTCCTCGCCTTTGAATTTGCCCTTGATGATATTTCGCTTGTTCATCAGTTTCTTGACGGACAACCGCGTACCGTAGCACAATTCGAACTGATAAATATCGCATTGAATTTCAATTGATCTTGTACCGTTTGCGGGCAGCAAAAAATAACGCATTTTGCTTAATAGAAAATGACAATGCGAAAATGATACCTGGCGCCATCAATTATTTATCTCGTTAACTTCTCCACCATCGTATCGCAAAGTATCTTTTATCACAATTAAATTCACAATCCTAAATTTTCCAATCTTCACAACGAATTTTCCACCTTTACGTCGTCCGAAATCATCAAATCATGCGATAAAATGAAAAATTTCGTCGAAAAAATAAATTCATTTTTCGTGTTTTTCCGGAATTTTCTATTTTTCCATTCGAAAAGCCATTCCGCAACAATTGCACCCAAATTACATAGCCAAATCGGCACAGCCGTTCTCAATTGATGAATTACTATAAATTTTTGCCACCATTTTTATATATGGCTATAAGAACAGAAGTGATCCAAGTAACATTTTGTGATTATTGAGATCATTGACATACTATACATGGACTGCTAGCAGCCAATTTTTCGTTGAAACAAAAATAAGCACTAGCTCTGTTGGTTCACGGCGGAGAGAAACGAAAACACTCAAATGTCATCGAGCAATTCGTGCGAATTGGTTTGTGTAGAGGTTTGTGTGCTGAGGGCCGATTTTTCAATAGTCAGATAGCCAATCAGATAGGGGTAAACTGTTAGATAAGCCATAAACCAATTTTTCAATAGACGAATAGCAGCTATTCGAAGAATATAACATCTAACTGTCTCATAAATTTATCTGCCCGTTTCTGAGGCGGATAAAATATAAGGCTCTAGTTAAGGTAGGAGGACTGTCAAATTTGAAAATTGCATTTTACAAAGTTTTGTTTTGGGAAATTATGTACATATTGTACAAATAGATCTATTCGATTGTATCGACGATTTTTTTTATTGTGGAAGAAGAATTAGCAAATAATGGTCGCGTTCCAATGACCGCTAGATGACTAGCGGCATGCCAAACTCCATATAAAAAAAACTGACATTTCAGCATATGCGCTAGAGCTCTAGCACATTTTGTGAAATATCCTTTTCTGGGAAATTTTTCAATCTAGCACAAAATGAACTGCTAGATTGAAAAAAATAACGAACTGTCAAAACAAAAGTGAAAGTGCAGAAGTCAAATATTTCCAATTTGGTGTAAAATGGGAATTCAAGCTTCTATTTAATTAATATACCTACATTGTATTTGTTTATTTAAATTATAATGTATTAATAAATATGCGGCATGATGGCACAAAATACATATTTGACTCTCATGAAGATGAAATAATACGAATTCAAATTGGTTTTAATGTCACTTTGCCGCTGCCGCTAGATCTCTAGCGCAGCGTTCCTTCATCAGGGATATTATGTGCTAAATGACTAGCGGTCAATGGAACGCGGCCAATTACTTTCAACCCAACAATGAAACAAAGAGTAGTGAGAAAGAGACCTAACCATTATATACAATGAGAGAATGCAGATTTCAAACGAAAATAAACGTCAAGGTATGGGCATGACTATCTTATATGCTTACACACAACAAATTGTCAAGCAATCTATCTCTCTCATACCCACTCTACCGTCGAATAGTTATCTAGCTCTTATTTTATGATTGAAAAATTCAAATCTTTTATCTAGCAGATAAACAGTGAAATACATTTAATCGTTAGTTAGCTATCAGAAGATTTATCTGACTATTGAAAAATCGGCCCTGAGTGTGCCATACTGCCATCTGTTATAGAACGTTCGAAATAATTTGAAATAAGTCGTTATTTCTGCGCAGTTGCAATGTTTCTACAATGGGTATCACTGTGTTCTATGTAAAAATATAGCAAAGGCGCGCAGAGGTTGAAACCTCTTTCCTACTGAACCAAAAGGGCTAGTAGTGCTTATGTTTGCTTAATTTTTTCTCGCAAGTTTGTATGAAACTGACATTTCACTTGCAGTCCATGTATAGTATGTCAATGATTGAGATAATGAGCAAAACACGTTTCATTTATCATAATAATCGTGTGTAATAGGTTTATTACAACATGTTGTCTTTCCCATAATTATTTTTGACACAATTCAATCGGAATTGGAACCTAATTTCAGAAATGAGAAAAAAATCCAATTTTGTAAAGGAGATAATAGAATTTATTTCAATGAAGACTACTCGGAAAATTACTTAAAATTAAGATTACAAAATTTCAACGATTTTACTCAAAAGGTCTGTTTGTTCTTTTATTTTTGTAGTAAAAATGGAAAAAACTGTCAAAATGGTAGTGGTGGGGATGAAGTATATCTTAAAGAGAAAAACTTATGAAACCGATAGGGAACGCTTTTGTAGTAAATATGAAAAATGACTCATGCATTCTGGTTTTTCATAAATTGCAGGTATGAATCCAATCAAAAGCCAAATGCAAATAGTCGTTACACGCATTTCAAATCAAATTTCAAGTCATCTGTCAATTTTCAGGCGACTGACAGATTGTTACAATTCTTGCCCAAAGAAATTTATTGAGTAAAAACTAGTAAGATTCTCAATGGAGGGGTAATATCTTTATCTCTCAAAGCCGCTCTCTTTTACGAATTTTTCAAGTTAAGGAACGACATTAGGCGTATTTTCTTGAGAATCTATAGCTAGCTCACTTTTATTTTTACATGCAAAACTTTTATACTCACTTTTGATTTTGTTATACTCACTTATCAAAAAAAATATGCCAATTGAGTAAAAATGCGTAAAAATTCGTAAGAATTAGGTAGTAAAAATTTTTAAGATTTAAAAGTAGTAACACCTACTTCACCAGCAACTCCATGAAGTTAACATAATTATCATTCATTTGTGAACGCACCCCAACAGTCGCTTACAAAACTGACTTATGTTTGACAGCACATTACAGTGCAAAAAGCAAAAACAACACAAAAACGAAAGACAACTCAAAAACAAAATGTCATCAACAGCTGCAGAAGAAATTGGTAAATCTTTCTTAAAATATAATCGCTTTTCAATTAATTAAACGCCCGGAACTCAATAAATTCACAATTAATCGCAAAACAAACATTTACTCTGTCAAGTTAGAAGTTATTTCATCAAAATACTCCCTAAAATGTGTTAATTTCGTGTTTTTCTCTAACAATTGCGTCGTCTGTCTGCAATGAATTGCAGAAATTGAAAACTTTAAATTCTTATTGTCCAATTATGTATTTCCAATTGTAGAACTACTAGAACGCGTTTTACTGCGTCTGGGCGTCGCTGATACCGATGAAAAATTGGAAGCAACCGTTGGCCGGTTTCTAACACCGGTCATCCTGAAAATAACCTCACCGCATGACAATGTTCGAGTGAAGGTAAAAGTGCATTCGCAATGGAAACAAAGAAAATCAAATTAATTAAATTTCTATCATCTATTTTAGGTGGTAGAAGTGCTGACGCACATTAAACGTCGTGTGACATCACGACCTCTGGTACAAATACCAGTTGAACCGCTATTGGATCAGTATAAGTCATCAGGCGAGTCACCATTCCTCCAGAATTTTGCTATAATTTTTATAACGATGGGCTACCCACGATTACCAATTGAAAAACAAACAGAATTGGCTGCCAAGTTGATCTCTTGTGAAGAAAAATTGGATAATTATCAGGACAAGTGAGTGGACCGCGATAATTCCTTGTGTTGTCTCTCTAGATGTTTGTGTGATTTCAGGCTCTTTATGTTATTACTGCCATTGTTCAGTGAGATGAAACTGCCCGATGATCCAGCCAAGAGGAAGGAATTGTTGGCAATCGACGATAAGCCAGCAATAAAGAAGAATTTCTTGGGGCTATTACAGGACGTGCTACTACTGCCTTATGGGTGAGTTATATCTGCGATTTGTAGTGAAACATGATCCGGTTCCTCGAATCGACTAAAAGTGATCTCCATAAAATTGCATCTGTGTATACCTACTGACCTTTTAAAAATTGAATTGGAATTTAAATTTTAAAAGGATCACCCAGTTGTCGAACTAAACTTGCTAAGAATTCTGTTGGTTTACGAAATGCAGTAGTTGTATATTCATTGCTGTTTCTGAGGATTGTGGACCTTATTCTGTCCTTTCAGTCATATTCTTCTTAAATCTGTTGCGTATACGCCGCCCATACGTTTGTCTCTGCCTTGTTGTCGTCCAGTTATTATATAGACCAGTCACATTGTTTATTTCTGCATTTCTCAAATCAATTTTCTTCCGACACCATAACCATATCACACCCACTTTTAGTGCAACACACGACGTCATTCCCGCAGGATTAAGCCCCCACTCCTTCAAACGCATCAGTGCCAACAACTGGAAGGCGGAAGAACTCGAGAAAATCAAACAAGGGATCGTCCGTTTCATATGCGCCGGAATCTTTTCCGATCTCGAGATATTCATTCTCCTCGTCATCGCATCGTCCGATACTCGCTTCAGTGTAGCAACTCCGGCTATCGCCGAACTGAGTAAAGTCTGTACAATGTTGGACTTCAACGATGCACATGTCACCGCTCCACTGTACACTCTGTTCTCGGGCAACACTTCGCAAAACCCCGATCGTAAGACAACGCCCTGTTGCGCAAGAGTTCGCCAGAAACTCCTCCAGTACCTCATCAAAGCCCGGGGCAAGGGAATCAACACACCCAAGGGTATACAGGTCATCTTCGAGGGACTGTTTGGAGAGTATACCAATCAAAAGTGCCGCGTGCTGTCTTTGCAGTTCTGTGAAATTCTCATCAAAGAGGGACCCATTGAGATTGTGTCCAAGGTAGCTAAGGTCATCTTAACCGGACTATCAAAGCTGATTGGACGGGAAGCCGAAGAACCGGTGGATGTACAGAATGCAGCATACTCTGCTCTGGCTCAGTTGTCTAGAACGTGCCCGAATGTCATCAATCAGGATCTGAAGATTGTCCTCTCGTATTTCAATCACTTGGCTAATGCCGAGCCAGAGTTGCATACATCGATTCGAGAGGCTCTGATCTCGATGGCTCCTGCGTTTGCTTACAATTCTAGCATGGAAGTGGACAACGACAAGGAGGAGTACCAATTAGACTCTCAGCAGCATTTGCTATTGGCTATGTTGGCCGATAACGCAGAGTCCAAGTTGAATATTGTCCAGAATGTCACAAGTGTCTTCCTCACCACTTGCTTCCCAGAGTACTTTGCACCGGCGAGATTCTTACTGCTTCTAATCGCTGGAGAGAGGTAAGTGTACATAAGTCTGTTTTGTTCAAATGCTGACCAGTTTATATGTTGCAGAAATTCCCTGCGGGAGACAGTGACATCATATCTCTATGGAGTGTCAAAGAAGGACCAAGTCAACTACAACTACCTGTCGTCTATTGATTTTCCGGAGGGTCCTGTTGACGATTTTAACAAGCTCAGTACTGAGCAGAGGAGAGTCGTTATCCCGGGTTTTAAGCCGATGATTCGTCATGTGACGGAAATCGCAAAGAAGCGGTTGGCCAAGAGCGCGCAGTTTGTCGTTGTCGGTCGCACTAAGCTGGCATTTAATCTGAATGTCTATGAAGAGGTTGGCTGTTGTATTGTTTACCACGTCATCACAGTCTAAATATTATATTTTTAGATCCTTGACTACCTCAGAGTGTGTCTGTGGTACTCGGCTGGAGTAAAGGGAGGTCCTGGCGATGAGAAGAACACAATGCTGCTCAAGAACTACATAGTGAGAAACTTCGAGGAGAGCGACAACAACGAAATCTTCCAATACCTACAACTGGTGCAGAAATCTGTCGAGGCGAAGAGAAGTATGACATCTCCACTACATCCTTCAAGATGGAGAGTTTACAAAATGTTGCCCTTTCAGGTGAAGGCAATCTCCTTTGTTTGTATGATCTTTTGAATGCCGCACCGGAGATTCTGTCGAAGCCACAAATGCATTTGATGGAATCGCTTGCCAATTCGTTGAAGGACGTCTCTGAAACTACGAGGATTCACGTCGCTCAAGTTTATGGGATACTCTTGGCATATGGCTGCGACAAGAAAGACTTTGATAGGCAAATAGCAGACATTCTTGCATCGCTTCCACAGAAATCTCTAGAGAATCGCCACGGTTGGTTGCTGGTGTTGGGTCATGCCTACAGTCGTCGCATTGAATCCATTACGGACCCCAATGAGAAGCTGAACTTTAGCCAGTCGACGGAATTCATCAAAAGCGTCAAGTTGCTCGGTAAATAGACTATTCGTTCTCCCCTCCAATCCATTACATCGTTGACGTTTTACAGTAAAAATGCTCATCGAGACCCAACCTCTGCTGGTATCCGCGGCCATTAAAGGCATTTCCATGATTGGCAGGACCGTGGCCATACCAGACTTTGAAATTGAAATTCCCGTACAGAAGAGCGACGACAATGATGACGCAATGGACGAAGATAAAAGTAGAAGTTTACCTTTTCCAACCCATACAATAGAATTTCATTATTATTCTCCCCCTTTCAGCTGCTTCAGTGTCCACAAAGGATGTCATCTTTGGAGTTATATTCGGTCTGTTACGCAGCTCCTCAGTGAGAGCGAAAATCCGAGAGGACGCCTGCAAGTGCTTGGGCAGTCTAGCCATTGGTGATGGTGAACACTTTACTTCCCCGAATTTGGATAAATTCATTTCGCTGGTGAAAGTGCAGAAGGATGCCGCCCTGAATATCGCAATATCCGAGGCGATTGTCTCCACAATCAATGGCTATGATCCGAATTGTGGTCCGCCAAGTGATACATTTGTCAACCGTCACTGTGACGACAAAACGTTTGACAAGTTCCTGAATTCGCTGATCAAGATTGTCGCCGATCCAAATCCGAACTCTAGACAGGTGAGTGGATATCATTAGGTACCCATTACCTGTTCACTCCCACGGTACATGAATCACCCATTTTAGGCAAGTGCGGTTTGGCTCCTAGCCGTTGTTAAACACTGCAGCAAGCGGCCAAGTGTCCTAGCTAAAAAGCAACTCTTGCAGTTCGCCTTCACCGAACTCCTTTCAGATGACAGTGGTAAGTGGCATTTGTAACCAACCCAAAACTTTCTCTAGTTTATTCAAATCTTCCTTCGCTTTAGAATTTGTCCAGGATGTGTCGTCCCGAGGCCTCGGCTTAGTATACTCCCTCTCTGACAGCGACAGTCAGAACGATTTGGCCAATTCTCTGCTGGATCAGTTAATTGGTGGCAAAAAGAAAGTTAACCAAGTGGCGCCAGAAACCGAACTTTTCGCCGAGGGAATGCTCGGCAAGACTCCAACTGGTGGCAACATCACAACATACAAAGAGCTCTGCAGTTTGGCCTCTGATCTCAATCAACCGGAAATGATTTACCAGTTTATGCAGCTGGCAAATCACAATGCCACATGGACAAGTAAACTTGGCGCCGCTTTCGGCCTCAAATCGATCTCCAAAGATGCCAAAGCCAAAATGCAACCGTATTTGGGAAAAATCATACCCAGACTGTACCGTTACAAGTATGATCCCACGCCGAAGATACAGAATTCGATGGTTTCAATTTGGGACTCGATTGTCGCCGATTCGAAGTCCGTCGTTGAGGAGTACTATTGGGAGATCATGAAAGAGATCCTGGATAATCTGACATTTAACGAGTGGAGAGTTAGAATAGCCTGCTGTTTGGCTGTGCGGGATCTGTTGAGGCGGCCAACAGGCTTGCGGTTGAGATCTGAGGAGACTGCGAGAAAAAAGGCTGATGCTATGGACGTTGACAACGAAGTGCCCGAGCCCGAATTAAAGGAGCTCTGGTCGCAGTTATTCCGTGTGATGGATGACATTCACGAGGGTACACGACTTGCTGCACAAGGTACGGTGAGCGTGCTCAGCAAGATCTGTGTGGTTGCTGCTTCCAATGAGCATGGGAAATCTGGTTTTGCGGTTGCCTCCTCGATTCTGCCTCTGCTTTTGGAGACGGGTGTGGTGCACACAGTCTCTGATATTCGTATGATCAGCATAAAGACAATTTCCGAGATGATCGAGTCGTCGGGATCGCTGATCACGCCACATTTGTCGTCATTAATTCCGTGTCTGCTAAAGGCAACTGGAGAATTGGAGTCCTCGAAACTATCATACTTATCGACAAGACTGGGAGCCGAGGCAGAGGCTCAGGAAGCTGTGGACTCGATCAGAGCTGAGGCGGCAAAAACTCATCATACCATGGAAACAACTGCCAAGGTATGAAGCACTATGACATCTCCTCTCTGTTTCTAAGAGTTTGTCTTTGTTTTCAGTGCATTCGTTATGTAGATTTTGAGGCCCTGGAGAAGATGACACCAGATGTTTTGGAGCTGATCAAGACCAGCGTAAACATGGGCACCAAGATCGCATGCGCGCATTTTGTTTGTTTGGTAAGTACCCTGTATTTGACCAAGGATTAGTTTTCAAGCCTGTATCCCTATAGATCAGCATCCGCTTAGGAAAAGAAATGACACCCCTTGTTGGGAAATACTTGGGCGCGTGCTTTACGGGCCTGAAGGACCGTAATGCCACGGTGAGGAAGTACTACGCCAGTGCGATTGGCCATCTCATGGGAATTGCAAAAGTTAGTTGTCTTCCAAATTCTAAATGAGTCTCTGTTACGTTTTTACTTATACTGTTTCTAGGAGCAATCCATACGTAATCTCTTTACCAAGCTCGATGAGCTTTACACAGAAAATCCAGCGAATCGAGCGATTGCACTAACAATTCAGTCCATCAACAAACGCCATCATGAACTCCTCAAAGACTACACAGACAGCGTCATTCCGCTGGTCTTCTTTGCCATGCACGAGGAGGTGAATGAGGAAAACAAATCCAACATTGAATTGTGGAAAGATCTATGGAACGAAATAAGTCCAGGAGATGCCGGCATTCGCCTGAACCTAAGCGTAATCACCGCCAAACTCGAGAAGTCTCTAGACGACGCCAGTTGGTTGCGAAAGGCACAAAGTGCCAATGCTATAAGCACGATCGCAAAACGACTCAATACCAGCCTAGAGGAGGCAGATCGTCTGCGGCTTATAAACCTTCTTCTAGTTGCCATTCAAGGGCGAACGTTCCAAGGCAAGGAACGTCTGCTGCAAGCTCTAGCTGCCCTGTGTAAAGGTTTGGACAAGAAAAACGAAATATGCGGCAAAATCATCGATGCCGCGCTCAAGGAATGCAAAAAGGAAGAACCTCAGTATAGAACGCTGGTCCTCAGTTCATTGGGAGATATCTTAGAAGAGCTGGAAGCCGATCGCTTTGAAGAGGTTTACAACATGATTTGGTATCTGCTGGACAAGAAATCCCTTAAGAATGACGACGACGAAGATATGGGCGAGCTGAATGCCGATCAACGTAACAAAAGGGCCCAACTCTTTAACAAACTAAAGGAAACCGTGTGTGAGACCCTTGGCAAATCTTGGCCCAAGAACTCCGAAGATACACAGGCCAAGTATCAGGTGCAATTCGCCGAGCGTTGTTCACAGTGTTTGAAGGATAATACACGTCCAGTGCAGGTGAGCCTAATGGTTGCAATGACAAAGTTCATCGATAGATTGAAGATCCTTGAGCCAGAAACCGAAGAAAATAAGGAGAAGAAGGCAAAGGTGGATTCTTCGAAGGAGCTGATTGTGGGAAAGATTTGCAATGATGTATTGACAGCTGTGACATATGCTTCTGGTAAGGCGGACGAGATATTTCTTTTTGAAAAACACTTTTCTGATATTTGCATCATGTTTTGTATAGGTCTCCCCCATACTGGTCTCAAGAAGGAATCACTTAACATAGTTCTTGTTCTCATCAAGAAGCTCACCGAGGCAAGGGATGACGTTCATTTGGCTCTCGTAAGGAAGATTTTTGAAGAGTCCCTGCAGCGTTTCGAGAAAGATTCGGCCCCCGAAGTGCGCTGCCGTATCAAGGATATTGAAGACAAACTAAGTAAGACTAAAGGTGGTGTGACTGGTGGCCAGTAAACTGGTGTGAACCTCAAACAGTGAGGGTTGTCCGAAGCATGATTTTAAATGTTAATAAACTATTTGTGGAAGAAGTATCTAATAGATTGCGATTTGTTTTTGTTGTGTAGGAGGTGTCGTGCCCCTTTGGTCAATCTCGCCCACTTTTTCTAAAATGCTTCCAGCAGGGAATATACATCCAGATATCTCGGAGCTTCTACCATACGGATTTTTATTGTTTCACTTATTAGTCTAAATGTATACGCATTCTCTTCGATGCATATTAAATTATTTAAAATCCTCAGCCGTTTCGTAACTCATAGAATTACCTTACAGCAACGGATCTCTAACAAGATTTAAATAAATGCCATCGAGTGGTTGCAGAGCTACCGATTTATGATTAAAAACAATTTTAGAAATACTTCTTGGGCTTGTAGTTACATAATGGTTTAGTAGGTAGCTAATAATACCCACTCGTGACTGTACAAGTCCGAGACGTTCGCCAATACAATTGTGTGGTCCAATACCAAACGGCAGGTAGGTATAAGGATGGACATTGGATTTATTTTCAGCAGAAAAACGTTCAGGATCAAATTTCTCTGGATCGGGGTAGTACTGGAAAAACACAAAAATAATTTTCGAATTTATATACACTGCGTTTCACTTGAATAGCACACCATGCCAAGTGTTTTTCTAGTCTCCATATATTTTTATAAATAAAGCCAGGAATTTTTTTACAATTTTTATTGCAAGTACAATAGTTACGACCTATACAAGAAATAGTCCTTACTTAAAAATGCTCAACACAATCAGAAACCCAAGTCGAAAAAGAAAAATACTAAAATAATACGCCTTAATTTTTGTTTCACTTGAATAGCTCACTTCATTGTTTCATATTATAATGGACACTAATTAATATTTTATGTATGAACGAATATTTTAATGAGTAATACTATGAATTTAAAAGAAAATTAAGAAATATTAGTAATGGGTAGAGCCTCCCTTGTTTAATATTGTCTCATAAATTCTATTTGGTATTGAATCATACAAACTTTTGATGTAAACAAGGGAAATTAAAGTCCAAGCTTGGTGAATGGCTTCGATAAGTTCAGTTTTTGATGAAAACTGCTTTCCCGACTCATAAACTTTTCGGGCCAGCCATCCCCAAACATTCTCTATTATGTTAAGGTCCGGCGAGTATGGCGGCCAGTTCAAAAGGGTGACATTTTTGGACTCGATCCACGATTTGACCACACGGGCAGTATGTATAGGAGCGTTGTCGTTGTTGTCGTGTTGAAAAGTCCACGGCAGAGGCCCAAAGAGATCGTCCAATGACGGAAAAGCCTTCTCTAGAACATTTATGTACGTTTTTGCGTTCATAGTTGTCGTTAAAATTTGAAGCTCACAGGTTCCATAACCATAACACCACCTTCTCGACTGTGCAAGCGATCCAAGTGGTGAGTCTCCTTCCTCAAATCATGAAAATAATAATGGAAACCATCAGGGCCCTCCAAATTAAATTTTTTCGCATCAGAGAAAACAACTCGATGCCACTCGTTGTTCCACGACATATTGGATCTGCAAAAAGTTAATCGCATTTCTTTTCGTTCAGGGGTGAGTGGTGGTTTTTTTTTGAAGCTTTAGATGTTTGATGTGTTCTGCTTTGGAAATAACGCGCCAGACACTTGTTTTGCTTGCTTGGACCCCTGATTTTTCTTTTATTTTGGCCAGGGAATCATGCGAATTCGAAGCGTTGCGCAGAATAGCCCGCTTATCTGCAGCAGAAAGGACACTTTGCGTACGACCTTTTATATTTTTGCAATACTTTACCCCATTTTCAATAAAATTGTAAATAACTTTGCTCTACTTCTTCCGATTTTTTTCGCTATTTCAGTCACAGAAAGGCCACAATCTCTAAAGGCTTTAATTTTGCCTTGTTCCTCGTTCGTTAAGCTCTTACCGCGGCCCATTATAATTTTAAATTAATTTAATGGGATATAAATAATTAAAACTATATTTCTTTGCCTAATTCTTGTAGATTTTCACTACGTAAATGAAGCTTAAACCACAAAGTGCTATTCAAGTGAAACAAAAAATTCGAAGCATTCTTGTACAACTTTAAAAGAAAGTAGCAAAAAATGTATAACGGCATATTTCCAAAGCATACAATTTTTTACTGAGAAAGTTGAAATGGAGGTGAAGAAGAAGAAGAATATTATTTAATAAGGAAATAAGAACAAAAACACGAGATGTGCTATTTAAGTGAAACGCAGTGTATAAAAGATTTAAAATATTACCTTTGGATCCCTTTGCAGCGCTAAATTGGAAATATATGTCGGCATACCATGGGGAATTTTAAAATTGCTAAATGGCTCCAATGAGTACGGCCCTTCTCCTTCGGCCAGTGTACATTGCCTCTCTAACCACGCCGCAGATGGATATAAGCGCAAAGTCTCGTTTATAACCTTATTTAATTGTGGCATATCCTGAATAATCTCATACGTTATCTCTCCACCGGATTTCTTAAGGGATTCCCTTATCTCTTCGCGTAGTTTCTTTTGAATCTCAGGGTTCTTTGCAAGCTCATACATAGCAAACGAAATTGTAGTAGAAGAAGTCTCAAATCCAGCTGTGAAGAAGAGTGCAGCCTGTGCCACCATAAAATCGTTAGTTGCAAATTTCTTCTTCTCCGGATTGATCTCGGCTTCCTTTTGGAAGGCAAGCAGAACGTCAATCAAATCGTTTCTGACTTTCCCTGACTTTGTGCGCTCTTTCAGTACGTACGATATACTTTCTTGAAGGAATTCTGTCGTCTTCTTGGAGAAAACCTTGCACCCCATAATGCTAACCAAACTGGGCACAAAAAATATAATGAAGAACTCCAACGCCCTATAGGCAGAAGCTTCGAAGATCTTCTTACCATTGGCACGAAAATCGTTGTTCGGGTTCTTAAAACTATTGACGTCGACTCCGAAAGCTACTGTGGCAATCACATCATTGGTAAATGCTGCACTAATTTCTTTAATCTCCAGTTCAACAGCTTTTGTTTGCGGATCAACCGCATTCGACAGAATAAAAGAGTCCATTCTTTTACCGATCTACAAGTCATAGAGTATAAGTAGGTATGTGCATTTTTTATTTGAAATACCTATACGAACCTCTGTTATCAGCGGGAACATTTGCTTAATCTTTCCACTGGTGAAGAATGGGGTTAGCTTAGCACGTACTTCTTTCCATTTAGGATTCCTTACAAAGAACAAATTCTGATCTCCCAAAGCATCGCCATGCGCGTCTGCTGTAAGGAATCTGTCAGAAAACTTGTAAAAATCCTTGACCAATATCCGTTTGATAAGCTCGGGTTCTTGGATTATTAGTCCTGGCTTGTGAAAGATGTGAATTCCAAGAATCGGCTGTTCTTTGGCAATTGGATGACTGTAACAAGAGGCTAAGTGCTCAGGCCAACTCGCTTTCATTAAGAGGACGTTTTTCATAGATCCCAAAAAAGGAGTCACAGGAATAGAGGGAACATTGTTGCGTCTCCAGTATGAGTAGGTGTATCTTACCCAGAAATGTATTACTGTTAATATACCGGTCAATGCAATTAAAAGTATGATTCCCCCAATCATTGCTGGAATACTCGTAATCTGAAATTAAAGAGCGCCTTTTCATATTCAGATTCATATAGTAAAAACATTTCAATGAAATGTACATAACTGTCGCCTCAACATTATAATGAAATGCCATTTTTAAAGGATAGTTTTTGAACATTAATGTTTATAAATTCAATATCTAGATGCACTTTTGTACCTTATGACACTGCTGATGCCTATCAACCTCAGGAGGATTACAAAAACGTTCTTCTGTTTGTATTTGTTTAATATCGGATCCAATTCTATTCAAAATATAGCTGATACTGGCCAAAAATCGCTAAGTAATAATAGCGTTGAATCAATAAACGAAAAAGAAAGATAAGATTTCAAGAGCTTTCAAACAAATTTTACAATGGCTATATGTTGGTTATAAATGGTTCTCTCCAAGAACAAGTTTGAGGCCACATTAAACATCATCCATACCATAGCGATATTATTTTAAAATATGTTATTAGGTATTAAGTAGTAGTTTTTTTTGTGTTTGATTTGCTATCAGCAAAGCAGAAATGCTTTTATTAATTTAAAAAGCTCTTTCGACACTTTTCCAAAAGTCGGTGTAGGTATGAGCCCCGGTGAGACAGTAGGTAATTATGCCATACTGATCAGATCACAAAAATAATATTAGAATCTTTTCACCGTTCATCAAAAACAAAGAGTTATCTGCTTGCTTGATAATAAATTATTAGAACATTAGAACTTAATTGGGTAAATTTAAATTATTATTCTAAAAAGGGGTATGAGATAGAGATCTCATACGATACGGCACTAGGCACCATCAGGGCCCATCGCGATTCCTACAGGGAACCAATTATTGCAGTAAATTACTTTGGAGAAACACCTAAACCCTTAAAAACCCCAATTTCCCTGCAAAAACCTAGTTACCCTTTATAGTTAGTATGGTTCATCTCTAAATGTTGGAAGATGTAGATACCTTCCCAGAATTTTCCTTAAGGTGCTAGTACACGATATGTAGCACGCCACATATGTAAATATTTGGTTCTGACGTAATTTTGACGTCAGCATATGTAGCCAATGGGTACATACCGTGTACTAGCCCTCTTTGTGCCACTCACATAAGGTACTCCTACGTATGAGGCACGATATGAGGCACTCGTGACACATACGCATTGTGTGGTTTTTCGACATTCCGTGTACTACCCTAGCACGTACGATTTGTGCCAATACGCTACATAATGTGGAATGGTTACCTGAACAGTTCGTATGAATTTTTGAATGTAATTTCAGCATTTCAGTTTCTGTCAGTGTTTTGTATACGAACAGCTTTGTATTTAGTTTTTTGTGCGTCATAAAAATAGCGAACGCAACGCGATATCTTAAATACACCCAAAGCAATAAAACAATTAGTACCTACAGTTCTAGTGCAAGACTTCACACATGGCAATAAAACTGCGGATAGCATCAACATAAACGAATAACCAACAGCCAACCGATATGTGCGCGCTGTGCTACATTCCGTGCGCTAGCACAATTTTATGTAGCCCCTCTGCGCTACATACGAAAAACGAAATGTGTACCATATGTGTACGCTATCTGGTGACGTCAGAGCCACATATATACGTTGTGTGCTACATATCGTGTACTAGCACGTTTAGATTTTGACATAGCCTCGCATTCGCAGAGTAGGTACCTATACCTATATATATTTTATAGGTCTACCAGTCCGAGCTCCCTGGCATGTTTTATAAAAAAAAAAAATGTCTACATAGCTTTGACCTTGTGGTTTATGCTGATGCATGCTATTGCTATTTCTCGTTCATTCGTATCTGTTGAGTTTAAATTTACAATTAACATCTTAGAATTCAACATTGAACCTTGTTAAAAATAAATTACTTGTGGAGAATGTTGATGTAAATGTATAAAGATTTAGCTGTAGGTAGGTATAGTCTAAGTTGAAGTGAAGTATTCCACAAGGTGTGGTATTTTGGAAAAATTAATCGAATTCTGCTAGGTTTTCGCTTGTCGTTTTGAAATTGACGATTGACATGTATTTTTAAGTGGAAATAGCGACAAATTGCTTGCCAATGGCCGCGTTCCATTGACCGCTAGGTGACTAGCGGCATGCCAAACTCCATATAAAAAAAATTACATTTCATCATTTGCGCTAGAGCTCTAGCACATATTGTGAAATGTCAGTTTTTTTTTATAGAGCTCTAGAACATAATTGTGAAATGTCAATTTTTTTATATGGAGTTTGGCATGCCGCTAGTCATCTAGCGGTCAGTGGAACGCGGCCAATGATTTGACTAACTAGCGCTTGTCAATAACTGACAAAGAATCCATAGGAAAAGTGGAAATAGTTGAATTGTCAAACAAAATGTCACTTTGTTTTGTCTTTAATTGACAGTGAAAATTAATTGGCATCATGTTTGTCAATGAATAGACACATTTTGATATACCTACAATTTTGCAAAGGCTTTGACTCTTATTCTTGTTTCAGGCCACCCGGAATGCATTTAATATACTTGTAATGTGGCAAACTTTCAGCAAATTCGAACTCTAAGTAAGGCAAGAGTAGGTTACATTTTGTATGTGGGGGATAGCCTAGCCTACCACTACTTGACATTTGACTAAATTGAATGATAAATATTTAAAGTTTTTTGTTAAATAACGTATATTACTTAATATTTTAAAATAATGGATCTCTAACAAGATTTAGATAAATTCCATCAAGTGATTGCAGAGTTGTCGACCTATGGTTAAAGACAATTTTAGAAATACTCCTGGGGCTAGTAGTAATGCAATGATTGCGCAGATAGCTAATTAAACCCACTCGTGACTGGATAAGTCCGAGACGTTCGCCAATACAATTGTGTGGTCCAATACCAAATGGCAGGTAAGAATAAGGATTGATATTGGATTTATTTTCAGTGGAAAAACGTTCAGGATCAAATTTATTTGGATCGGGATAATACTAAAAAGATACAATAATTGCTTTTTTATAACCTTTTTTGAAATCGATGTTTGCACAAGTCTTACCATGGGATCCCTTTGAAGAGCAAAGTTTGAAATATATGTCGGCATGCCATGGGGAATTTTAAAATTACTAAATGGCTCCAATGAGTACGGCTCATCTCCTGCAGTACATTGTCTCTCTAACCACGGCACAGATGGATATAAGCGCAAAGTCTCATTTATAACCTTATTTAATAGTGGCATATCCTGAATAATTTCATAGGTTATCTCTCCACCGGTTTTTTTAAGGGATTCCCTAATCTCTTCGCGTAAGCTCCTTTGAATCTCAGGGTTCTTTGCAAGCTCATACAGCGCAAACGAAATTGTTGAAGAAGAAGTCTCAAATCCAGCTGTGAAGAAAACAGCAGCCTGTGCGACCATAAAATCTTTAGTTGCAAATTTCTTCTTCTCGGGATCGATCTCGGCTTCCTTTTGAAATGCAAGCAGAACGTCAATCAGATCGTTTCTGACTTTCCCTGACTTTATGCGCTCTTTCAGTACGTACGATATACTTTCTTGAAAGAATTCGGACGTCTTCTTGGAGAAAACCTTGCATCCCATAACTCTGACCAAACTGGGCACCAACAATATGATGAAGAACTCCAATGCCCTATATGCGGTCGCGTAGAATATCCTCCTGCCGCTGACACGGAACTCATTTTGGGGATCCTTAAAACTGTTGACATCAATACCAAAAGCAACTGTGGCAATCACATCATTGGAAAATGATGCACTAATTTCCTTAATCTCTAGCTCGACAGCTTTTGTTCGTGAATCGACGGGATTTGACAGAATGAAAGAGTCCAATTTTTTACCAATCTAAAAGTAGTAATAAATTGAGAAACTGTCAACTTTTCTGTTGTCAAATATACGAACCTCTGTAATCAGCGGAAACATTTGCTTGATCTTTCCACTAGTGAAGACTGGCGTAAGCTTAGCTCGAACTTCTTTCCATTTCGGATTCCTTACAAAGAACAGATTCTGATCGCCTAAGACGTCACCATGTGTATCGGCTGTGAGATATCTGTCAGAGAACTTGGAAAAATCCTTAACCAATATACGTTTGATGAGCTCTGGCTCACGGATTATTAGCCCTGGCTTGTGGAAGATATGAATTCCTGTAATCGGTTGATCTTTTGCTTCTGGATGATTGTAACAAAAAGCCATTTGCTCAGGCCAGCTCGCTTTCATTAGGAGGACATTTTTCAAAGATCCCAGAAATGGAGTTACCGGCACATAAAAAACATTGTTGCGTTTCCAGTAGGTATATGTGTACTTTAGCCAGAAATGCACTGCTGTTAGTATACCGATCAAGGCGATTAGAGCGGTTGTTCCTCCAAGCATGTTGAGATATTCTGAAACAAAGAGGATTCGGTTATAGGCAGATAGGCGGAAGAGGAAGTTGTGCCATTTATTAACAAAATATGTTAATATAAGGTACTAGTACACGGCATGTATGTAGCAAGTCCCAATGGCTCTCTATTGACGTAAAAGCTACATACGTATGCGGCTTGATATATGCCGTATAATAGCACCTTTATGAGTGTTATATGCGATTAAAATGTTCAATATGTGTACCGAAATTCCCTTTATTATAGGTACCCTGCGATTGTAAGCTCCGAAGAAACATTCCTTGAAATTCTTGTTATCGAATTTTTGACATTTTTAAATGTTTTTCAAATCCTGCGGATCACTTATATTCAAAAAGAAATCTATTTTACTTCTTTGTTTATAGCAAACTAGAGAATTACCGATCTTGTAGCACATTCACGATCGTTTGCTAAATTATTAAAAATCAAACTACACCCAAATAATTCAAATTCGTGTACGACTTAAGGCGTATTTTTTTGAGAATCCATAGCTAGCTCACTTTTACTTTTACATGCAAAACTTGTATACTCACTTTTGGTTTTGTTATATTCACTTCCCCAAAAAAATACGCCATTACTTAGATATTTCTGTCCTCAGCTTACCTATTTGTTTATTGCCCAATATCACATTCAAATAAACAACATACCGATACTGAATGAAATTCAGTTTATTACGATTAGTTTTTTATCAGCTATTTCTTAAATTTTTTAAAGTTCTGATAATGATTTTATTGTGACTATTTTTGTGATTGTAGGAATTATTTATAGTACGACCTTTGCAGTTTATTAATTAGTTATTGACGCTAATCTGCAATTCTGATCCATTTAGACTATTCGGAGTAGTGTTATGAGAAAGCTGGGAGCGTGTTACTTTTGCAATGGTATTGTACCTTCTTTAGAGCTTTCATTATTATCAGTCAGCTGAACGGTATTTATAAACAAATAAGCTTTTTACGTAATTGAAGGAAACAGAAACCATCATGAAAGATTGGCTGTCAAAGAGACGTATGAAAGAAACTTTTTTGGAAAAATAAATCGATGACCTACAATGTTTATATTATCAACATCGACAATCAATGCAAAACCGCCGAACAGTATACTTGACAGCCGCGAAGACATCACTTGTGTAGAACTACACGTCAAGCACACTGCACACTTCTTTGAGATATATTTCATGAGGACTACCTACAACTTACAACAATTAAAGCGTAATATGCAAAACTAGTGTCACTTCCATCGAAAATGCATCTATTTTTACAGAGAACATTTTTTAGAACAATATTTCTATAAACCATTATGCATGCACCCAAATGCATTCATGTCCAACCACGTGTATCCACCCACAACTCAAACTGCAAACTCTGCAACTGTCACTCTCTTGTGTTCGTCCGGTTCCGGTGTCGGTGGGATTTAGCAAAATGAAATTTAAAATTTAATTTGATTGTGTTTGCAATAAATTTATTTGAATTTCTTTAACTACGATAGTTGTGCAGTGTTATTATTGTGAATTGATTGACAATATTGATAGTATTTAGTGAGAAAACTCATTCTCATAAAGTGTTCTTCTTTTTCGATCGAAATAATAAATTTCCGTTACAAGCCATCAGCCATCAATATCGGTTAATGGATTTGCAAGTGCTTATAATATTTTCCTTTTTTGCCCGATTGATTTTATCTGCATAAGGCTAAGGGTGTGCATTTTATTTATGATGGGGAATATAACTTTACTCTATTTATTTTTCTCTTGTCTTCTTTAATGTAATTTTTAAATTATGTGTGATGCAATTTATTACGATGTAAGGCGACCATTTTGCAACTTCGTTTCTTCTCTCTTTTTATTTCCACAAGTTTGGCTGAATTCCAAAACGTCAAAAAATGCGCATTGTGAATGCACACTGCTTTTCTGATGCAAGGTTAAAATGCTTTTGCCCTGGTTTGCATTTGTTATGCTTTGCAATTTTTGACGTTTTGGAACGACTTTGATGCGAACTATCATAAAATGTCTCAAACACCAATTAATTATTATTTTTGATCTCTTTCAAAACGACTCTCCAGATCGTCCACTTTTTATTACTGCAAATCAAAGTAAAATTTGCAAATTATTACAAAATATATTATTTAACTTACGACTCCAGCGATGAATCCATTTTAATTGGCGGTTTAAAATTAAATGTTAAATGTCATTTGCATCATAATAATTCATGATGCTCTGTTTGCTTTTGTTTGCGCAGTTGATGCGTTCACAATGCGTTTTTAGAAAAGTATGCATTGCATCATAGTAACCCGTTTGCGTTTTGGAACGCTTGATTAAGCAGTAATGCAGAAGTACTGCGTTTTGGAATTCAGCCTTTATTTATTTATTTATTTACCTCTCGGAAAGCGTTTCAAATCGTGAAAGGGCTCATAAAATTGCTCGAAGTGAACACTTGATATGAAACTTTGTAAGAAAAAGACTAGTCTCTTAAGGCGTTCAATTTACAAACAAAATTATGGAATTTGCTGTGTTTTTCTGTAGCAAATCGAGTTGTGTTGTGTTATTTTACAAAACTGCAAAAAAAAAAAAAAAAACCGCCTAATCAAGCACGCAAGCAACCTACGCCTTGAATTTGCAAGGGTTCATATGGCATGGGATATATGAAGATTAAGTGGTCTCCAGAAATTGGAGCAAAGTCGACTTTTCGATCAAAAAGGAGTTAAACTTGGATGGTCCTGCAACTACAATTATTACTTTCATGATCTCCGGGAAAAAAAATATTTTGATCCGTTAGCATTCCAAATTAGGGGGAGGTATGGCATGGGGTGCAATTTCATTCTACGGCGGGCGCTTTTAAATTGGAAATCGTTTCCAATAAAATTACCAGTAGGTATTTCTTGCAAAATATTTTTTGGACGTAGCTTTCCCGCAATAATAATAATAATAAAGGACCTTTCTGAACCTATTCCATGGATATTCCAGTAGGATAATGTGCCTATACACAAATTATGCCTTGTTTAAGAATGGATTGCCAGTAAAAATGTTCGTCCGGTTCCGGTGGAAAAAAGCAGCCATTATCTTACAGCTAACAATAGGGGTATTTTTTTGGGAATCTATAGCTAGCTCACTTTTACTTTTACATGCAAAACTGTTATACTCACTTTTGGTTTTGTTTATACTCACTTTCGGTTTTGCATGTAAAAGTAAAAGTGAGCTAGCTATAGATTCCCAAAAAAATACGCCAATTGTCGAATTTTAATCTGCAAAATATACAATTCCTATCGAAATCGAACGCATGTTGTCGAAAATAGAAAATAAATTAAAACTGCTAAAATTCCAATTCTCTCCAATTTTTTATTTTAAATTTTATTAAAAAAATGTTACAAAAATTCCGGAAATATAACACAATATAACACACCGAACTCTCGTCTCTATCAGTTGTGGTTCATGTACATGATATATATCTGGTTCCGGTATAGCGCGACATCTTGTAGAAGTACCAAAACGTAAATTTATGTACATATTTTACTTTGAATTTAAATAATGTCGTTATTATTCTGCTGAGTGCAAATCGAGCTTTTACACTTATTATTCTGAATAAACTGAACGGTGAAGAATTATTTAAGGCCATGTGTCAATTGAGTTAAATAATATCTAAAACTCGACTAATGTTTTAATTTGTTTATGTCTGTCATTGAATCATTTTAATATGTGCTACTGATGCTACTCACGCTGTACGATTAATTACGAAAAAATAATATAACTGTTGTACATTGAAATAAAACCCACGCCGGCCGGCATCTCGTAAGGTTGTACGAATCCAACTGCCTGTCACTGTCCTAGATGCAGCCCTTACTGGTCCACTAATAGTTATGAATAAACTATCTAAACCGTTTTCCTGAATCCTACTGTCTTGAGAAAGACTGATTTATCGTCCATCCAAAAATACGGGGCAGACTTTTTTATTGGCATTGCATGACTAATTAGCTGCCAACTGGATTGCCTGTGTTTGGCTGAATCGGTTTTTGATTCAAACGATGATAGTTGTAGAATTATTTCTTTATCATCCTCTTTACAATAATCTTATGATATCTTTAGGAGTGTTAGGTCGTGAATTCTTCTACCTGAAGCAAGAAAAGTAGCAATATAGATGCAGTTCTTATTGCAGCTTTAAATAGAGTAGGTATGATTGTAGCACTTTTGCTCAGATGTTAGCCAATTGAACACACTTCTTGGATCCCATATCGGTGATTGGATTAAAAAATCGTTGGTTGGGAAGAAAACATTTTTTTAAGATAAGCCGAACGAAGAAGTTTGTCGAAAGACTGTCATCTATAGGTATATTTGGACCACAAAAACTTGAAATTGCTGACTCATGCACGAGAATTGTATTCGGGAGAGTATCTTTCCTTCAAGGAGAGATTGGCTAAGTATCTTGTAAAGCATCAGGAACCGGTGAGAGATTCAGGATTTATTTTATTTTCTTTGCACCAAATAAGCCATCTCTTGACAGCAGGTGAATATGTCCTGAGTGTTGAATCTCTCCACATGTTCTTTAACAAACTCTTTTCCTCCGTGAACCAATCTACTATCTGGCTACCCCAGCCCCAACTACCCATACTCTCAGGATTAAATGTTCTGCTTGGTTGAGAATTGTTAAGGGAGGCTCCCGAGCCCGAGCTTTTAGAACCTTGTCCTATTCCGGTGACACAATCTGATACATCCCTTTCGCGGGACCTGTTCAAGTGTGCTAGATAGAACTCTTGGCATTAGGTTGGGCGGTGGAACTACTATGGATCGACTAGATAAAGTAGCTAATCCGTCAAGTTCAGTAGGCTTATAGACCTTGTTCCCACCTCCTTAAGTAAGCAACCAACGTTCGATTGTCTGACTGAAGAAGGATGTGCGCATCCTTCAAATAAGGTGCCTGATCCTTTATGGCCTCCGCTGCCTGATTCCTTAATTTTGAGGGGTCCTGATTAACTAAGAAGAAGTCGTTCAGATAGACCAGAACCCGAATACCTCTTCCACGCATATATGTCTAGCTTCACCCATCCAGTATTTTGGTTGCAAAAATTCGCGAACGGTAGCATGAGAAATTAGTTTGAATTCTTTTATAGTCACGTATTTCTTTAGGGCTCTCCAGTCGAAGATAGGACGAATCCCCGCATCCGACTTTTTACTAAAAACATTGATAGAAAACTTGGACCAATACTCGGAGGGGGCTCTAGAAACTAGAACCTTCAATCTTTTCAACTCTTTTATTTGTAGATCAATTTGGTCCGAATGTGTTGTTGCAAATTTGATTCGAGCTGCTGCTGAAGGAAAAGTTAAATGGGTTTTTTTGTAAAAAGAAATACTTATTCCCAAAATCGTTTTTAGAATAAATGAGTTTGCATTCAGACTTTCCCAACACTCTCTGCAAGTTTGCAACTGACCCACACTGAATGTTATTTTTGAGTCACTTCTTGTCTCTGACATTCTCATTTGAACAAAAGGAATCGTTTACTTTGTTTTTTTTATTAGTAGTATTTTCTTTGTAATTATATTTGTAATGTTTTCGAACACTATTTCTACATGTAGTAACTGCATTCCTTCTACCCTGACTGCGAAATAACTTTGGCGTCTGAAAAGTATTTTTCTCCCTATACTGAGCCGGATTACCAAGCCAAAATTGAATTCCTCCTAATGACTGTAATAGGGCAAAAAGAGATTTTCCGCCTGTTGTCACTGTGGCTATCCACCTAATTTTTACGTTAAATCTCACTCATGATTTCAGAGTCGCACTGTGAAATCATGAAAACGAAACAATTTTGTACTTATTAAATATTAAAATGGCTGAAAATTGTAATATTCGATTTTAATAACACAACCGTCTGGTGACGAATTACACAACGCTATGTAGGTACATAAAGCCGCCAAAGCGCAGCAGCTGGTATGTTTTGATATTTACTGCAACTACAAATATGTGTTGAGAATAACAACAGAAGTTTGGTAAGAATGGAATAAACCTTAAGGCGAGTGTGTAATAGCTTCTTCAATGACGACGCTGTGTGTTTTTGTTAGGTAAACAATGTAATATGAATTTCAGTAATCATTTGTTTAATGAAAATATTGTTTCAGTTAACCTAACCAAGCTCCCTGCCATCCGCGATGGTTTGGTCTTTAAAATGAGGGTTCGGTCCCACAGCCACAACATTTTAAGAATGATTTGGTAACAGTTCTCACATTGGCTCAGAGTTAGTGACTTAGTGTGCTGTGCTGGTATACTCAGTAAGGAGGGGGTTCGATTCCCGATTCCCCAGAAAGTTGACATTTGGCGTATTTTTTTGGGAAGTGAGTATAACAAAACCAAAAGTGAGTATAACAATTTTGCATGTAAAACCAAAAGTGAGTAAGACAGAGCCAAAAGTGGGTATACAAGTTTTGCATGTAAAAGTAAAAGTGAGCTAGCTATTATTAGTGTTTTTTTTTTTTGGCAGAGTATTGCTGTCTCCCGCTTCGGTCCCCAAACAGTGACTTAAGCCACTACACAATTAGCCGCCACAAAAAAAAATCTAAATTCTACTATTATTTTTAAATTGTGTGGTTTAGGTTTGGAAGCCAATAGTTTAATTAATTTAACTAATTTTATCTCTTCCTTTTATGTACAAAAAAAAACTTAATGCATAAAGAAATGTCAATTAGTACAAAATATATTTAGAAAACACGAATAACCTATATTTCCTTAATCTATATCAGTGGATCGCGTACAATACTGCAGTAAATTCCACCTTTCGACTGAATGATCAAAGCCTTTGGATTGAGTACCATTTCCTTGTGGGATTTCTCACAAGTGGTCACATAATGGTTCCTTAAAAAGTTGATAAGTCCGACCTTTGTTTGAACAATACCAAATCGCTCTCCAATACAATTGTGGGGTCCTATACCGAAAGGCATATAAGTGCCTGCCAGTATATTGCCCTTATTTTCTGGCGAGAATCTTTCCGGATCGAATTCATTTGGATTTGGGAAATACTGAAACGAAACAAAAGCATTTATTGAAGGGAATGCACATACACAATCGCCTTTACACTCACCTTGGGATCCCTTTGAATGGCATAAACGGGTACGTAAACAGGCATTTTGTGTGGCACACCAAAGTCACTGTATGGTTTCAATGAGTATTCTGTCACTCCCTGAGGTAGAGTACACTCCCTGTCTAAGAATGGAAGTGGTGGGTACAATCTCAGGACCTCCTGAATCACCATATTCAAGTACGGCATCTCGTTGATTATATCATAAGTGAGTTTGCCATCGTTCTTTAATAGGGCTTCTTTAATTTCAGCACGTAGTCGCTTCTGTAGTTGGGGCTTCTTGGAAAGTTCATACATTCCAAACGACATAGTAGATGATGCGGTCTCGAAACCAGCTGTAAAGAAAATAGCTGCTTGCGCCACAAGTGCGTCATCGTTGAAGTGGAACTCCTTCTTCTCCTTGTCCAATTCGGCTGCTTTTTTAAATGCCACTAAAATATCAATCAAATCATTCCGCTTAGTACCATTCTTTATCCTTTCCGCCATAACATAGGTGATTGTATCACGAATAAATTTGGCAGCAGCCTTCGGGAACATTTTGCACCTAAGTAATTTAACGAACTGCGGCAGGAAGAAAAGAGCCGAAAACTCAAAAGCTCTATATGATGTGAAATGGAACACGGATTTGCCGTTTATTCGGAAGTCACAGTTGGGGTTTTGTATGCTATTCGCTTGAACACCATACGCTACTGACGCAATGACATCTGTTGTAAAAAGGCCGCTGATATCCTTGATCTCCCTTACGCAGCTTTTTGTTTCTGGGTCCATTGGCAGATCACAAAGGTACTTGTCCAACTGACAGCCAATCTACAAAACAAAAATATGCTTACTAATCAAACTTTACTGGGTTTCATCCATACAAATGCTTACCTCTTCGATTAAGGAGAACATTTGCTTAATTTTACCACTGCTGAAAACTGGTGATAATTTTTGTCGCATCGCCTTCCATTGCGGATTTCTGATAAAAAACAGATTATTGTATCCCAGAACATCTCCGTGAGGATCACATGCTGCATATCGATCCGAGAATTTACTGAAGTCCTTGATTAATACCAACTTTATCACTTCGGGATCACGAATTAACAGTGCCGGCTTATTTAGTACGTAAATGCCTGCGACGGGTTGATCTTGAGCGTTTTTATCATTGTAAAGTTTATCCATGTGATCTGCAGCACTAATTTTCATTAAAGCCATTTCCTTAAGATTGCCAAATATCGAGGTCGGTTTGATGTGAGGAACATTCGTTCTACTCCAATACGAATAGTTATGTCTTATCCAGAAGTAGAGAACTGTTAGGGCGCCTGACAGCAGGAGAAGCCATTCGGAGAGACCCATGATTGTGATTAGCTGTTGAGGAAAGAGAAATGGTTTAGATTTTGATTGTTAATAATTTTAAAACTGATAATAATTTGTCCTAATATCTTAAACTATAGAATAACTTCATAGTCACAAACTTTAAAAAAAAAATTCAATATTATCTAACCTTGCATAAGACTGGTGTAATTATAGAACAGTAAGGAGTGATTATATAAATAAAAATATTAAGAAAGGAAGAAGAAGTGCGATTTCAGAACAAAATTGAGATCAATCACTTAACAATCCATCCATACTGATACTACTTATAAAATGCAACGTCCATCTTTTCGTTTCTCCATAACTTGAGAACCATTCGTCCGATTTTTTTTTTCTGTTTTATAGATATGTGACCTAATTAGGCCGTAGGGTAGGTGAGAATTTTTGATTTGTTTGTTTGGGCTCTCGAGCAGTTAGAAATTGACCCAATTGGATTTTCACCGACGAGGCTGAATATCCACACGATATCCGCCAAATTGCACTACATCCAGAGAAAGGCACTGTTTGGTGTGGATTTTGGACTGGCGGCATCATCGGTACATACTTTTTTGAGAACGACGTTTTGGTCAGGCCATCAACGTAAACGGCGAGGGCTATCAGTCAGTGATAACCAATTTCTTCTGGCGCCAATTGGATGGTATGAGCACCAACGACATGTGTTTTCAACAGGACGGCGCTGTGTGGTACATAGCCCATGCAACAATTGTCTTTTTATTAATGATTTACCACAAGTGTGTGTGTGTCGAAATACATCTGTATACCTATATTTGTATGCTGATGATGCGCTTGCGCAGATATACCTCTCTCGACCGTCTGGGTTTGTGGAAGACCTTGTGGTGGCCAGATTTAATTCATTGCAAAATGGTCTGTATACTGGAATTTTTAATTATTTTTTAAATACTTCTCCCGGGAAAGGCAAACCTATAAAGCTTCATCAGATGTATGTTTGTTCTGGACTTAAATTCAATTCCTGATTTTAAACCCAAAAAAGAGTCAGTTAATTTTGATATCAAAGAAACTTTATACCTAATGTAGAAGAATTGCCGCCCATTTTCTACGAGGCTTCCCTTTCCTGGCACCTTTGTAAGTCTTGGATATAAATTAAATCGGTCTCTTTCCGGCACTGATCATATCAACTGTATTATAGCGCGTGCTTATGAAGGATTGCGAAAGTTATCCAATTTTACACCTTTTAACACCAAACTGAGGTTGATAAAATCACTTTTGCCTATCTTTGATTATGCTATAGTTATTGTAAACTAGATTCCGTTTCCCAGCGCAAATTACCGCCAAGAACTTTTAATCTTATTACGCCTAGCTAGCTCTAAATATATTTGAATTCGTCCCGCCTCTTTTTTGTTCATGTGTCCAGACCGTGGAATTCACTACCTACATCCATCAAGCAAGTAATAGTAGCCAAGCAATTTAAAAGTACATTATTTGCAAACATCTCGTCATTGTATTCTTATAGTTTTCTGTTTATTTTATCTTCCATTTCAGCGTTTCTTTTTTCCGCCTTCATTTCCCACTTTTCCATCAATTTGACTCTTTCCTCTGTATCTATAATATCTTTTAATTTAATTTAAGCTATAAATTTAATATTTAAACATTCATTTAATTGTGCTCCTTATTCTTCAAAATTAATTTAATGTGCATATCCTTGTGAGCTTTCTTGTACTATAAAAGACTTTTGATCTTATTTGTACCTTGCCAAAATAAAATTGAAATTGAAGATGCAGCTTTTACACACATACACACACTCAATGGATGCATCCTTATTTATAGTGGCTGAATAAGAATATCAAGCCGAGATTCACATTTAACACCTTAATTCTTGTATTTTAAAATTAAATATAAGATGGTACCCGATTTTTTTTTCAAATGAACGTATGCACACTGCACAGGACACTCAACCATACCATCTAAGATCAAATTCTGATTTTCAATAAAAAATTTTTAAATATGTTAGAACTCAAAACACTATTTTGTACAAAGGTTTAAAACTAAGGACTGTTCGAGAAAAAATCCAGAAAGAGAAAATATGCCAGACAATTATTAATGCAGAAAGAAATGGATTATGCTTAACATTTTTTTAAACTGCCTACTATTTCTACACTTTATTCGGGCGCCCTAAATAATTATATTCAGCTAATTTTTTGACATTTATGATGTGTTGAATATAAGTTCACCAAACTCCAATTTAAAAAAAAAACAGTGATTTATCGAATGTCACTGTATTAATTTATTGAACTTCTGTGTTTTATTTCCACTTAAATATTCTAGCAAAACTAAAGCAAAGGATAATGTCAAAAATTAGCCTAAGGATAATTTATTATATTGCTCCCGGAGCAGGATAAATTGTTGCCAGCTGAAGATTCGTTTTCCACCACGAGAGAAAATTATCCGAAGGTAATATCTGTAATATTATTTATCCCAGTTAACACACGGCCTTAAAATCAAATAATTTATAATTCATTTAGGTATTTCGTATTTATAATGAGTAGGTATAAGAAGATCATTGTGATCAAAATTTTACGGTACTGCGATGTCATATTTCAGTATTGTCAGACCGCGCAAATGTTTCCGGATTTTTTTTCGTACAGTCCTTATTTAATGCATTAGGTACCAATCAAAATAAAAAAATTAGACAGTTTTTCGCACATTCAAAATTCTTCACACAAAATGGATCACATTCGGTCCAGTAGATGCAATATATTTGTAACTTCAAATTTGATTAATGTTGATTCATGTTTTTGTTTTTGTTTTAATAGTAAATTCTACTAAATACACACACACACAAACAATTTTTAAATTTGATAGAATTTGGTCAAATTATTACATAAACCCAAATTTTTTAATTTGATAGAATTTAGCCTTAGCTTTCCCAAAGGGTCATAAAACCAAATTATGTTCAATAACAAAAACTTGTTTTTAAAGTTTAAATTTATAATCGAGCACTATATTGTTATTTCGTGATAAAAATTTCGCGGGAATTTTCTAATGATCAAGAAATTTATAGTTTTGTTTTTTAGATCACTTCCGAAATTGAGTAGTATTTTTGTTAATCACATTTTTGTCGGATACCTACTGCATAGGCAAAAAAGTTTACAATTTGTAAATCAAATCCTTTAAGGATATACAAACGACAAAGTTTTTTTTCATTGTAATATGTACTTACTAGAAGATCGTCCGATTGTATGCTCTGCTTATTTTTAACTGAAACCTAATTGTTCGCATGAGACTTTTATAGCTTCTAACATAGGAGTTAAAGATCTTATCGTATGGTTCACCTCTTCCATACCACTGTTATCTGCTGAATTTTCTAATTAGATTTTAAATAATTTGTAACTTAGGTTATTTCTTATCAGGAAAAAGTGCAGATATGATTTACCTAAAACGTATAATAGTATTTGAGGAGATTAAAATAAAATCAAGGTCCTTGAAACAATTTGTTGTGGTAGCTTTCGTTATCTTGTTGTTGTTCATTTGGCTGCCAAGACGAAGCGGGCTCCTTAAGGTTGTATTACACTAGCATATAAAAATATGAAACAATTTGCGTACGTTAAAAGTGGCATAACACTATCTAAATCTATGTATATGAGATTGAATGGGAAAATTGTATGTCCGAAAAAATCTAAAGAACTATTGCGTTGACTTACGAATTTCTTTTTTTTAATGGTGTAAAATAAATATGCGCAGGTTATAGGCTATCTTTATTTAAAAACTGCAGAATTTTCCATTAAAAAATGTGTGTTTTTGCGCACATTCTAACGCATATGAAAAATAATTTTCTAACCGTCAAATAATAAAAAGAAGAAAAGACAAAATTGTTCGACTTTATACAGAGGCAAAAAATGACTCTCTTTCTGTTCTGTATGCTGCACTGCACATATTCATGAACGCATCGCTTTATAAAACGTCTGTTGGGTACCATTTATCCGACTTTTGTTTCTGATTTCTTTTTATTTAGGGGAGAATAGATTATATCTGAACCTGTGCAGTACATTTAAAATTATTTCAACGTTATAATGATGACATTCTACGGATCAGTACAGGTTTCGACGGAAAAGGTAGCTGTAAAGGAATGCTAGCGCCTGCCTTCTTCTAAATATTTGGTCGATTTTAAAAATTCTTTCAGTGTAGTAATATTTATATCCTCCTGCGGTGGCTTACCTTAAGCCACTATTTAGTGAAGTTTATAGTCCGCCAAATTTGTGTTAATCCTGACTTTATCAATAGATCGACAATTTAGCTTGCACTGTGAAAACGGGTATAAGACTAGGGGCAGTACAGTACTTTATTTCGGGATATTAGCGATGACATTGTCTGTTTAAGTGTTTATCCGCCACCATAGGCCCTGGCTTAGTTATAGGAAGTAGGTACCTATAGATCTGGCATCCAAATGTGTCAAAGCAGCTCTTATAGGGATAACATTTGACCGGCACTGAAGACTAGGGATGAATCGATACAAGTAAATACAAGTACTTACTCGATACTTTTGATTCGATACCAAGTATTTTGGGAATCGATACCTTAAGTCTTAACTCTTTGATTTGTTCGTATTGCTGTATTTCAGGTTTAGGCAGAAAGAAAATTCCAGCAAGTCGATTTATTCTCATTTCTCGCATTTTACGAAACAACACTATTACCTAAGACCTAAACAATACAATTCCTGTGCACGGGCAAACCCGGGCGGGTACAGCTTCTTCGACAGTTTTGGAATTAGAAGCCAAAGTTTTTAAAATTTGTAACATTGATGTGAATAATGCATTGTCCTGAAAGCCAATAGATAATATTGTCTAGCTAGGCAATACGATTTCTGGAAAAACAAAAAAATGTTGTGTACCACAGAGCATTATACCATAAAAACAGTTTATCTTTTTAACTATTTTGCACTACGAAGTGTGCACGGGCTCCGCTAGTATAGTTATATTTTACGAAAAAAAGTAAAGTTGCAGCGTCTTGCAAAAGATGTTTTAAAGAAGTCAAATACATCCAATTTGCACAAACATTTCAGAAGCCACCATATAATTTCAACAAAACAACACGGATTATCAAATTAAGTTAGGTAAGTAATTAGTTTTTGTTTGCATTTTGTATTTATAAATTCATATTTTATTAAGGCGACTACAGAAAGAATTTTCAGATCCAGATTATTCTGCAAATCAAATGTCCCAAGATGTAGATTCGCCGGCTTCAATGTCATCGGCAGCAATGTAGAAGCCGAATCGTCTGGAAAGAAACAAAAGTGTCAAGACGAAGAATACAACGCAATTAAATCTTCATTCAATAGAATTATATGTCATAGGGGTAACAGATACAAAATTTAAACAAGTGCGTGAATAACTTTATAACTTTTTTGTTTATTATTTAGATGGAGAATCAAAGTGTGAAAAACTAACATTGGGTAGGTATCTTATTTTTTATATGGAAAGATATATGCGCCTCTTCAACGTTGTTAAAGAAGAGGGATTTTTGAGACTTATGAAGGAAGCTGCACCTATGTATAAAGTTCCTTCTATCACATATTTAAAAAAAAATGTTGGTAAAAAATATGAAGTGACAGTATTACATTATAAGCGCAAAAATTGAAAAAGCTAGTGATTTTTGTGTAACATTAGACATTTGGACAGAAAAAAAAGAAAAAAGTTTCTTGGGCGTAACATTGCATTTCTTAACATACAATTAGCTACAAGAGAGCTAAGTGAAAGTCACACAGCCGATTACATCAAAAAAATCTTAGAAGACATCATAAATGAATGGAAAATCCCGATCGAAAAAATAAGATGTTTCGTAACAGACAATGGAACAAACATGGTCGCAGCTATAAGGAATTTAGATTCCGGTAAGAAACATCTACCATATGTTTCCCACATACAATAAGCTTGATCGTCGAAGCTGGAATAAAGAATAAAGAATGATTCAATCAAATCTATAATAAAGAAGGTATTTTTGTGTCCAAAGTTTTTTTTTTGCCCAAGATTTTAATATGCAATTCTGTTTCGTGTCGTGAAATGGGTAAAAAATGCGTGAGGAACTCCGATAAACTTCGTAAGCTTCAAATTATTTCTGGATAAGTTCAGAAATCGAAATATTCAAACAATTAGTAAAGTTACTACAGCCTTTTGAGTATGTAGCCAAAGAATGTCTCAAGCAGAGACTCTTCACGGGTCGGGAGCCCGTTAAGTAAGTAAGTAAGTAACCAAAGAATCCTCGGGTGAAAAGTAGATATACCACTGTATCTGAAATAATTCCAATGCTAGCTGAACTGTTGAAAAAGAATTAAAAGCATTCAATTCACATTTGGATAGTGTGAACTGTGTCCATAAAATCTTATACACAGAACTGCATCGCAGATTTCAGAATATCGAATATAATGAAAACGTAGCATTAGCCATGTTGTTGTACCGTAGATTCAAAAACATACATTTTCGAGACCCCAATGCCTGTGGAAGAGCCGTCCAAAACCTAAACGATCTTGTTAGAGAAGACATGTCCATTTCAAGTAGTGAGTCAGATATCGACGAAACGCTAGAAGATTTCGATTTTTGGAAACATCACAAAGCACTTGTTATCAATCAGAAAAGGAAGAAAACTTCTTTTAAAAATGATTTAATTTCGTCATATATGTCTTCACCTGTTTCTTCGAATTTAAAAAACAATCCACTCGAAGAGTGGGAAGATTTAAAGGAATTTTTCCCTTCTTTATATAAACATGGAAAGAAGCTTTTGGTGGTTGTTGCTTCGTCAGTGCTTTGCGAAAGATTGTTTTCCAAGGCGGAAGCAACAATCACCCAGAGCAGAAACCGGTTAAGTGGAAAACATCTAGAAAAACTGATGTTTTTAGGAAATATTCCACAAAATGTATTTTATTTTTGTTAAAAATAAAAACTTGAAAAATTAATAATTATTGTTTTCATCTGGAATTTTAATTCGATGCAAGTAGGCATCGATACTTTTCACCCGTTACCCGAATAGGTATCGATACTTTTTTTCAATACTAGTATTGAGTACAAGTACAAGTATTCGATGCCTTGAAGGTATAGTTTCATCCCAACCCAACTGTAGACACCACCAATAATCTATTTAAAATGTTGTGTGTTACCAAAAGGCAGAAAGGCGCTAAAGCAACCTTGTAGAAATAGGGGACAAAATTAATCGCAGCAGATAAAGCTGTATACCAAAGGAAATAAAAGGGTTTTCAAATGTCACAGGATTAAGCATCATTCTTTTAATAAAGGATCTTGCACGCGGAGTTATGTCCTGAATCTGGAGAAAAGAGAATCAAAAGTGTACTGCGCTGTCAGCCACAAGGTCTTTAACATTGTGTGAGGGTTGAGGAAAATGCAAGTGCCAAATTGTCTACATCGAGTAATCAAACATTATTTTGAGGATAGAACTCTCTTCTGATACAAAATTACATGAATAGTCCCAAAGAGTTCAGTTATGATCCCAATCCCAGCATGTGGAATACTACGTACGTATGGAGTACTATATGAGCATGAATGCCATGAGGAGTAGTGACTAAAATCCTAGATGAGGAGACACAATACTGCAATAATAACATCAAGACGTAAAGATATGGTTCCGCTCAACAGGTTTGTAACTACCTGAGCAAAACAGGCGCTGTTTTCATTAGCAGCCAAGATTAACCTACCTAAACTGACGAAATTGGTCTTTTGGTGGAAATATTTTTAAGACACATAAAGGTTTGCCAATCTTGTTATTTTAAGTTTTCTCGCTAATCGAAACCAATAGTTCAACAACAATTAATTTTATTTCTTTAAGATATATAATATAAACTTAAAACTTAAAGAAACGTAAATCAGTACAAAATTTATTTAGAAAACACTAATAAAATAACCTATATTTCCTTAATCTATATCAGTGGATCGCGTACAATTCTGCAGTAAATTCCACCTTTCGACTGAATGATCAAAGCCTTTGGATTGAGTACCATTTCCTTGTGGGATTTCTCACAAGTGGTCACATAATGGTTCCTTAAAAAGTTGATAAGTCCGACCTTTGTTTGAACAATACCAAATCGCTCTCCAATACAATTGTGGGGACCTATACCGAAAGGCATATAAGTGCCTGCCAGTATATTGCCCTTATTTTCTGGCGAGAATCTTTCCGGATCGAATTCATTTGGATTTGGGAAATACTGAAACGAAACAAAAGCATTTATTGAAGGGAACGCACATGCACAATGGCCTTTACACTCACCTTGGGATCCCTTTGAATGGCATAAACGGGTACGTAAACAGGCATTTTATGTGGCACACCAAAGTCACTGTATGGTTTCAATGAGTATTCTGTCACTCCCTGAGGTAGAGTACACTCCCTGTCTAAGAATGGAAGTGGTGGGTACAATCTCAGGACCTCCTGAATCACCATATTCAAGTACGGCATCTCGTTGATTATATCATAAGTGAGTTTGCCATCGTTCTTTAATAGGGCTTCTTTAATTTCAGCACGTAGTCGCTTCTGTAGTTGGGGCTTTTTGGAAAGTTCATACATGCCAAACGACATAGTAGATGATGCGGTCTCGAAACCAGCTGTAAAGAAAATAGCTGCTTGCGCCACAAGTGCGTCATCGTTAAAGTGGAACTCCTTCTTCTCCTTGTCCAATTCGGCTGCCTTTTTAAATGCCACTAAAATATCAATCAAATCATTCCGCTTAGTATCGTTCTTTATCCTTTCCGCCATAACATAGGTGATTGTATCACGAATAAATTTGGCAGCAGCCTTTGGGAACATTTTGCACCTAAGTAATTTAACGAACTGCGGCAGGAAGAAAACAGCCGAAAACTCAAAAGCTCTATATGATGTGAAATGGAACACTGATTTCCCGTTTTTTCGGAAGTCACAGTTGGGGTTTTGTATGCTATTCGCTTGAACACCATACGCTACTGACGCAATGACATCTGTTGTAAAAAGGCCGCTGATATCCTTGATCTCCCTTACGCAGCTCTTTGTTTCTGGATCCATTGGCAGATCACAAAGGTACTTGTCCAACTGACAGCCAATCTACAAAACAAAAATATGCTTACTAATCAAACTTTACTGGGTTTCATCCATCCAAATGCTTACCTCTTCGATTAAGGAGAACATTTGCTTAATTTTACCACTGCTGAAAACTGGTGATAATTTTGTTCGCATCGCCTTCCATTGCGGATTTCTGATAAAAAACAGATTATTGTATCCCAGAACATCTCCGTGAGGATCACATGCTGCAAATCGATCCGAGAATTTATTGAAGTCCTTGATTAGGACCAACTTTATCACTTCGGGATCACGAATTAACAGTGCCGGCTTATTTAGTACGTAAATGCCTGCGACGGGTTGATCTTGAGCGTTTTTATCATTGTAAAGTTTATCCATGTGATCTGCAGCACTAGCTTTCATTAAAATCATTTCCTTAAGATTGCCAAATATCGAGGTCGGTTTGATGTGAGGAACATTCGTTCTACTCCAATACGAATAGTTATGTCTTATCCAGAAGTAGAGAACTGTTAGGGCGCCTGACAGCAGGAGAAGCCATTCGGAGAGACCCATGATTGTGATAAGCTGTTAAGGAAAGAAAAACTGTTTAGAAGCGGGAAGCTAAGCTTAAAGTCCTATATATAAATGTGTTACTATATTTTTGACTTTCGATGTATGTTTTCGAACCCTGCTAACTGACCCGGCCAGGTTTCTATTGACGTTCCATACCAGCCACCTATCGTCAACTATCATAATAAATTTGTATTCTCACTTACTAAAAAATAATAATATGTCTATAGGCTTTAGGCATTAGACTTTAAACGCAGTCCAATCTCATACATTTTAAATTCAATTCAATTGAATTCACCTTATTTTGGTAAACGATCACCGCTGTGGCTTAACATGGACCGAGGTCTCACATAAACGTATCATTAGCTGTGATTAGAACCTTCTTAGTCTTGAGTATTGTTTTATTTTTCTCAGAATTCTATTGAAATTAAACTAAATCAAAATTGCAAATCGATTGCATTTACTTTTATGTAGAGTCCCACATTTCAACCGATTTACTAATAGCGATCATTTTTCGAAATCACTTTGTGTATATCTTCAAGACAAGCAGACTTGTTGACGCCCACAACACCATACGGAAAACCAACTTTTGTGCGTAAAAAATCTAGAGGCGCAGAAAAAAAGAATATTTTTTTTTGAGCAAGGAAGGATTTGCGGTATGAAAATTACATATTAGCACGAATTTTTTACGGTGGTATTGTAGTACGATATACACAGCGAGGACATTAAGGCTAGGATAAGAGTTTCCGATGCACTTTGATAATTTAGAACACTCCCGAAATTGAGTTGTATTTCTGTTAATCACATTTTTATCGTAGGCAAAAAGGTTAACAATTTGTAAATCAAATCCTTTTAGGATATACTAATGGAAAAGTTTTTGTTTCTTATTATTTTTCATTGAAATATGTATGTAGGTACTTACTAGAAGACCGACCGATTGCAGGCTCTGCTAGTTTTCAACTGAAACTTAATTGTTCGGGTAAGACTTTTATAGCTTCTAACTGCAGATCTGATTGTTCGCCTCTTCAGTATCACTATTCTGTCTGATTCTGTTATCTGTTTAGTTTTCTAATTAGATTTGAAATAAATTGTAACTTATATTAATTCTTATCAGTATTGTATCTACAGTTGCAGTAATATTCTGTGGATAATATTTATGAAATGATATAATATTTTTTAAAGATTAAACGAAGATTAGTAAAAAGAAAGTCTGAGTTTTTGAAGCATTTTTATTCTAATCTTCGGATTTTCAATTGCACTTAAATCAGATTTTAAATTAGTTTCAATGTTTAAAACAATTGAATCTGAACAATAAATGCATTTGTCATCTGCAAAAATACATTTAATCTTGTGAAATCATCTGTGTAAATATTATACCCAATGACATGTCTAAGCAAACATAAGCACTAGCCCTTTTGGTTCAGTGCGACGAAAGTAGGAAAGAGGTTTAAACCTCTGCTCGAAATTGCTATTTTTTTTACATAAAACACAGTGCCATCCATTGTAGAAACTTTGCAACTACCCAAAAATAACGATTTATTCAAATTATTTCAAACGTTCTATAACAGATGGCACCCTCAACACTCAAACAAAATCACACGAATTGCTCGATGACATTTGAGTGTTTTCGTTTCTCTCCGCCGCCGCCGTGAACCAAAAGAGCTAGTTCTTATGTTTGCTTGGCTGCTAGGAGTCCATGCATAGTATATCATTGATTATACCCTATTGGGCCAAGCACTGAACCCTGGGGTATCCCTGCTTCAATTGAAAAAGCTGATAAAATTACTCAACAAATTTGTACCAAATATATGTACTTAGGATAATCCTGCCTCAGAAACATGTGTAGAAACCCGTTGTCCTATACAGTGACGAAGACTTTTTAAACGTCAAGGAGAACAATACCCGTGCTGTTTCTTCTTTCAAAATTATTCTTGATAATGCTTTTGTTGTGCGATGAATTTCGCGTTCGGCCTAAAGGCACCAAGTGACAAAGAACAGAAACGGGGACTTTTTTCTTTCTGTTGTAAATTCTGGTCCTGTTTACGTTGCTCGCTCAGCTACACAAAGCTGAAACAGATCCATAAAAAGATGGCTGCCGTCTATTCTGTGCAAATAAAAATAACCTCCCTCCCACGATAAATTGCATTTCTGTCGCTGGCAGCAACAGAAACAATCAATACAGACTTGTTTACGTTCTGCCGTCAAGCAGCCATTTTTCTGTCGCTAAATTCTGTTGCTGAAAAAAAAAGTTCTGTTCCTAATTCTTTTCCTGTTGCAAATGTATGGGATTCTGTTTCTGTTACCGTTTCTGTTCTTTGTCACTTGATGCCTTTAGATCTCCAATTGTCAGTGTTGTTCAGACATTTTTTTATCGAAAAGTCAAAAATAAAAATCAAAACAACTCTGTTAAATGACAAATAAATGTCATACCAAAACATCAGATTTTCATTTGACATCAAAACATACATTGAGATAGGTCAACGATGACGGCTATGTTCTCTGCCATATTATGTATGTATATGCCAGAAAAATAATGTCTATTAAACTTGTGTGTCACAATTATCTATCTAACAAAATTATCATTATTTTTATGCTAGTGTCCTACCGCCTTTGGCTGTGTACATAAGTACATACAACAAAACATAATTGGTCTATCAACAAAATGCTTGAGTTGATAAAATTGAAACTTTTGGCTGTAACTTTTATATACGACGCATAATTTGTAAAATTATCAGCTTTAAAAGATTGTAAAAGATTGAAAAGATTGTTGTGGCAATAGCTTTGTTAGCGAGTGTTTCCACGCCTTCTTTTGGGGGCGTTTAGTTTTTCTTTTTCTTTAATTATTTCATTTGTTTTAGATGTGTATACAAAAATGCGTAGGTAGATAGAGTATTTCTGAGCGAAACGCATGACTTTTGGGGAATTTAAAAAAAGATCTTTGCTTCCTACATTCAGCATAACAACGCAATATATAGAATGCAGATAGCAGTTCATGTATGTGTATAAGGCTATAGCTGAAAATAGGGCTTAATCTTCTTAAATGTTTTTACTGCTTTGTCATTTCTTGTGTATTAAGTTAAGATATTGATAGACAGTTTGTTATCAAGTTTAATTAGCGTCGGCCTGTGGCACAAATATTTTCATTACGTAGTCTTTTGGCTATTTTTTTTTACTTTTTGCAAGGTCATTGTTTATGTTTTTTTTTAACGGTCGGTGGCAATTTGAAAACGCCTGACTTATATTTTTCAATGTAGTAACTTTTAAATACGTCCTTATATTTATAACTGAGCCAATAGAATAGTTGCATACAGGGTGCGACATCAATACAAGGTCAATCAAGTGGCCGCCTCGATTGACCAAAGCAAAATGTATGTGTCCTTTTTGTTCTAAAGTCAATCGGTTGATAGATTTCAAAATTATAAAATTTTCACATACCGACAAAAATGATCACCATGTATTTCCGCCGGTTTTCGTATGGTATCTTCCGTAAGCCATGTGCACCGCCTCCTATCTGTTCTTGTACTCGTTTTGTTCTCTGCTGCTGATTGACTGTACCTATACCTACTCCGTGTGAAAGGTGTTCCCTAATTGTTGGCGCACCGATGGATGAGATTTCGTAGCCTCTAGCTGTTTTACTATCAACATTGCGGAGTCTTTGAACAGATACGGTGCGCAATTGGAAAGTATGCATCTATTATTATTATGGTAATCTCGTGCCATCCCTGTATTTAGAATTGAGATCCTCTTCTGTTTCGGACATCTAAAATACCTATGCAACTTCTTATGATTAATTTGATTGAAAGTTGATTGCCTGTCGCTGTCAATCGCTGTCGATTCGTGTTAGAGAAAGTGTTCACTGTAATTGCGATCTCCAGGGCCATGTTTCCCTATAATAGCTTTCAGTTCGTCAGTCTTACTTACTTACTTTAATTTAGATGGCGCTCACAGTCCGGGGTGGATCATGGCCTCAACCAACAAGCACCTCCAGCCAGCTCGGTCCTTAGCTAGCTGCCTCCAGTTATTCACACCAAGTTGGTTGAGGTTTCTCTCCAATTGTGCGTGCCACCTCAAACACTCGTCGGGCTGGTGCGTTGTTGTCCATACGCTCCACGTGACCCAGCCATCTCAGTCGCTGTATTTTGAACTTTTTGACTGGGTCAACTTCGCTATATAGCCCGTAAAGTTCGTCGTTGAATCTCCTCCTCCACACTCCGTCGATACAAACTGGACCGAAAATCACTCGAAGAATCTTTCTCTCAAAGCGTGCCAAGAGGTTTTCATCAGCTTTCGATAAGGTCCATGCTTCCGCACCATACAACAGGACCGGGATGATTAAGTTATTGTATAATATCTCCTTGGTTCTGCGAGAGAGGGCTTTACTTCTTAGATGCCTTCTTAGCCCGAAGAAACAGCGATTGCCAAGAGTGATTCTTCGTTTGATTTCTACGTCAGTCCCTCGTTGAAAAAAATCAGATATTCTGAGATCCTGAGCCAAAAGTCGTCGTCCACGTGTGCTCATTCGGAACGGCAGTCCTCAGTTTTCTCCAAATGGATTCCATAGCATGACAATGGGGCATAGTTAATAATGCTTAAGATTACATTTTAATTTGTAGATAAATAAAATGAAACGTTTGTTGTTTGTTTGCCCGTAGAGACTTAGCGCTACTATTATTAGTCTACTAATAAATCACATAGGTGCATAAGTTATATAGGCAAGTGCAAGCAAGTTGCCCGAGTATGTATAGTTGATAATGAAAGTCGTACTATTTGTTTTTGTTCTACAAATTAATTTTAGTTGTTGAAATGTGGAGAGCTGTTACGAAGACGTAAGCACATAAAGGGTGGGCCAAATAAAAGTTTGTTTTTAAAAATGCAATAAAATGAACCAAATTAATTTTCCATGTATTATGGCTTTATTAACATCGGTTCTTCACGGTTCCCCACACAATACACAAATACGGTATCCAAAATATTATATTGTTACCTTATACCCTTTTTAGCATTAGCCGAAAAATGCATCAAAAACAGGTTTAAAAACCGGTTTTCATGAAAACGCGACGAAAACGACTTCCAATCGTTGGGTTGTTGAAGCAGACACTCCTTTTGCAATATCCAACGAGTTCAGCAAAACTGCTGACAGAATAACTCTCACTCAGGGCTACTATTTTTTACTATTCTGTTCAAGCTTTTTTCTTTAAAAATGTGGAATCTCTAGTTATCTTTGCCAATAAACAGCATTAATCACTTTTTCTTGAAAAAGCTACTTTTTCCTTAGAACGGCAGCACTGCCAGTCACAACTAAATTGTTATTTTTTCCGATGTGCAACAGAAAAACAGCAATCGCAATTTTATTTGTTGCAATATACTCATGTAAATAGAGTTAAAAAATGTTTTTCTAAAGGCGAATGCCACATTCGTGGCAGGGTGACGTCATTTCATTTAACTTTTTTAACATAATTTTTGAAGCAAGTGTACGAAACACCAGGAACCCCACGTCAGAGCTAAAATTGTTCAAAAGTCCGTTCAACTTTTATGGTGATGATGTTGAAAATATTGAGCGACGTTTTTGCAAGTATGTACTATGTACTAGGTATTAAAATGGCGATGATGGTTCTTTCTGTAAATGAATACAAAACTAAGTATGCTGTCGTCGGGAAAAGATTCTTACTGACGGCATAGCAAAAATGTCACAATGGACGGATATAAGTTTGAAGTAGTTAAAGACTTTATCTATATCTAGGCTCTGCAAATATTTTGCAAACTGTAATTTTTTAATTTCTCGTAGGTATACCTATATACGTAGGTAGTAGGAGAAAGATATTGTTTTCGTACCAAATTTCGAACTCGAGATTTTGATCAATTCTTATATTACGATGATAGGGGAACTCAAAAAAGTAGGTCTCGCAATTTAGTCCGTCCGTATGTCTGTCCGTCCAGTGCCACCCCCCCTGTGGAATTTCAAACTTCGTATTTAGAGTCTGAGCCCTAATACTAAGAGTAATTTCCATATAAAAATTTTACAATTAAAAAATATTAAACAATTTATATTTTTTTCGAAAACTACTGTTTTTGAACCAAAATTGATTAAGGAATCCTTAATATGACTGCATATGCATACCCAGTTTTTCACTAAAAAGTCCAGCAGCGGCACTTTTGAAAATTGGCTTTTTCTCGAAAATGGTTCAAACGATTTTAACTTAACTTTAACGTAACTTAAAACTTATTTTTAATATACTATCGGCATTCTTAACTTGATAACAGACTCAGTTTTTGTCTAAAAATACTGCGTCCTTTAATATCCACCCAAATCCCTAATAATAGCATAAATGCATATACTTTAAAAAACTGCTCATATCTCAAAAACGCCATTTTCGATTATGATAAAAATTTAACTGACAGGTAATGCTTTAATTCAAAGTAGTTAGTAATACCTTTTGCTCAGTTTTGAGCTAAACAGTTGTAAAACAGTGTTTTTTTTTTAACCATGAATGCGTTCTTCGATTTCCACCCCAATCGCTAAAAATGGTAGGTACTTTAAAACCTGCTCATATCTCGAAAACGCCATTTTCGATTTGCATAAAAATGTAACTGCTAGGCAGCGATGCCAGGTGTGGGGATTTTTCCCCATTTTGGGGATATTTCAATCAAATGGGGAGATGGGGAAAAACACACTTGAAATGGGGAAAAACGAAATTCTACTTTTCCATTATTTATTGTAATTTTAAAATAAAATGCTCTCTCATTTAGAAACAAAAATATGCATTTCAACGACGACTCTTATTATGAACTTAAAAAAATTTGAGTGGAACATGTATTTCAATAGGTGGATAGAGCTTCAGCCGTTGCTAAGGCTGGTTATCTAAAAGACTGGTTAGTTGAAAAGACTGGAAAAGATTTACGGAAGAAAGTTACCTAGTTTTTGTGCAACAGTGTAAATCTTGATTTTTTGTCTCTATACGATTAGCGAAATTCTGTGTTTTTAATACTTTAGTATTACAACAGAAAGACTAGATAAATCGGGCTACCCAACTCGACATTACAATTCGGTGGCCTACTAATACGAGTAACGATGGACATACATTACATATATACATATTATGTTAACTAACTTGTCTTTCATTTAGTTAGTACCTACAATGCTGTCTTCAATGGCCGCGGTCTTTAAAATAATTAGTATTTAAATTAGATTATTAGTTTCATGATTTCCGTAGGGCCTCAAGCACGCTGGGGCGGTTCCTAAGTATCTATATCAAAAGCCCAAATCTTGATTTGATATAATTTTCACAGTACTCGCTCGACCTAAATGTCATTACATTTTTTTACTGGTTGGTTAACACGAAAGATGGCAGGATATTCCAGATCAAAATTTCAAAATGATGTAATCCAATCCGCTTGGAACGAAATTTATAAGTAGGTATTTAAACTTTTTAATGCCAAGTTTATCTGGCAACCCGTATATATATAGGTAATATGTCAGAATTTTTTTTTTACAGAAATAACTGTAGATTTTACTCTTTGGAATATGTACTTTCAAATATTTAGGTACTTGAATAAAGAACAAAATACCTTAAACTTAAAATTATTAGTAGACTAAATTACATAGTTTTTTTACATAATCTGAAATGGGGGAAAAAGTGGGGAAAATCGAAATGCAAAATGGGGAAAAACTCTTATTTTTGGCTCCAAAATGGGGAATTTTTACTGAAAAAATCTGGCAACACTGCTGCTAGGTAAAGTTCCTTTATATCCTGAAGAATACTTCGTACTCAGTTTTTAGCTGAACAGTTTGAAAAGTTTAGTAATAGTGCTTTTCGAATCCAAAGTTGTAACATTTGTCAGTATAATTTTACAAAAAACCGCTCCAACGATTTTGATCAAAATAAAAAAAAATTTGAGACAACATAAGCTAAGCATTCTAAAAAAAACTCAAATATAGCCGTTTAGTAAATATTTCTAAATGGCTACCCAAATCCCGATCTGTAATTCACACTCGGTATATTTTTGCAAAGCCCAAAATTTCAGTGGCAATATAATTCGAAATATATCGCCTACTTGCTCAAGTGACAGTTCGGGGTGAAATTTGAAAATAATAAAGTGTTGTAGTTAATACGTTTGTTTAGGTAGTACAAATGTACATATTACGTTGTTAATAATTAACAAGTGTTCAATTACTAAATCTGAGTACATCTTGAGTGGGTATGATTTTAAACGTAAAATTTGCTGAAATGACTCTGAGATTCTGCGAGATTCGCAGTAAACGAGAACGTTTCGTGCGACGCAGTCGTGCACATTTTTTTTGTTTCGAATTTCTCCCACAACTGCGGCAATGAGGGTTATATGGGATAGCAAGTTTGGGCGCATGGTCTCCAATTGGTCAAAGCACAGTGATTATGGACATGATTCTGGCGATATCTGGCATCTGGACGGGTTCTGTTTAGTATGCTCTTCCTTGATATGACGAGGTTTGTAATTTTGCCAATCCCATCCATTGGAAATTGGCTTTCGCGAATGAGGTGTGTAGTGATTAGCCTTTTCGAAGTGGCGTTATGGTGTAAAGAAATGAGATAAGCTGTTGATTCAACAAAATGCTAAAAGGACGTATCCAACATGATTATACCTATAGATCAACAAGCTTGACTTTTGCAAATTCAAGAAGATCACAAGAAGATTATTTGGCGACATTTTACTAAGACGTCTAGCAATCTCGAAAGCCACATTTTCGAACTTTAATTTTATTTGTTATGAATTGATATACAATCAACAAGCGGGTTCTATAAACATTTAATTTCAAATGACACCAGGACGATTAACTTCTTACACAATCACAATTGAATTATTGACAATGCTTAGTCATGTTTGAGGTTCCGAATCTTTTCACTCGCTTATGCTACAGACCTGTGATAACCTTACGATGAGCTAGCAGGGCAGAAGGCAGTCTTAAAATTCGCGTTAATTGAGCCCAATAAACTAGTGTTTATTTATAAATGATTTGAGATAATAATTGTTTATTAATTTTTGCTAACTCACTGGGTATATAATAAGCTCTTATGCACATGTGCTTAGTTTGCAAATCTTGAGAGCTTGCAAGTCATTGTTAGCTACATAAAGTATATTGTTGTGTCTAGTGTGATTTAATATGCTGATAACATGCTTTTTAAAATAATCTTTTATTTACAATGAGGTAGGTGCGGTTGTTCATTAAACTTTTTCGTTGAATAACATTTGTGGTGATCCTTTTTTTAACAAAAGCTTTCCAAGACTGTTCAGCATCAAACGCAAGCTTTGAATTTGTTTTATTTGATTTTACGACCGGCTAAGTACACGCTATGCTAAATATACATAAAAGAGTAGGAGATAAAAAGACGTCGCACCATTTTAGCTGGTAGTATCTAGAAAAACATCGGGCTATTTCAAAGTGAATTCGAAGCTTAGTAGTCTGGAGCATTTCGACCTATATACACTGGCGATCACTAGGATGAGGCCATACATTTTGCAATCGATTTTCACTCTTTATACCTGTTGGAAATGTTTGAGACCCGGAAACTTTTGCTACCGCCGAACAGGTACATATTTTCCAAACAGTAATTCATAAAATTAAAGGGTAAATAAAAAACTACGGCTGGAAAAATAGATGCTTTCAGGGAGTTTGGCCGATAAATTGCAAGGAGGCTAAATAGAAGTAAGACTGCTGTAAACAGTTATCTTGCGGATCCACAACACTGTGGGCAAAATCAAAAAGGACGCACTGCAGACAACATTGCGAGAAAAGCGGTTAATTCTACGGCTTGCCTCAAATTTTACTCTACCAGCGACTAAAATAAGGGCAAAAGCGGAGTATCAGCCAGCATAGCAACGGTCCGAAGAATAATACGAAAAAGTGGTACAGAGAAGAAAACTTAAAAATAAACCTGTTTGGAGGCAAGTACACAAGGAGCATCGAATGAATTTTGCAAGAGAACTTGCCGAACTTAAAATTATGTTGTTTCAAGTTAACAAGCGAGAACAGTGGATCCCTTACTAGTTTACAGTGAATACCTCCATCTGACTGGATAATTAAAGCCTTTCGATTGAGCACCATTTTCTTGTGCGATTTCTCACAAGTGGTCAGATAATGATTCTTTAAAAAGTTGATAAGTCCAACCTTTGCCTGGATAATGCCAAATCGTTCTCCAATGCAATTATGTGGTCCTATTCCGAAAAGCATATACGTGCCTGATATCACATTGGCCTTATTTTCTGTCCGGAATCTTTCTGGATCAAACTCACTTGGATTTAGGAAATATTGCAACGAAACAAAAGCATTTATTTGGGGAATATAGTATAATCACCTTGGCAACCCTTTGAATGGAATAAACGGGTAAATAAAATGGCATTTTGTCGAAGACTGTAAGGCTGAAAAGGATCTAGGTCTGAAAGATTTCCCTTTAAACGGAAAGATTTAACGTTATCTTTTCGACGCTGTTTGTTAGGAACCTTAAAGAATAAATACCCATCGCTTATTTAATATGACGTGACCGTAAAAAAATCCACCTCTTCCGCAAGCTGTTAAAAAGCAAAAATCCGAATATGATAAACATTCGGGGTTTAGATGAAAGATAAAAGATTTAAAGTTAAATGCAATTTACTGCCACAGTCCATGAGACCGCACTTCGCATAGCTCCAAAGCTTGTTGTTGCCGCCTTGTACATCAGAAACACTACAACGACAATTACTTATGCGAGAAACAGATTGGCACAGCAACAGCAACAGCAACTTTGACAGCCACAGTGCACTTTTTAGAGCCCCTGCTTTTTAATGGCTGAAGTTACATTACCTATTACCACAGCAACATCGACATCGACGTTAGAGCTAAGTCCTAAATTCAATGTTGCTGTGCAAATGCTACCAACACCACGGTGACTTTTTCAGTTCTCTCAACTTTCGAATGCTGACATTGGCTGACATACTGAAGGTGCAGCATCATTACCAGATATATACAAAAAAAGTTTCAGCAGTCTACAAATTATTCTTATGTAAATTATTTAGAAAATATTTTAATTTTTTTTTTGATTTAGATTGCCTTTCATTTTCGATTGGCAAAGAAATCAATTATTCTTCTTTGGGATCTGCAGGCGTCAAATTATTTAATGTCGGTGGGACGTGATTTTGAATTCTAGTTTTACTATGTGGAAACGAGTTATCTAATTCAATCGTCGCGAGTTGTGTTCAAATTAATGTTTGACAAGCTATTAAAACAAAAGTACATACAAATTTTGATTTGATGTTTGATTGGGCAGCAAACATCTGAATCTGAAAAACACAGTCGAAAATTACATCAGATATGTTTTTCGAATTTTATACTTTAGCTACCACCAAGTATCTATACTGGTACATACCTACTGGTACTAAGTACGTGATTTGCTCTAACATTTTACAGGTTGTAATGTACCTAATATCATTTTTGTCGATTTTACCATTTATTTTGGAAGATATAAAAGGTAATCTGGTAATGCTGTGTTGCAATCAACTCACAACACATTTTTTTTCCTCCATGACAAAGTTGCTGTCGATGTTTCCAATGTATTTCATGCGACTTCTGGGCTGCATTCCAGGTTTGACTATTTTAACTAAATTAACAGCGATTGTTTATTAAGTTACTTTTTGGAATTTGGGACAGCTATTGTTACTAATGACATGTTGTAGTATGAACGAAATGAACCACACTTTTGCCTCTGGTTAATTTAGTTAACTTCCCCTCCTTCGAACTGTCACAGCTTGTCAACGCTGCAGTTAAAATAGTCAAACCTGGAATGCAGCCCTGCTGTTGAAGTTGCTGCTGCTGTCAAAGTTGCTGTTGCTGGTGCTGTGGTAATCTGTTTCTCGCATTACTCTTGTTTTTGTTAAATAAGCTTAAGTCGGAGGGAAGCCTAAGTATTCCTTCACTCGGAACAAAATTATTCCTTTTGATGCCGAGACCTTAATTTTTCACTTATCACAGACACAAGGCGAGCGGTCACAGATCGTCGCAACACTCGGATTGCGATACTTTTCACGAAAAGTATTATAGGATGGTCTCTATACGGACTTTAAGACGCAGCTGGAGCAGTGCGATCAATTGCGTTTTGCGTTTGGTTTGGAATCTTAAAGATTAAACCTTAAAGCTTCCAAAAGCTTGACAGAAGGATATTTTGATCAACGAAGAATGGAGTGAACACTTTTAAAAGTGTCATAGCACACACAAAAATGTGTGTCATAGCGCCCCAGGGCGTTTGAATAAGTCTGAAATGAATAAAGGGTGTCCATAAAGGGTAGCACATCGGATAAATGGCTACCACGGCTTTGCTGGCAAGTACGTACTCTTTTATTGAAATTTTCTATGACTGGTTCGCATAAATATGGCTGAATTTAATGAATACACCTTGCAATTTCCTCTTTCAGGACGTTGGTGGTCGTGGGCTTGTTTCCGTAGAACTTTGACGTCAAAAAATCGCAAAGAAAAAAGTCCAATGGCGTTAAATCGTTAAATCGCAAGATCTGGATGGCCAATTCTGATCGCAAAAACGGCCTATTCCACGATTAGAATTTGCAGTAATTAATTTGTTTTTCTGGCTGTTAGGCATGTGCATGTGTCATCGTATTGTTGAAATCACATGTTTGTCACATCCATATATTGTAATTTAGGCACTAAAAACTGGGTTACCATGTTACGATAACGAACACCATTAATTGTTACTGCCTGACCAGCCGCATTTTCAAAGAAGAATGGTCCGATTATGCCTCCAGCCCAAAATCCGCACCAAAAAGTCATGCGTTGTGGAAGCATTTATTTCCCAACAATTAATCGTGCCTTTTATGAACCTCAAAAGCAACAATGAGATCCTTATCATTCAAGATGGTTCTGTTCCAAAATTGCGGACTGTCGCTGACAAACCTTCATTATTTTTAAAAGATTGCTCAACAATTGCTAACCTCGAACCTATACTTGTTCGACCGAAAGTATATTTTCCGAGTCGCCAACCTAGATCTCTTTGAATCCTTCGATTAAGGAGCTGATCCTGGTTGTGTGGGAATTACCGTGGCTGTATGCAACTAAGGATTACGAATAATCGGTAACCTTGAAGTTGACCAGTACTACGACCACGAGTGGGGAGCGAAAGCGAAGTTAATTAAAACACGGTGTTTCCCCTTAGGGTTCCAAAATACAAAAGTTTTTAAGCTTTATTCGCTGTGCGAATTTATACAAAATGCGTAAACGGTTTCTTAGTTATTTAGTGAGAGAGACTACGTTATTTGAAAAGTTAAAATGTTATGGCGAATTTGAATACAAATTAATATGGTGACTGGTCTAAATTGACCGCGAGATTTAAATGTAATTATATGGAACTAGATAGCAACTCGTGGGCGCAGTAGCGCAGTGGTTAGTGTGCTGGACTACTGTGCAGCATCCCAGGTTCGATTCTGGAAAAACACAAATTACATCTTAAAGTTTTTTCTACTGCGCCACCTCTCGCGAACGTCTGACAAACACACGAGAGTACGACTGTCCTGAAAAAGCTTCTCAATTCAGCCGTTCGGACTCGGCATAAAATTGTAGGTCCCTTCCATTCGTCCCAAAAATAGAAACTCACACAAACGAATGGTTGCGAGAAGCTAGGCCTTGGGTGTCTACCGCCTGTTGCGCCGCATATTTATTTTTTTAGATAACAATTCAATACAATAATTCAATTTATTTATTTGTATTAGGTAATAAAATGCGACACAAAATAATACATGATGGAACAAAACAAATTTTTGATGCTCATTAAAATAGATAATAAAAATGTGAACTGGGGCCATAGGTATGTCACTTTGCCTCAATTTTAAGATATTCGGCCCTAGCGAGGTATCCGTCGGAACGGAATTTTCTCCGCAACGCATACTCCGTCGGAGACTCAAATTACATTCGAGGTATCGGTCTTCGGAAAGAATAATTAAAATGCGACGACGCATTGATTTGACATGATGTCGTTTCGTGGTACATCGGGGATTTCCTATTTAATGCTTCTTTTTGCTCTGGACACACAAATTGAAGCAACAAATACAACCAATTACTTTGCTAAAAGTTTTTTTTCTTTATTGCTTTCATTTACCAACACTTCACTGCAAATCGTAAACAAATTCCGCAACAAATTCCTGTCGGAGCACATCGGAAGAAAATTTGTATGAAACTGTCAAAAATATCAGGGCCCAGATCACGTAAAATGAAAACGATCGAACGACATCGTTTCGACAATAGCAGTCTCTGTTTATTGCCACAGATATGATAGAGACAGCATGCGTGAAAACGATATCGTTCAATCGTTTTTATTTTACGTGATCTGCCCCCAGTAAAAACGCACTTGATCGCACTGAAACGCAAAACGCCAGTGTGCGTTGCATATTTGTCGGAAAGAAGTTCCGAAAAGCTGTTCCGAAGTATACCTCGAAGCAAAAATCCTCCGATTCGTATGAAATCGGAGAATTTTCCGTTCCGCCGACGGATACCTCGCTAGGGCCGATTATGTGGTAGACGTCTAACGGTGAATGGAACGCGGCCAATGTTTTGTGAATGAACTGTCATCGGCGTTTCAATATTTCCATCAATGAATGTGCTTTGTCATCAATTTGTAAAAATTGTCAATTGATTTCAAGGAAAAGGCAACCCAAACCAAATAAATTCGCTTCCACTTTCCACATTTAATATTACAATACCGAAATATGGAGTAAGTATATTATTCAGTTTCAAGCCCACATATCCAATTGCGATTGTATGTAAAGACGACACTTATATTAATATACGCACACTGATTGATGAGAATTTTTCGTTGTAACATTTAGTCAGAAATTGTAGGTAAAAGGATATTTCTCGTCGTAAAACTTATCGTCTCGATTTGAAGCAAATCCTGACCGTTTTCAGCTATTTTTAACAATATCACTTACATACTTCTTATTTAACTATTATTGTTCGAAAACCGATTTTAATTATTGCAGTTGCGTCTGATATGTTTTGTTGACTAAATGCAACTCAAAAGTGCGTGCGACTTTTATAGGCTTCAGCGAAAGATTATACAACAGAAACTTAATTACAATAATGTTTTTCTTATATAACTTTATATTGTTCTACAGCAGCGTTGAAATAATCTGTACCCACTGGAATCGCACCTAATAATTTTTTTTTTTATAATTACAATATAAACATAGGTTGATTTGTTCTGTTCGTATATACTAATATGATTGAGATTTAACTGCATACGTAACTAAGAAAATGAGAGAAATTTGTACCGAGGAAGACGATTTAGTAAATCGTATATGTATTGTATGATTAAGTGGGCGAAGCATTCGAGTTCATAATGAAATTGTTGATTGATTGCCCTGCCAGTGAGAAGTTCAGTTATTAGAGGTGATAGACACATCTATTAGAAAAAGTATATCTAACTGCTTTAGATGCATAGGCGCTTCTGCACTATTGACTAATACGCATTTGGCATGCAAAATACGATGTAACACTTTAAGATGCATAACGTATATTGTGCTAGGAGACTCACCTGTTTTTGTAGATCACAATATAGTTATAGCTCACATTGTTTTGCAACGGACGCGCCAATAGTGTTTCCATTAAAAAACTAATAATAATAAAAAACCAGTCTGAGACAAAAGAATGGTAGGTTTTATATAAGACCCAATTTAGAGTGTGAGTAGTTAGTCACCCAATAGCAGGGTTACTAAACCAGTTCGCTACTAAACCAACGCTATACAAAGTCCTATACAGAAAACAAAAATATTTGCTTACCTTATTCTGCAGGAGCAAATAAGGAGGGAGTTTTTGTTTTTGTAAGATTAGGTCAAAGGTCTGCACCCGTTGCGCTTAAATCAATAAATATCCATTGTGATGCCCTGTTATGGTGTAGGTAGGTATATGACGGCTTATAGTGAATCCCATAGAGTGGAAACTGTGAAAACATATGCCACGTGATGGATAGTTAATTCGTACACGTCTTATACTACAGACTTGTCAAAAGAATAAGCTTCCAAGCACTTTGTGAAGCAAACAGAAATACAATCATCAGGATCACATTCTGAAACGATTTACCCATGTCCGTATGTCTGTTGAAAACACGCTAGCGTCCAAATGAAAAGAACCCCTATATTTTACAGTTCGTCTGATGGTAGACTAATGCGAGAAACAGATTGGCACAGCAACAGCAACAGCAACTTTGACAACCACAGCGCACTTTTTAGAGCCCATGCTTTTTAATGGCTGAAGTTACATTACCACAGCAACATCGACATCGACATCGACGTTAGAGCTAAGTCCTAAATTCAATGTTGCTGTGCAAATGCTACCAACACCACGGTGACTTTTTCAGTTCTCTCAACTTTCGAATGCTGACATACTGAAGGTGCAGCATCATTACCAGATATATCCAAAAAAAAGTTTCAGCAGTCTACAAATTATTCTTATGGAAATTATTTAAAAAATACTATTTTAATTTTCTTTTGATTTAAATTGCCTTTTATTTGCGATTGGCAAAAGAAATCAATTCTTTTTTGTGATCTGCAGGCGTCAAATTATTTACTGTCGGTGGGACGTGATTTTGAATTCTAGTTTTACTATTGCAGTGTGGAAACGAGTTATCTAATTCAATCGTCGCGAATTGTGTTAAAATTAATGTTTGACAAGCTATTAAAACAAAAGTACATACAAATTTTGATTTGATGTTTGATTGGGCAGCAAACATCTGAAAAACACAGTCGAAAATTACATCAGATATGTTTTTCGAATTTTATACTTTAGCTACCATCAATTATCTATTCTGGTACATACCTGCTGGTACTAAGTACGTGATTTGCTCTAACATTTTACAGGTCGTCATGTACCTAATATCATTTTTCGCTTTTACCATTTATTTTGGAAGATATAAAAGGTAATCTGGTAATGCTGCGTTGCAATCAACTCACAACAAATTTTGTTTTCCTCCCTTGACAAAGTTGCTGTCGATGTTTGCAATGTGTTTCATACGACTTCTGCTGTTGAAGTTGCTGCTGCTGTCAAAGTTGCTGTTGCTGGTGCTGTGGTAATCTGTTTCTCGAATAAGGAAGGGTGAACTGATGCGCATTCGATGTGTGACAGGTTTTGCGACAGAATTGTTGAAAGTGGGTGAATGCAGTTGGCTATTTCATTAGAGCATTGGTGGAGAAAATATAGATAAAATAAGGAATGGCAAAAAACATTTCTGCGATGTTCGAGCGGGTCAATAGACTCCGCTATATATTTCTATCACCTATAAGTTGTATCTCGCCCTTCTGAATTCTATCTAGTAGGTGCAATTAAGTTTTTGGTGCGCCTGACCAGATATGAGCGTTGTACTCAAGCTTAGGCCGAATAAAGGCCTTATATATTGAAGCTAAGTCGGAGGGTGTAAAGAACTTCTTCGATTTAAGAAACCTAGACATTTCGCAGCGTTTTTGGCGACTTCGTATATGTGGTCATTATTCCAACGGAGTTCGTCGTTGACACATATATCGGTTTCGTCGATGCAAGTCCCATTCATGGACAATGTGTGAGAGTTCAGGTTCCACAGCCGAAGAGCAGGGACGTGAGTCATGGAACGAATATGAAAAACTAAGGGTGCTATCATCAGCGAAAGAGTGTATTGGATTAGAAGTAACAGACAAGAGATCGTTGATGAATATGAGAAATAGTGTCGGAGACAAAACAGAGCCTTTGGGAACACCAGCATTTATATATGGTGAACTGCAGACTTGAAACCGTTCACGTCCAACATAACTTGAATTGAACGGCCAGAAAGGTAGTTTCTAATCCATTAAAAAAGAGACGCATCGATTCCATAGGCACGCATTTTCGACAAAAGAGCTTGGTGCCAAACTCTGTCAAGTGCTTTCGAAATATCAAGCGCAACAATCTTCGTTTTACTAGAGTGGTGAAGAAATTGGTTTCACTTTTCGGTGAGATAAGTCACCAAATCACCAGCGGACGTGCTGCCCCGAAAACCGTATTGTCGGTCATTAAGAAGTTTTCGTGATTTATTATATAGATATTTCATAAGCTGACGATTTATCAGCGAATAAAATAACCGTGTTCTTAGAAAAAATGCCAAGAATGCAGAATACAGATCTGCTATGCTATGACACTATCTGAAAATGGCTACTTGATTTTTTCAGGGAAAGTGTTTTTCAAGACCAATAAAAAATAAATAAATAAATATGCGGCGCAACAGGCGGTAGACACCCTAGGCCTAGCTTCTTGCAACCATTCGTTTGTGTGAGTTTCTGTTTTTGGGACGAATGGAAGGGACCTACAATTTTATGACGAGTCCGAACGGCTGAATTGAGAAGCTTTTTCAGGACAGTCGTACTCTCGGATGTTTGTCAGACGTTCGCGAGAGGTGGCGCAGTTGAAAAAACTTTCGAACCTGGGATGGGATCCCTCGCACAGTAGTCCAGCACACTAACCACTGCGCTACTGCGCCCACAAGTCTTTTCTTATTAAGGGGATAATTTTTGTTTATGTAAGTATTTTCTTCATTGTAGTTTACTGGGCAATTGGTTCCTTTTAGAGATCGCGATGGGCACTGATGATGACTAGTGCCATATGAGACCTCTCTCTCTTAACCCTTTTTAACCTAAACTAACCTTAGCCTAGACACTTAAACAACATAGGACAAGCGCTGGAAGACCTCTATACTCTAGTTTTGCCGAGAATGTCGCTGGTCGCTGCCGTGATTGAAGATGTCGTACAAATGCTCCGCATCGACCAGACGACGACGTACCACACAATTCATTCTTCCGCATGTTTTTTCGAGTGTACGGCCTACTGTCCACGTATCTGCATTTCATACGCACTCTTTCGTCATTTGCATATTATCAGTGTACGCTTGCTTGCAGCTTTCTTACAGATGGCATATAAACAAACGAAATTCTGTCCACGGACCGGCAAAAGATACGCTTGTCGTTTTTAGATTTGTAGGCCCATCTGTTACCCACGATATATATTTTTATATGTGAGTTGCGAAAATTTAACTTGGATACTAAAAATTATCTAGATATAGCATTAGCATCTACTAACTTAAAGTTCAAAGCACAAAAAGTTGGTGTGTGGTATATTGTAAAAAACCAACTTTCATTTAAATCAAAATGTTTACTATCAACCGTTTCAGATATGTCTCGTGACTTGAAAATCTTGATTATTAATTTTCAAAACAATAACAAGACCTAAATTAATATTTATGTATACATTAATATAAAATAAACTTGTAAGGTTGTAGGTACGTATGTCAAGAAATGTGTTCTAATAAACGTACCTACGTCAGGCGATGAGATATGTTTTTTTGTGAACATTTAGTACATACCTATTACGTTGTTGTGAGCGATAACATCACTAGCACTCACTCCTAGTGTGCGATGTTTCAAAATTTGCCAGTCATTGCGGTCTTAATAAAATATGTATAATTAATGTGCGAGTGGCGGTAGCAAGCCGAATTATACGCCAACAAATTATTGTGATAAGGAAACAGTTTGGCGCTAGACTGTACAGTACATATCTCTTTTAAATTAAATGATTAGATATCAAATGGCCTCACCATTTAAGAAGAAGACAGGGAAAATGTGAACTTTAGCAAAAATGTATTCCACCCTTTTGTTACCTCTATATTATAATTTTGATCAGGGCTAAAATGTGTTTCTCCACTGGATATACTATATATGTACCTACTTACATATAGTAATGCATAGCTATTTTGGACTTTTGGGCGCAATGGGTCAGTGGCTAGAGGCACGTTCCACAAATTTAACTAGATATACGATTTTTTACACTGCTCTACCTCCCCCGAAAATTTCACAAATAATAATGCGATAGCATAACAGCCATGAGAAAGATTCTGAAAAAAATGCATGGTAATGGTAGGTACTTTGAATACCAAGACCAAATTAATACAATATTAAATCGACCCTGAGAGCCATTGCTCAGTAGTCCAGCACACGTACAACTGAGTCCAGATCCAGAACAGAAACAACCCCCCTTCTTAAATTTTAAATTGCGGTTGCGTTGCGGTGCGGCTACTATGCGCGAATTACGAACTCGACAATGCAAAAATTAAAACAAACCAAAATGTCCAAATTTACTTTTTATTCAATTTAATTTAATGACATATTTCCTTTCATGGTCAAGCTAATACTGACTAAAGCTACTCTTTTTACAAGCTGACTGAGCTTATCTTTCATACCGATGCATATAATTCCCGCAATACAAAACTCTACACTTAACAGGGAACAAAGATAACATTCAATATAGGTACATAACTCTTGGAGAGACCAGTCAAACACCCGATAACTCTGACACACAAAAACAAGGTACATTAAAGATGCTGTACCCAAGCCAAGCGATGAGTGAACATCAGGTAGTAGCAGAGTTGTTGCCAACAGATATATGTACAGTGACAGGCAACCGAAAGTAAAGTGCACATAGATCTTTGCCGCTGTGCCCACGCTTGCATCATTGTACAAACATGTTTTGGGCTTTTGCGTCTGTACATATGTAACTCCTCCCGTCTTAGTATGGAGTATTCTTGAAAAGGGTACTCCGCGGTATGGTGACGGTGAGGTAGCGTAATACATATTTGCGATAAGGTTTGTTGTGCCATATTAATATTTGGGTTGTTTTTGCTAGTTTCGTATCTCCTTCTATTCTGTTTTTTTTTTTTTTTTTTTATAATTGAATGTTTTCTTGGTCCTATATACGGAAACTGAATAGTCCAAATTACTAATAGGTATGAAAGATATGTGCATTAGGTAAATGTTTTTTTTTTATATATATTATAGTAATTTTAACAAACCAATTTTTTGATGGTATTTTTAGCAGATGTACGTAAGTATGTAATAAGTAGTTATAGGTGTAGAAGATATCAATTTCAAGGTAGATGACAGAAATACAAGAAAAAAAATTATTATTATTATTATTATTTTTTTACCAAATAAACAATATAAGTCTGTAATAAGTAGTAATACGTGTAAAAGATAATAATTTCAAGATAGTTGATTTTAAGAGAAAGAAATATAAGAAATACATTTTTTTTTTTTATAATTAATCAAAATAGGAATTCACTTAAAAGTATAGGAATCTAGCTTATTAATTACGTGTTCTGCGTGTATTGTTCACATATTGTTATTATTATATTTTTCATATTCTAGGATATTCTTGAAATACATAATTTTATCGAGTTCAAATTTGAAAAAATATATAGTTAAATAAGCAGCCCTGGTTTAGCATTTAGCATAGGGGTTGTGGATTGGTGTTGATGATGGCAGATTTCACAATTTGTTGTTTCACCGAGGTTTACCCATTTGACATATACACATACATATACATTGCCGGTACAGGAGGGGTGGGATTGAGGTGGTTTAGAGAAACTTTCAACGCTATTGTTTTTGTTTGTAATGATTTTAACAGATAATGATCTACCTTTTGAATGTGTATAGTTTCGTGAGACAGCAGGGGAATCGAGCAGAACTAGTATTTAATTGTGGGTATGTCTCGACTTTGATATAAAGATTTCCTACGTACGTTTCTGTTTATTTTTTATTCGCTTCTTATGTACCTTGCGTTTTTCTGTATCTACAGTTATTTTATTATTGTGTAATATAGTGTGTTTTAAATATCTATTTGCCAATTTATTTCTTCTATCATCTTGCTCATAAATTACTTCAAAGGGTGTAAAATTAGGTGGTTCTTTGCGGTTTTCGTTAAGCTTCGTAATAATGTTTCGTTTATTGTTTGAACATCTTTCATGTATTAGTTTAGATAGGTTTTCGTATTCTTTTATGTGCTGTTTTAAATAGTCTTCTTTAGTTGTTGAATTTGTATTAACGGGAAATGGTTTAGATGTATTAATGTGACCACTTAGCAATTCAAAGGGAGTGAGCTTTGTTGCTGAGTGGATGGAGTTGTTATAGGTAAGGACGGCTTCATCTACTACCTCACTAATGGGCTTGTTTTTATTTTGATATTTAATAATGCGAATAAGCTCGGTTATGGTAGAATGGAATCGTTCTATAGGGGAGTTGCCAGTTGAACTCTTTGCGCAAGTGGTATGAAGATGGATGTTATATATACTGAGAAAATCTTTAAATGTCGTTGATAGGAATTCGCTACCATTGTCTGTTATTATTTTCTTAGGGATCCCATGGTGGGCAAAAAAGTGCTTTAAAGATTTTAAAAGATTTATACTATTTCTAGCATTTAATAAATATATAGATGCGAACTTGCTGAACTTATCGATTATTGTCAAAAAGTTTTCTTTATGGACTGAGTATATATCTAAATGAACTATTTCTAGGGGTTTCGAAGGTGTTTCTGTAAGTTCGTACTTCAATTTTAATCTATTTCTGCCATATTTGGTTATACTACATACTTCGCAATTATTAATTAGTTTCGTTATTAAATTCTTCATATTAGGGAAGTAAGAATATCTTTTCAAATGCTCGAAGCTTTCCGTTATTCCCCTATGATTCGATTTTGCATGATAATCCCTAATTAGGTTTTCCTGTTCATCTCGTTCAATAATATCCGTCAACAACGTGTTTGATCTAACCAGTTTTATACATTTGTTGTTAAAATATTTACTTGCAATTACGCTGGCTCTATATTTGTTTACCACTTTGATGAATGGTTTTTCTTTCACATTTTTTGTCGGCGCAGTAGCGCAGTGGTTAGTGTGTTGGACTACTGTGCGAGGGATCCCAGGTTCGATCCCCGGAAAAACCCAAATTACATCTTAAAGTTTTTTTCTACTGCGCCACCTCTCGCGAACGTCTGACAAACATCCGAGAGTATGCCTGTCATGAAAAAGCTTCTCAATTGAGCCGTTCGGACTCGGCATAAAATTGTAGGTCCCTTCCATTCGTCCCAAAAATAGAAACTCACACAAAACGAATGGTTGCGAGAAGCTAGGCCTTGGGTGTCACCCGCCTGTTGCGCCACCTATTTATTTTTTTTTTTATTTGTTAAAATATTTTGAGAAGACTAACTGAACAGTCTTGAAAGTTTCGTCATCCGCGGAGATAGCAGTAACTCTTTTTGAATTTAAATAATCTTTGAATATTGAGATTATAACATCTTCGGATGCGATATCTTTATGTTCGATGGTATACCGTTTTTTCCTTCTAAACAAAACCTGAAGCTTTACACAAAGCTTGTTCCTACTTGGATTTTTTCTTAGAACAATTTGATTGGCAAATTCGTTAACGGAGCGCTCTGTTATCGGTATGCCATCTTCCATATTTTCCTCAGCTGAGTGAATAGTGGACATATCCTCGCATTGATCCACATTGTTAGCCATAGATGCAGAATCTAAACTTCTGGCTTCTTGTTCATTGGGTGGTGTTACGCTCATATTGATCTCTATACGGGATAAGGCATCGGCGTTCATGTTCTGCTTTCCTTTTTTGTAAATCACGCTATAGTCGAATTCTTCTAACTTTAGTCTCCAGCGTACGAGCATAGAGTTTGGCTCTTTCAAGGAAAATAACCACGTCAACGGCTTGTGGTCAGTTACTATTTGAAACTGTCTACCGAAAAGGTAGGGGCGAAAATACTTAGTTGCCCATACTATTGCCAAAAGCTCCTTCTCTATAACGCTATAATTTTGCTCTGACTTCGATAAGGTTCTACTTGCGAAGCAAACAGGTTTATCGGATCCTATTGAGCCTTGCGACAGGACAGCTCCTATAGCAACGTTACTTGCATCACAAGTAAGGTTGAAGGATCTTGTAAAATCAGGGTACTGGAGTAACGGAGCATTGCAAAGAAGAGCTTTACAGGTTTCAAAGCAACCAACGTACTTCGAATCAATCTTAATAGTATTCCCTTTTCGAAGGCATTCTGTCATCGGTTTCGTAAGGTTAGCGAAATCCTTAATAAACTTCCGATAATAACCGAGAAGTCCTAAAAAGCTCTTTATCTGTCTTGAAGTCTTTGGTATTGGGAAGTTGGTAATAGCGCTAATTTTGTCTGGATTAGGTCTTATGCCCATAGGTGTGACGATGTGTCCTAGAAAACACACTTCTTTCCGTAAAAATTCGGCCTTTTCCATTTGTACTTTGAGATTGGCTTCTCTTAGTCTATTGAACACTTTACGTAAGCTTTCCATGTGCTCTTGGAGTGACGTGGAGAACACTATTACGTCATCCAAATAGACCAGACAAATTTTCCCTACCAGATCTCTAAGGATGTTGTCCATTACACGCTGGAAAGTCGATGGTGCATTTCTGAGACCAAAGGGCATACGAACAAATTCGTAATGCCCATTATCTACAGAGAAAGCTGTTTTTGGGATGTCATCTGGACGAATTTCTATTTGGTGAAACCCTGAAGCTAAATCTATTGTGCTAAAGTACATACACTTGCCTAACTTATCCAATATTTCCGTTATGTTTGGGATCGGGTATTTATCGGCGATTGTTTTTTCGTTAAGTTTGCGATAGTCTACGACTAATCGCCACTTCTGTTTACCGCTTGCATCCTTTTTTTTTGGTACGATCCAAATTGGAGAGGACCATGGAGAGAAGCTTGGGCGTATGATACCCTGATTCAACATATCGGAAATTTGCTTTTGGATCTCAGTCTTGTGTATGTATGGGTAGCGGTATGATTTGCAATAAATAGGTAAATCGTCTTTGGTATTTATGTGGTGTTTTATAAGATTTGTAAAAGTTAAATTTTGCCCGTCTTCAAAAAAAATGCTTTTGTATTCTTTGCAAAGACTTTTGATTGCCCTCTCTTCTTCGTAACTTAAATGATCTGTTCTTAATTTAGGATCATACGCTTCCTTAAAAGTATCGTTTTGTCTGATGGTGAAGTTATGAATTTCCGAGTGTGACGTTTTGTTAAAAATGGTCGCTCTAATTGGTTGTTCCGCTACAAAGGTTTGTGGGTAATCTGAGGTGTTAATTACCTCAACAAAACAATACCAGTTAATCGCTCTGTAAACCCCTTCAGGTATTAACAAATTACTCATTATGGTGGTTGGACGGATAAGGATATCACCATTCTCGATATCAACAGGCAAAAGACAAATCGCTTTACTACAACCCTGAACAGTATAAGGTGCTGACATGAAATTAGGTTTGAACAAGAGAGGGATACTAGCCTTTTCGATTTCTATAATCGACTTTTCTAAATCTATTTTAGCATTAAGTTGTCTTAATATATCCATACCAATGAGGCCGTCAAAGTAGTTATGAAACTTGTACACTAGAAATGGCAAAATATTTTTTGTTTTAAGTTCCGGTAGTCCATTTAAAACTACCCTTCTATCGACAAAATGAGCATTAAAGATAGTTTTTATTTCTATTGGTTCTATTGGCTCGGGTTTTAGGCCTTCTGCTATAGTAGGACACAAAAATGATTTGTTGCTTCCTGTATCAATCAGGAATTTGCAGTTACGATTATTAATACTATTAATTGTTATATATGGCAAAAGACTTGAGTTATGAGAATTCACGCTTATGTATCCGATTGCTGATTCGAGGCTCTCGCTGGAAAATTTCTGTCATCAACTTCGTGTTCGGATGGAAGTGGGCCATCTAAATTGGGGTAATAATTCTGTGGATCTTGATGATCATAGTTTTGCGATAGTGCGTGCAAATCTTGTTCATCGTTGTAAGGATTGTGGCAACTACATTCGACATTGAACGTCTGTCCCGGTCTCTGAGAGAATTGGGCTCTACGAGAAAAGTTACCATTGCTTCGACGTGTATTCGAGCTAGAAACGTCCATTGGTTCGGGGGGTGGTAATCCGTTATTCTGATTTTGTCTTAAATTGCTAGCTTGTGAATACGTTTGGCCTGAAAATTGCTGATATGGGGCTGGTGGTCTAACTGTTTGATGGAAGTGTGGTGTTCTATAAGGCTGTTGAAATTGATTGTATGAGTGGTAAGATGTTTGTCCTAAACTAAGTGGTTGGTTTCTTGAGGTGGGAAGTGGAAGATGGGAGGTGTTTTCCTGAAAATTACTCGGGTTTTTAAAATAAAGGGAGTTCTGTTCCTCCAGGCAAAAGTTTAACGCTTCCGTAATTTTCGTCGGTCTCATTGATCTAACTGTTGATCCCAGTGGTTCTCGGAGACCAGATAAGAATGTGTTCAGGCACATTCCGTTGTACAAATCTTGTTTAGCTACTACAACATTAGCATCCTGCTCATGAACCCTAACATAGTTCATTAAAGTCGAGAGAATTTCGATAATTCTAGAATAGAATTTCTCAACGGTATCCCGATTTTGCCGTAATTGATGGAGATCGCGTATGAGACTAGTCTCATTTCGCTTGTCCGAATAATGGATAATAAGGTTTTCTTTAATGTCTACCCAGCGGACAAGCGTCCCATACATGTTCAGAACTTCGTTAGCTGGTCCTACTATTTTGTTTCGGATAGCCCTGAATATAATCCCTTCGTAACTTGACCCTACCACCTGGGGTATTACTTTTAAGACCTCTTCAACATTATTCATAAAGTCATACAGTAGGCAAGGATTTCCGTCGAAGCTTGGTATGTCTTTAACGGCATCGGGAATCCTGAGTGAATTGAAAACATCTGTCGCAAGTGCTGAGTTATTCATGACCGAACCTATTTTACTGTCTTTTTTTGATTCAAACTCGATTCTATCGCTATCACTCGAAAAACACACAAGATGTTGTAAATCACTTATAGATATATTGTGTATATATTTTATCTTAGCCGATTCGTTCTTTTTCCTAGCTTGAAAGTTTCTTCTATTAATTGGGGACATGAGACATGGGAAATGGATTTACCGACAATATAATATATTATGTATCTATCAATATGGAACTCACCCCGTTACTCGTTGATATATGTATATGTCTCTTCGTTGATATATGTTGATATATGTTGATATATGTATATGTCTCTTCCTTCGTCCGCAACGTCCGCACTTGTCGATTCGCACTTATCTAAACCTTTAATTGTTTGTCTGTTTTTTGTTTGTTTTATTTTTTCTTAGCTTAAACTTGCTTTTACTTATGTTTTATAGTTTTTAATTTAGAATTTTAGCACTTATTTAAGATAATCCTTCTGTTGGAGCGAACTTGCTTCAATTCGATCGTATTAAGCTACTTATGCACTTTCACTTAAATACACTATTCGCGAAACAAGCGTTTTTGACTGCGCCAATTACGAACTCGACAATGCAAAAATTAAAACAAACCAAAATGTCCAAATTTACTTTTTATTCAATTTAATTTAATGACATATTTCCTTTCATGGTCAAGCTAATACTGACTAAAGCTACTCTTTTTACAAGCTGACTGAGCTTATCTTTCATACCGATGCATATAATTCCCGCAATACAAAACTCTACACTTAACAGGGAACAAAGATAACATTCAATATAGGTACATAACTCTTGGAGAGACCAGTCAAACACCCGATAACTCTGACACACAAAAACAAGGTACATTAAAGATGCTGTACCCAAGCCAAGCGATGAGTGAACATCAGGTAGTAGCAGAGTTGTTGCCAACAGATATATGTACAGTGACAGGCAACCGAAAGTAAAGTGCACATAGATCTTTGCCGCTGTGCCCACGCTTGCATCATTGTACAAACATGTTTTGGGCTTTTGCGTCTGTACATATGTAACTCGCGCACAATAGTGTTGTCGTTTGACTTGTCTCTTGTAACATTTAATTAGAAATTTACTACGTATGTATCTACTTCTTTTTATTAAAACATGAATATGTACATTGCAGTACATTTTCTAAACTTTATTTAAAATATTTAAAAAGCATGCCTTAAATTAAATCCAAACTAGCAGCGCTCTTATCATCGAAATGCACACTCCCTCACAAAATTGAGCATGCGTTAACTTAAATCGTGGGCGCACACATTTGATTAAACTATCAGCTTGCCTTCTAGATCCAAGAATCACAAATCAACATGAAAGATGAAATTTGTCCTCAAAAATCAATTAGCGCAAATGTGTGTGATAATAAGTCCTAATTTCACCGTGCATCACGAATATTTGCTGTGCAGTTCATAGCTGAACATGAGTAGAGTATGCGCTCCTGCTCCCGTATCCTAGCCCCATACTTACTTACACAAAAAATGTACTTAAGCTAATCGATCTCGTACTATCTTACAGAAGATGCCACCCTCTGATTGTATAATAAATGCCTTTGGATCAAGAACCATTTGTTTGCGAGTTTTCACATGTAGTTACATAGTGGTTCCTCAAAAAGTTAATAAGGCCAATCTTTGTCTGCAGAACGCCAAAACGTGCCCCAATGCAATTGTGCGGTCCGGTTCCGAATGGAATATATGTGTAAGGCTTTATATTTAATTTGTTCTCTGCAGAGAATCTTTCGGGATCGAACTCTTCCGGATTCGGGAAATACTAAAAGAAGGAAAGTTCGAATCAAATCACGCCACTATAAGCTTACCTTAGGAACATACCTGAGGATCTCTTTGGATACCGTAAATGGGAATATAAACAGGCATATTATGAGGCACGCCAAATTCACTGTGTGGTTTTAAGGAGAACTCCGTCTCATTTTTCGACAAAGTACACTGTCGATCCAAGAATGGTAGTGGTGGATATAGCCTGAGCACCTCCTGAATGACCATATTCAAGTATTCCATTTCGTTGAGCATTTCATAGGTCACTTTGCCATTGTTCTTATTCAAAGTTTCCACAATCTCCGCCCGCAATCGACTCTGAAGGTCTGGTCTTTTTGACAGCTCATATAACCCAAAGGACATTGTCGACGAAGAGGTTTCAAAACCAGCGGTGAAGAAAATCGCCGCCTGTGCTACCAGTATATCGTTTTCTATAGGTTTGTCGCCAGTTTCGGATTCCTTCTTAAAGGCCACCAAAACATCTATTAAATCGTTGCGAGTATTGCCATTCTTTGTCCTTTCTGCCATCACATAGTTAATAGTATCACGAAGAAATTTCGACGATTCGGGACTGAAAATTTTGCAGCGCATAATGCTAACCAAGTGTGGCAGGAAAAAGATGACCGACCAATCTATTGCTCTCCACAGAGTAAAATTGAAAATGGATCGACCATTTCTTCGAAAGTCGCCGTTGGGATTCTTGAGGCTATTTGCCTCTATGCCGTAGGCCACTGAAGCTATAACATCTGTTGAATAGAGGGCATTCATTTCTTTTATCTCCATAACGCAGCTTTTAGTCTGTGGATCCATTTCAAGGGCGCAAAGATATTTGTCCAATTGGCTTCCAATCTAGAAGAGAGAAAAAGGGCCGATCATAAGAGAAGGGTACCTATTTTGTGCCAAAGTGCGAGTCTTACCTGTTCGACGAGTGGAAACATTTGCTTCATTTTGCCACTCGTGAAGACCGGTGTTAATTTTGAACGCAATTCCTTCCATTTCGGATTCCTGATAAAGAAGAGGTTGTTTGATCCCAAAGCATCACTATGAGGATCACATGCTGAGAATCGATTCGAGAACTTTTTAAAATCCTTGATTAAAACCAACTTGATTACTTCGGGTTCACGAATAAGCAAAGCTGGTTTGTTGAAAATGTGTATTCCGACTACGGCTTCATTTTTGGAGCTCTTGTGTTCATAGAGGTTTTTAAGATGATCAGCAGCACTGCTGGACATTGTTACAATTTCCTTAAGATTTCCAAAGAGTAATGTGGGCTTGATGTAGGCTACATTTTTTCTGCGCCAATACGAAAAGTTGTGTTTGGTCCAAATATATAGGGCTATCAGAACCGATGTGACGAACAGAAGCACTTCGGTGAGAGCAATCATTTTGACAAGCTGTCAGATTGACCCTAGAAAGGTAATCATACTTTTTAGTTAAAAAGGTAGGTAATCATTAATCGAATCGAAATGTGCACAAAATTCTTGTTAATATTAATAGATAATGTTTATAGCCCATTTATTTTTTTAATAATATAATCTAAAAACTATTTTATTTTAAAAAATGTTTCGGAACCCTTGTTTTTTTACATCAGCTTATATATTTAAAGAAAAAAAAATTAAAATATTGCATAAAACCATAAGAACTTAAAAATGAACAACAATGAAATAATGAAAGAACAACAAGGAAAGAAATGCATTTTGAGCATTTGTTTCTAAGCTCAACTTTATGCTCCCAGCATATTTTTTTTAAAATACTTCTCCCGGGAAAGACGAACCTATAACGCTTCATCAGCGCCCCGAGATGCTTCCAGATTTATGTTAGTTCTGCACTTAAATTGCTGCAGATTGTAGTCTTCTGGAAATATATCCCCAGGAAGCGAGTTCCAAAGTTTGGTTGTCCTGTAACAGAAGGAGTTTTGGAAAATTGATATCCTCGCGGTTGTCAAGTGTACTGTAAATTCATGCGCATTAGCTGCCTATCTTGTGGGGCGCCGAACAGTTGATTTTCGAGGGATAATGTCTTTGAGTTCCTCGGAACATCTACCATGCAAGTACCTATAGAACAAGCAAAGGTCAGCGACTTTTCTTCTGTGCACCAACGGTTATAAAGGGTCCGCCATCTAACGTTTTTTTTCAACTAGTGCTTATTTCGCGAATGGTAACACTTAGCTCATGTCTGATTTGACAGATAATTAGTTTTATCCTTCCGCTGAACGAATATGGTTGTGTAATGTGTATACGCTTGAACAACGCTGGGAAATATAGCGACATTACTTTGAAAATCATGGTAATGTTGCAGAATGTGTGCGAAAATTGCGTAGGTACGGATTTTGGAAGAAGAGAAGCACCGTCAGCTCCGTACTGGCATCCTCATCGATAAACCAAAGCGTGAAAAGCCAAAAACAGCCGATATACCCAAAACGAGTCACTGTTTAGTGCGGATTTTGGTCCAGAGGCATAATTGGGCCATTTTTCTTCGAAAATGAGCAAGGAGTGGCCGTTACAGTCAATGGCGATCGTTATCGGGCCATGTTGAACGAATTTTTGTTCACAAAAATTGAAGAGGAGGATATTGGCAACATTTGGTTTCAACAGGATGGCGGTACGTGCCACACAGCTGAAGCTACACTCGATGTTTTGCGCCCTGTTTTTGAAGATCGCATTATCAGCCGCAGAGCTGATGTCGTTTGGCCACCGCGGAGCTGCGATTTGACACCGTTGGACTATTATTTGTGGGGTGCCGCTAAAGATAAGTGTTACGCCGACATGCCAGAGACAATTGACGCTTTAAAGGACAATATTCGTGAAGCCATTGGTGAAATACAGCTGCACACAATCGATAATGTGCTTAAAAATTGGACCGATCGTGTAGGCTACTGCATGGCCAGCCGAGGCAGTCATTTGAATGAAATTATTTTCCCTTATTAACCGGAAGGATTGTACCTACTTTCAAATAAAAAAAGAAATTTGAGAAAATATTCAGTTATTTTTTTTTATAGCATTTTCAAAAAAAAAAAAGTTATTTGGCGGACCCATTACTATTGCATAGCTGCCAGCTCTGTACCATCAGAAGGTGTTTTTTTCGAAGTCTGGCCAAATTTTAGTTTGGAGAGGAGAAATAGAATCACTAAAAGAAAAGTATTTCAAATTATATAATTATAAATTTTTTCGTTGCAATTTGTAAATTTTGTATATACCTACCTATATTTACATACCTACCTACATAAGAAAACACGGCAACTTTTTTAAAATTTGTTAAAGTTATCCTCAATGAAGAGTTCGCTCTTTTGAAATGTTGCGAAGGAGCTTCCGACCAAAACAGCGAAAAATTATGTCAATTTTTATGTCAAAAATTATGGCAAGTTTTTTGAAGATAAAGATTCTCCAAACGAAGAATCTATGATGAGGATGAACATCATGGTCCACCATCGAATTACGAAAACGTACGCAATGACCCGTATCAAGTATTCAAGTGTGCCTACCATGCAGGAAGAAGAATGCAATGTAATGCAGCAATTTAAATTGATTGCAGAATGCCGATGCCTTAGCAGATGGAAAGGCAAATTAAAATTATAGATGTCCTTGTTGTAGGCATGACGTTGAAGATAGTAGTAGTGTAGTGTATTAGTAAATCCTAAAAAAAAAAAGGCAGTTACATTGTGCAATTTGAAGGGATTTTTCAAAACTGTCAAAATAATAACCATTGTTTGATTTTTTCAGAATTTTTTTCTATTAGTTTGGGATGATATTTTCATTTTGAAATTGTGGCAGTTTTTCATGAAAAAATACGCCAATTTTGGGAACAATTTTCCATTTCTGTCTTGGAATAATTTTAAATTTTATATTACAAATGTTTGGTGTATTTTTCATAATGAAATTGCACCCCAAAATGAAAAATGAAATGAAATTCGTGAGAATTAGGTGGCAAAATTATTAAAAACTTGCCTTGCGCCGCTCGCCGTTAGCAAATAAACACAATTATATTTGGTCGATTTTAAGATTACACTTTGAGTGTTTCATTGGAATCTGTCCAGTAATTTTCGCGCTTTTAGGAGACAAAGAAAATTCCTACAGTCTCAGATATAGATTTATTGTGCATCCTCTGCATCGCCCTCCCTCTCCATGATCTTGCTATTTGTTTGTAATACTGCATTATTTCCTTTCCCTCTTCCTATGGACTCAAAACAACTACCTATACCTACCCCAACCCTACATTAGGCATGTTTTTTTGAAACCTCGCCAGCCAGCCGTTCATTTGGACAATTGCCAGCAAGATGAAGCCAGCCAGTCGAGTTTTAGTATAAAATTATACATTTGGTAGAAATATTTGATAAATTCTGACATTTTCCTCTGGAATGTTGTGTGCATGAGATAAGAACGCCATGATGATTTAAGCAAATTGTACGGAACTTCTAAGCCACTTGTTGCTTTTAGCGTCACCTATTGGTTCATTGTGAATTTAATTTAGCCAACTGCCAGCCAGCAGCTCTCCGACTGCGGAGAAAATCAAGAGTTGTTGCCAGCAGGTTGCTGTTTTAATTAGCTTCTGAAATGTGCCTCAACTGGCAACTACTGGCAACCACTTGCTGAGGAGGTTTCATAAAAACACAACTATTGTTACTATACCACATATTAGAATGAAATTCTGAAATGAAACCTGTTTTGAATTATACCTCTCTTCGCTTATGAAGATTATTAATATACCCCATGTCATACTGCACCACGCACCCCATTCCCATCCGGCATCGAGCATACGATGATATTATACTTTCATATACAACTGTCCATAGCACTAACTTCGAAAACAAATCAACCCTTTTCGCATGCGAGGTATACGTATGCATGCTAGTGTGGTTTCGTTTTTGTTTGTCGTGTCGCACGATCGCAAAAGTATAAACATCCATTTGTAGCAAAGTATATCTGTATGTAGTAAATATTTTCACTTCAAAAAATACATTTTGGTTAAAAACGCTGTTCCTAAGGACATGGCTATAAACGACATAGCCTATAGCAGTCTCACAGTCTTAGGGAACATTTAAAAAAAAAGTTTCATCGAAATCTGTCCAGTAGTTTTCGAGTGTTTAGCTGACAACGAAAATTCCTACATGTATATGTATAGATTGCGAAACCAGTTTGAATAAAAATTTACGAAATTTTCTGATTTAAATAATACCTGAATGTCAGTCTACAGATAACGAAAGCATACCAAGAAACAGAAAATATCGCAACACATTTCTTCGAAAGCAGATTTTTCACTTTGTTTGATTTTTTGTCATTTCAGATATAAATTTTATACTTTAAAGCACATAAAATAAAACAAGCTAACGGCGGAATGCGTTATACACAGAGCTCAAAAATATATTGGAACTCTCGAGCTCAACATACTACTATCACTCTTCAGTTAAGTTTTTCCCATAAAAATGCAATAGAAATTATCAACCAAAGACCTCATCTTTCGAAAATAAGTTAAAAATTCTCAAATTTGTATTGAATTCAAAAGTTGTCTTTATTTGTATAGCATATACAATATACATTATACAGCGATATTATGGATAAATGAAATCTATTTACATACCTATACATGGGATATCATTTTTTGAATGGCTAATTAAAAAATATTTTAAGCGCTTAAAAATTAAGTTTGCTTTTAGTCAAACTGTCAAGGGATTTAGGACTTAATCTATACCTTTTCGCACTTAAAATAAAATCTTAAGCTGCGCTTCTTCTTTTTCTAAATATTATTTTAATTTAAACTCAAAAGTTATCTTCCGATACTTCATATACCTACTTGTTAGTTGAAGTTGAAGTTGGATCTGAAAACTGAAATATCATCGCATAGCACTGCACTTGTTTCTTGAAGAAAAATGCTCTAGAATCTAGATAAAATCATTGCAAGACTTTAACTGAATTACGTTTTTGGGATATTTGTGGAGAGAATAAGATAAGTGAGAACTGTTTTACGTTTAATACATTAGTTGGAATTTTTTCAAATCAGCTTTAGCCGATGATTTTTGACTATTGGTTAAAATCAAATTTAAACGAGGATCGGAAATGATTGCGCTTTAAATTTCTGTTGCTATTTCTCCCATTATCTGAAGTTATAGGTACAAAAATAAATTAATTAACACAAAAAAAAACGACGAGTTAAATTTGTTTCACAAAATCTGTGGCCGATAATTCAATTACGCCAATACGGCCAGTATTTCTATAATTGTTTTCTTTTATGAATTGCCCATTATGAACTGTACCATTCGAATCATTTTTACAGTAATGTTTATTGAATTCTGTTTCAGTTCAATAAACTGTAAATTTACACCAAGAATTGATCTATCCATTCGAGTGGGACTATCAATTTTTAAGGACAAAAGTCTACATTTAGCACTCAATCGAATTTCACTTTTTATATTTTGTAAGCATATTGGTGAAATACCCAATCCAGCATAAATATAGGGTTAACTAATATTTCTCTAAGTCTTTCGCTACCTAACCTATAGGTCTATGTTTGAAAGGTCCGTCATCATTTGTTACTGTTTTAATTATTGAATTAATAAAAATGTCATTATTTACGTAGGTACAAATAACGTATATTTTTGACTTATTTTCTGGCACTTTGTCCATATTTTCGATGCTGTTTTTATTAAGGATATTTTCTAAAATGCCTTTATATTTTCCCTCTAAGTAAAATGACTCTCACTCAAATCCAAACTTCTATCAGTTTCACTTGCACTTAACTTGCCAGTCAAGTCTGGTCACCTTGCCATCAATTGCACGTTATAAGAATGCAAGTTGCCCAGCGTAGGTTCATCCGGTTTGCCTTGCGTGGTATCGGGTGGGATGACCCATACATACAATCTAGAATCTACCTCCTACGAGAATCGCTTAAAGTTGCTTAAGTGCTTCATTTACTTAAGCGACAAGTACCTAGGTATGTAGTTAATTCGTAAAACTTCCTTAAGTGTTTTTCTCTGAGGGTTTCTCTTTTGGTGATAAGAAACTGGTTACTATGTGATCATATTTAAAATTCTCAACAATCAAAAGGTTAAGAGATATTTTATGAGTAATATATGTTAGAGTGTGTGACTACGTTAGGGGTAGTTGCACTGTGCACTGTGCACCGTGTGTGTGTGTGTGTGTGTTGTGCTCCAACGATCTGGTTTGCAATGGTTTTGCATTCCTTTGTGATCAACTGGTTTGGTTGGGGTGCATCTGCTATGGTTTTGTATCCTTTTGTGATCACGTGGATATGGTTTGCAATGGTTTTGCATTCCTTTTGTGATCAACTGGTTTTGTTGGTCTGGAATGGTTTTTTTTATTGTAGAGGGGAAATATTGGAGTCCCTCTCAATAGGCAGATCTGCGAGTGCTTATAAACTTGAGGGAGTCGATAAGTAAGAAGCCAGCCGATATGTTCGCCGCAGAACTGCGATCGGTTATGAAATATTATCAGAAGTGGGATAGCCCGTGTGCTATTTGAAAATACATAATTAATATTGTGAAAAAAAAAGAAAAACGCGAAAGTTAAAAAAAAAAAATTGTGTTGCAGAAATTCTTAAGATTTAGTAATATACGAATAAGGGTGGTTTGTTTCGTGGATCTATTCGGTATACGATATTACGATGTGTGTCTCGAGCGGGTTGCGCTTTGCGCATTACGTTATCGATGTTGTTTTTTTTTTCGATTTTGTTTTTTTGTTTTTATTTATTTTGTCCTTGGTTGGAATGGCATCTGGCTGTCGGCTGTCTCGCCGTCGCAAGCCGTCCAATATTAAAAAAAAAAAAAAAAACTGATTTTGGTTTCATGTAACCTGCTGCAGATTTTTGTTGTGTTTGTGTTATGTGCTTTTATTACAGTTGCATTGTAACACAGGTTATTCTTAAGGGTAAGTGTGGTTAAAAAAAAAAAAAAAGATAAGATGCAAAACAGCAGGAGTTCAGGCTGTGGCCAGTGATGAACTGCCCGGGAGGAGTTGAGGCTGCCCAGGGTGCACAGTGGCTAGAGTTGTTCTGGTTGGGCGTGGAGATGGTTTTTCTTCGGTGGCAATTGGTGGCGGTCTGCCGCCGAGCACTACATTTGCTTTATAGCTAGCGTTCGCGTTAGCTGCGGAGATCTGATGGTTGTGCTGTATGCCTTCTGTATGTTCTGTGTTGAAGTTGGGTTGTTGTCTGGGGTGCTTGATATCCTTCCTGGAGGTCTGTGATGCATCTTCGTGTATTGCGAGGTGGCTTGGGGACCGAGATGAGATTGTGGTTGGAGTGTTCTGGTGGATTACAGGCTAGTGGAGGTTGTTGTAAAAGCATGGTGTTACGTGTTTTTATGTGTGTACATGGTCTCCGTATAGCATTCTGGGATGGCTCGCATGCTTGTGTTGTGGCATGTTTGAGGGTGCTTCCAGTTGGTGTTGTTTGATTGCGGGTTGCAGATGGATTCAGCATTTGAGCACGGATCGACCGATCGCTTTGTACGTGGTGAGGAGCGTTTCTTTGTCTTTTCCACATGAACTCCCGACAGGTGACTTGATGATGTTGATGTCATATTGTCGAAGGTGACACCCAGGACCAGGAGTTTAGGGAGCGCGATGGTGGGTATGCGTCTCCCGGCTATTGAAATCTCTAGAGTTCGAGTCTTACTTCTTTCGCTCAGGATGTGAACAGGGTTGCAGTGGATTTTTATGACGAGAGTTTTAGACTTCGATCGTTGACGAATGCTTCTTCTATTTCTAGGTATGCGTTAATGGATGTGCAAAGGTCTTGTATGTTAGTGCCTGATTCTAGGATTGTGCAATCGTCTGCATATGAGATTAAGTTTATACCTTCCGGAGGTGATGGTAGCTTTGAGATGTAGTAATTGAAGAGAAGAGGGAACAATACTCCGCCTTGGGGCTTTGGGGGTTTGGTTCTCCTGTGTTTTGAGTTAGAATTCCGAAATTCTAGGTATGGCTGACTGCCGCTCAGGTAGTTTGTGGGCAGCGCTTGATGGAATTTGGCAGGGTTGACTCAAGGATGTCCTGGGGAAGAAAAGCATGTTTTACTGTGTCAAAGGGTTTGGACAGGTCTAGGGCCACTGCTAGGTTCCTGTGACAAGGTCTTGGTTGGTTTAACCCATTGCTGATTTGACTGGTGATGGTTTTTAGGGCTGACGTGGTGCTGCGGAGTTTGCGGAATCCATGTTAGAAATTTGTTTGGTCATAGACAAGCTTAAGATTGCCTCTGAGCTATGGACCTGCTCTAGTTTAAGAATTTCTTTGGTTATAGACAAGCTTAAGATTGCCTCTGAGCTATGAACCTGTTAGAAATTTGTTTGGTCATAGACAAGCTTAAGATTGCCTCTGAGCTATGGACCTGTTCTAGTTTAGGAATTTCTTTGGTTATAGACAAGCTTAAGATTGCCTCTGAGCTATGAACCTGTTAGAAATTTGTTTGGTCATAGACAAGCTTAAGATTGCCTCTGAGCTATGGACCTGTTCTAGTTTAGGAATTTCTTTGGTTATAGACAAGCTTAAGATTGCCTCTGAGCTATGAACCTGTTAGAAATTTGTTTGGTCATAGACAAGCTTAAGATTGCCTCTGAGCTATGGACCTGTTCTAGTTTAGGAATTTCTTTGGTTATAGACAAGCTTAAGATTGCCTCTGAGCTATGAACCTGTTAGAAATTTGTTTGGTCATAGACAAGCTTAAGATTGCCTCTGAGCTATGGACCTGTTCTAGTTTAAGAATTTCTTTGGTTATAGACAAGCTTAAGATTGCCTCTGAGCTATGAACCTGTTAGAAATTTGTTTGGTCATAGACAAGCTTAAGATTGCCTCTGAGCTATGGACCTGTTCTAGTTTAGGAATTTCTTTGGTTATAGACAAGCTTAAGATTGCCTCTGAGCTATGAACCTGTTAGAAATTTGTTTGGTCATAGACAAGCTTAAGATTGCCTCTGAGCTATGGACCTGTTCTAGTTTAGGAATTTCTTTGGTTATAGACAAGCTTAAGATTGCCTCTGAGCTATGAACCTGTTAGAAATTTGTTTGGTCATAGACAAGCTTAAGATTGCCTCTGAGCTATGGACCTGTTCTAGTTTAGGAATTTCTTTGGTTATAGACAAGCTTAAGATTGCCTCTGAGCTATGGACCTGTTAGAAATTTGTTTGGTCATAGACAAGCTTAAGATTGCCTCTGAGCTATGGACCTGTTCTAGTTTAGGAATTTCTTTGGTTATAGACAAGCTTAAGATTGCCTCTGAGCTATGAACCTGTTAGAAATTTGTTTGGTCATAGACAAGCTTAAGATTGCCTCTGAGCTATGGACCTGTCTTAAGAGAGAAATTTGTTTATTCTAAGTCAGGCTTGGTGTTGGTTCTGAACTGGTTCCGTCGTAGTTGGGAACTTGGAATTCAGGAGTGTTGCTGTTGCTCAGAAAATGTGCAGTATCAGATGAAAGCAGGATTATCTGCGGACCTGTCTAAAGCTGTAGGATGGTTGCGGAGGAAGTTGTCGCAAGTATTGTTTTTTTATTATTATGGTTTTTTCTTTGTGATTGTATTGGATCGAATTGGTTTTTGTTTTTGATCCCGGTATTGTTCCTTGAATTTCCAAGGAAGGAAAGGGAGAAGGAGTGTTCTGTTTCATCGAGAGCGATGAATTCTGCAGGATGGCCGTGTTAGAGTGTGTGACTACGTTAGGGGTAGTTGCACTGTGCACTGTGCACCGTGTGTGTGTGTGTGTGTGTTGTGCTCCAACGATCTGGTTTGCAATGGTTTTGCATTCCTTTGTGATCAACTGGTTTGGTTGGGGTGCATCTGCTATGGTTTTGTATCCTTTTGTGATCACGTGGATATGGTTTGCAATGGTTTTGCATTCCTTTTGTGATCAACTGGTTTTGTTGGTCTGGAATGGTTTTTTTTATTGTAGAGGGGAAATATTGGAGTCCCTCTCAATAGGCAGATCTGCGAGTGCTTATAAACTTGAGGGAGTCGATAAGTAAGAAGCCAGCCGATATGTTATGAAATATTATATATTATGTCCACTGAAATCATTACACATTTGATATTAAAGAAAATTATTTGTTAATTTTGTCCCGCCGAAAAAAGACAGTAGGTTAAGGTAGTTATGTGTTTTTAAATGCACATGTAAATACATGATCTAGAGATGATCCACAGACCACATTTTAAAAACACGTTCCTTTATTTGAAATTTCACGATCATCCAGTGATTCGTACCGAAAATTTATATTCATATGTATCTCGATAAATGCAGTCGCACCTTCAATGTATATTAACACTTAATCAAGTTTCTATACCTACTTCCTTGATTTAATTTTAAATTACCGTGATCGTGTAGAATGCCCTCCATTAAATTTTAACTGATTCTCACTTCAAACTGGACAGAAATCAAACATCAACTAAATTGTAAACTATGCACTCCAACAGCGTCACTCTATTTAATACAGAATTCAGCAAAGATCATCATCTTAAATCGAAAAAATATAAAAAAATTGATATTCCTTCCCGACGCGCCCAGTTTGGGCCAAGACCGCTCACAATGGAGAAATAAATTACTTGCTGTAATCCTAATATTTTTTCAAACCCACTCACTTGATTTAACTTTTTGTTTTATATTCCGGCCGGCGGTATAGAATTTATATCCTCTTTGAACAGCTAGCAAAGCAAATAAACGTCCACTATGCAATTTTGGTAATCTGTCACCTACTTTTATAGCATTGTTCAACTCAGGTCTACCGGTTATCGCTTCTTCTATGTCATTATCTGTTAAACTAAAAACAGCAAGTAAAATATCATTCATTTTTAAATTTGCGTACTTCTTGCCTAAATAAGTTGCACGTTTGACAACCATCGCTCAGACTTTTATTTAGTTAAAATTATATAACTAATTTTTTTAGTCAACAGTGCGTATAAATTCGTATGTGGAGTGTATAGATGTAACATGCAACACTGCAAATATGGCGGTTAACAAGAAATCTTCTACATATCTGTTTATTAAAATATAAGCACATTGGAATACACATTTTCCAATTTTTATTTAAAATATTTAAAAAGCATACCTTAAATTTATCTAAATCTCACAGCGCTCTAATTAGGGCATCAAATTGCAAACTCTTTTATAAAATTGAATTCGACAAGAGTGCGCACACATTTGCTTACACTATCAGCTTTGTCTCCGATGTCCAAAAATCACCAATCAACATGAAAGATGAAATTTGTTTTGTGTGCGCTCTCGTACCCTAGCTACCCCATACTTGCATAAATAATGTACTTATACTTAAGCTAATGGATCCCGTACGATGTTACAGAAGATGCCACCCTTTGATTGTATAATCATTGCCTTTGGATCGAGAACCATGTTCTTGTGCGATTTCTCACACGAAGTTACATAGTGGTTCCTCAAAAAGTTAATAAGGCCAATCTTTGTCTGCAGCATGCCAAAACGTTCTCCAATGCAATTGTGCGGTCCGGTTCCGAATGGCATATATGTGAAAGGCTTTATATTTAATTTGTTCTCTGCAGAGAATCTTTCGGGATCGAACTCTTCCGGATTCGGGAAATACTAAAAGAAAGAAAGTTCGAATCAAATCACGCCACTATAAGCTTACCTTAGGAACATACCTGAGGATCTCTTTGAATACCGTAAATGGGAATATAAACAGGCATATTATGAGGCACGCCAAATTCACTGTGTGGTTTTAAGGAGAACTCCGTCTCATTTTTCGACAAAGTACACTGTCGATCCAAGAATGGTAGTGGTGGATATAGCCTGAGCACCTCCTGAATGACCATATTCAAGTATTCCATTTCGTTGAGCATTTCATAGGTCACTTTGCCATTGTTATTGTTCAAAGCTTCCGCAATCTCCGCCCGCAAGCGACTCTGAAGGTCTGGTCTTTTTGACAGCTCATATAACCCAAAGGACAATGTCGACGAAGAGGTTTCATAACCAGCGGTGAAGAAAATTGCCGCCTGCGCTACCAGCATATCGTTCTCTATAGGTTTGCCGCCAGTTTCGGATTCCTTCTTAAAGGCCACCAAAACATCTATTAAATCGTTGCGAGTATTGCCATTCTTTGTCCTTTCTGCCATCACATAGTTAATAGTATCACGAAGAAATTTCGACGATTCGGGACTGTAAATTTTGCAGCGCATAATGCTAACCAACTGTGGCAGGAAAGCGATGACCGACCACTCTATTGCTCTCCACAGAGTAAAATTGAAAATCGATCGACCATTTCTTCGAAAATCACCATTGGGATTCTTGAGGCTATTTGCCTCTATGCCGTAGGCCACTGAAGCTATTACATCTGTTGAATAGAGGGCATTTATTTCTTTGATCTCCATAACGCAGCTTTTAGTCTGTGGATCCATTTCAAGTGCGCAAAGATATTTGTCCAATTGGCTTCCAATCTACAAACGAAAAAAAGAGCCAATCATTAGAGAAGCGCCAAAGTGCCAAAGTGATCGGAGTGTTACCTGTTCGACAAGTGGAAACATTTGCTTCATTTTGCCGCTCGTGAAGACCGGTGTTAATTTTGAGCGCAATTCCTTCCATTCCGGATTCTTGATAAAGAAGAGGTTATTTGATCCCAAAGGATCGCGATGAGGATCACATGCTGAGAATCTGTTCGAGAACTTGTTAAAATCCTTGACTAGTATTGACTTGATTACTTCGGGTTCACGAATAAGCAAAGCTGGTTTGTTGAAAATGTGTATTCCGACTATGGCTTCATTTTTGTAACTCTTGTGATCATAGAGGTTTTTAAGATGATCAGCAGCACTGCTGGACATTGTTAATATTTCCGTAAGATTTCCAACCAGTAAGTTCGGTTCAATGTAGGGTATATTTTTCCTGCGCCAATACGAAAAGTTGTGTTTGGTCCAAAAGTATAGGGCTACCAGAAGGGATGTGAGGAACAGAAGCACTTCGGTGAGAGCAATCATTTTGATAAGCTGTCAGATTAAAGAAAAATTAGATTTCAATTAACAATACTATCATCAATGTTGTAATTTTTTTATTAACTGGCATTTTTATGAACAATGAATTGCTGTTCGCTGGTGATAAGCAATGTTTTAGCAAAGATTAAAGCCGATAAGATGTAGTTAATATGCAAAGCCACTACCTACATATTACTCAATTGCAATTTATTGAGTCGGTATGATTAGCGAATTGAAGGCTAAATCGGATTGTTGATTTTAGAAAGATAACTAACTTTTTGGAACTTTGTATTAAACGCCATCTACAAAAAAGGCGATCCTATGTCTTGGTAGAACTATCGAGGCATATACCTGCTTAATGTCGCACAAAAGATCCTATCCAACGTTCTATGTGAACGTCTTAAACCGTTCTGCAACACACTAGATATACATATCGTCAGGAGCTCTATATGACGATGGCCGAATTCGGAATCCCGGCAAAACTGATTCAGCTGTATCGCTGGAAAACTCGCGCTGCAAGGTGCAGTTTGGAAGTAGCTCCTCCGAACTATTTCAAACATGCATCGGATTTCAGCAAGGAGACACGCTACCATGCGACTTCTTCAATCTCGTACTGGAAGGCACTATCTTTAACAGGTCCGTCCAACTGCTGGACTATGCAGACGATATAGACATCATCGGTCGCTCCCAGCGTACCGTGATAGAAGAGTTCACGGCGATTGAGGAACAGGCGAAATCCGTTAGCCTTGAAGTAAATTAGGACAAGACTAAGTCCATGCTATCAACAAATATTTCAAAACTCCTAACTCGAGAACGAAATGTGCACTCAACAAAACCCTTATCCTGCCAGTCCTGCTTTATGGCGCCGAGTTCTGGACGATAAGTAAGAAGGGAGAGCTGATATTGTGCTCCTTCGAAAGAAAAATAATTCGGCGAATTTTTGGTAATTTCTGCGAAGAGGGCGAATGGAGGAAAAGATACAACCGCGGAGCTGTACCAAGATGTGGATGTAGTCCAAAAAGACAAAACACGTCAACTACATTGGCTCAGCCACATCGACGGAATAGACAATAATGCTTCAGCTTAGAGGAATTTTCAATTATATACTGACAAAATTGTCAATTGTAAAATTTTATCTGTCCTATAAAAAAATTGTCAGCATAGGCACTAATTTGTCAGAGACGATTCTCGAAAAATTCGCGACATAGTCATTGTCATGACAATTTTTTTATGAAACCAAAACTTGAAAATTGTCGGCTATTTTCCGACTATTCTACAAATATCATTTATGGACTATTAAATTAATCCGAACAAGTGAAAACCGAACACAATAAACATAAATATTTAAACACCTCAATCTTTTCACACTTTTGGTTATTTCTCACACTGTCGTATCAATTTTTAAATAATCACAACGAATGGCAATAAAAACGAGCCATAAGAAGTTCAACTTAGAAAACAGGCTACTGTGTCGTATACGTAACTTTTTTTATACATACAGAACTTTGAATTTTAGTCATCGATGGATTTACTGGTATAGACCGATTCGGATCTGTTGTTAAATCTTCTTAAATCTGGGAGATCTTCCAAGCCGTCAAAGAACCGTGCTCCCAGAGGCTGGGAAGTGACACGGGAGATGTTCCACAGATTCTATTTTATCTCCATCCCTGCAATTTCTGCAGAAGTATTTTTTTAAGATATACTATACTGTCTTTTTTCATGTTTTTTCGTCGGCTATAGCCCGACGAGCACTCGGATTTGATTTCAATCAAAAGATGTTAGAATCTTTGACCTTTTAGTCTCAATTGTGGGCCACAAGCTGTGAGTTATGGCAGTCCCGCAGTGTCGTTCAATTGTTTTTTACCCAAGTTTAATGTGACAGTTTTTAAAATGTCTAGTTTTTTATGAAACAGAAATTTGACAATTGTCGGATTGTCAGTTTACAAATTGTCACCTGTTACCTATCGCAATTGTCAATTTTTATGAAACAGGGACCAGGAAAATGCGGCTATTCTACAACAAACAGAAAACTGAAAAAAATCTTACAATTGAACAAGAAATCATTGTCCTCGATTGTAGGTATTATCACCGGACACAATACGCTGAAATAATATACCAAGAAAATGGGAATCAGTACAGATGACCTGTGCAGAGGATGCGGTGATATGGAGGTGCATGAGGACACTCCACATTTCCTTTGTCACTGCCCAGCGCTCTGCCACATAAGAAGAACTTTCAGACAGGTCCATTTAATAATGACCTACTTAAATTTGTTAAAAAACGGGTTGGTTTACCAAAGATTTCTTCGCAAAAAGGAACAAAATGAACTCCAAAGAGTGGAAATCTAAATGAAGCTGTTATTACTATAGGTTCACTTTCACTCTTTGGTTTCTTTTAGGCAATGTCCTAGAAGATTTTCTTTGGCAAGAAATTCACGAATTGAAATTGACGAGCTAAATATCGAAACTATGCCATATTATGTAACACTTATGTATTTTACACCCTTGCATTTGAAAATACTGGTGACATTGGGACCCATTTTTATAATAACTAGCTAAAAAAAAATAAATAAATATGTGGCGCAACAGGCGGGGAGACACCCTTGGCCTAGCTTCTCGCAACCATTCGTTTTGTGTGAGTTTCTATTTTTGGGACGAATGGAAGGGACCTACAATTTTATGCCGAGTCCGAACGGCTGAATTGAGAAGCTTTTTCATGACAGTCATAGTCATACTCTCGGATGTTTGTCAGACGTTCGGGAGAGGTGGCACGACTGGTCGCACGAAACTTTCTCGTTTATTGCGAATCTCGCAGAATCTCAGAGTCACTTCAACAAATTTTACGTTTAAAATTATTTCCACTTACGTAGGTTTAGTAACTGAACCCTTTTTAACTAAACACGTATACTACAAAGACATTATGTACGTATTAACTACAACACTTGAAGGAGGCAAGGAGGCATAATGAATTTCGAATTCCCATTTGCGTAGTCATTTTTGAGAAATATTCATAAAACGGCAATACTCGAGTTTTCTGAGAAAAACTAAGTACGTGATCATGTTTAGAATGATTATGTTGTCTTAAATATGTATTTTGATCAAAATCGTTAGAGCTCAAAAAACACTGTTTTTCAACTGTTTAACTCAAAACTGAGCAAATGGTATTACTATGTATTTAAGCATTCCCGAAAGTAACATTTTTATCATAATCGAAATTGGCGTTTTTGAGATACTTATGAGCAGTTTTTTAAAGTACTATTATTAGGGATTTGGGTGGATATCAAAGGACGCAGTTTTTTAGGGAAAAACTGAGTTTGCTATCAAGTTAAGAATGACAATAGTACCTTCAAATCGTTAGAGCCGTTTTCGAAAAAATCTAAATTTAGACATATTTCGTAAAATTTTTATATGGGAGGTACAGTTAATATTAGGGCATCAAGCATAAAAAAAAACGTTCCTAGCGGGAAGCCCACAAACTCTAAATACGAAGTTTGAAGCAAATCCGTTCAAGCGTTTAAATTCCCCACGGGTGGGACAGACAGACATACGGACGGACAGAATTGTGAGACCCACTTTCTTGAGTTCCCCTATCATCGTAATATCAGAATTGATCAAAATCTCGAGTTCGAAATTTTGTACGAAAACAATATCTTTCTCTTACTACGTATACGAAAAAGTTAAAAACCTCACCAAATAGTGTAAATCTTAATAATATAAAAATAAAATAAATCAATTTAAGCACCATGCCCTTGCCGCATGCGGCTACTTTCAGGCGACGACTGAGAGGATGTCCGAAAGTCATTGACGTTGACGATTAAAGAAGAGTACATATTATTATAGTTTACTCTTTGAAATATTTTTTTCAATTTATTTTTATAAGCAATAATGTTAAAATGTACTGCTCGTTCAATTGTGCCCCTTCCCTCCTACGCCTACGCACCATAATTTGCACCAAATAGCAATTTAATATTTATAGACTGCATTTTTGCCTGCCAAAAAATGGCTTTTGCTACAACTTCTGGTAATTGTAGGTGAACAAATTCTTGAACATTACAACTTGTGTTAAACTTGCAATTAAAGTTTTACAAAAAAATCGGCAATCCCAAGGTTGATATTTTTTCAATAAATCAAGTTTAAGGGATTGTATAAGGAAAAACAAAACCAGCCAACGACGGAAGGTGTTATACAATGGTTATATAACGTGACCAACTCTTCGACAGGTCAGCGCTGTAAAACCGATACCGAAAAACTATACCATTTTAACAGCGAATTATAATTATAACATTTCTAGCACTTCTAAGACTAGGCGCGTATCGAAGTGGTGTGGCAGTGGGGTGCAGGTGGCGTGGTGACCAAGTGGCAGGTGGCATAGGAGTGGTGTGCCGATGAAATTGCGCCGAAGTGGTATGAAAGTGTTAAGAGGCAAATACCATATGTTAAATTTTTGGTCGTTTTGCATGTTTTTAGTTTCCGGGTAAACAAAAATACGCACTTGTAATGCCAAAACCCACTCGTCACCGGCCTCTACACCTGCCACTTGAACACCACGCCACTGACACACCATTTCGATGCGCGCCTTGTCTTATAAATAGTAGCCAAAACCAAAACACAAAATACAAATTCAAATTCAAAGAAAAAGATAGTTTTATGAAAACAGTGGATCCTGTTCACTAATGAAAGTATATTTCAGAACAGTAAACGAATTTATTTGCATATATGTTGGTATGTGCTTTCGGCGATTTTATTACGTTAAATTCGCTGCGTTTTATAATTACGTTGCACAATACGCAACAATCTACATTGCCTAGAGCGCATCCGTGGTACCTACCTAATATATTTTTCATCTGAAAAAACTGTATAAATGCTGTATTCTCATGTTTTCGCTGTATAATGTTTTTCTGACAATTTTGCGCTGTATCGACTGACTGAAAAACTGTAGTATACAGCGAAAAACTGTACAGTTGGTCACTTTAGTTATACTTATAGTTATACATTATATGAAACAATTATTAAAATCGTCCTATTACACTTGGCATATAATATAGGATCTAGAGATGATCGACTGACCACATATTAAAAACACGTTCCTGTAGTTAACATTTCACGATCACCAAGTCATTCGTATCGTATACCGGAAATTTATATAAATCTCGTTAAATGCATTCGCACCTTCAATGTAATATTTACATTGCATCAAGTTTCTAACTACTTCACTAATTTATTTTTAAATGACCGTGATCGTAGACCGAACGTTATTTATAAATACCTGTCGATCATTCAATGATCTACGATCATATAGATTACAAACAACAGTTATCGATATTTTGATTGTGTGGAATGCCCTTCATTTGATTCTCACCTCAAACTGGGCAGAAACTAATTAGAGCACCAACTAAATTTTCAAACTATGCACTCCGAGGTTCACTCGCATTAAGCAAGGATCATGATTTTCAAATCAGAAACAAAACTAATCTTATTTTATATTCCTTCCCGAGATGTTCCGTTTTGTCCAAGATCGCTCACATTGAATACTTGTTGTAATCCTAATATTTTTCAAACACACTCACTTGATTTAACTTTTTGTTTTATATTCCGGCGGGCGGTATAATATTTATATCTTCTTTCGTCTAAACGTCGACTATGCAATTCTGACAATCGGTCGGCTACTTTTATAGCATTGATCAACGAAGGCCTACCGGTTATCGCGTATTCTGTGTCATTATCTGTCAAATTAAAACAACAATTAAAATATCACTTTGAAATTTGCGCGCTATTTGTCTTAATGAGTTGCACATTCGTCAGCCATCGCACTGACTTTTATTTTGTAAACATTATATAACTATAATAGTCGAGTGTGTGCTTACTATAAGTTAGTTAAAATTTCAGAACAAGTTACAGTCAGTTTGTGAGTGCACTCTGTATACATTATCGTATGTGTAGATAAGATATAGATGCAAAATGCAGCAATGCATTATTGGAAAAGCTTGAATTACAACTGCATCTACAGTTACATGTTATGCAATGAATTTGGTCTTTAAATAATAATTAGAGAATTTCAGACAGGCTTAGCTATTTTATGAGAAGGCATTAACGAGTTGTGGTAGAGTTCGTATCGTAAAGAAAAACAACCAATTGATGAATATTCACAGTAATTACGCAGTATTCCCTTTAAAGTTAAATAGCGTGTTGCATGTGCTGTTTTTTAGGTGTTACGCATTTCGCAACAATAAGAGTGACAAATGCTGTCAGACTGTTGTCGACGCCAATTCGGATTAAGCACATCGACGATATTGCGATCAAAGTTCGGGCTACTATACGAAAAAGACGTCCTCAACTTAAGGGAAATTTACGGCGGGCGTTTTTTAACGGGGTGTTGGCGCTAACTTGCTTATAGCGCCGAAGGTGTATTTTTAAGTCCCCTTTCTGTCCCATTGAAGAATTTCAGGGTTGATGTTAGCAATGTTCTTATAAAGCCAACCCATTTGAGGAAAACCGAAAAAAATTTAAACGAGCCACAAATGAGTGCAATGCCCTCATTAAACGTGTCAAATTCTAGTATGACCAAAAGTTGGGGCAAAAAATACTACAACGTAGTAGTAGTAAAAAAAGTTTGGTCATTTGAAAAAATAAAATCACCATCGATGCCGACGCTCATTTACAATGACACTCAGCTGTCAACTCTTTACAAAGCTAAAGGCCCCGACCCATAGAATCCGTCACATCCGTTGCGGCAATGTATTTGACTGACAGGTTGATAGAATACACAGTAGCTTATGGAACGTGACCCATGAGCAACGAACGTGCCGGATGCGACGTATAAAGTAGGTTTACTTTCTTCTTTTCTGTCCGTCGAACTGTTGACAGTTGGCAGAGCGTGAGAGGAAGCATTTTCATTGGTGGAAATATAAGATAATGAGAGAAACTGTCTCTCATTTATGTCGTCGGCTGTCAACATATGCGACGAATTCTATGGGACTGTTCGTTCCGTCGAATACGCCAATCCGTCGACGCAACGGGTGCGACGGATTCTATGGGTCGGGGCCTTAAGGCCCGATTTATACGTTGCGTGCTTTGTTAAGAAAACAGGTTTATAAACAGTTTAAATAACGAAATTTCGAATTCCAAACTTTTTGCCGCGAACGAAAACACAATGGCGCGAATTGTCAGTCTATTCTCAATCCACGTCATTTAATTCGCGTTCCATAAAGTAGCGAATAAAAAATTCGTTCGAATTTAACCTTATTCCAAGAGGAGGATATCTTGGAATAATAAAATGTGCAATTTTCTGTATATAAATGCATAAAAAGTAGTTTGTTCGCATTTCATCAATTCGTTCGTTCGCTCCCATGTTAATGGTCCTTTATGTTGCATTTATACGTGTTTTCACTTTACTGCCTTGATTATCAAATTGTCTTTGTTTCCTTTATGTCTCATTCGTCGTTCGCGGTGGAAGCTGCATTTTAGCAGCGCATACCGCACACAATTCGAAAATAGAGCAAATGCAGATGTCTAGCGCGACCGAGTACGGTTTAGAATAAAGCAAACGCGCAAAATTACGAAGAGGGCGAAACGAGAATACAAGAATCGGATGGGAATTCGCGGCCCATCTGTGTTCGGCTACCCCTGTACTTTTCATTCCCTTTACCCTCACATTCTCGACACTAAAGTGAAAAACCGGTGGTCTTTGTACTTGAGAGCATCGAATTTACCATGGGACAAAGATAAATCCATTTTCGCACTCGTACAGTTGTAAGAGTAGGACGTTCTTAACACGCAGACAAAACCACCGCGCATAAGCTCTTCCATCTGTCCTCTCCTTCTGGACTCTGAAGAAGGTGGAAATCAGCAATTGTCCAGCCCGTCCCTAAGAAAAGAGAATCTTTTTCTGCCGCTAATTATTATCGACCCATAGCACTTACGTCCATTCATTCTAAAGTCATGGAAATGCTGATAAATCGTCAGCTTATGAAATATGTTGAATCACGGAATATCCTTAAGAGGCCTCTACCCAGATATCGAGGAAAAATGCGAAAAATGGCATTTTGTTTCCATCCTAGAGAAGTCAATACTGAAGCTATCGAAATGACATTGGATGCATTGGAAAGAACTGAATATGTCCTTTGAAAGCTTTTTTTTTTAGCGGCATCTCGTTTTTCTTTTATTGAAAGAATTCCCAGCTGTGTTTGGGAAAATTGGCCTAAAACCGACTTTTTGTTTGCCAACGCATGATATGATAGAGTTCGAAACAGTCTAAGATAACTTGTCCATCTTAAAGGTAATATACAAAAGACAAATCAGTTTAAAATAAATCTTAAAATTTCATCCTGGTTTTAAAAAAACAGGTGTTTGAAAACAAAAAATTTTTTGAATTACTGAACAACGTTTTTCCTGTATATATTGATTTATATTTGATGCAATTTGTACTCAAAACAACAAAGTATCATACCAGCTATCGGATGCAAAAAAAAAATTATGTATTTACATGTATTTTGTTGCAAAATACTGAGTTTACATTTTATATATTTTTCAAAAAAAATACACTGCATGTGTCATAGTTGTTGCACATTCTCAGAAAAAAGTTCCAAGTTTCTCATTTAGATGGCGGTAGTTCTGTCGTCTGATTTGATTAGCCAATCAGAATGACACCCAAGCTAATAAGGGATAAATGTGTAGTTTGTGAACTGCATTGAGAGGTGTGTTATAAATGAAACAGGTTTGGCGTGAAGTGTGATCGAAATGGAATCAAGGATGTGTGTGTTGATATGTGTGTAAGCAGGTGGGGATTCTTTATTCAAAGTGATTTTTGCTTCATGGGGATTCAAAGTAATTTTTGCTTCTTGAATAAAAATGAAAATGAGAGAGGGGTCGACAGAAGCACTCTTCAATATATGTTCCTATATTTAATAAATCCTTATTGAAAATGCATTTATTTTTTTAAACAAAATTGCTTGAACTTCATAACAAAAATTATAAATTAATTTAAACGATGAATGTACTCAGATTTTTAGAAATTCTATATATTTCATGTATAGCAAATTTGTATCTTGAAAAGTGCTTGCCGGTCACACCGTGATCAGGTGTAAAGCAGATAATGGTTTGGTTTGTGTTGGTAGAAAAAGAGGCGAAACGGCGACGGTGAAATGGTGGGTTAGGCTGAAATAGGTATAATTGAAAGCAAATAGTAGTATCATTGTATATGAAACTAATAGTACTATCACTTTGGCAAATCGATGGTGATGCTTCTAACGGCGCGAGATACAACTAGGGCAAAGAGGGTTGAAAATATTACGCTCTCTTTATTAAATTTAATGGAGATCCACTCACATAATTTACACAGTTCTACTCTAAAATTAAACCAATCGGCAATCGCATGCCAATATGCTATTTTTTTCTCCCTCATTTTGCCAAATACGAAAGCGAAGTGAGTTACTTTGTTGCAATGCGAGTGTACTGTACTACCTCTGCGGCTCTACCAAGAAAAAAAACCAAGTCCAACCTCCAACACCAACTCCAACCACTGATCTGAACAATCGCATTTCATATCTCAATCTCAGTGCTGCAAAGCCATTTGCTAAGGGAGGTTGTACATGTCTTGTTTCGTATTTCACTCAGATTAAAATTTTATTTTCGTATTTTTTTGTTAATTTACTCAATGTACTAAAATTTGAGCCTGAGTGAATAATGAAGCAAGATGTTTAACTCCATGTTAATGTATGATGTTCCCCATCCCCTATCATCTTTGTCGTCCAAGTACAGCATGCATTCTGCTTCAACTCAATAACCGGTTTTTGATTATTTTTTTTGTGTGTGTGCTTTATTGATACTCATCGCTCATTTTCAACCATTGTTTTGGTGAAGTGCAGTGGCAGTTGGTTACAGACAAGTGGTGAATTTTACTGTGAATTTTTAATTGTGTTCATTTCACGTAACTCCAGAACATGCCATAATCCAAACGTTATTCAAGAAACCGGCGCCGGCGAAACTAAAAATGTTGCAATGTGTTCACCTATCAGTTCTGTTAAAAGGGTTGCTAACCCTCTTAACAAAAGCTTCGAAATTTCTCCCTCACAGTTTCCATCTCCCGGTTCACGTTTCGTTCAGAAATCTGAAGTTGGAATAACAAATTCTGTACCGCGTTACATTTTCGATACACCGAAAAGATTAAAATATGATAAGAAGTATAATACTATCATCTTCGTCATCTTCTTCTTCTTCCTCGTCATCTGTGGATTTCGATTCTGCGCCGATATGATAACCCACATTAAGTTCGTTTTCATCTACAAACGAAACAAATTTTGCACAGCTGATGTACTGTCTAATAACGCACTAATACATTCACAAAAGCAGATCAATCTGCTATCGTGTTCCATTCGCCACGAAAAATCTGAGATCTGAAATAAAAATCTGATTGTCCCAATGGAAAACGACATATAAGTTACATCATCAAGAAAACGATCACCTCTACCATTGTATATATATTGCTAATTATCTTATTTAGTTTAGTGCGAGTACGACAAAACCGGTTTGTGTTGTTTGCACTCTTCAAGTCACTCATAAACTCACTCATTACACTATTATTTACTCTATTCAATAGGAGTGAACAAATGTTTCTTCTCTCGGGAGAAACGATCGATCACCCCCTAGGCGGCTGGAGACAGAAATAAAAAAATAGCCGTGATGATACTACTATAAGTTTCATATACAATGGAAGTATGCACCAGCAGCATTGCGCTGTTGCCATTTACAAGGAAAGATTATGCAATTTTGTTTGCGCTGTTGCCATTATCTTACCTTTTATGAGCTATGGTAGGGTAGGTGTTTGGTTTTTCGTATGAAGAGGGGGACAGAGGAAAGAATTTGCAACATTATGAAGATCACCAAGATAAGTAGCAAAAGCTACACCAGGATTGTGAGAGGGGATGATGCAAGGGGTATTCAAGTGGGGCTTGGTTGGGAAGGAATTGTGGGTTCTGCTAAAGAGAATATTACTGAATGCAAAGTTATACATATACCTGTGCACATTCACTCGATAATATGCAGGATCCAATAAAAAGAGTTATGGGGGTTTGTTGACTTGTGGGAGCGATTTTATTTTCTACCCGCCATTTCCTATCCCAATAGTACATTTACTACCTCACCTGCTCCCCTTATACCATTAAAATCTTAAAACCTTACAAAAAACTCAATGGATCACAGAAATACAAAATCCTATTGCAAAGTATCCGATCTGCATTTTCACATTCCTTCTCTCCACGTTGCCATGCTGAAAATATGATACTTTGTTGTTTTGAGTACAAATTGCATCAAATATAAATCAATATATACAGGAAAAACGTTGTTCATTAATTCAAAAAATTGTTTGTTTTAAAACACCTGTTTTTTTAAAACCAGGATGAAATTTTAAGATTTATTTTAAACTGATTTGTGTTTTGTATATTACCTTTAAGATGGACAAGTTATCTTAGACTGTTTCGAATTCTATCATATCATGCGTTGGCAAACAAAAAGTCGGTTTTAGGCCAATTTTCTTAAACACAGCTGGGAATTCTTTCAATAAAAGAAAAACGAGATGTCGCTTTAAAAAAAAGCCTCGAAGCTTTCAAAGGACATATTCCGTTCTTTCCAATGCATCCAATATCATTTCGATAGCTTCAGTATTGACTTCTCTAGGATGGAAACAAAATGCCATTTTTCGCATTTTTCCTCGATTTCTGGGTAGAGGCCTCTTAATTTGTGATCTGGTTCAGATCACGGGCATAATAAAATACGGCTAATATTAGGTATATATGCGTGTGTATGAAAATGAGTATTTCTTGGAGTTCCAATTCTATTGGAAAGGAAACGTATAAGATAACACGCTTATCAATGACATATTGGACATATTTTTGTAATTATCTCGTAAAATATTAACTTTTCGGCAAAACAGTCTTTAGCACATATATAGCTCCGAATATGATCTACAAAATAGGAAACATTTTTTTGTTGTAAATCAGGAAAAAAACTGTTTTTTGTGCAAATGAAAATATTTTTTTCGCTAAATTACTTATTACTCCAAAACTAATCAATAGGTCGCTATCATTGCTATTTGTCGTTGAACTAGAGGTTACCTGATGTTGTGTGCAAATTTCAGCCTTCTACGTCTATCACTTCTTGAGATAGACCTAGGTACAAAATTGGTTTAGTTTATTCGGACAGACATCGTAGCGAAAGCAATAAGGGGCCTCCATGTGGAAACGGAAACTTGAAAAGCACATTGGAATACACATTACAAATTTTCTAATTTTTATTTAAAATATTTAAAAAGCATGCCTTAAATTTATCTAAATCTCACAGCGCTCTAATTAGGGCATCAAATTGCAAACTCTTTTATAAAATTGAATTTCACAAGAGTGTGCGTTAACTTTAATCGTTTGCGCACACATTTGTTTACACTATCAGCTATGTCTCCTTCGTATGTCCAAAAATCACCAATCAACATGAAAGATGAAATTTGTTCCCAAAAATCCCCAAGCGCACACTTCGTGTGCGATAATAATTCAGAGCATCACGAATATTTGCTGTGCAGTTTATATAGCTGAACAGTGATCTTGTGTGTGCGCTCTCGTACCCTACCTACCCCATACTTGCATAAATAATGTACTTAAGCTAATGGATCCCGCACGATGTTACAGAAGATGCCACCCTTTGATTGTATAATCAATGCCTTTGGATCGAGAACCATGTTCTTGTGCGATTTCTCACACGAAGTTACATAGTGGTTCCTCAAAAAGTTAATAAGGCCAATCTTTGTCTGCAGAATGCCAAAACGTTCTCCAATGCAATTGTGCGGTCCGGTTCCGAATGGCATATATGTGAAAGGCTTTATATTTAATTTGTTCTCTGCAGAGAATCTTTCGGGATCGAACTCTTCAGGATTCGGGAAATACTAAAAGAAAGAAAGTTCGAATCAAAGCACGCCACTATAAGCTTACCTTATAGGAACATACCTGAGGATCTCTTTGGATACCGTAAATGGGAATATAAACAGGCATATTATGAGGCACGCCAAATTCACTGTGTGGTTTTAAGGAGAACTCTTTCTCATTTTTCGACAAAGTACACTGTCGATCCAAGAATGGTAGTGGTGGATATAGCCTGAGCACCTCCTGAATGACCATATTCAAGTATTCCATTTCGTTGAGCATTTCATAGGTCACTTTGCCATTGTTATTGTTCAAAGCTTCCGCAATCTCCGCCCGCAATCGACTCTGAAGGTCGGGTCTTTTTGACAGCTCATATAACCCAAAGGACATTGTCGACGAAGAGGTTTCAAAACCAGCGGTGAAGAAAATTGCCGCCTGTGCTACCAGTATATCGTTCTCTATAGGTTTGTCGCCAGTTTCGGATGCCTTCTTAAAGGCCACCAAAATATCTATTAAATCGTTGCGTGTATTGCCATTCTTTGTCCTTTCTGCCATCACATAGTTAATAGTATCACGAAGAAATTTCGACGATTCGGGACTGAAAATTTTGCAGCGCATAATGCTTACCAACTGTGGCAGGAAAAAGATGACCGACCACTCTATTGCTCTCCACAGAGTAAAATTGAAAATGGATCGACCATTTCTTCGAAAGTCGCCGTTGGGATTTTTAAGGCTATTTGCCTCTAGGCCGTAGGCCACTGAAGCTATTACATCTGTTGAATAGAGGGCATTCATTTCTTTGATCTCCATAACGCAGCTTTTAGTCTGTGGATCCATTTCAAGTGCGCAAAGATATTTGTCCAATTGGCTTCCAATCTACAAACGAAAAAAAGAGCCAATCATTAGAGAGGCGCCAGAGTGCCAAAGTGATCGGAGTCTTACCTGTTCGACAAGTGGAAACATTTGCTTCATTTTGCCGCTCGTGAAGACCGGTGTTAATTTTGAGCGCAATTCCTTCCATTCCGGATTCTTGATAAAGAAGAGGTTATTTGATCCCAAAGCATCGCAATGAGGATCACATGCTGAGAATCTATTCGAGAACTTGTTAAAATCCTTGACTAGTATCGACTTGATTACTTCGGGTTCACGAATAAGCAAAGCTGGTTTGTTGAAAATGTGTATTCCGACTACGGCTTCATTTATGGAACTCTTGTGATCATAGAGGTTTTTAAGATGATCAGCAGCACTGCTGGACATTGTTACCATTTCCTTAAGATTTCCAAACAGTAAGTTCGGTTCGATGTAGGGTATATTTTTCCTGCGCCAATACGAAAAGTTGTGTTTGGTCCAAAAGTATAGGGCTACCAGAACCGATGTGAGGAACAGAAGCACTTCGGTGAGAGCAATCATTTTGATAAGCTGTCAGATTGAAGAAAAATTAGATTTCAATTACTATCATCAATGTTGTAATTTTATTATGAACTGACATTTTTATGAACAATGAATTATTGCTGTTCACTGGTGATAAGCAATGTTTTAGCAAAGATTAAAACCGATAAGATGTAGTTAAAATGCAAAGCGACTATTATTCAATTGCAATTTATTGAGTCGGTATTATAACAAAAAGATTAGCGAATTGAAGGCTAAATCGGATTGTTGATTTTAGAAAGATAACTAACTTTTTGGAACTTTGTATTAAACGCCATCTACAAAAAAGGCGATCCTATGTCTTGGTAGAACTATCGAGGCATATACCTGCTTAATGTCGCACAAAAGATCCTATCCAACGTTCTATGTGAACGTCTTAAACCGTTCTGCAACACACTAGTTATACATATCGTCAGGAGCTCTATATGACGATGGCCGAATTCGGAATCCCGGCAAAACTGATTCAGCTGTATCGCTGGAAAACTCGCGCTGCAAGGTGCAGTTTGGAAGTAGCTCCTCCGAACTATTTCAAACATGCATCGGATTTCAGCAAGGAGACACGCTACCATGCGACTTCTTCAATCTCGTACTGGAAGGCACTATCTTTAACAGGTCCGTCCAACTGCTGGACTATGCAGACGATATAGACATCATCGGTCGCTCCCAGCGTACCGTGATAGAAGAGTTCACGGCGATTGAGGAACAGGCGAAATCCGTTAGCCTTGAAGTAAATTAGGACAAGACTAAGTCCATGCTATCAACAAATATTTCAAAACTCCTAACTCGAGAACGAAATGTGCACTCAACAAAACCCTTATCCTGCCAGTCCTGCTTTATGGCGCCGAGTTCTGGACGATAAGTAAGAAGGGAGAGCTGATATTGTGCTCCTTCGAAAGAAAAATAATTCGGCGAATTTTTGGTAATTTGTGCGAAGAGGGCGAATGGAGGAGAAGATACGACCGCGGAGCTGTACCAAGATGTGGATGTAGTCCAAAAAGACAAAAAGAAAAAACACGTCAGCTAGGGATTTGGGTGGTTATCGAAAAACGCAGTCTTTTTAGGGAAAAACTGAGTTTGCTATCAAGTTAAGAATGACAATAGTACTCTAAAAATAAGTTTTTTTTTAAATCGTTTTTACCGTTTTCGAGAAAAAGCAAATTTTCAAAACTGCCGTTGCTGGACCTTTTAGCGAAAAACTGGGTATGCAGTCATGCTAAGCATGCCCACATTAACTCAACGATCAATTTTGGTTCAAATCGTTAGAGCCGTTTTCGAAAAAATCTAAATTTAGACATATTTCGTAATATTTCGTAAAATTTGTATATGGGAGGTACCGTTAATATTATGGCTAGCATAAAAAGAAAACGTCCCGAAATTTGAAGCAAATCCGTCCAAGCGTTTAGATTCTCCAGGGCTGGGACAGACAGACATACGGACGGACAGAATTGTGAGACCCACTTTTTTAGTTTCCCTATCATCGTAATATCAAAATTGATCAAAATCTCGAGTTCGAAATTTTGTACGAAAAGAATATCTTTCTCTTACTACGTATACGAGAAAGTTAAAAAGTTCACCAAATACTGTAAATTTTAAAAATATAAAAATAAAATAAATTAATTTAAGCACCATGCCCATGCCGCATGCGGCTACTTTCAGGCGACGACTGAGAGGATGTCCGAAAGTCATTGACGTTGACGATTAAAGAAGAGTACATATTATTATAGTTTACTCTTTGAAATATTTTTTTCAATTTATTTTTATAAGCAATAATGTTAAAATGTACTGCTCGTTCAATTGTGCCCCTTCCCTCCTACGCCTACGCACCATAATTTGCACCAAATAGCAATTTAATATTTATAGACTGCATTTTTGCCTGCCAAAAAATGGCTTTTGCTACAACTTCTGGTAATTGTAGGTGAACAAATTCTTGAACATTACAACTTGTGTTAAACTTGCAATTAAAGTTTTACAAAAAAATCGGCAATCCCAAGGTTGATATTTTTTCAATAAATCAAGTTTAAGGGATTGTATAAGGAAAAACAAAACCAGCCAACGACGGAAGGTGTTATACAATGGTTATATAACGTGACCAACTCTTCGACAGGTCAGCGCTGTAAAACCGATACCGAAAAACTATACCATTTTAACAGCGAATTATAATTATAACATTTCTAGCACTTCTAAGACTAGGCGCGTATCGAAGTGGTGTGGCAGTGGGGTGCAGGTGGCGTGGTGACCAAGTGGCAGGTGGCATAGGAGTGGTGTGCCGATGAAATTGCGCCGAAGTGGTATGAAAGTGTTAAGAGGCAAATACCATATGTTAAATTTTTGGTCGTTTTGCATGTTTTTAGTTTCCGGGTAAACAAAAATACGCACTTGTAATGCCAAAACCCACTCGTCACCGGCCTCTACACCTGCCACTTGAACACCACGCCACTGACACACCATTTCGATGCGCGCCTTGTCTTATAAATAGTAGCCAAAACCAAAACACAAAATACAAATTCAAATTCAAAGAAAAAGATAGTTTTATGAAAACAGTGGATCCTGTTCACTAATGAAAGTATATTTCAGAACAGTAAACGAATTTATTTGCATATATGTTGGTATGTGCTTTCGGCGATTTTATTACGTTAAATTCGCTGCGTTTTATAATTACGTTGCACAATACGCAACAATCTACATTGCCTAGAGCGCATCCGTGGTACCTACCTAATATATTTTTCATCTGAAAAAACTGTATAAATGCTGTATTCTCATGTTTTCGCTGTATAATGTTTTTCTGACAATTTTGCGCTGTATCGACTGACTGAAAAACTGTAGTATACAGCGAAAAACTGTACAGTTGGTCACTTTAGTTATACTTATAGTTATACATTATATGAAACAATTATTAAAATCGTCCTATTACACTTGGCATATAATATAGGATCTGGAGATGATCAACTGACCACATATTAAAAACACGTTCCTTTATTTAACATTTCACGATCACCAAGTCATTCGTATCGTATACCGGAAATTTATATAAATCTCGTTAAATGCATTCGCACCTTCAATGTAATATTTACATTGAATCAAGTTTCTAACTACTTCCTTAATTTATTTTTAAATGACCGTGATCGTAGACCGAACGTTATTTATAAATACCTGTCGATCATTCAATGATCTACGATCATATAGATTACAAACAACAGTTATCGATATTTTGATTGTGTGGAATGCCCTTCATTTGATTCTCACCTCAAACTGGGCAGAAACTAATTAGAGCACCAACTAAATTTTCAAACTATGCACTCCGAGGTTCACTCGCATTAAGCAAGGATCATGATTTTCAAATCGGAAACAAAACTAATCTTATTTTATATTCCTTCCCGAGATGTTCCGTTTTGTCCAAGATCGCTCACATTGAATACTTGTTGTAATCCTAATATTTTTCAAACACACTCACTTGATTTAACTTTTTGTTTTATATTCCGGCGGGCGGTATAATATTTATATCCTCTTTCAGCAGCTAGCAAACAAATAAACGTCGACTTCGACTATGCAATTCTGACAATCGGTCGGCTACTTTTATAGCATTGATCAACGAAGGTCTACCGGTTATCGCGTATTCTGTGTCATTATCTGTCAAATTAAAAACAACAAGTAAAATATCACTTTGAAATTTGCGTGCTACTTGTCTTAATAAGTTGCACGTTCGACAGCCATCGCCATCGCACTGACTTTTATTTTGTAAACATTATATAACTATAGCCGAGCGTGTGCTTACTATAGGTTACGTTGAATTTCAGAACAAGTTCCAATTTGACTGCCCGTTTTGTCAGTGCACAGTGCACTGTGTACAAAATCGTATGTGTAGATAAGATGTAGGTGCAAAATGCAACAATGCATTATTGGAAAAGCTTGAATTGTAACTGCACCTACAGTTACATGTTATGTAATGAATTTGGTCTTTAAATAATAACTAGAGAATTACAGACAGGCTTAGCTATTTTATGAGAAGGCATTACCGAACCATAGTTAACTATAGGTTATCTTAAAGGTAGGTGGTGGAGTTCGTCAAGAAAAACACCCATTTATAGAATATTCACAGCAATTGCGCAGTATTCCCTCTTAAGTTAAATAGCGTGTTGCATGTGTGTTCTTTTAGGTGTTACGCATTTCACAACAATAAAAGTGACAAGTGCTGTCAGACTGTTGTCAACGCCAATTCGGATTAAGCACATCGACGATTTGCATGCAAAGTATTTTTTTTTTTTGATTTCGCGCATTTATTTCAAATATGAAATGTCACAATCACGTCGTCGTAAGTTTACCATCTCGGTTTTCCACACAAATTCGCGTAGTAAGTTTACCATCTCGTCGTAAATGATTTTCCATACAAATTATGACAGTTCATTTACCACGTCGTAAACTTACGACGTTTACAACATTTACGACGAGCTTACGACGTTGCATGAATACCCCTAATGACACTCAGCTGTCAACTCTTTACAAAGCTAAGGCCCGATTTATACGTTGCGTGCTTTGTCGGCCGATACTTCTTAATTCTCTTTTGGGCACTTATGGTGTATTTATACGTCCAGTGTTTTCACTTTAGTGCCTTGATTATCAAATTGTCTTTGTTTCCTTTATGTCTCATTCGTCCGTCGTTCGGAAGCTGCATTTTCGCAGCGCATACCGCACACAATTCGAAAATAGAGCAAATGCAGATGTCTAGACTCTAGCGCGACCGAGTACGGTTTAGAATAAAGCAAACGCGCAAAATTACGAAGAGGGCGAAACGAGAATACAAGAATCGGATGGGAATTCGCGGCCCATCCGTGTTCGGCTACGCCCTGCACTTTTCATCCCCTTTACCAACACATTCTCGACACTAAAGTGAAAAACCGGTGCGTGTAAAACTGGTCTTTGTACTTGAAAGCATCGAATTTACCATGGGACAAAAGAAAAATCCATTTTCGCACTTGTATAGTTGTAAGAATAGGTACTCTGTGATCTGAATTGGCCTAGCTAGACTGTATCTCCCCCAACGTTCTGAATAGATGTTCTTCCCACACAGGCAAAACCACTGCGCATAAGATTTTCCATCTGTCCTCTCCTTCTTCCCGAGAAGGTGGTAATCAGCAATTGTCTAGCGTCTAGCCCTAAGAAAAGGGAATCTTTTTCTGCCGCTAATTATTATCGACCCATAGCACTTACGTCCATTCATTCTAAAGTCATGGAAATGCTGATAAAATATGTTGAATCACGGAAAATCCTTAATGATCGGCAGTACACGGTTTTCGCGGCACCGGCAACACATCCACTGGGTGATTTGATGGCTTTTCGAAAGTGGAACGTTAAGATTCTCTCATAAACCGAACGTGGAATACGAATGTGGAATAATGACGCACTTACGTAGCTAGCGCTAAAGAGATATAAATGTACGCCAAGTTCTTAGCCTAAGAAGATTCAATGTTAAAAAATTGGTAGGTTTACTGGTCAAGTTTTCAAACTATAAAGTGAAATTATAATCGAAAAACTTGCCAATTAAAGCTACCAATTATTTTAACCATTGAACCTTCTTAAGCTTAGAACTTGGCGTACATTTAGATGTCATTACTTTTCGTGGCTGACTAGTTACACACTTCTATTTTTTTACATTAGGCGTATTTTTTTGAGAATCTATAGCTACCTCACGTTTACTTTTACATGCAAAACGTTTATACTCACTTTTGTTTTTGTTATACCTATAGCTACTCACTTTTGGTTTTACATGCAAAATTGTTATACTCACTTTTGATTTTGTTATACTCACTTCCCAAAAAAACACGCCAATTTATGTTTTTGGTGTGATTTCACTATACCTATCTTTTTTATTCTTTTTTTTTTATTAGATTTCACAAACAGCTTTGAAACGTCTTCGCTTTTTAATATGTCAACACTCAACAGACATTGACTACCGTCACTTTGGCTTTCTTTCTTATAAACTATTCATTAACATTTCATTCAGCAGGTAGATTACTTTTTTTTCATATTTTAAGTTGGCAGACTCCAGGTCCAGGCCGTTTAAATAGAACATTTTTATTTTTGATATTTCTCCGTTCCGTACCTACACACTGCAAGTGCTACCTACCGCTCTACCAAATTTCAAAACTCTCAATATAACCGATTTGCAAAAGTGTGCGTATACATACATATCTGATATACCACGCCTTCTGAATGGAGAAAATAAAATGGCTGATCTTTTTCATCACATTACCAAATTTTAAAAATTTACTATATTCGGAAATGGTTGAAATAAAAATAACCGATTTACAAAAGTGGGCGTATTTCACGAAATCTGAAGTTTTCCACTTTTCCCAGTTTATGCACCACAGCATTCTGACAAATTTCTAGGTTGGCCGAAAGTGCTTCATAATTTTGATGATTATTATAAAAATTGAGTGAATGAATGAGTCAGTTAAGGTTTTTGTGATTTTTGAAGTCATGTATGGTGATGGTGAGATGTGAGAACCACTAATGCTACAGACACAGCAATGGCACGGATGGATGGTAAGGTGATCTTGGTAAATACTATAAGTATGAAGTTTGTAGCTTAATTGGTTCCGAAGTTAGAGGAGGTTTGCCCGAGTTTGTTCCGTTAAAAAGGATGTGTGCCTTTAGAGAACTTCGCTGGGGCACTACCGCGCCCTTTGATCTAGGGAGGTATGCAAATTATCACCCCTATCGTGGAATCCGCCGGGGGGAATTATTCACGGAAAACAATATTTTGGTATCGTCCAATCCGCAAAGTTAACAGTTCCCCGTTTGGAAAAAATTCGATTTGAACGTTTTTAACGATACAGTGAAACTTATTCACAGTACCCATTCGGGGAACTGTGTATACTTTGCGGATGCGACGATACCAAAATATTTTTTTTCCGTGAATAATTCCCCCCGTCGGATTCCACGATAGGGGTGATTATACTGAATTATTATAGGTTTGTTTTAAAAAGCAATCAATAAATAAATATTCAACGAATGTACATAAGTACGCACGAGCCTACTGTTAGAATTCTACAATAAAAATCATTTTAGGGTGCATTCCATACCATACAGCTAGTCATAAACAAAATGTCATTAATCAGTTAAGCAAGTTAAGCACGAGAATAATAGTGTATTTGCGTATTCGAGAAACGTGCCTAGATGCTAATTAGAACAGCTCTATTATTATACCTACCTACTGCGATTGTAATATACTTTTTTATTAGTCGTCTATTGCACAATATGTTTGTTTACATTGTTATACAGACATTTGAAAAATTTCAAGTTTTCTCCCTCGATTAAATAAAATATCATATAATTTAGTTGCTGTATTTACAAGTACATATACCTACGTACCTTCTGTAACCTTATAATACGCCCTACAGAAAAGATTCTAATTGTGGTATTGGGGATGGGGATGGGGAGGGGACATTCAGATTAGGAATTCTAGTTTATGTACTTAAGTAGGTACTTAATAAATTCGTCAACTATAGATTTGTGTGGACTAGGTTTACAATCGCGTCAATATGAATTATGCAGCTAAAGTTGCTTAAGTTAACTAAAAGAACAACAATTTTTCATTTAGTTTCTTTGGGAAATTATCGGAACGATACGTTGATCGTAAAACTTTAGCCCATATTCACAGGAGCCCGTAAATGCAAACACAGCATTTCGAAGTTGACAGTAAAATAAAAGCCTTTAATACAGAAACCCGTAAATGAACATTAATGAACATCCTACAGTGACCACACGCAGGGGGGTTGCAGGGGGACACCTTACAATTACGTTCTTTTGTTTTACGGGCATTCTTACGTATCAGTGGATTTTCGTGCCTAACAAAAATTTAAGGAAACTCCAGAAATTTAAATGTTAATACTAAGTCTTCAGGTAGGATTTTCTTGACTAGAATTAGATTGGTCTGATACCCGTTTTCAAAATCAACTTTTGTCTAGAGAGACAAATGCTGTTATCAGACTAACTAAACTAGAAATTATTAACAAAGTGTATGTATTCTTTTCTTCGTCAATTGAAATTAGGTAGGTATCATATATTACATGTGAAATATTTTTGACAGTTGTAATTGTAAGGTTATGATTACATTATGCTGCTCGTCCACTTAGTGCGTTGCGGTGAGCAACGATGCATTCACAGTTTATTCAACTCTATAGTTGAAGAAACAAATGTTTAAGCACGCACACCAGTGCACAAACTCACGTTGTTCATGCTGAGCTACGTAATTCCAATTAAAATTGAAAATTTCTTTGTTGAACGCGTTGCGGGCCCCGTACACCTAGTTTATCAACTACTCACAACTCACTTAACTTTTAAATGACCCCGTACACCTAGTTGACCAACTCATTCAATTATTGAATGACCTCGTGCACCTAGTTGATAAACATGACTGATTTTGGTAAAAATAAAAAACGTTCCCCGAGTTGGACAACTGCGTTTTCGTTGAGGTTGCTCAAAGAGTTGATGAACGCGTCGATACTCTCGTACATTTAACCAAGCATCACTTTTGGGCAACGCGTTGAATGCACTTCATGAAATATTTCGAGTTTCGCTTTCGGCATCAGTTTAATGATTTTATTGCTTTATTAAGGGTGGATGCGTTGTCTAGCACTAATTATTTGTGCGCGCAGATGTTTTATTGCTGGTGTTTCCACAATGATATGCGCTGTCTAGATCTAGCCCATCGTCTTGTTCTAGACAGCTGACTGGAATTTAATGCTGCCCGCACTCAGTGGGCGCAACGCATCAATTTCGAATTCAACGCAATTCAACTCTAATGTACGATGCCCTCAATTTTATCCAACCATCGTACGTTAGAGTTGAAATGCGTTGAATTCGAAATTGATGCGTTGGGCACTAAGTGGACGAGCAGCATTAGTCTGCTGGATTCTGTAATGAAATGACACTATGAAACTACTCATTTTTTTTATACGAACAGTGGTGGGACCGGACTTCTGCCTTCTTAATCAATTTGCATTGAGCATTTAATTTCAATAGCCTGCCTACCCCTATAATTTGTATTATGTATTGTTGTGAACTATGCACGCAATGATGTGATCTAATCATTAAGCTCGCACTGAAATAGAAGGTAAGGTGTTTTTTCTCCAAATCAAAATCGCTTCGTATATGTAGTTTCTTCCAGTGTAAGTGTTGTCTCTATCATAATTTGTATTGATAACGCAGAAGCGTTTAATCTCAACAATTTTTTGAATGCGATATTAAATATGTATAGGTATACACATTTGTATAGGTACCTATACGTAAACTCTATACATACGACAGATAAATATTACCTTGACCTTAAATGCGATTTGTATACGATGTGATTATAAATCAAAGGAACTTCTGGCCACTTAATACTGTCTCAATTCGTAAAAGACGTTATCGAATAACATTGTAAATAAAAATAAACAATTGCGCGGTTCAAGGTAGGTTGTTGATACCTTAAAGCTTAAATAATTAAAACTTTGAATACACATAATTATTTGTACATACTTTCATGTTAATGATTAATTTACACCACGATGACGATCTGCTAAGTATTTATAAATGTCTAATCACGGAGAGTGCTATCAGGATGCGAATTTTAGAGCTGTTGCTTAGAGAATTATATTGTTATAACTTATAACTGTCTCACAGAGATAAATATAACATTTTTATCAAATTTCGACCCAGTAAGTGTGATTGACTTATTACAACTTATCTACATAAACATAGCGTATCTATACTCATGTCTATCACAGAATCCGTCGTATTCGGAATTTTGTTCCGAACCCTGAAAGAACTATCACAGAAACCGTCGTAGTAGAAATTTTTCGTACGAATTTCGAAATGCGTATTCGGATTAGTATTCTTCTTCGAAATTCGTAGCAAAGATTTCTACTACGACGGTTTCTGTGACTGTGCTGTGATAGTTCTTTCAGGGTTCGGAACAAAATTCCGAGTACGACGGATTCTGTGATAGACATGGACATGACTATCTATCACGACTTCTGTACAGGTTTAAAAAAATCTAAGCCATACAAGTGGTTTTCGGATGGTAAACAAACCTTTGTAGGAATACTCTATTCCTATTGCACCTATTCAAACTGTCATTTTCGATAATGCGCTGTAGCAGAAGGTGTCATTAATAATTTGTTTATTTATTTATTTATTCATAGGACAGACCACAAAATTAATTTGTACCCTCCGGAGAGAAATGCCGGGGAACTAGCCCATATGGCAATATTACATTGTGTACATTATTAGAAGTTTTAAATCTTATAGCTAGGTATGTTATATTTACAAAATTTCTTATGAAGTTACATAGTTAATGTTCTAAATAATGTGTATATTGTGTTTAGGTAGTAAAGAAAACAGCTTAGATGACTCAAAAGACAAAGACGGGTCCAGGAGTTCTTGCAGACATGGTATTTCGTTTTTGAAGTGTTGCCTTGTCAGATCGCAGGTTTGCAGTAGGTACGACGTATAGTGCGGATTACATTACAATTGGAGCATAACGGCGGAATTATTAATAATTTGTTTATAAAATATTGTGACCTACGGTGAGGTTTTTTTTTAAATATTGCTGAACGTGGTAGGAAATCCCTATAGTGGCTCTATACTCCTGTAAGAGGGCTGTCGGCTCTAGATGGGGCCTTCAACCCAATATAATGCATTGGTCACAGTGGCATTCCAGCATCTCGAAAGTCGTTAATGGCATCTCCTATGGCATAGCATATTAGGCAGACACACGCAAAGGCTCGGTCTGCCATACAATGACTTCTGCAGAAGCTGCAGAGATGAAGAGGAGGACGAGTCCGTCACTCACTTTCTTTGCAGTTGCCCTGCCCTGGCCAATTTAAGAAAGGCCCACTTAGGGAACTACTTTCTCAATGATCTCAGTGATCTAGGTAATACCAGCGCCGCTAACGTTCTTTATAGCTTTATAACGAATAGCAAATGGTTTACATGAGTAGCCAGTAAAGGAAAAGCTCCCCTAATTCCAGTGGCATGCACAATGGGTCGACTAATGGCCTAAGTGTTTCTTTCACCGAGAGCCACTCTAAACTAAACTAAACAAACTACGGGAAAATGATTTTTATTACGGCACGCTAATATACGTCAGACGTCACCTGTTATTGTTATTCATGATTTTATTTTGTTGGTTTAAAGTGGTCCTCGATATGGTACACTTTACATTTATATATTTACTAAACCAGCATATTCCATTATTATGCCACTGTGTGGGTCACTGCCAGCTTATAGAACAAAATATAGCGTTTCATGAGGAGATAAGTTAATGACCTTTCCGTTGATTGTGTTATTTGGTATGGCGATTGAGCCTTAAAAGTTTGCCAAATGTTGCCTAGGGGATCTCTTTTTTTTATTGCATCAATGTATTGCGTTGCAAAAATAATGTGTGTCATTATACTAATCGAATGCCAATTATGGGCGGTGTTCTCATTGACTTAAAACAAAACAATTATATTGTTAGACAATTATATCAGCGTCGACTAAAATTTTGAAAGGAACGTTTACTTTGGCGTTCATGACTTCTCTTAATTTGTGATAAGCGAAAGATTCAAATCGTTCATCCGGCTGATGTCAATGTATGTTCTGAACGTCATCTGTGTTACATTATACCATCCGCGAGATGAATGACAGGGCTCGCTTGGTCATTATGGATAAGAGAACGATGACCGGCTGGGCAAAAATTTGTAACTTTCAATGAAGCGATTACTAGGATGATACTGTGCTCTATGGACTTTTTCTGTCGGCCACAATAGAGTTCGGTTCCCTATTGGGATGTAACGGTGATGGTTTTTATATTATATGTATTTGAAAACGTTAATGCGAGAAACCGATTACCACAGCACCAGCAACAGCAACTTTGACAGCAGCAGCAACTTCAACAGCAGAAGTCGCATGAAACACATTGGAAACATCGACAGCAACTTTGTCAAGGGAGGAAAACAAAATTTGTTGTGAGTTGATTGCAACGCAGCATTACCAGATTACCTTTTATATCTTTAAAAATAAATGGTAAAAGCGAAAAAATGATATTAGGTAGGTACATGACGTCCTGTAAAATGTTAGAGCAAATCACGTACTTAGTACCAGCAGGTAAATACCAGTATAGATACTTGGTGGTAGCTAAAGTATAAAATTCGAAAAACATATCTGATGTCATTTTCGACAGTGTTTTTCAGATGTTTGCTGTCCAATCAAACATCAAATCAAAATTCGTATGCACTTTTCGTTTAATAGCTCGTCAAACATTAATTTTAACACAACTCACGACGATTGAATTAGTAGATAACTCGTTTCCACATTGCAAAACTAGAATTCAAAATCACGTCCAACCGACAGTAAATAATTTGACGCCTGCAAATCAAAAAAAAGAATTGATTTGTAAGAATAAAAAAAGATGAGAATAATTTGTAGACTGCTGAAACTTTTTTTGTCTATATCTGGTAATGATGCTGCACCTTCAGTATGTCAGCATTCAAAAGTTGAGAGAACTGAAAAAGTCACCGTGGTGTTGGTAGCCGTTGCACAGCAACATTGAATTTAGGACTTAGCTCTAACGTCGATGTCGATGTCGATGTTGCTGTGGTAATGTAACTTCAGCCATTAAAAAGCATGGGCTCTAAAAAGTGCGCTGTGGCTGTCAAAGTTGCTGTTGCTGTTGCTGTGCCAATCTGTTTCTCGCATAAGGGTGATCTTGATCTAGACAATCTAAAGGGGCGAATTTTGGAAAATGCTGATATAGATTAACATAATCTTTCATCATTATTTTATTGGAGAGTTCTATTCGTAAGTTTAAAGGGTCTGCCGTTTGTGTGCTAAAATCGAAATCTGATCAAATACGTATGAAATTGCATTCATATTCCAATTTTCCAATCGTTAGGCAATAACGCCCAAAAAAATCGCAAGTGAAGCTAGTATTAGAGATTAGTATTTGTTGAATCGGCTGAAAATTGTGTTCCAATCTCTGTGGTTTGTGGTTTGCTGATTCAACATATCGTCTGATACTAGCTTGAACTACATATAGTTCGTTTCGGGAAATAATTTTCAAATAGGAAATATTATGACTTAAAACTCAATTTCGAAACAGATAAAATAAACCGTGGAATATGTAACTGTAACTCCCGTGTTTGGCGTCCCTGTTTGATTTAGGCAGTAGGTATAGGTGCGAAGTTGGGTATACCGTATAGGTACATAAGGTTTCTTAAAACTATTTTAAATAACTTGTGAGGACTTGTGAGTATGTAAGTTCCTTTGGAATTTAATTCATTCTCATATGGAACTTAGTTCATTCTAGAGTTGGTCATAAGTTATTCTAGTGGTTGAGTCATTCAAAAAAGTCTTCCAATTTTTTGATTTAGTCCGAGATGGAAAGGAACTGCGACTCAGTGGTATTGGTGTTATCCGAACCCAAAACACACCTGATCCCCACCAAAGCATTTGACAACAGAACAGATCGCCAAAAATGAGAACAACAATTTTATGAAACTCCAAAAGCGTCTCAGATTTTATTGAATAAGCGGCTCTCTGACAATATTACAAAAAATTCCACCTTCTGGTTGAGTGATTAGCGCCTTTGGATCGAGCCTCATTACAGGCATAGATCTCTCACACGTCGTCACATAATGATTGCGGAAAAAGTTCACCAAACCAATCTTGGCTTGCAACATTGCAAAGCGTTCCCCAATGCAACTATGCGGTCCAGAGCCAAAGGGTAGATACGTAAATGGCACAATCTTTGGTTTGTTCTCTCTCGAAAATCTCTCGGGATCAAATTCATCAGGATTCTGAAAGTACTGAAAAGACCAGTTGCATCTCTGAATATATTCACTAAATCAAGTCTCCATTACCTTAGGATCCCTTTGTAGACCATAAATCGGAATATAAATCGGCATTCCTCTGGCAATAGTCAAATTGCTCAATGGAGCAAAGGAGTACTCCTGCCCCACGGGCAGTGTACATTCGCGATCCAAAAATCCAAGAGGGGGATATAATCGAAGTACTTCTTGGATAATCATGTGCAGGTATTCCAGGGAGGCTATCATTCGGTGGTTAACTTCCCCGCCATTTTCTTCGAGTGCATCGCGAATCTCATTGCGCAGGCGGGTTTGTAAATCGGGTCTTTTGGCGAGCTCATACAGGGCGAACGACATTGCCGACGAGGAGGTTTCGAAGCCTGCTGTGAAAAATAAAGCCGCCTGAGCGACTAATATATCACCTTCGAGAGCTATTTGGTTTTTGTGCTTGTCAGCCTTGGCGGAACGTTCAAACTCCAGCAGGATATCGATTAGATCGTTTCGGGCCATGCCAGTCTGTTCACGAACTCGCATTACATAGCCGATGGTTGATCGCAGGAACTTCTCCGAATGTCCTGGGAAAACCTTAATTTAAGAAGGTGAGAATCAGTTAGAAATCAGTCAAAGGGAGAACCATAAGCTTAAGCTGGATGAAGAATGGCCAACTGATTTCGACTACAAATTTTTCGTTTATGAACTGCTCCTACCTTAAACCGGAAAAACGGTACCAATCGCGGTAGAAAGAACACCGTGACAAACTCTATAGCTCTCTTTGTGGTAAAGTCGAAAATAAATCGTCCATGACTTCGGAACTCCCCATTAGGATTCCTTAGGCTGTTGGCTTGAACGCCATAGGCAACTGTCGCAATCACATCAGTCGTATAAAGCGCGCATATCTCCTTCAATTCTAGACAAGTTGAACGAGTGATTTTATCCATCGGCAGCGATAAGAGATAAGCGTCTAATTGGCGACCAATCTAAAAAGACACTCGACTCATTCTTAAAATAAAATGCAACTCCGCACTCACCTCCTCCACCAGGGGAAACATCTGCTTTATCTTCCCGCTAGTAAAGACGGGTGAAATCTTGGAACGAATCTCCTTCCAGGCTGGATTTTTGATAAAGAAAAGGTTCTTCGATCCAAGTGAGTCTGCACGTAGGTCCGATGTTGAATATCTATGCAAGAGGTTCAAATTAACACTGGCCTAAGATTGAATAATTTACTTACCGGTCAGAAAACTTGTTGAAATCCTTGACAAGAATGCGTTTTACCAGCTCAGGATGTCTTAGAAGGACTGCTGCCTTGTGAAAGATGTGCACACCCACAAGTGGTTCATTGGCAGCTGTCGGATGCATGTACATGGCTTGAAACTGCTCTGCTGGACAACGCTTTAGTGTCATCATTTCCTTAAAATTTCCAACCAAAAAACTTGGCGTAATAAAAGGAACTCCATGTATTCGCCAATAGCTGTAGTAACAGTGAAGCCAAATGTAGATGACGACTAGTAGGACTAGCAACAAGGCTATCGTGGTTCCGTTTGCCATGGTGTGGCAGCTTTGATGCTACGATTGCTACTGGATTGAGTATGGCTCTGTTAAAGTGGTGATATATGCGAGTGACAAACGCTGAGATGTTATAGTTTTAGGAATACTGGCATTCTATTTGTGCAATGTTGACAAACACGAGGTCAGAGGCCGTATTCTTGAATGAATTTTGAATAGAGGGAAGTTATGAATGGGAAGCCCAACAAAGCGTATTCAAATTTGGGCAATTCTATTTGCATACGTTACATTTGAAATACCTCTTCTAAGCATGGGTGCTGTGTATTTAAAGAGGTATGAGAATAGAATTAGCCATTGGAGAATGCTTTGTTTGTAGCTGGTGTCAATTACCGCGGACTGTTTTAATTTCTGTCAGTGGAACACGACTATTGAGATAATAATTTGCGCTAAAGTTCTATTTGTGGTATAGAAGTCAACTTTTTACGTGGTTTTGACCGTGAGTCATTCTGATCCGTGAGGATCTAGCCATAGGTAACATTAGCGATCAATAAAACGCGGAAATTGTCGGCGTCGTATCATCATTAGGCATATCCATCCATGAGACGAGGGATTGTAAGCAATCTAACCTCTTCCCTTTAATAGCCTTATTGACCTACCCTCAGGAGGAAGGAGGTTTATCAGAGCCGAGAAACATTTCTTTGAAAATCGCGGCAGTCACACATTTACGTGAAAGACTACCTACATATATTTCGCCAAGCAAGATCCATGCATATGAGATAGTGGTCCATCATCGTGTACCTAGATCAAAATTAAGTTTTTATAATAAGCACCATCTTTTGCCAAAAGCACCCTTGCTGTGTTGAAATTTTTTGACTCAATCACCCCTATCATGGAATCCGCAGGATGGAATTATTCACGGAAAAAAAATATTTTGGTATCGTCGCATCCGCAAAGTGAACAGTTCCCCTGTGAATAAGTTTCATTGTATCGTTAAAAACGTTCAAATCGAATTTTTCCCGAACGGGGAACTGTTCACTTTGCGGATTCGACGATACCAAAATATTTTTTTGCGTGTATAATTCCATCCTGCGGATTCCACGATAGGGCTGGATAAGTGTACACCAAAACAACTTGCTTTCATGTTAAGGCTATTGAAATTATGTGTGTCGCTATTGAACAATTCATTGGTCACTCCACAACCGTCTGCGCATCCGCTAAAATTGTTAACAGACATTAAGCGTAATGTACATGCCAGTTCAAGACAGCGGCCGCCTTCCGTCTTAGTGCGGATAAATATCTTAAATTAATACCCTGTTCGATATTCGAATGATCTCAGTTCAATTTATCGTTACCTGGGGCGCAATTAAAGTCAGATTAAAGTCTCGACAAACGAGCAATCCGTTTCTGTTTTTATAAATGCAGAGAAGTATAAACTCCTTAGCCACATTCTTTTTTCAAAGGTAGAAGCGTTTTGTCTGTTAACGATCAGTAAGTGACGGAATTTTATTTTGTTTCGTTGGTTAAATTCCGTGAGCGTAAAGCTTGTTCTCCTTAAATTAATTATCGTTCCTGTTGGAGAGAACGAAAATGCCTCATTATATTTGGAAGTTTAATCACGATCGTAATTAAAGACATTGCAATTCATAATAAAACCTTTTATTTATTTCAAGTCCTTAAATCTACTTTATAGCAACAATACAAAAGTGTCTCGGCGATATCACAGGATCAAACAGTGGTATCATATAGCTTTTCTCAAAACCTTTCTCGCGCAAATACAACAACCGATCCAGCAGTATAAGGCTCTCCAAAACGGGAGCAAAACACATCCGAATTAAGTAGAACAACTCCAAGTATTTCGCCTGCTCCGAGTACATATCTTCCACCTGACAGAAGTATTCCTCTGACAATTCCAGTCCCAAATTAGACTTTTTGTTGCAAAGCTCAACGTACTCCTTGAAGCTGCTAAACTTTTTGATCCTACCCACTTGGACAGTGTCTTTGAGAGTGGGATCCTTCTCCACAATGAGTACCTCTAATAGGGCTCTATAAAACAGCGACTTGTTAGGCAGTTCCTTGGCATGTTGGGTTCTGTGAATTGATTGCGCTGCAAGCATTCTTGCATTTCGTCCAATTTTTATGTTTTGACTCCTAAGAAATTCACTCATAGGGAAGCCAATCTCTGATTGTTTGTCCATGATCTCTTTATTGCCAAAGAACTCGTCGGTGGAGAACTCCTCTCTGAGGAGGTGGTAGCAGCAGCCAATGTTGCAGAGGAGTTGAAAGTCCGACTGGGCTGCGAAGACTTTAAGGCAGGTGGGGGCAAGGTTGCCGCATGTATGTAGGCCAGTTAGACAGAGGGATGGGGCATCTGGTGATAGCGGAAAGAATTCCTTGACCAGACCCATAAAGTCGAGTTCGGTAGTTATAAATTTGTTTGTGGTCTGGTAGTTCTCTGGTTTTGGCTGCTCTGTACGAGTCGTTTTCTGCTTTTTGCCACGTCTTGGTGGAGTGATTCCTTGACTCTGAAGTTCTGCACGTTCGGTGAGACCCTTCCAGGCGCGCTGTAAAGGCAATATTTAGGACGGAACATCGTTTTATATGAGTGGTCTTACCTGCAACTTCTTGTTTCTCTCCAAGGCATTCTCAGTATTTGACTCGCTGAAGTCAATGCCTAGAACTTTGTGCTCGAATTGTAGCGCCAAGCGTGAGGAAAGATATCCCTTTCCATCGCCAGCGTCTATGATGTACAGCTTGGTACCCGTCTTTTCCCTGCTATTAACTATCAAATCATGGACGAGTTGCGCAGTTATTTCCACCTCATGATGTTTCTTCTCGGTCATAAACTCCTTAATCGAGAGTGTGTCTCGAGCTTCGTCTATCTCCAACATGGCATTGATTTCCTTAACCGAAGTTAGTACCTCGTGCATATTCTCCAACCGAAACTGCTTGCATTCCTCATAGAATCGCCAGACATTTTCAAACTGCCTTGACTCAACTGATTTCCAAAAGACTTCCTTAATACACTCGTCAACATTACTTACTCCCCCAACACAATGCCGCACATTCGCCGGCACAAATCTTTCCCAATGGTTGCTAGTGATGTAATTCACCATGTGACAGTTAGCAAACTCCCAATGCGGACCGAGATAATTCAGTATTGCCTGCAAGCGCGACCTCAGTTCCCTTGTGCTCATCTTTCAAAACGACAGATCTTTGTGTTCTACTGATTCTCCCTCACTGGGCAGCTTAAGCATAGCTTTTAGTTTCTTGTATTGAGTACGAATGTTTTGGATTTCACCGACTATGTCTGCTTCTGGATCGTTGGTTCTGGGGAATGAATCAATCGCACTCCTCAGAGACTTTAGTGTTTTCTTAATTCGTTCCGTGTGCGGAAGCTGTTGATGTGCTACTATAGTTCCGTAGTACATTCCAAGTTCTTCGCCCAAATCAACACCTTGGGCATAGCCCAATTTGTAACCTTCCAAGTTACCTTCTTTCACTCCGTCGTCGAAGCCTTCCGCGTAGCTTTGCTTGGAGATTCTCTCTTCTGTTAAGGCGATATCGTTAAAGATATCGTTAATATCGCGGTCGTCAAGTTGTGTTGTCATCGCATTTCGTGATTCAAAGGGGCACTGACTAGCACGTGCAAATGATTGCAATCTGCGGAATTTTATCAATGACAACTATTTTAATTTTTCGGTTTTATTACAGCATTCAATAATAGCTATAAATGAATTTATTGAAAAAAGGTTTGCGAAATATTATTCAAACGAAACTTCAAGAAACGAATTGGAAAGATGTGGATTTTTTGTCGACGTTTTGTTGAGAAATGTCATTTTGAGGTATGTCAGATTTGAATGCAACAGAGATGTAATGAGGTATTTGGGCGGAAGTGCAATTTTTCTGGCTAGGTACCAATCAGTTTTTATGTTGAATTCGATTGGCAATCTGAGATTTTTTAAGATTTCTGTAGATTTCGTCTGGCCAATCGAACAAAAAGAAGTATACTGCGCTGTTCTTTGTTGGTGTTGGTGGTGTGGCTGCCAAAAGTTGTTTACCTTTTTTGTTGTGAAGATTTTTTTTTCATCATAATGTAACAGCCGTATTTATTAGATTTCCTTAAAATGCCTCTGAGAGCTTGTTTAGTTAAACATCGCGTAGGAATTTACGCAGCCTCTACGCTACTTTGCTGAAATTGTTATTTATAAACATTTTTCCACTGTTGCTTTACTAAACAGGGTTGATGTCCAGATAAGGGGAAATATATGAGAAACTATTACAAAAAATACAGAAAACTAGTACTTTCTTCCACTGAAACCGACATCAGCTGTTTTCTGACAAATTTTTTGTGTAAACAAAAATATTTGAAATGCAGAAATCAAATAATATGTAGGCATAGGCACCTAATGAAAACTTTCACTCAAAAAATCCGTGCCTAAAAGCAACTGAGCTCTATGTTGCTGATCCTGATGGCCTTAAAAAAAAAAACAAATAGGTATCAATATACCGGATGACCATTTATTTGGCATTTTGTAAAAATTATTACATGGCACACAAACACAAAACTAGATTATTTCTTAGAATTTTGTATCACAGGCGAGGAACACCAATAATTAGAGCTGAAATGAAAGTTTCTAAAGGATATATGCGTATCAAAACAAAACGAATAATATCACCAGCACGAATGAAACAAATTGCTGCAATAATTCTACACGATTTGCGTTTAAGCATTTTTATTCTTTTCAAATAGAAAATAATAATTAGATTTTTCAGACTACAACGCGAAAAACTAAAACGCAGGTCGATTTAAAAGAATACTCGAAATAAATGCAAATTTTTGTGATATCTCGATTCACGATTCCACCCCAAAAATGACATTTCCAAAGAAAAAACAATTTACGCAAGCTCTACGCAGCCTCTAAACGCAAATTTTTGTGTTTAAGTTACGCGGCCTTAAAACTACGTTGCTTAAGTTCGAAAAATGTTTATAAATAACGTTTTCCTGCGTAAGGGCATTTTAGAGGGTGCGTAAAGTTAAGCAGACTCTACGCCACGTTTATAAATACGGCTGTAAGTGTATTGGTAAATCTCGAGCGTCTCTGAGAAAAAATCTAGATTCGCAAAAGTGCTCTCGACTCTGAAAAAGATTGCTTTTTTTTGTACCAAACGAACGAAAAAAGTGATCTCGGGAAAGAATAAGTGCTTTTTTCTGGCGAATCGAAATTAACATTAGTGATCATCATTCCAGTAAAGAATCTTCATCGGGCAATTACAACAACTAGGTATATCTACTCTACTTGAAACTTTATTATTTTTTTAGTAACAGAAGGTACCTATAATTTATGTTTTCATATTACCTAACATGTAAACAAAAAAAACTTTTGGATGGCCAATAAATAAATATTGGTGAAAAAAATCTAGAGGTAGGCCTGTAATGAGATTATTATTATTATTATTATTATTGCACAAATATTTTAGTCAAATTTTATGAAAATTTACATTCAACTTTTCAATTACAACTTTTCCGCCAAGAAAATAGCCAACGAACGAGTTTGACATAAAGAATTGCAAGAACAAAAACAAAAATTATTTATTATATAACAAAAAATATTTGTATTTAAAAGCCACACTGTAATGATTTCATGGGTCGAGCATTTCAGATAAATAAAATGCGATGAAATGAACCTACTATTCTTATTTCTTTGTGAGTGCCAACAGGCCCTACTATCTTTTTTTTAGCAAGAAAAAGCTTTTGTTTGTTTATTTTCTAAATCAAACTTATATGAAAAATGTTTCTATCAAAAATTAAAAATTAGTTCAGCTCAGAAGCGTAAAAAAAAAAACTTTTTTAAATTCCTTCTGGAAATTTTCTTTTTTTCTCATTCGAGAATCATTGTGTTGTCGATGACGTTGAGTAATGGAATACTACCGGTGAGTAAAGAATCTACTTGTTACCTATACATTTTGTTGATTTGCGATCGGGACTCGTCGCTGCTGATGTTTATAATTGGTATTTAAACACAGTAGAGTTGAGTAGAATCCGTTTACGATCCATCCTCGCATTTATCTTTTGCGCCTAAATTCAAGCAAACACCTTTTTAAATTCAAAAGTGAAAACTGTTGACGACGTTTTTTTTTTTTTTGACTCAAATGTTCTTCGCGGTCCGCATAGTAGATTAGATACTTTTATTGGGTTTGTGACTGCTGGAATTGGTTCACTGAATGTCCGAACGAATTCTTCGTTGGTTAGAGTGAATCGCAAAGATCATGTGAAGAACATTACACTACGCTATACCGAGCATTGGATACTATTTCTGAGAACGACACGGCCTATGCTTCGATGGCTCATTTGGCCAAGTTAAGCTCATATCCTCATGAAATCCGTGCCGAGTGGGCCTGCGATTAGATGGTTAGATCAAATCCAAGATGTCTCATCCACCCGAATGATTGCCCCTGATAAATTTACAATATGTTGCAGAAAGTCGAGGGTTATGGGGTATCTGCAATTATCCTACAATCGCAACCCAAATAATCGATAGGAGCGACCTCTACGAACTCGATTCTCAAGCTTTTCGAAGCCTATTCTTAATTTTCTATGGACGAGTTTGTGTTGTTACTTTTCTTCTCTCTTGGTTTTTTTTACTCTCACAATAATTGTTAGTATGTATCTAATATTGCCATTGAATCATATGGTTCATATCTTCGTCCTTCTGATGACCTAGTTTGAAAAATTAATGGATACACGATCCGCAGATTCGCCGATCCGATATCTACTTTCTCTGGTCGCGCTGAATATTAAAAGCCACCAAACTTTTTTGTTTCTAGTCGCTGCGCATAATGGTGACTCGCATTGTCATATTGCGATTGTGCTCCTAAGTTTTCGTTCCCGTAACGAGACGTGAAGCATGCAGAGTCTTTGTGCTATGTGCGTCTTCAGTATTTTGCTGTCTTCGACAACGAGTATCGTCAATAAAAAAAAAATAAAATAAATATAAATAAATAGGTGGCGCAACAGGCGGGTGACACCCAAGGCCTAGCTTCTCGCAACCATTCGTTTTGTGTGAGTTTCTATTTTTGAAACGAATGGAAGGGACCTACAATTTTATGCCGAGTCCGAACGGCTGAATTGAGAAGCTTTTTCATGACAGTCATAGTCATACTCTCGGATGTTTGTCAGACGTTCGCGAGAGGTGGCGCAGTAGAAAAAACTTTAAGATGTAATTTGTGTTTTTCCGGGGATCGAAACCTGGGATCCTTCGCACAGTAGTCCAGCACACTAACCACTGCGCTACTGCGCCCACGAGTATCGTCAATAGCCACCAGAATTTCATTGAGTGGCTCCCCTCCACCCTTCGTACTTTAAATAGTGTACATTCTCTCCCAAGTTTCGTTGACACTCATCTTCTGAAAGAAATAAAACATTCAATATAGGAAAACAAAAATCCAACTCTGTACTTTAAATTAATATATATTTGCAACATTGTAGGTGTTTCTTTAAAAAGTACTAAACAAATCATATTTATAACATTTTCATAATTTAATGAACCTAATTCAAGTCTAGGTGTTCATAATCGTACAACATACAGTTATATATATTTTATATCTGACCAGCGCGACATTTTGTTTAAATACAAATAAAATAAAATTAAAATCTACTATTTCTAGGCCGAATTTCTCTCTCTCACTCTGGAGACAGAGACAATCACGTTCATTCAAATTTTGTTTATTATACTCTACTGTTTTTTTTTTTTTTCTATGGAATGGAATTCTTTATTCGAAAGAAAGACAGAGCGCAAACTTTCGTGCGAAGTTTTATTACTCTCGCTAAACAAAGAAATTTTAAATACACTTTTGTTTGTAATCACAGTCTCGTATTTGTATTCTTCGAGCCGTGAGAGAAATAGCTTTGATAAGTAGGAGTGTAGGGCTTAAACTATAATCGAGGAGGCTAAGGCTCACCAATGCCCTCTGCTGCTTGTTGTTTGTTTCTTTTACTAATCTTTTACTGGACCTCAGTTCTTCACCGAAAATAGTTGGGCCACCTTGCCGGCCTGGCTCTTTACATAGTCGTAGCTGGCCTTGCTGGCTCGCTTGATGGCGTTCGTTTTGCTGTTGGCTTGCTGGGCAGTGGTGGCGGATGCGGATGCGGAGGCTGTTGTCTGTGGGGCTAGATGTTCGATTGATTTTGCTGCTTCGACTGCTGCCTGAATTTGATGGGGGAACATGTTCCGAAGGACATGGTTGAAGCCGAATGATGCCTTGTTGCAGTTTGATTTGAAACGTTCGACGCCAAATGCACGAATGGCACGTGAGAAACCAAACACTTGAGAGCTGATGAATGCAGTGCGGATGGCAATGGTGGTGCCGTCTTTTTGTTCAAGGTATTCAACACGCTCGTCCACTCGCTGTAAAATAGAGAGAACATTATAATTAGATGGGCGGTATATTTAGAATGGGCCGAGGGCAAGTGTATTTGAAAATGAAATCTAAGAAGAAAATGCAGTCCAAGGTTAGGAACACGCGATGCGTTCACCTTTCACTAGGGAAATCTATTTGTTTTCTATGCTTCTAGTCATATCTCTTTGTTACCGCTGACTAAGAAGAAGAAGTTTATTACTTTTAGCAAAAAAGGGACGGAAATTGACTTGTCATCGCTAGACTGATGCGAAGAAATTCCAGGATTTTCAGTTTGATTTCGTTTGTTTTTCTTTGCAAAAACTTTTCCTAAGTTGACAGATAAAATATATTTTTAATCGCTTTAATCGTTCAAGCTATTTGCAGACTTTTGCGTCATTACTCACGAACGTCAGCAAGCCTTTTAAGGAAATTTTAGAGTAGGTTCTGCCCTTGCTAGTAAAAAGTACTGACCGTTGGACGATTTTTATCCAGAACTCTCAGAATGTCTTTGAGGAAGTTGCTGTGATATTGTCTTCTAGTTCAATAATGTAGCGTTTACATCACCGGAACGTAGCAAATACTTTTCTCTATAAAGTTGTCGTTTGTAAACAACTCACACACAGCCTACTTTGTTGCCAATTAAATAGGACAGTCTCGATAGTTTCTGACCGGACACAAGTGCTACCTAATTGGATCAACAGGCTCAATTGGAAGGCGCTCGGACAATTTACTATTAAGTAAATAGTTCACTTCTCGACAAGGAAAAAATAATTGTCTTTCCCAAGTCGCATAAATACTGAGAATTACCTGCCAGAATTCAAAACAACCTAAAATGAGTCTGATAACGAATTAGTTTCTATGTACTAAAAATTCGAAGCCTAGGTGTCAGGATGAGATGGTTACATCAAGTTCAGAATTTTTCCTCTGGCCGTATGGGGGATTGCGATGGCTGAGAACATAGAGCTATGAAGGGTCTACTTGATTAACCTACACCCGCGACCCATTTAATGGGTAAGCGGGCCATTGAAAATGAACTTTTGCCTGTGGCCCTTCAAAACTTGCCATTATGTGTTCAACGATACATAATTAATCTTTGCAGCAATTTCGACCGCGGTTTTGATCTGCTGCCCGTTTGTGAGCTTGGTCTAGCTATACCTAAAAAAATGGTGTGAATCTACCTACTATCTTGGTCTTTCTGTTGTTAGGCTAGTGTCTATGCCGTGACTTCAAGTATTGGAAGTGCCTGTTGACTTGGATGGTGAACAGCGCTGGATGTAAGATAGGCCGTAAAGGCCGAACCAAAATAGAGCCCATAGAGGAAACAAATGAAAAAATGAAAGACATGAATCGTCTCTTAAAAATGCCTGCAAAATGAACAAATTGAACTGAATTACATTTTTTTCTCTTTTCTTGAGCTTTATGAACTATTTATTACTAAACGAATGTCTAAGGTAGGACTATCATTTCTGTAAAGGAGTTGAGTAAATAAAGTAGGTACATACACACATTAATTTTCGGATCTATATTAAACTAATCAAATAATACCCTTTAAAGCCTAAAATTGTAGCGCGATAATACTACCCTACCACCTCTGCTTTGAAACATTTTTACAACTCAGCACATTATTTGTGTTAATTTACTGTCGAATAATTCGCACTTTTATCAATGATTAAAATTTTCTTATCTCGTTTCACATTCTCTTTCCATTTAGGCCACTCACCATAATCTTTTTGAATCCAATATTCCTTGTGAATGTCACCAGTGTCTTTTTCTTTGGATCCAGCACTGAATCCTCGACAATCTTGACCGACTTTGCACTATAGAACCGTTCACCCCATTTTGGAACTGGATTTGTCTTAGACAACAGCCGCCTCGAGTACAATTTGCCATCACGAACCTCTCGTTGGATAGTGTCTTCTGTTAGTACATGTGAGCTGCAAAATTTAATCAAATGCAGATCGTCTATTGAAATGACCTTTGATCTTGGCAATTATCTCATATGAACAAAGTTATGTATGTACCTCGTTGGGTTTGGGTATCTGTTCCAATATGCTTGCACAACTTGTTTCCAGCTATAGTTGAACACTGTTTGTGATTCGTAGAATGTGCCCATTGTGTCTGCTTATATCTGGTCTCTTTGTAGGGTAAATTTGATTATCTACTGCTTATCATCTGCTTCTGGTGAAGGAACCAAAAAAACGCAACGAAAACCGATATATCGACAAATTTATAAATAGCAACACACGAAAGAAGATTCTGGTGGGTCGATTCTGATTTACACCCAATTCGAGTTATACAACCGGTGCGTGGGAAAAAACACTTAATTGGAAAATTTAACAGATTTGCGATCGATATCCTTTGCACGGATTCAGGCGAGATAATGCGTAATAAAACTGGGTAAACGCGGGCCAAGTCATGTATTCCATAAAATATTTCACAGTCGACCAAACCAGAGTACCAGACTTGACAACGACAATGGTGAGGTGAGGTGAGGTGAACAAAAAAATAGCACACGAAACCGGACAAGGTGACAGAACGGGAGGGTTTTTCGTTGTGATTTGTGACAGATTGAAAAAAAGTGAAAGTGAGACGAATGATGATATTTCTAGGGATGTGCTGCGCTGTGCACAGTATAGAAAAATGTACTAGATCGACAATTTATTCCTTGGAACAATAGGGGTACTCACTTAAAACGCGTAAAAGTCTCCTAAACTGCGTAAATTGCAGAAATTTACACCCCTCGTAAATGAACTGTCAGATTTTGCATGGAGAATAGTTTACGCAGACCTTATAATTTTCCGCGACGATTTAGGCTCGGAAACCAACCGCGGAAAATAACGCAAGTCACAAATGTCAAACAGCTCGTATGAATTGCTTGTTTCATTCCAGATTTACAGTCGATTTACGCGGTTTACGCAATAACATTTCCGAGAGGTGTTCATTTAAAGTACCGCAGAAATTTATACATTTACGAGCTGCATAAATTGATCAGATTAAGTGACCCCTAATAATTTTTACACAAAATTTATGTATTTGAAAAAATTTGCTTTGATAATTTGGTTAGGACTCATTCTCTCATTATAAGTGGAGCTGCCTTTGTTCGACCGCGTTTCGTTGTCACATGATTGTTGAATCTGCTAGTGAAATGTCACTTAACACAAATTTTGTCCAGAAAATGACGTCAGCATAAACTAGCGCTCGTGGTGCGGAGCAAAAAAAAAAAGCAAAAAGTAAGACGGTTGAAATGTTGCGTCACATTGCGTTTACATTGCGAAGCAGAGCGAGCGCGAAGTTGTCTATTAGCAAAGCTAGATAATAATGTCAATGCATAAGTTTGATGGCAACGCAATAAACAAGGTAGTAAGAATAAAAAATAATATTCTGTAATGCATTACTGAACATCTATGTCAGTAAACTAAAGCCTGATAAATGTGACGCGTTTGAAAAGTAGGTTAAGTCTGAATTAAGCGTCTCTGTATTGCTTCTCTACAACACCATCTTGCTAAATGTTGCCTTTAATTTTGACAGTTTAACATTCAGAGATATTCCTGTATTAAAATGTTCACTATTTAAAAATAAGCTCGTATAATAATCACCCCAATCATGGAATCCGCCGGAGGGAATTGTTCGCGGAAAAGAATATTTTGGTATCGTCGAATCCGAAAAGTGAACAGAAATCTGGAAAAAAAACCACACCCTACCAATAGTATGTGTTAATATTATGTATATACCTACCTATATGACATAATAACCGTTCAATTTGCGGATTCGACGATACCAAAATATTCTTTTCCGCGAACAATTCCCTCCGGCGGATTCCATGATTGGGGTGAATATTGTTACGATTTAAAACTTACCCGCCGTATTAATAAACAAATTTGCACTTGTTAGCTAGCAGCCGGTCATATAGTACACAAATTTGACGTAACGGCTGTGTATCCGCTTGATAACTTTAACACAGTCATTATTGTTACGCGAGTACGTGTATACCAACAGTTTTTCTTATCTTGATTTTTTGGCAAAACTAAACTGCGGGAAAATGTATTTTGTATTTATCCGTTTATCTTCACTGTTTCGCTTAATTTTATGTTTGAAGACATTTTTGTATGGAGGGGCCGGGAGCTCCTAGACGTTCGATATCCGGAAATTATCAATTACATCTTATGATTTTTTCGATAGTACCTACCACCCCTGGCGAACGTCTAACTACGACCGCGAGTATAACTATCCTGAAAATTTTCATAATTTCGCCTTTCGGGCTTAGCATAAAATTCTAGGTCAAAATTATTCGATTCAAACCAAATATAAAAACTCACACAAGAAGAGATGTTGTAAGAAGCTAGGCCTAGGCCTAGGCCACTCTTACCTGTTGCGTAAAATATTTATATTATTTTTTTCACCATAATTATCGGCATGTTTTATCTACATCTACATCAGCTCAGTGAAGTAAAGTAAAGTAGAATCTTTAACACGCAATTACACCAACTACACACTTCTTGACACTTTCGAGACTCTATATAGTACCTAGTTGTAATTGCGTGCTGAATATTCTACATTACTTTCCTTCACTGCGATAAATGTGCAATAAAACAGGCCTAAATCAAAATTTATCCAGTGGTGTGAAAAAATAGGACAACAAATTCGATAACGATATTGTTGCACATCTCAAAATCAATTTCCGGAAGTAGGTAGTAGAGCAAATTCATCTATGCAATTTTTCCTTTCGAATACAAAAACCACAACAAGTGATGACCGGATCCATTCCACTAACATCTCAGAAGTTCTACTAATGAAACATAGATGGCTGCCTAGTAAATTAACGTTCATTTTAAAAATACAACTTTAAAAAGTGTGAGAATAAACCCTTTATGAATGTCACTTTTCCAAACTTATTTTTTTTATTTATTTTAACAATTGTGTAAGACAGTGTTTTCGATCTGTCATTAATCAGACGAAATCAGTGGATAGGAGGAAGGAAGCTGACTCTAACTGCGGGGCTGTGCTAATTTATATTGTTTTCTTCTAGTAAAATCTTTCTCCTCTAAGCTGTAGATAAAACGAGGTCCATGTATCTGCCTGCATGCTATATATTTTTGCTGAAGCTACTGGATTAAAGGCTGGTTCAAAAGAGGTTATACCTACTTACGAAAGTTGATTGATAAATTGGGAAAGTTCTATCTACCACCATTCACTTTATCGGCAAAGTGGAAGTCAAGTCAAAGGTTTCAATGGAGAGTTTTCTATGTTCCATGTTTTTAATGATTTCTAAAGGTCGTGGCCATGTTTTGTTCTACAGCTTAACGAATCTGTAGAAATAACTTCGTTCTTTTTTTTTATTAAATTGCCGAAAAGAGAACGACCAAAGCTATAAAGATAATATTCATTGATGCACCATTGACAGAGCATGCTGGAATTAACTATCAACAGAAATTTATTCACAAAGACCGCCAGTTGCACTACTTTTGTGGGGAATTACACTGCGAAGCTTCCTCTTGTAGATGATGCTATAGCTAATTAAAATACTGAACATTAATTGGATCTCAGAGACTACTACGCTGCAAGGACATACTCCCTAAAAATCCGCGTGGATCCTACTTTTGCTTTCGTTTTTTATGCAAATCGAAGAAGAGTACAAAAAAGAACCCAAATCCTTTTCTCAAATTTTTTTTTCTGGTTCCCATTTGGACTTTAGAAATTTTTTTCTCCAAACCATTGGTAGTGATAAAATAAATGAGTTATCCTTGCCACATGGATAATCCTTGGTCCTTTGTAATTTTCTCTTTTCTTTGTTTTATCTACATTCGTTTGGTATTCATTGAGAGGAAAACTTTTCTGCTGTCGAAAGGATATCGGGCGATGGTCGTTGCTTGAAAATGGGGGTTTCCTTCGAGTTAAGGACGTGGGCGAGGTAATGTGTCCTTCCCATGTAATTGTAATTCTCAACACCCGTTTCTAATTAAAAAAAAATCCGCCCCATTCCCTTTTGGGGTAATGGATGGCAGCCGCACCGCACAGCATTATCCACTTGATGCTTCAGTCTTGGTTGGTCCCCTTTCCGCTATACCGCATTTTTCTTTGCAACAGACCGCAAAGTGTCCAGAGAGCGAACGCAGAAACTTCCTCGCTGGAGAGTACGAGATTTATTGGGCGACTGAGGACCATAGGAATAGGAAGGGTGCGGCATTGCGTTGGAACAACAATTATAACGTGCGATTTGGAAATTTATTTTTCCATGCTGGGAATATCTACTGCGCTCCTCCATGTTGGAATTTTCATTTTCGGTTGTTTGGGGAGCGTAATCGGAATTTAATGCTTTAAAAGAATGCGGAAAATCTGCGTTTCTTTTGTTTTGTTTTGGGAGTTCTGCAGATCCTTTGGGCTGAGGAAGAGGTATTCCTCATCGGTTTCGGCTTGAAGAAGATTTCTCTCGGTTGCTGCGATGCTAGGAAGAAGTATAGTTGTAAAAGTCGAGAATGCTGGACCACTTGGTGGCGCTGATTGCGGGTGCAAAGATTTAGATTTATGGGAGACTAAATGTGGAATTGTAATTTGGACAAGGAAAGTTTATTGAAATAGCTTCAGTCGAGGATAATGGCAGCTTAAAAGGATTAGGGTGAGAAATCACTAGGTGAGTAATGAGCTGAGTGCGTGCGCCTGTTCTGTATAACAGAATAGGAGTTTATGACAATTATTATTACCAATGACAATGAAATGAGTCATCTGACCAGAAGACGGTAGAGAATTTACTTTAACTCCATTATTGGAAATGGAGTTAGGTACTGTTTTTGGAAGTTGGAAGTCAGTGTACATTTTATCATCCTTTGAAGTTTAGAAGGATATACCTAATAAACAATTTAGAGGGAGTTGAAATCGAGTGGTAAATATAGGGAATCATTGTCAAATCAACTCATCAATGAGACAACAAAACTTCAGGACAACTCATCCATTGACATTTAATTTAATTTTAATTTTTGCGTAGGGTTTTATGAAAAATGTTGTGTACTAGCCATACTGGGGCTATGTCCGAAATTTATATAGGGAAGGTATGTCTACAGAAATAGCGCTACATCAAGTAGTACGCGCTGCGGAGGAAGAGCTAAATATCGGGGGCATTGCGATGACTATGCTATAATGGGCATTGAAGGTGCCTTCGATAAGATATGCTTTGAAAGTCTGAAACAAGACTTGGAAAACGTAGAGTTAACCCACTGGTGGTAAGATGAGTGGACAATATATGTTAAATACAAGGGCGATAAATATCCAGACAGGAACCTCAAAAATCCGGGGACGGGTCAGCAGAGGTTGCCCACAAGGAGGTGTTCTTTCACATACACTGTGGAATATGACTGTGGACTCTCTTCTCGACAGACTTGAGGCAAATGCCATTCACACAGTGTGATATGCCGACGACATAGCAATAATGGCAATAGGCAAATTCATAGAAGTCACAGCGGATATCATGAGGAGTGCACTCAAAGTGGTTGAGCGGTGGTGTATGGCACAAACACTCTCCATTAATGCGGAGAAAACAGATCTAATAGTCTTCACTAGGAAGAGGAAAAATCTGGAATTTCAGCCCTTAACAATTTTCGGATCGGAACTAACAACGACCAAGAAGGTTAAGTATCTGGGAGTATACCTAGATACTCGACTTAGGCTCGAGTGCGCGCACATAATTTTGGATTTTACGTGCGCGCATTCATATTGAAATGTATGTGTTTCATTTTTTGCGACTAAGTAGTCGCGCGATTGAAATCACATGTGTGTTTCGAGCCTAAAATTGGAATTACCAATTTGAGGAGAAGGTCCGGAGCCCGGAAGGCAAAAAGGGTATAGGTACTACATCAGTGTAAACGTGTAAGTGGATAGAGGTGGGGACTCTCTCCTGGATGTATGCGATAATTACTAGATTCATTATCACCTACGCTTCGGTTGTATGGTAGGCGAAGCGTCCCAGAAGTCTGCTAAGAAGCACCTGGATAGGGTCCAGCGTTTAGCATGTATAGAAATTACAGGTGCAATACGCACAACACAACCAGCGCATTGGAAGTAATCTTAGGGATCTTACCGCTAGACTTATTTATTAAGAAAACAGCGGCCCTAACAGCATCTGTATCGAGATGCGAAATGGCACAATAGGGGTATAGTATCTACGGATACAGGAAGATCCTGGAGCTTGTCAAAAGTGAGATTAGCGAACTGAACATGCCTATTGATGGTATAACAAGGTGCGTATTAGGGAAAGGAATCACAAAACTCGTATTGAGAATGGATTACTTCCAGAAAAGAGGAATGGTGAAATCGTGATTTTCATAGATTGATCCATGATGGATGGCGGAGGGGGGCCGGAATCTTTTCAGAAGATCTGTAACTAGCCCGTCACATTAGCCTCTGGAAACACAAACCAGTAAGAATAGACCGCCGACTTCCCGTACACCTACCCGATTCCCCCGGAAAGAATTTCCCTGTCTGTGAATACGTGTAAATGTCAAAATTAATGGCGGCAATGGTTTTCTATGCAATACCATGGGACCAGGATTTTTCAAGTATGCGTGCGTTAATGGCGCCCCTTTGATTTTGTACAGCACCAATACATGAAAAATCCTGGTCTCGCCGGCAGCTTGTAGGCAAAGTCCGTTATGTGGGAGGAGTCGACGGTCTATTCTTACTGGTTTGTGCTCTGGAAACACACTTCAGTATACCAGGCTGAGATGATTGCTTTGCTGCATGCGTTGGATTACTTGCTTGAGAGTCAGGTGGAAGAAGAAATCCTGAGAAAGATATCATAATAGCACTGGACAACCATCACAACATCACTGGCACTGGAATGTGTATTCAAGCTCAATAAGTGTTCATCTAAAAATCCGGTAACACTGACTTGGGTACGAGGATACATAGGGATCGACGGCAACGAAAATGCGGACTCCCTTGCAAAACAGGGGTCAACTGAAAAGTTACTGGGTGGGACCAGAACCATTCTCTTTAATTGGTAGAGGAATGGTAGAACAGATGATTCATAACAGAACACCTGAGAAGGTGGTCAACCGTGGAACTATGTAGACAAGCTAAAATGGCAATACAATGGCCGACCTGCTCCACCCAGAGAAAGGTTCTAAGCATAAGTCGAGGAACATTGAAATGGGAGGTGGCGTTAATTTCGGGTATCATTTGAGAAAGATGGGCCTTAGAGAGGATGATACTTGTAAGCTATGCCTGGAGGAGGAATCTGAGACAGCGGCATATGTATAAGTATATATTTCTTATTTATGTCGGATTAGTAAAAAAAGTCTGAATTCATTTGCTCGCTTTAAAATCCTGTTAAAAGCTTAAAATGGTCTGCAAAATATATGTACGAATAAATGCAATACGATACGTAATAATCTATGTATGGTATAAACGCTATCGTCTTGACGATAGTGCTCTGTCGATTATTGAGCTACAAGAAGCAAATGTTGAGTCATCAAAACAATGTCGTCGAGACGATAGCGATTTTCAATGTTACGTGATGCAAGGCTATCGTCGAAACGATATCGTCATGCGATTATTGACTAATGGAATGAGCGCCCCAGGATAACTTATGCTGAATCTTTTTCTTATGATTCGGGATGTTTTTTTTTTTTAAGCTAGCCCTAATATTAACGGTACCTCCCATATAAAAATTGTACGAAATATGTCTAAATTTAGATTTTTTCGAAAACGGGTCTAACGATTTGAACCGAAATTGATAGTTGAGTTAATATCTCTAGTGTCAGGTAGAAAGGGGTTAATACCCTATTCACCCCAAGCCGAAAACTGGGTTTTCGCGAAAACAGTCGAAAACTTCATCGAAAACAGAAGCTTTCCCATACATTTTGCAGTTTTCAAAACGAGTTGTTTGAGGTCGTTTTCCATGAAAACGCCACGAAAACGAGTACGATCGTTGGGTTGTTGAAGCAGACACACCTTTTGCAACATTCAGCGAGCTCAGCAAAACTGCTGACAGGATGTGAGAGACTGAGTGAGAGTGAGAGTTTTTTTTGTTATCTTTGCTGTTTGCTTGCACCATAAAGAGCAAACTACCTGCCACAACGAAAGGGTATTTTCAGATGTTTTGATTTTGAATGTTGCTTATGTTAATTATTTGATGCATTAAACCATAAGTTAACGATTATCAAGTAGCTTAAATAATTCTGTTTTTATATTATGTCAATACAAGCGAAGTTTAGTAACTAAAATAACATTCTAGTCGCCACAAACATTTCATAGCTAGTTTCACAGCTAATTGAAACGTCAAACGAAAACGAGTTGGGGTTCGGTGTGAATGCATCTACGAGTTTTCTAAACTTTTTTGACGAAAACTCGGTTTTCGGTTTGGTGTGAATAGGGTATAAGTCAGAAATAGTAGTTTTCCGCAAAATGAGATTGAACATTTTTTTGTAAATCCAGATTATCTTTTTTCGAAAAATTAAGTATACAAAACAATTATCAAAACGGTTGTCTGTAATAACGTTAAAGGCTGTTGACCAAAAAATAAGTAATTGCCAAATTTTCTGATGACTTATCTCCTTAGAACCAATTTTTTTTTTGTTACCTGTTAATATAAAGTTTTTCTAAGGACTTAAGTCAAGAAGAAAAAAATCTTTATTTACATAACTCAGTTAAATATTCATAAAGAAAACTTGGAAACATAAAATTATTTAATTAAATAAAAAATAAAACCATTATAATGTGTCACAAAAGTAAATATACACCATTAACTGTTGTTATACTTGATTAAGTATATACTTTCCTAAGATGACTTAAGCCCTTATGAGCAACTTATATTTCTAGTTATTTTTATTTCAAAATATGAAGTTACTATAAATACAAAGGACTTAAGTCAACTTAAACCCTTAATACCAAACAATTTTAAAAACTTCTTGACTTATACCATTTGTACAAATTAATTTCTATACAAACAAATCATGCTAGACTTATGCCGATAGGACCAAACGAAAGAAAAAAAAAAATTGACTTAAGTCCAATAAAATTCCAAAAATGGAGTTTTTTGACTTAACCCCTTTCTATCTGACACCACAATACGTAATAATCTAGATACCCAGTTTTTCGCTAAAAAGTCCAGCAACGGCAGTTTTGAAAATTGGCTTTTTCTCGAAAACGGTAAAAACGATTTAAAAAAAACGTATTTTTAAGGTACTATTGTCATTCTTAACTTGATAGCAAACTCAGTTTTTCCCTAAAAAGACTGCGTCCTTTGATATCCACCCAAATCCCTAATAAAAGTACTTTAAAAAATTGCTCATATCTCAAAAACGCCAATTTCGATTATGATAAAAATGTTACTTTCAGGTAATGCTTAAATACATAGTAATACCATTTGCTCAGTTTTGAGCTAAACAGTTGAAAAACAGTGTTTTTTGAGCTCTAACGATTTTGATCAAAATACATATTTAAGACAACATAATCATTCTAAACATTATCACGTACTTAGTTTTTCTCAGAAAACTCGAATATTGCCGTTTTATGAATATTTCTTAAAAATTACTACCCAAATCCCGACCATTGAGATTACTTTTTAATTTTTAAATAAATCAAAAAAGAGAATTCGAAATTCATCGCCTCCTTGCCTCCTTTAAAATGTCAGTTGGGTGAAATTTGAAAGTAAGTAAGAAAGTTTTGTAGTTAATACGTACATAATGTCTATGTAGTATGTATTACGTGTTTAGTTAACAAGAGTTCAGTTACTATACCTACTTAAGATGTACGTAAGTGAAATAATTTTAAACGTAAAATTTGTTAAAGTGACTCTGAGATTCTGCGAGATTCGCAATAAACGAGAAAGTTTCGTGCGACCCAGTCGTGCACATTTTTTGTTTAATTTTCTATATTTTACGCTCTTTTGACATCAAGGGCTGAAAACCCGTGGTGTTTTCGTGCCAACAGTTCTTAAGGCCCCGACCCATAGAATCCGTCACATACGTTGCGGCAATGTATTCGACTGACAGGTTGATAGAATACACAGTAGCTTATGGAACGTGACCGATGAGCAACGAACGTGCCGGATGCGACGGATAAAGTAGGTTTACTTTCTACTTTTCTGTCCGTCGAACCGTTGACAGTTGGCAGAGCGTGAGAGTAAGCATTTTCATTGGTGGAAATATAAGATAATGAGAGAAACTGTCTCTCATATGTCATCGGCTGTCAACGTATGCGACGAATTCTATGGGACTGTTCGTTCCGTCGAATACGCCAATCCGTCGACGCAACGGATGCGACGGAATCTATGGGTCGGGGCCTTTAACTACATTCCCTGTCATTACCTGTGACCTATTTGTTGCTTCTAATGTCTCACATTTCAATGTTGCTCTCTATAGAAGGAGATATCAATATGACAGACTCCACTCTTGTTCTGTGAATGACACTTCTCGCCATGGTTAACTGGAAAATATCGGCTCCTTGGCGCCACCTACCCGCTAATAAGTTAATTTTAAGGAAAATTGTTAGTATTAAGAGATGAAGACAAGAAATAAATTAGTTCACTTCCAACTTCCAAACTGAATATATCACAAGTAGCGTTAGACACAACAATTTGAAAGAGATTAAAGCGCTTTTATTATTGACATCTTATGGCTTAATAGATACGCTACCTGTGTACATTCCACAAGAGTCTTAGCTCACAGCCCTATCGCATTCTCATAACTTGTGTAAAGTCATCCATCTATGTAGTGGCTACATATTTTAATTTATGACCATTTAAATACAACTTAAAGGCTTTTGATCAAATTGCTCAGTACATATCGCTATCACCAGCACGACTGACCTCGATTTATCAAAAGCCTTAAGCCAACATCGTCCTGGAAGCATATATAGGTACCTACATGTGTACATACACATTAACATTGAAAAATCTCCCGATAACCGATTACCTTTTAAACTGTATAAACGCCGATAAAATTTGCATATCGCTAGCGAAATGGATTTTCGCACAATAACTATTAATTACTGCGTTGGACATGCAGAATTTAAATTCCTCCCCCCCCCCATTCCATGTCAGATACTTATATGAGGACATAACAACACAGTACAACAACCACTTAAATTAAATTATGCTCAAAGTCTCATAAGCAGGAGTGTATACATGTGTGCGTTTGAACCCGAGAGAGTTAAATATATCCTTATCCTTTCCCGAACAAAAAAGAGTTCACCATTACACTCATGTTTACAAGGCCAAACCGAAAGTTTCATGCGGCACCAGGCGCCCATGGCCCATACCATTGCCACTTTTGGAATGAATTCAATTAAATCCTTTAATCTGCATATTTGCCATGGGGTTTTCCTGCTGCAGGATGAAGAATACATATAATGTGAATCGTGCTTGCGTGCATGTGGTTTATCCACTCCATTTCCGAAATATCTCATAAATGTTGACATCTGTTACTCAACGAGTGAGCAAAGGAGATCTCTGCCGTCTGCAAGAAGAGCCTTCCTCCATAAATCCATTTCTCAGTACAACATTTCTCAGATGCTAAAGGAGTTGTTGAGTTTTGGTTTTATTGTCTCGGAAGGAGGTTGTGCAAACAGTTTTTAGTTTATCTTTTAGGAATATCCCGTCCCATCGACATGACGTGTGCTGTTGCGGATTCGAAGGAGCTTTTCATCATCCCCCCCTTCCCCACATTACTGTCTGGTTGGTCGAGATCTCAGTTGCTGTTGATTCTGGGGTACTCAAACCATTTTGACATAATTGACAGCAAACAATTAGAAAATTTAATTGAAAAACAACTTTTTGGGTGCACGGTGCTTAATTGAATTTTAAGTAAGCTGTCAATTGGAGGAATTTTTTTGTGTGTTTGTTTGACTGATTATGTTTTGAAATTTGAACATACCTTTGCAGGTTCTATTTCTAATTGTCTGATAAATTTTCAATATTGAGCACGCCCACAAAAAAAGTGCGGTACACATGGAGGTTTGGTCAATGTCTCGAAAACCGGCCAGTATACCTAAGTATATTGACAATAATACTTCAGCTAACAAGATCTTCGAGTCTCAGTCATGCTATAGAAAGATCGAATTTCTGTTTCAAAGATCAAGTCACTGCGTCTACGCCTGAATTTGTCAAATCGTTAACAGCTGAATAGCTTGCCACCTGCCAAAGATACGACTAGGTAACTAATACTTAAGTATCCCAATATTGGACACCCAAATGGCACTATGAAACGCAATAAGTCGTCACTGTGAAACTGGGCATTAGGCTGATACTCTTTATCTTTACGGTTGTGGAGCCCATTAAGCAATACCTGGCTATTGGAGTAAAGATAGCTTAGACGACTTTTACGAAGCTTTTGTTAGAACTTAGAAGGACTTCTCCATAACAAAATGTTGGGTTTTCTTCCGATTCATGTCTAATTGTTTTGAATTAAGCCTCTGGAGATTTTTTTGTAAGCTTTTTTCGTTTAGTTCCTATGGGAACTCGCAGAACTCCACAATTTATAGAAATTTTGAAGAAAAAACATATTTTTAATGGACTTTAAGGTACTTTAACTAAATCACATTAGCAGAATATTTTTTAGATTTCTTTTTGGTCTTTGAAGATAATGAGAACTCCTCAGTTATTAGGTTGAAGGATTGTTTTTTAAAAGTAGGTATCGGTGGAGTATTTTCTGAAACTGTGATCGAAAAAACATCACAGCTCATGCTAATTTTATTTTGGAATTGTTGATTGGATTCCAGTTCAAGTACCTATTTATTTTGGGCTTGATGCTGGTTTAATAAGTATTTTTTTGAGGTTGTTCAGTTTTTCCAAAACTCCAAATCAACTCCAAAACCAACTTTTGGTTTTACATTTTTGTATTCTTAAGCTTTAACTTTTGATCTTTCTTGACTTTTTTGGATTTGATTTTAGAAAGTTACTAGCTGAGAGGTGGCGCAGTAGAAAAAACTTTAAGATGTAATTTGTGTTTTTCCGGGGATCGAAACCTGGGATCCCTCGCACAGTAGTCCAGCACACTAACCACTGCGCTACTGCGCCCACTCTAGAGCCAATACCTAAGATTATTTGTAAGTTTGATCTCAATCGCTTCTGTGATTTTCGAAATATACGATTTTGAATGTTTTTTTTGTATGGGAGGTGCCACGCCCCTTTTGAATTTGTTTAGCCTATCACCCAATCACCGTAATTACCGATATTTAAAAAAAAAATCAACAAAATCGGTTGAAAATTACGGGCGACAGAGGGAAACAGTTTTTTCCATTTTGTTTTATATATATAGAGATAACTTTTATTTGTGTTTCTTGTTGAACACAAAAAATATATTTCTTTCTGTTCTTAACGAACAGAAACCAACTTTTAAATGAAACAACTTTTTTAATTTTTAATATTTTTATTGAGCTTCAGATTCCTTACCACTGGTGGGGGGAAATCTTGGGCTTAAACGAAGTGTGATACAGAACTGAGTGATCTATGGTCAGATGGACCCTTTATATAGTGCTTTTTTGTTTATTCAGCAAATTTGTAGATAAGATTTGTATTGGTTCAACATTCAGTTGAATCTAAAGACAAGCGTGGGTTTGTTTATAATACATTTTGCTTATGCAGCATATCTGTGGATGATTCAGTTGAATCTGAAGTCAAGCGTGGGTTTGCTTGGTATTATGTTGCATTTATCTTTTGGGGACGCACAAGTAGTGTCTGATATAACAGATATTTATAACAAGTATCTTCTTGAAGCATTTGTCGAGTATCAATCTACAACTCGTATCAGAATTTGGGTTTAGAAGATTTTAGATTTGTTTAAGCTCTGGCCCGAACTTTAATCATAATTTATAAGAATGTCTAGTTTTTGCAAGGATTTTTGTATGGGTCATCGGTCATTAGGTACCTACTTTCCAAGACTCTCACCAGAACTTATGTTAACTCTTGAGGCACCTTTTGGCTCAACAATTGTTTTCAATAGCATTCTTAGATTTTTCATACATGAGGGAACTCTAAAACAAATAATTTGCATGTAACGGAATTAAGGAGTTGGAATGACCCCATCCCTTTATGGAAGGATGAACCTCCGATAACTGAATGTACCTATCCCTACTTAGCCGCGACGTAACAAAAGCTGGTACTAACTATTAAGCGGTAAGACCTAAAACCTTCCAACCCTTTTGCTACCCATTAGACCTAAGGCCACAGGACTCCTTGAGGCAGTCCGGGCAGCTGAGAAGGGGGGGTGTTCACTTCACCGAGGCGTAGGCATGCTAGTTTGCACTTACGGGTTGGGGGTTCTTGTGCCGATGAAGTAGACGGTCGTTAGACAATTCATGCCTTTAGGTTGGTGTAATTCCTAGAAAAGTAAAATATGAAGCGCGAAATGTTTTCTTAATACCCTGTAGCAGCTAACCTTGACATTGCTGGAAGTAAGAGGGAGCTCGAGTTGTTATTCGCTATGGTGTACCCACCCCTACATAGTTCGGACTATAAGTCCTACCATTCGTCCATGGCTAATATATCACCATTTAAATATTATACAGGGTTTTTCAATAAGAGCGCTACAAAAGTTTTTTTTAAATAAACCAAAAACGGTTTTGGATATCAACGAAATTCTTTATTCCTGTGAAAGTACGTTCGATCCCATTATGTATGGAACTCGATTTCTTTTGCATGGCCACCACGGGCACGCTTGCAGAGGTCCAGACGCTGAACCCAATTTTCGACGGTATTCAAGCATAAATCGCCCGATTTGCAATTTCACGTTCGATATTCGTACGAAGTTCATCATTTGGGCTTTCTTTAACTGAAGCCTCAGCGGTAGCAATATTCCCGACACTACGGGCACTTCTTTGTCTCACTGGTACGGGAACACTTTGAACTGTGCCTGTGGATTTAAATTTGTCCACTAGACGCTCAATTGTTGATCTGCTAGGACGATTATGACGACCATATATATTGGACGTAGCGCTCTTAACGTTGAGGCCACTGACTCCGAATTTCGGTAGTAAATTTTAAAAATTTCGATTCGTTGTTGGCTCGTATATCTTTCCATCGTTAAATGGCAAACCTTACTGAAGAGAAATGTCAAAAGACCGGCATTTGCTGTCCCTGTCGCTCTACTTTTGTAGCGTCCCTATTGAAAAACCCTGTATTAGCCCCTATTCAGAAAAACGTTCTCCCAAAGCTACCAAGGGGTATTCATAAACTTCATCACATCCACCAAATCCGAAAACGTAACACGTCATGATATTCTTCTCAATCTGCAAGGTATTAGATATTCGAACTGCATGTAAACTCGCTCATGTACTGTGCTTCATCCAAAAAAAAAAAAAAAAGAAAGAGAGAATGGACAACTCGAATATTTCTAAAATCGTTATCCATTATTTATTCGCTTTGCTCCCTTTGCTTTTAACTTAAAATACCTAAAATAAACAATCCATAAAAAACTAGACAAAAGAACTAAAATACCTTAATAATACCTACCCTAAACAAATTATCTATACATATAATAAAACTGTAGCAATTTTCGTTGTCAGCTAAAAATTCGAAAAATACTGGACAGATTTCAATGAAACTTTTTTTAAAATGTTCCTTAAGACTGTGGGATTGCTATAGGCTATGTCGTTTAGCCATGTCCTTAGGAACAGCTTTTAACCAAAATGTATTTTTTGAAATACATACACAATACACATATACCTTGCTATAAATGGATGTTTATCTTTTGCGATCGTGCGACAGGACAAACAAAAACAAAACCACTCTATCATACGTACCTATACCTCGCATTCGAAAAGGGTTGATTTGTTTTCGCAGTAAGTGTTATGGTCAGTTGGGAAATATTGCGACATTACTTTGAAAATGATGGTAATGTTGCAGAATGTGTGCGAAAAAAATCATCTTTTCAGATGAAGCTCATTTTGATCTTGGCGGGTATGTAAACAAGTAAAATTGTCGCATTTGGCGCACAGAAAACCCGCACGCATACATTGAAAAGCCGATATACCCAAAACGAGTCACTGTTTGGTGCGGATTTTGGTCCAGAGTCATAATTGGGCCATTTTTCTTCGAAAATGAGCAAGGAGTGGCCGTTACAGTCAATAGCGATCGAAGCTACACCCGATGTTTTGCGCCCTGTTTTTGAAGATCGCATTATCAGCCGGAGAGCTGATGTCGTTTGGCCACTGCGGAGCTGCGATTTGACACCGTTGGACTATTATTTGTGGGGTGCCGTAAAAGATAAGTGTTACGCCGACATGCCAGAGACAATTGACGCTTTAAAGGACAATATTCGTGAAGCCATTGGTGAAATACAGCTGCAATTTGAGAAAGTATTCAGTAGTTTTTTTTTATAGCATTTTCAAAAAAAAAAAAAAAAAAATGTTTATATTATGATCGTATGTCCGAGTCCGATGCAGAATGGGGATGGGGTGTGTGCTGCAGTATGACATGGGATATATTAATAATCTTCATTTTCATAAGAGAAGAGACGTATAATACAAAATAGGTTCCATTTCTGATATGTGGTATGGTAACAGTGTAGGTTTGGGGTAGGTAGTTGCTGGGATTCCATTGGAAGAGGGAAACAAAGGAAAGGAAATGCAGTATTACAAATATAAGTAGCAAGATCTAGGAGAGGGAGACATTTTCCTTTCTCCTAAAAGAGAGTAAACTACTGGACAGATTTCAATGAAACACTCAAAGTGTAATTTTGAATGAACCAAATATAATTTTGTGCGAGCGGGCAAGGCGAGCACGGGTCCACCTAGTATCTAATAATGGTACAACAGATTTGAAAATATCCAAACAAAAAAAAAATTTGTATTAATGTTCAAATGTATCTATTTTATATAGATAATACCCTAAATTCAATATTGGTTATAGCCGCATACCACACTAATTAAGTAAAACAATTTAATAACATAAAAAAAAATGCCATCACTCGATTACTATCACACTTCAAATCAATATATGCGCATACAATTCGTGTACTCTGGCGTATACGTACTAAAATTTTCAATTTATATTGGCGCAAAATTATAGTCGCCTGGTATTAAGGGAGGTTAGTAGGCACTAAGTAGAGGCACTCCAAAACTGTCGCCTAACTTTTTGTTGAATTATAGACACTTTTTTACAATCCTACAACTAGTACCGACTTTAGTTTAGACCTGACTCAAATTTTTTTTAAACAAGCTCACAAATTCTCAGTTTGAGAAACCAAACTCAGTTTGGGGGATTCTATTTCAACAAATTACCTATCATACACTGACAAATAACGAAAGGACAACAAATTGAAATTAATAAATATCAAATTAATTTTATTTTGTGATGGCTGTGAAAGAGAACGATCAGGGCAGGAGCAGAGAAGATGGGGGACAGTTTCCTCTTCCTCCTTCTCATCTCTACAGCTTCTACAGAAATCATTTGAGGGAGCACAAAGTCTGGTTGTGTGCCTACCTATCAGACATAACGTCCAGTGATGACACCTATCATAGCGCTAATATGACGTAGTGTCCTTTTTAGATAACACGTTCTTCTTCAGCCATGATAGGGCTTCTTTAATTGCCATTATTTCCGCCTGGAACACGCTACAATGATCAGGAACTTGACTTGAAGTTTTGGTCAAAGTTTAACTTGGGAGTAATGTAGTCTGTGTTTCCAGAAACGGTTTCGGAATAGAAGCGTTCAGTATAGAAGCGTGTCCAAAATTTTTACTAGACCAATGCGATACTGCTTTCAAACGCACGGCTGAATTAGCAGCAATTTGTCTGCTGAAAGAGTCAAGAGGTGTGAGATGGAACAAGATGTCCATTGCTGCGGAGGGTGTTGTGTGAATTGCTCCACTAATGCGCATGTAGGCTGATCGTTGGACTTTGCTTGGTGAGAAGCAAATGAGGCGTCAATTGGTGGAACAACATCAAGTCAACATTGTCATAAAGTTCTTCAAAAGGATTTGAACGGGTTCTATATACTGTAGATTTCCTTAATAGCACAAAGTCTTCAAATATATAGGGCGGGCCAAAAGAATTCATCCGATGTTTTTTGGCTCTCATTTGTTTTCTAAATGAAAAACTTCGATTCTGATTTTTGATTATGTTTATTTATTGGTTATTGGTTTTATTGGTTTATTGTTAAAGGTTCAAATAAACATAATCAAGAAACCCCTTGTATTAATTATCATCTTCATCATCGGAAAACATTTTGTTCAATTTCGCGTTAAAATTGTCTAAAACAAAAAAAAAAAATTTCCTTCAAATTGACGAATGACAGATTAGACATTTAGTGCGTACTAAAGTTTAAGTTTATTGCCAGGTAACAACGATAAAGTGGGCTTTAACAAGATACTAGTACTAACTTTGTTACGTACTAAAATAACTAAAAGTATACTTTATCTGACTATAATTTTCCGCCATTTTTTATTATATTTCTGGTTTCGATTCAATTTTCTTACAGCCGATTTCTTCACAAAGTACTAGCGCTAGTACCGGTATTAGACCAAAAGTTGATACTCAAATAGGTATCAAGTCATTTCTTCACGAAGTACTAAGCTGAATTTGGTACCGAGTATTAGTTAGTACTCGGTAAGTATCTGGACCCTCAAAATCGGCAGTCTAACGTCGTTAGTACCTGAATTAGATCGATTTCATTGCTTTAGCTCTTGCCTATTTTTGTGAAAAAGTAAAGACATCGTAGGTTTAAGTCTAATGAAGTTGATTAGAAAATGGATTTAATTTTTTTTCGATGACGACATTGAGAATGAGAATGGTAAAGAAGGGGTGGCAACTCGTTGATCTGAGCGCCGCATCTACCATATTATGCTACAAGGGAATGCAGTAAATACTTAGGACGATGTAGATTTTTTCGGCTATTTCAGTTGTCCAGAGTAAGGTTTTTTTTACGTTCGAACGTGGACGAATTGCAGTACGGTTAACATATTTTATATACTTTCAGTTTTAGTCGGTAATCGTTTTTATTCACGATTTGACCAGTAATCGTTAGATATTGCCTGAGCAGCAATTGCTGATCAGATCACTCAATTTAAATTAATTCTTTTTTTTTGTTTGTTTTACGTTAAATTAGTTCGCTCAAATATATGTCTAAAGACTTACCGATACCAAATAAAAGGGTTAATTAAACGCTGCGTTGATTCTTGTCCAGGGATGAGGGTAATATGGGCACATCTTCGCCGGCCCGATGTTTCGATTTAATTCCGATAGCAGTTACGTCGCAGTTATGTTGCTAACATGGGGGTAATACTTTCCTTATATATATTTTTAATACTTTTATTTTTTTTATTAAACGAAAGGTGATGACGAGAATTCTAACTATGTTGACAAAGTGGTTGCGGGCTTGGCTATCTGATTGTGGTTTCTCTTGGGCGCTGACTGTTGCTGGTGCTGCTGCTGATGCTGAGGTTATTGTTGTTGTTTTCTGCGCTGATTTCTGATGATGAGGCGCTGCAATTGATGGTTATGTCGCTGATGTTGGTTTGTGCTGGGCTTGATTGAGTTTCAGTACTATGTTCCGTAGAATTTGGCCGACAAGTATGATACCACTGCTATTGTAGATTAGGGCGGCGCAGGTTAGCATACAAATAATTTCGCTTGGTTGCACTAAGTGCGGATTGTATGATTCGCTGCTGTTGTTGTCGTTGTTGCGGTGTTGGATGCTGATTATTCTTATTCCTCTCTGTAATGCCGTTGATGCGTCGAGTCAAGACGATAGGGCTAGATGGTTGAATTGGCTGCTGCTGTTGCGGCTGCTAGCCTACAAGCTGAGTTGTGGCGACTTACATAATTTCAATTGTAAAATTTTAAGAAAGCCCTTGCACTATTGTTTCTAGAATAACCATTTATTAGAAAACATTCTTATTCATTAAATCGACAATTTTATAGCTACAAAAATAAAAAACAAAATCTATACACATAAAAATCAATTGTTTTGCATTAGTCCCGCAAAAACTCGAGGATTTGGATAATTCTTCTTTTGCATTGTTTGTCTTAATTTAGAAAACTTGGGAAACCCCAAATGATAAGCCGGAAAATCGAAAAAAGCTTCCAAATCTTACGAGGAATTCTTTAAACAAAAATTCATATATAATCCAATTCATTTATTTTTATCGTTTGTACTTAGACAAATATACTTAAATTATTTTTTTTACGCGCACATTTTTTCAAAGGAGAACACGTCTTGATTTTTTTGGCATGAGATCAATCACCTTGTCTGGATCCACATTAATATCCGAATAAACAGATATCATAGCAAGCGAGCTTAATCTTGCGTTCTCTATAACGCTTCAGGACACTGTTTTAATCCTTTTCATAGCTGAAAACTACGTACCTAGCTGAGGTCACTGGAACCGTAAGCAAGAAGTTTATACCTCTAAAGTAAGTCTTGTCACATACCTATATCAACCAATTTCAAAACTTCGATAGAAGGATCACTCGACTATATCTTTTCGCACCAACGAATCTACTCAGATTTCACAGCTGACAACGAAATTGCATTATCAAAGTATGTAACTTGTTAGCTTTTCCATTTCGTTCACTAGCTCAACTGCAGCAAATCCTGGGAGAAGAGCCTGAAACGATGGTAGAACGTCTTAGGTTAGGTTAGGTTTGTGGGCTGGCGATGATTTTTTCGTGCCACACTCAGGTCAATACTGACCCATTGAGATTCCCGTAGAGGGAAAAGAGGTTGTCCCTTACCCATTATAATCCTGTATTCAAAAAATTACTTATTGTGCTGCTACATACAAACCATCTTGTTGATTTGACGAAGTTCATTATCTTGTCTATTGATGTGCTGGAAAGCTCGTCTAGGTCGTTGAAGAAGTGACTCCCTAGGAATTTGTACCTGGTGTGTTGGAGACTTGGGCAGTGACATAAGAAGTGGGTTGTATCCTCAAGAGCTTCCTCATCACTGCAGCCTCTGCAAAGTTCTTCTTCCGTTAAGCCCATTTTCTTCATATAGTACCGCAAGGTGTTGTGCTCTGTTATGATACCTACGAGGGTGGACAGGGGTTTTCTATCTTCTCGGTTTTGGATTCATTTAAGGACGGCCATAGCATTCTTGTGGTATTACAAGTGTTTAAGGTGGCCCATCTTGCGTTCGCCTCACTTGTGGCTTTTCTCCCTGCTTCAAACTTGTGTGTGTAAGGTGAAATGTCCCCAGAGGGATCAGCTTGTTCTGAAACAGCTGTCGAACCTTGTCTTGCTAATTCGTCAGCTTTCTCATTGCCTGGAATGCCTTCATGTCCCAGAACCCAGCAGAGTGATACCTTGTGCTGTGTACCAAGACCATTGAGTTCTTCGCGACTTCACAAGCTTCGATTTTATTTCTGGTACAATTATGGCATTTATTGCTGCCTGGCTGTCGATAAAGAAGGTAATACCTTCAGGTGGTATTGCCCTTACTACAGATTCACGAGCTCTGCTTGGAAAACGCTGCTGTGGTCGGGGAGGCGTATCGATTTTGATATACCCAGCGATTCAGAGAAGACACCTGACCCTTGTAGAGCGTCTTCGTTGACCATGAAATGAATCTGTCCGTAAGATTTTCTATTAACAAATCTATGCAAGGAATCAGTATAGACACTCTAAAATAGGCTTCAGTAGAAGTGGTTTCTGGGTTGGAATGCGTTGTTTGTTTAAATGAAGCTCTTGGAGCTCTTAATTCAACTCCAAATAAGTCCTCGGCAAGTTGGGATGCGGATTAAAAAGCCTCTCTGAAAAAATCATAGGCATTTTCTCTAATGTTCTTAAGAGAATTTAGAACTTCTTTTGAGTGGTCGATTGTAGAAACGAAATCTAAGGATTTGTTTTGTAAGAAAACTGAATAGTTTTTCGCATACAATGAAGCTTAATAGGAAACACTTTTTTGAACCGCTGCCAAAAGTGTCGATGCTTTCGAAGACATCGCCCACGTTCTGCTCGTTATTTCTTCAAGACTTATTGAGATACATGTGAAGAGCTCTACAAAGCAGAGAAGTAGATTTTTCGGAAATTAGCTATTCACTAACTACAACAAGGCAATTGCGAATTCCCTGTATTTGGCCCAAAGCAGTTTCTGTAAAGTTTGGTCAACATTTGACAAATAATGAGCGTGGCACCTTCCATACAAAAAAAAAAATCTTTAAAATTTCAAAAACCACCGAATAGATTGAGCTTAAATCGATGATGATAAAATCGTTGGTATTGGCCAAAAGGTGTTTCTGTGATGTTTGCTAAAAATTAGACAAAGTGGCGGGGCATCTACCATACAAAAAAAAAAACCTTTTTAAACGCTATTCTATACGACAGTCATGTGAGCCAAAGTTTGTAAAATGTGGGTGCCGTGCGATTTTAGACGATACTTCAAAATAGGTATATTAAAGAAAAAAGAAAACAATTGAAAAGTGTAAAAAATAATTAAAATATATTATAGTAACTGCTACACTTCTTTAAATTTAGCACAAATTTGCTTCATTTGGTGTTTTTAAAATTTGTAAAAATGTAAGCTTTTTTGGTTTACGCCGAACCTCGATAAGTCGAATCGTCACGGGACCAAATTTTGTGTTCGACTTCAGACTTTTTTGAGCCTTTTTAAATTTTGTCGATAATAAACATTTTTTTTTAAATTAAAAATTTTGAATTTGCGTGGCGACATTTTTCTCAACGCAGTGTTAAAAATTTACATACGAGAACTGAATGATTCTACGATACGAATATATTCAATTATAATATGCAGACGCGACTACTATATGTATGTATGTACATAATACGCTTACGCTTAATTTACTGGATTCCAAAGATCATGTGCTTTTCTTTTGCTTATTCTCTCTTTGTTTTTTGTGCATGCTTTAACTGGGTGTTGGAGAGTATGGAATGTAACTCGAATAATCATGTCGCAAATTTCGTTTCGTGCACACACTAAACTAATCATAATCACACATTAAGATGCGCAACTGTCCCTCCCACAAATTGGATTTGATGCCGGCCGTCGAATTTCAAAATCCAATTTTAAAATGCTTACGCTATGGATTTGCAAACAAAAATGTCCTAGTTCCGCATTTAGAGTGGCAAATAAGCGTTTTGCTATGGCAATAAATTCAGGCAGTGTGTTTATCACAACACAATATTATTCCTCTTCGTATAATAAATTATAAAAACCTGTCACATAGTCTACCCCAGTTTAAGGACAACATATCTCGCATATAGTCGTACACCCACTAGTCCCCGTCTGACTTTGATTATATATACTTACTCCCCTTAATGCCAAAGGATATGGAATATTCGTTTTTGGCGCCATATCGGATTTATAAATAATCCCATTTAGTGTGTGTATTTTGGCGATAATTCATCTTGTTTCCTATTTCAAGGAAAAGCGACAAACGGACGGATAAATTTGGTTGACCCTAGAAAATTTGCCAACATCCTTCCTAGATGCTGGTGCTGCTGCCTACCGCACATATGCAGAGTAAAAATGATTTTCCGGCGGACACCATTCTACTATTATTTTTCGCCGTCACATCCTTTTTGGCACATCCTTGCTGTCGCTCTTGGCATGAAAGTTAAGAGAAAAAAAAAATAAATTATCCGGTTCTTCCTATGTGTGACCCATTTTCCATATCTCACACTCTCGCATCCGCATCCATGGATTGAAATATAATAATAATTTTCCGTCAACTTTGAAGTGCGTGTTTGCAGGATTCCAACAATTTGGCTTTCTGTCTATAGTGTCCTTCGTCAAGAGGATGTAAGACAGAATTGTAGGTGGTGGATGGGAGGGTGGGCGGATCACTGTTGGAAAACAAGAAACTGTCATTTACTTCGATCTTCCTTTTCGTTTGTCTTTTTTTTTTAATGTGTTATCATCCTTGGCCTAGAGAGCACACTCATAAAGAATATATTCTCCCGCTCCCGATGCAAAGTGAAAAACTTTTTAATTTGACTACGGGAAAACTTTTGTTACCCGTATGCGCTTATTTCCTTGCAGGCACACACAATCGTACACATATTTTTTTCAGACCTTGGTATGGGCGAATTATTCCTAGAACAGACTTTTTTTTGTTCTGTGCTCTTCCGCCTGTTAATAAGGACAAAGCTTGTAGACACACTCTCGGGATAACTGGTCGTTTCTTTTTTTTTTGTGTTCTTCTTCTGTATGCTTTTATTGAAAGCAGGTGTTGCTATCGCTGAAAATTACTTTCAGGGCAGAGTTGAAACGGTTAATTTTTTGTTCCTTCTTCGTTTTGCCTGGCACGATGATGGTCCGTGTCGTTATAGGAGGAGGTCCTGCTAGAAAAAAAGAAATGCCTTTTTGTAGAGGGAGTGTAGAAAACTTTTAGTCGACATAACCGCGAGTTATTTTCACTGAAAGTTTGTGGTCATAGCGAACGGCGAAGGATCTAATTGAAATTATGATGGCGATTGTTTTTGTTGATTCTTTTTCTTCTTTATTGTATTCTATGAGATGGAACGTTAATAGCGATGGCGCTCCTGTGCCCGTGGGTTATCGGGGCTAAAAGTGTTTCGGATTGCATTGGTTAAGTTGGTCCCTGGTGGGTATTTATGGTAATGATATCTCGATAGTGCACAGATGGGCAGGGCGGTGAGTAGGAGGACCTTCAGTCAGAGCCGTAGCGAGGGTTCGAGCCGTGGGGGGTGACTTTCATTAAAATGCCGAGTTATTTGAGGAACTTCCCGATTGTATAGAAATCATTAAAATCGGCCCAGCGGTTACCGAGTTATAAATAACGTCAACGACTTTCGACCCATAGAAGATGATTTTTTGTATGGAAGGTGCCACGCCCCTTTATCCAATTTTGACCAATCTTCTATGAACTCAGACAATGACACCAGCGCTGAGATTAAACGAAGAATAACTCTTGCCAATCGCTGTTTCTGCTTTATGGCGCCGAGTGCTGGACGATAAGCAAGAAGGGAGAGCTGATACTGGGCTCCTTCGAAAGAAAAATACTTCGGCGGATTTTTGGTCCTGTGTGCGAGGAGGGCGAATGGAGGAGAAGATACAACCGCGAACTCTATGAGCTGTACCAAGATGTGGATGTAGTCCAAAAAGCCAAAACACGTCGACTACATTGGCTCGGCCACATCGAGCGAATGGACAATAATGCTCCAGCCAAGAGGGTCTTCGAATCCCAGCCCCCAGGTTCGAGAAGACAAGGAAGACCGAACCTCCGTTTCAAAGACCAAGCCATCGCGGATGCCAGAGCGCTTGGTCTGGACAATTGGAAGCAGCGTGCCCGGGATCGTAGAGGATGGAAGGCTGCAGTGTCTCAGGCAGAGACTCTTCACGGGTCGGGAGCCCGATAAGTAAGTAAGTAATCGCTGTTTCTTTGGGCTAAGAAAGCAATTGAGTAGCAAAGCCCTCTCTCGAACAACTAAAGTGAACCTTTATAGGACCTTAATCATCGCAGTCCTTCTTTATGGTGCAGAGGCATGGACAATATCAAAAGCGGATGAGGCTACTCTTGGTTGCTTTGATAGGAAAATTCTTCGAATAATTTTCGGTCCCGTCTGCATAGACGGTGAATGGAGGAGGAGATACAACGACGAACTGTACGGGCTGTACAGCGACATCGACCTAGCCGACCTAGCCATAAGAGCCATAAGCCATAAGAGTGACTATCCAACGACTGCGGTGGCTGCGTCATGTAGAGCGAATGGACGTGAATGCTCCGGCCCGGAAGATTTTCGAATCCACACCCGAGGGACCGGACGGCGCAGTAGAGGAATACCGCGACTCAGGTGGCGCACGCAAGTGGAAAGGGACTTTAACAAACTTAGCGTGCGAAACTGGAGACAGCTGGCCAAAGATCGTGCTGGCTGGAGACGCTTGTTGGTTGAGGCCCAGGTCCACCCCGGACTGTAGCGCCACCTTAAGTAAGTAAGTAACAGGAACACTCCTGGGCCAAAACTTAATACCGCCTGTTGTAAATTTGAGCTCAATCGAGTCGGTGGCCTTCGAGATATAAGATTTTGAATTTAAACTTTGAATTTTAAAAGTAATTAACTGCTAGGTTCCACATTTCACTTTCACTTAAAATGAAATCGGAAATAAATTTTTGTGTTCTACATTTCAATGTAGGTATCTACCTATTCGATTTCAATTTCAAAATTTTCGGAATTGAGACAAAGTGAACTTGTGTTTCCGAATTTGAGCTCAATTGAAATGAAAACTTTAACATTCCAAATTTCGTTAGGTATTTAAACTGTTTATAAACTTTTCTTAATGCATTTTGATGGGATAATTAATTATCCCACTCATGGAATATCTAATAATATGTGCAATCTGCAATAAACACTTAAAAAGCTTCTCGCATTTCATCAATTCGTTCGTTCGCTCTCATTTGAATGGTACTTTGTCCCTTTAATTAATTATTCTATCAAAATTATAAATATATAAAAAAAATGTTTATAAACAGTTTCAATAACGAAATTTCGTTTTCCAAACTTTGTTCCTCGAACGAAACGAAAGTTTATCCGCAATCCACATCAGTAAGCCGTATTTCCGAGTAGAGATGAATGGAACACAGATGAACCCACAAAGACTAAATCGATATCCATCTACACAGATGGATCGAAGATGGACTGTGGAACCGGTACCGGCATCTTCTCGGAGAATTTAAATATACACTGTTCAATCAGGCTTCCTGCAGCAGTGTCTTCCAAGCTGAGATTCTGGCAATCGCGGAAGCGGCCCGTAAGGTGTCATTATTGGCAATACCAAGAAATGAAATTACCATTTTCATTGACAGCCAGGCGGCTATTAAAGCAGTTTCTGCTATTGAAATAAAATAAAAGTTAGTTTAACGCTGCCGCGAAGAGCTAAAGGTTCTCTGCTCGCAGCACTCCACGGTCCTCTGCTGGGTCCCTGGGCACAGTGACAAAGCAGGCAATGAGAGGGCCGACGAACTAGCGAGAACTGGGTCTGCAATGGAGCATGATCTAGCACTGCAGTCGATTAAGCCACCACTCTAATCTTAGAGAGAGAGTGGAAAATAAAATTCGCATGAAAACCAACAACAGGTGGAAGGGACTAACTACCTGCGAAGAATCACGGAAGCTTTGACCAAAATACGACAGTGGCCGAACCATCAAACTTCTACAGTTTGACAGGTCATCGCTGTCTAAATTGGTAGGGGCTCTAACGGGTCATAACTTCCTAAGAAATCATACAATGAAACAAAATCTCAAAGATGACGATATATGTAGAGGATGTGGAGACGAAGAGGTTCATGAGGACACACCTCACTTCCTCTGTCACTGCCCGAGCCTCCGTCACTTGAGGAGCAGAACACTTGGAAGTCATTACTTCAATGACCTACAAGATTTTTCTGATGTCTCACTTTCTGATCTTTAGAGGTTTTTGAGAATATCAGGATGGCTGGACAGCGTCGAGTAATCGCTAGAAGAAGGGACACGAGGCTAACCAACCCAACATCACTGGTTAACCCCCATCAAAAAAGGGCATCACAATGGGTCCACAAGGACCTAAGTGTGGCACAGCAGGATATACCTGCTCTGTCAACCTATTAACCTAACCTAACCTAAGCCGTATTCCACAAATTAGTGAATAAAACATTCGTTCAAATTTAACATCAATTTAAAAATGCCGACATTCCTTTTTAAAATCAAATCGAAACTCGGAATATTGTAAGGAGTTCAGTCAGCAAATGCCGACCGTTCTTTTTAAAATCGAAACTCGGAGAAGGTACCTACATAAAACGAAACAAATATAATTTGGCATTTCCGAAAGGTGGAACCTTTGGAAGCCTATACCTATATGAAAATCCAAACTCACTTTTTAATTTTTAACAGTTTGTTCTGAGCCGATTTTTAAAGTTTTTGAATTTTTGCCTATTTTTTTAAGTTGTTCAAGTTTATAAATGTAGTTTCCGTGATTTGCCGACTCTTGAAAAGCGTGTCGCCCCTGCCTTCAGTTTATTTGATGTGGTGGAAGCATGTTTCAATCGATGTCACTCTTGGCGTGGCATTTTAACTATATGCGAAAGGATTGCTTAAATGGAATTTCCACCATATACCTACCTCCTCCCTCAGATTCAGCAATAGTTGTGAGATGGGTTGCCCAACACTTTATCGTTTGAATGATAATCGCTTTAATGCTTGGGGTCCAAAACAACTAACTCGTCCATTACATTCATCTTACATGGAGTTGAAAGCATTTGCGCCTTTAGGTACTGGTTGCACTGGGTTTTCTAATTAAACACTATCGCGTTCTGGAATATCCCTATCTGTATAAAGATAGGTCTGCCTCAACCTCCATTGTTATACCCACAGATGTGGCGGTCAAAAAGCTGTTTAACTGGACGCTTGATTGCCCTTGGCCCATTTAGTTTGGTAAAAAAAATGCCGTCGTGTCGTAAACATGCTCTCCAATTGTCAAAATTTATTTGAACCTTGTCGCTTCACCAAACCTGTGTATACGTGTGGAAGACTCATCTATATGTCTTCTTTTTTTAGGACATTGCATAAAACTCGGATCAGGAAATTTCAGTTAATTCACCGTTCACCATTCCCCTTATGTATATAGACATGGAGTAGCAGTAGATTACCGTTTTAGATTGAGGGTTGCCTTTGCAACACTGTATGGTGTGCTGCTCTTTTCCGTGACACTCTTCCTTTTTTTTATGGGCAGAGAGAGGGTTGTGTTTGTAATTGAATCACGTTTTGTATTAAATAAACTTTTCAAATTATCAAAAGTCTATTTAGTTGGGCACAAACCAGCTACATGTAGTTTCTATAGTGTAATACCAGTTACTAGTAGTAGATTAACCCGCATGGGTTAACTCACTATAGTCTTTGTTTAGGACACTCGTATTTGGTTTGTCCAAGCTTTGAACGGTGTTGTATCTGTTGATGATGGCGCAGCAGACACGCGTCCAACAATTGGTGTTACGATTTATCCCAATCTGCGATCGAATTTAACCAATTTCGCGTTGGCCCAGAGGAGTAATTTCAGGTCTGCGTGTGCCTTTGCACATGACATGGATATTGGATAATTGATGCAGGTTGTTTGGGGGTATACACGTTTCTCTTTGAAGCCATATACGGTTGGGAATTACACGCGCAAATCGAAGCGGAAATATTTAGTTGCGATGTTTATAATTTGATTTTTCGAAAACAAAATTGAGTGGGACATGGAAACGATTGAGATTTCGTTTCAATCGAATTTGATTCTTGCAATCTTTGGACTACTGGCAGGTAGTGTTTTTGAAATGGGTTGTAATTGGATAGACACGCCACCGAGCATGGTGCGATTAATGCGAAATTGAGTATTCGATTAGGTTGCCAGTGATGGGCGCCTTCTATTATTCAGGAATCAATTGTCATGGGGAGGAGGTTTATCATTTCAAAATAAATTTTGTTTATGGATTCTTCCAATTGACTAGGTACTCAAATCTTTCTCAGGGTATATCAATTCCAATTATGGTCGACGATGTGTCTGTACTTGTTGAGTGTCAATATTCAGCAACTACTTTTTCTAACGTTGTTTCAAGAGAAACATTTGTAGTTTCGGCAATCAATGGCCAACCAACAGACACTGATTTCCAAATTAATTTCGCTTAAGAAAGATGGTAGGTAGGTAGGTAGGTAATTGGATGCTCTTGTGGCATTTGCCACAGCTTCACATAGACCATCCGTTGGGTCCATTGTGTCCAGTCACGGGAACCTTCCATTGCATACCTGTTGGAGACAAAGAAATTACCGCTTTATTTGGATCGCCTAGATTTAGTAGTAATCACAGGTGTTCCTAGCTCATGTATCCAGATTCCCAAGTTTGTTCTAAGAGTAACTGAAGGGTGTGAAGTTTGTTTACCTATTGGAACCACCCCGATTTAAGTATGAATCTCAGGAGTTCCTTAAGATCAACATTCTCCAGATCCTCCAGTTCATCGAAGAAGAAACTCTTGAGAGTCCTCTGTCTACTGTTTTTAAGGGCTGGGCATTCGCAAAGCAGATGGCGAACGGATTCTATTTCTTCTACGTCTCTGCAGCTTCTGCAAAAGTCATTATGCAGTATGCCCAGCCTTCCTGCGTGTACGCCTATCGCACAGTGTCCAGTGACACTGGGACCCCCGTGAGTATGCGAATATCCTTGCGGTTCAGTCCGATCATGAATTTGGATCTCTTTTTGTTTACTTCTGGCCATAATTCCTTTGCATGCCTGCAGGTGCTGAGATTGTTCCAACGTAGGTTTGTTCTACTCAAGGCTTCAATATCAACCTTCCTAGAAAGCGTGCTTAGCGGAGTTCTTACAGATTCTAGGGCCATTGATGCGTGAATTTTTGACCCGTTTTTTGCAATCTCATCCGCCTGTTCATTTCCCGGAATATTCATATGCCCTGGTACACAGCATAGGGTCACCGTGTTGGCTTGTGATATTTCGTCCAGGTATTTCTTGCATTGACTTACTGCCCTTGACTTCACCACGAAAGATACAAACCAGTTGCTGTAAATGTACGCAAGCCGCCAGAATTGATGACCATTCGGGTCCGATTGTTGGCATTTTCCATCACTCTTGCCAGAACTACCGGCGATAGGTCCTCGCATTCTTGACAAATATTCTATTTGAGGCCTTTCTAGAGTCTGAGGCTTTTTGAAATAGACTCGCGATTCATCTTTTCGATGAAGATTTAAAAGCTGCCTTTTATATAAATGCGCCGTAAAGACCGCCGATTGATTGCAAATCGCTTGGCACGTCGGTCGTTCGGACGATACCCCGAGGTCCTCTGCGACATATTTAGCCACATTTGCTATATTCTCGGCTGAACGGCTGTTTTGGGGATGGCCAGAACTGGTAGCATGTCGTGTTGACACATACTCTTCCAGGCAAGCGGCTAAAGTAATTACGCCATTGGTGTCCAATGACTGGCAAATCTGCGCCGAAGTTCAAGCTGAGCCAACAGCACCGACGAATTAATCCGTGAAAAAATCGACAAAATATTCCGCGTTCTTTAGGAGTATAGCGATTTATGTCTAGTTGACAGGTATTTTGTATAAGTAAGAAAAATTGACATTTGCAGCCATTTGCACAAATTATAGCATCTTCCGATAGGGCAATGAATTCAAGACCTTGTTTAACTGAGAACATGGATTTATTTATAATTTGCTTTAAGTTTTGACCTATGGTAACATTATTTTTTGTTCATATTTTTTTTAATTGCGAAAAACTATTTTTATTATTTAAATTTTTACAATATGTATTAAGTACTTTAATTAAGGAAAAGTTATTATATAATATATTTTCCAATTTAACTCATACTTTTTTGAAAGAGTTGCTTTAAGTTTTAATGTATGAACTTACCAATTTTTTTTTTAAATTACCATTCTGCCCCCTTTTGATAGTAGTAGAATATTTTTGAAAGTATTTTTCTCAAGGCCTATAAAAAGTCCTTACCACGCCCAACCAACATAGCGATGTGAAATTTTGAAAACGTGTTTTAGGAAATTTAATTTTTTTTATCGCAATAGCAGGTTTTAGAGAGGTAAGCCCCCTAAAGGTGTAAAAACATTTGCAAGTTACAAGACATTTTTTACTTGAATTTATTTAAAACTTATTTTTACTTCAACCAATGGTGCAATACAACTTTTAACATTTCCTAAATGGCTATATAACTTCCTAAACCCTTACCATAGCAATTTGAAATTTTACGGTGTAATAGAGAATACAAAATAATTCGATACATAATTCAGTGGATTTAGATTTAAGCTTGAGCCGAAAGCCTCTGCAGCTAGCGCTCGATAAAATTTAAGTTTTTAGCAGTGTTTTTCCTTTTTAATTACATTGTTAAAAATAATAATAATAGATTTAAGCTACTCAATAGCTCGTCTTAGAATGTAATACGCATAGAGGGGGTTTGTCGGATTTACTTGAAACTTTGTAATTAGTGCTAAAGCCTCTGGTGACTGCTACCTTATAAATAACTTCCTGGAACTGTATGTGTTGGACTTTGCCAGGGGTGGGTTTTGTCTCCTCTCCTTTTCATTATTTATACGTACTGGATGTTACAGCACAGTCTTGACGAAGAACGTTTCGAATTGGGAGAACTGAGGATAAGTCATTTGCTCTTCGCTTATGACTTGGTCATCCTTGGGCCTTGGCCCTTAGGTCCTCTCAGACTAGTGTTGCGCGATAATCCAAAACTGCAACGATACATCGACATATTATTAAAATAAATAAATAAATAGGTGGCGCAACAGGAGGGTGACACACAAGGCCTAGCTTCTCGCAACCATTCGTTTTGTTTGTGTTTCTATTTTTGTGACGAATGGAACGGACCTACAATTTTATGCCGAGTCCGAACAGCTCAATTGAGAAGCTTTTTCATACTCCCGGATGTTTGTCAGACGTTCGCGAGAGGTGAGATATATTATTATCAAGATGAAAATATCGATGCAAACAAAAAAAAATCGACCCCAAAAAATCGATAGTATCGATAATATCGGTTTATATGCAAATTTAAAATTTTCCTGAGTTTTCTATTCATTTTTATTTAAAAAAAAAATATTTTTATTGTTGCACTTGCACTTGCAAGTAGGTGTGGTATTGCATTGAAAGACGGACTCGCAAATACTTTCTTTCTTTCCTTCCCATCGTTTGTAGGTAAGCCTTACCTGATGGTGTATTTTAAATTTCAAATATTTGGCTCGATGACAGCCTAGATATAGCGTTTTTTCAGTCATTTGACAACAAGTGGTGAGTAGGGTTGCCGTTTTGAAATCCGCCTTCCAGTCAAATTTGACTGGAAAAAATCAGTCAAAAACCTAAAATCCAGTCAAAAAATCAGTCAAAGAAATTCAAACAAAAATTCAGCTAAAAATCCAGTCATGAAAATAAAAATACAAGTAAAAGTTTTATCAATGGTCTGGCCGTTGCTTTTGATACCCTCCACTGCATACATATACAAGTCATGCAAAAATGTAGACATGTGAGGCATGGGCTGGGCATTGGTCTAATGTTGGTTTGGTGTGTGGTGAGAAGTACCAGAACCAGAACTACTTGACCGATATAGCCTATGTTTTTAATACCAACCTGAACGGTAGAAAGAAGTCCTCTGACAGAATTTCATTCGCCTAGGTCGATTCCTTTCCTTTTGACGCTATATTGTGTTTTCATCATCAGAAAGACAGACAGACAGACGGACATGGCTGAATCGATTCAGATTCAGAACTTGATCCTGGTCAAATCCGGTGACTCTTACTTGAAGTTACAAACGTAATGATAAAGGAAATATTCCTTCATGTGGAGGGTATACAAAATGTATTAACTTATAAATGAACTTTATATAGCAATCTATCTGAGCGCTTCAATTGTCTCCTCATCATTTGCATCAACATACATAATGTCGAATATTTTATTGCTGCTTCTGTAAGTAATATTAGTAACAACCAATTATTTTGTTACTTCGGCCGGTATAGGAAAGTTGAACCTCACGCAACTGCTAAATTTTCAGTTTCAAATATTTGTTTGTAAGTTGGCAAAGCCAAGAGTACTTGTGCAAATGCAATCGCATAAATTGGTTCATTGTATGAGTGGGATATGCTTCCAAGCTCAGAGCAACAAAAATGGTGAAATTTAAGCAATAGGTATTTGTTCGTTTTTTCTATTTTTTTCTATTTCCACTTTGAATTTAAAAATTATATTGATAGAAAAGTGATATTACACGAAACATTTAAAAACAGTCAAACAAAATTTGTATCGAGCTAAAAAACCAGCCGGCTGGATTTTAAAAAATCTTCCAGCTAAATGCATATCAATCCAGTCAGATCTGACTGGAAAGCAGTCAAAATGGCAACGCTGGTGGTGAGAAGGGGGGTGAGGTGGGAGAGGGGACAAAAAACATTAAAATGATTTCGCATCTCACTCTGAATGCATCCATTGCAAAGAAAGCGATCGAAATGCGATTGACGGCTGTCTAATGGATCCAGTCCGTTCAGGGATGTTTTGAGTAAAAAAAACCCTAAACAAACGGCTTTGCCTCTCTATAAAAGGGCTTGTTCCGAAATTTTGGAGGCAGTCGCTTGTGAGATGTGAAGCTGATCACATCTATTTGGTGCGCTTTTTCGCTCGTTTTTTGACACATACTTTGGCGCAATTTTTTGACGCGCAGTATGGTGGATTTTTTGGCGCGTATTTTGGCGTCTATTTTGGCGTCTATTTTGGCGCGTTTTTTCGCGAATTTTTTCTGCATTTTTGGCGGGATTTTTTGGCGCATATTTTGTTATTTTTTCATCGCGTATTTTAAAGCGATTTGATGGGCGTTTTTGGCGCATTTTTTGCATAGTTTTGGCGCGTATTTTGAGATGTTTTTTTGGCGGTTTTTTTCGCAAAATTTTTCCACATTTTTGGCGGGATTTTTTGTCACTTTTTTGACGCATATTTTGTTATTTTTTCAGCGCGATTTTTGGCGCATATTTTTTAATTTTTTTTCCGCGAATTTTGGCGCGTATTTTGCCGAGATTTGTCGTGTGTTTTTGGCGCAATTTTTTTGCATAGTTTTGGCGCGTATTTTGGGATGTTTTTTTGGCGCTTTTTTTCGCGAATTTTTTCCACATTTTTGGCGGGATTTTTTGGCACATATTTTGTTTTTTTTTTCACCGCGATTTTTGACGCGTATTTTGGCGCCATTTGATGAGCGGTTTTGGCGCATTTTTTTGAATAGTTTTGGCACCTATTTTGAGATGTATTTTGGCGCATTTTTTTCGCGAAATTTTTTTCACATTTTTGGAGGGTTTTTTTGTCACCTTTTTGGCGCATATTTTGTTATTTTTTCATTACGTATTTTGGCGCGATTTGATGGGTGTTTTTGGCGCGTATTTTGAGATGTATTTTAGCGCGTTTTTTTCGCGAAATTTTTCCACATTTTTGGCGGGATTTGTTGTCACTTTTGTGGCGCATATTTCATTATTTTTTTCACCGCGATTTTTGGCGGGATTTGTCAGACGTTTGTGGCGTATATTTTTGCCTCTATTTTGGCGCGCATTTTGGAGGGTTTTTGACGCGGATTTTGGGGCATTTTTTCGCGAAATTTTTCTACATTTTTACAGTATTTTTTTTTAAATTTTTTTTTGCGCATATTTCGTTATTTTTCATCTCGCTTTTTTGGCGCGTATTTTGTTATTTTTTCATAGTGATTTTTCACGCGTATTTTGGCGGTAATTGTTGGGCGTTTTTGGCGAAATTTTTCCACAGTTCTTGGCGCGTTTTTTCGCGAAAATTTTCATTTTCTTTTGGCGCGTATTTTGTTATTTTTTCATCTCGCTTCTTTGCCGCCTCTTTTATTATTTTTTATCGCGGTTTTTCACGCGCATTTTTGGCGCATATTTTGTAATTTTTTCATCGCAATTTTTGATGGGTATTTGGCGGGATTTGTTGCGCGTTTTTGCACAGTTTTTTTCGCTAAATTTTTTTGGGATTTTTTTTTGTTGGTTTTGGCACATATTTTGTTTTTCATCACGATTTTTCACGCGTATTTTGTCCGTATTTGTTGTGCATTTTTGGTGCATTTTTTACACAGTTTTTGGCACGTATTTTGAGGTGTATTATGGTGCGTTTTTTCGCATCCACCTTTTTGCCTGGATTTTTCGTTTTGAAATGACGGGAAATAAACAAGTTGACGTCAATCTACCAGTACCTCCAAGGAAATTATCAAAAGTAGTATAATAAAAGAAGCGATGGGCCCACCAAGGTTCCTTGTGATCGTTCTCCTCACAACCTAACCTAACCTAACTTTGTGCTGATAGGCTTTAGTGAAATGTAAGTTGAAATAAAGGCAATGTGCGTCCTCGGTAGTTTTGAAGAAGCGCATGCTATGGGGCCCAATTTTGGGCTACTGTATCGAGCATTTTATGCTTCATCTTGCTTCAGTATTGACATCCAATTTGGCGATACTAAAAACAGCCCCAAACGTAAGTCACTCTCATTCACTACGAAATTCTGACTTGCTAAAAACTATTAGAAAGTAATCTACGTAGAAAGTGGAACACGCACAGATGTACCTACATTAAGCCGATAAGAATAAGAAAATGTTTTAAGGTTCTTGAATCGTAACGAGGCGTGTTGTTATAACTGAGACAGTGGTCTTTGAGTGCCAAAAAATCGGGATAAAAACATCGATGCATCGATAATATCGAAAGTAAATTATCTAGTGAAATAATCGATATTTTTTTACGACAATATCGATGAATCGTGTGATTGGATATATCTGTGGTAATAAGTTGGAGTAGCTTATGTCGACATAAGCGAAAATCGATTTTTTCGCCTTATAATATTCCCTGATTTTACAGCATTTTTTTGGTCTGGGTCTCATAATTTTTCGCCACTAATAACCCGTTGAATTTAAAAAAAACGTAATAGCTTAAGTTTATTTGGACAGTATTTGCATTAACATAATGGCTTATGTCTATACAGAATATTATCATTTTTAAATCTTTAAAAAAATATATTATTTTAAAAACACTTAAGTCATGACATAAGCTGTTTAGGATATTTAAAATTGAAGAAATTTGTGTCTTATGTCGACATAAGCTATTTTCAACTAAATTTATATTTGAACATTATTGTGCTTATGTTGACTTAAGCCATTAAAAAAAAAGTGATTAGGGTTTTTTAAAATAACTTAAATTGACATAAGCCTTAAAAACAATGAATTCAAATTTGTTAAATCATCTTATGTCACTTAAGGTACTTAATTGACTTAAAACAGTTTTTTTGAAAATAGCTTAAGTTTCAAATTATGATATTAGCCACTCTGTTATTGTTAAAAAAGAACAAAAAATAATACATTTTGTACATTGTCAGTATAGCTTTTCTGAAAATAAATTTCATTTACCTAGCACCAGTACTTTTTCTGAAAACAATGAAATACCCTTTAAAAATCAAGTGCTAATTTTTCGTTTGCTCGTACTGAATAATGACAAAAAATGACATAAGCTACTTCAACTTATCACCACAGATATATCGCGCATCACTATCTCAGACTGAAATTCAAGGGGCACTCGATCGGTTTGTAGCCGTTTGTTTTGAAGCTGAGATGAAAGTCGTCTACAAAACGCCTGTTCAATGCACTCTGTATGCTAGTGGAGACTCATTGAAACGGAGGGAGAAGTTTAATTGCCGCGGGGTTTCATTTTCACGAGTGATGTAAAACGCAGCCTGTAGGATTGGTCAGGCTGCGTTAATTGTAAGTGATACAGCTTGGTCATTCTGTTATAAAGCTACGATTACACGGCCATTTTTTCGAGTCATTTAACTGACGCTCTGACGTAAAAATCGCGTCACATAGCAGTCATTTCACGCCATTTTTGGGATACCATTTTCAGCGTCATTTAAATGACTAGGAAACTGGCGGAGCAAATGGCATGAATTTTGTGCCATTTAAATGGCGGAAAAAAATGGCCGTGTGATCGCTCTTCAATGACGCCTAGGACAAATGACTAAACTTTTTGGCTGTTGCGCCATTTAAATGTCAGCCTCCAAAAAATGGCAAGGCTCGAAATTCATGCTATGCCACTTTTCTACGCAAATGGCAAATGACAAAGCATTTAATACAATATCTGTGCTGATATCATTTGGGGATTTTTGACTCGTGGCGAAAGGACGACGTGTAAAAACTGGTTTCTATTTTACTTTTGTTGTGGTTGTGTTGTTCGGTACGTACCTATTGAAATGGAATACGAACCGTCGCCATCAAGTGCCGAAAAAATTACCCAAAACGCAGAAAGCACGGGATAGGAAAATTTGCCATTCGTGGAGCGACGAAGAGGAATCGCGTTTGATTGTGGCGGTGCAAAAGCAACGGGCTATTTGGGATAGCTCAGTTCCAGAATACAAACTGCAGCATGTGAAAACTGACTCGTGGGAAATTGTTACAATAGAGCTGGCCATCGACGCAGTTGATGTAACCGTCATAACTGTCGAATGAGGTTCGTGGTGATTAAAAAATTATGGAGCACTGTGCACGCCAGCGTCCAGAACTTCCGGAATGATGCACGTTATCGTTGGCTGCGATACGCGGAAAAGGAATCGCAGCGATCGAAAACTCTCACCAGTGGCAAGGTAGCGCAGCGTGATTGCCAGTCGTGCTTCCGCTGAAACGCTCTCTCACATATTGGTGTTCTGTTTTTCGATGTGTGGCTTCACCAACCTCAACAAATAATCGAATTGATTGGCTGACATACGAAGGACATTGCGATATAGTTGAGGTTCTTCTTCGCGCAATTCGAGTAGTAATCCAGCGCAAAATCCAATCTTCTCGCGACGGCTCAACCACTTCTTTTGCCAAATACTCCGCTTTCGTCGCGTTGGCTCGTAATCAAGATCGTCTTCTTCCAGCACACACGCTGCTAAATACGCCGTCTCCGCAATTTCCACCATCATCCCAAAAGTTATTTTTGACATTTTTTAATTATGATAATAACTTTTTTTCCTATTTAATTTAATTAAAAAATTCTCACGTAGGTATGCGTCGTGGGCCGTGGCCGAGAGAAAAACTCTAAATGACAGTAGCTATATTTTTCTCATTGGTCATTGCCGTCTGATCACAAAACAGATAACTGACGCGAAATCGAAATAATAGAAAAGGTGCCATTTGCCATTTTGATGAGGCAAGTCATTACCGTGTGATCGCCATTTTTCGCTCGTCATTTAAATGGCATCCCAACGAAAAATTCTAAATGACTCGCAGTGTCCGTCATTTGATTTTGGGACAAAACTGACGATGATAGTCATTTCGTGTGATCGCCATTTTTCCAATGACGAATCGTAGCTTCAATGTCGCGCTAATGCGACAGTTTTTCCTGACGTCACAGCGCCAGTTAAATGACTCGAAAAAATGGCCGTGTAATCGTAGCTTAAGGAGGACTGAAGTTGGTATCAAAGCCAGGTTGTCTGCCTTTAATTCGATGTTTGTTCCAACTCTTGTCATGAGATTTGGGTAATGATATTGAACCGAACGAATAAGATCGCTGATGTACAAACTGCCGAAATGAGATTCCTCCGTAGTATCGCTGGTGTGACCCGTAGAGATCGTGTAAGGAAAACCAAATTATGTGAGGAACTCAACGTGGATCAGCTAATACTCCTCCGGATGGAACGGTCAATGGTTTGGTGGTTTAGCCTAATCGCATATCGGTACCATCCATCAGACAGGCGTTCTCTAAGTAGACCCAGGATGGGATGCTTAGATTAAGTCCATGTAATCTCCCCTCTACCGGTATGGGGATTGCCTTTGAGCAACTTGAGCAACCTACAACCGCGACCCACTTAATGAATAAGCGGGCCAATGGAAATTAATGAATGAATATTCAAAAAAGTATCTCTATTTGTAAAAATAGGTTCCGAACACTGATTATATGGAGCGTGAACATTTAATTCTTAATTTTTTACGGCCTCAACTCAAATCACTGCGTTTGGTCTTGAAATGGGTGGATGGGGTATCAGTCCTCGCAGGTGGCTCAGTATTTTGGAGTTGTACCTAGTCTGATAAATTTACGAAAGTAACAATTTTTGATAATTTTATAAAATTTCTCATAAGATCTAATCTGTTATTATTTCGGCTTAACCCCATGGGGTTTGCAAACATAGATGAATTTTGAGAATCGGCGTTGCGGTCTTTAATACTTTAAAATAAATGTTTTCATATTTTTTAATTTTTTAATTTTAAACTAATTTTGCTATTTCTTTCTTTATTTGCAGAGTCTCGTCGTGTCGTCGCGTGCGTCGGTCTAGCTCGCGAAAGAACAACACTTTGCTGTCTTAGTAATGGTTTAAATTTAAACAAACGACTTCATCTTTTATGTTATCTTTCTTTCGAATTACATTTTACCATTACGTGCTTTACAATTCTCATTGTAAATGTTTGAAGATGTTTATTTGTTTTTTTGGTGGTCGTTGTATAGTATATGCTCCTCAATTCGAACTTATAGCATATTTTTCTATCTCGATGCGATCTCTTGAGCAGTTCTGGTCTGGTTAGGGTCAGTTCTTTTAATGTCTTTCTGTACAGTAGGTACATTATATCTGGTCTTAAAGGATTTTGCTTTCCAGTGGATAGTTCCTGTGAATGAAGCCTAAATACGTTTTCATCATTTATGTTCTCATATGTCTTAAGTTTGCTTTTGGGTTTCCAGTAGGTTAGTGTCCAATAAAATGCTTCTGGAAATGACAATTTTCTATTTTGGGGAGGAAGCCAAAGTAATATTTTCCAGCGCCGATGTTTCTTTTACTGTCCGTGTCATCCTCATCAAATTCCTTTTTTTTTATTATTTTGGTTACTCTTTCAATTCGTAAGTATTTAGCCGAGCGAGTACATTTCCTAATTTTGCAGTTTCGTAGAGACCTGTCTTTCTTTCTTTTATTCAGGTTATGACCGTTTTCGTTGTCAGTTTTGTATTTTTTTTATGCTTTTATCAAATTTGTTTGATGGTAAGCTTTCTTAACTGCTCTTTGCTTTAAACTCCAATATAAATCTATCTACATCATTTAAGAAAAAAAACTGTAGGAAAGCTACTGAACAGATTTTAATTACATTTTTTTATATGATTCTTAAGACTGTGAGATGGTTTTAGTCCATGTCGTTCCTTTGGAACCGTTTTTGAACAAAATGTATTTTTTTCTGATGGATAAGACGACTGGAAGTAGGAATACAAATTGAGTGTATTTCCCTTAGAATTTTGAAAGAAAAACTCGAATTATTAAGGTGAGTAACGCGAACGAAGTTGCGGGCACAGCTAGTATATCTATCCGAACTGATATACAAACTAAAGGAACTGTATATAGAGAACCCTGTGGCACCGAATGCTTAACACCACTTTTCCAGAACCCCGCTGAACAAGACTACATAATAATCAAATCTAAAGCACGACCAAATGTCAACATTGCATTACCATCTGAGAGTGGCGCCATGCCAATAGCTTCTTTTGGCACTTGCGATTACGATTCATAAAGAAGAAAAGAGAAACAGAAGACGTAAGGAAATATGTTGCCCTTACCTGAGTCCCAGACTGAGTGTTCCAAAGTGAGCAGTGGCGCCACTCCTTTGAGTAGCTGTAGAATTGTCTGTACCTAAGCATCATTTAATTAGGTCTCATCATTACAAACGGGTCTCAGTAAAGTCTGTCCCTCTAAACGTACATAGGTATGCCCCAGTTCGTTCATAGAAGAAGATACTTTTGTGGCGCCTTTTGAGTCACAAGTCCTTTCAATATAATTTTCAGCGAAAATCAATTATTACCTGGAGACTCCACTGCAAAGAAGGTCAATACAAGGTTTCGTGTTCAAGGAGTCCTTTGAACTAACCAAGATAGTGGATATTATATATTGCAATCCTTGCTCTGTGGTTTGTGGCAAATAATCGGATGGTTTTGTGTTCACTTACAGCAGCTGAAACGGAAAATGAAGGAAAAACCGAACAACACCCCTGAGTAACGGCAAAGGAAATTTATTATTGCAAGGAACGAATTACAAGTCAAGGATGCAATGAATGGAATTGCATAATTTTTGTTCGCATTTAATTATGCACCACCCCTGCGAACAACTGCCTGCAGTCAGTTGTTCCATTTTACAAGATGCCAGTGAATCACTATGACAGCTGCATCCTTTTTTTCCATGCCTTCTGAGCGGGGATTTCTTTTTCCTCGGAATTCCATTCATTGAAATTATTCTCCTTTTGGTACACGCCAGCGAACAGACTGCAAAGTCAAGTGTTTCATTAAATTAAGGGTTAAAATGGTGACCCTTACCTATTTCACTCTCGTACTCGTATACATACATTGGGAACATCCTGGCCAAACGCACACAGTCCGTATGCGGTAGCTCTAGAGCGGAAGAAAGAGATTTAATTAAATTAAGGCGGCAACACCTGTGTTCGGTGGCATATATCGCGCGTTGTCCTCATTCTGCTGCATGGATCCTGTTGCTTGCTGAGCGCTGGCGTAGCTTAGCTTTACTATCTAAGTGCATTTGTGAAGGTGGTGGCGCGTAAATGTATTCCAGTTGAGGACAATTTTCTTTTTAATTAAAAAAAAAAAAAAAACAAAAAAATGTCGCAATAAATTTAGCCAGTGTGGTGATGTGTAAGATTGTGTGTGGTTGAAAAAGGTTGGTGCGCAGAACTTTCAGCTCTGAGAAGCCTGGAGTTGGTGTAATTGAAAACCAGTTCCGTTCTGTGCCATTTTTGAATTTATGATAATTATTTAATTCCTTGGGTCACATGTGCAGGTCTAATTGGAGTTACTGAGTGGTAGTGGTAGTAAATGGGAGTGCCTTTTTTTAGCAGTGGTTACTTATTTACTTTAGTACAAGAAGCCTTTAACCTCGTTTATGAAGAGCATAGGCGAGGAGAAAATTACTTGAAATTACTTGCTGTCAACCTTGTTGGGATTTGTTGTTGACTGAAGGGAAATTGTGATGTTCCGATGGGAAGACAAATTGTTCCTTGAATTTAAAAAATGTTCACTTGGCAGGACAGAGTGCACTAAACACAAATTCCACAAGGTGTGGGTCAAGTTGCAGATGTCTCAGCGAAGAGTATTTTTTGGGCTTGGGTGACAAAAAGCAGCCGAACGACACGGTCATGGTTCCGTGAGGAGCTTTATGTGAATACTTGTTTCCTTTCACGGCTTTTCGAAAGGCCGTAAAAAGTTGCTTGGCTCCTAGAGTGTCAAAAAGTGGCCCAACGACCATCGTGGTACCGCTAGAGGGTTAGAAGGATGGCAAAAAGCGGACCGATGACGAGCTTAGTTCGAAAGTAGCCAAGGCTACGACAAAACGTAGCCAGGACCAAAAGAAGCGATGATCAAAATTCGCCTAATGAGTAATGATGAGCGTGGTTGCGACTTGTGACTTGCGAGAGATACGTACAACTACAAAACCACACCCACAAGAAATGCGTATGTGACTCAGCAGGATAAGAGGGACGGAAAACAGGACAACGATATATTGGGATTGCCAAATTAAATCCAATTTCTTAAATTTTACCACAAACATATTCAGATTGTCCGGAATCAATTTCCATAAGAAACGTCGGAAACAAAAGGAATGAAGAAATCTCTAACAAAAAGCAAGTGCGATTTATATAGCGAATACAAAAAAATTCGTTAGGTTAGGTTTATGGGTTGGTAGAGCAGTGTGAACCCTACTGTATTGCATTTAGCTACTTGCGGACTCATTGTGATGCCCTTTTATGAAGGAGGCCTACACCTTTGCTGTTAAATATGGTTAGCTTTATGTCCTGCCCTCCTTTGATTACCCGCCGGTCCAGCCATCCTGAAATCCTCAAAAACATGTAATGATCAGAAGGTGCGATATCAGAAAGTTCCTGTAAGTCATATTTCCAAGTTTTCTGTTCCACAAATGGCAGTCACTCGGGCAGTGACAGCGGAAGTGAGGTACGTCCTTATGGATCTCTTTTTCTCCGCAGCTCTAAATGTATGGTCAATAGTCATCTTTGAGATTTCGTTTCATTGTATTATTAGGAAGTTATGAACGTTTAGAGTCCCTACCTGCTTATACAGAGATGACCTGTCAAATTGTACTTTTTGGTATACGGTAAACCTAAACTTAAGTCGAACAAAGCTGTGGGGGCGGATGGCCTACCAATCGAGCTTTTCGAAGCAGCGGGAGATGAGTTGGTAAGGTGCGTGCACCAACTCATCTGTAAAATTTGGTCGAACGAAAGCATGCCTAACAGCATCGTGTGCCCCATTCACAAGAAAGGAGATACTTTGAACTGCGCCAACTGCAGAGTAGTAAGTCTTAAGTCTTATAAAATCTTGTCGGTGGGAGTGTGTGAACATGTAAAACCTTTCGCTAACAACGGGAACGCGAGCTATACAAAGCCATGTCACGTTTCGGCCAGACTCGTTCGTCTGTGCAGGATGACGATAGAGAAATCTCGCTGCTCCGTCAAAATCGGCAAAAACAACACCGAGCCCTTTGATGTCGAACAAGGTTTGAGGTTGCGCCATCGTGTAACTTTTTTATCATCATCCTTAAAGCAATTGTACGAAACTCACACGCCAACATCAGATGTACAATTTTTCAGAAATGTGTTCAACTGCTTGCATGTACTGCCTACGTTGACATTATCGGAAGATCACAGGGAGCTGTCAGTAGCGCATTTGCAAGTATTGAAACAGACGCGGCGAAGATGGGTCTGGCTGTAAATGGGAACAAAACGAAGTATATGCTGTCAACGAGAAAGGAATCTCTGCATCGACGACTCGGACAAAACGTCAGGATGGACAGATACCGCTTCGAAGTAGTTTAAGACGTTGTATACTGGGGCTCCACTATAACCTTGCAAAATGACATCAGCTCAGACCTCAGAGATCGAACTCTGTCGAAAAAACCTCTGGATAAAAACCTCCTGGGATGTTTTGAGAAAAATATTCTTCGGACGATATTCGGTCCAGTTTTTATCGAAGGAGTGGAAGGAGAACGCCGAGCTTTATCGGCTATACAGCGACGTTGACCAGATCAACAAGCTGTAGTTACAACGGCTGAGATGGCTGAGGCTCGTGGAGCGTATGGACAGCAACGCAGCAGCCCGACGAGTCTTTGAGTCTACCCCTGAGGGACAACGTAGCAGAGGAAGACCCAACCTTAGGTAGCGCGCACAATTGGAGAGCGACCTCAACCAATATTGGTGTGCGCAACTGGAGGCAGCTATAGCTAGGGGCCAAGCTAGCTGAAGGGGCTTGTTGGTTGAGACTGTGGTCCACCCCGGACTGTAAGCGCCCCCAAAAGAAAAGAAGAAACGAGTAGTGTTTCTGCGCTTCGGTGCACAGAACATTTTTTTGGAAATGGTACTACTTACCCTTAGAGCGCTGATTTGATAAAGTGCTTCGTGCGACTACCTTTTCTATGCTTTCGTTTCCGCACAGTATTATATCGATCAAAAGTGACTAGACCATTGCCAGTAGTAGTCTTCTCTTGTAAATATTTTGGTGCGCTGATGTTCGGCACGCAGCATTTTTACCAGTGCATTAATTCTCTAGTGCAAGTTGCACTTTCAATGACTTTTTTGCTGCTGATGGTTAGGTACCTACTAAATTCTGTTCTTCCTCCCACAAGTTGTAGACCAAAGCATGTCAACCCGTCTCTAGAAGGTTTATAACAGCTTTATTACTGTTGTGCTTCAACTGCTCGATGAGTTTGGCTACCACGATATGGTTATTTATTTTATCAGTAAAATCAATTAATTTCGATGATATTGAGAGTCTCCTCATTGTACATAAGGGTCAAAAATGCCGATTTCTTATACAGTCCCTTAGTACATATCTTTCGTTGAAGGTAGTCCTTCTTTCACTTGACAGCGAGTACATGCAGGGTCGGTACCCAGTTTGCGGTGTTAAAAGACATTTTGACGTCAACCGTCTTTGTAGCGCAGTTTTTTTTTTCAGCAGCTTGCTGTATCCTGTTGAATAGATTTTATTCTTATACGGTCCTACTCGCTGCCGGATCATAGGGTTGCTTCCTTGCCTATGTTATTATAAAAATGTATCTTCTTTCATTGGTTTGAACACACTCCTTCCTTCAAGCGCCTACAGTGGGTGTCTGCAACATTTTCTGGCACCTTATCTAATGCCTTGAGATAACTATTACCCCAGTCTCTTGTCAATCCTTGATCTTGTGCTTTACGATTAAGTAGAATGTACTGTTTTAAAGCTCGGCACGCTGCGCTGCTGCAAACCTTATGTTCGCACCCGCCTGGGCGCAGTAGCGCAGTGGTTAGTGTGTTGGACTACTGTGCGAGGGATCCCAGGTTCGATCCCCGGAAAAACCCAAATTACATCTTAAAGTTTTTTCTACTGCGCCACCTCTCGCGAACGTCTGACAAACATCCGAGAGTATGCCTGTCATGAAAAGCTTCTCAATTGAGCCGTTCGGACGTTCGGTCCCAAAAATAGAAACTCACACAAAACGAATGGTTGCGAGAAGCTAGGCCTTGGGTGTCACCCGCCTGTTGCGCCACCTATTTATTTATTTATTTTTACCCGCCTCGAACTCTGGTATATAGTAATCGCCTTGCTCGGTGGCACTCTGGGTTTATTGACAGTCCATAAATAGAGATAGATGTCATTTCAAAAATGTTGTCCACTTCGCATATGCTATCCTAATGATAGCCAAAAAACTCATCTGAAAAGATGTCGCTTGCTTTTTACGTTGCGACATTTATCCCTTCACTATATAGACAACTAAACATACAACCCTGTGGCCCTCCATTTTCAACTTCAAATTGGTTCACGAATTTAGTTTCTGCGTTAGGTATGTATATCCCTTACGGCTTTGTTGATCCGCTAATTGCTATTAATTTGGCTGCATCCTTTCTGCAGGAATCCACTCTCCTTTGACTGAATTATAATGAGTCCTTTAAATTGAATGCAAACACGGTTCAACTCATCTCAAAGGAAATGCGTTTTTCAATCAACAAACATCCACCAATGAAATAATAATCATTAACAACTTCCACTTGAGATGATCGCCCAGAGAGACGCGACAATAGGACGAGAACGAGAGCAGTATAGTAGACGGAGTGACAGCGCGCGCAAATGGAAGTCAGTGGAAAAGTAAACACTTTCATCGCACTCATCCTCGATTTATTAGTGCACAGTCCCAGCACATCATGAACTCGTCATCATATCCTTCAGCATCATCATCATCATCATCATCATCATCATCATCATCATCATCACCAGTGGCAGCCACCAGCATCAATGTTTGCTTGCACAAGAAACACAGTAAATCATAAATAAATATTTGCTTTCGTCCTTTTTACAGAGTCAGTGTACTCTGTACGCCCAGCCCAGCCCAGCATGCCAAATGCGGGATGAGTATTGGCATGTGAATAAATGAAATTATCCTTCTGACATAATACGCACAAGCAGTTTTAATTATTTCAAAATTATACCACCGCCGCCGCCGCGCGGCTTCGGCGATTGCAGAGAGACATCAAATGGGAGTATGATGTGATGATACCTACTGTTTACAATCACTGATGTACACCAGGTACACCAGTTACACCCTGGCTTGTGGCCAGGCAAAATAAAAAAAATAAAGAGTAACCAGCAAATGAGATGGCTCCTGGCAAAAGATACAATATTAATAGTCAACATGGAAGAATATGCACACCATGTGTGGGGGCATTCAAGCGAATCGAGGCGGAGGGTGGTGGTATAGACTAAAGGACATCCATTTGCTTAAAACGCTATGCATATTTGCGTAATGCGTGCGTTAATGTGCTGAGCTGGGGGTGACATGCCCACTTGAAAGTCTATATACAAGTTGTTGAACTAAAGCGTTAAAGATGAACCGTATTCCTATAAAAAAATCGCTTTGATGATGAATGCGTGTGCGGATTTCAAACTGTAATTAAAAGGGCAGAGTAACACTAGAAACTATTCACATATCAAGGTAAGGTTGAAAAAAAAGAGCTGTTTATCTTCAAAGAAAGTCGCTCCGATGTCTCTGTTGGTACGTATCCTGGCTATGTCGTATATAGGGAAGATCATATTCAAAGTATACGTCTTAAATTATTCTGCAAGATGCTAAAGCGACGAGGCTCATCTCACCACATTTTTTGTCGATTTCAAATACGTATATGAAAGCTTTCACCACCATAAGGAGTTCTTTGTGGCAAAACTGTACCGAATTTCTGCTGTTGGGGTATGTGGACGATATTGACATTATCGGTCGAAAACAGTCTTCATGAGGTTTGGGTAATGACCAAAAGAATAAGATATCGAATACAAGCTGCCGAAATGAGATTCCTCTGTTGTATTGCTGGTGTGACCCGTAGAGATTGCTTCAGAAATACCTACCAGAATACGTGAGGAACTCAATGTCGAGCAACTACTTCTCCGGACGGAGCGGTCCATGTTTCGGTGATTTGCTCATGTTAAACGTATGTCCCCAACCAGGATCCCACGACGTGCTATGGAATCCGTACCATTAGGCAGGCGTCCGGTCCTCTAGGTAGACCCAGGATGAGATGGTTAGATCAAGTTCATAATCTTCCCTCTAACCGTATGGGGATTGCCCTTGATCATTTAGAGTCGATGGAGAATCGAGAGTTATGTACGATCCACTTCAGCAACCTGTACCCGCGACGCAACCCACTTAATGGACAAGCGGACCATTTGAAAATGAATGAATAAATGAATGCATGACTGTCTTTTAAGGCCATTGAAAAACAGGCGAAATGAGTTGGCCTCGAAGTAAACGAGGACAAACCTAAATGCATCCTATCGATATCCAAGGAAAAACCTCGTGGTAGTTGAGCAGTTCATCCAACTCAGAGTAGGCATCAACTCAGCGAATTAACCCCTAGTGGAGATTTGACGAAAAAGAAACCCAAAAGGAAACCACTGCTATTTCGGTTTGTAAATCCACATTGACTCAAAACTCTTGAATCTGATGGACGATGATCGGAAAGAGTACGATAATTTTTAAGCGGTAAAAATTAATAATGCATTGGCGAGGTCTATCTCTCCTGTTTAGGCAGAACGGGCAATTGAAAAAAAAAGAACTAAGACGAAAAAAAAAATATTAAGAAAAAACGGCAACTCTTCTCTTCTTCTGGTCTTTTAATCAAGTTATTTTTACAGATATTTTTCGAAAAAATTGCCTTCAAACTCAAAATTAAGTTATTTATTTTTACAATTTTCATTAAAATAAATAAGTAAATAGGTGGCGCAACAGGCGGGTTGACAGCCTAGGCCTAGCTTCTCGCAACCATTCGTTTTGTGTGAGTTCCTATTTTTAAGGACGAATGGAATGGGCCCACAATTTTATGCCGAGTCCGAACCGTTGAAATGAGAAGCTTTTTCATGACAGTCATACTCTCGGATGTTTGTCAGACGTTCGCGAGGGGTGGCGTAGCAGAAAAAACCTTTAGACGTAATTTGTGTTTTCCCCGGGATCGAACCTGGGATCGCTCGCACAGTAGTCCAGCACACTGCGCTACTATGCCCAATTAATTTCATTAATTTCTTAAATTTTTGATAATGAAAACAACTGAAACGTAAATTCTGCAAATTTGTATTCATGTTTCGCATGGATTTTAAAAAACGTTCGCATATAAAGAACCTCGCTCCCACAACACAACAGTGACCCTAAGCAGGGGGGCTGTAGAGGAGCAACATGCCCCTCATATGTATTCTAATATAAATTCTGACGCGCCAGATTTCTGAACTCTCAAATCTGGTATAGTGCGATCCAATAACGTCCAGACGAATCGACTTAGGTGAATAAAATAATAATAATAAAATTTTTGGAAGGATTTCTTTTTATCGTCTTCACCTTGGTATTGAAAATTATCTATGTCGGTCAAGTAGTTCTGGTTCCTCCCATACAAATCCAATTTATAGAAGGTGGGTTTGGCGGTCAATGAGGGCAAGACGAAGTATATGCTGTCAACAAGAAAGGACATCCAACACCGACGTCTCGAATAGAATGTCACTATAGACAGATACAACTTTGAGGTGGTTAAGGACCTAGTCTCCGCTATGAACTCAGACAATGACACTAGCGCTGAGATTAAACGAAGGATAACTCTTGCCAATCGCTGTTTCTCTGTTGTCTCTCGAACAACTAAAGTGACCTTTTATAAGATCTTAATAATCCCAGTCCTTCTCTATGGTACACAGGCATGGACGCTATTAAAAGCGGATGAGGTTACTCTTGGTTACTTCGAGAGGAAAATTCTTCGAGTAATTTTCGGTCCCGTCTGCATAGACGGTGAATGGAGGAGGAGATACAACGACGAACTGTACAGGCTGTACAGCGACATCGACCTAGCCATAAGAATGAATGTCCAACGACTGAGGTTATGTAGAGCGAATGGACGTGAATACTACGGCCCGGAAGATATTTAAATCCGCACCCGAGGGACGGCGCAGTAGAGTGGAAGGAGACCTCAACCAACTTAACGTGCGAATCTAAAGGCAGCTGGCCAAAGAACGTGCTTACTGGAGACGCTTGTTGGTTGAGGCCCAGGTCCATGAGGACTGTAGCGCCAGTAAGTACAAAATGGCAAAACAAGTCGACTACATTCTCTGGACCACATCAAGCGAATAGACAATAATGTTCCAGCCAAGAGGTAAGAATTGGATATTATACTGCTAAATGGTTGGAAATCTGCCAGAGATAAAATATGACCACAAATTCTGAACACCCTCGCTCGCCCATATGTGAGAAGGTACCTGAGATCCTCAATGTCGAGCTGTTAATTCCACAAATAAAGTGGTCCGCGTTTTGGTGCGGATTCGGGGTCGTTCTGTGGAATTCATCAGACAGGCGTCCTCTCCGTGATGATTGTATTAAATCAATCAATCTCTCCTCTATCCCTGATGATTTAAAGGCAGTGTTTTCAAGCTTTTCCAATCAAATATTAATTTTAATTTTTGACAATAAAATAACCGGCTAAGAACACTACTTCTTCCTTAAAAAACTAACCTTTTAAAGGCTGTCCAGAATGCGCATCTGCATCAAAGTCTTCTGCTTATTCGCAATCTGTCGTCTGTAGAACTGTACGCCCTTCCTCTCGCGAGCTGTCAAAAGTTCAACCTAAATGAAGCTTCAAGTATAAAAAGTTTGTCCTTAAAAATCACATCCAATGTGTCGCCATATCCACTTGTGCATGTGCATGTGCTCACCAATTTTGTTAAGCAATATACACTGAAACGAGCACTCTGCAATGTGTAGGTATACGCAACGATTAATTGTTTATCGTGCGTAAAAATTCACAACATTAAGTGCTTTACCGCCTGTAATTCGCGACAAGACCATTCTTGAAATACTTTTAGCCTTAAAAGGCTCTTCGTATGTTATACATTTTTCTGTTTACAAAAAAAGCCGCTACAGTAGATACCAATCCCACACTGCCAACTGCCAACTACCCCCACCATCAGACAACATTGCTCTCACCAGGCGAGAACTTTGGAATTTCGAATTTTCATTTCGTAATTTCGCAGCAGATTATCCCGCGCGAAAAACGCTTTTCCATTTTCACAACTGAACGCGTCGCAAGAATTTTAAGCGAAAAATGCAATTTTAATGTTCTGTCACCGGGTGGTGCAGGGTGCAGCCAAACCGGTCCTACATGTCAGCATAGGGTTGACCCCAACCCCAACTATGCAACTATAGCCCTAGCCGGTCGCTGTTCATTTTGTATGCGAGATTTTTACACACCCGTTAATGTGCTGAAAATGGAATTTTCGTGAAGGGAATTTTTATTTAATTTGGTTGGATAAAAGAACACCAGGACGAACGCGCACACATTGAGAGACGATGCTCACGTTCCATAGTTTGCGGCATGGCACCTGATTGAAATGTTTGTTGGCCGAACAAGCGGCGAACATGCGAGTTAACTGATTAATAGCTGGCGCCCAATGCCGGACTGGGCATTTCAAGTGACCATCGAAATGAGTGTGGAAACAAATTTTAATTATTTCGCAATTGGAATTAAACTCGCAGCGTTAATGAAATGATGCACCAGTGGAAGGTTTTTGAATTCATGGAATTATTCATGGCGCACTTTGGCACACTCTGACATGTTTTTTTTTTTTGCATGTGACGTGTTCATTGGTGCTTTAAGTTGGACCAATTAATAGAAGCACGTATGTCCAGTTCAGTTGTATAGGTACTGAATATTCGAATTGCTCTTGAAAGGCAGTGTTGGGAGAAATATACGAATCGAGTTGCGAGATAATTGGAATTAAATGAACAATCGCTCAGGATATGGCATTGTTGCAGTTCGTTAGGGTCGATTTTTTATTTTTGAAATTAATTGAATTATTGACAAGTTTTTGTGCAGCAGTTTTGTCTGTTTTAAACTGCTTATTGACATTTATTTCGAGCTTAAAGGGATCACATTGCGAGTATAGGGTGGTGACCATTTGTTACTGAAAGGCAGTATCATTTTGTATATTCGTCCTCTACCACATTGTCAATCTGCAATAGAGTTTAAGACTCTCCAGGCAAGAGTATTGATGGCCATACGATCTATATGTCCCAGCTCCCAGCCATCTTGGCCAAGCTCACATGGGATGCAAACTGAAATGACGAAGATCACACAAATAACTTTTGGCTCAAAGAAAGCGAATTATATTTCAGCTTCGCCCTTGAAAAAAGGGTCTATGCTTCTGATCTATATAGAAGGGTGAAAAGGATCTTAATACAACATATGTTTCGATGGTCAATTGCTTTTCAATCCCCTAGAAGTAGCGATGGGCAAGAGTAGTTCATCGCTTGATTTCAGCGCCAATGTCTTCGCTGGAGTTCACCGCAGAGTCTATAGGTAGAGTACGAGTAAGTCTTTCATTGCCTCCAATATTGAATGCACTTTCTTATTCAAAGCATATAGCATATTCTGTGTTTCTTTCGTTCACCTATACTTACTAGTTACAAATCCACCACTTACCAGCTCAACGAGTTCTTCCCAATTATGTCAATGTCATCCAAAACTAAACATGGCTCTGTACAGCCATTTCTCTATATACCCTGTCAAAGTTAACCTTAAAGTCGATGAATAGGTGCGGTTGCGGTGAGTGTCGATTCAATTGAGGACAAATTAGGATTGGACAAACTACATCTATGCTTTCATGTCACAAAATTTTACAAATTAAATAGTTGGGTTATGTATTTAGGCCATCATCGCCGTTTAACAGTTTGCAGAAATGGCCCTTCAGAATTCTAAGCACCGACTGTGACTCTACTACTTCTTTAAGTAGTTTGTCTTAGCAGGCTTTGGTTGAGGTCTTAAAACCTTGACTATCTTGCGCTAAGACCGTCTGACCTTATTTCCGGAGTTACATCTCTCCATCGACTTAACAGTGCGATTCTTGTATTAACACTTTCATTTTTAATGGCCCGATTATCCATTAAGTTGGTCGAGGGATTGTAGGTTGCGCAAGTGGACCCTCCATAGCTCTCGATTCTCCGCCATAGACTCTAAATCATCAAGGGCAATCCCCATACGGGTAGAGGAGAGGTTATGAACTGAACCGATCCGTCCGTAAAAGTAACTGCTCGATATTGAGTTCCTTACGTATCTGGTGTTTCTAATACGATCTCTACGGATGACACCACACCAGAAAAACAAGGGAGGAATCTCATTTCGACAGCTTGTACCCGCGATCTTATTCTTTCGGTCATTACCTAAACCTCACGAGTCATGCATGACCATAGGTAAGAGTTGGAACAAACACCGAATTAAAGACTGACAACTTAGCTTTGACGCCAAGTTCAGTCCTCCTAATAACAGAATGGCAGAGCTTTCTCAAATTGACCCAGCCTGACAAATCCTACAGGATTTCTTCCTTCACTTGTGAATAAGACCCGGAGATACTTAAAATTCTCCACCTCTGTTTCAAAGGTACTCCACTAACATGAACAGTGCATTGAACAGGCGTTCTGGAGATGACCATAATTCCAGATTTGTTCACGTCTACTTTCATCTCAGCTTCAACAGAAACGGCTACAAACAGATCGAGTGCGCGTTGAAGTTCAGTCTGAGAGGACCCAAGGACTAACTCTTTTTCTATTCGAAAAAGTTTGTGCTCTTCTTTTCTCTTCTGCCCAAAGCAGTTTTCTATCTGCCCTGGTCTGTGCATAGTGTTGCGAGATATGGCTTTTGCTTACCGGTATGAATTTGACCCCATTCGTCATCGAACCAAGGGTTTTTTCTTTCTGGTCACTTGCAAATAAAAGGCGACACTTCTGACGACTTTCTGCTGTCATTGGTCTTTCGGAAAGATGGGACTTCTTCAGAAATTGAGAAAAGCACTGTCGGCATAAGACCTCGCAGTCTTTCGACGTCGAACTTTCTCAAGCTGCAAGAGATGTTAACATCTCTGAATGTTCGAAATACTGGAGACATCCCTTATGTGCGTCGATCGTAATATAATCAATTATGTATCGTGTTTCAATCAGGAGTCAGCTACGTTTGCCAAGAACGATTTTCACATCATAATGGGGACACTTTTCATAGGTCCTTTCCATCGGTTTATTAAAGCATTCTTTGGTATTGTCGTCTATCTTTTATGTTGGCCCATATAAGGCTTATCTTCTTGAGTTTAGCAGATTGATACTATTCGCCTTTTTTCTTATACATATCTAAAGTTCAAGACTTTTGCTCTAGGACTAATTCCAATGAGAAATCCGCATCCAAAGAGACATTTTTAAGACTGATTTTCAAAATAAGTTTCGAAAACGTGAGTCTATCATAGGTAGGTTGGTATGTCTGCTGGGGCCCGCCTCGGACTGTAGCCCATCAAAAGTAAAGTAAAGTAAGTAAGAGTCTATCATATATTTCAACACGCGCTTGACCCTGACGAGTCTCACTATTTTGCAACTCATCTTTGCAAAAAAAAGGCTGTCGATTTATAACATCTCTTTTTGCAACCTTCGGCTTGTTCTCACGCAGCTCTTAACATTATCGTTTATGGTTTTTCTAAAATGCCCAAACGAGTGCAAACTTTAAATGACTTTCGCAAAACTCATTACCATTTCTTCGTAAAAAGAACCACACTCAACAAGGATACAGGAGAAAAAAACTTGTTTCACATTTTTCTTAGCAATAGATAATTTCTCCACCGTCATCCCTCTAAAATAAATAAACGATGGGAGAAAGCAGTAGCAAAAATTATTGCAAACTTTTTTTTTATTTTTGTTTTTTTTGCAATTCAAATAAATGTCCTTTCCCACCCATGTCACATTTGGCAATATCAATTTACCCTGACACAGGATGACGACATTATCGTATCACTGCAGTGTTGAAGTTGGAAAGTTTTTCTCAAAATTTTTAGCATGAGATGCAAATAGGTATATCTTGATAAAAGTTTTCCTGTTTTTTTTTCTCCTCTCCCCTAACGATGATGGCAATCGGCTATAAAAAGCAGACCCAAGTAGGTACTACCCCCATACGTGTTCAGGGGAATTTTCAATAACATCACTCGCCGACAGAAAGACGACGCCACACATCCTCGACGATTAGGACAACAAATAAAGGGGCCAACTTTTCCCATTCGATATCCAATTGGTTTGTAATTAAGAAGGGAAGTTCTTTGGCCAACAGTTTTTTTTCTCCTCCTTCCAAAATGAATGACCCAAAAATATTTGTCATTGTGTCGTTTTTCTGCCCAGCAATTGAAAGTAATTTTATTACACAGTCTTTGCGTATACATGCGGAAGTCGAGCGAAATGATGATAAAAGTTGCAAAATTTGCAGAAAAGGAAGAAAAAAAAACGATCTTCAACACAGTGAAGGGAACTTTGAAGTACCATCATCTTCGTTGTCGTCGCCGACGACGACATGAAGTGTGTATTGTTATTTATGGAAAATATCCTTCAAACAAAGTTTCGTCTGTCTCCATTTGTTACTGTTTTCCATCATCGTATTTTTCGGTTTTCGCTGGAGCTTCTTCTTCTAAAGGATTACAGTCATTTTTGTGTCTGGCAAGTAGATAAAAATGTATCCATAGGGAAACTAGGAAAACTTTGACACAAACAAACACAAGAGAATTATTATAAATACAAAAGTCCTTGTATGTGAAGTTTTTGCAGAAGGATAACGCATGTTGCCTGTGAAATGCAATTACAGGAAATCTCTCCTTCTTCCCTCCCGTATACAAAATAGATGCGAGTATTCGCGTTTCTTTTATCATACGAAAAAGACTTATTACAGGAAAGGGGATAGCAAAAGGATTCCCATCCATCAAAGGTAAGGTGATTTTTATGAGTTCTTGTAATGCTGTGCTGTGTTCCATATGGTCTGGGTCTTCTGTAATCTAACCTTATAGGAAGTAATATCTGTAGTGTACACCTTTACATCTTCCATTTGCGTGGATGGCTTTTCTAATACAGACAATCATTTGAGTGATTTTCCAGGATACGATAAGAAGTTTGTGTGTAGACTTGTTTTACTTCGATAAAGTAAACTTCACAATGTTGGGATTTGTTCATAATGCAAGAATTGGAATTTCACATTTGCGCAAACAAAGAGTGTATCTGTATATGAGTGTGTGTTTGTGCGTCTTTATTCCAATTAAGGACTTCGAATGTAAGTTGGGAAACTTTTGACATTAAGATTATACACAAGATAGTAGTGTTGGAAATATGTCGTAAAATTGGTAGATAATTAAGTTTATTCCTGGGGGGCCATTGTAGATAGAGGGGATGATGTCAGTTGATTAAAATCCCATTTAATGTGCGGAAGTCGAACAATGGGGATGTGTGTAGACTGCCTTGGCGATTCTTCGTTGGATATTTTACCAAAGACAGTCGGATCAAAAGGATTTCACTATATCTTAACTCGATGTTATATACGTTTTTATCTCCTCTTTTGGTGATTTTCTTCTCCGAGGAGATATAATGTGAATTCAAAATATATATTCGAAGAGACATGTGACTAAAGTCAAAATCACCATAGTATTGGTTAAGATTTTTCTAAACTTGACTTTTTGAAAAATCTTGATACTTCGCATTCTTTTTAAACTTCAGAGATCTGTTAGTCGGCTCTCAGATTGAGGCAACATTCAATAAGCAACCGCAACCGAACCGGCAATAGGAAATACGCAATATTATCGCTCACAATTATTTAACTTTGAATTAAATTAGAGGTCTCACATCAAAGCAACTAAATATACTAAATATCGCTCGAGCGAAAAATGTTGCTGATTGCTTATTGGTAGTTGCTAGTTGCTTATTGCTTATTGCCTCAATGTGAGAGCGGCCTTAAGCTTTTTGTTAGCTATGAGTTATGACATTATCATCAAATAACACACTTCAATCTGACACTTGGAATTTTATAATTAAATGTATAATCCACAAACCAGAGAGAATAGACCGCCAGCTTCGGCCAAAAAAGAGAGTTTCATATAGAGCCAATTTTGAAATATAAGTAGCTCCGCCTCTTTTTCTATCTGTGGTGAATACGTGTGAAAAAGCAAAAAAAAAAAATAAATTCTAAATGGCGGGAGGTGAAATAATTGAACTGTCATCAAGCTGTCAAAAAAGCGTGTTGAATTTTTCCCTTTGACACAGTTCAGCCTGAAATAAAAATAAATGACGGAAAATTATAATGAAAATGACGAAAATCTAATGGTAGCCTTCGAAATTTCCCATATTATACAAATATCTGGAATCTGTGAAGCTTGGCAAACCAATTTCTAACAGCCGATTTCTTCACAAAGTACTAGCGCTAGTACCGGTATTAGACCAAAAGTTGATACTCAAATAGGTATCAAGTCATTTCTTCACGAAGTACTAAGCTGAATTTGGTACCGAGTATTAGTTAGTACTCGGTATTAGCTGGACCCCCAAAATCTAGTCTAACGTCGTTAGTACCTGAATTAGATCGATTAATTGCTTTAGCTCTTGCCTATTTTTGTCAAAAAGTAAATACATTGTAGTCTAATGAAGTTGATTAGAAAATGGATTTCATTTTTGATAGGGATAAATGGTTCAATAATTTCGATGACGACATTGAGAATGTGAGTGGTGAAGAAGGGGTGGCAACTCGTTGATCTGAGCACCGCATCTACCATATTATGCTACAATTGAATACAGTAAATACTTAGGACGATGTGGATTTTTTCGGCAATTTCAGTTATCCAGAGTAACGTGGACGAATTGCAGTACGGTTAACATATTTTATATACTTTCAGTTTTAGTCGGTAATCGCTTTTATTCAAGATTTTACCAGTTATCGTTAGATTAACTTCAGCACTGGCATCTTACTCATTATTTTATTATAAAATTATTTTTAAGTATCTATCTAAATTCATAAACATTGTAACCTCTAATTTCCTGTGCAAGAACAAAAGAATATAATTCTTAATTATGTACAGCGTTAAGAAATAAATAAATAAATAAAATAAATAAAATATTGCCTGAGCAGCAATTGCTGATCAGATCACTCTACGATTCATGGCAAGTGGATCGATGTAAATAGTGGTTGCCGACGTCATTCGCGTACTAGCCGCTAGTGTATGTCGCACACTGACAAAAGTATGATGTGTGGCCTTCACACGCCATTTGGACAAATTTATTCAAATGCCAGCAACATTGGAAAAACAGGAGGTGGCTGCTGCTGCATTTTATCGCTTTGCATAGTCTCCACGGACAATCGGTGCAACCTACCGCACTCATGTTAAATTGCAAACACCGAACACAGGTATATACCCCTATACACACATATTTTATGGCAGGAAAGCAACAACAATATAAAAAAGTACTTGCTCTTGAATAAAAATCAGTCATCCTGCAAAATGTTTCACTCCCAATGAGCATAAATGAGCATAAAATGTCACCGTTATGACATTTCATACTCAAAAATGGGTACTAGACTAGTTTTTAGACGTATATTAGTCGTTAGTACGGTTGATAAATTTAGCTCCGGTACTAACGATGTGAATAAATACAAAAACACAAGTACCAACTTTTCGTTGATACTGAGTATCAGAGCTAGTACCCAGGTCTAGCTAGACCGGGTACTAATACTCATGTGAAGAAATCGGCCGTAAGACTCGAAAAGTATTGGGTTGCAAACATCAACGCTAAGTGTGCGTGTTTTTATCTGGAGTACAAACACAAGACTGCAGCAAAAAAAAGGACAACTTGAGTGCGGACTATCAGCAGGACAGAACAGCCAGTGCAATTGTCATCTCTCCGGTTTGTAGTATAATCTTTTTGAAGTCTAAACATTCTGCCCACCTTGACGAGCCTCTATTAAAGCGTTGGACTAATATTAATAATTTTAATCAAACTACTTTCAATCATAAACATATTTATGAATTGAATAACGTTGGAGTGTAAGATTTTTATCACAATTTGTATTGGCCTCGACTCCAGTAATGCGTTTCGCCCCGATGTGGTGGGTGGGCTCATCAGTTTTTCAATCAACAAGTGACTGTGAATATAATTTTAACATAATAATGAATATTTTCTATTGACAGCTTTGCGGGATAACATTTTAAAAAATCAGTACTTTGTACTTGAAAAATTGTAATAAATAATAATAAAAATTGGATTTGAAACGTAAATAAAAACAAGTCGTTCCTTCTAAGCTAGGAAAATACTCGAGTATTTTATGCATAATATTACGTACCTATATTAAAGTACAAAAATCGATAAGATCGATTTGAGATTGGACTTGAACTCCTAAATGAAGCCCGTTATTACCAACTATAGTTGGGAATTTTGAAAATCAAGAACAAGGAGTATGCTAAGATCAGAACTTTCTGATACATTTTATGAATTTGAGGTTTCTGACTTTGAAAATTTATTGATAATACATAATAATTTTATTATATAATTTACAAAATTTGAAATTAGTTCAGTGGTAGGATTTCCAGTTGTGTTAGCAATTTTATGTTATCATCAATATTAAATAGAATGGTTCGTAAAATTCGGGGATTCTTTCGAACGCATGTTGCAAAAATATAATGAGAAATTTTCTTACTGCTGTTAAATCATCGCCATCATCATAATATCATTAGGTATCTATATAAGAGTGTAGACATTTCCTTTGTTACCTCAAAGCATGAAAACTACTGGACAGACTTCAATGAAACTTCTTTTGAAATGTTTCTTAAGACGGCGAGATGGTTTTAAGATATTTGTGTATTGCCATATCCTTTGGAACAGTTTTTGACCAAACAAAATTTTTTGTTTGTCTAAGGAATTGCGCAGATGTTTGAAATTTGTCTAATATTATGATCGGTTTAGTTACTAAAGCTACGATTACACGGCCATTTTTTCGAGTCATTTAAATGGCGCTCTGACGTAAAAATCCCGTCATTTAAATGTCGCTCTGTTTGATCGCCATTTTTGGCTGCGTCATTTAAATGACTAGGAAAATGGCGCACCAAATGACATGAATTAAGTGCCATTTAAATGGCGGAACAAAATGGCCGTGTGATCGCTCTTCAATGACACCTAGAACAAATGACTAAATGGCATCCCAACGGAAAATTCTAAATGACTCGCAGTCGCAGTGTCCGTCAATTGATTTTGAGACACAAATGACGATGATAGTCATTTCGTGTGATCGCCATTTTTTCAGTGACGAATCGTAGCTTAAATGTCGCTCTAATGTCCTAAAATGCGGCGCGTGATGCAGGAGTATTAGATGCGCAGTTATTAGTTCCGTCATTAGCTAGTTTATCTACTAAATTCTTGGTTTCATTAGTAGCACAATATTCAATATTGACAATGAGATTCGACAAGTTATTCTAATGGTTTCTTACTGCTTTTTACACACGATCTGTCAGCTTTTTGAATAAAGCATGAGGAGGGTCGCATTTTGCAGAGCAGCTTCACAAGCATCTGCAATTGATTTACATCTCCAAGATTTTCTTTTAGATTACCTGATCAACCATGTACCTAGGTTATCAACAGCCTTGTCTATATCTGTTGGATTGCCAATACAAGAACCTCTGTGCTTTAGATGTCACCCAGCTATTAAAATGGCCGCACACTTGAGTTGAAACCCACTGTACCCATGTAACAAATTTGCGACCACCCTTAAATGAAAACTAATGTACTTTCATAGCTTTAGGAAAAATGGGCTTGCAAAGCTGGTAGTCCAAAAATCTTGGTAAATCCAACATTGAAACCAAAAAATAAGGATTAGCGACCATAAAAGGAGACCCTCTTTATTCAACTTTTTTTTTTATCAACCACAATGTCAATACGAAGGGATTTTCCAAACCCATTTTGAGTGGTTTCGCTTATGAATGCTCTGCCACGACAGATTGAAATCCTTTCAGTCAACGTCAACACGCATACCCCTACCAACCAACTAAAATAATACTGTACACGCACACAAAAGAAAAGAAAAACAATTTTGTCCAAGGAAATTTTAATGGAAATTCAATAGGATTGAATGCGTTTGTCTTGTCCCTTTCTCTTCCCCTTGCTGGTCGATATACGGTTCGCATCGGATAACTCGATAAAAGGACAAAGATTGTTTTTCAAATTGGCAGCGCTTTAGTTACTCCTTCTCGTTGTGTGTCCACTGTTCGCATTGTGTGCTTACACAATGTTTACACAGTATTTGATGTGGCCTGAGAGGACAAGTGCACTCATGCAAATGTCAGTTGCAGTCATATGGGTCAAGCCAAAGTAAAACGAGAATCTTTGCAAGCTTTACCAATACCAGTCCAGATCTTACTGAGAGGGTAGCTTAATGCAGTTTTGCATCTTATTGGCGAGTTTGCCTGCAAGAGATTGCATTTTAATAGGGAGCACGATTGTGACATTACTTTGGACGTTTATTCGGTTATGAGTATACAGATAATCCCTTTGGTCTGTTCGCATTTGAACTTAAATTTTAAGTTGAGTCCTTTTATATGTGCAATTGTGCAAAAGGAAGAAAACTTTATGACTCTATTCTATGTAATTCAAGCACTATATTGTTATGCTATAGGGAAGAGAGTCTACTTCCTGGGGTACAGTCTGTAGCCCAAAGGAATGTTACATACATATTTGCGGGATCGATAGGTATAGTTTGTGTGTTTTTGCAAAATAACAAGGATATGGAGGAATTTCGGGGATAACAAAATATGGACGCAATTTTGGGACAATTCGGCGTCTTCTAAATTACTTGCTCCATCATCTACTGGAAAAATACTTTTAAATCTCAATTTTGGTCGAGAGACAAGGACTTTTCTAACAGAAATAACAAGAATAATGGTAAAACCAATTCTTCAAATAACGTTGCCCACTTATACCAGAACGTATGAGGCTTATGGAAAAAGTGCATTAAAAAGTTGTTTGTGCCACGCCCATTTGCTCAATTTCGACCAATCTTCATAGAATCATTCCTGGACCAACACCTAAGACTGTCTGAAAATTTGAACTCAATCGTTTAGGTGGTTTTCGAGATAAAAGATTTTAGAAAATTTCGCTTGTGTGGCAGGTGCCACGCCCCTTTGTCTAATTTTGTCCAAATTTCACAGGAACTTTCCCGGGCCAGTACCAAGATTTTTTGAGGCATTTTTAAGGCGTTTTTGGGTCTTTTTAGACGCGTTTCTTTAGGGTATTTTTTGGCGTTTTTTGGAGCTTTTCTCGACGCGTTTTTTATGTATTTTTTGAAGCGTTTTTTGCCGCGTTATTTGGGGAGTTTTCGAGTCGATTTTTGCGGTTTAAATTGTATATGTAAAACTAAAACTAACCTTTTAGATTCAAATTTTCAAAATATTTATCTGTGGTGCTTTAAATGCTACCTCTTTTTAAATGCTAGTACGAACTGTTCTGTTATAATATTGCCTCGCTGTAAACAACCTGTCATGTATACACACGTATTTTTTTGATGCCATAGTCATTCCCCGCGTTTCCTTAAGCAAAGGCGTAAGTGTGTTTCCAGACATTAAACTCTCGTTTAATCAGAACATGGAGAATGTTACGGCGCGGCGCTTTTCTTGTGAATTGTCTAAGGTTCATGTTATTAAAACTTTGTATGTAGCTTTTGTGTGATTTATATTAGAATACGGGTTTATAGAATTGAATCAATTCAAAAACGATTTTTATATAATATTCGCTCTTACAACAAACAATACTCAAGGCGAATCCCAAAATTGAATTCCAATCCAGTACAATTAAATTTTTAAAATGCATACACTCAAGTCTATAATTTACATAATTGCATTCATAACTCGAATATTTTTGCACCTTTCCAAGTACCCTTGAGGCTAATACGCCCTAGCCACCTGACAGCATACGTCACACAACAATTCTGCATATGTGCAGCCGAGTACCTACCTATGCGGTTCCAACTAATAAATTGCATTATGCTTTATGATTAAATTACACAAAATTGTGAAGCAAATTTAAATATTTACAAAACACATCCTGAACGCTCCCCAAATCCCATAGAGTGGTTACAACAAAGTTCACAAAAGGTGATGCCAACTCTCGTGCACCCACAACAAAATGCTGGTGATAGCGGACGGCTATACTCTCTTCTGCAACTATTTTCATAGTGATACTCACTTTTGAATATTTATATCCTTGGTAAAGTTTGTTAAGCGCATATAAAACTTTAGCCATTCCGGCCGTTTTATTTATGATTGCTAAGGGAAGTACCATACCAACCCTGTCGCATGGATATAGTAAGGGCGAAGAGCTAGTCCAAAATAGTTTTACGACAGTTAGAGCAGCACATAAACACACACATACATACTTGAGTATAAAGGACTACTTTGGCATAATTTGCATTAGACATAAAGACAGTCCTGGAAGGGAACACTTAGGGACAATGCACTAAAAACGGGAAAATGTCCCCCACTTTCTTTGTAGATGTATGCCAAATAATGTCATACGTTTTCGAGGAAGTTTAAGTGCTTAATTCTAAAAGATTATATGACATGACAGAGACAGGTCCCCCACTTGTCCGCTCTCTCCGCACAAAATGGCTACGTGGGAGTATATATTTTTGTTGAATATCAATGATGCTGTCGGTAGAGCATGACAGGGATGCTTTATGCACAATTTTTCATTATCCCTTTGGACGAGATGAAAATTCCTAAAGCTGACCCTTTAGACAGCACTAAAGAGGCCAACGACGCACGACAACGATGATAAGTTTGATAAAGGACTCTAAACAAACAGACGTTGGACAAAATGAATAAATTGACCACCTCTAGGGGCTCATGCCTCATGTATTTCCCTCGACTTGGGGGAGTTTCTCATTTCAATTATCGGGGTTTTTGAACGTAATTGCCAGAAATTGGTGTGTTTGCCTTTCTGCTGTTTGTCTTGGCCGTTGTCCTCGTCATCGTCATCTTCGTTATAGTCCATGGGTGTGTTATCATCGCTCTCCCAGAGTTCAACTATGAGTGGGGGGGGGGGGGGGGGGTTTTGACAATTAAATTTCCCAGTGCATAATTTTCTTTAATCGAAATCGGATTGGAAAATCTTTTCCAAGATGATACCGACGACGACAAGGGTCTATATTCTAGTTGAGTGGTCAATTTTGGTTTAATTGGTGGACGTTGACACAAGCCACACTCGAAGGGCTTTCGTTAGTTATTCGTTTGTTTGAGGACTCATCTGGGAATGATCCTGCTAATTGCTACAAATGAAATTCGAAAAGGGATTTCATTTAAATATTGTAATTGAGCTGGGGAAATTGAGATAATTTATTAGTCAGTCTCGTAATGTATTCTGCGTGCACAAAGGGGAGCGACCAAGTTTTATTTGCTAACACAAGTCCCTTTGAATATGCGAACATGAGGATGAGGAAAAAAAAAGTTTGCAAAAAGCATTACTTGAAGTTACATAAAACATCCAGTCGTTTAGGTATTACATGCGATGATATAAAGAAAATGTGAAAATCTTTTGACGAAGGCAAAAAATAGTTTATCCTGTTGCCCGTTTTAGTAAGGCGAATCGTTTTCACAACATAATAAAATCTCTGATTTCGTATTTGAGTTCTAGGTGCTTCGTCCATACCTTCGTTCTACCGACGATGCAGCCCTTATAAAAGATCCACCGATGCATAGTCCGAAATCAGACTCGTTGGTACTCTCTTACCAAAATCACTTGACTTTGATAACTTTTGACGAATTGTCATACTGTTTGTCCACCCTTTTCAGCGACAATCGAAATGAGACTAATTTTCTCAAACTGGCGTAAGAATGACCCGATCAATTACATCCTCCATAACAGTTTAAACAACTCCAATCCGAGCGATTATTATAATAATGGTACTCCAAGCAATGGTCCCATAAGCCGCTACCAGACACGTCCATACTCAGCCTCAGCGGAGCCTTTGAAGTAGTTCTCAAACACTATACTATCTGTTATTAACAGCGGTGGTCTGACGTCCTTCTAGTATAGCTTCTACACCTAGTTGGGGTCTGACGTCTTTCCAGCACTACCTCAGTTACGATCTGATATAGATTAACAATTAATTATTACGGTCCTTTTAAGTCTAGATCTAGATCTCGATTGTTACGGAGCTCCAATTGAAATAGCTCTTTGATTCAAAATATCTACAAAATGTACCTAATGCTATCCTAAACAAGTCAAATATTTTCAGCTGAAGGGACTTAATGATTAGTCTGGAAAATCTGTGAAGATTTTCGACTGCACCCTAAACTTGCCAAAAGCTGATCAATCGTGGTCTCACTAGGGATTTTCTAATATTGAAATGTCCATATGATAGGCTTGCTGAATATAAGTTTTGAGTCGACGATTTTTAAAGGAAAATTTAAGAAATATTGTGCCATATAAATGTCCAACACAAAAAAAAAATTGCAACACGTCGACCTGTCTATTTGTCTTTTATACGTTCCAAAAATCTTTATCTTGTCGTAAGTCTAAGGATCACTGAACGTCTATTGCGGAGGTCATTAGCGCCGAATGTATACGGTTTTGAAAAAGGAGGTGTGGCATTAGCGCCTTACGGGCTTCACAAAATACAACTCACCCAAATAATGGAGCCACATTTAGTTTTAACTTCATTGCAATCGACCGACTTATTCAGAAGAAATACGAATTTAAAGTTCTCTGTCTAAATGCGTTACTAATATTTTTGACAAACCAGGTTACAGGTATGTACTACACTCATAAAGTAGTATACCGATTCTAGGTTGGAACGAAACTGTCGCAGCGTTTATAACATTGCTTCTCTAGATTTTGTATAATAGGCATGTTTTTTTGAAAGCTCGCCAGCCAGCCGTTCATTTGGACAGTTGCCAGCACAATTGCCAGCAAGATGGAGCCAGCCGAATGAATTTAGGCAATGCGGCTAAAAGCATACCAGCATTTCGTATAAAATTATGCGTTTGGTAAAGATATTGGATAAATTCTGACAATTTTCTCTGGAATGTTGTGTGCATGAGATAAGAACGCCATTATGATTTAAGCAAATTGTACGGAAATTCTAAGCCACTTATTGCTTTCAGCGCCACCTGTTTGTGAATTGAATTTAGCCAGCTGCCAGGCAGCAGTTCTCCAGCTGGGGTGAAAATCAAGAGTTGTTGCCAGCAGTTGCCAGCAAGTTGTTGTTTTAATTAGCATGTGAAATGTGCCTCAACTGCCAACTACTGGCTGGGGAGGTTCCATAAAAACACAACTAATATTCCAAATACAGCTTTAACCTTCCTGATTCTCATCAGTGCAATCACAGTCAGCGGAGACCAGACTTCTAAAATCACATTTTGTACAGGAAAAATTCTTTAAAATGTAGCCTTGAATAGCTATGAGGTTTTATGGGATGCCTCCTAAATAGAATCTCGTTCGTCACAACAGTTATCGGAACCCTTTGAAAGATGTAGGTAGGTAGGTACTTATATATACTTAACAAATTCAAAATATTGATGTCTACTAAAGTCTAACACTTCACTAAAGACCATCAAAAATTTGTTAAATATAGTAATAGAATTATTTCGTAAATAGTGCTTGATAGTGCGTATTATTTGACCCGATTTCTCGCGCAATATTAAACTGGTGACTGACACTTGCAAATGTATTGCTTTTAACCTACAAAAAAGATAAACTGCCTTGCTATTCCAACCCCCCAAGTTTAAATCCTCATTTATCTCTCGTCCATCCATTGCTATCGCCCTCTGGAATTGCAATCATTTTTGCATTTAGACACTTGTTTTGGCGGCCGGCCGGCGTTAGCCATCGTTTCTCCGAAACTGGAAACACTTGCCATGAAATAAATCAACCCAAAGAACGTATAAATAACCTCATCAATTAATTTTCTATTTTAATAAACTGAAAAAGAAAGTCCACCCTCATTGCCTTGGAGCAGCAGGTCCATTCGTCCAGCGCAAGAAAGCACAATATCTCTCGCTGGCGTTCATAGGTTTCTGCCCTGCCTGCCAATGATTTACAACCATTGCGGCAAACTAACCACATTTATATTTATTGACTAACATAAATCTTTCCCCTCATACTGCTGAAAGTGCTGTACCTATATGCGGGTCGAGTCGAGCCTTCAAAGTGTGATTTTTAGTGCATTAGATCGACAAAGTTAGTGCGAAGGAACTTTGTGCCAGTATATCGGCCAAGAGGACCACTGAATCAATATAGTAATATCTGGGTGGACGGACGGTCAGGTATGGTTCACACACACTAAATGTCCTATTTTATGATTCCAGCAGTATGGGAGTTGGAGAAATTCCAACCTGTACATTTTCCAAAGCCATGGCTTCCCTTTCCATTTTGGGGAGTTTTTGACGGCCAAATCGATGCCCTCATGGTACTATTACGAGAAATGGAGCAGACATAGTTTATGGTCGCTAGTAAAACTTATTCTTGTACGAGGTACACAACGTGTCAGTTTGAACATATATTGGGCAAGCTATCAGGGTAACCTTGAGGAAAACAAATGGTTCAAGTGATGGGGGTGTTGAAGCTAGAAATAGGTTACACATTATGACGGTAACAAGCAAGTCGTACATGTGTGTGGTGCCTGTAGGGGCAGCAGCGTAATAAGAAATGCTAGCTTCACCAATCAGTTAGTCAGTGCAATAAACCGACTCATATTGAAAATAGCCACAACTAAACAAACACACATACTCTATGCCTACTGAGATAAAATATTGCCCCTCCTTAAGAATTGAATAATTTATATATTTTATATAATTTTGACACAATGGTATACATAACAATATTTTAAAATTTTGTAAACAACCATGGTTTTGTTTAGTGCAATGGTTTCATTGCATATACAAATTCTTATAGTTCCTAATCATAAATAATGTTAACAAAAAATGTTGTTTTAATACAAATTTTAATATTGATTTAAATATTTTTAAGTCTTACACGTTCCTAACGTTCAATGCTGCCAATGCCATTGAATTTATTTTAACTGCATTGCTGTGCAATAAAGTGTTTTCAATGACTCGAACCAAACACAATGGTAAAGAGTCCAATTTTCTTACCACAATATTTTTCTAAAACTCTGAACGCATAACCTAGCCTCATAGTCATAATACTCTTATAATACTCGTTAAAATATGTAGGTTATGGTCACCTGCCACTGTTTTTGCATTTTTCTAAGGTTTCCTGTGGCTGGATGTTACGAAAACTATTTTTAACGTGTTCAGGCACTCGGTGTAGTCGTTCAGTGCCCTGTTATAAAAGACGTCGGTTTGAAAGCTTTAGAAATTCCAGAAAACTTGAGATTTGCTTAAGAAACACGTAAGTACAGATTATTATTTTAAAAATATAACCATGTATATTAAAAATGTGAACAGTGAATTTTATTTAAAATAATTAAGTAGTCCATCTATTTTTTAGTCAGTTGTTATTAAAATAACAAAAAAACTTAAATTTACGTGGGGTGTCCGTAACTGAAATATTATATATTCAATAAATCTAGTGACCAACACAGCTGCCTATTGCTGGCGCAATTGGACATTTTTGAGGACATTAATTATGGACACCACCAATATTTGCATACCATTTAACCGTTAGTTTTAAATCTCTGACTGCTCGTCGATATTTCAGGCTTTTATTTGTAAATGCTAAAATAAATTCTGTAGGTACAAAGAAGATTTACGAAATGCTTTGGGCGCGCTTTTTTATGCGGCAAAATTTAATGTTCCTCGTACAGCCTTGACAAACTCGTCCTCAAGTTCAAAAGCAAACTTTTGAACCGGAAACTGTACTAACCCCTGATGAAGAACAGCAAATCCTTCACTGGGTTACGTAAAATCATGAAAGGGGTTTTCCAAGACGAAAGGCAGTGTTCATGAATTTCTGAAAAATGCGCCAAGAATCATGTTCTGTTCACATTTTCTGCGTCCGGTATGGTGGTGAACCCTCGTATGATTATATCCTTATTTAAAAAGTCCTCTTGAGGTTGGTAGTTTTTTTTAGGTATAGCTTTGTACTTATTTTTATATTAAACTTTTATTTCTTCTGTATGAGTGTTGTAACTGAACTCCTCCTAAACGGCTGGACAGATTTTGATGAAATTTTCCTGTGTGTTTTAGTGGGTCTATGAATGGTTTAGATTCACAATCGGAATCTCGAATCTGGTAGGTGGCGCTGTGGTCCGGTTTCACACAATTTCAAATAATAAACACTCAACAACACAAACAAAAAAAATAAAAAAACAGTCCAATTTTTAATGTAAGTATTATTTTTCTTAAATGACCCCTCCCATAGAAAAAAATGCTTGTATTTAACCCCTCAACAAAATGCCGTTATCAATTTTTGGCGCCTAAGCTATCGTACTAGTGCCAAAGATAGATATGGTTTTCGTACAAAATTTCGATAACTCAAGCTGTAGATTTTAATCATTCCATATTATGATAGTAGAACTCAAAAACCTGGGTCACGCTATTCACGTCCGTACGTCTTTCTGTTTGTGATTTTTAACCCGATCTAAAAAAAAAAAACTCCCGAGGGGACTGACTTTCGTCACCCCGAATTGGATTACACCTAGTGGCAGGGCCGTAGCCAGGATTTTGGTTCGGGGGGGGCTTGCTTCCAAGTTTTACGAAAAAAAAAACTATGTATATTCCAATTAATTGATTTCTATTAGCCACATTTTTTCAAAGCAGAAAACGTTTTGATTTTTTTTTATATGAGATCAATCACCTTAGATATCTGGATTCACAATAATATCCGAATGAACAGATATCATAGCAAGTGAACTTAACCTTGCATTCTCCATAACGCTTCCGGACATTGTTTCAATCTTTTTCATAGCTAATAAAAAATAAATAGGTGGCGCTACAGGCGGTAGACACCGTAGGCCTAGCTTCATAGCTGAAAGGGTTCTTTCAAAACTAGCTAAGTCTAAAGTAAGTCTTGTCACATAATCAAGCAATTTCAAAACTTCGGTAGAAGGGTCACTCGACGATTTTTTTTCGCACCAAAGAATGTACTCAGCTTTCACAGCTGATAACGCAATTGCATTATCAAAGTAAAGTGTTAACTTTTCTAACTTTTCGCTCAGGCTAAACTGCAGCAAAACCTGGGAGAAGAGCTTGAAACGATCGATGGTAGGACGTCTTCGTTGACCATGAATCTGTCCGTAACATTTTGTATTAACGAATCTATGCAAGAAATCAGTATCGGCACTTTAAAATAGGCTTCAGAAGGAGAGGTTTCTGGATTGGGACGCGTTGTTTGTTTCAATGAAGGTCTTCAAATAAGTCATCGGAAAGTAAGGATGCGGATTGAAAAGCCTCTCTGAAAAAATCATCGGCATTTTCTCTGATGTCCTTAAGAGAATTCAGAACTTCTTTTGTGCGGTCGATTGCAGAAACGAAATCTAAGGATTTGTTCTGTAGGGAAACTGATAAGGGCAGCGCTAAACTGGGAGTTTTTCGTATACAATGAGGCTTACTAGGCAATCGCATTTTTGGACCATTGCCAAAAGTGTTGATACTTTCGAAGACATCACCCACGTTCTGCTAGTTTTTTTTTTTCAATACTTATTGAGATGCATTTGAAGAGCTCTACAAAGGAATTAATACTGTCATGTCTTTTAATGAATTTTGTTTCACAAAGGCGCAGAAGTCGAGTTTTTCGGCTCTCTGGTGCGTTTTTTTTTATGACAGTTTTGAAAGTTACATAATATGCATTTGAAAGGTTGCGGAAGAAATAAGCTATTTCACTAACTAAAATAAATAAATAAATAGGTGGCGCAACAGGCGTGTAGACACCCTAGGCCTAGCTTCTCGCAACCATTCGTTTTGTGTGAGTTTCTATTTTTGGGACGAATGGAAGGGACCTACAATTTTATGCCGAGTCCGAACGGCTAAATTGAGAAGCTTTTTCATGACAGTTATACTCTCGGATGTTTGTCAGACGTTCGCGAGAGGTAGCGCAGTAGAAAAAACCTTAAGATGTAATTTGTGTTTTTCCGGGGATCGAACCTGGGATCCCTCGCACAGCAGTCCAACACACTAACCACTGCGCTACTGCGCCCACTATTTCATTTCACTAACTACACCTAGGTAATTGCGAATTGCAGGAGTTGACATGGCAGAACCAGGTTAAAGCTATGGCTTGCACAGTGTACATACCTAGCGTTTGAATACTTTATACCTACCGGGATAGTCTCCTTATTTTTGTAGATTTGAATTTATATTAAGCCCCATTACGGTCATTTCAGTTTCAGTTGCAATCAAGACACAGCTCACAACATTTTCTAGGAAAAATGCTTCAACAGTTCCTTTAGATCCAAATGAATGACCATTCAATTCATCCCAAGGACTCATTGCACATTTGAGGAGTCACAGTCAATTCAGGAATCACATGGCAGGATCAAATATCCTATATTGCACGATCGGCGTCTGCTAAGTTGAGCTACTTATTTAGAACAAAGAGGTACTTTAGCCCCAAGCAACTTCTCCTACTGTACAAAGCACAGGTTAGACCAGGCCCGGAATATTGCTCCCATATATGGAGCTCGGCCCCAAAACATTCACTTAACCTACTTGACAGCATACAGAGACGAGCAGTTCGACTTATTGGGGACCCTTCACTCACATCGAATCTACAACCCCTGGTGCACAGAAGACAAGTCGCTCACCTCTGCTTGTTCTATAGGTAGAGGTACTTCCATGGTAGATGTTCTGAGGAACTCAAAGACATTGTCCCTCGAAATGTAACTTTTGGGCGCCCCACAAGAAAGGCTGCTAATGCTCATGAGGATACAGTACACTTGACAACCGCGAGGGCATAAACTTTCCAAAACTCGTTTTGTTACAGGACAAGTAAAATTTGGAACTAGCAGACATCTGCAAGCATCTCGGAGCGCTGTTGAAGCGTTATAGGTCCGCCTTTCCCGGAAAAAGTATTAAAAAATTTTAGTTTTTGTCTTTTGTTAAAGACTTTCGGGGGGGGCTTCAGCCCCTCAAGCCCCCCCCCTGGCTACGTGCCTGCCTAGTGGTTCGACTAATCGGCAATAATGTTGCCATTTTGAAACAAATTAAGAAGATAAATCCGCAATTTGTCGGATTTCAATACTTTTTTGATTGAAAATATAATTACCTACTTTCTTGGTCTTAGCTAACTCGCATAGATCAAGAGGTTTCAACCGCCTTAATCTCCTGATTATATCGTCAGTATTTAAAAGTTCGGTTATTTCTAAGTTAACATGGTTAACTTTTTTAATTTCTTCAACCATTTCAATGTTTAGATCTCTATGTAGATATGTGTTGCGTATGTACCAAGGTACATTACCTATGTTCCTTAGAACGAAAAATGTTATATATTGGATTGTTGTTTTTTTAAGGAATTTATTTTTGAAAAGTAGCATAATGTCTTCACCTCTTCATTTTGCTTTTGTAGGTATAAATGTCAATAATTCTTCTTTTGCTTTTAGACTACTATTACATATGCCAAAAATCTTGTCAATCTTGTCAAATTCTGCCCTAAAGTTGTGTATAGACAAAAGTTGACGTTGTATTGATGAGAGTATTTGAAAAATTGACACGATTTTTGAACAAGTATAGCAATCAATTTAATGTTGAATAAAAAATTTATAAAAATTAATGAAGAAGAAAAAAAATTCGCTTTTATTTTATTTAAAAATATTTAATTGAAACTCTTTCGCGGGCACCTAAAAATGGGCTGGCGGTCGACCTTTCAATCGCGATCGACCGTTTGCCCAACCCTGGCTGTAGAAACACTTACTTTAGACGATCATTGCAAGTCCATGAAACAAATTTTGTATTTTAAACTGTTGTAAATATAATATTAATGTTAAAATATATTCATTTTAAATAATTTGTTTTATCGTAGTTACCTACCACGCCCCATTTTCCAGTAACTTGTTATTCCACTAAAATCCTACATATGCCTAGGAATAAGCAATTAAAATCTGTCCCATCTATTAGGTGCTTACAAAAAAAAAAAAAAAAGAATTTACCAAAACTTAAAACTTTGTTGTAATTACAAAACCAAATGGAGTCCCCTTCAAATTTCAACTTCCACCAAAACAGAAAAGAGAAAACAAAAACTCAAAAAAAAGAGTGTTCGTCCACTATTCTCGTCCTCTGTCGGATCATGAGTCCGGAACGATTGGAAAAGCCTCGAAACCGATATATATACCTAACCTCCCAACCAAAAGTCTCTGTTTTCGTCCTGCTGCAACCGAAGACATATTTTCCCATAGATTCATGACACTTTCACGAAACCTCGTTTCTCTGGCCACAGAAACTCCAAGTGCGGCAAATTTGGAAGTCGCATAATTTCCAGGGAATCACAAGACGAAGGCACAAGGACAGCCTAACACCCATCGTAAGTGATTGAGTGAAACTTGTGGATGTGTTGTCCTGACACCCTGACTGCACAAGTTTTCTGTTTTTGCAGTTTTCAGTGCTTCTAAAAGGATTTCGTTGTAGCATCGGTTAATGTGTTTTGCAAAACTTGTTCAGGCGTGTCTCTCTACCGTATTTATGCCTCTGTAAGTTCATGCAATCTGTCTGTCCGTCAGATGCAAGTTCGGATTTATTACACAGTCGCATCTTCTCAACGGCTCTGTCTTAAAATGACACTGAACTTTGGCGGGATTTTTCGGTAATATTTTGGCCTCAGCCCGAGGCGTTTCTGTGTTTTTGCTGCTGCTGCTGCTGCTTGAACAATTCAACAAGATGTTAAGAGAGACTGAGAATTTTCTTCGTCCTTGTTGTTTGTTGTTGTCGCCGGGGGAAGGAAATTCAAAACTTTTCCATAATTTTAAATGTCATCACAGATGACGCGGTCTTCGCACCACCGCACCGCCACCATCACATTAGCCGGCCGTCCCCACAGTGTAGTGTCCTTTTATTTACTTGAAACTTGCTGGTAGAGCGTACACTTTGCAATTGCACTTAAGAGTCCTGTGCACCGGAAATGTAGTGTCAACGCCAGGAACCGGATGCGTCGTCGTCGTCGCCCCCTAAGCTGCAATCAGCAGACTATAGCAACCGAAAATTACATTCAAGCGTTAAATTAGTAAGCTAACCGACTGATGGGATACACAGATGGGTTTCGATAGGTAGATGCCATTAGATGGATTAAAAGAGTACTAAGTAAATTATCGTGTTTCTTCGTCCTTTTGTCGCACTATTGGCTATTGCTTGTCGTCCGTTCTAATACGTTGTGCTGTTGAATCAATTCTTAATCAGATTGAGAATCGGGTGGACCGAAAAAAAGGTTCCTATTCGATTTCGGTATTAAGGGATGTCCTTTTTTTCACATTTTTGCTGGCTGTCTTTCATCGAAGGGGTATTTATGTAATTATGGAGTGAAGAGTAAATGCGATGATGTGTATTCGACCGTAAAGTTGAACCTAATACGATAATTGATTTCGAAGTTAAAGCTTATTGGAGGTCCATTGGAATGGAGCCCAGCCCCAGACTCGATCGAGGAATGAGAAGGCAATGAAATGGATTTGTTTCGATGGTATTGCCTGTCATTGGTTTGTCGTTGCTAGTGAAAAGGGTCTTGCCAGTGAAGTTGAAGTTTTTCTTATTATATGTGTAGCCAGTATTTATTTTTCTTTTTTGTATAACTTTGGGCGCATTTAAAAGACGTCCTTTGCAATTAATTTGTTGATGGATAAGGGTTTGTGGGAATCCTTTGTCAAACGAGTTATACGTTTCTTTTTTCCAAATCAAGTCTAGCAGATATGGGAAATGAAAATGAAGATCCAAACGATCGAATATATTCCTCCTTAATAGGTTTGGCCACGTGAGGGAAGGTAGGTAGGGAACATAATACCTACCTACTCTAGATGCTTCAATCTTTAATATCCAAGACCAGGTGCTGTGTATTGCTTCGAAGATCGACGCATTGGAACGGCCGATAATGCCAATATCGTCCACATACCCCAGTAGCTAAAATGATACGTTGCATAAATAGTGCCTTGCCACCCAGGATCTCCTCTTCTCTATACCAGTGCTTGACAGTCCTAAGAAGTATTCCCAGACTTTCCTTTGGCCCTCTTTATGTTGCCTTTAGTCTGCTTAATGCTGTATTGATCTTTGCATTTTTGCAGGACGCACAGTCTTGATCTTCTTTGTATCCGATTTCTTTCAAAAGTTTTAGCAGTGTTTATTTTCTCTTGGACCTATACCTGAACCTCAAAGTGAGAATCTGCATCTGCAGAATTACCTCGGTCTTTCTGTTGGTGGTTTGAATCCATGCGGCCTTTCATCTAGAATTGGATGTGTCTTATGACTTGGTTCAACCGCGTCTGGTCCTTGGGAATCGTTGGTGTCCTACGGGGATATCACTACCCGCAATGTTAGCCAGAGAGAGTTTTCCATTCTTATCAAATCAAGCATGTCATGGGCCCTCCGGGCCTATTTTTCACAGCACTTGTGTTATGCAAGATGATCTTCTAAAATTTTAAGATTACTGCAGCAATGAAAGCCACAACCATTAAGTTGTCTAGAATAGAAGAATACAATGGAAAACATTGAACCTATCAACATCAAAGTTGCACCACTAGGACTGCCATTACACGTATCTCTTTAGAGGTATGTGGCCAAACAGGCGCATGTGGCATGTAGGTACATCACGTGGCCATGGTTGGTGCCCCAAAGTTTTTGAATGTATAACCGCCACTACACGAAATCAAACAAAATCTGTGCGGATCAAAGTGGAGCTGTTATCTTTGGTTTCAACACCAACGTTTCGATCATTATCATCATTTCCAAATGTCCTGTTTATCAATTACAAGCGTCGCGGGTGTAGGATACATTCATAACTCTCGATCTTACGCCACCGACTCTATCATCAGGGACAATCATCATCCACCTTAAGCTTCAGAGTACTTTAACGTACCAATCCGGAAGCTTGCCAACAAGGCCTTTAGCAACCTAAAAACTGCTACAACTTGGCTAAGCCATACTATAGAAGCTGAATACGCAGTCTGACGTGTTATAAACAAATTCTAAGTAATTCACAGCTCTCCGACTAGATTTCGTAATACAATTTTTCACTTGTTTCCCAATCAGTAGGGATGAATGGCAAGAATAACAAGCGGATCGACCATCATACCCACCAATACCCATCTACGCAGATGGATCCATTATGAATGTGCGCCTTGGCATGGGATCCTACTTAAAAAGTCTTGGACCGTTCCGTTCATTTCAACTTTCTGACTACAGCAGCGTGTTACAAGCTGAACTACTTTACTGACAGTAATATCACCTGCTAAGCAGGTTAGAATGATGGTATTGTCATCTAGCAAGCAATGAAGCTATGCTCAGCATTTACAGATCTTCTACAAGTACCTATGTAATCGCTGTTTTTTTCCACTATCAATTTCTTGTTACTAAACGGGGTGAAAGGGTTGTTTTCAGTGTTCTTACATAATTTTAGCAGCAAATATCCTTTGCAGTGACATCTTTTTGAAAAAGAGTCTATGTATACCTCGATATCTTGGCTCTCAATAGAGAACCGTCAACTCCATACTCCTGTAATACACTCCAGAGTTTACCTCGAGGGACTCGGTCGTATGCTTTCTCCAAATCTACTAAGCATGCGTAAACAGGTGTAGCATACTCCCAAGCCTTCTCAAGTACCATTCTGAGAGTGAATAACTGGTCGGTTGTGCTTCTGCCGGGACGAAAGCCGCACTGCTCATCTCCTAATCGTGCCTCGACCACAGCTCTGCAACGCGTTTCCAGCACCTTGGCAAAGACTTTTCCGGGGAGACTTGAAAGTGATATACCCCTGTAATTGGAGCAATCCCTTTTATCCCCACAATCACACCAATCTGCCAATCGCTGGGAGTTTCGCCGCACTCCCAGGCCACTTTAATGACACGAGAGAGCCATTTGACTCCCTCTTCACCTAAGGCCTTTAGCATTTCTGGCCGGATTTCATCCACTCCGGCAGACTTGCCAGCTTTTAGCGATTTGATCGCAAAAGTGACTTCCTCTACCGTGGGACTATTTTCCGTCCTGCTTAAGGCGATGGTTGTGTCATCCTCAATGCCCTGGATTGGATTGAGCAATTCGGAAAAGTGCTCGCTCCATCTGCGCAAGATGTCCTCCTCATTAGATGGAAGTGTACCATCTTTGGATTTGACTCCTTCGATAATGTTCCACTTCCTTCCTCTAAGACGGCGGATGGTCTGCCAGAACACATTGCTTGCAGATCTGTGATCACGGTCCAATTTTTCGCCGAACTCCTTCCAAGACTGTTCTTTGGCTTTAGCAGCCAACTTGCAAGTTCTTCGCGCCTCAATGTACCGGTTTCGAGAAGGAGAGTCCCCCAAGTGAATCCACACCTTGAAAGCCTTCTTCTTCTCTCTGATAGCTTCTTGAACTCCGGGCGTTTTAAACCACGCAGTTCTTTTCTCACCACCAGCCGCCACACCGAGCCGCTTCACTCCGCAAACATGTCCTACAGAGGCAATAACTGCTGTTGAAAACAAACTGCCATTTTTCCTCTACATTCAATGGAACATTTGGAATTTGTTCAAAATAAAATCGATTGACAAAAATCTTTGACGATTTCAAAATGTCCATAAAGCTTTAATGAATTATGTTAACAGGCGCGGAGGCACCTTTGTGATGCATGAATTTGGAATATGTATTTTATGGGGGGCATATTCCCCCTGCAACCCTTTTGCTGGAGTCATTGTTTGATTTGTATTAGCTATGGGGTTTAGACGGGCAACTCAAAATTGATTTTTGAAATTTTTTGTCATTTCAGAAGAAATTGAAAGTATCTAGATCCGTTTGTCTTCAAAAAAGCATACCAACTCGAACTCAGTGGATAATATTCTAAATATTAGCATCAACCTTTCTTAAAAAATAAAAAAACAAAAAAGTCCTCCCTTTTTCCATCTGCAAACTCGCCCATGCGAAATGGCACCGCACAGTTGAAAACATAATTGAAATGACAATCAATTTGATGCTTTGGCAATTTAATTCGTTAAACTTTGTCAAGACATTTGACAACGCAGCGCGAGAGTAGGGCTTTACGCAACTTCGCCAAGACAACCGGGGGCCAGTTTGTGGTTGCAAATCGTCATCATCCCTTTCCAACCGCCAATCTCGCTGCCTTCCATGAAATTGGTATGCAAATGCCTTTTGAAACGACTTGTTGTACACCTTGAAGCTAATCTGACGACTGACAGGACTTTTGCCTCCCTTCCACACTCTGATGGCAAGGAGTAGTAATACAATGAAATTGAAAATTGATATTAGATTTTCGATGTTCTCTCTCTCTCTGTTTTCGGGAATAAGCTTACAACGTGCGCGGTGTTTGCCACTCACCCCATTTGCCTGGCGGTATTCGTCCTAGAAATAGAAGTGATAGATACGAGGACAAAAAAAAAATAAAAATAAATAAAAATAAAATGAAAATCACAAATCGCATCAAGCAAATCAAACTTTGGAATTAGTTTCCATCTGCGAGGAGAGAGACTGAATTTCTGCGGACGGCTAAGCAAGTTACCTCATAGGCAGAGGCATCTGCAAAGGAATCAAATCAACTCGCATAAAGTTGTCGCGTGGTTCTGTGATTCGATTTTGTACATCGTACTCCTTGCCAAAGGAATTTGATTAGATTTGTGCTGTCAGCAATTTTAACGACCTGTTATGAGTTTCTTGCAACAAAAGAAGGAACATCAGACTTGAGATTATTTTTTTTGTTGTGTAATTCACATGAGTGACCGCGGGCTATGTAATTGCAAAGCGAATTCCTCGTATCCTTATAACAATAATATTTTTTGGTTTATCCTGGCAACCGAAAGCATCAACAGCCGGAGGACTTTCATTAATCATTTTAAGTTGGCTGCAAAATTTATATTAAGTCCTTTAAGGAGGTTATATAAAATCATTCCATGCTCATGTGGGTTGGCTACCCTCTACCAATAGCCTTTTCTTTATGACTGGCTGCCTGCATGGTACTATCCTTGATAATGATGATGGTAAATAGCACGTATGGGTACCCATTCCATTTGTTGCCAAACTATGCGAGTCTTGAGAAATTTTAATAAACCGCTTCGGGGTGTTTAATATTATTTGCATAGTTGGTTGTGGGTGTGTGTGTTGGATACTTTTATGCGTCTGCCCTTTCTAAATTTAGTCTGTGAGAGGAGTGGGTATCTGGGGAGCAATTCTGTGTAATCCATAGTATTTCCGGATCTCTCGATAGTATGCGCGCGTAAGTTAAACGAATTACCCTTTCGCTGGGGTGTTGGCCCGCGGCTAAGAAGATTTTACAGAATTATATAACTTGGAGTATTAAACCGTCTAGGATGAGGGCGGATGGCATCCAGGCAGTTGTCGAAATTAAATTTGCAAAATAATAGATATAATAATTTTACTGAGACGGTTTTATGGGCAAATTGCAAGATATGGTCTCTATAACTATAGCGTGAGAAAGGGTTGAAAGGGAACATAAATATTTTTCGGATTCAACTATCTTTATCTTGAACTGGTAAATAGGTATGGGTAGATAGATAGGTGGGTGACCTAGTGGCTGGTTTGACAGTGTCCATTTTTGACCAAATGTGCAGAGAACAACCATTAAACAAGTAAAGTGCTTTCATTCATTTCCTCAGATCCAAATGGATGACCATCCAATCCATCCCAAGGACTCAATGCACCTTCTAGGAGTCACAGTCAAGTCACGGGTTTAACAGAGCGAGCTCTACGGCAAGCGTGAGCGTCGGAGTACGGGTTGAGATTGCGAGCTCTACGGCAAAGCGTGAGCGTCGGAGGGCGGGTTTAACAGAGCGAGCTCTACGGCAAGCGTGAGCCAGCGTGACCGTTTCGCGACTAAAGTTGCAATTTGGCACTTTTTTACCACATTGGCACAATGATACCACTTTTCTAAAATTTAATGATTTTGGCCCTTTTTCACAATTTGGAACAACAAAAATATTAAATTTTCAAACTTTTAAGAAAATTCATTGCTCTGAAGTGGCTCAATTGATACACATCACACCAAAAACAAACAAATAACAGCCAAGCTCTGTTATATAAAAAGAAGTGTGTAACTAGTTAGCCACGAAAAGTATTGAGATCTAAATGTCCGCCAAGTTTTTAGTTTAAGAGGTTAATGTAAAAAAAATGGAATGAATGGAATGAATGAAACTTTTGGACTTTTCACAGTGTATGCACCACAGGATCTAGCATTCTGCCAAATTTCACGATTCTAGGATGACTGGAAGTGCTTCATAATTTTGATGATCATCATCTAAGTGAGTGAGTAAGTCAGTCAGTTACTGTTTTTGCGATTTTTGACGTCCTGTTGTTGAAAACCACTAATGCTATAGAGATAAAATTTGGTAAGGTGGATCTTTTTAATGAGCTTGGTAAATATTTCAAGTTTGAAGTTTTTTGGATAACTGGTTCCGAAGTCAGAGGGAGGTCGAAAACAGCCTGAGTTTGTTCCTGTATGAGAAGGGTAAGTGCGTTTACTAGAGAACTTGGAAGGGGCACTACCGTAACCTTTGATAGTAAGCTTCTCCATTCGTTGATTCCTTCAACGAACAATGCGGCGCCTCCAATTTCAGAATCGGGATCAGAGCGGTCGGAGAATGATTCAGAAGATTTTGGATTAGAACCTGCACCGCTTAATGAATTGATTTGTTATGCTATTGAATTGATTTTACGTTTAATGTTTTCTTTATGGTATGTGATATTCGACAGAATTGAAAAAGTGGCGTCGTGAATATTTCATTATTTGGGTGGTGGCGCGTGTAATATACGGTAGACATGTATAGGTAATGAAGCGGGTGTTTCATTACAATGTTGTCTTTACCTTTAAGACGAGGTGAGATTTTCAAAAGGGGGATTTGTCCTGAAAGGCCAGGAAAGTCTACCATCGACCAAATATTCACACTGCGGCAGATCTTGGAGAAAACCCAGAAAGTTCAAATCGATACCCACCACCTTTTCATCGATTTTAAGGGCGCCTATGACAGCATTTATAGAGACGAGCTATACAGAGCAATGTCTAGTTTTGGCATCCCTGCCAAACTCGTCCGTTTGTGTAGGATGACAATGGAGAATGCACGCTGCTCCATCAAGGTCGGTAAAGAACTCACCGAGACCTTCGATGTCAAAAAAGGATTTAGACAAGGCGATGCGCTGTCATGTGACTTTTTCAACATCGTTCTTGAAAGAATAGTACAAAACTCAAACGCCAACACCAGAGGCACTATCTTTCAAAAGTCCGTCCATCTACTCGCCTACGCCGACGATATCGACATAATCGGGAGAACGCAGCGTGATGTCACTGGCGCGTTCGTGAGCATTGAGACGGAGGCGGCAAATATGGGTTTGGCGGTCAATGAGGGCAAGACAAAATATATTCGACAGAATGTCACTATAGACAGATAGAACTTTGAGGTGGTAAAGGACTTTGTCTATCTAGGCTCTGCTATGAACTCAGACAATGACACCAGCGCTGAGATTAAGCGAAGAATAACTCTGGCCAATCGCTGTTTCTTTGGGCTAAGAAAGCAATTGAGTAGCAAAGCCCTCTCTCGAACAACTAAAGTGAATCTTTATAGGACCTTAATCATCGCAGTCCTTCTTTATGGTGCAGAGGCATGGACTCTTGGTTGCTTTGATAGGAAAATTCTTCGAATAATTTTCGGTCCCGTCTGCATAGACGGTGAATGGAGGAGGAGATACAACGACGAACTGTACGGGCTGTACAGCGACATCGACCTAGCCGACCTAGCCGTAAGAGCCATAAGCCATAAGAGTGACTATCCAACGACTGCGGTGGCTGCGTCATGTAGAGCGAATGGACGTGAATGCTCCGGCCCGGAAGATTTTTGAATCCACACCCGAGGGACGGCGCAGTAGAGGAAGACCGCGACTCAGGTGGCGCACGCAAGTGGAAGGGGGCCTTAACCAACTTAGCGTGCGAAACTGGAGGCAGCTGGCCAAAGATCGTGCTGGCTGGAGACGCTTGTTGGTTGAGGCCCAGGTCCACCCCGAACTGTAGCGCCACCTTAAGTAAGTAAGTAAGATTTGTCCTGATCGTATATGAAGGTCTAGAAAATTCGTTCTAGTAACTTAAGCTCGAGGACTAGTGACCTCTTTTGTCACCTTTCGGCATGAAGACCATTCAGATATGTGTCTATGACTGGAGAATATTGTTCAGTAATATATACAGCTACTGTTAAGGGCGATGAGCCAAAGTATCAAAAACAATTTGTAATCTTTTCCATCTGTCCTATTCTTTGGAACTCTTCCTGAGGTGGTAGAAAACAGCACTTGCCCAGTCCCTACCTTTGAGTACCTTTGAATCACGGAAACTTCTTAATAATACCCAATCTTTTGGGTTAGTTCTTCCACACCAACATGTCCAGGAACCCAGAACAGCGGTACTGTCTGATGATTTATTGCGTCCTTCGTGGTGTACACACTTAAAAAACGCTTTTCGAAAGTGTTCTCCTTCTACTTTGGCAATGAAGGGTAACCTAAAACAAGCTTTTCATATACCCAACCTCGAAGACCTTACTTCATTTTGATTTTTAGGGCATTACAGGAGACCGCGCATGCTAGTCGAAACCTTTCAGTTCCTGCTACATCAGTTTGTTTAGTTCCATTTTGGGATTGTCATGCGGAAACCGTCCAATGCTCATAAGCCCGACAGCATTATTCCGAGCCTTGGAGATTGAAGAATCAGTGCACGAACTCTCGGATAATTTTCCAAGAATGAGTACGACAGTGTGGAGAAACTCTAAATTTAATTTGGCATGGTGTCAAACATCTCGTAGGACCTATTACAGTTCAATAGCTGTCATTATTAAAATATAGCTAGTCGACTATTTACAGTAGCGATTGTCTCTTAAAGATGACGATCGATAGTTCAACATATACCTTGAATGTCCATTTGTGGCATTAGGAGATTCCATGAAAGAATTTATATAATTCCTCACTTCTAGGTATGAGGTCTCCACCACGGCTATATATTTACCTTCAGTAATGGCTACTCTACTAAGCCTCAGTGCGGGAAACTGTCTTGCCTTGCAGATACATATACCGCCTGCACTTTAGACAACAGCTGCGATTCTCAGCTTCAACATCCTTTCTAGCAGTTTTCTGGATTTCCTTATACCTTTTGCTAATAAGCACAATAGGATAGCAAAAAAACGACGAAATTAATTGCCACATCAGTATTCTGTTCAACTTTTCCGAACAGGCCTCATTATTCCAACATGAATCGACAATCTACGCGGGAATATCCTCCTCCACCTACTCCTTACATCACAGAAACAAATACTCCACTTTATATCCAGGGATAACTATGTACAGGTACACCAACACAACAACAACAAACAACCGTCAGCCAGTAGCTGGGACTGAAACTGGGATCCGAGTAGAATCCCCCATCACATAGTGATCCTCTTCGTTTTATGCGAAAAGGAGTGAGCGCTCCCGTTGGACGCGTTGCGCGATCCTTATCTCTCCTTTCAATTATTTTATTTGGTTCAGATATGGCTGCCGATAAAATTGTTGATATGAGGTACACCGTAATATAATTCCTTGGCCCTTCGTTCCACCACGCTTAATTGACACAATAAAGAGTTGCCGCCAGAAAAACAAAAACCCACGAAGACAATCCCTCTGTATGCGCTGTGCCACAGCCACACTAAGTCGATCGACCTTTTTGGCTATATACTTCGGCGGTGGAGGAGCATCATCATCATCGTCAACATCAGATGCGCTGGGGAAGCTTGGTTTTTTTTTCTCCCATCTCAGCGATGGGCACACAGGGCCTGTAGGTACCTATGAAGGTCGGTCGACATATTGACGATGATAAAACGATTCTCAGTCCATAAATAAAGATACCCACCGAGCGGGCCATGGTGCTGATGTGGCTTCCGCTGCTTCGCCTTTGAATCCTCTTTTGATGGTGATGATGAAAATTCGCGATACTCGTATTGCGCTGCGGCCAGCGGTGAAGAGGGGGAGGCGCGCTGAAATGTCGGCGCTCCGCTTGTCGATTATTTTCGCGAATCTCGATCCCTTTGCTCCATTTTGGATGCAATTCCTGCTCCTTTGTTTTACCAGGGACTCTCGTTTTGGATATACATTTTATCCACTTTGAGTTTTTTTTTGTCTGTGAAGAAGCGATAACCAAATACTTGATGGGGTTGCGGATTGGTATGGTGTCCCTTTTAGTTTTGTATTGTGTTTCTAAAATATTTTTCTTGTTAGTCCATCCGGGGATTTGTGCGGCTAAGGAGTGCAGTATAGATTTCCATCGTGATAGTGAGCTTTTGACATTGTTTGGTCATCGATTAAGCGGATGATGATCCTGTAGTTGGGATCAATGGCGGACAATAAATGATGAGGCGACGACGACATGGGTCAATGAAGATAGTTTGGAGTATATATAGTAAATGTGGTGAAGAGTTGGTTGAGTGTTGAGCTGTAAGTCAAAAGGATCTAAGGAGTATTTAGGGAAGTGAATGAGTCCCTTTTATTATTATTCGCATCCTCACAAATCGATGAGATTGCTCGTTCAGCACAGGCAAAGCCTCATAGTTCATAGTTCATAGTTCATTTATTTATTAAAAGCTTACACATTAAGATAACAATAATCTTATAAACTAGTGCAAGGCTTAAATATAATTCATTAAATAAAAGCAACAAGCTACATAACATGGTAAACGTTACGTTGAGTGAATACTTTAGGCTATTCTCTTTCTGTTTTTAAGTTGAGAAGATAATTACATTACAACTTAAATTCATTGACTCACGGAAATAGCAAACACATAATATGAAATATACAATATACATCTCTGTTTTCACAAGCAATAATGCAATATTATAAGTATGAGTATTAATAATATAAAATATTAGTCGGAAATTGTCTGGAAATAAGACTGTAACCCATTGCGAAACTGCGCAATGGTACTTGACCTTCTTAAATGTCGTGGAAGGGAGTTCCAAAGACGGGTTACATTAATGAAGAACTGGCGCTCCGAAGAAAGATAACGGTACCGTGGATAAACAAGCTGTTGGGATCTGTTTGATGAAGAAAAACGTAGTCTATTAAATAAATAACTGGGTTGATGTGTCTGAATTACATTGAATAACAATATGAGGGGTCTAAAACATAAAAGATGGTTAAAGGATATATTATATATTTGTCGGGAGAAATCGGAGATATGATCGAAGCGCCTCAAACCATAGATGTAACGCGCAGTGTTGTTAAAAGCAACATTAAGCTTTCTTTTGCTGATTGCATCACATCTGCAGAAAATTTCACAGCCATATGTAAGGATTGGAACAACGAGTGTCCTAGCAAGTAGCAACCGTGTGTTCAATGGCGTATAGTGTTGTGAGGCCCACAACATTCGCAGTACACCATAGACTTTGCCTACCGCCGCGTTAATATGTGTGTCCCAAGATAATGTCCTATTGAATAGCATTCCAAGATTTTTTGCCGTTTCAACATATTCTACGGTCGAGCCGTTAAGACGGATTACAGGAAAATATGATAGATCGACGGGTTTCCTACTGATCACTAAACATTTGGATTTATTAGGATTGAGAAATAGTCCGTTACTCTCTGCCCATACCGAAATCCTTTCCAGATCTGTGTTGACTCTACTGGCGCAGTCTTCGATCAAACCTAGAGGGCAACTTCTGAACAATTGTACATCATCAGCATACATATGTACGGAAGATGAACTGACTATGGAAGGAAGCTCGTTGACGTATAAAGAAAACAGAAGAGGTCCTAGTATGGAACCCTGGGGAACTCCTCTCGTTGTTGGGAGAAACTCAGACAACATATGACCGATCGAAACAGCTTGTTTTCTGAACCTAAGGTAGGAAGACATTAGTCTAACGGCCGATGTTGAAAACTGGTACCAAGAAGCTAGTTTGTTGCACAAATTGTCGTGATCCACTGTATCAAATGCTTTCGAAAAATCGAGAAGAACTAAAAAAGTGACCTGACCATCATCTATGGCCTTCCTTATATCCTCCACAACATTGATAACAGCGGTTGTACAACTGTGGTATCGGCGAAAACCGGATTGCTTTGTGGAGAGCAGATTGCATGAGCGTATATGGGCATTAATTTGCTTTTGCATGATGCGTTCAAACACTTTAGAGAAATATGGTAAAATGGAAATAGGTCTATATTCATGGCTATTAGGGCTCTTTTGGATCGGTAGGACTTTCGCTAGCTTCCATTGGGCAGGAAAAATACTAGTTGTTAAGATGGTATTGAAAATATGCGTAACAGAGGGTAGTATAATTGGTAAAATGACCTTAGCAAAAACTGGGTGAATTCCATCTATACCGACCGCAGTCGATTTTATCGATAAAACATTTTCAACCACGTCCGTGCTTTCAACACCGGAGAACTCGAACATTCGTTCATTTGAGTTTTGAAAATCATATTGGGGGTCGGGGGTGCTTTGAGGGACTAGATTCAGAATTGGAAAAGGAAGTGTTACAAAGGTGTGATTAAGTTCGTTTACATCGATATCAGTGTCAAGGCCAGTGTTACGTTTTCCAATTCCAATGTCTCGCAGATTTTTCCAAAGTTGTCGACTTTTCATTGCTGGGTTTAATTTATTATGATACATTTGCTTTTTCGCAATACGAATTTTGGAGACGACCTGATTGCGTAGTGTACGGTAAAGACGTAGATGAACATCTAATCGAAAGTGTTTCCAAACATTGTAGGCACGATTGCGTTGTAAGATGAGCATCCGAATCTCGTTAGAAAACCAGGTGCATTGGTTATTCTTAATCAATTTAACTTTAATAGGAACTCAATTTGATCACAAGGGGAGGACATACATCATACATGACACACGATCCCATTCGACATTTCGGGCGCTTTGTTCTAGGCTCCGGTAGTTAATATGATCAAAATCTCTGTATTCATAAGTTGTTTCAGTTAATATCAGATGAAAATCAAAAGTTAAATATATTAGATCAGTTTTCCGGAAGCATAATAACTACACATAAGCCAGCAGATAGCCTTATGATTTTGTTACAAAGAACAAAGAATGTGGAACTTGAGTTTACACTATCGTTGATCCTATTCGGAAAAATTAGGCGTCTGCAAGGGCAATGTGCCAGCAAACGACGATAAGTCTACCAAGACTGCGATCTCACTCTTAATCGATTCATTTCAATGTATTTGGTTTCCTATTGTACGACTCTTAATCACATCATTTTCAAGTTCAGTTATATATGTAACCTGATGGTACAGTTGCAGATAGAAGAACTCAGCCTTCCAGTTCCAACACACTGTAAAGAATGCATTAAATTAATTTAGAAGGACTTGCTTAGGAATTTGGAGCAACCGATTTTTCAATTTATCGAGAATTCGTATAGAACTATTATGTAATAGAGTTAAAAGAGCTGAACATGCTAATATGGTCCATCAAGCTAGGGAGAATGCAAACCACTCTGGTTTGGACCCTCAAACTTTGGCCCCCTGTCAACCCAACCTGTTTAGTGGGCAGTACATTACAAAGCCTTACCTTGTAGTAGGAGTAGGTCAACACCATCAAGTCGTTCATTTAGGGGTAGGGTATAGCAGAGTGCTATTCTCCTCATAGAACCCGTTTCGAAATTCGGCTCAGCTATGTCTTGCAAAACTTACTGGGAAACGTTGCTTGTATTCCGCTTTTCAGAAACTAGCTTATGTTCTATTTGCGTTTGACACAAGGCAAGCCAACTTATAATGAGCGATCTTCCATTAGGGATCTTGTGATACTAATGAGGTTTTTGTTGCGGTCAGGCTTGAGGCTAAATGACGAGTCCCTGTGCTTCATATGCAAAATTTCGTCAAACGATATTGTCATTTCTAGTATTCGACAGCCGGCTTTAGGCATCGACTTAACTTAAAAAGTTATTGTTTTTTTTTTTTTCAATTATTCTTGAAAGCAGTTTTTTAAACTGGTATTTTATAAACATAGATATTGACAAAGTTTCAGATTTTTTTTTAAATTTATTTTTAGAGTCGATGGCGGAAGATCGAGAGCTATGGAGGGTCCACTTGAGCAACCTACACCCGCGACCCACTTAATGGACAAGCGGACCATTGAAAATGAATGAATGAATTATTTTTATTAGTTTTCCGTTTAAAAAAAAAGTGAGAAAGTGACTACCCTAACCTTCGAGAGTAAGTACCTAAAATTGATGAAAATTTACATATTATGCGATAATTTTTTTAAATAAAAGTATGGATAGTTATATATTATTGTTTTTTTTTTGTAACCATCCAACAAGAATAAAAACAAAAGTCAAACAACTGAAAAGGGACATTTGCATCGTTTCTTATCGTTTCAAGAAGGAGTCACCGGAGACCCCATAAACTGTATATTATGTATGTACGTGCATACATATATTCTGAATCAGGATCAGCCTTGTGCTGAAGTACCCAATTGGGTAATTTGGCTCAAGTATTTCAACTTTGGCTCAATGTTCCGAGCCAAAGAGAAATGGCTCACATTTGTCTTAAAACTTAAAAAAAAAATTTAAAAAATTAAAATGTATGTATACTCGACTGAACAGCTGGTTAAAACAGCAAGGGAAACATTTCCACGGGCACAGAGTTAGACTTCTTAGCCATATAACTTATGTGATTTTCCGTTGGACACATCAGATTTTTATTTCAGATCTCTGATTTTTCGTGGTGAATGGAACATGAGAGCAGATTGATCTGGATGTATGAGTGCGCTATTTGACAGTTCATCAGCTGTGCAAATTGTTTTCGTTTGCCGATGGAAACATACGAACTTAATATGCATAATGATAGCGTTGAAAAACCGAAATGTACAGAAATGACGAGTAAAAAGAATAAGATGATGAAGCGCAATAGCGCAATTGCGTTTTTACGTTTTTGCTCTGAATAATTGCTTTTCAAGAGGCTTTTCGTAATTTTGTTTTGAAAACAAATTCTGAATGACATAAAATATCGAGATCTGCAAAAAGTGATCCGGATCAAAACAAAAAAGATTAATTTCTTTGCCCAATGGAACATGAAAAGTGATCTAGATAAAAAAAGACAGCTTTCTTGTCCCAATGGAAAACCACATTAGAAATAACAGAAAGAACTTTAAAATACTGACAATGTCAAAAGGAGATTAAGGCGGGTAAACGATTTTTTTTTAAAATGAATCAAAAATAAATTGACGATTAGTCGAACGATTACCTAGGTGCAATGCAATCGGAATGATGAAAGTCAGTCCCATCGGGATTTTTTTTTAGATCGGTTTAAAGTCCCTCACTCTTGCAAAAGTATCCCTCGCATTATAGCTCTGCAATGTCGTTTAATGATTTTTCCTTCCAGCAAACCTAAAAAAAAAAAATAAAAAATTAAATTTTGAAAGAAATCACAACACATTAAGAACAGTTCTCCCCCCCGCCCCCCTCTTCTTTACCTAAAGTGGCTCAAACTTGTGTGAAATGGCTCGGAAAATGGCTCAACTCCAAAATTTCTTCGGAACAACGCTGATCAGGATCAAATTCTGAATCAATTTAGCCATGCGCGTTTGTATATGTGTCTGTTGAAAACACGATAAGGTCCAAACGAATCGTTATGGGCGAATGAAATTTTGTGCGAGAGGACCTCTTTATAGTGGATTTTGAAGAAGATTTTTGTGTTCATATTTTTAAGATTGATTTTTATCTTTTTACTAATTCATTACGATTATCGTAAAAATATGGATACAAAAATCTTAAGAACTGACCCAAAAAAAATTATGTTAGATATGTGTAGAATTTTGAATGTGCGTTCTATTTTGGGGAACCTTGCTGCATGTGTTTTACATTATCTAAAGGCACATTCACAATTTTTTACAGAATTTTTAAAGGCCTACACGGAGAAATAATGACAACTGTCGAAGGTTGCCACATCTACCCTAAAGAAACTTCGCATATGTCCATGTCCACACTGCCATTACATGTTCAATGGGTGTAGGTGTCTATGTATAATATAAAACTCAATAAAATTACATCAACTCCCACCTTCCGAAAAACCTAAACCACCACATTATACGAAGGATCAACAAACTGTACTTCCTTACAGTGACAACAAAAGAAACATCCAAAATAGGTCATATTAAATTGAATAAGGCCTACCTGCCGGCATACCGTGCGCCAAAGAAATTCCGCAAGACAACGTCAAGCTATCTACTCTTTTCACCAGCCACACGGTATAATTTCCTGGTCCTTGTGCAGCATACTTCTACTACATACACACAGCCAGCCCACGCGTCTGTACCGTCAAACAAACAAATAGTCAAAGAGGTGACACCCGGCTGGTGTGCGCCTGTTGTGATGTGACTATACTTGTGCACAACCATACAAAAACCTTTCCTTTGGTTGGAACTTGGAATACTCACTCCATGCCAAGGAGACGCAGACGACACGCCTTGGCTTTGGCCGCAATATTGCGTTTGTTGATGGTTAACACTGTGTCGGGTACCTAATTATTAGGTGTAGCACCTGTACGGGAGCGCATTTAATATTATTACCTGCGGAGTTTGTACAAGTGGTAAAACATAAGTAAACTTTTGGGACAGAGCACAGGAGAGATTATTAATTTCGCACACATTGACTTGACACACAACACAAACCCACTGAACTCGAAATACTAAAACTGAAGATGACATTATGCTTCATTCCATCTGAATGGGTTTGGTTGTGTTTGGTTTAATTTTCGGCGACAAGTTGGTATTGGTTTGGTATAGTTTTTCAAAACTTACAAATTTGTTTGTGAATGTAATGTGTTAAATGAATGAGGTGTTAGAGTTGAGGAGTTGTCAATAAATTCATGGTTAGGACGGACATAATATCCACAAACAGTCGTAGCAGCACATTGAGGGCTTTCAACACTGTAAGCGGTCTTCATAGGTATCTGAACTTTTTTTTTCTAAACAAACGTATAATTGTCTAGCTTTGTGTGTACCTACCCCTAGGCTTCAATCTTCAACTAATAGGCCTCACGTCAACTGTAAAATTTTTATGGGTTGGAGTCGAAAACTCTTATGGTCGGAACGATTTATAGCGTAATATTTATCGTAAACTGAAAATAAGACGAACGAAGCCAACAGAAATCTTGGTTCTGGATCAGGAGAACCGAAACAGCCCTACGAAGACCGTAGCGAGTGGAGTGTATATTTTGTACAACGCCCACTGTTGACCAAAACGTTGTTTCCAGCCTTATTTTCAAATAAAAATGGTCCAATGATGCCAGCACTCCACAATCCACACCAAACTGACACTTTCTGTGGATGCATTGGCTTCTCGACAATCCGAGCTTCAGATGCGGCAATTTTGTTTGTTAACGTAGCCGCCGAGATAAAAATGCGCACAAGCTTGCATACAGTTTTTTTCCCAAGAAACGCACTGTTTGGGCTACACAGAACTCACTTTGGAAATAAGTTTTCAATATTTCCCAACGTTGGTTGTTCAAGTGTATGTAAAGCGACTTATTTCGTTCCGCGGAGGTATGATACTGACTTTCTGTCAAGATTTCGAACGGGAAATAGCTGTCAGTGTCAAAATAACCTATGATTTAAAAAGAAACCACTAGATGGCCCACCCTTTATATATGTATATTTCACGGTTACTAACCTCAAAAACTGAGGTTTGCTATAAATCCCTTCTATTCTTTCAAAAAAAAATAACGAGTGGCTGTCAAAAAATGATAGACTTATGACGCAAGCAAAGCGCTATAAGTCCAATTTTGAAATACGGTCTTATCATGTCGCGTGGCCTGGCCTTTTGTCATCGCACCGCATTTTACACATGTTTGTATGTCATTTCAAGTGCCAAAAGAAATCATTCCAATACAGTTCTCTGGACAGTTTTTCTAGCTCCTTTATGTGTTTATATTTTCGGTTTTGTAGCACTTCAGTTATAGCTTCTGAATTATTTTGAGCAGATGCATTTTTCGAACAATTTAAGCGTAGGTACTTTGCTTTTCTGTTGTTACTTTAAATGGCAATGTTTAAATGAAAATGGCAATTGATTTGTTTACACTTAAAATTAAGTCTGTCAAGGCTAACAGGTCCATTTGGTTTAATGACAGAATCATAAACTTAAATAATAGGAAAAATAAGGCCTATAAACGTTTTCGTAATAGAAATAACGACCCGGAACTTCTGAAAGTTTATCGGACGCTTTAAAAAGAATTTGATGTTTTAAATAAGTTTTTTATCAGACAGTATGTTCTTTCTGTCGAATCTAATTTAAAAACTAATAGTAAACGCTTTTGGAGCTTTATTAATAGCAAAAAACAATCTAATGGTATCCCTAACTGTATGCGTCTTAATAGTGTATCCTCATTTAATCTGTCAACCATTTGAACATGTTCGCTAACCACTTTCAATCTGTTTATTCTTGTGGTACTACCATACCTAGAGTCTCATGCAACAACTTAATGTCCTGTGAGTTCGTAAATATCGGCAACTTAGAGTGTTCAATCACTGAAGTCCAAATAGCTCTTTCTTCATTAAAACTAGAAAAAAATCCCGGTATGGATGGCATCCCGCCAATTTTACTTCAAAAATGCTCCACCGCGTTTTCTGTACCTTTGTGGTTAATTTTTAATTTATCTCTGCAGTCTGGAATTTTTTTGAATGATTGGAAGAGGTCGTTTTTAACGCCCATATATAAATCTGGATCGAGGCATGATGTTACTAACTATCGTCCAATCTGTAAAATTTCTTCTATCCCTAAGTTGTTTGAAAAACTAGTTTGTGACAAACTTACACCTCTCTTAAAAAGATTTATCTCTCCGTCTCAGCATGGCTTCGTTACAGGCAGATCCACTACTACAAATCTCTCAATTTTTTGTAATACCGCCTTGAATTACCTTGAGAATGGCATGCAATGTGATGTAATTTATACAGATTTTGCTAAGGCATTCGATCGCGTCAATCACAGTACAGTAATTTTCAAACTGACTACCTTAGGATTTCACTCCAATATCCTAAAGTGGATTCATTCCTATACTTAACGGATCGTATCCAGTATGTTCGCATAAACGAAATGATCTCGTCACAAATTTATGTTACGTCTGGGGTACCTCAAGGTAGTCATCTGGGCCCTCTGCTCTTCCTTTTGTTTATTAATGACATTACTGACTTGTTTTTGAGTTTCCAGTGTCTTATGTTTGCTGACGATTTGAAGGTCTTCCGAGCAATACGTTCAGTTTAAGATTGTCTTCTTTTACAAGAAGACCTTAAACGTCTTTCTGTGTGGTGTAATAACAATGACCTTCATCTCAATGTCTCTAAATGTCAAAGCCTTTCATTTTATCGTCACCTCTCTCCAATTCCCTTTACGTATGTAATCGATAATACCCCATTGTCCATTATTTGCTCCAAAAAAGATCCTTGGAGTTATTTTTGACATTAAACTTAGCTTTTGCAAGCACATTGAGTTTTTGGTTGCCAAAGGTAATCAGATGCTAGGTTTCTTATTGAGGAATTGGAAAGACTTTAAAGATCCTCATACTCTGAAATGTTTATTTTTTGCATTTGTCAGATCACATCTCGAATACTGTAGTATAGTATGGAATCCATTTTACAAAGTACATTCTTTTAGAATTGAGAAGATCCAAAAGCGTCTGACTAGAGTAGCTGTTCGTAGACTGCAATGGAATATTGAAATGCCATCTTACGAGACCAGATGCAAATTATTTGGTATCTTACCTCTTTTCAGACGAAGGCAATATTTCTCCATTATGTTTATTCGCGATTTGATAGATGGATATATCGATTGCCCTTTTCTATTATCATTTGTTGGATTTTATGCTCCTGCGAGAGTTCTAAGAAATCGCTTTTTATTTACATATACCCTATCATTGGGTTAACTATGGTTACAATGCACCAATTTCTAGATGCCTTAGAGAATCGAATAAATATTGTGATGTTATTGATTTTCATATTAGATAGGTAGGTAGGTAAGTAGCAGTGGCGGTTCACCTTGAACCCAATTAGCACTATAATGTGCCGTTTCCTCTAGGTAGACCCAGGATGAGATGGTTAGATCAAATTCATAATCTCTCCTCTACCCGTATGGGGATTGCCCTTGAGGATTTGGAGTCGATGGCGGAGGATCGAGAGCTATGGAGGGTCCACTTAGGTAACCTACACCCGCGACCCACTTAATGGATAAGCGGGCCATTGAAAATGTATGTTGAAAATGTATGTATGTATGTGCCGTTTTGTTACCACGACTCGTGTTACCTGTTTTCTGGTGGTTGTTGAGGGTGTGGTCCGGTCGGTGCCTATAGCCAACTTGTGGAATTGAGAAAACGGATAAGATCCTGTATCCCTTTGCCCGAGATGTCGCTAAGGTCGTCAAGGAATGGTTGGTTCAGTGCGCGCAGTCTGGCTCTCGCTAGAGCTGGACATTTGCAGAGGAAGTGAGACAGAGTTTCTTTTTCATTTATATTACCACAACTGCGGCAATGCGGGTTGTAAGGGATACCTAGCTTGGCCGCATGGTCTCCAATTGGCCAATGCCCCGTGATTATTGCCGTGAGTCTGGCGATATCGGGGCGGGTTCTGTTTAGCAGGTTATTTGTTCTGTTTTGGTTGTAGGTAGGCCATATCTTCCTTGATATGATGCAGTTCGTCAACCCCGACCATCGGAAATTGGCTTTCTGCAGAAAATACGAATGTATTAGTCCCTTTACCGTTCCTAACGGAATGTGGACCTCATATTAGATAGTAGAGATTCATTTAGGAATAAATTACTTTTGTTGTTAGGCTTTGGGGGTAATTTTTAAATATAATTTTTGTATTAAGTATCTAATCTAGCGAGAACAGTAGATGTACTCATCTGATTGAAATAAATAAATAAATAAATAAATGGGTCTTTTTTAGACATGTAGATACATGTGACATGCAAAAATTTATCACTGCAAATGCTACCTTTGACTTCATACTTTGTTCTCTTTTACACTATCATCGCCTGAAAGCATGTTTCTTACAAAAAAAAAGAAACCATCTCCGCCCCCCTCCTTAAAAAAAATGCGTTTTACCAAATGAAATGTTCTCAAAGTTTTATTATTATCATGAATTCGACACAACCCTCAGTAGAATATAACGTGCCTCCAGAACACTCGCTCTTGCCATAATATTCCACTTCCACCATCTGAAGCAATTTGCGATAATTGCTTAAACGATCCCATCAGACGACCGGCTGCTGTATTTCGTTGTACAACTGCTTCGGGTGCTTGTTTCGAAACAGCAAAAACCCGCCGCCGCCGACTCAGACCAGACATCGATGGAAACCTGCCAGGCGTAAAACTCCAAAACGTGACTATAAACTTTTTAGACTATTATTCGATGGCAGGACATCGACACACTCCTGGCAGACACCAGAACGCAAAGGAAAAAAGAAAATCGCTTGGAAAATGTCACATTTCCATGATAACAGCGAAACTTCCGGTAAAACTTTTCCCTCCATACCATACTAAACCAAAGATAAAGAGAGTGAGACCAACGATATGCCGCCGATAGACAAGTTTTACAAGATTACACTCTTCATGGTGAGAGCGGAAGTATCTATACAACTCTAAAAAAAAGGACGCTTATTCATATTAATTTGTCTGCGGGGCATAATAATGAATATTTTCATTACGTCGATTGGTTGCGATTGCGATAAGGATTTTCATTTTCATTGTATTTTTTTTAATTTTAATTTCTATTTGGTCCTTTTTTTGCACGCACCCGGCACCCGGTACCTACTATACTTGTCAGTCCCTTGGAAGGATGTATTTTATTCCTTTCTCCGCAAGAAAATCAATAAACTTTTTAATTTGCTTTATGGGCTGGCTTATACATCGGATCCAAGGATGCGTATATATGGCTACTGTGTGGGTGGTGTTTCTTTGATTTTCCACTTTTTGACTATGGGGACTTGTATAGCACTCAAAACCGGGGAAAATTTAGTTTCCTTTGTGCCTTTTTTTTGTATGTGTTATTTTTGTTTTATTCCCTTTTGTCTTGGCCTTAAACTTAATCGAAACAGATGCTTTTGAGGAGGTTTTCTCTGGTGGTGGCCTGTGCCCCTTTCCCCCGGAGGCAAGAGTTTCCAGAAACCGGGTTTTCATTCCCCAAAAGGAATTCGTTGCCTTTGTCTCACAATAATAACGAAAATTCAATTTCCGCTCAAGGACACGCAGTAAGTTATTTTTCCATTTACAGCGGAAGGACAGTAGGAGGTATAAGGGTGTGCCAGTTTTATATATGGCTGATCGAACCTTCTTTGTAAGACGAATGTTGCCAAATATGTCAGTGAATCAAGGTCACACAAATTAAATTGAATTCAAAAAAAAAAAAAAAAATTCAACACACGATGGACGGTATGTATACCTATATCCAAATGTATAGCATGGGTACCTGCATATGCTGTTGGAGTTGGAGTTTAAATAAAAGCTTGCAGTTGTCTGGCAGGCCGAATTGGACACCGTCGGATGGAGGTCTTTGAAACTGCCAGTTAACTGGACGGCTTATTTTATATCCTTGCTGACAAGGTTATCGTGATATTTAGAGTGAACTAGAAAATATTATGTTGTTTAACATTAGTCGATGATAAATTTAAAAACTTGTTCAAGTCGAAATTCGGAGCAGTATTTTTTCAGCAATTCTATTTATTTATGTCAACTCGCGAGATAATGCAGAATTCAATATCGGTCGGTATGGGTTGGGTATGATCAAAATGGCCCTGATGGGTTTCTGCCAGGATCAGAAAAATGTGTATACATTTTCTTAAAGGTTTGGATACGTATCTTAAGACAAGTTCGGGTGGTATCTATACGCAAAGCATGTAAAGCTGCCAATACTTCAAAGAAAGACTACAGATCCATTTATCGTGTCAGTTGCGCTTAAGATACTTGAAAGGCTCCTTGATATACATTACATACGAGTATATTAGCCGTTTTTTATTACCAGCTGTGATCTATATAGATTATCGATTTACATGCACTTACAACAACAACATGTGATCCTACTTTTCATCGAGATCACGATATATGAACTGAAAATTAATTCAACTATTTCTCGTTGTTGTTTCGTGGCGTTGTTTATTTCATTCACTAGTCGCTGTTTAAGAAAACCGGCATAACTAAAAAAACACGATTTTTGAGTTAAGTATGCCACTCGACTACAAAAAAAATTCTCTTTCTTTCTGTAAAATTGGCATATCTGTATTGCCTCAGAATACCGCCAGGTGGATAATGTCATAACTTTGACTTTACTTCATTTCTATATGTGTTTATATGGAACACTGGCATAACATAGTAGCTGCCAGATATTCAAAGTGAACGGATCGTGTGTTTTATGTGGAAAAACGGCTTAATTAGTGTTATGCCCAAAAAAATTAACTAAATTTTCGTGAAAAAATGACTATTTGTGGTTGTGCCATCTTTCATAATTAAGTAAGTACTGTTCTATACCTTTTGCTATGTATTAAAACAAATTGTGCCACTTTTCTTAAAAACCTCCTTTTCCAAGTGACACTTTTATGATTTATGCCATTTTTCCTAAAAATAAATTCTCACAAATCTCAAAAAAATTTTATTTGCATCTGGTTTTTAACCAGTTACGTCATTTTTCCTAAAATTTTTCGCTAAAAATATATTTATTTTTATTTAACCCTTGAAGTTAATCCAAATTGGCCATTATTGTTTAGTTTTTTTGTAACGGTTTTTTGTTAACTTGGTTGACGATATGCCACGATTTTATGATAGAATGCATGACCGTTATTCGTTAGACTTACTTACAGATATCAGACCAATGCGAGGAATGCGTGGCATTCGAAAATGCAGACGCGGAAAACAAAGAAACTCTTCGCGAGAAATACGAAGCTCATCTATTGGAAAAAGATCTGTCAAGGAAAGAAAAAGATGCTGACAAGAAAAACGTCGCGGAGAATCTTTTCGTAAGAGTTTATGATCTGCAGGCCGTTTTGCCATGTCCTAGAGGAGAGGCATCAGGTTTCTACTACACGTCCAAGCTCTCGGTATACAATTTTAATATTTTGCAATTTGAAAAGCACTGATGATGTGCGATGTTTCGTCTGGTTTGAAGGTGACGGACAGCGTTGTGTAAATGAAATTGGTAGTTGTGTTTTGAAAAAAATAGAGGAGTTGGAAGAATTTTCTATTAGAATTGGCAAGCCTATTGATGTTATTTTCTACAGCTATAACTGCTGTGGACAACATAAAAACCAATTTATCTTTGCATTATATCGATACGCTGTAAATAATTACAGCTTCATTAATAGCATAATCATAATGCATACATTTTTGATCAGGGGTCACACTCAAAATGAAGGCGATTCTGTTCACTCTGTAATTGAACGGCACATAAATCGCTCATTACGAGGTGGGCCAGTTTACATACCAGAACAGTACTATCCTCTTATTCGTGGTGCCAAGAAAACTGGACGACCTTACAAAGTGACTGAAATGTCCTACGGGGATTTTCGTAGCATAAAACATATCGGATCGGACACGATTTTTGGGAAACACAGTGTTAAGGTAACAGAGCTTCGGGTAATTATGTTCGAAAAGTAATATCCAAATACAATTTCTTTCAAAAAATCGTTTGCTGAGGACAACTTTTCAAAAATTGAGATAAGACCTTCTAGAATAATAAAAAAGGATGTGAAAAGCTAAGTGTGCTATATACAGCTAAATTGCCCATAGCCGAAAAAAAGAAAGGCTTGATAACGCACCTCGAGAAGAACCTAATCCCTCAGTACTACAGTGAGTTCTATAAGAACTTATAAATAAATAAATAACCTGTATTTATTCTTTAAACGAAAAACGAAACTGAACTGAACTTTTTTTTTATAAGACTGCGAGAATAAGCCTAAGTTGCATTATTATACAAAAAACCTACAAAAGCAAGACTGTGCATTTTTAACTGCTTAAAATAAATAGTTTTCAGACATTAGATAAATTCTCTCAAAAATAATTTTGATTTGTGATTTTTTTTTCAAATGTGATCTAAACTATGTAAGATTGTCATGTTATCTTATAAAAACTGAATTTTCTGAATATAAAATACAAAATAAATAAAAAACTATATAAATACACAATAATTAAACTGGCATTATCTTTTTTTCTTTAGAATCGAGTATATTTTTTAATCATTTTCATTTCCCAACAGCAATATTAACGTTTTTATTTCTGCAAGCTCCATGATGGACTATCTTCAAAGTGATAAAAAGGTTACCTTAATATCATGAATTTTTTCGAGAAAAGTGACCTAAATTGGAATCGGTTGGAAAATAACTAAATGTTCATCCCTACCATTACCTATTTGCTTTATCCTTTTTATTTTTGATTACATAAAATATGGAACTATGCAAATCAAATACACATTACCGAAGAAAAAAGTTATAAACATAAAAAAAAAAATAGATTTGTGAAAAATTTTCTGACTCTGAAACTTTAAACTGCTCTCCTGAAAAATCGTGTTTTTTGAGTTATGCCGGTTTTCTTAAACAGCGACCAAATGTTGGTGTCGCTGTAAATAATACCCATACAGTAATGTTGCCAGACCAAAATATGGAACACAATTAACAACACATAAAACCAATTAGCATTTTTTCAAATTCGAATAAGTCACTACTCCGACTTTGGAGATGTTTTGTTTCGCTATATAACACAGAAATATAAATGGAAATATTATCAGCACAATACGGTTAATTATGAGGCATATTTGAACATAACATTTGAACATAGTTTCCCACAAAAAAATATTGAGTGCAAAGTGTTTGCAGATTTGTATTCATATGGTAACACCCCCGACACAACAAGCGAAATGTCAAACTCAAATATGAGCAAGTACAATGGAGAAATCATCGCGTTGTGACGTCACATTGTACCGTGTGGCTGCAATATGGCTGGTGGCAATACGAAATTTATCATAATTGGTATTGAATTTTATATGTGAAAAACAACTGTTGCCACAACTTAAATGTAAAATCTTTCAATGATCCAGTTTGTTTTATTTTCATGATCTGATCCGGATCAGATCACGCTGGTAATAAAAAACGGCTATTATAGTAGGCCGCAGTGGCTCAGCGGTTATTGTGCTGGACTCAACATAGTGGTTCTCAACAAACAGGAATTCAAAAAACACAAAAACCATAACTGACTCACTCTGCACTTCCGGCCATATTAGAATAGTGAAATTTGGCAGAATGCTACTGCATACACCGAGAAAAGTTGTATACGCGCCACAAAAAGTGTAGTGAGATCTATATGCACGCCAAGTTCTTAGCTTAAGAAGTTTAAATGTTAAAAATATTGGTAGATTTACTTGACAAGTTTTTCGTTTATAATTTCACTAGCGTAGCCCGTGCACACTTGGTAGTGCAAAATAGTTAAATAGATAAACTGTTTTTATTGTAATGCTCTGTGGTACACACCATTTTTGGTTTTTTTCAGAAATCGTGCTGCCTAGACAATATTATTGACTTTCATTATTTATATCAATGTTACAAATTTTAAAAACTTATAGTAGATTTCATAATTTGGAAACTTGACCAGTGAACCTACCAATTTTTTTAACATTGAACCTTCTTAAACTAAGAACTTTACATAAGAGAAATTGGCCCTTATTTTACATTTATGTTTTTGGTTTGATACTCTTTAGTAGAAAATGTAAGATAATGAGCCTCCGCACACGAGACTAATTCTGCCGGCATAAAACCGATTTTGTCGGCGAGGGGAAATAAACGGAATAAAATGTTCTGCCGAGTTTGAGCGGTTGAACAAGGCATAAAACTAATAGATACACAACTTTGAAAATATTTCAATTGTAAAAATAATACTACACAATGAAAGGGGGTTCATATATATAATTTTTCTGCCGGCAGAAATCATCCCGTGTGCGCTCGAAGTATGGTATAAAAACGGTTTTCTGCCGGCAGAATTAATCTCGTGTGCGGCCCAATACCCTCCAAACTACCCAGACCTAGGCTGGCTGGAGTAGAGCTTTTTCTCTCGGATAGCACAAGACATTTTGGTATGGTAGTGGATAGAAAACTGAGCTGAAAAATTAACGTCCACGAAATATTCCACAAGGCTCACAATTCTCTCTTCCTTTGCAAGAGCTCATTTCCTCAGTGGTACCTCAACATTATGGGTAGTCAGATCTCTGCTAACATAACGAACTTTTGTTTGATGGAAGGCTACGATCAAGAAGAATTCATATGTTGAGTTTGGATCAAAGAACAGCCTGCATTGCCATCGAAGGGAGGCAAAGCTTCGGGTGACAAAAGAACGGATTTTTTAAAATCAGCTATATACCTAGCTCCATTCTCAGAATCATTCTCCAACGTCTTCATCTTAAGGTTTTTTTCCACTGCGCCGCGTAGTTATAAACATTAAACACGACAGTAAAGTTATGAACGATCCAGAAGTGTTTCTCAATTCAGCCGTAGTACAGACTCCGCATAAAATTGTGTGTTACCATCGATGCCTTTCAAATAATATAAAAATTCATATACAAGCCAATGGTTGTAAGAAGCTATATATAGGCCTATAGCTATGCTTTCACAGACCTGTTGTGCCAACTTTTTATTTATTTATATTAATGCTAAAGGCGGCTTAAGTCTTACGTCAGTTGCCTTGCCGCACAATGCACGGCCGATTATGTTGACGAAACAATGCCAGATTTAGTAGGGTAATGCTGTGATATATAAGTTGACGAAAGTGCCGAAAGGTGCGATATTCTGGCCAAATAAAGAGCAGAGCTCCCACTCAATAAAATACCTGAGGCCATAAATTACCAATTTCCGTGGCTATGATAATTATGCCGTTGATTATACATCGCCTCTATACTATTATCGTGCTTTCCGCCATTCCAGATGACTGAATTTTGATATCGACTTATACTTAATGATTTGTGAGTGATGACTTTCATAAGTTCCTAATCACTAATCCTAATCCAAAGCATAAAACAAATGAAACGATAACAATGAATGTCCTTTGAGTACCTGTATCCGAACGCTTGATAAATCTGTCACTTGAATAGCATTTTAACAGGCACAATCCTGGCGAATATTTCTCAGACAGCTGACTTCTGGCCGATAGGTAAACCTTATATATTGCGACGACACGGTTAATCCAAGTGCAACAAAAAGTGGCCACTTAATTTTTATTAAATCCACTTACCTTATTATTTTAAAAGGAAAATCTCAAGTCTGTATTACGGTTATCAAATCCTTTCGCTTTGCCTTATTTATTTGGAGATTACACTCCGAATCCGGGATATAGTGCTCGAAATCATGCAAAGCGGACAGTAAACAGGCTTTGGCACACCCACCCAAACACCTTTACAGCACAATGTCTCCATCTCTATAAAGTCGTGCATAGCGACAATCAGATTGTTTTTTTTGTTGTTGTCCCCCGTGCTCCTTTGGTTGATTTTATAATGCGAAGCACATTGCCACAAGGATATGAAGTGGCTCAGTTTACACTATAACATTGCGCCGTGTGCATCTTCATATCAACCCCCAACCCATGCGCCTCATGTGTTTGTGTGTGATGTGGTATATGGTGTCCTTTTGTACACTTTTCGAAGTGAAAATAATGTAATTTTCCCATTTTGCCTTACTATACCTAACAGCAGAACAGGGCGAGACTATAAAAACCTCCCACCATATACCGTATACCGTGTACCCATATAAGCGTGCAGACATTATGCCAACAATGGAGAGGAAAATCTGTTTGGAATCTTGAATTAGATATTATGGCTACGTATCTAGATAAAAGCGATGCAATGGGCGCTGGAGTCGGAGTGCCGCTCCACCAGATGGGGCTTGTTACACTAGCATAGTGTGCTGTTTTCGCAAGTCCTTCCTTCCCTATGCCTTATATACCGATATAAATATACCCTCACCAGAGATAACATTGAAAATATCTTTTGATTATATTATTATTATGTTTACTCTAGCGAATCCTTGCAGAGTGTTGCTAAAGTTGGCGTAGGTGGTGTAGGTGCTGCTCCATGTTTAACGAGGACATTGGGAGCAGCTAACATAAGACTATGGCGACGACGACGATGACGATAGACGGCGGAACAAATCGAACCATCGAAGCGAATACAGAATTCAATTTTAATATTTTATACCAGCAGACGATGGTAAAAAGGAAATAAAACCGATCTGTGATGCGCAGCAGAGAACAAGGATGCGAATATGTGTTTATGTTGTTTGAAAGGCAACAGGATAATTTGCTTCAACAGGATGTTTGTGTTAAACAAACACAGCTTTCAGTATAGGAGCTATATTTTGGATGGATTCTAATTTTGGAAACAGAGGCGTCTAAAAAATCGAACGCAAGCGAGCTATGGGCGTCAAAATTAGTTGTGATTTAAAAATATTGTACTGACTACGTTTGGCAGATTAAACAATATCAGATATTTATTGGCTCAAAGTGACAAGAAAGGAACTGCTCAGAAGATGAAAAGCTGTCATCCGAATTGGGTGTCGTTACCAACCAAATATATAAAAAAGATAGAAATATACTAGAAGATAGAAGATAGAAGATAGAAGATAGAAGATAGAAGATAGAAGATAGAAGATAGAAGATAGAAGATAGAAGGTAGAAGATAGAAGATAGAAGATAGAAGATAGAAGATAGAAGATAGAAGATAGAAGATAGAAGATAGAAGATAGAAGATAGAAGATAGAAGATAGAAGATAGAAGATAGAAGATAGAAGATAGAAGATACAAGATACTAGATACTAGATACAAGATACAAGATACAAGATACAAGATACAAGATACAAGATACAAGATACAAGATACAAGATACAAGATACAAGATACAAGATAGAAGATAGAAGATAGAAGATAGAAGATAGAAGATGGAAGATGGAAGATGGAAGATGGAAGATGGAAGATGGAAGATGGAAGATAGAAGATAGAAGATGGAAGATGGAAGATGGAAGATGGAAGATGGAAGATGGAAGATGGAAGATGGAAGATGGAAGATGGAAGATGGAAGATGGAAGATGGAAGATGGAAGATGGAAGATGGAAGATGGAAGATGGAAGATGGAAGATGGAAGATGGAAGATGGAAGATAGAGGTCAGGCCCTGAAGTTTTGTTGGTATTTAGCTCGGATATCGCTATCCTTTAAGTTTCAATCATAAGGCCGAACATTTTGTCTTCTTCCTTCGCTGCTTTATAAGCCCATTGTTCTGCTTCGTTTATTAATCCAAATATCGGTTTCATGGTGGTGTTCACTCGAACCAGCACATCAGTAGTGGAATTAATGTTGGCTCTCTGGCAGAGTTCCTACCGGTCTTCTGCATAAGCTGTTGCTGTGAGAGGATCTGACTTCATGCAGGTACAGCTTTTTGACGTCATAATTTCACACAGAATTTCTTTGATATTCGTATTCTTACCTTGACGGCAACCTTTCGTCGATGGTTCTGTGTCAAATTGGCATGACGGTTTGTTGATCTGGAGGCAGTCATGTCCCCTGATGTGAAACATTAGTTTATTGTCCTAATTTATTTTTCGCCAGGGTCGTCAATAGGTAATCCGTCTTTTTCCGTTTATATTTTTTCTGTGGTAGGAAGCTACTCCAACGCATAACCTCCGACCTTTCGGATCAGGAAATCTAATTTGCCTTGCTCCTTGCTGTCCAAGGTATTATCGTATAAGCAGACACGGATTAAATATATTTCATCGCTTAAATCCCTTTTCTCTACTTTGCACTTTAACCCTTGCATTCCTTAAATAGATTTGTTCCAATTATTCTCCAGCTTTACGAAAATGTTTTCCCCCTTTGAACCCATAAGGATAAATGATAATTTCATAAACTGTTTAGGCATGTTGGGGTTTTGTTTCCATTTTTCATAAAATTATGCGTATCTAGTTCAAAATAATATGCACCACCCTTGAAAAAACAAAAAGGAATACAAATAAACATTCTCCCCCTGCCTTCAAACACACGTGTCTATCTGCCCAATTGTTGGTATAAACTTGCAAATTACATTATTGGAAGTTGATCCCAGAAAAGATTGCAGATGGCCGCCCTTCCGATGCCGCAACAGCACTACTACTGCCGCTGCTAGTAATGATGGTGATGATATAGGCCAATGATACTAAATTCGTTTCAAATTATCCCCATTTCCTTGGGGTAGTTTGTGTGTGCATATTTTTTACCATAAAAAACAAAGCCAACAAAAAATAAAATTATGATAAATAAATTAGTTTTCGTTCCGACAAAATGATAACCGTAGGGTGCTGCATTCATATTTAAAGTAAATATATTCATTAGATTGGAATTGGTTTTAAGAGGGGTGCGCTCTCTCGAGACCGACGCAAACAGAATCGTAAACAGGTAAGTTAAAGAGGTAATTTGCCTGGGATTACCAGGTAATGAGTGTTAATGGAAAATGGAAATGTTGGTTAAATTCTTAAAACAAAAAAATAATGTGTCGATCTGGGGTATGGTAACTGGTAAGCCGCAGAATGAGGACTTATGTCGAAGGCTCCCATTGTGGAATTTGTAAAGAGTCCAAGGAAGTTATTGGTTTGCTTTAGTAGGTGGGAAATGAAAGGCTCATCATATAAACTGCAAGTAATTTCAGTGAAAATCAGTAGTAATAACACATATACACCTACTTATAGGCTTTGGGATACAAGGAATCATCGGGAAAAATGCCATAGCCTATGGCTATTCCATAATTTTGTATAAGTTTTTATTTTTGTGATAAATGGGGCTAGCTAAAATTGTATGCCAAATTCGAATATTTTCAACAGCTTTAACAGGACAGTTACACTATCGGATGTTTGCCAGACGTTGCGCAGTGGAACAAATCTTTACTAATTACTTACTTACTTACTTAGGCGGCTCTACAGTTCGAGGTGAATCGAGGCCTCAGCTAACATGCCTCTCCAGTTAGCCCGGTCCTTAGCTAACTGCCTCCAGTTGCGCATTCCTAGTTGGTTGAGGTCGCCTTCGACTTGCGCGCGCCACTAAAGGCGAGGTCTTCCTCTACTGCGTTGTCCCTCCGGGTTAGACTCGAAGACCGGAGGTTAAGTAGTCCAGCCTTTTCTCTATATAACCTGTACAATGTACATGTACAACCAGTAATGGCCTGACTATACCAGCAGAAAAGAAAAAAACAATCTCTGATATTACCCATCCTTTTAATCAGCGCTACATAACATTTGCTTAACTCATTCCCAAACATTCATTCAGTGTCTGTACACACTACTCCTTCAATCTCTTAAAGGTTCCTCAGTCTAAAATTAAATTTAATTTTCCTAGAATCACTTTGGAGTTGGCTCTGTCTAGCAACTTGGCTGGCTGGCTGATGGTAAAAGAATTTCAATAAATCTCTGACACTCTGACCATTATTCAAACTTTTAATCTCGATTACTCTGCACCACATGAATGGATGGAAATTATCCTAATTGTTTTCTTTGTCGTCGTCATCGTAGTCGTCTTCCTTCATAGAGTACCAAAACCAAGCCATCAGCCAACCCCCTCGTTAGATTATCCTCAAATGTTATTATCTCTCTCTCTCTCCGAGTGAACAATGGAAACCAATTGACATAGATTTCCTCCGTTGGTCCATCATCCATCCTATCCTACATCTGGAATATCTGCCATGAATTCCATTCCACTCCAACATGGAGTATAGCAAAAAATTTATAAAGCTGTGATGACCTAAAGCCACATGGCTAAGAACAGATTTCCTTAACTCTGACAAGAAAAAAAAAAAAAAAAAAACATTTAAAACAAAAAAAAAATTCTCTAAAAGTTAGTTTATAAGATACTTCACGACTCCACCTCCCCGATGGACGTCGTCGTCGCTCACACAATTCCTCTTCAGTGTTCCACTTCATGTTCCATAGAGAAGTAATTAACGTAATGGCTTTTGAAGGAACAAACTTTTGTTCTCATAGTTTAGAGTGCGACGCACCACCAGAGAGCAGTCGGGGCGAGTATTTTTCTCCCTTAATGGGTCACAAGGAAATTGCTTCTCATGCTCGCATTCACATCCAGATCTCTCGAAATCTCGGAATCTCTCTCTCTCAAAAGTAGCATTGCCGAGGAAAACAACTTCAAAGTAATGACCATCATCAGGTAATGGAGACCCCATTCATGATGAGGAGTGGGCGCTTCACAATGTATACCTATTTACAAGCGGTGAAGTGGTAATACAGAGGGAATCCCCTGCTACCAGGATGGGATATGTTTGGGTTCGAAAATAGTCCACGATAGGAGAAGAAGAACAAGATGAACAAAATCAAATCCACATTAAATAAGAGAGTGTTAATTTTTTAATCCAATAGGAGAAGTTTTCTTCTTCTTTAGAAAGTTTAGAGGTTAATTGGCGCCTTGGGCGAGGGGATGGGACAACACTTTTGGCACTGCAACTGATTTCTGGGTCAAGACAGGTACAAACAACACACTGTAAGGATGTTGACTTTTGTATTTATTTTCAAACAGATATAACTTAAATAAAGTGTGCATAAGTAGGTAAAGGAGGGTTGGAGGCGAGCGCAATAAGGATTAAGGACAGACAGTGTTGGTACTATAGATAAAATACTTTTGATCTTTGTGTAGGTATTTTGGAAAAGTTTGTTTGAGGTACACATAGGTATAAGGGGTTGTTGTAGAATTTGATCGTTTTAAGAAAAAAATGTCGACGAAGTGTCAGTCATGAACTTGATCTGGTAAAACTTTGCACCATCCACCACGACGGGAAAGTTACTTAAAGATTGAAGTTGGGGACATCTTTACAACAGAACAACAAAGCGAGGGAACCAAGGGTAGACAGATTGCTAAAAAAATATATATCGCCGTTAGCGCTTGCAAGAAATTTGGATTGATCAGGGGTTGATGTCATACAATGATCGACCCTTGATTAACCAAATTTAAGTTAAGTTAATGGTACTTTATTAAATCATGAATATTACATTAATTGCATACAAATTGTACATTTAAGCATGCCTAGCCGTCTTCCGAGATTTGACAACAAATTTAACAATAATTTTACACACAATTGTCAAAAAAGCAAAAAGTGGATGAAGTAGCGTAGGTACATTTAAAAGTTTTCATCCAAAATTCTTTTTCTACAATTAAGAGCAGTTTCACAGTACGAAGCAAGTGTACTCCAATTACGACTGTCGTTAAGAATATTTTTTAATTCTTCCAATATCAGTGTATCGGCACCAAAGTGATTACGCCGGATTTCCTTCATAATGGGACAGGACCCGATGAAATGTATCACGTCTTCATTTTCGCCAGTGTTACACAAGCTGCAGCGATGCGGAAGATCATCCCGATGTGGCATCCAATTGAGCTTGAGTAGTTGTCCTCGCGCTCGAATTACCAATCATATTTGGGCAGTATTGAGGTTAAGGTTCAGATATAGGTCATCTGTTGATGCTGGAGTTATTTATATAAACGGCGTGAGCTTGAGCTTTCCGCTTGGCTAACATTGTCAATTCTTATGACCTGTTCTACCTCCAATATAAATTTTTGCGCAATCATCTGCCAGTCTAAAATATTGCTCTCTTCTAAATCGAGCCTGATGTTTTATTGTGCGGCGATGGTTTCGCAGTCCTTGAATAAAAGAGTTTTTGTTCTTATTACTTTCCGCACTAGTATTTTTGTGAGTCTTGTATTGTCTTCTAAATTCAAAGCCTTTATATCAAAGCTCATATTCAACTTAAGGGTGTATACAAGAAGTGGCGCTATACCGCTCTTAATTTGTAACAGATAGTTTGGCGTGTTCAATGGAAGCCGAAACGGTTTTTTAGAAAGAAACGCAGTAACTTTTCCACTTCATCGTAATATTTCCCTCCCCATACCTGCGCACCGTAGCACATTACAGATCGCATAACAGCTTTAAAGACTTTAATTTTCGCTGGTATTCCGATCCTCGAATTGGTCATAAGGTTTTTCCACGTATAATTATTGATAGCTTTCTTTGCATCGGAGAGCTTGAGTGCAGTTTATAAAACAGGCAGTTTCTGTTTACAAAAACGCGTAAAGTTTTTTGCCTTTATTTAGGTAGCCTTCCGCTATACTTGTAAGGTTAAAAATTTGGTCCACTTTAGAGAAACCTTCTCTAAATCCTGCCTGAAACTGGCTCAACTTATTATTTTCTTTTACCCATTTTGTTAGCCTTGAATTCATTAGACCCTTGAGAATTTTAGTTACTGTATTCATGAACGATATGCCTCTGTAGTTAACCGCAACATTCGGATAACCTTTTTTAAAAATTTGGAATATAATAGACCTTTGGAACTTTTCCGGCACTTTTCCTTCTCTATATATATAGTTTAATGCGCCTAAAAGCTTTTCAAGAAATTTTATTGAGGCATTTTGAAAAAATTTGTATGGTATCCTATCTTCTCTTGGGGCTTTGTTTCGTTTGGATTTTCTTAGGACATCAAATAGTTCTTCCATTTCAAATGCTGCATCCAGAATATCATAGCGCACATCTGGCATCGCATATTGATATGCGATTTGAGTCCCTTGCGGATTGAGCATTAATTGGAAATGGGTTTTTAACGCATTAACTCCAATTGACGTTCCAACTTTGGGCGTGGTTACATTTAATTTTTTCACTTTGGCCCAGAACTTTTTACTATTCGAAATGCCTGCCATTTCATTAGCCATTCTATTACAGAACAGCAATTTTTTCTGTTCACAGACATCTTTGTACCGATCACTCGCTTCAATATATTTTTAACCAAATTGATATTGACCAAACTTTTTGCTATTGATCAACCAAATTGATATTAATAATACTTTTATTGATATTGATCAACGCCGTCCATAATGATCAACGCTGTTGACATTAATCAGAGCTGTTGATATTGACCAATCCTGTTGATATTGATCAACCCTTTTAATAGTGATCAACTCTGTTGCTTTGCATTAAAGCTATTACATTTTTAAATTATTCTATCGAAAAAGGCAACTTATAAGTAGATATAACCCTATAACAGCGTCAGAGTTGCTTGCTTAGGTCTTTGTTCTGTACATATTTAAATTGTTATAAGTTGCTGTCCTCTCGAAATATATCCCCAGGCAGCGAGTTCCAAAGATTATTTTTGTCCCGTAACCAAACAAGTTTGAAAAAAGTGTCCTTTTTGCGGTTGTTAGCTACATTGATAGCTAGGTGATGTGTATAGGTATATTGGTTATCTAACTTGTAAACGCCATTTCGGGTACAAAGTTCCTCTGAACACCAACCCTTTTGATATTGATCAACCAAGCTGATAGTTAAAATTTTATATGTAATTCGTTTCCAACGATCGCTTAAATTAAAAAAAAAAGTTGGCTTAACAGTTCCGTTTAGTACCCTAATCGTAGCTTCTTTAGGGCACTAATCATTCTCACAATTGAGTGAGTTCTTATTTATTTTTGGATGACAGATCATGTGTAAAAAAAAGCAATCAACTGGGCAAGTCCACCTATAGGAATCAACTGTATAACTCCTGATTTAACATGGTAGTCCACCACTGACTATATAGCCCCACCTACAACTAAGTAAGTTAGTATAAGATTCACTACACTTTAGTGATGCCCATCAGCCATTGACAATCGACGTTCATTACCAGAGCCCAGGTGTGTACCTTCACTACCTTACCTATACCTTCCATATGCATCAACAACACTGCAGCGGCAGCCCACTCACTGCAGTCCACGGTTTCATTTATGTTATCAGATGCCCCTTTGAGACTCAATTTAACCATTTTTGTGAAATATTTTTTGGCAAGCCATTGTCCCACACAATCTATGTTCGGTATGTGTTTCAACTACTAGAACATCTGCTGCTGCTGATGGCTATACTCAGCCTGCACTAGTTTCCATGGAAAGCAAGACCACACACAGAGTTAACCTCATTGCATAACCTTCTGCAAAACGCCAACCGCTTCCACCAAGACACGTCGTTGTCGTCGTCGCATTTATGGTCATATTGCATTTCCAAATCCGTCCATTTCGGCCGATAGTGTAACCAAGTGCGCGCATCTAAACATCGTCCTACTGACGGCCGCCTCATCATCTGAGCTGCGCTATCTCGGGCGTTTGTCACTCGAAATTGGTAGCAACACCGTATATACTGTCGCCACTGGTGTAAATACACTGCCGCCAGATGATAGTTAACAGAGGTATATGGTTGCACACTGGCATAGTCATCAATTTCAACATTAAATGCTCCCCTAACCTGCATTCAGAAAAGAAAGCCATTCGTTCGATGATATTGAATGCCAGAAATGCGGCGAATGTCCTCTGTGCTCGCTGATGGCAAATGAAAGGATATGTGACCGATAAGTGCACGCAGTGGAAACTTATCAACAAAACTGTCTATACTTGAGATTGGTTGTGTGTATACAGTACGCCCACGCACCGAAGAGAAGGAAACTGTTTTCTGCAAGGATAACACATCCCATCCGCCCTGGTATGACATAAGACCGGAGGAGGAAGCAATTAGTTTGTGTCCTCGTGCAGCGCATAGTTCTCGTTCAACTTGCATCATCAGGATTAGACGATGATGATAGTGACGCGCTGCTGCATCCTAGTTGATGATAGAAGGTGACTGCTTGACAACAGCGTATGTGGCAGATAGCCTTAAGTGGATGTTTTGTTGTTGGATTTGCATTGTCGTCGGTTGAACTGCTAAGACTTGAAATTTGCATGCGAGCAGGAAGAGTTTGCATTCAATATGGATGTGAATTGGTGCATGTAGGTTAGGTAGGTTTGTTGACGCGATTAGAGGGGAGCGAAATTCAGTTGAAATGATGACGTTTGGCGTGTTGGCGCCCAAAATGTAAAACGTTGCCAGCTTTAAGTAAAAATTAAATGATTCGCAACACTGATAGTGGTTGAGTACCACTACACTAATCCAACCAATTAAATTTAACCAAATGTTGTTGGCGCACCATCACTTATTGATTGGATGGTATAATCTTTAATTAATCAATAATTACTATGTCTATATTTGGGCAGCGCAAATACCAACATATTTAAATGGCAACAAAAGTAATTATTGTTGCACCAGCTGGCTAGGCAATGTCATTAGAATTAGTAGTATCATTCATGTTTAACAGGCATGAACATTGTTATTTAATTTAGTGCCGAAAAACAATTAGGTTTGCACTCTGGGCCAATCTAATTAAAAATAAATGCGCTCTGGTAAATAATCATAAATTAGGCCCATTTGGACCTGTAGTGGTAATTACTCTATTTTACAATGTAAATCTAATTTATATTTATTTAATTATGTATGCACCCTAACCGCTCGCAAAAAGTGCAGTTACATTCACTTTTGAGTTTTTAATGCAATGAAATGCATGACAGACACTACAGTAGTGTAATGAGAAAATGTTCAGTTCGCAATTAAATTTAAAAAAGCTTTGTATCGACTGACCTCTACAAACCTACTCGACTGAAAATATAAAACATCTTACTTAATGCTGGGTTTCCACTTGTCGATTTGAAATTGACAATTGACGTATTTTTATGCCAATTAAACAATTGGCAAGTGGAAAGCGAAAAAATGGCTTGTAAATGAATTGACTACCAGCGTTTGTCAATAACTGACAAAAAAACCACTGGACAAGTGGAAACAGCTGAATTGTCTAACAAAATGTCACTTTGTCTATAATTGACAGTGAAAATTAATTGGCATTGAGTTCATATGTTGGTCAATCAACTGACAAACAATTTTTTGCCAATAATTGACATAAGTGGAAATGAACTGACGTATAGGTGTCGTTCACTGACATAAACGCGAGGGTGGCGCTGAAAGCAACAAGTGGCTTAAAATTCCCGTACAAGTTGCTTAAATCACAATGGCGTTCTTATCTCATGCACACAACTCCAGAGAAAAATGTCAGAATTTATCAAATATTTCTACCAAATGCATAATTTTATACGAAATGCTGGTATGCTTTTAGGCTTATTGCCTACATTCATTCGGCTGGCTTCATCTTGTTGGCAATTGTGCTGGCAACTGTCCAAATGAACGACTGGCTGGCGAGGTTTCAAAAAACATGCCTATAGTTGGTCCAATTTTTTTTTTAGAATTTCACTTTAAGGCCTTAAGACGATTTAAGATAAAGTAATAATGTCGACGTGTGAACAAATGAGACATAGTTTTATTTAATTTTTTTTTTAGAATTTACAAATTATTAAAACAAAGGACATAACGCATAGGTACCTACATATTTACCTACAATTTTTGTTTGATAAAATTACATCAAACTTTCCTTCAAACTAAAAATTTAAATAAATAAAGCGTAAATTAATTCAAATTTTAAGTTAACACAACACAATACAAACAAAATCAAGCTACAAATATATCAGGTTGATTATCGATGACGAACCTGGCAACTCCAGCCAATTTTATCCAATTGTGGTTTGAGGTACACTGGACTTCAAATAATACGCCGACGATATGATTCGAATACAAAATGGTTTCCTGGTTTCAGGCTCCTTTTTGGTGTTTTAATAACCTACTAGCGGATCCGGCGAACTTTGTCTCTAATTTAACGTCTTCAGATAAACTCCAGGGCGATATCTAATAAAGCACATATAGCTAGCTCAAATTTCAATGTGATTTATTTGAATGGAATCAAAATCTGCAGAGAGAGGTGAACATAAAAAACTATGTTTTCCGATTTGTTTTCAGACGCAAAAACAAACAACGAAGACGGTTTGCCAACACGCGAACAGGCAACGTACAGCTGATTGTGAGAAAAACAGGGAAATTCGAGATTAATCCCACAGACTTCCAACGATTGGACTTGCGATTTATTGATTGTCATCGCAAAAGCCAATCGAACGGGGAACTGAATCCGTTTGAATTGGAATGGAAGATCAGTTGGAATAATCGGAATTTGTGGGATAAGGACTTCCTCCCCTTTGAATTTGCCCTTGATGATCGTCGCTTGAGTCAATGTGACTCAATGTGTTCATCAGTTTCTTGACGGACAACTGCGTACCTACAGTTGCATAATGATTCAGATTCCGCAACATATTTATGATCGATCCCATCTTCAGCTGTAAATTAAGCGGAGGAGTTTCTGGCACATCAAGCGAGTTTGATTGCCCGCAATCCAATTGGATAACCTCACTTTTTATACGCAAACTTATTCCCTGGAAAAATGATGGAAATAATTGATAATTATCGCTTTGAATTTCAATTGATCGTAATGCTTGTACCGTTTGCGGATGTAAAGCGCGATATACAACCATCCGGAATCAGTGTAATAATACTGAAAACTCGAATCAATTGCAGCAAGAAAAATAGTACCTACATTTGCTCAATAGAAAATGACAATGCGAAAAGGAAACATGGCGCCATCTATTAGATATTTATGTCGTTAACTTCTGCACCCAAAAAGGCCGCAAAACGTCTTTTGTAACAATGATTTTCACAATTATCCGAAATTTTCAAACTTCACAGCGAATTTTCCACCTTTACGTTTCGCGTTTTCCGGAATTTTCTATTTTTTCATTCAAAAAGCCATTCCGGAACAATTGCACACAAAATTCCTTACAAAAAATCAATTTTCGATTTTTCCAATTTCCCGACTTTTCCGGAGGGTTTTCCCAAAATTTTCTTCCGTAAAAACCTTCTCCTGGCAAAATCGAACAACTTAAATACAAGTTGAGCCAAATCGGCCTAGTTGTTCTGAAGTATTACAAACTTGTCGTAGGTCTTACTCACCATCAAAAAAGTGATTCCTTTTTGTCGGATGTTGTTTATATTCGATGAAGCATGCTGAAAGAAAACGGTTTGCTTCCCAAATAGAGGCCAAACTGAACTTTCAGAAACGTAAGACAAGTCTTAAAAGCTAACCCTAACGTTGTGTACAAAAAAAGAAGAAGCCACCGTTAAATGCAGAAAAAAAACGCAGGCATCAATACTGAATTTTGTTGAAAGCCACATTAGATGGTCAGGCGAATCATTACAATGCCTCCATTGAAATTGCGACTCATTCTCACTTATTCTTGATGCCGCTTGTCATGCCAGTATGGAATGAAATCAATTCGAACCATAAAATTATTTTTTTTGTCAATAAAGAGCACTTTTTTCATTCGCCTGTCCATCTAATGTGGCTTTCGCCAAAATTCAGTCTTGCTGCGTTATATTCTGCATTTAACGTTGGCTTCTTGCATCTTTTTTTGTACACAACGTTAGGGTTAGCTTTTTAGATTGCTGCTTGAAACAGACAATTCAAGTGTAACCTTTATTTGGGAAGCAAACCGATTTTTTTTCTGCATGCTTCATCGGATATCAATCGCACCCAGCGAGTTGTAAGTTTTTCACTATACGCATGGTTAACAATTTTTTTATAATTTTCACCTAATCTTAAAAAGTTGTCTATAACTATGTTTATCTGTAAATTTTTCTGGAAATTCCACGAACAATGCCACATTGTTTGAATAAAGTAATTTTTGCGCAATTTTTGTCCCTTCTCCCGCTTTCAAATTTCTTCCGCGTGACATCTTTGATTTCGAACGGTGAATTTATGTTTAAAACAATAAAAAAGATACAACAATTTATTTCGTACCAGCTTTGATAAAAAAAATTCTGGCCAATTTTGATAAAAATTACTTTAGTTTGACTGTTTTTAAGGGAAACTTTTTTCGAAGATGTCTTTGCAAAAACTGTAATTTTTATGATATGGACTGATTTAGAAAGTTAAAAACATAACGGTTTACTTCAATTTTGTCTTACAGATGATTGACCATCCAAAAAATAAAAGTGTTCCCAGGTCTGTAGTATTTGCAATACATTATGTATAAAATAATATAATGTTTTTATGGGAGTTTCCACTACTGTATAAGTAAAATATTTTTCATACAATTTTAAACTTGCAATACCTTTTTTTTAAGAACAGATTTTTAATCATTTTCATTTCCTAACAGCAATAATATTTTAACGTTATTATTTTTTAACCTCCATGATGAACTAACTTCAAAATGATAAAAAGGTTATCTTAATGTCATGCATTTTTCTGGGAATTCGCCAGAAAGAACCTACAAATTTTTATGTCTAACATTATTTATTTTAAACCTTAAAAAAAAAAAATAGATTTGTGAAAATTTTCTGACTCAGAAACTTTAAACCGTTCTCCTGAAAAATCGTGTTTTTTGAGTTATGTCGATTTTCTTAAATAGCGACGATTATGTTTCTTAAAAAAGAGTCAATTGCGTACTACACGAAATTGCGTTTTCCAAAAAATTCCACAAAATTGTTTAAGTTCACAAATTGTCACCTGTCACCTGTCGCAAATTGCTAATATGTATTTATGAAATTGGAGCTCCAACCCAGAGGGACATACAATGGTGGCCATAAGTATTTTGACAAAACTAAAGTTAATTCTACTCATAATTTTAACTTACTTCATGTAAATTTCACTCATCTGTGTTGCTTACACTTAGTAATAAAATAATAATGAAGGAATGGAACCCACGCCTAGTCAACAAGCTCACTGACTGGACATATTTCAAATATTTGCTAGAGGAACGGATAGAACTATCCACAACAATTGATACAAAAGAGCACCTAGGAAATGAAGTACATACTTTCACTCTAGATATACAAAAGGCTGCTTGGGCTGCAACGCCGGAATCAATTAGTAAAATAACAAGTAAAAGTGTTATCATCGGCCTGGCCGATGCTTTGATACCCTCCACTGTATGTACTGTATAGGTACACGAGTGTGTCTATGGGAGTGTGGTTTTGTATGGGAGGTACCCGAACTACTTTACCGACATAGACAATTTTCAATATCAACCTGACAACGGTAAAAAGAAGTTCACTCACAAAATTTCATTCACCTAAGTCGATTCGTTTGGACGCTATCGTGCTTTCAACAGACAGAGATATATGGGTCATATATTGGCTTTGTATGGGAGGTAACAGAACTACTTGACCGACATGGACCATTTTTAATACAAACTTGAAGGCCATAAATATAAGACCTCTCATAAAATTTCAGTTGCCTAAGTCGATTCTTCCGGACGCTATCATGGTAGAAAAAGACGTGGGTGTAATAGTGGTTTTGTATGGGAGGTACCAGAACTACCTGACCGACATAGCCCATTTTCAATACCAACCTGGCGACGGTAAAAAGAAGTCGTCTCACAAAAATTCATTCGCCTAGGTCAATTCCTTTGGACGCTATCGTGCTTTCAACAGACAGACAGACAGACAGACAGACAGACAGACAGACAGACAGACAGACAGACAGACAGACGGACATGGCTAAATCGATTCAGAATGTGATCCTGATTCAGAATATATATACTTTATAGGGTCTCCGGTGAATCCTTCTTGGCGTTACAAACGTAATGGCAAAGTAAATATACCTTCCTGTGGAGGGTATAAAAAGAAACGTATATCCCAAAGAAATATGCGAAATTATATCAGAAAAGAGGAGAGCTCGTAAACGCTGGCAAATATCGAGAGCGCCAAGTGACAAAACAAGACTCAACAGTCTAAACAATAAACTAAGAAAAAAGATCAAAGAAATGAAAAATTTGTCTGTGGAAAGATACCTTACAAATCTGACAAATTATGCCAGTACAGAATACTCACTGTGGAAGGCTACAAATTAACAGACCAACAGCATACATTCCACCAGTTAAAAATAGCAGTGGAAGCTGGGCGAAAACAAATAAACAAAAGGCGGATCTATTTGCGGAACATCTTGAAAACGTCTTCCAGCCATACGAAGACATTGAAGACGAGGCGAGAGATTGATTCCAGCAGTAATCTCTGAGGAAATATCCACTGAAATAAGAGAAAAAATGAACTCGGAAAAAGCTCCCGGGTTTGATTTAATTACGAGTGAAGTTCTAAAGAAACTGCCTAAAAAAGGTTTGAAAAAAAAAAGCACAGATAATAAATGCAGCGTTTAGACTAAGTTATGTACCACGCATGTGGAAAGTCGCGGAAGTTATTATGGTACCAAAGCCGGGCAAATTGCCCAGTGAAGTTACCTCATATCGTCCGATTTCATTGTTGCCAATTTTATCAAAGATCTTCGAAAAAATTCTTCTGAAACGACTCAATCCGATCATAGAAGAAAAAACACTGATACCAAACCATCAATTTGGATTTAGAAATAGGTACATACTCAGGTTCACAGAATAACTGATAAAATAGAAAAGGCCTTAGAAGAAAAACAAATATGCTCTACCATCTTCCTTGATGTAACACAGGCTTTTGACAAAGTCTGGCATGAGAAATACTACTCAGAAATACTAGAGTCATATATAATCCAGCGATTATTTAGAATTAAACAAGAAGATGAGTACTCTGAATTAAAATATATAAAAGTGGGAGTACCGCAAGGTAGTGTGTTAGGACCTGTACTTTTCCTTATATACACGAACGACCTACCACAAAATGACGAAACTACTGTAGCCACATTTGCAGACGATACTGCTGTACTTGCTGTCGGAAAAACCATGCAGGAAGTTACAGAAAAACTGCAAAGGACAGTTAGTGATATATCTGATTGGACCAAAAAATGGCAGATAAAATTAAATGAACTGAAGTCAATCCATGTTCATTTCACCAATAAAAACGTACAACACATACCTGTGTACATTAATAACAAAGAAGTTCTTCATTCGAACTCAGCTAAGTATTTAGGCATGACTCTAGATGCGAAGTTGCGCTGGAAAACTCATGTCAAGAAAAAACATGACGAACTAAATATACGATACAATAAAATGTATTGGCTCATAGGGAGGGATTCATGTCTCTCAATATATAATAAACTGCTTCTATATAAGCAAGTCCTAAAACCAATATGGACTTATGGTCTCCAGCTCTGGGGGTGCACAAATAAGACAAACCTACAAAGCATTCAATGCTTCCAAAACAAAGTACTGCGCAATATTGTTAATGCGCCATGGTACATACGTAACGCTGATCTACATAGAGATCTAAAAATTGAAACGGTAGAGGACGAGGTCAGGAAAGTCGCAAGACGACATGAAGGTAGGCTTCGCAACCATGCTAATTTAATAAATTAATAACAACAATTTAGTTAGAAGATTTCGAAGAGTAAAACCATTCGAACTAGTTAACTAGGAATAAAGAAAATAAAGACAATTTCACAACTCAATCACACTAACAAAAGTGATAACGAATTAAAAAACAAAAGGTAACAGACTAACGTTAGTACCTTATAGCATAGTATTTATTATAAGTATTAGAAACAAATTGCTGATTAGTTTAACGACTAGGTGCGATTATTGGAAGGATGGCAACACCATGCTTCCCTCGGGTGTTTTTAGTAGGTGAGCTAACCGCAAGTCCCACACTATCGCAAAGCTCGCATGCGATGTCTTTCAACGATTTTTACATCCAGCTACACGCAAAAAAAAAAAAAAAACTTCATGTAAAAAAAAAAGTCTTTTCATGCAAAAAGTTTCTTCAAATAATTTAGGTGCAGAGGAGGACCTCACCCTAAGGAGTCACGCGCACGCCCAATTGAACCAACGGACTTGAGTGCGCAACTAGAGGCAGTTGGACAAAGAGCGACTCCGGTTAAGTATATGGAAATCACACTTCAATACGTCCCCTCATGCGGTCGGCCGCATAAAAAGAAAGATATCAAAGGAGGGCATGATGCCCCCCTTTAACCCCCCCCCCCCTTCTTGTGTTCACTGTAGGATTTGTAGTAGGTGGGACGTTGGGTGATTTTGTTGTTGACACAACATGATGTCGTTGTACACAAATTAATTTTTAATGATGGATTGAAATTATTAATAGGTATCCCCACCACAAAAGTCGTCCTTAGGCTGTGAGCTGTCCAAGAGTCAACCGCTGTAAAATATTAAGCACGTCAAACTTTATTTCTTCATAAACTCAAAAATAAGAGGCGTATAAAAAAATTTCCGTTCACCAATATGCACTGAAAAATAACTTTTTAATGCTTTGGTAATTTTTTTTAATTAGGCAACAAATTAAACTTTAAAAAAAAATTTAAAAAGAGAAACCCAGTCCAACTTGGCGTACAAAATGCAACTCAAAAGGGGTGAAGGGACACGCAACGAAAATTACTTTGCCCGGAAACTTTTATTGCGAGTGCAACAGCGTCGACTGCTATTCGTCTTGTGTCGTCTCCACTACTTGACTCGCTCGAATCGTTGGAATTATCGAAAAGTTTTACATCATCGTCCTTTGACAAAAGTTATCCCAAGAAAGAGGAACTCGGCAGAAGTGGATAATGATTAGGGCGAACTAGGATGGATTGCATAATTTGCTACCAACCGTCCATGGGTTGGGATATTTTTTTTTTATCTTTGATAACTTTTTTGTTATCCTTGCAGTTTTTACACAAATTTTCTTGTTTATTTTGTATTTTTTGTAATTACTCGCAATAATTTCGTCTCATCTCATCTTGCAGCAGATTGGCGGGCGGAACAGACCATAAATACGAGTACCTAGAGGAAAAAAGTTGATCCTTATGCCAAAGCATATTGAAGGTGGCTATAAGAAAATGTGTAAAACTTTCACTCTGAGGGCTGTAACTTTGTGCGCGAAGTTTGTCAACGTTCAATGAGACAATTTGTTTCGAAGCAACGCAGACCAGAGCAAGCCAATTAGGGGCTGTATTTCTGATTAAAGGTACTCGAAAAATACACGAAAATTGAATCCTTAAACTGTTACCGCAGACGATTCCAACTTTGTTTTATGCAGTCGATTTGAATGCGCGCCGACAAGAAATTCGAAAAGGAATTCCCATTAGCTTTTAGATGATTTTCTAATTTAGTCCCTTTTGTGTGCTTGTGAAAGGGACACCACAAGTTCTGGCTGGGTAATGGTTTGGATGCGATGCATTCCCATTCCCACTATTCACCGCGCACACATCTCTGTCTCTGGTAGTGCAGAATTTTGTCGTCTAAATGTTTCACAATTTGCAAAACTATTTTCGCAATCGCAGTGCATGTGGAATGAAATGATTTTAAATTGCGTGGTTTAATGGTTAAATGGGTGTTGGGCTTTTGGGGGCGTTTAAAATGCTGAACGATTATTTGCAGAGAAGTTGGTACAATTGGGAAATATACATCCATGAATGGGGATCGCTTTTTAATTGTCTACAACCGCACATTGAATAAGGACTGGACTACCATGCATGGTGCAAAATATTGATTAAAATGGTTCACTATGTGTGATAATATAATGACCGAAATCAAACTTGTCGGACGCTGATATAAAAGCTTAGAGCAATTGCAAGTTTTACGAGCCTTTGAGGTCGTATATCATAAATATTGCGCTTGATCTTGACTTTACAAGGCTAAAATAATTTTTGGCTTGTCCGCATAGACCAACGACTATACAAATACCCCCACAGCAAATTGTCCAGTGGCGTGTAGTATTTCTAGAGATAATATTTTCATTGAAAACTTGCTTTAACCGCTCTAGTAAGGAATTCGAATTTAAATCAACTGAAAAAATCTCAACGAGTAGCATCTAGTTGCCGCACCTCTACGGCAATAATTGCTTTTAAACCGTACTATACTTCACTTGCTCGCAATCGACATTGTCGGAAAATAATTTGCTACCAATTCAGCACTATGACTGGGAGAATTCCAATAATGGTCAGCACATATTTTTAGGCCACATTTACATACGTTTGACGAAACCTCACATTTTCCAGCGTTAAGACCTGCCTCCCTACTGGTTATAGATAGACATTGGTTTCAATTTAGGTTTTTAGCACTCGAAAAGGGACAGATCGGAGTCTATAGTCCGAGTTTCCCAAATACCCAAGTGCTCCTCGGAAAGACGGAAAAAAATATGAAAATTCCATCAGACTAGTTAATTCTGTGCTTTTGAAACTTCATGAAACAATTTCATTTTATTCGCAGCAATTGATTACACAGTACAAAAATGGATACAAATAAATCGTATACTCCAGAACTTCAGAGCTATCAAAATGAAAACGTGTCAATGGCGCTGGGAGCGAAAATATTTGGTTGTTCTACTAAGCTTATTTTCGGCGCAATACCTACATGTTTTCAAGAAGATCCGAAGTTTTGATAATCCTGAAACAAAGGAAATTGGACGCAAACCTATACACCTACTCAAAAGGAAGACACTTGGATTTACCGGCCAAGTAGAACCAACCCAGTTTTGATATCCCTATACAAATTGGGGAGATTGTGTCAAAATAAAGCAGTTTATTATGTTCACTATCCCCTCCAGTCATCTGGGATGAGGATACTTTCACAGAAGATGAATTAGTTCACTTCTTGACGGCTCAAAAACCAAAGACGGAGTTGGTGGGGGTGTTTTCTCAGATCTTAAGCTCTCCTTCCGTCTACCAGACTACTGTAGCGTGTGCCAGGCGGAAATAGTGGCGATTAAAGAGGTCTTATCTTGGCTCAAGAAAAACGTCATATCCGCCAAAGATATCTGCATATTTTCGGACAGCCAGTCGATCTCTATAACTTCTCTAGTGGCCCTCGACTGCTGATCGTCTCTTACGGAAATGACCGATCAGTTCAACATTCAACTAATATGGGTGCCGGGGCATAGATACATTCCAGGGAATTGTAAGGCCGATGAACTCGCTAGAATAGGAACAACTCAACCCACTCTGCCGGATAAAGGCACCCTCGCAATACCAATCGCTACTTGCAAACAAAAATTGAAGCTAAATACTATCGAGAGTACAAATCTTAGGTGGACAAGTGGCACCACTTGTCTAGTGACAAAGCAAATTTGGCCTGAGCTGGATTTGAAACGCTCTAAGAAATTGATATCTTTCAAAAGATTGCATGTTGCACCGACATTTGGTGTTATTACTGGACATGCCGCTAGGCCTTTTCGCAAACGACTTTTGCAGAAGCTGCATGGATGAGGAAGAGGAGGAAACCATCCCTCGCCTTCTTTGTTTCTGGCCAGCTCTCTCCCGTAGAAGGAAGCTTCACCGAGGAGCTTTCCAATGACTTGGGCGATCTGACAAACACAGATATCAGAAGCTTTATAAATAAGAGCTCAAAATGGTTTTAGGGAGATCTTATATGATCCTTTTGCGTGGTATCACAATGGACCTATGCTGGTTTAAGTGTGTTGGCATTTCCCAGCTGGCAGCCACTTTCAACCAACCAACCAACCATTATATTCACTAGGTTTCGTCCATTTCCGAAAGAATAAGATCGCGAATTCAAGCTGCCGAAATGAGATTTATCCGTTGTATTGCTGGTGTGACCCGTAGAGATCGCATTAGAAATACCAGAATACGTGAGGAACTCAATGTCGAGCAGCTACTTCTTCGGACGGAGCGATCCATGCTTCGGTGGTTTGGTCATATTAAACGTATGTCCCCGACCAGTATCCCACGACGTGCGATGGAATCCGTACCATCGGACAGGCGTCCTCTAGGTAGACCCAGGATGAGATGGTTAGATCAAATTCATAATCTTTCCTCTACCCGTATGGGGATTGCTCTTGATGATTTGGAGTCGATGGCGGAGTATCGAGAGCTATTGAGGGTCCACTTGAGCAACCTACACCCGCGACCCACCTAATGGATAAGCGGGATATTGAAAATGAATGAATGAAAAAGGATGAACGTTTCGTCCATGTGTATGGACATCATCAGCCGAAAAAGTGAATCTATGGCCCCTATTGTGAGTGTCGACAGTTAATCTTTGATCGACGACTGTGATTTTCGATTGCGATTGATATTATTTGTGGATTTGACAGTTGCTTGTAGTCGATTAGAAATGTCTGGTAGATGCTTTCTCTTGGAAATGAAAAAATTTTGTGCGTACGAATAGCTAAAGTCAATCGACGCAATCGACAATTATCGTGGCGATCGCTGATCGACAATCCCAATAAGGTCCCATATTTGGTCGAAACGTAGTGAACACCGTAGTGAGGCGACCGTCGGATTACTTAGCACATAGAGCTAAATGTTCTAATGTTCTTATGTCACTTAGTCGATAGAACTACTCGAGACAAAATCAATTAACCCGGGTTGCCTATACAATATTTTGGTCGAATGATGTCTAAAACGGTCACTTCCGGTGCGGTTTTTTGACCATAACTTAGTTCATCAAGCTAACGTTTGAAACTTCGCCAAATTATAGAGCTCGACGAGACAAAGTGAAATATAAAGGTCGCCTAATTTAGAATGGACGGATGGGGTTGGCAAATCCCTTTTTAAGGGACCTGTTTTTCGACTATAACTCTTAGCTCATCGAGTTGTCATTAGTGGCAAATGAACGATACGGTGATGCTTTTAACAAAAATATAGGGTTCCCATCTTTCAAATGGCCGGATGGCATCGGCAACCCCAATTTAATCGGCCTGGCCGATGTTTTAATACCATCCACAGCATATACAAGTCATGCTAACTATTTTTCCATGTGAATTCATGGTTTTGTATGGAAGGTATATCAGAGACAAACTATACAGAGATCCACAACTTCGGTACAACTTTTTTTCTCTTTTCGCTATGAACATTACCGCTTCTCTCAGTATGGCAATGGCAAACACCTCTACTTAAATGCACTGTTTTTATGTTTAAGATAGCTTAGAGAACGAGGGCTGCAATTGGTGTTGATGCTTGTGCGCTTATGATTCCCTAAAAAACCATCCATTGCACTTTAGTAGGTATGCATTTCCATTGCATTTTTTTTTTTTACACAATCGGTCATCAGACTACTAAACTGCGGAAAAGTGTAAATTTCACGATGCAGTTGTACATATAATTCACTGGATCTGTTCGAGTTGTGAGCCCTATGATATTTTAAATACTACAGGAGAAGCCATCTAGTTATTTGGAAATTATTTGATGGAAACATTATATCTCCCAGTACTGAACCTTTGGCCTGACCTGGACTTCGAGCAACGAAGGTGTTGTGGTGACCTAAAGAGTGTCATTATACATTATATTTATATCTGCTCTGGTGTTAGAGGTTTTATATTACCATTTATGGTTCGACCCTTGCATACACACAGTGGTACCTATGGCTGCATTAACGAATTCAGGCGACATTTTCAAACATATAGCCAGTCGTAAGCTCGCTAAAATCTACATACTACATCCAACGGATCTATTCCGCAGTTTGGTTTGATATCTACAACATCAAAGTCCAAGGAGATGTGGCATACTCAGTGGGATGGTGTCCAATTATCAGAAGTTTTTGTGTCAGACACCGCGATTGTAGGATGAAGTCCTATATGTGGGTGAATTGTCTTTCTATGGCTTGTAAGGCCCCTCGCCTTCTCTCATCCAGTCGACTCCTTGCCAGGCAGCAGTATCTATTCACTGATGCTTCCCATCATTTTCCAATTATCCATCTATTCCATCTTTACGATTACAAACAAACAATAAATTGGAGCTTGCAGCTATACCCTACCCTATAACCCTCTTATAATTTTAATAATCGTTTCAAACAATTTCGCTTGATTTCATTTTCCACAAACTCAAATATTAATAAATTAGTTTAATATCCTTAATCGTGTAATTTTCTACATAAAATTCTTCCAGCAGTCGTCTACGATCTGGCTTCTTCCATCAAATATTTAATTATGAATTTTCAAGGAGACCCTATGTATTCAGAGAAAGGGCACCTCGAGCGTTCTTTCACAGAAAGATATTTTTGCCTATACAAGGACGAAAAATATATACGCGCTGTTCTTATTCAACGTTCACCTATATTTTTGAATGTTTGATTTTCCGCTCCATTGGAAGAATTGAAATTCGCCAGTAAAATTAGGAAAAAAAAAAATAAATAAACTCTAGAAGGACATACCACGGGGTAATTTCCGCAAGAAAGTACTCGAAGAACCGCTCACCCTAATAATAATGAGGAATCCAGAAGGAACTCTGTTACTACCGTACATATAGGTATAGAGGTACCTTTGATGCCAAGAAATTTCCTTTGGGTTATGTTTTTATTCCTACGATGAAAATTGAACCGTTAACAAAATAAAAACCAAACGAAAGTTGAAAGTTTCAAAATGAAAAGGACCTTTAGTTCCCACGCCGCCGCCGCCGTCCGCCGATATGCTATGAAAAGTTGGTGGGAAAGGTCGCCATCGGTATATTAGGTATGAAGAAAGGACGAGGAAAATTAAATTTCATTCGACTATAAATTGATTAATGTTTTTTTTTATCATTTTCTCCTTCGTCCTGTTTTGCTTTCTTTGTAGAAATGTATTTGCATTTCATTCTTCAGTCGGAAAATTTTTTTTTGTTGGATCGCTCCTCTAAAAGTTTTGTTTGGAGCAAATGTAGGTACTCAACCCAATTTGTATAGTTGAGCGTTTTACATTGTGGCAGATCCTTGATGGTCTCTGCTCTGTCTGAGATGAGGATTCACATTATCCATCCATCTGCGATGATGATGAGGTTGAGGATATTCGTGTACAGTGGTCGAGTGCTGTTGCAGTTGGGAGTATCAATTCCTTACGTCTCGTAGATAGATTATTCCATTACTACATCTTTGTGCTGTCAAATAATGTCCTTTTTGCTGGTCGAGGGCAGAGCGTAAAATTAAAAAACTTTTCTCGAAGCGAGGGACAGCATAAGTTTTCACAGGGTGCAACCAACAAGACTTGCAAGGATATTTGTATAAGTATATGTACTTGAGTTGGGACTGTGCTGTGACTGTGAGTTGCGTGATTAAAAATGTCGACATTCCGCAGCAAGTTGTGGACAGTTGTCGGTGGTGGACATAAAACAAGTGAAAACAGGAAAGGGCTGGGAAGGGTACGCCAACCTAATGACGTGTGTTTGTGTTGTATATGTGTGTGTTATTGGCAATGACATATGCCACTTGTTTGGAAGCAGCGGAAAAGCGCACTTATCTTGACTGTGGGATTGCGTGTTGTTGATGTTTTTGCACATTCGAAGTCGAAAAGTGCATTCCTGTGTATATTTGTGGCACGGAATGCGAAGTTGTTTGAAATTGCGAGCATGAAATCGTGCAGAGGGTTGACTTAGGTGTACCTACTATTTCCAGAAATGCGTTGGGTTCTTTCAAACACTACTTCTTGCATGAACATTGCCCTTAAATAAAACTAAAGGGATAGCCAACTGATGGCGAAATAAGAACAATCGTTCCTTAAACCACATGCGTCTAGTTTCCATAGTAGCAGACGAGCATAGGTTAACCTTAAGCATAATAAAGACATTTTCCGAGCTATTCAGACGACATTCTTCCAGTAATAAATTTAATAAAAATCGTCTCTTCACCTTGAACCGCTTAACCGTATAAGCGATAAATCCATCAAACGGTTCCCCGTCATCAAACAATATTCCAAAGAGAAACCTCTTGCCTTCCAAACAAGCCGACGTAAGGTAATTGATTTAATCAAAAATACCGCAGAATGTTTACGATGTATGCAGGGCTCCGTCAATAAACCAACAACACCACATTTATCCTGAATGTATACGACTTCAACAACAAAAAAACACCCAAGTCAGCCTCAGCGGCCCCCAACCATCCCTTGTATTTTATATGCCAGCAAATTTAATCAATAAACACCAATGTGCCAGAGCCATATGTGGGCCAATAGTAGCTCCTCTGCAGCAGCATCAGAAACCTAGTGCCTTCCAGCCACGTTTGGCCAAAATACATGTACACATACATGCTTATACGGACGGGACAATATGCCCCCGAAAATAGGCTGTGCGAAATATTGTTTCTGCACCGGCTGTGTGTTCCTTCAGTTTTATTAAATTCAAATTTACGAACCGCTAATACATACACGCACACACAGCATATGAGCGGCACCGGCAACATTGTTCCTGCGGCATTCGGTGGCGGCGCTTCGGAACAGTGTGTGTATAAATGTGAGTTAGTGTGCCACCCCCACCGCCTACACTGAGGGGGAATGAAACCAAAATGTGCCATAACCACAACATTTGGGACTCGATAAAAATGGAATCGTTTCCTTTTGTATGTTCCGGTGCGATGCGCGCTGTGTTGTGGTACAGAGATGCTCCAAGGAGGCCTACTCCTCCGTACCGCACCCATGGAGTTGTGCTTGCACAACAATGCCATATATGCGAAGTTTTTATTTGCACGATGAGAATTTTAAAATTCTCTTCGCGGCCCATAAATAGGCGCGCAGCGGTGGTGGTTATATGCACTCGGCAACGCTTGTGGAATATTAGCAAAGTAAATGGAAAGGAATTGCAGGACGCCTGCTGGGAGTTGATGGCTGCTTTTTTTTTGTATTGCTCACTGAGTTTAGAAAACATTGGAAGTTTACTCTGGTCTAATAAAGTTGTTTATTGGCCAAATTGCGAAATAAAAAAAGGAAGTGGAGTCAGCAGAAATGGGGAAGTGTATCTAGAAATTGGAAAAATTAGCTGTTGGGTGATGCAAAACAGTGTTCAGTATTAACTTGGTACATATTTTCGACTTGATGGACTTTTCTATGAGCCTTTGAGTGTTAAATTGTATGAGCTTCGTTTTGAGATATCTGTGCCGCAGCGTCACCGCTTTTGCGTCTTAGCGGCAAAATGACGCATGTGTGCACCGGGGCTAATGCTATTCGATTGCGTCCCCTTCAACATTTTGAAAATTTATATGTAGCAACAACTTGCAGGCAGCAAGTGCAGATGAGACTATAGTAGCATCGAAGCCAAGAAGTCATCATCAGGCAATTTTACCCGACCCATATTGGGAAAGCGCTGTCCCTGGTTTGGTGAAGAGTGCCACAAGTACTTGCAGAATATAAATGACGCCTATGAAGCGTCGCTGCAAAGAATGGACGATAGCTGCTTTGGAGCTTGACGAGCGAATTAAGGCATCCAGACCAGACCTTCTACAAGGTGGTAGAAAGTCATCGGAAAAGCAAATGGCGGCAAATGACAAATCTACTTTGTTAGGTTCTAAGCATATTCAAAATACACGTCAACAGGACTTGTATAAGACAACACGTGATGCTGCCAGAGCTCGCCAGCCCTAAAGAAGCCGTTCTGCTGAGAATATGCAATTGAAGAGGCTGAAGATGTTGCAGCGGCCACTTAATTGGGTATCAATCGGCAGTCTTTACAGATAGCTTTGGTGTGCAGATAGTAACTGTTGACTATTGACTGCCAAGCGCGTTTAACATACGGTAAAGACAACATCACTGTAAAACTATCGCTGTTTTAAGACCAAAAATCCGCGTATAACTTACAACCCGCTCAAAATAACTGCATGGTGTGATTCGCTTTGTCTACCTCGGCTCCGCTATTAATTCTGAAAATGACATCACATCAGAAATCAAGCGAAGAATTACACTTGCCAACCGCTGTTACTTTGACCTAAGAAGGCAATTGATTAGTAAGGCCTTGTCGAGAAACACCAAGGAAACTCTATATAAGACCCTCATCATCCCAGTCCTGCTTTATGGCGCAGAATCATGGACGTTGTCAAAAGCGGATGAAGATCTCCTTGGGCGCTTCGAACGCAAAATTCTTCGAGTGATTTACGGTCCCGTTTGCGTTGACGGGCTTTGGAGAAGGAGATTTAGCAGCGAACTCTACGAGCTGTACAGCGACATCGACCTGGTCAGAAAAGTACGTATCAGTCGACTAAGATGGCCAGGACATGTAGAGCGAATGAACACCAACGCCCCGGCCCGAAGAGTCTTCGATTCCAACCCGGAGGGACAACGCAGTAGAGGAAGACCTCGCCTTAGGTGGCGCGCACAAGTGTAAGGGGACCTCAGACAACTTGGGGTGCGCAAGTGGAGGCAGGTAGTTTGTGTTTTTCCGGGATCAAAGCTGGGACCCCTCGCACAGTAGTCCAGCTAGTGATGCGCGATATATATCGAATCACTCGATTCATCGATATTGTCGTAAAAAAATATCGATTATTCCACTCGATAATTTATTTTCGATATTAGTAGCCCAAAATTGGGCCCCATAGCATGCGCTTCTTCAAAACTACCGAGGACGCACAGTGCCTTTATTTAAACTTACATTTCACTCAAGCCTATCAGCACAAAGTAAGGTTAGGTTAGGTTAGGTTGTGAGGAGAACGATCACAAGGCACCTTGGTGGGCCCATCGCTTCTTTTATTATACTAATTTTGATAATTTCCTTGGAGGTACTGGTAGATTGACGTCAACTTGTTTATTTCCCGTCATTTCAAAACGAAAAATTCAGGCAAAAAGGTGGATGCGAAAAAACGCACCATAATACACCTCAAAATACGTGCCAAAAACTGTGCAAAAAATGCACCAAAAATGCACAACAAATACGAGATTTTGGCCGTCGTGATGAAAAACAAAATATGTGCCAAAACCAACAAAAAAAAATCCCAAAATAATTTAGCGAAAAAAACTGTGCAAAAACGCGCAACAAATCCCGCCAAATACCCATCAAAAATTGCGATGAAAAAATAACAAAATATGCGCCAAAAATGCGCGTGAAAAACCGCGATGAAAAAATAATAAAATAGGCGGCAAAGAAGCGAGATGAAAAAATAACAAAATACGCGCCAAAAAAAAAAATAAAAATTTTCGCGAAAAAACGCGCCAAGAACTGTGGAAAAATTTCGCCAAAAACGCCCAACAATTACCGCCAAAATACGCGTAAAAAATCGCGATGAAAAAATAACAAAATACGCGCCAAAAAATCAAGATGAAAAATAACGAAATATGCGCCAAAAAAAAAATGAAAAAAAAAATCCCGCAAAAATGTAGAAAAATTTCGCGAAAAAATGCCCCAAAATCCGCGTCAAAAACCCTCCAAAATGCGCGCCAAAATAGAGCCAAAAATATGCGCCACACACGTCTGACAAATCCCGCCAAAAATCGCGGTGAAAAAAATAATAAAATATGCGCCAAAAAAGTGACATAAAATCCCGCCAAAAATATGGAAAAAATTTCGCGAAAGAAACGCGCTAAAATACATCTCAAAATAGGTTCCAAAACTATTCAAAAAAATGCGACAAAATTGCCCATCAAATGGCGTCAAAAATCGAGGTGAAAAAATAACAAAATATGTGCCAAAAAAGTGTCAAAAAATCCCGCCAAAAATGTGGAAAAATTTCGCAAAAAAACGCGCCAAAATACATCTCCAAAATACGCGCCAAAACTATGCAAAAAATGCGCCAAAAACGCCCATCAAGTCGCTCCAAAATACGCGATGAAAAAATAACAAAATATGCGCCAAAAAATCCCGCCAAAAATGCTGAAAAAATTCGCGAAAAAACGCGCCAAAATACGCGCCAAAAAATCCACCAGACTGCGCGTCAAAAAATTGCGCCAAAGTATGTGTCAAAAAACGAGCGAAAAAGTGCACCAAATAGATGTGATCAGCTTCACATCTCACAATCGACTGCCTCCAAAATTTCGGAACAAGCCCTTTTATAGAGAGGCAAAGCCGTTTGTTTAGGGTTTTTTTTACTCAAAACATCCCTGAACGTACTGGATCCATTAGACAGCCGTCAATCGCATTTCGATCGCTTTCTTTGCAATGGATGCATTCAGAGTGAGATGCGAAATCATTTTAATGTTTTTTGTTGCCTCCCCCTCCCCTTCTCACACTTGTTGTCAAATGACTGAAAAAACGCTATATTTAGGCTGTCATCGAGACAAATATTTGGAATTTAAAATACACCATCAGGTAAGGCTTACCTACAAACGATGGGAAGGAAAGAAAGAAAGTATTTGCGAGTCCGTCTTTCAATGCAATACCACACCTACTTGCAAGTGCGAAGAGCTAGTTATGTGGGCAGACGTTATGAAGAAGGTATGGTGTCAGATTCAGTGCGTCCTAACAAATTTAACTCAAATCGTTTTCTGTTTTTATAAATATATTTCTTGCCAATTTTTGACAGTCGCTTAGCAAATTTCCCATCTTGAAATATAGACTTTGGCCTCATTCAAGAATCTAGTTATCGTAAGTCGACTTGAATTATCTGGATTTAAATTTACCTAAACGCGAAAATTAACTTGAATTGTCGGTATGTCACTTATTGACAATTGGTTTTTTTTTTTGTTCAAAAATTACACGTTTTTTTGTTAAAAATCCGGGAGTATAGCTGTCCCGAGAGAGCTTCTGATTCTGAACCAGAGTATACCCATTAATGGATGTGTATATCCATTAACGGATGTACTCTGTTCTGAACACACCTAACTGACCAATGAACCACGGTTTGTCGTATAGGGCCGCTCGTTGTTGAGCAGCTTTCTGACCTCTCAATGAAAAATGACGCTTTGGCTTTGGGCTCTATACCGAAACCATGCTCGTCGTTGGGCCGATTACTGTCACTTTGATGCAATAGCCGCATTTTGCCTAGTAAGAAATGTCCAGCACCAAGCGTGGACAGTTTTCCAAATACATATTTGCTGAATCACTTTGAAACTTATGTACAAAAGGCTTACTTTGGCTTTACATCATTGACGACACCTGGTTGTCACTCGATGAATCGGACAACATAATTACTATAGTTGGGATTGACCCTGACAATTTCTGTTGGGACATTTTTGCCGAATTTCAGTCAATGAATATTATTGTTTGAGAGGAAAACATTAACGACAACTCGTAGACACAATCACTTTGGTAGGAATGATAGCTATTTCGAACTACAGCACTAATTCATCAACAGCCTCCTCCTAAGTGATTGTCTGAAAAGTTTTTGAATTCCGACAGTCAATTCTCTGTAATATAATCCACTTGGGAAAACATTTCTGATTTCAGGGGTCAGGAAATGAACTTGCATTTCGATTTTGCCAATAGACCAAGTGACCACTTGCGACATAATCGACAGCTATTTGAGCGAAGTTCCCCTATAAATTTGTGAAGAGATATCTATACCTATTCAATTCATGCTTCTTGGTCCTAAGAATTGAACTGTGCAAGTACAGTAAGGTGTTCTTACTTACTTTACTTACTTATCGGACTCCCGACCAGTGAAGAGTCTCTGCCTGAGACACTGCAGCCTTCCATTTTCTACGATCCCGGGCACGCTGCTTCCAATTGTACAAACCAAGCGCTCTGGCATTCCCGGTGGCTTGGTGTTTGAAACGGAGGTTCGGTCTTCCTCGGTCTTCGGTCCTCTCGAACCTGTGGGCTGGGATACGAAGATTCTCTTAGTACTATTTTCCATTCGCTTGATGTGGCCGAGCCAATGTAGTCGACGTGTTTTGGCTTTTTGGACTACATCCACATCTTGGTACAGCTCATAGAGTTCGCGGTTGTATCTTCTCCTCCATTCGCCCTCCTCGCACACAGGACCATGCGCCGAAGTATTTTTCTTTCGTAGGAGCCCCAGTATCAGCTCTCCCTTTTTTGCTTATCGTCCAGCACTTGGCGCAATAAAGCATAACTGGCAGGATAAGAGTTTTGTAGAGCACACATTTCGTCCTTCGAGTTAGGAGTTTGGAACCCAGTTGTTTTGCCAAACCGAAGTAGCAAAGGTTTCCTAGGGTAATTCTTCGCCGAATCTCCACTAGGGTGTCATTCGTGGAGTTCATGTTTACAGTAAGGTGTTCGTATTGGCAAAATATACAAAGACGGATATTTTCGTTATGAGGCTTTCACCATCCAAGCTCTGAATCTCCTTTGGTCTAGGCTTAAGATAGCAAAGGAAGACATTGTTATGAAAAACTAATGAGGCTCTAAGACCTTTACGATCTCAGCCCTGCGAATCTCACAGAAGCATGGAAGGCGAGTATTTGTCGTTTTTAACCCAGTCGAGTGAATTTTGGTCCTGTTTTCATTGAGGTGATTTGAAGAAGTAAACTGACTAGCAAAATGTATACGAGCTGTGCAGCGACATTGACTTGGTCAGAAAAGTGCTTATCAGTCTCTCTAAGGAGACGTTTTATTTTCCGAACGAAATATGCAGTACCTCGCCTTAGGCCATCTAGTGACAAAAAAACAGAAACGGAATTAGAATCAACTATAATTGTATTCTCGTTCATTGCACGGCTTAAGATTGCCTGCCTAAGTTTAAGCGGTTTTCCCTCAATGAATATAGTGTAGGTAGGGCTGAAGGCAGTGGACTGTGGCGCCATCTGATACGAAATGTAAAATAAAATGCAAATCTAACTCAAATAAGATACACTCGCAGTAACGATAAATATGGTAAGGATAAGGATGTAAGATCTCTCACACTTTGTTCAGGGAGAGTCATAGTAGGTATAGGATTGAATGGGAGTAAGCTAGCTTAAGGCAATGTGTGATTATATTGAAATGGAATGCTATGATCATAATGGGAGTGTTTAACCAAATATAAGTTGATTGTCGTCCATTTTTGACACTATCCCAAATAGTAATAGGTAAGGATTAATACATCGGTCAAGTTATTGAAGGCCGGCCTTAAATGAGCAGCCAAGCATTTTCGTGTAGCAACCTGGGGTTTCGACTTTCTCTCCTAAATGGGGTTGTGTTCACATGCGCCAGTTGGGGCTCTAATGGTATTGTGCCTTCTGCCAGCCTATGCATTGCAAAGTCTAGCAGTTAGGTCTCGGTAACTGAAGTGGCGAGCTAAGAACTCGGAAATCAACTGAAAGCAATAGGGCTATTGAGAGCCTGCTTTTGCCCCTTTATCATTCTAAGCCAACGGCACCATGTGTTACCAACGATGTGGTATGGGTATGGTCAATATTGCATCGCCTGGCAACCATTAAATTTGTGGCCTCCTCCGCATTCATTTCTTCGCACAAATTGAATTAACCAACAAAACGCAATTAAAAACCCTCTATCGTCAGGAAGAGCACTCCCCCCTGCTCCACCAACTGACTTCGTTGCACGAGCAAAATCTCCGCAAAATTAAATCATCATTAGCATCTTTCTCCACTCGTTCCGCACAATGCTGAAATAATCAGATTTCCATTTGAGTATCATCATCTTAATGTCCACCGAGCGAGAATATACACCACCCGCAACATCCTAATATTGTAACGATACGACCGACCGGGGACGGGGAACACAATTATAATTCACCCCGCAGATTGAGAGACTATATAGCACGCGAAAAGAACCGTCACTCTGATGCCAGGCAGCGCATCTCTCTCACTCTCTCTCTAGCACAAATTGAATTACAATTAAATTGATTTGTCTGATTGGCTTGTTGTTTGTTGCAAAACAGAAGTTGCCATTACCATCCAAGTTTTCGTCAGTTTTTCTCGCGTCTTTCCCGTGTGTATCCAGATACACCCTTCGGCGCACCATCAACGCGCATGTAATGCAATTCAATTTAGTTTTCAATTTACATCATCGTTCGCTCGGAGCGAAGCGTCGCGCCGCCAAACGAATGCCAAGTCCTTAGCATAATGTAATCAATTCGCAGCTATTTTTCCGTTTCTCTGGTACAGCTATACCCTTCGGAATGAAAGGGTGCCAGTAACAGCACCCTATCCAGCACCCACCACCCAATCGCGATAAACTCATAAATATTTTTTATGCGCCAATGCTATACTCGTATTTTCGCAAATTTTCCAAAGGATAACCATAGATCCTTGAAGACGTCTTGTGTAGCTCGTGTGTTGTTGGTCCTGTTTTGTGTAGTGTGCGGAGTATCTAAGTGTAATGCAATTTATACCCCCGACAATGAGTCGAAATCTGTTTGGAATTCCAAATAAGGATTCATCGTCGTCGTCGCCCTTCGTTTTGGCAACAAAATATACGATATGAGCCGGGGCTATCCCCACGATATGATCTGTGGAGATGTAGCATATATATCTCGTTATCCTGTAAGCAAACCATGAATTTCGTGACGATAGAGATACATTACATATAATATTTCGGGTGGCAGTGGTGGCGGTCGGGCTTCCGCACAACTACACTTTGCGGTGGCGCATCATCGACAGGCTTTGTCGTCGTCGTGTCCTCGAGGAGAAGAAGTGCAATACTACCGTCTTCAGATCACGTTTGTTTTTCGCCACTATACCGACAATCGTTAGGGAGATGACGCTGCAGGGTTAGGACGGGTATATGCGTGTCTGATGATGGTGTGCGGTGCGAATGCAAAAGATATCCCTGTGACAGAGGGTGCTGAAGCGTGTGTTAGGGAAAATATGTGAAATTCATACAGCGGAAGCAGAATAAATTTGATGAAAGCTCATTTCCGTGAGCAAAATATGGTTTCTTGGTGTGTTTACACATTTTCCTGAATAATGCATAATGCTCGAGCTTGAGAATAATGGGCCACGGGCAAACTGGTAATTGGCACAAGAAGGCACACTTTGTAGGTTTTCTTAGGCTTAGCGCTTAGCAGTTGTAGGTTACATAAGACTTGAAGTAAGGTGGAATTGGTGGAAGTTCTTTGGTGGATGGGAGATGGCGTCAATATCATTTTCGATTTTTGCAGTGTAGGTCTGTATAGGACATAAAGTTCTAAGCTCTTCAAGCCATTTGTTTGCGAGTTTAATTTGGGGACGAGTGGAAGGGCACTACAAAAAATTATGATGATCTCTGGCAAGATCAGTGTACCTACGTATTTTTAGACCAATATATACCTACTATGTTCTGGTATCGAAAGTTGTGCGACGAAAAACATATGCGCCGCTTAATAGATTAGTGCCCTTCCATATGTTTAACGTTCTTTTTATTTGTAAGAAAACAGTAGATAAGACTTGGGGCCTGAGACGTGCTATAGTTTACTCGTTATATACAGTGGTGCTGGTGGTGAGGCCCCTACTCGTAAAGCGTAGGCAACAGGTGCACTTCGAAGTACCCCTCCGACAGTGCTGAACACCTTTCTACATTAGGAAGGAATGTACCTACTTGTAGCCATCTATATCGATAGTCAGGCCGAACTCAAGGTACTCGAATCTGTATGAACATCAATTCTGATAGAGACAGGAGCTACCACACAATGCTCAATGTATTATGTAGAACGGACACGCAGTATCCAAGGCACTTTGGCCTCAATTGGATCGTAAAAGATATATTATATTCTGAAACTATAGGCAGGTAACAACTCAGGACACTGGTCGCAATATTGTCAGGCACTGTCTTCTTAGAAAGCATGCCAAGAGGCTTAGACTGGCAGACTCGGACTCGGAAGAAACACATCGAAGGAAATTTCTTGGAAGGTACATCTTCCAACATTTAGATGAGAAATACCTTAGGTATCTACACATAAAAAGGGTGTCTTTCTGGGGCAAATGATGTAACTACATTGTAGTTTACTGCGATTGGTATAGAGGTATCGCCATGGGCCCTTATGGAGACATCCCTGATTTTATTTACCTTTACCTTAGCCTATTGTGAAGATGATTTTTCGTCAGGCCATGACCGCTAATTACACCTGTCAGTATTCTTAGGTTGTTTTTGTCCAGATTAATTAGATAACGGGATTTTCTGGAGGAGAATTTTCGCTAGAATTGTCTGGTGCAGTTCTGCGCGGGTGTTTTTGCAAACCACTGTCCCTCTGGAGTGAAAAATCGATTCATTACCTACCTTAGCTGAATTTTAGTTTAATTTCAATTCATATATGCCGATTTAGCTATCTGCGTATCTTACACTGCATCACACCCTATTCCAAAATTGTAAAACAGTATAATGGGCTTGAGCGGAATTAAGCTAAAGTCAAAAAGCGACAAAAATTAAATGGAGTCAAATCCTTGAAATGTATAGGTAAAACTAATTCTGTCCTATGCAGATTCCTTTTATTGAATGATTGTAATTTTGTAGTCGCTAGTTGGCTTAAGTTGAATTACTCCTATTTAATCTCCCATAGAAGAAAATCCAACAATTTTCTAAAATTCACCGGTTAAATGGTAATTTTATTGTATATGCCTAGGTGTGGCTGTGTTGCCCAAAATCGCGGGAACATAAGTGTTCTTGAACATAAGAGGTGTTAGATAGGCCTCGCTCTCTAGCAAGGGGTATACGTATACGTATAGCTCATGCCTTATACATGACTATGAAATTGTACTGGGGCGTGGTCAATGTCTTTTTTTTTACCCCTTCAGTGGGAAGGCCCACCGTGCGATTAAGCCGTCAAGGCAGGAGTGCACGTTAAGCCCTCCATTTCATTTTCTGTATATGCCTAGGTGCAATTTAGGCCCTAACGTTTGAGAAAAACCGGATGAGCCCCCAATCTTTTGCAAGGGAAAAGCGTGTTCAAAGAACCTTATATTCTTCGCTATTCGAACGGAAGGAAGACGTTTTTATTATCTTCTTGATCAGACGCCACTCACTCATCCTTCATCCATAAATAGTTGCGCGGCTAAGTTTCTTTTAGCTTGCCTGATGACGACTATAGAATCTAGACAACTTGCATAAAACTGATGACAGGATCGCGAAAAGCAGCAGCTGAAAAGAGTAGACCGACGATATAAACATTTAAATATAATTATCGGTAAGGACTCAGCGAGAGAACACAGGTTCAACCCCAGGACAACAAAAAATTACTTACCTATTAGATAAGGTTATTTCCTCTGTGAGAAAATATGCCTAAGGTCTTATAAGGACTTGTTGTTCCATTATATTTTCATTACAATTTTTTGCTTGAAATTTGAAAAAGCCACGAAGGCGTCTCTCGCTAGAGAACTATTCAAGAAGATGATGTCAGCCACGAACCAGTAGACCGCTGACTTCCCGTGCACCTACCAGATTCTCCCCGGAAAAAATAACCCTGCCTGTGAATACGTGTAAATGTCAAAATTAATGGCAGCAATGATTTTCCATGCTATAACTAAATATAACATGGGCCTAGGATTTTTCAAGTATGCGTGCGTTAATGCGCTCCTTTGATTTTGTACAGCACCAATACATGAAAAATCCTGGACCCGCCGGCAGCTTGTAGGCAAAGTCCGTTATGTGGGAGGAGTCGACGGTCTATTCTTATTGGTTTGTGGTCAACTATATTAGTATGAAGCATCTATGATTGCTGCTAAATTGTGTTTGCTTGCTGTATTAAACCGTATTGTTATGGTTTCAGTCTCTAATTTTTATGCACTCAATTCGTCCAAAAAAAAAAATGCCACAGTCCCATTCTACCTAGAGGGCTCAAACGACTTTTATTACACATATATATAAAAAATATGCTAAGTTTCAACTAAGAATTAAATACTAATAAGCATAATGACTAACAGCAAGGGTAATTTTACACTTCCAAAGTTTTAGGGGCTCAACCGAAAATCACTACAAATAACAAAAGAAAATATAGTGGAATATAATGTCTCAAATGTTAGCGAATGCGATGAAATGACAAAAAAGAGAATTAATCAGAAACTATTAAAAAGGTCTAAGAATTTTGGGGGCTCAACCGTTTCCTTAAATTTAGAAATTAAAATGAATAGATGCCCACATTGGAGCACTAACAATTGACTGACTCTATCATATTTAATACACTGAGAATAATTTGCAACGAAAAAATCAAAAAGGAACATATTTCATTTTTCCATATTAAAACATGTCGCCTTAACAAAAAATTCGATCCAAAATCTGGTAGAATCAAACTAAAACATGTTCTATATTGAAATAATGGTTATTTTAAATATATTTGTCTTTGGTTTAAGCTCGTTCATGTTTTTACTATTAATAAAACGTAAACGAGCTAATTTGAAAAATAATTCTATTCAAACTAGTTGAAAATGAAATATTCCAATAGATTTGTATTTAATCAAACTTAAACGTGTTTGAATTAAACATAATCGATTAGTTTAAGTCAAACATTTACTGTACATACACGTAACATTTTGAATTAAAGAATATTGTAAACATATTCGTATTTTGTTTAATCTTTTTCATATTTGATATTATCAATAAAATCACAACCGAGTTTTTTGTGAACAGAGTTCTAGTAAAATCGATTGAAAATGAAAAACTTCAACAGATTTCTATTTAAATTGACTATAAACGCTTAAAGGAAATATATTTTACGCATTACAAAATATGTGCAGTGAGGTAGTGTCACGTGATTACGTTTCGATATATAAAGATTTGCAAGTTCTTCTGGAGAAGTGGAGTTTATCTTCACTCTTTCCTGTAGTTGTCGGTAAGTTAAATCTTCTATAAACTAGTTAATACATTTTTTTTTTAATTTTATCTTGCTACAGCATGGTACGAGTTCAAGGTGGAATATTATATGTGATGAAGGAGCCTGTATCATCACTGCCAAAAGCAAGGACGCAGACAAAATAGTAAGCAAAGTAATGGGTTTATATTCGGATGTTTTGTTTTGATTAAAGTTGTCCATCTTTCAGTTTGTATAATGTCCTTGACCGATTTTGAAAAATTGTTATTTTCGGATCGTTGATATACTGGATGTGTTCGAAGCTGAAACTCAATTCGCTGCTGAGTTCATCAATGGACTTAGTTCCTGGGAAATTGTAAACCTTAAACTATTGTTTTCTCTTTACCCATCAAGGATCGGTAATCATTTAACTTTTTCTTTGTCCTCTAAAATTGCCATATAAATTATTTTCATAGTTTTGTTAATTTTAAATATGTATATGCTTTAAATAAAAAAAAGAGTTTGATTCAAATAGGTTTCTATTTAGCAAAATTTAATCGAACGTATTTATTTCAAACAAAAAGATGTTTGATTGAAATTATTCCTATTTAATAAAATTAAATCGAACATTTTCATTTCAAAAAGAAAACAGTTTTATTTAAATAAGTTTCTATTTAGAAAAAATAAAATTAATATCTTCATTTCAAACAGTAAACATTTTGATTTAAATAGGTTCCTATTCCCAGAAATTAAATTGAACATCTTTATTTCGACTATAAAATACTTCGATTCAATCGAAATCCATGTGAAATCATGTTTCATAAAATTAAATACATTCGTGTTTAAAATAAAGAGAAACCATTTTGGCGCCAAATCATAGGTGTTTATATTTGATTTTAACACGTATGAGTTTAATTTTTTTCTCTGTGTAGCGATACTTAGCATAACTCAAGTCGAATGGTATCCTAACCTGACGAGGACTTATGTACTTTTATACTTTAAGTCTAACAGCTAGGTTCCAGAAATCGAGTGAAATCGAAATTGCAAATCGAGTGAATTCGTTTTCAGTGTTCTGCATTTCGAGAGATTCCGAAACTCCGAAATTTTTTCTAAATCACATTTTAATTTGTCTCAATTCCCAAAATTTTGAAATTTTGAAATCAAATACAATTAGACGTAGAACATAAAAATTCATTGCCTATTTCATATTTCGAGTGAAAGTGAAATGTGGAACCTAGCAGTAAGATTTATTTCGTCATTAAGCATGTTGACTTATCTAATTGACCCCCTGTTGAGTGGATCACCTCTATGCTGGTTTACTATTGCGACACACAGCACTTCAATCGATGTATTGAAATTATATTTCGGACGTACAATGTGGTCTTCACAACAAAAAGTCAGAGCACCCTTTAATAGTGAGGCACTTCGTCTTGGCAGCCTACAGATTACAACGCATCAGTAGGAGAAGGCCTCGCGTTATGTACAATAGAAGGGGACCTCAACTAACTTCGACGTGCGCAACTGGAGAGGCCTATTATTTGAGGCGGGATCCGTACGCTATCGCCTTTTCCAAAATTCCAAAATCCCTTATTGGACATAATTTCTTTTTTTTTTTGTTCTCTTTTTCCAAAATCTCCCGGAACGAAATCCCCTATACCAAAATCTCCCACAAGCAAACTAAACTTTGCATATACCCAACCTTACACCTACTCCAAGTCCTATCGTGACCCCAAGTAGTGGGGTTGCAGGCGGCAGCATGCCCTTGCGTACGTATCTCACTATTTAACACCATTTTTAGGTTTCGCGGGGAAAAAATTAATAACACCAAATATAAAAATGGGGGATTTTGACCCTAGGGATTTTTTTCTTATGGTCTTTTGGTGTAAGGGATTTCAGCACAGGGGATTTTAGAAAAGCAGATTTCATCAGCAACCCGTTTGAGGCTTTAGCGCCATCTTAGCAAGTACATATTATATAGTATAAAGAGAAGTTGTTTGTGCCTCTTGTTTCGTATTAAATATGTCGCAAGCTATTGCCAAATTTTCTGAATTTTCTTACCTACAAAATCATTGGCCAAGGGTGATGAGTATCTAGACAACAAGCTCTGCTCCTTGTCTTATGCCACATTCGCAAATAAATTGCAATGCAATTTTCTACAAATATTACATTCCCAATATTGGCCCTTTATACTCGTCAGCACAACAATGCGCACACATTCTTGCCGTGCAAGGTCTCCATATCTCCGCATCTAAAACGTTGACATTCACATTTCTATCTCCTTGCTGCGGAATTCACAAAGGAGTCTTCACAAAGATGCGTTCTTTCTGCATCAAAACATGATTGGATCACTGGCGGGCACACAAATAAACATACATGTACCCGGCTATACTATAGTTTACCAATAGCGAATGACAGGGATCAACAAATAATGCAAGCGCATTAAGGATCCGCCATGACGAAGAAAATGCAATATTGGAAAGAAATTTCACCGTCAGAATGAAACGCGAAATAAAATGGAAATTTCATATATGGGAAAATATATGCAGGATATTACATTGAGATCTGAAAGGCGGTAGAGAAGATTAACCTCAATATGTTGCAAGCAGCAGACCGGTATATGCACATGGAGCCACCAAGGATATACACTATACAGTCCTTGTCGCAGATTTTCCTTATACCCTTCATAACAATCGATGTTTGTTGCGAAAGTATCTGTACAACGTTATTGACACAGAGATGGATACAGAGAGAAATACATATATGATTACAAAGGGGGGGTTGCCTTGCATCAGAGGAAGAGGCATAAAGGACCCACGAGAATAGGAAAAGGGATATCGAGCAAGTATTTTTCTTTGATATCAGTTGCACATTTCTCGCGAAATGAGATGATAATGAAACTCAAAATTTCACTGGCATTATGTACACGCGAATTGAACAACCCGATCCAGCCATAGGAACCAGCAATGAAATAGGGATTCATCGAAGGAAGCAGAAATCCAATATGTTGCGTCTCGTCGATATGTGGTGTGCCGGTGCTGGCATGTAATCTTATCTGCCTTACTATGGTGCAGCAGGATAATGGGGAATGAATTTATTTCAGTGCATCCGCGCGCAGTTAAATTTTTTATTTATTTTTTATTTTTTTTATTAAAATTGAAAGCCTGTCAGTCCTGCTCAAGTTGGTACTGCTGCCGTTGTTGCAGTGGGCACATTGCTATATATTTCGCATTTGCATGCGGGTACTACTATATCAACTCTGGATCTGCGAGGGATAACTGAACAGAAGAATAAATGTTCCAGATATCAATGGATGTTGTTATCTTTTTGCCAATCGAGGTAACCTCTTGCATATGACAGGTGAAGTTTGAGATGAATGAATATTTCTATTACACGGCAGATGAAGATTCCATTTTGATCCTTTACAATAGAATTGCAATCTCGCACTGGTATCCAGGTCGTCAAATGGTGGTGAAGGGCTTTACTTGGAGCGTGACGTTTCTGGGAGGGTTTTGCACATAGTTAGAGAGTACAACTTGATATAGTTGACACAATGTAATTGACAGATTTACTTTCGAGCATGTTTACATGGGCGCGGTGATAGGTTGAAGTTCCAGAAAAATTACTATAGTAGAAGTAGCTTACTGGCAAACATCTGAGAGTTTTAATGTCATATAAAAGCTTCACAATTCGGCCATTAGAATACGACATGAAATTTTAGGTCCCTTCCATCTGACTCAAAAATTAGATCCGAAAAAGAAGCAAGGCATAGGTTATTATATAAACATTTTGTGCCCACTTTTTTCTTTGTTGTTGCATACGTTAAGGGCCAATTCGTTAAAATGCAACTTTCAACATAAGATACCGCTACTCAACACAATTACCTTAGCCATCCATATTATCTTTAAGTGGTTACATCGTTGGTCTAGTATTTTCAGCTGCTGCTGATATGGTTATGTCATCCTCATCACTATGTCATCGTCTATATGATCGTCATCAGGGCAGCTGAAAGAAACCAAGCCGCGCAACTATTTATGGATGAGTGAGGTCTACAACCATGATTGTAGTAAGGCCCGACAAGATATGACGATGGCGACAACAAAGGGAAGGAAGAGTTTACAAATGATTCGATTTTCTAAAATCATGCCCGTAAAGTCGATTCTAGAATCCTCCCAGTTAAACTCACACGTCACACACACCCATTCCTTTATCGAAGCGATATTTGCTGCATCAACAAGTTCGTTACAAAGTCCAACTGGCTTCACTGAAATATCTACACGCAATTACCTATTGAAACAAAATACCAATCCGTCTTCCCGAAGACAAATTGTGAACCCTTTTCGACTCGAAGTTGTAGAGCAGATCTGTAGCAGCCACACTCCTTACAAGCGGACTCTCAGAAGTTACAAGCGGGGGTTAAGCTACAATTATACGGCCATTTTTTTAGTCATTTAAATGGCGCTGTGACATCAGGAAAAATTGTCGCAGTAGAGCGACATTTAAGCTACCATTCGTTTTTGGAAAAATGGCGATCACACGAAATGACTATCATCGTCATTTGTGTCCCAAAATCAAATGACGGACACTGTGAGTCATTTACGATTTTCCGTTGGGATGCCATTTAAATGGCGCAACAGCCAAAAAGTTTAGTCATTTGTCCTAGGCGTCATTGAAAAGCGATCACACGGCAATTTTTTTCCGCCATTTAAATGGCACTAAATTCATGTCATTTGGTCCGACATTTTCCTAGTCATTTAAATGACGCCGAAAATGACGTTATCCCAAAAATGCCGATCACACAGAATGACATTTAAATGACTGCTTTGTGACGCGATTTCTACGTCAGAGCGCCATTTAAATGACTCGAAAAAAGGGCCGTGTAATCGTAGCTTTAGACTGTTTCGTTCATCATTCGCCTTTTCTCGAAGACATAACGCCACCTGGAGGAGGTGACTACATCAAATAATTTCATTTCCTCACTTTAAATATCTCGTCAATAGCCCCCGTTAGACTGTTTCGGTCACCCTTCGTCTTTGCTTTCCCTGAAGGCCAAACTGTAGCCATATTCGGCAGGTACCAAGCACTAGGATGGTTTGCTTCAATCAAGCTCTTCTCTTCTCTCTTTTCACTCTTTGTCTCCTGGACGGGTTGTCAAGGGAAATAAACGGTTACCCTTTATCCTTTTATCCTTTTCCAGTAGACAATCCACTGACTTTGGGTCAGAAGAAGAACGGATTGATTCAACCACCCATGACTGCCATACACCCAGTCTCCCTCCTTAGTAATGGACTGTCAAAGGCAATAGAAAGGGGGTAGACTGCTACTGATACGGTCACCCTCCGCTCAAGACATATTTTTGACTGTTGTTTGAAGGTTACATTATGTGACTTAAGAAAGCGAAGTTCGTGATGTTAAATGTTTTCCACGTCAAATCGACTAACATCATTACTTCATCTTCTCTGTAGCCAATCCACGCAATTTTTGCTGCCGCTTTACTTAGAATTATTCATCTATCTAGCTATCTAATACAAAAGTGACGCATCCGAATACACCATTAGATCTATTATAGAAATGAACTCCTCCTGCAGATATTCGAAAATAAGAAACAAATTGCAACTCGAATGCCACTGCCCCAATGCCGCAGTTATTTTGTGGTCAGAACTCACCGCAAAATAAATAAACAAACACCTCAAAGTGCATTACATGCAATATTCAACACCAAAATACATATCGGGAAATTTCTTAAATAAATTTGCCCCAAAGCACCAAATTGGTAGAATTCGAGCTCATCAGCAATTCAAAGTAACATCACACATAGCAAACAAAATGTTTGAACACCAACCCTGCAAACTGCAGGATAAATCACCCCCTCGCCCATTTGAGGGAGCACTCATATTTCCTTCTTCGTCTCCACATTACTGGCAGTGGTAGCTGGGTGGTAACACAAACTAAAGAAAAGCAAACAAATGTTATCGTCCACGTGATATCCTCCAGGCGAGGAGGACTCTTCAAAACAGCTGCCCCCATTTTTGTTGTGCGCCGCTCTATGGAACTCTCTGCAACAATGCGGTGCATAAAAGTTTAACAACATCATCCGCCGGTTAGTTCCTTTGCGCAGAGCTGAGGCTATGAAATCTTGATTGTGTTTTTCATTTTCTATAACTGTAACCAACCGCCCAGATTGCTCCTAATGTATAGGCCAGGCGGGCAGCAGGTTTCCATCACACTGCTGGTTCTCGTACCTCCCTCCACCTTTGGACTTTGGAGAAAATTGAAAAACTTTTCAATACTTAAAAACTCCTTTTGTTTCAGCAATTCAACAAAAAAAAAAAAGAAACAAACATACCGGCATTTTCTCTTCCTAGAATTGCAGGACACAACAAAGCACCCAGCCACACAACCACACCGCCAGCCCAATTTAAAAGTTCTGTCCCATTGAGTTCTGAGTTCTGTTTATTGATTGAAATCAAACGACAAAATCGGTATTAAATGACCCTTGGGAGAGTCGAAAGTGTATATATAGAGCCTTCCAGCTGGACTCGACGACAACTGTATACGTTGTAGGACTCCGAATGTAACTTTTCTTCATAGTCGTTTCGTTTCGAACGATATTGTTTGTTGTTGTTCACTTTTTCCATTTTATTATTTGAAATTAATTCAAATAAATCGGGCGATATGACTTGAAGTTTCGATGGTGAGCCTTGGAGTTGGAGTCCTTAAGCGAGTGCCATTCCAACTCTATTCCATTCGACAATCATAAAAACTTTATCCTGCTCAAATGGAATGGGGAGTGGGTTTCAACAAAGTGCATTTGGCCAGTTTGTTATTGTCCTTGTTGTGTGTGTGTATACTGTATATATATACATGTCCTCGGCAGATAAAGACAAGGATTCCACCAGAGTTGGATGTCCATAATAAAACTTATTTCAAATGACTTAAAGGCCGTTTTTCGTTAGTTGAGAAAGAGTCCCGGACTCGATGGTAACAAACTTTTAAATGACTTTTGTACAGAGAGAGAGAGAAGAAGTGATATTTGAAATCCATCCAAACCAGAGTTGTGTTGACCAAATTGCATTCGAGCATTTGGATTTGGGTTTGGTTTCAGAATCGGCTTAGGACTACAACACTTTAGGAGGGTGTAACTATCCAATCCAGCCAAGCAGGCAACTATATGTACTATTTAAACTTTTTATTGAAACGATATTTTCCAGAGGGGGTTCATTTGGAGTTGTTGTGCATTTATGCACATTGCACGCGTCTAAGCTTTTGACGAGTTTTTGCAAATTAAGAAAGTTTCCAGAAAGTTGCCGAAATGTTTGTTTTTGATTTGATTATAGTAGGTATGGGTTGGGAAGGACTTGTTTATATTTGTGGCAGACAAAAAGGACCACTCTGAGTTCATCTGGCATTTGAGATTGATTTGCGCACAAATTATAGTTGAGCATGTAACGTTGTAGCAGGATTGCAACTATCCAGTTACAAAATTCTTTATATAACAAAATATTCCTGTAGTATTGTTTCTGACACATTATGCCTATCTACTTATTTATAAGGGTAGAACTGTTGTGTGCATACTTACTTACTTAGGCGGCTCTTCAGTTTGTAGGGAAACATAGTTTAGCAGCCTGCCACGTGATCACGTGCGTCGTTGCGTCTGGAAACTTTCCCCCAGTACCTACTCTGTGAGCCTGTTATATGGATGGATTTTTGAAGACGTTAATTTCGAAATTCACTCTAAGCCTGTTCTGTAAGGGGCCTCCGATTCCAACCCGAAAAAGCCACCCTCAGCTCCAAAGTTAGCTGACCGCATACGAAATGCTGGTATGCTTTTACGCTTATTGCCTAAATTCATTCGGCTGGCTTTATCTTGCTGGCAATTGTGCTGGCTACTGTTCAAATGAACGTCTGGCTGGCCTAAACAATTGTTTTATTTCGTTCAAATCGTAGCGATGCACGTGTCGGTAATTCATCGGTTTTTTTGTGTTTTTTTTTTGTCGTGACACCTCACTGGAGCACACAGATGCAACTGGTGCATTTTACTACCGGGAAGCAAATTCACGTTTACCCATTTTACTGGAATTTCTTCGACTTTCGGAGAAAGCCGAGAATGCACTTCAGCGATGAGGAGGAGAGTATCAGCACTCACTACATCAGCGCCAAAAATTTGCCACCTGATCCGAGCAAAGGTAGGACAATAACAAAGGAAATTATCCGAAGTATCGTCGCCCTCTCCCACAAGCGTTGCAGACTTATGCCCAAATCACAATGGCGCTTTGCCGCTTGCGTGCGTTGACAGGCGTTTTAGAAACTTTACCGTACTTTATGTCAACGCGCGCAAGCCGCAGTTTTCCTAAACTAAATGCCGCTTCAGAGCTTTGGCGCGTTGAGAGACTAGAGTATGAGAGATTGAAAGTTCTGTTTGGTTTATGTTAATATACCCCAATTCAGAGCAGAATGCAAGTCTACTCCTTTTTGCTTATACCTGTTATTTTTAATGCACGATTTAAGAGGAAATTTGTTCAAAATAGTAAAAAATTCATAAATAAATAACAGTTATTGTATTTTCACTTTTCTTGTCGTGGAATATTTTTGTGGCAAAATTGTCTGGTGCATGAAATGTACATAGATACACAGGTACAAGCCTTCCCATGAAAGTCCTTTCAGGCGAGTTTGGTTGAGAAAATGAGAAAATGTGGATAAATTACACCGAAAATCCCTTCCCTTTAAATTGTGAATTGATTACTTTGTGGAATACTTGAAAAACGATTTAAGTGTGCAAGATTACCAAATGGCCAGCATATTTTATCTACGCTGTGGAAAGAAGTTCAGTCACTAAAATACAGAGGTGCAATTTTGTTAAAAACTTGCCTTGGCTATTAAAAAAAAAAAATAAAAATCTATTAATAAATTCTCAAATATGGATACCGACGATCTACTCGATTTTTCAATTCATATTTATATTTTATTTCAGTTATATTTATACATCTGGTGGTATGCTGGACATTCATTTGGACGATTGCGACCGCAGGTACTGTTTTTCGTCGCTCGCTGGGTTTTTACCACATCCGTTCACCTATCGCCAGTAATGGCAATGCATATTGAAAGGATTTTGTGACCCTCTAATTAGGGTCATTTGCCTGGTATTCATTAAATACACGAACATTTTTTTTTGCTATATTTCCGCGAAGATCTTGCTGTCCTGTCCAGACATTTTTTTATATTCCTATGGCTGGACTTCAAAACCTTCCCGCCTATGGAGTTCAAATTTACAGGGAATCTTCGATATAGGACGGAGAATTCCCGTGAATTTGGGTAAAAGTCGGTACGCATATTCATGTTCATTGTCCCGATAGACAATAAAAAATACGTAGCTATATCTACCTAAGCATTTTAATTCATTGGCACGAGCAAAAGAGCGGGTACACCAAGTAATAAATTAATACCAATCATTTGCACATAGCAGAAAATTAGATTTTCCCTCGACTAGAAAAAGAAACTATAAATATTATAAACAAAAATGTTTATTTCGTTTATCAATTGTATAAAGCACAGAGTAGTTTCAGAGAAAATTAAAATTTCAAAAGCGTGCACATAACATTTGGGCACATATTTTGTTGTTCAACAATCTGAAGAAATCACTAGTAGCATTACAACAAAAATAATATTCGTAATTTCCACACAGTAAAATAATTAATTTGTATTGCAAAAACCTCATATTCTACTAAAAACGAGTACGTGTATACCCTAAGTAAACCCACGCTACTCCAACATGATCGGCATATGCTCTACCACTTTAAATATTATCAAATCGAACAAACCAAACCGAACATGAAATGTCAAAGCCGCCCAAAGCACCTGAAAGTAGAGAGTTGCTCTACTTGGGCGTCGCGTTGGACTTTACGATATTTACGATCTAAACGCGACCCGAAGCCTGAAGCCGCATTTTGGCTTGCACCATATGAAAGCATTGGTTCTACTTTATCTGTCAACGCACGCAAGCGGCAAAGCGCCGTTGTGGTTTGGCCATTAAGCCTAGCATACTAAGATGCTTAGCAAAAGCGAAATGCCCCGTAAGAACGCCAATAATTTTTCCGCAGTTATTTCTACTGAGAGAAAGCAGGAATGCCGCAGACTTCTTACCCAAATCGATTTGGAAATAACGCCAAAAAAAAAACTCGTACAATTTGTTGTTGCAAAATTGTTCATCATTTTGGGTGTTATTTCCTTTCCACGGTTGGTTTTTTTTTTTGACAAGCAGTAAAGCCCAAAATACATAGTAAGTGGAAATGCAAAAATAGTTGAATAAGTATGCAACTCCTTGCTTGGGTTTTCTGTTGGATTTTGGAGTAGGTGGGAGTTTGTACTGTAAAAAAGCCTTCAATATATCCAATTTCGTACATCTGACAGTAACCTTAGGCGTTATTGCCTGAAGCGGCCCATAGACACTACACTTGTGTCTGCACCGGTGTCGGTGTACGGAAATGTGTGCTGTGTGTGGGCTGGTGCGCACACCGATTTTGGTGTCAGACACGTTGACGTTCGCTACAGACGCATTATCGGCTTTACTAAAGTGGTTTATGATAAACGACGTTTTTATTTATTTTTTTGTCTGGAGCATGCACAAATAAAGCAGATGGTTTGCCGATACGCTACCGCGTGTACAAATCAACTGTCAGATATTGACACCCCCAATGCCACATATCGTAAAATGCGAATAAATGTAAAATTTGTGAATAAATCGATTTTCCGGAATTTTCTTACTTCGTAAAATGGGAAAAGTACATTCGTATTTTCGGAATTTTCTTCCTGCCTAAACCTGAAATACAGCAATACGAACAAAACAATGAAGACATGTTTAAAGTGTAGAAATGGAGTTGACTGATGTAGTGAGCTCCTCCAGGTGGTGGTTAGTCTTTAGGGACAGCGAGAGAGTGACCGAATCAGTCTAACCCCCCTTTGGTAGCCTCTGACAGTCCCCTAAACCCAAGGTAGCCTTAGGCAAGGTGGCAAGAGCTGGACAGGAGCAAAGGAAGGAGGTGAACGATGGTTTCCTCTTCCTCCTCGCCAATATAGAAATACAGCTACTCCTGGAATCTTACCTTTTTCCCCTTTGAATGATGAAGGAGCCTATAGATGCATGGATGTATGTGTTGCTTTCGCTTGGCATCGTAATATTGTACGGACGCCTACCTAACTTAAAGGGATCTATAAACACCCTAAGCCCGACTTGAACGACATGACTCAGTGTCAAATGACTTCAGTTGATTGAGTATGAATTGAGTTGAATTACGTAACTATCTTTGATTTTCCTAACACCTGTTGATTGGTATAATTTAATTTGGCTCGCTTGCATCAATTTATTTTATTTTCAAATTAATTTTATAAAGTCTACCTATGTAAAAATATTCAATTCAATATTAGGTAACTTTAAGACTTACCTAGATAATTTTTTTTTAAATTTGCGTTTTAATATATTAGATACAAAAGTTTTTTTTGTTTTTAAGTTGTTGTTATTTTTTGCATTTCATTTAAATTTTGTTATAACAAATGTTAACTTTATGTTTTGTCATAGAAGAACGAATTTTAATTTTTTGAGAGCAATTGATCGACTACTGTGCGAGGGGTCCCAGGTTCGATCCCCGCAAAAACACAAATTATATCTTAAGAGATACATCCGAGAGTATAACTGTCCCGAAAAAGCTTCTCAATTTAGCCGTTCGGACTCGGCTTAAAATTGTAGGTCCCTTCCATTCGCCCCAAAAATAAAAACTCACACAAAACGAATGGTTGCGAGAAGCTAGGCCTAGGGTGTCTACACGCCTTTTGCGCCAACTATTTTTATACCCTCCACAGGAAGGTATATTCACTTTGTCATTACGTTTGTAACGCCAAGAAGGATCCACCGGAGACCATATAAAGTATATATATTCTGAATCAGAATCACATTCCGAATCGGTTTAGCCATGTCCGTCTTCTGTCTGTCTGTCCGTCTGTCTGTCTGTCTGTTGAAATCACGATAGCGTTCAAACGAATCGACCTAGGCAACTGAAATTGTGTGACGGGTCTTACTTTTACGGCTGTCAGGTTTATATTAAAAATGATCCATGTCGGTCAAGTAGTTCTGTTACCTCCCATACAAAAACCCAATATTCGACCCATGTATCTCTCTGTGTGTTGAAAACACCTTAGCGTCCAAACGAATCGACTTATGTGAATGAAATTTTGTGAGAGGACTTTTTTTAACCGTCGTCAGGTTGTTATTGAAAATTGTCTATGTCGGTAAAGTAATTCTGCTACCTCCCATACAAAGCTAATATTAGACACATACTAACTCGCATGGCAAACATTTTGCATGACTTTTATGCAGTGGAGAGGGTATCGAAGCATCAGCCAGGCCGATGATAACACTTTTTCTTGTTTTTTTTATTGATCGATCTAATAAAACTAGAGGCTATGGACATTATCCTCCCAGTTTTTGTTATTCCTTATTTCGCGGGCATTGTAAGACTTGGAAAACTAATCTTTTTTGTGAGATCTTTTCTGCTTGCAATCGACTTAACTCTTAATTATAAGTAACAGGTGATAAATCAAATTTGTGAGTTCTCAAAAAAGATTTTAATTGATTCCAGCGATTTTGCCATTCACATTGAAAAAGTCTTAAATATTTGGTCATTGGCAAATGGTGGTATTTTTTACTTTTTCAAAGGCATTTTAATTGCATCTCGTGCACCAGCATCTGCTCTTTAATATCCTGGTATGCCAACATTTTTCTGAACTAGATTTAATGGTTTAAGTTGAGTTGACTGTCGTAATCTGTGTTGACTCACCCGACTGAACGTCTTGAATGATGTGGCTCGATCTGATCGGTCTACATCTTCTTGACTCGCTTTACTCGAGTCGACTCGACCTCAGATGACTAAAGTTGACTGCTGTGAACCTAATTGACTTATCTGACTGTAGTTGACTCCCTTGTGTCGTTATGATTTTTTGACTTCAATTGAATCGGTTTTTTTTTAGTGAGTTTGCTTATCTAGACAACTAAACGTGAATTGAATTGTCTGACCCGAGTGGACAGTTAATATTGTGGCAATTTTTGTAGTGTTCGTGTTCATTAAAAACATTCCCTACTCGCTCTGATACCACTGATGCTCATAAATGAAGTCATCTTTAAAAATTTGCAATTACACTCAAATCTCCACTACTCTACCAAATGGCATGCAATCTGTTGAAATAAATCACGAGGAACAAAGAACTTGGAATCGATCTTCGGATTCCAAAACAATTATAGAAGCCTCTTGGATAAAAGGCAAAATCGTCGTTTTCGAGGACTGTTTTTCTTTTTTATAGATTCATATCGCCCTCATGTATTCAATCAACCCCTTTAATTGTCGTGAAACCCCTTTCGTCATCATCAACCATCATGCAGATGCATATTCAAAAAAAAAAAATTAATTAAAACCAGGAAAGCACTGCCGCTTCTCTGTGCAAAATTGGTTCTTTATATGATGCAATCGAATGCATCATTCGCATATGGGCTCACTCGCCATATATATACTTTGGCAGTTCTCGAAATCCGTTGCCGTTCAGGTCATCCGCCCTTATCGTTGACTAAAAGTCGCATTGCAGTCCCCCTTTGTGTTCTTGGTCGAAAGCGTTTTTTGCGGACTGCTGCTGATTCTTCTTCTTCTTCATCACTATACTTGCATTGTGTCAGTTCCATTTTTACGAGAGTGTATACCTACTTTAACCATTGTGCAGCAACGTGCGGTGGTATACTGTGTGCCCATATGGCATGATTCCTTTTTCAAAATCCAAATCTCAATCGCTAGCTATTTCTATTCCAGACTCTGAGCCAAAGGGATCCCAAGCAATTATACCATTTGAGTCTTATAACTCTCGTCGACTATGTATACAGATTTGATAAAAGGAGTTCGGAACGGTCGGTGGCAGCATCGTCTTTTACAAAGCGCGCTCCCATTCAATTGGAATGCATATTTGAATAATGACCGTGCTGGTATACCATCAGGCACCAGCTACTGTTGTTGCTGCTGCGGCTCGGCTGATATATGGGAATTGACCCAATCTGGCTGGGCCATGTCATAAGCAATCGATGATCGGCCATATAAAGAATTTGAATTTCATTACCATTCCCAGGGAGCAGTGTAGTAGTCGGTCCTCCTTAAGATTACCAAGCCGATGCAGATGTGCCTAATAAAGCCACTTTGAGTGGGCTTCCTACTTCGGTTTGGATTTCTATAGCTTCTCCCGGAACAGAATATGGAATACAGTTCGCATCTTTTGTCCACCAAGTCATTTTGGTTTATGCAAATCAACAGAGAGAGACGCTGTTCGGTTATTTGGATTTTATTTTAGAATAAATAAATGAATTACTGTAACGGCGCGCGTTCAACGATGCAAAGTGGACATGCAGGACGAGGTGGTACTGTATACCTACTGACTGACTGGTGCGACTATACTGTGTGATGGACATATGATGCGATGCCCAACGAAACGTGGAGGAAGTCTGCAATTTTAGTTATGAGTTTTTTATGACTTTGTGATGAGTGGATCGATATTTGCATGCAGTTGTAGCTTTTTATCTGGCACCAGAGTGTTTGGAATATTTTGAGATGTAAATCAGGAGGCATGCACATACTGAGATTGTTATTGCCAGTGGAATTATGATGATGTGCATGAGAATCTAGACAGAAGGTTGTCAAATGTCAATATGAAACTTGGATCCATCCGGTATCCCAATACTGAAATTGATTATTGAGATTGTGCAGAAGCCATTATACTTTTATATGTCAAAATGTAGTACTCTCTCTACTCTCCACAGATACGCATGTTGTTTGTAAAAAAAAAATCTAAAGCTACTCGCTCACTAAAGTAATGTGCAACTCTACTGATACTTCCTCTTCCATGTCGCTTTTCTGGCTGGTTTTTTAAATTTTTATTGGAACAAGAAAAAACAAAGAATGAATGTACTATGAAAAAATGGTCGAAGGTTCTTTGAATTATTGAAAAGCAGCTAAAAGACTTAATGGCCTTATTTATCACAATATACGAATTTAGGCTCCTGTGTCCTTCCAGAACGTTTTAAACGTCCTCTTTTTTAAATGCTTCCCAGAAGATATTTACAGCAATTTTGCAGAGCCGACTAGCTGTCTGTATGTATAAAAGTCTAACAACCTGCTAAAAAAACATTAAGCTGGTTTTCGGCGGTGATATTCTCCTATCGATCATATGTTTATCTTGAGGAGCATTTTGGAGTCTGTTCGTAGATGATATCGCTCTACTGGCGTATTCACCTGCATCCTTACAACTTAAGATCAGTAATCAGTAATTTGGTCGTAAATCTAAGCAAGTCAAAGGTTATGATTATGATGATATTCAAAAGAGGTGAGGACTGCAGAAACGAAAAACAGAACTACACTGTCTAAAGTACCTATAGAATCCTTAAGGAAATACAAGTACATAATGTACCTTTGAGTGTTCTTAACAAAAAATGTTGACATGAAGAGACATGTTAAGAATAAGCTAGCGAAGTCTAAAATGGCCATCAAGGGTAGTAAAGGAATATGAGATTGTCGAGAAACTATTACGGTGTTACATAAAGAGACTGTTTAACCACCCACCCAACACTCCAAACTACATGCTGGAAACATGTTTATCCGCACGTTAAAGATTTATGAGGTCTACGTATACTTAAGGTTTTGAATATGCCGGATACACCACATTATGCAGAAAAAAGCGGTTTAACAAGCAATGCAATCCAGATTGGAAGATTGGAAACCTTAAATTTATCAGCTTATCACACGCACTGATAAAAAAACTCGGTTAGTGCATTTAGACCAAGCTTCGGGATCACTTTATAAAATTATCTACATTTGCTTAAGCCATAACCTGCATAATAATTACTTCCGTGGCGAATATAGCATATTGGAAATATCAACATTGTTTAAGTTACGTGGAGAACTTCTGAAAATTAACTATATCCCATACGGCCAGGGGCTCCCAAACTTTTCCATACTGCGACTCCCTATACAGGTTATAATATTTTTGCGACGCCCTTCTAAAAGTACTCAACGGAACAGAGCACAGATATGTGAATATAAGCTGTAGCTGAGCTTACTGAAGATTCACTAAAGGGGTTTTCAATGAGGATTGGTCGACATTGAAATGCGGAATAAAACAAGCTGTGTGCAAGGTATTAAGGAATCCCATGTATGCCATTATTGTATGGAATATAACACCAGGCCAAAATGTCCGCCGCAGCTTCTCACGTTGTCACGGATCCGAGTGGTCCAATCTGCCGCATAGACTTAATTTGAGCGATGGCATTGGTTATTTTGGGTTTAAGGACATCGGTCGATTGCGGTTTATTCGCATTGAGCTGCGACTTCAGGCAACGCCACAATAAAAATTTAGCGAGGTTAAGGCTCCGCCAAACAGAGCGCGTTTTAACGCCGCGTTTCACCGTCGCGTTCCACAGCCGCATTGTAATATACTGCAATACATATCCCCTCCCCTGTCACACAGAGCGCGTTTTTAACGCCGCGTCGAGCTCACCGCGGCGGTCAAACGCTGCGGTGAAACGCTCTCTTGTGAAAAATTACAGATTAAGGCTTCGTCCAACAGAACGCGTTATAACGCCGCGGTTAGATTATTTTACGCGGCGTTAAGCTTATTTTGACGCGCCGGTCTCAACGCCGCGTTAGACGACGTCCAACAGATAGCTATCATCAAATTCTCTCAACATGTCAAGCAGCTCTGATGACGAATTATAGATTTTATTTGCCGTGCTACTAAATTTTCGAAAAAGTAAAAAGAATGTGGGTGCGCGAACAACGACATAAATAAAAAGAGAGAAAAAGTCCGAAAATACCATTCTCATTTAATTCCTTTTCAATTGTCTCCCATATCACCCTTTAAAACAATGTTTCTATACATTTCATCAACCATATCGTAAAGACATGGCTAATATCTTTCAAATTCTATTAATATTTCCATTTGACACTACAAAAATTACTCTCACCTCTCCGCGTCAAAGAAATAATCAGCAATTTTTCACAAGAGAGGGTTTCACCGCTGCGTTTGACCGTCGCGGTGAGTTCAACGCGGCTCTGAAACGCGCTTTGTGTGACAGGGGATATGTATTGCAGTATATTACAACGCGGCAGTGGAACGCGACGGTGAAACGCGGCGTTAAAACGCGCTCTGTTTGACGGGGCCTTTATTTCTCTGACTCGAAGTGGTGAGAATAATTTTTGTAGTGTCAAATGGAAATGCTAATACAATTTGATAAAATTTACCCAGGTCTTTACGATATGGGTAATGAAATGTCGAAAAACATTGTTTTAAAGGGTTATATGGGAGACAAATTATAAAGAAATTAAATGTGAACTACTCCGACTTGTTCTGTTTTTTTTTTTTTTTTTGTTTTGTTCGTGCACACAAATTCTTTTTCTTTTTCGGGAATTTCGTAGCACAGCAAATAAAATCAATTATTCCTAGTACGAGCTGTTGGATATGTTGAGAGGATTTGATGATAGCTAGGTATATGTTTGACGTTGTCTAACGCGGCGTTGAGAACGTGGCGTCAAAATAATCTTACCGGCGCTTAAAATAATCTCACCGCGGCGTTAATAACGCGTTCTGTTTGACGAAACCTTTAAATCGCACGATCTTGGTGGGCAATTCACGTCACCTCTGATAGAGATCAGATAACCATATCCTGTAGCTGAGCGACACATAGCCACTTCTTGATGGAACCACCTGTTAGCAGCATCGTTCTGTAGTACTCGCAGTTGATGGTATTGGCCTTACCAACGTCATGAAAAAGTACGGAGCAATGACGCCACCGCCAGTCTAAATTGCGCACCAAACTGCTTTTTATGAATGCATTGCCACCTCGTGGTGGTTCGCGTCATCCCATATATGGCAATTTGGCCAATCATCCAAAAATGCGGCCCGTCGCTAAAGGTGATTTTTCTATAGTCTTTACATTTTCATTAACTTTGAAGTCCTGGGCAGTTGGATCTTGTATAGGCCCAAGTCCCGACGCAAAATTCGCCAAGTTGAAGTCTGCAAAATTATTATATTTCTTGTGCACGGCAAAACACAATGGCCAACATCGAACGAACCCGACCCGACATTTTTTTTTTCAAATCGAGCTCAAGCTGATGGAACGGCGTGTGCAGGCGACCTGTGCGTATTGTCTTGCGACGCCCCAGGGCATCGCTACGCACAGTTAAGGAACTCCTGCCATACAGAGAAGACCTAAAAGTGCTGTGTACACAAATGTTACATGCATTTTGTTGGAAAGTGTCCACCCGTTTTAAAAGAAATTAGGAGGCATATCTTCGGAAGCAATGTCCTGATGGATGAAGTACTTAAGCTTCTTAATGAAGTTAACATGCTAAAGCTAACACAAAGCGCTGAGTTATCGCGAAAGAATAATTACCAAAAAATTCTGAACACTGTAATTGTTTGTAATTGTAAAAAATAGATATATGCATATTTTGTAAATTTTCTTAACTTCATTGTTGTCAGTCAGGCAAATGCTTTAGTCATGTCCTATACACCCGCGACCCACTTAATGGAAAAGAATATTGTTTTCTGAGGCTCCACGTGCACTGCATTTATGTGGCACTGATCTGACTTGAATGGTGATGTCAGATGTGCATGAAAATCTAGGAAAGGCTCTCATTATTAGCCTCAAAATAGCTCCTGCGTCTATTCAAACATATCGTATATTATATAGACTTGGTTAGGATAGTGTGTGGTGTTAGGAAGCCTAGGAGTCATCATTTTGATTACCTTCGTATTTGTAAGTAGACCCGAGAACTATTAAGTAGACTTATAAACCTTTATGATTGCTGAAACCAGATTGTGATCTTGCTGAATTTGAACAGATCCGCTTTTTCTGCTTCGGCCAATTCCGAAGGGTTTTTTAAGAACCTGGATCCCAGAGATCAAGGTGGTCGTTTCTGAAGGCAAAACAAATATTCTTGTTTTTGCAGCTTCTGCACAAATCCAGACTTCATCTGCGGACCATGGTCTTTGTACATAACTGCCTGATCTACTGCTAGTATCGCGAGTTAATACATGATGTAGGTGTCGTTTAGTCTCCAGGACTCGTTAATATGCATTTTTTCTGAATAGAAACTGCTGCCGCCCATTTTGGATTTGTATCGGTGTTTATAATATGGCGATTTCACAGTCGCCAATGGAAGGGACGTACAATTTTATTCCGAGTTCGAACTGCTGCATTGAAAACCTTTTCTAGGACAGTCATACTCTCGGATATTAGTCAGTCTTTCGCGAGAGGTGCTTCAGTTGAAACAAACCCTAATTTGTGTCTGCCCAGTACACTAAATTTATTCTTCGCATTCATACCTGCTTGGCAAGAAATTTAACATTTTTGCGTCGTTATAGTCGTCGTTAAGTCGTTATAGGCTCTTCAACATGAGGCCAAGATATCTCGACTCTGGTGTTAGATTGAGTGTGACTCCGTTGAACCGTTGGAGTGAAATCTGAAATTTTGTATGCTTGCGGCAAACCAACATTAGGTCAGATGTACCTTCTTCCATTTTGTCAAAAATGTGAGTTGTCTAATCATGAGATGCGTTGATACGCATCAACTAACTTACCTTAACAGTTAAAAAAAAATCGTTTATATATAAAAATCTGCTGTGCATACTACTGTGCTAATACACAGGAAAGAAATGATGGGGTATTTCCTACAATCTCTCTTTGTCAGGTCCATTTCCTGCCTTCAGAAAAGATTTAGAAAAACGCCCTATATCTCAATGATTTCAATTGAATATCAGCGATTAAGGCGCACGTCCCTTTGCATTTAACTTCACTTGTCATTGGCAACCCCTTCGCTGGGCGGCTTCCTTTCGACTCTTTGCATCCGCGGCGGCACTTATCAAAGCCTCAAAGCCGACAAAAATTAAACACGTTTTCCCCAAACAGCGTTGATCTAATTTTCCACTTCACGACTGTTATGTCTTATTAAATTCATTGCAGTCAATATGGGGGGAACTGCTTAATTAATCGACAACGACAGCTCCAGCCGACATACATCAGAGCAAATCCAAATGAAATGCTGCTGCACGAGACAACTGGTGCAGGCAGACGTCTGAATTTCTTTCACTAGGTGGGCCTCGCTGCCATGCCAGCAAATCATTAGCCACAGAAAGCAAACCATCGAACATATGACTTCTGTCCAAAGATCGAGAATTGGAGATTTCTATCCAAAGTATATAGCAAACAACCTTTGTGACTCGAAAGACACCATCGCCAGGAGAGAGGGAGCGCGACTATACGGCAGGCTCGTATCTTAATTGACAATTTGATCTTAATGAGCATGAGTGGAGCACTAAGAGGAATCAAAGTTGCATTGCATGCATATGTAAAGGAATCTATTACTGCGCGTATTTAAAATTCAACAGATACTCGTACAGCAGGAGCGCACAGATGTCGGTCGATGCCTACCCCATGTTGCGCGGATTGATCCAATTTAATTCAAATCCAAATCGAAAATTCGTACCGCAAACGCGAAGGCCGCTGCCATTGCGCTATCACCGTCAAAACAGCCAAATTCGCTGACGATGACGATGGACTGAATGGCTCCTGCAGGAGGCCTCGATGCAGCGTAACGAGCTTATAACACACTGGGCCTGCAAGTATCTGTGTATCTACACAACCGTTGACGACGACGACGACGATGACGACGACCTACGAACAATCACAAAATGAAATGTTAGACGTTTGCCTATGCAAATTCTCTAATTGTGCGCGATTTAGTGGCGCGCAATTGGACTGCCCCGGCAAAACCTGGCTGTATAGATTTTCTATACATCTCATGGACACTGGGTGTGTGTACAAGTATCTGGTTGCATTTGAAATTGAACTGTAACCACGAAACAGCATCAGCAACAGAGACTTTGATAGAAATTGTCTTCGGCATTGTTTTGCTCGGTCTTTGGGTTCGCGGATCTATCGGAATCTCGCTCGGATATATCGGAAATGTTTTCATTCCAACGTTAATTAGAAGTTGATGGCTTTCTTTGGCATTCCGAGGGGGTAAACGTATAGCTAGGCTGTGTGTGTGTGCACGAGGACGACGACAACCGACGCCAATGACTGGCACTGATATCGGACGGGTATCAGCAACCCCGAATTCAAACTAATGAAACACACGAAATGTGCACTTGAATCTTGATTGTAGATGCACAGTGGACCAGGGAAATGTTTATCTGGTCTAGTATGTTGTCGTTTGATGTGTTTAGCACAGCAGATTGGTGGGTACTAGTAGTCCCCGCATCCATCGCTGTATTGGCCAGACATTTGAACATTTAATTTGAATGTGAAACTGTCGTCGCGCAACGAAACAACAAGGATTGTCGGTTGTTATTTTGACTTCTTCCCATCGGAGATATGAAATAATGTTTGAAGGTTTCAGGAAGCGCTCGAGGGGCCACCAGCTTTGAATTTCTTGACAATTTCCCAACTGATTTATGGCCGACATGCAATGAGTACTTATTTAACATTGTATTTGGTAAGAGATGATGATTGTTGCAGTTGTCGATGCTGGAGTTGATAGTGCGGGACAAGTCTTGGGTGGTATTTCTTTATTGGTTTGCAATTAACATGGGTATTTGAATTTTTTCATTTCATGTCTGAGCAATGGAAATGGAAATGGAATTTGAATTCATTAGGGGGTAGCTATAAGATAAGCTTTCCAAAACTTTTTAGAAAATGTTTTTTTACAAGCGCACATGGAAATAGACAGTACTTTACTTTGCGCACACTAATGTGCGCGAACAAAAACTTAGCAAACATGAAAATACAATATTATTTGTGTTAGACTTGGAGAACTCGCACACAATTAGGTACTTTATAATAAAACGCACACTCGTATGTGCGAAACACTTAATTCTTTGAGTTTGTAAAAAAATGTTTAGTGGGTAGCAGAGGCAATTTTTATGTTCACTTGATTTGAAATTAATTAATTTTCTCAGCAAAAGCTCGTATAACCTCTAGCGCACATTTTATTTCGATGGTGAATGCTTGCTTTGGGAATTTTTGTGTACAATAATATAAACTTTCGAATCAATTGCTAACATGATGTATCTACTCCATATAAGTGCACATTTAGAAGAATCCAAAACGCTCTTATACCAAATGAGAAAACATACACTCGTGTATGCGCTTGTTATTTTGCATACATATATACAAAGAATACTGGTATACTTAAGGTAGTACATTTTAATAACGTTCGTTGGTTTTAGAACCCTCTTTCACAGACAGTAGATCATACTCTAGGCTAGCGCACACTTTATTGGTTATATTTACAAAATGTGTGCGCTTGTGAAATTTCATGTCACTAGTCTGCTAATGGATAAAGCATTCGAGAGTCATTTTAAACAAATTTCACGCCCTTTGGTACTTTATAACAAAACGCACACTCATGTGCGCAGAAATCCTGATACTTTATATGGAAAAATGTTCTCAGAGGTAAAGATATCTTTTTCAGCAGCATTCCTTGCGTTCGAGAACTTTATATCGTTGACAAGGGTTCATTTAAACTCTAGCGCACATTATATTTGTTATACGCACAAAAATGTGTGCGCTTGAGAAATTTCCATATGTGTCGTTATGAGCAAGAGGAGTTTATAGTTGTTGCTATACTGTAGTGTGCTATGCGCCATTTTTTTTCCCTTAACATAGATTTTGCCAAGTTTTGTAGATTTTTCAGGTCAAGGTAAGCAACTAAACTTTCCAAGCCCGTGTGATGAAAAATAGCAGCAGGTGACTGCTGATAGATGTCTTCCCTACTAATTGAAATGTGAAATCAGAGTAGCTTAGCACATGATGGCTTCAACTAATTATTACCAAAGGCGCACTTTAATAAGTGCAATCCGGTGTCCTACAGTCTTAAAAAAATAGGTGATGTATTTGCTTTTAAGTATTCTTAACGTTACAAAGATCGGCCGAATATGTACTAAAACTTAAAATCAATAGAACCGCACATGAAATACTTGTTGACGAAGTCGCAATATTCCCGCGGGCATTTGTTTAGTTTTGTCGAAATTAAAGTGCGAAATCATGGCCAAATCTCTTTAAAGAGTTTCTACTACTTAAATAAGGCCTATAAGTTGTCTGCTCGGGCACTATGGCACCATGGCTCTTCCTAGTTATTTTCATTCTCCTCCAATAAACACAAGTGTGAACCAAGGATACTAAGCTCACAAATACCGCGTACAGTGAAAAATTTAATTAGTGGTTTCTGCGGGGTGAAGTAAAAACCACACACGTACCCATTACAACGTTTAAGATGATTCCATGGACAATGCATAGTAGAATCATTCACCATAGCTGCCGGCTTATATACCCTCTCAAACCATTAACACCATCACGGCTCATTCAAATCCATCAGCCTGCAACTGGATTAGGCAGCAATTATATTTTATTTTACAAAAGAGATAATCAATTAAACCGCCGCCGCCGCCACAAATACTCGCGCGCACCTCCTTCACACCCTAGCCCTATACGAATGCTCCCAATTCTGGCAACATCTTGGTCAACATGACAGTGCCTACCGAGTATCTCCCGCAGAGCGCCTGGAGAGAATACCTAAATAGCGTACAACCAGCCGGTTGCAGTTCTTGAGAGAAGTATCACGAACTAACCAGCAACAAGAGCAGCTATTTTGACTTCTTGGCATCGTACCGCATCGCCGCCGCCATAGAGCACTCTGTTACTACTATGCGGCTGATGATGATGATGATGATGATGGCGATGGCATTGCGGTGTGGGGGTTTTCTAGTAACTCTTAAGGAACACGACAACGTCACGAGCGCTCCTCTCCTAACCTTCCCTTAATTAGATTGTTATAATGAACTCCTTGTGGCATTCGGTGCTCTGGCCATAACCTCGGGTGAGCGCGCGGCGCGGCTGCATAAAATGTTACTAAATGGTAAGCAAGCCAACCGCCATCAACCACCATTAAGAGCAACAACATGTTTTTGTTCGACATTATCAGTTCTATTGGGCACCATTACCAAAACTACTAACTATCCCCCAGCCCATCCGAACTATGCTATACGACTACGACCACGACTACGACGACGACAACGACCAAGATACAGATTATTATGCGGTGGTCATCATCATCGTCGTCGTCGGCTAAAAACATGGACCTTATTAATATCCCATCGAGTTGGCAGTCATTTGTTGAGAGCAAGCGGCCCGATACCATGCCCCCATATAGTACTCGTACTGATGCGAAAGATGACCACATCATCTGTGCTATGCTATATGTGCGCCCTCCCCAAGAACTCTTCATTAAATGCGAGTCGTGATAGGTTGTTGCCAACATATTATTATTGTTATTATTACAAGCGAACCGATAATGTTGTTGGCCAGTGTGATGGAGTGTCCCGGGGGAGGAGGCGGCCAGCCTATGGTGTCTCTATCCACTGTCCGTCCGTTGCGTTTCGCTTAACAACTTTGTTGGACATGGGAGCGCGCGCGCACACAAACACACACAGAGACCGCACACATTATGATCCATGGGGCAGAAATAGGCGATCTGCTCCATAGTCGAATCCCTATTGTTGTTCGGGTACACACGACGGATGCGCCATAATGTACAGAGATTAGCGAAATGCGGCAGCATTGTTGCGGCGATAAGGTGGATCTTGTGCGGGAGTTGAGAGCATCTATCCTGACAGCGTTACATACAATGTGAAACCGCAGTGCTCTCACTGCGTGTGTGTTGTTAATCACCACTAAATCACAGATTCACTGCACATAATTCCCGTGAGATATCCCATTCGTAAGGTTGGTCATCATCGTCGTCTCATAGTGCACAAAAACGGGATCCCGGAAATGTTTTCCACCAAGATGGTAGTTAAGATGACAAAAATGTGACTTTTTTTTTTTAGCCAACCTGCGACCGACTATGGTGCTGATGCTGATAGCGCGAGGCTATTGTACTTGAGGATGAGTGGTAGATAAATCAGGTGCATTGTGGAATGGTGTGCGCTTTGGTATAAAGAAATGTGGAAGCATAGTTTGTTCAATAAGTCTCACTGCAGAAGAGTTCTTAAAGTCGCAGTAGTTAGTCGATAAGTGCTTGCTGCGCATCGGACTCAATAATGTAGTAGTAGCGAGTTTATATACCAGAACTCTTCAAACCTAGGTGCACGAAGGTATTGGAATTTCTTGATCAATAGTATGTCATAGACATTTAGCTGAATGCTGATGGTAAGAAATTTGTTACTCTCTCTAACAAAAAAACGGAATTCGAAGACCAAAAAACACTTTTCTCTTCGAACCACAAAATAGATCGTCCGATGACGCCTTAGCACACCTATTCATCCGGGGTCATCGCAACTCACCCAAGCCAAGTCATCTATGGCCATTTTCCCAACTCATCCATGAACATTTTAATCCAACTTCAATTACTACATAGGGATTAATTGTTTAAAGACAAAGTTGTGTCCTAGTCAAACATGATTATGTCCAAAAATTATATACTACAGTCTTTGCCACATGCTAAGCGAGCCACCAACTTGATATTTAATGTCCATCCAAAATATGAGTTGGAGTTGGAGTTCAGTTGTCTCCATAGATGAGTTGTATGGGTATGAGATGCCCATGGGTAAGTTGTACGAAATGGACTATACGACCCGACCCAGCTGGCGGAAGATGAGCAAGTGTAGACGCTGGTGTACAAAAGAAGAACAGCCAGGAAATATAGGAAGCAACATCAACAGCGCATACGAAAACGATGCGCGTAAAAATGGTTCGCGAGGCTTCAGTATACTGAGCAAACAAAAGGAGGGACAGGAAGATCCGGCCGGGGTAGCAAAAATAGTGCCTACGCCATCTCACAATTTATACAACATAGCCAACATCTTACAAGAAAGCCAAGCCCATGGCTTAAAGACAGGAGCGCAGACTTTTCGAAAAAGCGGAGTTAGCTAACCCAGTCACAGAAGTCCAGGAAATAGTTTAGCATCTGCAATGGCTGTATATTCTATCCCAACATCAAAGTTCAACAGCAGCCAATTTAGAAGAGAGTGGAGCGTTTGGAGTGGCCGAAGGTGACGAAATCCTTTACAGGCTCTACAGAACCCCTAATCAACATTATTATGCTTTATGACGCCGATTGAAGGAGGATAAAAAAGTAGGCAGGGTTTGACACTGGACTGGCCTCATTTACGACAAATCCTTGGATCTATAGTTAGACATATGTAAACAAAGCATAAAATTTAAAAACTTGTAATATAGCAAAGAAAAATTGAATGGCGAAAGACGAATAATGTTCCAGCCAAAAGGACATCCGAATCCCAGCCCCGATGGGTGTAAGACAAGAGGGGATACAGAGCATCCGTTCTGAAGACTGAGTCATTACCGATAACGGAGCAAAAAGTCTATAGATATCTTTTTGAAATTTTTCCGTTGACCAAGTTAGTTTTTATATTTTTTGGACCAACATGTTCAGAGAGTAGAGGGTGAAAGGCTGCCATGTCTTAGGCAGAAACCCTTCACAGGTCAGGAACTCGTTAAAGAAAACTATTAATTAAGCCAAGTTCTCTAATAAAGGCACTTACCCTTCTTACAGGAACAAACTAAGGTTGTTTTCGACCTCCTTCTGACTTCGGAACCAATTAATCCAAAAACTTCAAAATTGAAATATTTACCAAGCTCATTAAAAAGGTTCACCTTACCAAATTGCATCTCTTCTCTATAACATTAGTGGTTCTCAACATACAGGACGTCAAAAATCGCAAAAGCCGTAACTACTGACACTCACTTACTCACTCACTTCCTCACTTAGATGATGATTATCAAAATTATGAAGCACTCCAGCCATGATAGAATCGTGAAATTTGGCAGAATGCTAGATCCTGTGGTGCATATACTGGGAAAAGTCCAAAAGTTGAGATTTTCCTTTCATCCCTTCATGAATTTTCTTAAAAATGTGGAAAAGGGCCAAAATCATTAAATTTTAGAAAAGTGATCTTATTGTGCCAAGGTGGTATAAAAAGTGCCAAATTGACCGTTCACAGTCGGGTCAGATGTTAATACAGGAATTCGAATAACGGGAGATTCGAGTAGTTAATAAATTAGGTGGACTTTAATAAGTTAAATTAAATTTAACCCTAGAAGGGTAATCTTCGTCGATTCGACGAACATCAATTTTATTTTTTCGATTTTCTCTTCGATCTTTATTCCGATCGCATCTTCTCTCCGTAACACACCAGCCATCTCTAAGATCTTCTAATTTGTGGATTTCGTCGAAAAAACTCTTTGGGTAACTCTTCTACGTAACTTTTAGTGTTCGATTCGACCTAATATTTAAAAAAAAATTCACCAAAATTAACGATCTCAAAAAACAGAGGTTCCAACACATTTTTCAATATAAAGGCAAAAGTTTTTTAAAAAATGTTTTTTTTTTAATTTTTTGCTTAAAAAAATAAATGGTCTGTTAATATTAACTATTAAAATTAACAAGCATTTTGTGCACACTTTTCGTAAAAATTCGAGTCCAATATTACAATATATATGGTTACTTTTAATGTACTAAAAATATGCTTACCTTTCTAGGGTTAAAACCACTAAATGCCTCTAGTCCGACAAATACATTTCCACCAGAAACCACGGTAAACATTAACCAAGCTTGCGTCAGATATGGCTATCTATATGGCTATCACATAAAACTTTTGAAGTTTTATGAGATGCCGGTGAAAATGGAACATTTTGGAAAATATTATTAAGAACGGTTGAAAGCGGCTGTAAGCTTTGTGTAAAGTAGCTTAATTTTGCAAAATTTCATTCAACGCACCACTATAGCCGAGAGGATATGTAACGTTGCGATACATTATATCTACAACCGACCAATTGCATAGTCAGTTGTTTTTGTTTAGAATTTAAACAAACTTCCTATGTCGGTCCAACTGTCCATTTAATTTTTGAAATCCCCATCTGCTCGAGCTATAGTATTTTGTTTATACATTTACTTTTCGATATTCGTATCGGCAGCACCTTCCGCGAACCGCTAAAAGAGGACACCATCGAAAAAAACCCACATATACAAAGTTGTTTCGACTTCCATCACAACGACCGACGACACAACATTCTCAAGAACTCCTTTGAGGGTACGGCCTGAGGATCGCATCGTGTAATTTAAAACCTCCTCCAGAAAAGGCGACTCGTGTTTCTTTCCTCGCCATATAAGAAGACCTCCTACAACATCCATGATGTAGTCATTGTGCGCTTTAAAGCACGTACAATAACACTTTGTGCGATCGCGTCTTTGATGTTTTATTTTTGGGTGTCATAACTCCGTCCAGAGTGTGTTGGAGGATCGCCAGCCAAATTGTCGGAATTTTTTTTTCTTTCCTCCGACAGCGATTACTTTGCACTTTCAGAGGTGTATTCAATTTGGCGGCTAATGCATCCTCGATATATATTGCTTAATTATGGATAATTACGGTTGTGGGTGCAGCAATGATGAGGAAGAATATAGGATCATCGACCTCAATTTGGATCTAATCTACCCCGGGGGCTACCGCAAACGGACGTCGCTCGGATTATTCAACTCAGAATACCTCGCCTCATGAATAAAATTAGTCGTCTCATGTCGCAAGCTAAAGATTGCTTCGCATGATTTCTGCGGAATCGCGCTTGCCTCCAGCTGAGATCGACACAGAAACACAGAGTGTACTGCCGCTCACCACAAGACAATATCTCACGAGGGAATCACCCCGCATCATATGAAGTACAAGTATGAAACAATATTGCGGAGGACAATGACATGATATGTGTGTGACATCACTATAAGAGGAGGCTTCCGCAGCACACGCAATATTCAATTAAATTGCGATACATCATCGCACGCAAAAAAAAAGAAGACAAATGACAGAGGCCAGGGGTGTGTCGTGTGTCTGACTGACTGACTGACAATGGAGTAGTTACACACTTCAACACACGACATCACGAAAGTAGAAGGAATCCAAAGGTAGGCAGGTTACCCACCATGCTTCTGCATGTTAATTAGACATCGAACTGGAAGTCGAATACTCATATATACGAGTATGCAGTTTGCAGTGTCACTGGCCTAAATGTCTGGGCCACTGTTGCCTACCTCTCTGAAACTGGCGATAGCATCGCACGACATGCGTCTTCCTTAAACGCTCGATCATGGTCAAGGACCATAAATAAATGCTCGAGTGTCCATAAACAAGCAGACGTGCCCTGCTGAGCTCCAGATTTCTTCGTTATACGGCTTCCTCTGCTCTGTGGCATGTCATTGCGTTACATAGTACGTTCCAAAAAGATACATCAGATACCCGGCAGCGATGCTATAGATGCAATCGATGATTCATGAGACGTGTATGTGCATTCACTGTGCACACACATCGATTGCATTTTGAATTACTTTTTGTTTTTTTTTTTTTCATTTTCTTCGAATCAGAGAGATGGTTGCGTGAACTTTCTATATACGTACAAACGATGGGCAAGACACAAATGTTGTCACTTTAAGTCGTGGTTACAAGTTAATAAAAGTCAAAAGGGGAAATGTAACAAGTGACACTCTTGACACGGCACGTCACAAAGGCACAAAGCAACGAGCGACATCTTTTGATGCTGATGTCAGGAGTGTAGAGGGTCTCTGGGCCTAATGTTGGATGACCGATGACCATATGTGACACCTACACGTTGCTACAGGAGATGTAAGATTACATTTCACTGTGACAAATTGCTGTAGCCGATTGTTTCGTGCGTAGGCGAATAGCTGCAGGGGAATCTCTTTAAAGCCAAGTGGGATAAGATATTCGGTGACCTATATTTTCCAGTCAATCAGTTTTCGGTTGAATGGGATCTCTCCGCGGGTCATGCATTGCCAACATGGGGTGATAATGGGCTTAGAATCGCATCTGAATATAGAAATGTCATCGTGGAGAGAAATGCCACTTTCATCCGCCTATACAAACACTTCTGAAATATTTGTCAAAGTTATAATATTCTGCTGAAGCGCCATCACCTATAGGCTAGTGTATTTATTGCGCTTCACCCAAAATATGAAATCTTAGCCGCTGGAGACCACCCGTTGAGTCTTGAGTGTCTATGAAAGGAGGCCCCCTTTCCTATATACCAATGCTTGTAGGCGTAATTAATATAAAGGCAATGTCGCCACACACGGCGATAAGTCGCTGAAGAATCAGGCAATCAAAAAAACATTAAAAATTCACGATCTCGATCATAAATTTCAAATCTTCTCATTAAAAGTAAATTATTTCTGTTCTTTTGGATAAGTCTTGCAGGGTATCATAGTATCTACTATCTGATTTAAGTCCTGCCAGAAGTGTGCGTGAGGGCAGCTAGAGAAGAGTATCGAGCCAGGAGAATGGATGAAAAGAAGATCCTGCGTAGAAAGAAGAGGGCTTATGCAGCTTTCCAGCTCCAGGAGATCGAAGAGTCGCGCGATCGTAATAGCATCCAGAGGTTTTATTAAAAAATCCAAGCAACTGGCTGCTGGCTACAAAACCGGAACGCAGGCTCTTCGATACAGCGAAGGAAACTTAGTCACCGAAGCGCAGGGAATAGTAGATGTGTTTTAGCAGCATTTCCAGCAGCTACTTAATGGGCATCATGTAGAGAGAGTGATAGGGCAAGAAGAGAACCCACATCCAGTCAATGAAGAACTAGTTCCACCACCAAGTATAGAAGAAGTTGGCTTAGCCATAAAAAAGCTTAAGAACAACAAGGCCGCAGGCTCTGATGGTCTACCAGCGGAACTCTTTAAATACGGTGGTGATGTTTTGGTAGGGAGCATGCACCGAATTATGAGCCAAGTATGGGTTGAAGAAAAAATGTCCGACGACTGGACTATCAGGTCCATATGCCAGAGGCATATCCCTGCTAAATGTCGCATACAAGATCCTATCCAAGGTACTGTGTGAACGTCTAAAACCGTTCTGCAACACACTAATCGGCACGTACCAGTGTGGCTTCCGGCCCGGCAGATCGACTATAGACCAAATTTTCACACTGAGGCAAATCTTGGAAAAGACCAACGAATTTCAAGTCGAAACTCACCACCTATTCATTGACTCCAAAGCCGCGTATAATAGCATACATCGTCAGGAGCTATATATGGCGATGGCTGAATTCAGAATCCCGGCAAAACTGATTCAGCTGTGTCGCGTGACGCGGGAAAACACGCGCTGTAACGTGCAGTTTGGAAGCAGCTCTTCGGAACTATTTCTAACATGCACCGGATTTCGGCAAGGAGACGCTCTGTCATGCGACTTCTTTAATCTCGTACTGGAGCAGATAGTGCGCAGGGCAGGTGTCAACAAGGAAGGCACTATCTTCAACAGGTCCGTCCAGCTGCTTGGCTATGTGGACGATATTGACATCATCGGTCGCTCCCAGCGTGCCGTGATAGAAGCATTCATGGCGATTAAAGAACAGGCGAAATCCGTTGGGCTTGAAGTAAATGAGGACAAGACTAAGTACATGCTATCAACAAACAAACAAGCATCTGTCCACCGCCTAGGACAAAACGTCACTATTGATAGCAATAATTTCGAGGTAGTTAAGGAGTTCACCTACCTCGGAGTAAACGTAAACTCCACGAATGACACCCTAGTGGAGATCCGGCGAAGAATTACCCTAGGAAACCGTTGCTACTTCGGTTTGACAAAAAAATTGGGTTCAAAACTCCTAACTTGAAGGACGAAATGTGTGCTCTACAAAACCCTTATCCTGTCAGTTCTGCTTTATGGCGCCGAGTGCTGGACGATAAGCAAGAAGGGAGAGCTGATACTGGGCTCCTTCGAAAGAAAAATACTTCGGCGGATTTTTGGTCCTGTGTGCGAAAAGGGCGAATGGAGAAGAAGATACAACCGCGAACTCTATGAGCTGTACCAAGATGTGGATGTAGTCCACATCGACCGAATGGACAATAATGCTCCAGCTAAGAGGATCTTCGAATCCCAGCCCCCAGGTTCGAGAAGACAAGGAAGACCGAACCTCCGTTTCAAAGACCAAGCCATCGCGGATGCCAGAGCGCTTGGTCTGGACAATTGGAAGCAGCGTGCCCGGGATCGTAGAGGATGAAAGGCTGCAGTGTCTCAGTAGAAGAAGGAGTGTGCGTGATTCCAAATCTAATATCCATTTCATATTATTTAGAACAAAAGCTTGGTATGAACTGCAAAAAAATTTTTCTCCACAACTTGTTAGCGGCACATGAATCCATTCAGCTATGTGTATATCTAATGGGCAACCTAAACCATTTATTATTAGAAGCTATTGATGTAACTAAAGGTTCACAAGTGAGAACCGACTTTCCTTTTAGTCGCTTATAGGGTCCATATATCTCTTTGATCTCAAAATAAAGCCAGAATGAATACCATACGTGAATATACACATATTCTATGCTCTTACTCATCCATGATTTTTTTAATTGCAACGTCAGAAGCAACACACGGTGCCTTGTTCCAAGAAAACCCAGATCCCGATTCACCGTGGCCCTAGGCTCAGCACTCAGCAAAGAACAGCATACACCTAGACTCTCCAACTCTAATTCAGCATTCATATTTCCAATTTATCAATTGTTTCCGGGAACTGATTTTGATTTATTAGCTACCGGTATAGAAGGTTTGCCTTCTTCTTAGATTCTCTTATACACCAGAACTCACAAACAGAAGTCATGAACAAGCACTACTACTATACATCGCACGTAATCGCGATGAATCCTTCTTCGGGCGAATCGATTCGGACAACATGACAAAACAGCATTTCATCACAGACATGCGATTGTGTCTTAACCAGTTCTACTCTTCTCTGTTGCCTAGCCCACACGAATAGGAACGCAGTCCATGTACAAAATTGTGCTTAGGTGACCCCCTCCTTGTAGGATTTCTCTCAGAATTTCGTATTACACAGCTTCAATTGTTTGAACTTTCCAAAAAGAAAAAAAAAAATCGAATAAATATCTTTTGGGGCTATAGAATAACTCACACTTTTAGGAATCATGTACCTACCATGGTCATCGGTTTGCTTATGGGATTGTTCCCAATTCGAGTATCTATACCTGCTCCTACTGAGAATCGCCTGTGTATATCAAGGCCATAACATCGGAACACTAAACACTGAACACTCGTACCTGGTTGTACACATCCCACGTGAGCTCTTGCGCCATACAGAGGAGTCCATAATCGCTTGAATGGTATTTCGCAGAGACTATTCGGTTGGTCTCTGGTCTAAATCCCACACGAGGATATTTTCTACATTTCTGTCAAACAATCAAAAATTTAAACATGCACATCATGCAGTTTTAGTAACTCATGCGAACTTCTTGTGGGTAAATGGTACAATGTTAACACTTGTTCTAGTTTGTCGGACGATAGTCATGAATATTGTGTGCTAGTGTTGAGAAGTTGTCCGAAAAGGAGCGAAATGGGCGGATGAATCAATTAAGTAGCTAAAACTATGAGAATGATTTTCCATTATAATAGAGTTGTACGAATACGTTCGTTATTGAACGATTACTGCAATTTGAAAAGTTTAAGATTTACAAAACGGACCGAACCTATTTGCTTTACATTTGCACAAATCGTTGAATGGAATTGTAGGGAACAACAAATGGCCCAAAACGGACCATAATAGCTCTGAAAAGGTAAATGTGTAAATCATTTTAAAGTATGCTAATATTTTTTATATAGATTTTAAATTGGTCTTCCATAGACCTTTACATTTAAGGATTTCAAAAATCGTGCGATAGGCTTTTACCTCGAAAGCTTAACTGCGAAAAAAGATTCCAATTATTAACTTTGGAAAGCTGTAAAAGGCACCAAAAGGATTAAAATTCTCGCGAATGGGCAAGGGAAGATAAAGATAAAGCCGATGTTTTTGCATCCCATCTGGAAGAAACGTTTAAATCGTACGATGGTCAAGTGATTTAAGATAACAACGACGGAACTGAACTATTATCTGACGATTCAACACTCGCAAGTGCAACGCTAAGAGAACTAAAACATGAGATCGACGGTCTTAAAGCTAAGAAAGCCCCGGGCTATGATTTGATCACAGGAGAACTTCTCAAAGCTCTTGCTAGAAAAGCATACTAAAATAATGAAAATCGCCAAATGAGATTAAATCGTACAGACCAATTTCGCTTCTTCCAATCATATCCAAAATCTTCGAGAGGATATTACGATATTCTGAAATCATATCTCGGCAATAGACTTTTTCATGTAAGACATGGAAACGAATACTCGGAGCTAAAAGAAATTTCGACTGGTGTACCGCAAGGAAGCGTTCTTGGGCCTTCGTGATACCAAAGAAAGATTACACTATCCTTGCTACGTTTGCCGATGACACCGTTGTTCTAGCATAGGTAAAACAGTCGAAGAAACGACTGCAGAATTGCAAACCGTGTTAAATAAAGTAAATGAATGGACGAGGTCTGGCGAATCGCCCTCAATGAAACTTAATCTGTTCACGTGAACTTCACATATAAAATAACGAATGACTTGCCAATTTTTCTAAACTTGGCCAGAATACCTTTTGCGAACGAAGCCAAATACCTGGGAATGATACTGGACGCAAAGCTGAAATGGAATTCGCACGTGAAAATGAAACGCAAAGAGCTCGAACTCAAATATAGAGAAATGTACTGTTTAATTGGAAAACATTCCCAGCTCAGTTCCGAGAACAAACTGCTTGCTTATATATAAAATAAGCAAGTGCTAAAGCTGGTATGGACCTGCGGTACCTATACAACTTTGGGGTTGCACCAAGAAAATAAATGCCAATATTATACAATCTTTTCAAAATAAAGTGCTTCGAGAAATTGTAAAAGCACCGCGTGGTATATTAGAAATGACGGTATCCACAGGGATCTCGGAATACCTACAATCGAAGCAGAAACTAGAAGCTTTACGCAAAAGCATAGAAACCGACTAATCTGACACACCAACAATACAGTCCTACAAATTTCGGATGACAGCAATTAATTTATTGAAAAACCTTTCCACTTGGCGATATTGGGATTGCCCGCGTCTAAATTGTGGATCATGCAGCATCTTTCATTGGAGAGTAATCTGTTCCAAAGTTTGCAGTTCGTGATAGAAAACTTGCTTGATAAATTACATCTTAGTTGCAGTACCTACAATTAATATCGAAGGGTGGTGTTTTTAGTCAGTAAGAATCTGACAGTAGGTACTATTAGCACGCTTTGTTCTCATAGTATCTATGAAAGATTTCCATCTACCCTCGAAAAAAAAAATGTATAATATAAACTTATTCTAAAATGCTATTGGAAAAACTTCTCAAAAAAAAAAGGACAACAAACATCCCGAAAGAAAAATTCTCCGAAATCAACCCGGAAAACTATGAAAAAAATGTAAACATACCCGTACCACCTTATTAAACGCTCCAAAAAAAAATTGCTCAAATGCACTGAAATCCGTTATAAGATACGCCAAAAACAAACGCATCAAAAGTGCACCGGACACACAAACAATTGAAAAACACGCAAAAAAATTTTCATAAACCCTTCAGAATAACCCACTAAAAAATATCAGAAATGAACCAAAAGAACGACTGAAAAAGAACACGAAAACAATTCCCTAAAACCTAAATGAAACCCCACCTACAACGCTCAGAAATCAACTAGTAACACATGAAAAAAAAATCGCAAAATACGCACGGAAACCCCTCATAAAACGTTTAAAAAAAGACCATAAAATACCACAAAAAACTTCGCAAAAATCCCCGAAATAGAACCAATCCAAAAAAAAACATCCCAAACAAACGGCACAACAAATATTGAAAGTCACCTAAAAATGCCCCAAAAAATCCTTTAGCTCCAAGGAAAACGTAGGTACTTAAAAACACCCACATAAATGCGGCACAAAACTCACGGTAAAACGCCTTAAAACCAATCATAAACGCAAAATAAATTCTACGAAACTGCTACGAAAAAAGCCCATACAATGATTACCTAATTGCACCGAAAATTGCTATAAGATATGTTTTAAAAAACGTATCGAAAAAAGCCAAAAACATCATCATCGGAAATCGAAAAAAAAAAATGTAACCAAACAAAAAAACTTGCCAAAAACGCACCTAAGCACCACATAAAACGATCTCAAAAACGCAACATAAAATGCAAAAAAAAACGTCAAAAAAGTTCTCAAAAACGCCCAAGAACCAACCCAAAAAAAACACCACAAAAAACGGTTCAAAAAGCCAGAAATGCACCGCAAAATGCAGCACAAAAACCGCAGAAAACGCGCTCAAAAAACGTTCAGATGAACGCACCGAAACATAAAAAAAAGTACCAAAAAGACAGCCAAATTCACCTAAAAAAAAACACGTTCTAAAAAATGTCAAAAAGCTGCCATGTACTACAAAAACTACTCCGAAAATGCCTCAAAAAAATACGTTAAAAATTACACAGAAAATCGTCCGAAAAAGTTGACTGAAAACGTTACTGGAAAAACGCACTGAAAATCTCCTGATAAACTACTAAGAAAAGAAAACCTGAAAAATGTGACCGAAAAACGAAATGGCCTCAAAAAAGCCACATAAAACGGTCCGAAACGCGCGTAAAAATGAGCCCAAAAACATCACCCAAATTCGATAGGACCACTGAACCAGCCTCCGAACGCGTAGGTACATTAGTGTGACCAAACAAAACTTCGTTGGCACTAACATCTAGTCAACACTGGCCATGCTTATTTTATTCTCCACTCATGAATCATGATGCAGTTCTTCTGTCGCTCCTTATTATCATTTATTCCTTTTTGGCTGTATTTTCTTTTAAAACCATTCGACTTGGTATTTTTCCAAATTTCCTCCCAGTCGATTGTTTGTATGGCTTACCTACCCCGCCTTGAACATAGCGCATCTGAAAATATGCAGATGAAGCATATCGTCTGATTGACTGGGAGCAGCTACCAAACCAACATTCAGCTTCAGCTGCTGTGTAGCAGCTTCGACAGTGACCATATAGTTGGGTCCGTGGAAGTTCCCTATCCATTTTAGCCGGACCTTGTGTGGGATAGTGATGATGTACGGGTAGGGTATATGCATGTAAGTATAGTAGCCAAGAGTCCATTGCGGGCCACTATACGGCTTTCTGCTTATAATAACTGTTGATATCTGTTTTGAAGAGTTTCGTTTCGTTCTCCGTCTACACAAAGTAGGTAGAATATACTTTTACGTCTCCGAAAGGGAGTCAATAAGCATTATGCAGAGTAGAACGATGCCACAGGATGGAGGAAGTGTAATTTTCGATCGATTGGACAAATTTGAATAAAATATGCACAATGCAATGTTTTGACCGAATCGTAGAGGAGCCACGACTTCTGGGAATGATTGTATTTTGAAGAGCGGTGATGTGATTTTTTTTTCGATTGTTTTCTATTGAACTTGACCAGTTTGGGTGAGGTCATCGCAGGATCTTTATGAGGTGATAAAAGTTCAATGAGAGGGTATCTCTTTTATGGACACAGAAGCGCTCTAGTTTAAATACAAGTCGGCTGTAGAGTGGTTCTTAGAACAGACTAAGAAGGTAGGTATAATAAGAAAACGTATCTCAGACTGTGGCAAGTGGTATACCATATACAGCATCGAAGTCAGGTCAGGTGGCGGAGTTTTTGCCGAATTTTGTTGATTTTTTAACCTAGACTGTACTTGGTCAATTTTCACTCAGAAGCCACGGAAGTCCGTAGTAATCGTGTCTTTAGAGGTGTTCTTATACAAAACCTTTAAACCGATTCTTTGGCTTATTTCGAATAAGACTGACTCGAACTTGTGAGTTATTGTATCAAAAAACGCACAAACGCTTTGCGTTTTGGCAAGACTATAATCACGATAGGAAGTCTACCGAAAACGACTAGCCTTGACGTTTGAAATCAAATAAAATTCGGTCTAAATATTTGCATTATAGAACTGAGATCGTGTTGTTTACTCACGAAGAGAACTTATCAAACTAATTCAGAAGCTAACTCATTGAGATCTGTGAGTTCATTCTGTATCGCTTTATCGGTGGTGTGGTAGGTAGCCAGTTGAAGATCTACACTTTAACTCCTGAGCTCGTAAGTAATGAATGAACTAACATGCTTTAGAGTGTGGATAGGTTGGGTAAAATGAAATGGACCCACGCAAGCAGTCTTACAGAACTTTGTTAGGTTCACGTTGTTTAAGTTTAAGTAAACTTATTTCTAAGCTTATGTCGAAAATAATCTTCATATGGGTTGTACAAGAAAACAGCCGACCTTCGACTTTTGGTATAGTAGTATAGTCGACTTCTGACAAACATTAGAGGTCGAAACAGGAGAATGATGTTCTCAGGCAAGACAAATATAAGAGCCAGGTGACAGTTTTATAGCGAAGAGGATTACCCGAGTTTGTAGATCTACCAGAATAGTCTGGGAACGATCCGTTCTTGTACATTAGGTACCCATAACTGAATACGGTTGACTGAAATTTTTGGAGCTTTCGAAAGCAAAATTTGCTACTGAACGCAGGGTTTCAACAGCTATTTCACAATGCGAGACAAACGTAGATCCACCAACAGCCTTAAAGCAATGTCACTCGACTTCCGATCACGCCAATCGTATTATTTTTAGTCAATCAAACTGGATAAACTAGCTGCAGACTATAAATTGTTAGGACTGAGGATTACTGGAAACCAGCGCGCTTCTACATAGATAAAGTTCTGAGACAAAGTCCAACTTCATAGAAAGAAAGAAGGCTAAGAGGATAAAAATGGTAGCAGTTTCGTGGTCGATTTGTCGAAAATATGTTTTTGCAGAAAGACGTAGACTAAGAACAGGGGTGGGAGTGCTAACAAGTTCATAAATGTCGAAAAAGGAAGGAATCAGATAGAGGTGAGTAAATGATCCTGGGGTGCAATCTTGTAAAATACGAAACGAAGACGACTGTGGTCTTCACTATCATATCTGCGGCAATATACATCAAAGACTGCTATAGTCGAAACGTGATCTGGCTCCTGCTCTCTCATTAATCTGGGCAAAAAATTAGCTAAGACCTCTGACAGGAATAATTAGTGCCCCTAGCCTCATGACAAAACATTTTCACTGCATTGGCGTCTCATCAGAGACATGTCTGGAGATGGTGCCATGGAAATAAAGTGCATTATGCAAAAAGGTCCAAAACGTAATTTTGGACTTATTTGGACTTTATTGCACTCAGCTATTTAAAAGAAAGACGAGCAGGGAGGTTACAGGGGCCAGCATGCCCCACATACATATTCTACTGTTTATGCGTTGTGGATTTTATTTCCACTTCGATTTGGACTTTGTTGCACTTTCTTTTGAAAATTAAATAAAGTCCAAAAATCGTTTTCACTTTATTTCATGGCATCCTTGAGATCGATGAATCTTCTTGTCACATACTAATGGAACCCATCCTTGTCGATGGAAACGTTACTTCAACCAATTTTGCTAAGAAGATTCTTGTCTTCCTGACTGCCTCCGGAGTGAAATGATGGTTCTAGGACATTAGCAGGAAAAGTACAATAGGCTCATATAAAGGAAGCTGCAGTGCCAGAGTCCCTTAAAGGCTCTAATAATCTAATTTAATCTGTTGTAATCTAATAGAACATTTTCACTCTAGAGAATTAAGCAGCATTTTTGAGGTCCACAAGATCTCGTGCCGAAGACGACGACGTATATAAAGTAGACATTTGATCTAACAAAGAAGTTCAAAGCTTAACATAGGCAATAAAAAGTCCAGCCCTAAAGAACCCTAAGCTAATCTGTGGTTTCAGGGTCGAGTTGTGCGGAAGATAAGACGATAAAGTCCGTTTAGAGCCCAAAAACCCCTGAAAGAACGCATCTTGCAAAACAAAAACAAAAATATCATAAAAAACTGTAAGGTCCGGCTTATGATTTTCAAGATATCTGTGATAACATATGCTCTGGAACTTTTTAAAATATACGACAAATTACAGATTGTAATGGAATGGAAAAAATGGTGGAAAAAAGATTTGAAATGTGGGGGTCTATTCGGGCGAAATTATACCTACTTATAAACGCCTGTAGAACTCAACATTTTTCCTCGGCAGCAGACTCCTTCTGAAGGGTATGTAAATTGCTTTGGGCGTACTTGCATTTGTAAGGTATAAGGTGCTATTTTTTAAGGTCTTCAGCTTTGGCTCTCCATCACTGGTAACTTGCTTCCTGCATACATGTTTCTATTAAGGGCTATAAGGGTATCTATATCTATTATACAAAGGGCTTCTTTGAAAGTGCGCGATGCTTTTATTCAATTATTGGGGCGACCTTAATAATTTTCGGTCCCGTTTGCGTTGACGGGCTTTGGAGAAGGAGATTCAACCACGAACTATACGAGCTGTACAGCGACATCGACCTGGTCAAAAAACTGCGAGTAAGTCGTTTAAGATGGCTAAGACATGTGGAGCGGATGGAAACAAATGCTCCGGCTCGTAGAGTCTTCGAGTCTAACCCGGAGGGACAACGCAGTAGAGGAAGACCTCGCCTTAAGTGGCGCGCGCAAGTCGAAGGCGACCTCAATCGACTAGGAGTGCGCAACTGGAGGCAGTTAGCTAAGGATCGGGCTAACTGGAGAGGCTTGTTAGCTGAGGCCTCGGTTCACTCCGAACTGTAGAGCCGCCTAAGTAAGTAAGTAAGGGGCGACCTTAAGCTTTACGAGCTTACAAAATTATGTATTTCACAGTAAAGATAAGGTGAGGGCTTAAAATGATTGTGTCATTAGATATCAGCAAGTAATATAGAGGCTGGCCAATCTCAGAGATGTGATTTCTATTCTTAAAATTGTTGCCATATCAAAATACTGCAACTTTACAACAAAATATTGGCAGAATGTCAAAATGTGGGCCCTTCTACATATTTTAAACATAGAAAAGTATTTTCGCACTAAGAGGCTCTAAAGCTGCCTGACAAACTGACTGTCCCTATCTATAGTTGTTCTGGTTCAACTGAACCTTGGTCTCGGTAAAAGCTACAAAATTGCCCGACAAAAGTGTAGACACTTGCTCAAACGAATGATTACATGGTGTGAATGTGAGAACAAACGACGACATCGTCAAACACACTAAATCCAAAGCGCACCATCACACACTGATCCCTCCCATGATGCCATTGCCAACCCACATATGCGGCAAGACAACAACGACCATGATGCCAGCTAAGTGCGCTTCGAGGATTGATAGCACTCGGGCTAATCCAAATCTCCTCGTATCGCTGAGAGAATTTTTCGCTCATCCGGTCTATGTTCAGTTGATGTTTATGTGCAACCAAGCACCAACAAGCGCGCAAGCAACTACTTTTGGAGTTGGAGGATTAATCCGCCGATGCATGCACCGCACCAAAGCGAGTCAACCGATGCGATGCTCAGCTCACATATGGGCGAGCATGAGACTAATGCGAGGATTTAATTAAAATATGCAAATCGGTGCTGGCATTGATCAAGTGCTGATTTTTTGCTTTTTGTTGCAGAGCGCGCCCTTCGCCATCGTTGTGTGGATACGGATACGGATATAAATGCGACTGCGAAGCGACCCAGAACATCCAACAGATACATTTGGTTTTCTTCTTTTTTTTTTTTTTTTGTTTTTGGGAACAAAATTTATTGCGAATTTAATTTCTCTTTCTGTTGGCGACCTTTTCGCGCAGAGTGTATTTGTGAATATTTTTTTTGTTCTCGTTCACCTCGCCATCGTCGTCACGGTCGTTTTAACGGATTATGCGAGTCCGTATATTGCCGGTGTGTGCGGTCTCGAGGCGCACAGGTATCGCATATGAACTTGGAATGAATTGGATTTTTGTTTTCGCACTCCTGTGTGTGTTCGTGTGTGTGTGTGTTTGGATATAATACCTTCGAATTATAATATAATTTTGTGAACCTTATCAAGGCAGCCGACCGAAAGAGTCTCCCTGCATCCCATCAGCCGCAAGACAATGAACGATGAACCAGCAATGTTGTTGGCTGTTGTCTGTTGCCTTTGCTCTTAATTTATCGCTAATTGTTACGTCAGTCTGGATTTTGTTGTGCGCTGATGTTGGGCAGAGAACGGAAGAGATTTATCTTGGGCGCGGATAAAAACTGCAACCCTGAGAAAAAGGTGTGCACGTTATAGTATATTATATATGGTGTGGTGTGGAACTTATTGGTGATTCATATGGCCTAATAGATAGTTGCTGGTCGAGTTGGTGCCTTGGTTGGTGGTTCCTTGGAAGTGAGACTCGATTTAACTGGCATAAATCAGTTTTGGTGATAATTTGTCGGGAGCAGAGCTCTAATTTTCGAACCACGATTTTTGACAGCCGACAAATTGGATCTCCGTTAATTTGGGTCTTTTTTTCCTTGGAAGTCAAACATGCTTGGTAGCGTTAGTTGCTTAATTTTAGAGGGCAAGGAATGGTTTTGATTTTTTTTTTTTGGTATAGGCATGGCATTGAAATTGTTGCATGTTTGATATTGAAGATGTAGAAAGTTGTTTAAAGAGGACTCCGAATCAGTGCATTAGTGGAGGGATTTTTCGAATGATTCTTTCTTGAGACTATCGCAGAAGGACTCACTAAAGATGGTCGTTCTGAACGAGCACACTGAGTCAGTGCTCAGTGTATCCGTAAATGGGTTTCTCTAAAGAATAGTTGAGATCGTTGCACGGACTTTTGGAATGCTTCTTCAGATAGATCTTCGCAGAATGATTCATTGAAGATGATCGTTTTGAACGAGCACACCGAGCCAGTGCATTTTTCAAATGATTCTTGAAGGACTCATTAAAGATGCTCTATCAGACCGAGTCAGTGCATCCGTGAAAGGATTTTTCGAATGATTCATTAAACCATCGAAAAGTGAGCTCTAAGAAAGACACATCTGTAACAGGGAATGACTGATGAGTGATTAAAGCGCGAAGTCCTCATCGGAATTAATATTTAATTTGAAGTTGACGACAGTTTATTCCTTCTGGCCATTGCTTTATTTGGATCACTTTTTGCTTCGCAGTTACATACCCTGCTACGATTGAACTTGGAGATTTATACTCTGTTCCAATTTAAATATTTTTCTGCACCTTCAGTGCTTTGATAGTTACCTCGCTGTATCTCGATTTTGACCGCTAGAACAGTGAAGTGTTACTGACCTCTCTGCCAAATGAGATAAATTAAGGCATTAATGGTATGTTTTTTTTATTATCGGGGTTGGAACAATGTGCTGCTCTTGATTTGTATAGTCTCTGACGAAGATTCGTCTTAATTTCGGCTAAAGTGCCATGATCATTTTAATTTATTTCTAGCTCTGGACATCTATATAATGACTCAAATGACTGACATTTAATGCTAAATACTCCAAATTGGCTAAGTAATAAATTTTCCCAAAAAAGACGACCAACAAATCAACACACATACACACAGAGAGAAAGAAAAATAATTTACACTCGGATTGATATCCCCGCCACTAAGAATGACCATAGCTGCACTCAGCCACAATATGTCAACGCCAAGCAAAATGACACAGTATCGAGCTGCAGTGCATCATGTTTCTTCTTATCCACTGAGGTATACGCTTTTGCTCTCATCCTTTTCCTGATTAATGTCCACCGATATGTGGCAGACAAAATTGACGGATTTATTGCACAGGATGCATGATGCCCGGATTAAGAAAGAAAACAAGACCCCAACTACAGCCACCACCATCGCATCACCAAGCATGAAAATTAGCGACAGGAGCCGCCACCAAGTGCACTTGGCAACATATATGTACCTACAATCATGAAGAGCGCGAGGGTATTTCATACTGTCGATGATGCTGACGACGATGATGATGGTCGCACCGTGTCGTGATATTCGTGCGCGCGCTGTTATGTCATTCCGAATTGGAATTGGAATTTAGATGACAGGTGCATATTGAATTACAATTTCGTTTTGATTTGTGCTCCCCCCTATTGAAAGACAGAACCGGCAGGAGGTAAATGTTACTCAATATCAACATCACAGCAGCAGCTCAAAACATATCATGCAACAAGTTAACATCCAGACTTGCAGTTGGACGAGTCACCAGAGATACTCTGTTCAACTGATGGTGATGCTGATGATGATGCATGCTGGAGGTGGTGCAGTGTTACACTGCTGCTGGTCTCTTTTGGTGCGGGATGATGCTGAGTACCATTTGGTAATGGAATTGGTTAGTGCCAGGGGTTATGTGAGGATCACAGTTGTGATTGACATGTGATACTTTTGGAGTCATCATAATTTGTGTAGGAATGCGCACCTCTTTGAAGGTCCAAGGGGCATATGGTTGATCATTAACAGAGAGAATGGAGAGTAATCGATATCTTTGGCTGGGGAAATAATTTAATTTTGCCTGAAGTGAGGTGATTGAACTTTGTATTTTAAGATGACAAGTTCACCACCCCACAGAGATGGTAGGAAAATGTTGTTAATATAAACCGGCGGTAATGATTGAGGATATTGTGGGTGTGGGTGGTGGGCGGTTGGATAGGTACATGTAAAGCGGTGGTATGCAATGAGGACAAACGATTTTCGTGGGGAATGTATATTTCTCGTATTGAAATTTTGTCATTTTCGGAGTAAGGTTGTTTGCATGCAAGTATATGTAGGTAAGGTTTGCTTTGTTCTGCGTTTTCATTCATTCCATTACGGAATTTTGCAGAGCTGCCTTGGCGTCTTTGACAAGTGCTGGCGATCATGTCTTTCGATTTGCCATAGCCTCAGCATTTGCATTACAATCAATGCAATTCACTGTCTGCCTATCAAAATAATAAAACGCTAAGAAAGGAAAAACGAGTGTCAAGGGATCCTTTTATATTGAAGGTATGTCAAAAGCTACGAAATATACCCTTCCTTTACCTTCCAGTCTCCAGCTTCCTAATGATATCGGATGGGAGATGTGCAGCTACCTACTACATACCTATAAAGATACTTTTTAAGATTATCACTTTCTTCGTATCTCCTCCGCTACAACTTACAGTCTAGACTCACATCATAAAGCCCGACCTATAGTAAATTTGAAGTGCTTAGCGTAACTAGCAAGATTTACTCGCCATAGTTTGGGTACAAATATTTGAAGTAACTAGGAACTGAACTGACATACCAATAGTTATTTAACATATATAGAACTGGGCATATGTAGTTCTTTCTTTTCTAAACGGTGGATGCGGAAGTTATACCAAAAGGCGTGTAAAAGCTCACAGGTTAATCCTAAAGATCTACGACCGACCTACAAATTTAAATTATGACTATAGGAGCGTCTTCACGCAGCTTAGAAGACGGTAAAGACTGCTCTTCATTGTCCGCATATAAATCGCTATATGGGATGGTCGAATGTTTTACCAGCTACTAAGTTTTAATGACTACTATGTTCCGAAATAGTCCATCATTATTCAAATTACTATACGCTTGGACCTTATTCTACGTCTTCATGTCATTTGACGACTTCCTACTTTTTTCCGGATACAATGCTCGACGTTTTCTGATATTTTTCAGTCTAGTCTTTCCTCTTACGTTTTAATGTGGTCCAAACGTTATTTTGGGTTACTATACGTGTATATGACCAATGGACGATGGATCAGTGGAAGAACGTAGGTATTGTTTTCCAGGTCTAGATGGTCGTCTGTATACACGCTGACGAACTTCTGGACCTCTTAAGAATATTTAACTTTTAGCTGATAACAGTACCTACATTCTTTCACTGATCCATCTTCCATTCAGCATATTCTCGAGCAAACTGAAGTCTTGCTCTACGGTGTTGTGGGAGTAGTTCTGGGGCCCGAGCTGGGCGATTTCTCTCTGCCAGTCTTCTTCTTACTGTTGATCACTAACTGCAACATCTCTCACTTGCAAGAGACGAGTGCGAGCTTTATTGACAACAAATAATATCTCAGCACATTATTGACAACAAAGCGGAAGTGCACCGGTGTCTACCTTGACCTGGCCTGCTATTGTAAGAACCAGTCTCCCGAAATCGTCTTATGGCATCCCTTATAGTGGTTCCAGGCATACCAAGTGTCACGGCAATCCGACGTTGGCTGTTGCCAGCCCAGCATCCGCTAAAGCCGCAGCCCTAGCTTTCTTTTTTTTATATTTTTTTTTTTAAAAAAAGGGAATTCCAAATCCATTGTACTACAAAGCAGAAACCCCTTTTTTGGGGTAGTGGTGAAGAAACTCTGATATTATTTGTTTCTCTTTTTTGTCGGTGGCAGAGTATTGCATTTCCAGCAGCTGCTTAGTGGGCATCATGTAGAGAGAGTGATGGGGCAAGAAGAGAACCCACGTCCAGTCAATGAAGAACTAGTTCCACCACCTAGTATAGAAGAAGTTGGCTTAGCTATAAAAAAGCTTAAGAACAACAAGGCCGCAGCTCTGATGTACTACCAGCGGAACAACAATTGGATTCAAAACTCCTAAGTCGAAGGATGAAATATGTGCTCTACAAAACCCTTATCCGGCCAGTTCTGCTTTATGGCGCCGAGTGCTGGACGATAAGCATTAAGCAAGAAGGGAGAGCTGATACTGGGCTCCTTCGAAAGAAAAATACTTCGGCGGATTTTTGGTCCTGTGTGCGAGGAGGGCGAATGGAGGGGAAGATACAACCGCGAACTCTATGAGCTGTACCAAGATGTGGATATAGTCCAAAAAGCCAAAACACGTCGACTACATTGGCTCGGTCACATCGAGCGAATTGACAATAATGCTCCAGTTAAGAGGATCTTCGAATCCCATCCCCCAGGTTCGAGAAGACAAGGAAGACCGAACCACCGTTTCAAAGACCAAGCCATCGCGGATGCCAGAGGGCTTGGTCTGGACAATTGGAAGCAGCGTCCCCGGAATCGTAGAGGATGGAAGGCTGCAGTGTCTCAGGCAGAGACTCTTCACGGGTCGGGAGCCCGATAAGTAAGTAAGTAGAGTATTGCTGTCCCCCGCCGGGTCTGGGACCAACCCCGCTCGGGTCACAAGCAATGACTCTAGGCACTACACCATGGCCACCGCCACATAAATAAAGCTGGTGGCACTAAAGATAGGTGGGCGGTTAATTGTGCCGGTGAGAGTATTTTGGCCGATAGACAAGCCGCGCCGCGACTTAAAATTCGGACACATTTTTATTCAGAAACTGGATTTTCGACTTTGCTTCGACTTTCGCTAACCAAAGTAATATACTCGCACTAGAAATGCTTTCCGAAGGGGTCTGTGCTCCGCTTGCACTGCCCTTTCCAAAGCTACCAGAACCGCTCAGACAGCGTTTAAAAACTAGTATACAAATACAACTCAGCAAATGGGCTTAAGGTACCACTATATTACCTGTGGTTTTTTTTTTTTTTTTTTTTTTTATAATTCACTAGTGCTCAAGGGGTTTTTGTTCCCTTAAAATGCTAATGCACAGCACGAGTGGAAGGGTTAATAGGGAGGATAGAGAAGAGGTACTGGTGCACATTGGTTTTAAACAATTGTGGGTTGTAATGAGAGGGGAAAACCGTGTGAGGCAATGCATTCCACATGCGTGTTGTTCGACTTACAAAAGAATCTCTATATTTTACAGTACGTCCGAAGGTAGGCTTAAGGGTAAACTGATGTGCATTCGATGTGTGACGGGTGTTGCGAGTGAATTGTTGAAGGGGCGGAATGCAGTTAGCTATTTCATCAGAGCATCGGTGGTGAAAATATCGATAAAATAAGGAAAGGCAAGAAACATTTCTGCGATGTTCGAGCGGGTCAATAGACTCCGCTATATTTCTATCACCTATAAGTTTTATCGCGCGCTTTTGGATTCTGTCTAGTAGGTGCAATGAAGTTTTTGGTGCACCTGACCAGATATGAGCGTTATACTCAAGCTTAGGCCGAATAAAAGCCTTGTATATTGAAGCTATGTCAGAGGGTGTAAAGTATTTCTTACACCGATTTAAGAAACCTAGACATTTCGCAGCGTTTTTGGCGACTTCGTATATGTGGTCATTCCAACGGAGTTTGTCGGTAACACACATACCAAGTATGGAGAGTCGTTCGGTTTCGTCGATGCAAGTCCCATTCATGGATAATGGGTGAGGGTTCAGGTTTCGCTTTAATGATAGAAGGCAGCATTGTGTTTTGGAAGCATTAAATTCCACTCTATTGATTGTACCCCATTTTATAATGCTGTCAAGATCGGAATTTAATGTGTTTAGCATACGTTGCCGTTCCTGTTCCACGGCCGAAGAGCAGGGACGTGAGTCAGGGAACGAATATGAAAAACTGAGGGTGCTATCATCAGCGAAAGAATGTATTGGATTAGAAGTAACAGATAAGAGATCATTGATGAATATGAGAAACAGTGTCGGAGACAAAACAGAGCCTTGGGGAACACCAGCATTTACATGGTGAATTGCAGACTTGAAACCGTCCAAAACAACTTGAATTGAACGGCCAGAAAGGTAGTTTCTAATCCATTGAAGAAGAGACGCGTCGATCCCATATGCACGCATTTTCGACAAAAGAGCTTGGTGCCAAACTCTGTCAAATGCTTTCGAAATGTCAAGCGCAACAATCTTCGTTTCACCAGAGTGGTGCAAAGATTGGTTCCACTTTTCGGTGAGATAAGTCATCAAATCACCAGTGGACCTGCTGCCACGAAAACCGTATTGCCGGTCATTGAGAAGTTTTCGTGATTCAAGATATTTCATAAGCTGACGGTTTATCAGCGTTTCCATGACCTTGGAAAGAATGGACGTAAGTGCAATGGGTCGGTAGTTGGTGGGTAAAGAAGAATCGCCTTTTTTTGGAACGGGCTGGACAAATGCAATTTTCCATTTACTCGGAAAGAGTCCAGAAGAGTAGGACAAGTGGAAAAGTTTACGCAGTGGTTTTGCCAGCGTTGAAGAACACCTCTTCAGAATTATGGGGGATATACCATCTGGACCAGCGGATTTGTGAATGTTAAGATCTTTTAATACTCTTGCTACTGTGCGAGTGCGAAAATGTATTTGTCCCATGAAGTATTCGACGCCCTCGAGCACAGGTGGAGACATGAAGCAATCTGGAATGTTGGAGCTTGCGGCGAACTGCGCAGCCAGCAGATTTGCTTTGTCCAAAGAGCTGACAGCTGGAGTGTCATTATAAACGAGTGTGGGAATTGACGACGTGGTGGAGTTCTTAATATTTTTCACAAAAGACCAAAACTGTTTACTACCACTGGGACAGTGAAGTATTTTTTGTCGTAGGTTTTGGTCATGAGAAAATTTTGCACGTCGTATCACGGAGTTGCAGTCATTTCGGACTCGTCGAAACTTTTTTCGGTTTTCCTCGGTTGGGTTTGCTTTGTAAGCCCGAAAACTCAACTCTCTCAACCTGATAGCCTCTTTGCAGCTCGAGTCGCACCAAGCATTCTCCTTAGGTATAATACTCTTTCTTCTGTTGGGAATAAAGGATCTCATACCCAGGAGAATGGTGTTTGTTATCATTTCAGCGGCGGCATCCACGTCACTATCGAGGAAGCATAGTGACCAGTTAAAGCTCCCAAAAAAGAAGTTAAGGCCGTCCCAATTGGCTTTCTCATAATGCCATACCGTTTCTTTGGGAGCTTGTTCTTTAACTGTGTGGTTTGTGTATGAGAATTTAGCTGAAATGAGACAATGGTCCGACGAACCTAGAGGCGACGTTACGTCAATAGAGTATTTATCTGGATGAGAGGTGAGGAACAAGTCCAATGTGTTGGCGGCATGATCTGCAGCATCCGGAATCCGTGTAGGCTCGTTTACAAGCTGAGTTAAGCTGTTAATCTCAGCGAAAATCCTAACATACCTTCCTTCGGGTGTTGTCTGTCCAGAATGGCGAAGCCAATCGGAATTGTGTATATTGAAATCGCCAGCAATGACAATTTCAGTATGAGGATACTGGGAAACAATTCCTAAGATGGAGTTAGACAGCTCATCAAACTCGTTAAAAGTAGATGAACTGTCAATGCTTGGACTTCTATAAATAAAACAAGAGTGTATTATTTGCTTACGTACATTGAATTTTAACCATATGTAATTAAATTCCGCATTGGAGCAATGGTTATATTGTGGTGGAAATTCGTAAGCAATATCATCACGGACGTAAATGGCGAGCCCGCGATGTATAAAGAATAATGGCACTAAGCGATATCCTGGTAAATCAAAATTCGAGGGCATCGAATTTCTATCCACCTGTGTCTCGCTAAGTGCCAAAACAGCTGGTCTGAATTGAAAGACATGGACATATGCAGCAAAGAGATTCCTTTTCAAGCCTCGAATGTTGCAAAAATCAACACGGAACTCACCTCTCATGACAACACACAAAAATTAAAAACGCAACTCCAACGCGACTAAGCAGAATTGCAACGTGTATATCCGACACCAAACTTCCAAAACACTCCGTCACAGGTGTTATGCCCATGCAACAGTGCGAGTCAGTTATCCGGCAAGATATACACTTACAACCCGCTATTCATTAGATGTTGGTTTGTGATCGCTGCTTAGCCAAAATTATGACACAGCAGCGATCAAAGAAGCGCAACAGGCGAAAGGAGAAACAAAGGAGAAAGAAAAAAAAAAAAAACAGGAAGAACAAAGGTCACTCGCGTGTGCGATTTTTTTTTGTCTATTGGCACTGCACTGGACACTTAATTTATTTGATATTTGTTTTATTTTTATTTTGTTTTCAAATTATTATTAATATTATTAGGTGTTGTGTTAAAAAAGTGTATTTTGAGTTGTTATTGTTTTTGTGTTTTATGTTGTTTATTTTTATTTTGTGTTATGTATAATATGTGTGCTGTATGCACTTTTGTGGCGACGGTGTTTCAATTTCGCGTGCGCGCGCGTTGGGAGGCTACACAGTACTTCAAGGTAACCCCGAACCATGTCACATTGGTTCGGGGTTACCGTACCGTTGGTATCAAAGTGATAGAAGCTATGCCATATCTCTCTCCAAAGTTGTGTACGTTATCTGCTGGTGAGCATACTAAGGATCACAATTCACAACATATCGATAGTTGAACCGAAAAAAGGCCCGCTTTGTGATCAATGCCTTCGGATGAGCATCCACCAACAAACCGAAAGATACTACAGCTGTATCACAAACTCAAGTTCATTCTTTCAATACCGACTGACAGAAGTTTTGACAATCACTGAAACTTCTGTTTGTTTCGTAAACAAATGTCAAATATTCTTCTGACATTTTTATTCCACCAAAAAGACAACACAACCGCCAACTAGAACTAAAACGAATGTAAGCAACCTCCGATTGCAATCCCACAATAAGGCCGCATATATATATTCCTACACCAGTCACCAGTCCAACGCCCACCTAGCTTTCGCCGCTTAGCTAGCCTCAATAGCCCTATAACTTGTGACCCATGCTCCAATACCAAATCCATTCGCAATAGGAAAATAATTAATTTCGTATCCTTACCACAAGTGGGCGTCACTCGTGGAACAGTCGAGTCCCTACATCTTCATCTATTTCCGTTTCCATCGCTCTGTTCGTATACAGTATGTCGGTTGGTGTCCACCTGGCTCTCGCTCGGTTCAAATGGCCCAGTGCATTCCTGCATATTTTCCAGCATCACACTGCGCGACAGAGAGGCCAACATTTTCATTTGGAATCTCATCACAGTAAAGCGGTGTTAAACATGTCTAACTACACATGTCGTTCCACACGGAACGCTGCCCGAAGCCCAGAGAATACTAGCAGAAAACCTATATTTCCCAGGGCGGATTTCACATCATCATCATCATCATAGTCGTCGTCGAAGTCGTCCTCCTCATCATCAACCGAGCATCGTGCCGTGTCCATTGATGTTGAACGCGAGCTGCCTGCTGAATGGGGACACATGGGACACATTGCAGGTGAGCGGATCGTAAACAAAACTACAACAACGCACCGTTGTCGTAAGGAGGTGCACGCGGAAATCTCATCGCACAGGGAGGCCTGGCCTATGCAGCGATGTTGGAGTTCGTGGTTAAGCGTGGGCGCTCGCGCTCATTTCGAGGTGGTGGTTCCCTCAACCCTGACCATCATCGTTGGCATAGTGACGACGTTTTGTCTTTAAGGCTCGGCTGTAGATTTGGCATTGTTGGTGGTTACCAGAGATGTGCAATGCAATTGCGGGAACAAGCAACATTATGACCCAAACAAAGTCTCTAATTAAGTTGCAATAATCCACGCCACCAACGCAAGCAATTTTATTTTGTTTAGTGGTCTCCACGGACGGGACGCCTTGGCCGATGACGATGACTATTGCACCCATAAATCGGTCGCGATCAGCGTGTGAACGTACATATACAAGGTTTCGATTTCAAATGCAAATTTATACCTTCGGCATGGGTTTCTGCCGAGACTCAGAATCAGAGAATACAGTTCTTCCTACACGCATGAAACTGGGTTTTGGTAATCCTATTGCTACCACCTTGGGTGAGGAACATTTAGGAAATGAGGTTACAGAGTTAGACCTTTAGAGCGCGTTTCAAACTACTATTGAGAGTGACGCGTGGGATTGTTTTAGATTTTGTCATTAGATTTTGTTAATGACCTGTAGACGTAATAGCATATAAGATGATGTTTTCACCTGTGTCCTGAGACAACAAAACAGCGTTATAGTATGCACCGGAAACTTAACAGCATATAATATGTATGTACTAATCTGATGCGAATACGAATTATCATTAAGAACTTTGATAGCGACTACTGAAATAGGTAGGTATACTCAATGCTCTTCGATAAGCTTATAAGCCAGACAACGTGAGAAGAACAAGCCGGCTGCCTCTCTTTTCCCAAACTGTCTGACATTAAGAAGATGTTCCTTAGAATCGCTAGTCGAGCGTTTAGTATTACACTTTCTTCTTTTAAGATTCAACTTTTCTAAATTTTATTTTAGTAAATTCTAAAAAATAAATTATTGGTCAAAACGCAATGATCAACCCACAAAAGACTCCCAAAACTTGCTAAAAACAACGGTTCAAAAACGGATCCAAAAGAAAGCGCACAAAAACGTTCCAAACGACACACGCAAGCCGCAACAAGGAAAGCTTAATAAAAGACTACATTTTAAAATGGTGGTCCCAAAAAACCTTCCCAAAAAACGAAATGCTAAGCGCCCTAAAGGGACAAAAAAAAGCAAAACGCCTCAAATAGCGCACTAAAAAGATCTCCAAAAACCGCCTCAAAAGACTGCACAAGAAACGCAACAAACAACGCACCGATAAACACCTTAAAATGAGACCCAAAAACATTTCAAAAAAAGATGAAAATAGCGCCCTAAAGAGATACAAAAAAATGAAAAAAAAAATCCAAATAATATCCCAAAAACTCTCCAAACAGCGCCCTAAAAATATCCCCCAAAATTGCTCCGAAAAACGTCCCAACAGTCACCTAAAACTTACTCTACAGCACTAAATAAAAGCCGCATAAATCGCTCTAAAAAGCGCCCTAAGAAAGATTTAAAAAACGCCTCAAAAATTGACCCTAAAAGAGACTCAAAGACTCAAAAAAATCTCACAAAATAGTTACAAAAAACACCAAAAATGCAGCCGACAAAAAACTCAGCGAACGCTTTAAAAAACGCAAAAAAAAGTCCCAAAAACCCTCAAAAATGTTCCGAAAGAACCCGCAAAAAAAGTTTTTAAGAAACAAACAAAAAACACAAAACATCAGAAACACAAAACAAAAACATAAAAAAAAAACTCTTCAAAATCATCTCAAAAGGCTACTCCAAAATTTTATAAAAAGAGAGCTCCAAAAAGCGCAGACAAACGTCTCAAACATAAAAAAAGGCTCGCCTTTAAAAACTACCAAAAACACTAATCTAAAACTAGGTCCCAGAAAATTACTGAGTCCAAAGGTCCAACAAAATACTGCGGAAAAGCACCAAAAATGCCTCAAAGACCTGCCATAAAAACCCATGAAATGCTTCAAAAAAAAGCTTCTAAAACCCCCTCCAAAAACACCCTGAAAAACGCCCCATTTTTGTGTTGGTTAATTTAAGCAAATAATGGAATTGTCTGCAACGGAACTGGGGGGGTTCAAAGATTTTCCCCAATATCTACAGTTCTAGTTTACCTTTAGCATATACATATCACAACCATGCGCTTATAGCCTTTATGCAAATATGTAGACTCTCATACTGTCAAAGGAACACACGTGTGTAAGTCTTAGGACAACGTAGGCTTTCACAACAATTATTGTCGAGTCCTGCCATTTTTCAGCTAGGTTCAAACGTCCAATTATATCTACTCCCATTGCTATTTTTGAACGACTTCAATTACTGCACGCTTTCTAAATCCATGTCCACATTCCAGCGCAACCTTGCACCGGTCATAGGAATTATAACAATAAATTCCCCATCTGTACCCCGTATACCCTCTCTCCATCTTTAACTTAACCTGCAATAAATCACAGCGCCCTCGAAAACAATAACAAAAAAAAATGCCATTGATCAACCATCCTCAAGGTGAAAGGCGCGACACCGATCCAGCGCTGTTCCGCCATATCGCGCTATTCCTGGAACTGTCCCACAATAGGGCGCAAATGTCTCTGCGAGCCCATTAGCACGCGGTAAACAAAAGCAGAAACTTTTCTGTTTCGATGTGCGGTTCGGTTCTTAAACGAATTTGAATTGAATTCGATTTTTCGCGCGCCATTTGGCACTTTTGGTTTCTCTCCTCCTTTGTGTGTGAAGAAATCGCGCTTGAGACTCCTATACAGACAGATGACTATCCAGCACTCCATGGGGATCCTTTGCGCCCGCAACAGGTCTGAGCCAACACCAAGACATCTCTTGGTCGATTATAATCACACGGGGATTGTAAATCAAATCGAATTGAACTGACTCTAAAGAGGATCATTATCGCATATGGATTCGTTTCCATTCATTTCGCGAGAGGGAGTACGATCCACAATAGAGTGCATCCTGGCCATGGGTCCTCCACAGCCACTTCCACTTGGTGTTGATCTTCTCTGGTTCAGTTGGAGCCCAATCGCTGTTCTCAGATCGGACTCATAAATAATCTGTCGCGACACATATATACGAGGAGTCCCGCTCTGGCTATGAATAGTGAATTCGCGCCCATGAAATGAATGGAGGACCACTTGGTGGATAAATAGTTTTTTATTTTTTATTTTTTTTGGGAGGAAAATATTTTAATATCGACAAAAAGGGGGATGCGCACATGCTCTGCTCTGCCGGTGGTGTGGTTGTTTGAATTATGGCTCGGGACAGAATTTGCCAACGATTTCTAAACTGCGAATGCCTGGGGGCCGACTGTGATAAATCAAATTGTCACTTTGGGAATTGCAGAATTACGGCCTGAATGTGTGTGTTGTACGTCCAACAGATGCATTCGAGACGAGATGACATTATTATCTTGAGGTGGGCTGGGGATGTCTTTCATTAATAAACGGTGCGCGGCAGTGTTGGACCTCCACCGATGCGGCTGATGGCATTCAATCATGTTGAACGGGCGCAGTTATGATACAAAGTGACACATTAATTAGGGATGGTCTGATGAATGGGAGCCCTCTGATGGCGCATAGTGTGTGGCTTAGACAGAAGAAAGGACGATGTAATTCAATTTCCTTGTGCCTGATGCATACTCGGCTCAGTGACTCATTCGAAGATAGCTAATCTGAATTATTGCCAATAAATTCCGCAACGATTTCGCCTTAAAAGTTGCGCGAAGAATGACACATGTGATGGATGCAGGTGTGGTCATGGTAATGGGAGCATCCTTTTATTATGATGGGAAAAGTCACTGTAGAAGGATTAACAGCTTTGTAGCTAGTAGGTGATAGACAGACGATATCGCCATGATTTATGATAAGAAAAATATTTGACTAAATTGTGCGATACTCGTCAAAACATTTAATGTTTCACTTCCAATGCCAACTATTTAAAGCCTTCGACTATACAAAGTCTGAGCAGCATGGCAATCACATTTCACTCCGATTTGTCAATGTCATATCGCGATTTTACTTTCCTCCTCACGATGTCATGCATAAGGCAGCCGAATTTGCAACAGCAGGTGAATGCACGATCAAGACAGTACACAATGCATTTATAACTTTCCCCGTCCCGTCTGGTGACTTGTAAAGACACAAAATCACATCAACGGTTCCCATCGACAGATCAATCCATCAATTGTCACAGCAGCGCTCTTCAATAGTTCCATCAGGCCACAGACTCTCCCCTTCATTCAGATCGTGCCTTCTGATCGCATCCCACCGATAAAGTGAATGACTCTTCGAGGATCCTCGTTTTTGTATGCGGCATATCTCAGCTCTAGATGCGCGCATCTTTGTCTCAAACTCTGCGCACTAACTCGACGACAATAATTTAAATATGACCCAAGTTTTGTTTTTCTTGGCATCATTGCATTCCTGGTGCTTTGAAGGTACAAACAACAAAAGTCTTCCCCTCTCTTCCACCGATTGAAAGCCAATCAAGTCTGAAAATTATAATTGAATCGAGCGCGCGCAATCGTAATGATTCTTTTTTTGTTTTGATTGTCTCTTCATTGGAGATATACGCGGCTCGAGATTCTATACTGGCCTAACTATACGTACTCAATACAAAGTTTGAGGCGAATAAACAAACTCGACTTGAAATTAAACTCCATTTGATTAATTTGCATAAGACAACAAATTCGTGATCTAAATTATTTTCCTCTTTGTTGTGTAAGCTATACGAGTGGACATACACATAGACCGAGTTAAAGAGAGCTGAGAAAAGGACTGCCACTTAGAGGGCTAAAGATGCAACTGGAATGGTATATGGGCATCTATTTATTTGGTTGGTCTCTAATGTAGTCTGTGTGGTATATGACAATAAATGAACGCGGTCCCAAGGCGGAGGGAATACAAATTAAATGAAAATAAATTGAAAGTCTTTTAATGGGAAAAGTTGGGCGGAATAAGAACTATTTTAGTTGTCATTTTCTGGGAGAGATATTTACAATTATTGCAGAGGATAACGTTTGACAGTGTCCACTCTGTTAGTGCTCTGTTGTGTGTGACGCTGATTTACATACGGATAAGCTCTGCTACTTGCTGCTCTGTTACTGCTTTAATATTGCTCTGTTGCTGTGTTTTATTCTTCTACAGACATTCTGTTATTCGCTCACTTTTCATTGTTGAAGTCTGCTACTTCCCTACTGCTCTGCTACTACTCTGTTACTGCGTTGTTAGCATTCTACTGCTGCTGTTCTTTGCTATATCAACCATCTGTGTTTTTCTACCTCTGTTGCCCAATATTTGTTTCCCTTTCTACTATTCTGGTAAAAACTATTGTTTGTAAAATAATATTGGAACAGAAAAGCTGTTACTGCTCTGATAACGTCCCCGTAGTTCTGCTACCCCGTTTGGTGGAACAAACCTGCTACTACGTTATTGCTTCGTTTCTATGCTTAGATACGAAGCTATTCTGCTTCTTTGTTACTAATTTATGCATTCCTACTGCTCTGTTAGTGCACATATTACATATTATTTCTAATAGATGAGTGTATAGGGATATTGTAACTCTATGAAGTTTTTTTTTTTTCCTTAAAAGCAATTATGCTTTTCAATGAACGCCACTATGGGCTTATTTATAAAAGCGGTTTAGATTCTTACATCTATGCCTGTACTAAAGTATTGAATAATATCTCTACATCCAAAAAGCTCTGGTAATAAACTGTTATAGCCCCGTTACTAAGCTGATACTTCTCAGTTGCTATACTTATCAGCTAGTACTTGTTTTGGTCTTGCCTTCCTACGCTATTCTTATCCTACTGATAATCTAATTTCAATCTGTAGATCTGCTAATTCTACTCCTTAGTCTCTGTTATTTTTTTATGACTAACTTTGATATACCTGAGCACTATGTTTTTGCCTTGTACTACTCTACTCGTATTGCTATCCTGATACTGCTCTGATACTGATCTTGAAGAGCGACAGATCGTTTTTCAACGAAATATTTGGTCTTCACTAAAAAAAATAGCTTTGATTGTCTTCAGAGCTTTGACTCTATTAGCGGTCCGCTAAATCCTGTCAATAATTCTGACACACATACATAGATACTATCTCTGTCCCACTACTTTTCTGTCCCGTACTGGGGTAGTGTTGCTATCTGTCTGCAATTTTTCTGCCCTTGCCCGGATCTTGTTTTTTTACTATTTCGCTATAAGTACAATTATGGAGTTGAGGTCAACAAATATTGGATATATACTTTGCTATCGGTCCATGTGTAGATTTTGTTTAATTACTGGTGTAGTAATCTGCTACTTCTTTGATGCTACTCCACTGTTAAAGTGCTGTTATGTCACTGTTAAAGCTTTGCTATGGGTAGGTCATGTAATTTCTTTTTTGTTGTACTGTCGGTGCTTTCTATTGCTTTGCCGGAAGGCTATATCTAAAGCGGCCCATAGACACTACACTTGTGTCTGCATACACATCACACCGACCGAGACACCGACACCAAAAATCAAAAACTCGCTCCGTGTCTGACAACAAAATCGGTGTGCGCACCAGCCCACACACAGCACACATTTCCGTACACCGACACCGGTGCAGACACAAGTGTAGTGTCTATGGGCCGCTTCAGACACTACAGTGTGACATTCCGCCTTACACATCACACCGATCGAGACACCGACACCAAAAATCAAAAACTTTTGATTTTACTCGCTCCGTGTCTGACACCAAAATCGGTGTGCTCACCAGCCCCCACACAGCACACATTTCCGTATACCGACACCGGTGCAGACACAAGCGTAAAGTCTATGGGCCGCCCCCATCAGGGTTGTCGTTTTGTAAATTTGGAGAGGAGTATTTCAGACGATTAGAGGGGAGTATTTCGTGTTTGAGGTACCTAGGTATAACTTTATCTATTTTTATTTAATTTGTAATTCATTTCAAATCACTCAAGCCTTGGACGAGTCAGATGAGATATGTGATGCCTAACGCTCGTATTATTAAAAAAAATTACTAAATCGATTTTACTTCTTCGAGAAATGAAAACTTTTAACCTATTTTTACGTTAAATACATTTTCGACTCTCGTTTTGGGCAATTTTTATTCTTGAACAAACAAAAGTGGTTAAAGTGTGCTTTGAATAAAAATGAATATGTAATGTCAAGACAAGATGATAATTTAAAGGGTTATAAGTTCTTTAGAGAATTCTAAGCACCACAGCGAGCCGATCTAAACCAATTCGCCCAACATACAATTTCCTTACAGAACCTACAAATGCGTTCAATTTAGTTTAAAAAACTAACTTCGTCTAAATTGACAAAGAAGTACCTTCCGAAGTCCTTCCTTCAGTAGCGAGCAATTGATAGAAATTGATGGAGAAGATAGTAGGTAGGTCCTCACAATACCTTAATGTGTCCGTGTACGTTAAGCATAATCTCTAAATTAAAGATTTTTTCAATTTTTGTTTTCTTATTGAGTCTAAAAAACAGTACAATACCTACTGTGAAAAACAGTATAGATACGAGCGTACTAATGCCACTTAAATTTTTTTGTTGACACAATTTTTAAAGAATTTTTGGAAAAGTTTTGGAGTACAATCATGGCGAGGGGAGTACGGGAGTACAATGAATGCTAGGGGAGTACGAATACTCCCTTAGTACTCACTTCGGCCGTCCTGTTCCTCACGTCCTTTTCTATAAAAAAATTTCCGCTAAAAATCGAATGAAATCATCGCCGAAATTATGTAAACTGTCAGTAGTTGTTAATCGGTCACTTGACCGTGATAAGTTTTTCCAACAATCCCAAGTAAAATGCCAAGATTTTGTTCTCAAATTCAGGATTGAGCTTCATACAACATTTTTTTTATATAATAGCTAGGTACAGCTATTGGGGGCGCTAAATATACATAACCTTATGTATGTATCTACATTATTATACATTATAGTTATTTTTAGGGAAAAGTTTAAGTTGACAGTTTGCTGATCATAGGCTGTATGAAAAATGCTACAAAGTTTAACGAGCTACATGAGGTTGATAAAACAAGTCAATCGCATATACAAGTAAATTTAGCGATAGAGATGGATCAACATTTTTTTTTAACTCTGTTATGGTACATATCTCTCGAGTATTGCGGAACTCGAAGCATCATTGTCTATTTGCATATTGCCTATGTGGGGTTTCACATAGCCGAATGCCGCACTTCTTCAAGCTTATCTTACAGTCATACCGAAAACCGTCTTATTTAGACATCGGCAACCCCAAGAGCGCCTAACATTCTTTCTTAGCCTAGAAGGAAGGCCAATTGAGCAATGAATCAGCAATAACGCGGTATTTTAGGATTCATGACCTACGAACTATAAGTGAACATCTCGTAAGATAGATCAAAATGAGTACCCCATAGTTTAAATGTTGCATCACCTGTGGTACTTGCAATCTTGCATTCTTTGGAATGAGTTAAATGAGACTACACATACATCTCCCATTCCCACTAACAGCTGTCTTTAAAGTTTCATTTAATTTTTAAGCTTTTCATTATCGACCCCACATCAATTACTTTTGCAGCCAGACGATAGTAGTAAACTACCCATCGTCAGACATTCCAAAGGGTTATCTGTCCGTCCATGTCGGTATTTATTTTTATGTTCATTTAAGTCTGTGTTTGTTTTTTTTTTTGTTTTCATAATGTCCTTTCTCTAATTAGTGGATTATTTGAAGCGTGAAATTGAGATTTATTTTATATTCCACTTGGAGAGGACGGAGGTAGACGAATCATGGTCGGACGGGTTAATGCGAAAGAATCTCTTCAACACTGTGCCACGGTCAGTTGGTGCAATATTATATACCACCCACAACAGGGAAGAAATTTCATTTCCATTTTTTCGTAGCTTCCTTTAACTACACCCTGTACACTGTACTCTGTTCTGGTGTGTAACAGCTTGGCCATTAACCCCTGGCTTACCTCAGATCGCTTTAATGTGCTTTAAAAAATGTGCATTTCGTTATGGGGGTATGGTCAGAAACTATTTGCGGGCAAACCAAGCCAAGCCACTGGACTCTTATCGTTGGAATGTGAAATTCTAATTAAAATTCACGGATTCAAATTGATAGTTAAGCGAGAGGTCTAGCGGTTGCTGGGTTTGCTTGGACCAAATTGTTGTACATGTACGGTACGTATTCTCGGCTGCGATATATACACATGGGGGACATTAAAAAGCTGTTGCATACATTTTGGCGGGGTTGTAATGGACGGTAGGAATTTGATTGGAATTCGGTTTCTAATTGGATAATTTCTAGAGTTGTGGTTTCGAAGGAGTTTGATTTGAAAAATGTGTTCCAGTAACCTGTTGCATCTATTATAAGATTTTAAATTAAATAACTGAATGGAACTGGAAGATATTTCCTTCTCATGTCCTTCTACTTGTAGGTCGTTTATGAGATGTGTTGATGTTAGAGTCTCTATTCAAGTACAAGAGCTGCATAAGGATCAGCTACTGTTCGATGGTCTCTATTTTTGTTGGTGTTTCTTCCATCGAATAAAGATAGCGACTTGTGAAGGGGTAGCGACATAAGTCCGAGCGACATATCCCCGCTGAACTAAGACCGACATATCTCCGCGAGAAGTTTTGTCGTTTTCGAGCGACATATCTCCGCATGGAATTATGTCCGCGCAGAGATATGTCGAAATTTAAATATAATTAAACTTTAGCTCCAGGCAACTGCCAGACAGATGTTGACATACTCTTAGCGGAGCAACGAAGTCGCGTGAGCGGCTAAGCCCTTCGAAAAAAGGGTTAAAATCCTGTTAGCGAGCGAAGCGAGCCACCCACCCCATACTTTAAATACATCAAACTTTCTTACAGATGCCTATCTGTCAGTTTTTGGTATAGACTTATTCAGAAATTAAACAAATATAAAAATAATTAACTTTTGCATATCTATCTATCTCTATCTATATATATAAAAATGAATTGTTGTTCGCTAGTCTCGCTAAAACTCGAGAACGGCTGGACCGATTTGGCTAATTTTGGTCTTGAATTATTTGTGGAAGTCCAGAAAAGGTTTAAAAGGTGAATAAATATAAAAGACAGATGTAGTGGTTCGTCTACTGATGAGCCCACCCACCACATCGGGGCGAAACGCATTTGGAGTTGAGGCCACTTAAATTTTTCATATATAAAAGTTGTTAAACAAAGGGGCGTGGCACTCCCATACAAAAAAAAAAACATTCAAAATCGTAGGTATATCTCGAAAACCACCAAATTGATTAAGCTCAAACCTGCAGATAATCTTAGTTATTGACCCTGGATTTGTCCTGTGAAGTTTGGTCAAAATCGGACAAAGGGGCGTGGCACCGACCATACAAAAAAAAAACATTCAAAATCGTATACCTGATACCTCCTATACAAAAAACATTTTCTAAGGGGTGAAACTCGATGAAAACAGCTGGGCCGATTTTCATTATTCTTTTTTGTTTTGCTCGTATTGCTGTATTTCAGGTTTAGGCAGAAAGAAAACTCCAGTAAATCGATTTATTCTCATTTCTCGCATTTTACGAAAGAACATTATTATCTAAGACCTAAGCAATACAATTCCTGTGCACGGGCAAAGCTGGGAGGGTATACAGCTAGTGTTTAACATAAATGATTAGCACTTGAAGTTATGTCGTTTTAAAGCGACATATCGCGTAGATTTTTAGTTCTTAGTTCGACGGAGATATGTCCTTTTAAATGCGACATAGCTCCGCGCGGAAATATGACGTTTTCAAAACGACATAACTCCGCCAAAAAAAGCTACATAATTCCGCTCGAAAAGTGTATAAGTCCCTGTCGGCTCATTGTGGCCTTTTCAGCATCAGCATCAGGACTGTTATTAATAAGGTCGTTTGGACTTCATGCAGTATTTAGATGTCATTAATCCGTGGTATCGTGTATTCTCTGCTTTTCAACTGTCCTACCAAAGATATTCTCCTTTCCTATAGCTACTCTGGATCAGCCTTGCCACTTTGCTGCAATTGCAGTAGATCTACTGCATTTTTGTAAAAGCTTAAATGAGGAAGCCAAATCCAAAATAGTAGATAAAATACAAACAGAAATACAACCCAATTTAGGAAACTGAGTTTTCCTGGCTTAAATTGTCGAAGGAAACTGTTTCATGTCTTTGAACAACAACAGGTAAAATTTAGACGTGGATTCTGAACAAATATTTTCTAGCTTGATGGGGTTTTTCGTGCTGCATATCGAGGCTTGTCAACAAATAAAAAATCGTTTTAATTTTAATGATGAAAGACTGAAGCCTCTGAGGTACGTAGATACAAAGTTAGTACCTACTGGAAGGCAGTATACCCTCGATATTGCCTATTTTAAACTTGTTTCCTTTTTATGATGATGATATAGAAAAACTTAATAGCCAACGAAGATGAACAATATGTTCCATATTAATGCATTTTCCTGTTTTGTTTAAATACTCGTCTTTATTAATTTTGTATTGTTTATGTTATGTTTTGTAATTTACCTTGATTTTGTTTGAAAACAAAATCTACTGCAAAAAAAATTAATCTACTGCATTTTTTTAAAGACTCTACTGCGAAAAAAAATAGTCCAACAGTGGCAACGCTGCTCTGGAGTTAAAACGCCAGATATTGATTTTATCGTCGAATTTCGTGCATTGCTCGCAGGTCTGTTTAAGCGTTTAAGGAGCTCGTAGGAATTTCCTTTGGTAGTTGCGCTCATTCAACTATTTGAACAATTAGATCAAAGACACTGCCTACATCTGACCATACATTTACATAATGTCATTTAATTCAATCGAGTAAAGATCAAAGATGACCTCCTAATACATGTCCCCCCTATTGGCGAAAGTTATAATCAAACAATTTCAATTAAAAATAAATCAATTTGTAGTGCATTCCTCAAACTCCTTTCCAATCATTCGATTAATCCAAACAACCTCCATTGTTTACATTATCATCCACTCTACATTGCTTTGAAACATCACCTCTTGACTTTCTCTAATTAATTAATTTACTCGGAAGTCATACGATAATCGGTCCGGCCTATCAAAGGTAAATACGCGCTCTCTCCTTTTACGACTTCTTAATTAAATGCATCACTTTAACCATAGATACAATATAGTTACAACAATCCCAATCAATTAACTACGTCTCTGTAGATACTTGTGTTTAAAAGTCAAATCAATCAAAGTGGGCAATAAAACCATCTATCGCTCTTCAAAATCTGATTCCAAACTCGTAAAAATCAGAAGAGTGAACCACACATGCAACAGCCGCCCCGCTATGACTAATACGGCACCAAATTGGACAGCAAATTGGTTCGGCCGGCCGGCGGTATATATCGATTTTCAATTTCAAATCGACCGTGTTCGCATCGAGAATTGAGATGTCCCGCAGTCTCCCGCTATGATCAACGACGTACGATGGAAACTCTGTCGATGAATGGCTTTCCAACCGATGGGTCACCTTTATTAAAACATTCATAGATCTTTTCAAAATTGTCAGAGTTAGGCGCCATGCGTCACTATACTCGTATATCGCCAGTGGTGGTATGGTGTTAAATAAAATTCAATTCACCTGACAGATCGGATCGGAAGTCTTTGGGGCGTCCACCATAGTTGTGGTGGTTATAAATTTTCCCATGCCGCAGAGAATGGAATTGTCATCATCGTAAAATGTAGGCTGGATGAAAATTTGTTTTCGGTGGAATTATAAGTGAAAATCCGATAGGGACGCTGATACGCGGATATACAGACTGTCTATATATGGACCGCCACAGGTAGTAGGTGATTATGATAGCTGCTGGGAGGAAACAAGACATCATTGTATATGTGCACCCCATCGGGACCAACGATATAGCGCTGCAATTGTTTGTTTTTCCCTTTGATTGTATAGTTTTTATGGGTTTTATTTGTTTGTCCCGCTGAGGGATGAGTTTTGAAATGAAAACCTGATCGTGAATATGTAATGTGTGATAAAAATTCCATATTGTCATAGGACAACTTTTTTGGAGCAAAATCTGGCAAGACTGAAGAACTTGCGATGACCGGTGGGGTCACTAAGTAAAAACTATCGATTGAAGCTGACGGTGAGTTACCTGACAACTTTTAGTTGAGACGAGTATAATTGTGAGCAATATTTATGCACGCATCTATGCTGACAATTTACTCCATTTACTTGTATAAGTCGGAGATTTTGACAATAAAGTGGTACTAGATAATAATGCATGGGATAAACAAAAAAGGAACAAGTTGTAGTGCAAATATTTGATAACAAAATCTGTTAGGAAATCTCGCAGCAGTGCTGGGAATCGAATGAAGATTCTATAGTGAAATTTCAAGACTCTGCAAAATTATGACAAAAGAGCTGTTAGTCCTCAGCCTTATTTAAATATCTGACGAAAGAAGTCAAATTATTATAGAAACACTAATGCGCGCAGTGGCTTAGTGGTTAGTGTGTTGTACGTGGAGTCCACGGCGTTAGGCAATAACGCCCAAAGGAATAACGCCCAAATCAATTTGGAAATAACGCCCTAAAAAAAACTCGTACAATTTGTTGTTGCAAAATTTTTCGTCATTTTGGGTGTTATTTCCTTTCCAGGGTTCGTTTTTTTGACTAGCAGTAGATATAGCCCAAAATTGTAAGTGGAAATTCATAAACAGTGAAATAAGTATGGGGGCATGCTTGTATTTATTTATTTTATTTTTTTTTTTATTTATTTATTTATTTAACTACTATACTTACATAAATGTCACAGTTAATCAGTTTTGAAAATAGAGTATGCTGTTTTACAATTCTTTCAATATTTTTTTTAAATTAAATTTTGAGATATTGAAATCAATTACATAATTGTACTTATTGAAATCCCTCGTCAGGTTATTGATAGGGCCATTACTCTCATAGTTACATCGAGACGTCCTTTGGTATAAAAAAATTGGGTTCCTTGTTGTCCTCGGTCTGGTATTGATGTTTACGAATTTGAGAACATATGTGGAGTTAACGCTACCAGTCAGAACGCAAAACAGGAATATAACATTTGATATCTCTCTTCGTTTTTCCAAAGTCTGCAGATTCAGCAGCTTTAATCGACTTATGTATGGAGGAAGACGACTTTCGGGGTCCCAAGGCAAATCACGTAATGCGAAAAGAAGAAACTGCTTTTGAGATTCCAGATTCGTAGGACGGACACCAAACAGGACTACAGTATTCCAAAACAGGTCGGACGAGAGAACAGTAAAGAATTTTGGTTACGTAGGGATCCTTAAATTCCTTTGAGAAACGTTTTATAAGTCCCAATCGGCTTCTTGCTTTGCTGACAATGGAATCCAGGTGGAGGTTGAAGTTGAGCTTTCTGTCAAAGACCACACCAAGATCATTAAAGCAATCAACACTTTCAACAGCTTCCTCATTAATAAAATAAATTGACACAGTTGGATTTTGGCGTCTCGTGAAGGTCATGCTTTTACAATTCCTAAGATTAAGCTGCATATAGTTCCTTTTACACCATTCTTGCATAGTGTCAATGTCATGCTGTAAAAATATATAACCCTGCAGGTTACTATATAAATAGATCAGCTTACAGTCATCCGCAAATAGTAAAATCTTTGAGTATGTAATAAGAGGACATAGATCGTTGATAAATAACAGGAAAAGGAGTGGACCAAAGTGGCTGCCTTGAGGGACACCAGAATAGACAACTATATTTTTAGACAAACAGTAATTCAATTTCACATTTTGCGTACGATCAGATAGATATGAGCAAATCCATTTCAAGATCCATTGCGGGAATCCATACAATTCAAGTTTTCTTAACAGGATAACGTGATTAACTTTGTCTAATGCTTTACTAAAATCAGCATAAAAAACATCTGTTTGTAACCCATTCACCATGCTTTCATTGAGATGGGAAGTAAATTCTAATAAATTAGTTACAGTTAATTTTTTGGGACAAAATCCATGCTGCTCATCAGCAAAAATTTTAGAGCAGTGAAATTGCACGTAGTTGCAAATAATTTTCTCAAAGAGTTTAGGTATACAAGACAGTTTTGCGATTCCTCTATAATTTTCAATTTTGTTACCATTTTTATGTAGAGGACTGATAAATGACGATTTCCACATTATCGGAAATACTCCACTGGACAGCGACAAGTTGAATAAATATGTTAACGGTTTACAGATGCTCCCCCTGCAACCCCCCTGATTGGGTTTTCTGTTGGATTTGGGAGTAGATTGGAGTTTGAACTGCAAAAACAACTAATTACGCACATACTCTAAATCTGACAGTAACGCCAAGCAGGGGGGTATCATTCATACGTATTAAACTGCAAAATATTTTTGGGCTTTATTTCCATCTTGTTGTTTATATTTGGGGGCTATGAATTTTTTTGGCGTTATTTCCAAATCGATTTGGGCGTTATTGCCTAACACCTACGTCCACAGCCATCACGGGTCACGACGGGTTCGCCGCCAATGGTCAGAAGCTCCTCCGTTTGAATACCACGATTATGGATAGTGCCGATGCCGATACCTTAAAGCACTTCACCGAGTTTTGGTGGCTTGGTGAAGAGGTGAGGGGAGATATGCTCTCCCGGGCCGATGCGTTACATAGGTAACATTCCTCCTTAGTTTTAAGCTGTTATGAAAGTTAGTTAGGTATAGTTTAGAGGGTCTTTGGGACGGGCTGGGCTCGCCAACATGAATGAGTGCTATCGAGACTTGACCGACGCTTTTGGCCTCGTTCGAGTCCTGGCGGCACGTGAGCCACCATATTGTCGACTGCCAGGCGCCCATCGACTCAATCAGGAAGGTGACCAAACGAGAAATTGCTCATCACCCTGATTATATTTATGAGAGAGGGCTTTACTTCTTAGGTGCCTTCTTAGCCCGAAGAAACAGCGATTGGCAAGAGTGATTTTTCGCTTGATCTCTGCGCCGATGTCGTTTTGCGAAGTGATAGTGGAGCCCCAGGTAGACAAAGTCTTTAACTACTTCGAAGTTGTATCTGTCTATTGTGACGTTTTGCCGGAGTCGCCGATGTTGAGAGTCCTTTCTCGTTGACAGCATATACTTCGTTTTGTCCTCATTTACAGCCAGACCCATCTTCGCTGCCTCAGTTTCGATGCTTGCAAATGCGCCACTGATAGCTCGCCGCGTTCTCCCAATAATTTCAATATCATCAGCATAGGCAAATAGTTGAACGGACTTTTGAAAAATTGTACCTCTGGTGTTGGCTCGTGAGTTTCGTACAATTGCTTCAAGAACGATATTAAAGAGAGTACACGATAGCGCGTCGCCTTGTCTCAAACCTTTTCCGACATCAAATGGATCGGTGGTGTTCTTGCCGACTTTAACGGAGCAGCGAGATTTCTCCATCGTCATCCTGCACAGACGGACGAGTTTGGCGGGGATGCCAAAACTTGACATGGCTTTGTATAATTCGTCCCTATATACGCTATCCATAGGCGACTTTAAAGTCGATAAATTGATGGTGTGTATCGATCTGAAATTCCTGGTTTTTTTACAATATCTGTCGGAGTGTGAAAATTTGGTCGATGGTTGACTTTCCTGATCTAAAACCACACTGATATGGGCCGATCAGGTTGTTGGCGAAAGGTTTTAGGCGTTCACACAATAAGTCGTCGGGCATACTCTCATCCGACCAAATTTTACAGATGAGTTGGTGCATGCTCCTTACCAAGCTATCTCCCGCTGCTTTGAAAAGCTCGGCCGGGAGGCCATCCGCTCCAGCAGCTTTGTTGCACTTAGGTTTGGATATCGCAATCCTCACTTCGTGTAGGACGGGTGGACGGAAATGCTGGCTATCATCGTCCCAGCTGAACAGATCATTCCCTGCAGAAGTGTTCTTTCCAAATCCTCAGCACCGACTGTAAATGTACTACTGTATTCCCATGTTCATCTCTGCAGGCTTCTGTTCGGGCCTTGTATCCTTGGTTGGAACGTTTTACCCTTTGGTAGAACTTTCGAACATTGACTCTGCAGTAGCGTCCCTCAATTGACTCGACCGCCTGCTTCTCGTGCTCTTTCTTTTTCCTTCTGAGAAGTCGGTGTTCCTCCCTTCTTTTTTGCCCGTACAGCTCGCGGGCAGCTCTCTTAGCCGCTCTGGTTCTTGTCTGCAGCATTAATTGATAGGCCTCGTTCTTGGCTGCATGTGCCCGGCAGCATTCCTCATCGAACCAGGGGTTTTGTTGTGGTCACTGGTCGCCTAGCGAAACCCAACACTTAGGTAGCGGTACTCCTGATGGCACGCTACATAAATATCAAAGAAGAAACTAACTGACTGTGATTGAATCCCTGTGTCCCAAATCATGAAGGCTGCGAGAGCGAAAACGCGAGCAAAACCTTTATTTTATATATTGTCGGAGAGTGAATGGATATGCACATAAATCTAGTATACATATGCCTAAGCGATATCGGAGAACCCAGCTACTTTTGAACATCAATTAGAGTCTCGAGCACAGGCTTGATTCAAGTCTTAATTGAAAAAGATTATGGGGCTTATAAAAAAGGATATATCTAAGGTAGATACAGAAAAGGTAAAGCTCTAGTAAAGCTCTAAGAACGAATAGCGAGTAATCCTATTCAAAGTGAGGATAATCCGACATAGGCCCAACAATTTTATTTGAAAAGGTTCTAACCGATTACAACTTACCGAAGTATTTCTACAGTAGTTAAGTATACAAGTTGTACCCTCTTCAACTGTACTTTATACTACTCGTACTCGACTACATTCTACATAAAAGTTCAAGATACTAACCTACCTATATGTACTTGTAGACCCAACGCAATATCGTTTTATCGTAGGACATAATGTTTGAGAATGTATAAGTACCTACACTACACACGTTTCTAAGCCGATACATTAATTGGATTGGTTTTGTTATCGAAATAAATAATTAATACCAACGATTGCTTAAGACCAACCAAACATCTCGGGTTGTCTTGGCTAATACTCTGCATCTGCTCCCTTGATTTAGAAGATGAATTCGAAATGCATGCACAATACTTTTACCTGATGTGATGCTTTCACGAATAGTTTGCAAGTCTGTCCTTTAGACTAATCTGCTGAAAAGTCAATTTTCAACTTTTAACCATCAGATGTATAATTGCGGATAATACTGAATTTGTTCGTGGCTTGCAAGTCCCCCATTTGTCAGGTTTTAGATATTTTACGACTTTCAAGTGATTTCGAGTAATAGACGAATATACGCCTCCATAGCCATAGGCTCTAGCATTTCCTGTATATGACTTTGACTAGTCTGCGCGCCGTATAGATATTTCATTTAATTTTTCTTACCAATTTCACTTGACCATTAATTAAGTCGTAAAAAAAGTTTCAGTGGGATGTGTCTCTGAATACGGGTGCTTCGAATTTTAATAGACCCAACCTCAGGTGCATGTGTTAGGCTGGGCAACTTTCAACAAGTTAGGTATCTACATCTATAGATATATAGTCAACCTGTATATTGCTTCTAAATCTATGAAAGTTAATTAATTTTTATGTTCAACAAGCATTTTCGTTTGCAGTTTGTGTTTGTCTAAGGGCAAGTTAACCAATTATCGAATGCATAACTGCAATGCTGGCAGACATTTTTCAAAACACCGGCGATACGTGTTAACTGGTGCGCCTAAGGACTACTACCAATTATACGCAATGAACTTGTAAATTATGTTTATTGAAATTTTATTGTAAATTTGTTTTTTCTTAGCACCAACTGATTGCCGTTAACCGTTTTTAATATTTTCTATTATTTATTTTATCATTCCAGGTAAGAGGCGGAGTTACTCGGATACAGATACAGTTGCTTGAGTTGTAATTGTAATTTAAAGACAATTTATCTGAGCATATTTGTGAATGCAACTGTTTTACATTTTTCGGCCATAGAAATGTACAAAAGACCATATACCTACATAAATCGAATGGAAAATGGAAATGAGGGATTGCCACCTGTTGCCACTATGGGGGAGCATTTTATTACAATTTAGCATGGAGTTTATACAATTTCTTTATTCACCCGACCGACTTTACTTGACAATTACGAATAATGAATTAATGTAGTCCAAAAGCCCAAAAGGTCTTATAACACTGAGACAGGGATGACATGCAATAGCAAATGATTTCATTGAGAAAATATACTTCACGACCTAGGGTAGTTAGGTAGGTAGGTAGGAGTGGCGGCTTGAGATAATCTCAAAACCCAAGTAGCACTAAGTGCCGTTTTGTTACCACATACTCATTTGACCTGGTTGTTGCTGGTGTGTCGAAGGGTGGTTTAGATTCAGCCTGTGGATTTCAAAAAGGTTATAAGTTCGCTGATGCTATTCTTTGCGACATTCTCGAGGAATGCGAAGAAGGGTTTACCCAGAACTCGTTGTCTGGTCCTAGCTAGTGCTGGACAAGCGCATAGGTAGTGAATGAGGGTTTCTTTTTCGGTTGCGTCGTTGCAACTGCGACATTATGTGTGTATTATGTGGGATGCCTAATCTGACTGCATGGTCCCCTATGGGCCAATGGCCTGTGGTAATCGCTATTATTCTGGCTATATCTATGCGTGTTCTACTCAGGAGGTGTGTTGTTTTTTCCTGCTATAATTTTGTCCACATCCTTCTGGATATCCATATCCTTCTGGATATGGTACAGTTTGTTGGCCTCTGAGATTGGCTTTTGATAGGGATTCTGTGGAAATTTTTGCTTTGACTGCTCCTTTTGGAATTTGGACCGATTCCGCAAGTGAGCAGTGGAGATTTGAACCTTGCCTGGCCAGCTCGTCAGCCTGTTCGTTTCTATAAACGTTGGTGTGGACTGGCACCCAGGTCAGGGTAATCCTGAACTGATCAAGCGAGGCCAGCTCCTCTCGACATTCTAATACTAATTTTGAGGTTATATTGACTGAGGCGATAGCCTTGGTCGCAGCTTGACTGTCAATGAATATGTGCATCTTTTGCCTCGAAACTATGTCAGTGTGTAGTTTGATTAGGCAACAGGCTTCGCGGATAGCAAGTATTTCCGCCTGCAACACACTGGCTGTGTCCCGAAGACTGAAGGATTTAGAGATGCTCAGAGATTCCGAAAACACACCCGCGGTAAGTCCACAGGACCTAACTCTCATTTTTAAAAATTTTGATTACATTCAAAATGAAACCTAACCACAGAAACTCAATTTAGCAAGTCAAAAGTTTACAGAGATGTTAAACGTATAATACATTTGAAAGTCGTCATGAACCAACTAAGAAATTACAGGTAGCTTGGCGGTAAAATTAGAACTGGTAGTGGCTGCCGTTCGAATTCTATTCCTTTTAACATCTATTTAAGTATATTAAGACGTGTTTGAAGGCGGTGCCAAATTTGTTTGAGAATGTTTGTCAATTGAATCTTTTTCACCTTCCTCGTAGCAAGGTTGAAGATTCAATTTATACAGCTCTAGAATAGGAGCCTTGGATTTTTCGACTTAATGTTAGAGGTCTCCCATTAGACAGATAGTAAGTTATTAGCACTAAGAATTGAGTTGAAGTACACATATCTATACCCCTGTAGACTATTTATAGCCTGCGAATTGTAATAGAAATATTTGCCTTTGAGGTCTGTCTAACCAACCCTCGTGTCTCTGATTTGAAAAAGGATATCATCAGAAAGGCTGATCAGATTCTTAAGCTACGATTACACGGCCATTTTTTCGAGTCATGTAAATGTCTTCCAGCACCAAACGGAAAACAGAGCTGTCAGAATAAGCGTTTTGTCCACAATGTGTCAATGATTCTTTAAATTGATTTTAGTTCCATGATTATAGATTTAAGGGAAACATGACTTATGTCTCGAATGAGTCTTTTAAAATTGTCTGGGGCTCATCCCATATACATGAAGGTATAATCTTTCTTAGCGAGTATCTACACATAGGTTAATCCGCAGCCTGAGCCAGTTTGGCACAAATTATTTCAAAGCCTCTCATCCTCATTGTACTATTGGCGAAAATCCCAACAAATTTGTCACTTCCAACTCTATACTGTATTTTCTCCAATCACTTGCAACCTCTACACTATATCAACATTCAACAGTAGTGATTTCAATTATGAGATAAAATTCCACCTCACAGATTCCTGACAACTTAGTTGCTGGCCATATCGCTTCCTCAAAGATCGCATCTTCCTTTCGAATCGATATCGCCATGACAACTAAACCTATACCTACTATCTGCAAGCTGCAACAATTCATCTCGCGATCGTTGCTCTCAACACTGCATCTGTGCGGTTAGCTCAATTTCCACAAGCGCACGATTTCATCACCACGAAAAGGTTTCCTTACCCAGGGATGACGATTCATTCCCTTTTCGTTCGCATATCTTACTCCTTTAACTCAAAATCCAACTGACCTCTGCCCTCAACATATCCCCCATCGACTAATAACCATAGAGCACCGAGCACGGTGTATGGAGCACACAGATCACGTTACAGCAACAGCACCCACCATAAGCAGGCGCACAGTCAATTTTATGTCGTGATGATGGCAAATTGTAAATGGTCTCAGTTATCACACACTAATGACACGAAATTAGGAGAATTTCCCTCCAATTCGCCAATTGGACAGTGTACCGCGCTTTCGCGATTTTTCCAATCGATTGGTGTAGATATAGGTACCACCGAATGACGTTAGATACATTTACCTGCGACTCACTGAAAGTAGTTAGCTTTTATTAAGGCACCATCTACAGTTGTCATATTTGGCATTATTTTGCATTGTTTTCGCTGCCGAAAGGATGCAGGGGAACAGATGCAGTAGGAACCTACTGCCAGGAAGTCAGCGCGCAGTAGGTAGATCAACTTTTGAACAACAACAACAACTACTACTGGGATCAAGACCTTTTCTTTCTCTGTCACTGTCACCCGGAACAGAAACACACAAATACAATTATTTTTTGCATTTGAAATTTATCGAATGTTTTCGGGGCGGCATAGCAGTGGCCCATGGATACCGTTGTATCGTTGTGTCGTTTTGAACTGATTTTGATATTGACACGGTTTTTCCACGGCTAACAAAAATTTAGCCAATTGAATGACAATACCGTGTTATCATTTCGCCAAGATGATTATCGTTTTCCTCGACTTTGAAGATGGAACTCTTCGATCGCAGTATAGCCACAGCTTCAACAACGTTAAACGTAACAATGCGGTGGGTCATGAAAATTGTGTCGTTCATGCTGGCGAGTATCTAACAATTCGTCGGGTTGGCTGTGTTTAGAGATATAGATTTTATTGTGCGATAAGGTTCGCCAGTCTGCCTCTGTAAAAAAAAATTCGTTTTGCATTATTTATTCAAAGTCCTGCAACTTTGTTGCGATCAACATTTGGCATGCATCACACGTTTTGTTTCTTTGGTAGGAACACGTAAAAATCAAAATCTCTAGAAGGTATAGCGTAGTCTGTACAAATTGCGGCCATCCGTGCATATCCTTGAAAGTCTCTCTCGCAAAATCAAATCCAAAATACAAGGGAGAACAAGATATTCTACTTCCGTTCCATGTAGACTGAAATTCCTGGCTCACATATGCGCCGCCGGCAGTAGCAAGCAGCAAATACAGGAAAAAGTGTCTGGATACCGCAAATGCAATGAAAGTCCATTAAAAAGGAGAAAAGTTCGCAAAAAAAAAAAAAAACAAACACCCAAAGAAATCCCTGAATAACAAGTGAGGTGCATCCTGGTAACTATATGGCTGAACTTATGAAATATTCACACTTTTGGCTAGCCGACTGCTCTTAACTGTGGCGTAAGCACTTTCGCTGAGTACTTTTCGGTCGAGAAGAGATGTGCTTTTTTGGGTAAAATCCAAAATCGTATGTGAGTGTGTGTTTGTTTTTTTTTTGTGTGAAACGAAAGGAGTTCTACTTATTGGGGTGCATTTTTAAAAAGTGTGGTCTTCGAATCGCTGTAAAACACTAGGACTTATGTGATCCATAAAGAAACACTTTGACTGGAGAGGGGCGAAAACAACGAAAAAGGTCAGCGATTTTGAACTTCTTTTACGATGCACAACGATGCGCTACTGGGTGCGCCAATGGATGTGCTAATCTTCTAATCCACAAGCTCCCTCTCCCCGCGGGACTGTCGTTAAGTATTACTTCGCGGTGCAGGGAGATAAGTCCCTGGGAACTAAGTCCACTTCCACTAAGGGACTCAGTTCCCACATAGTGGGAAATAAAAACACTTTCGTGAAGTGGACTTAGTTCCCATGTAAGGTGGTAACTATATCCACTTTCTTGTGGGTTTAATATGCAACTCCTCTGCTTGAGTTTACTGTCAGAGTATGTGTGAAATTTGGTACCTATATTGAAAGTGAAATAAAACCACTCAAAGTTTTCGAAATTTATTTCCAACCTTGGGAACTAAGTACTACTTCACAAAAGTGGTTTTATTGTCCAACTGAATGGGAACGGAGTCCCTCAGTGGACTTAGTTCCCGGGGACTTATTTCCCTGCACCTTACTTCGCGGGGCTGATTAGCAACTCATGTTAAATCCTTCTGCCATTTCGGCTCTTCTAAGTCTTTCATGTCTCCTTAATTCTTCGTATACGCTCGTTATACCTCCAGCCAGTCACCTTCTGACCTTAACATTTGGCTTATTCGATTTTGGGGGTTTGGTAATTTCGCTCTTCCCCCTGCAAAACGCCTACAATGGAACATTGCGTTTTCCGTATTTTCTTCTTCGTCTGGGCATTTAAAACAAAAAGGCGAGCTATCGTTACCAAATCTGTGAAGGTATTTCCGATAGCCGCCGTGCCCCGATAAGAACTGCGTAAGGTGGCAGTTTCAGTCCCCTCCTTTTCCGTTTGTCCAGACCTCGATGGTGGGGATCAGTTTGTGGGTACATTAGTCTTTTGCCGTGTTATACCACTTCGCTCGCAATAGTGCCATCGATGTTTCCCTCTTTTATATTTTGACCCTTCTTGCCGGTTGGCTGTTTGCTGGCAAGAATGTCGATGGGCATTATTCCCGATAATAACGCAGGCTGCTTCGTCCGAGATTGTTTGAAATCCTCTTATTGTTCTTATTGTGCAGACCCTGTATGAAGGCGAAGGCTTTCTCATTTTTTCCTTTGTTTTTGGAGCCCCCGCCCAGACCGCTGCAGCCTATAGACGTATTGAGCTGAACACTCTTGATAGCAGAATTCTCCCCGTATCCAGGTCCACCGATGTTTGGCAGCATCCGGGAAAGAGTTGCTTGCATTTGTAAGCCTCCCTGCCCGGGTACTGGCTGTAGCAACTGCTTCATTTGTATAGCGGAGTCTATCTCGTGAATGTATTTGGCCGCCGTTACCACGACGATATCGTCAGCAAAACCCATCACCATAACTGCTTGAGGCAGCGTTAGTCGCAGAACTCCGTCGTACATTATATTCCACAGGAGAGGTCCAAGAACAGTACTTAACTTCATTGTCAGTCTGATACCTTAACTTTCTATTGGTAAAGTAGTTTGCAACTATGTTCCGCAGGTACACCGGCGCTTCCATTCTGACCAGCGAGCTCCTAATGCATGTGCATGACCAGTTGGCCGAGTTAGAGGCATTTTTAACGTCTAGCGTCACAACAGCGCGTATATATTTGCCTTTAAACTTTGGTAATTGTGCGTTAAATGTAGGCGCAGTAGCGTAGTGGTTAGTTTGTTGGACTACTGTGCGAGGGATCCCAAGTTCGATCACCGGAAAAACACAAATTACATCTTAAAGTTTTTTCTACTGCGCCACCTCTCGCGAACGTCTGACAAACATCCGAGAGTATGACTGTCCTGCAAAAGCTTCTCAATTCAGCCGTTCGGACTCGGCATAGAATTATAGGTCCCTTCCATTCGTCCCAAAAATAGAAACTCCCACAAACGAATGGTTGCGAGAAGATAGGCCTAGGGTGTCTACCGCCTGTTGCGCCACCTATTTATTATTTTTTAATTGTGCGTTAAATAGTTTTCATGCTGATCTTAAATTCTTAAAAGTTTGGCCTATTTTCGGACTATGTATCAATACTATATATTAGCGGGTACCCGTAAATAGGAGACATTATCCAAAGGAATATTCAAACGGGAAGATAAATGGAAATCGAGCTAGAAAATCTATCGGCTTAAGGGTCAGAAAAATCTTCAGGCTAGAAGAGTCTCTACTTACCTAATGTAGGTATAGCTGATAATGCATTCAGCAGAGGACTCCTTTTGTACTTTATTATTTTCATGAATAAGAAGAAGAGGAAAACTCTAATTTCGCATTGGGCTGGGCAACTTTGTTACAAAATAATTCTTATATTTTTTTTAAAGAGGCGCTCGCCACCAGCTTTTGCTTTAAGCTTAGCTAAAGAGTGGCTTCTACCTAATTTTGATGGGTCTTACAATATAAATTATCTTGAAGAACGCATAATGTTCATCTTTAATATCTACAATTATTATAAACCACTTTTACTTGAAGTATACCTACTAATAATCGCCTGTCTTAATTTAACAAAAAAAAAAGTCACTCACCATGAGTGGGCTCCCCAGTAGACGTCTATACGCCTACCATATCTGATCTAGACGCAAACGTAAACTCGTCGGTTACCGGTCTATGCGTCTTGTGATTACTTTTATAGCTTAACCACATTTGTGGCCGAGCTTCTTATCAAAACCCCAAAAAACTCTTCGAGTTTAATGACAATATCTCGAAGGCCTTTAATCATCTCTAATAAATGTCATTTAAAAATATTAGCTTCCTTAATAATGTCGTCAACTCTTTTACGATGCCAGAGTCTGCTGCATGAAACCCTTTGAGATATAGAAAATAAATATTTCCCCATTATCTCTACGTGATCACCCCTTCCGTTCGTCAATTGCCAATCAAAAGGAAGAATACGAAGCCCCATTAATTCTTCAAGAAAAAAAAGCCATTAAAACGCAGTAACAAGCTCATTTAAAATCCCTTGGTAAACTTTACGACCACACAATTGTTAACAACGAAACTTAATTGAAATTCCGATGAGAAAAAGTCAGCACTATAATAAGTGCCAGCGAGACCTCATCGATTCGCTAATTAATCTTATTGGGTCACCGTTTGGCCCTCGCGATCAACATGCGTTTCAGACTTGTAAGCAATTTATAAAAGACATCTCTACAAACAAAATAGAGCTACAAATACACAAAGACTTGGATACAATTTCAGGTCTTTTAAGATGCGTTGGAGGAAGTATCCGTATATCATATACTGACCGGCTAAACAAAATTAATTTGATTCCGAGTTATTTGTCTCCATTCGCGTAAAACAATCCAGATTCATGGGGGGTACCTCATAGTACACCCGTGTAGGTTATTAATATCCGCCGAGGTCCTAAATCACAAGAATTTGAAATTTGATGCCAAGATAGTCAAGGTACGATGTATCTATAGAGAAGAGCGATAAAAACAGCGCGACATGATATTCGGCTCTATGAGCAATATTGATATCAGCGCCTTTTGGTGCTCATCCTGATCAGTGATTACCCATGGGATCATTTTCGGAATTTTTGGTCAGTTGACACTTTATTTCATATGCGAGTGAGTGAGAGAAGCGAGTTTAACTAACGATGCGAGCGACCACACATGGAGTCATTATTATCTGTCATCTTTCTTGTCTGAAGAGGAAAAACCGTGACAGCAGCCATAGCATTGCGGAGGAGATGACATTACATGGGGGGGTATTGAATAATCCTTCTAATTGGATTGTGGTAAGAGGACGACTGATGGGTGCTAAGACTGGTGCATATACAGTTGGCGAATGATTAATGAAATGGTTTGTTAGAGATGAATACAAGATAGATGCAATATATTACGAGGGAGATACTATAGTGCGGGAAGTTAGTGTCACTTTGTGGATATTTAGGACATGAACATGAAGCAAGGGAATGACATTACACGAAGCTATGGCTATATCTAATAATAGTACATAAATGCAAAAATATATAAGATCTAAAAAGTTCAATTCAGAGAAATTATTAGAAGTTACAATAATATCTATAATATCACTCGTAATAACCACCATATACGGCCATTCAAATTTGACTATAGGTATAGCAGAAGAACATAACAATTACATTTGTTAAATCTACCCCACCTTCAATATGTGGAATTGACGCAGAAGCAGTGGCTATCTGTAGCGATTCTTAATTATTGCTATAAAAACCTGTCCCAAAAAATGACCAAAAGCTTTTATGTTCTCAATTTAATCTCGCTCATTAAAGGCAAGCTTACTATATAGATATTCAATCTTCTGATTCGCCTATATGTTTACAAAACAGTGTCGTCAGCAAAGCCAGCTTTTCAAGGCGATTTTCGACTTTTCAAGCCGAATCCCCTGCATACATTGTATGGTTAAAGTGCGACTAGTATTTGTACGAGGCTTCGCTTCCGTTACAAAAGTAACTGGTGTGCTTTACTACCAGCTCGATAAGATAAAAAAAAGATGTACCCATACGAACTGAATGGTCCTACGAACTAAGTGCCAACTGGAACTAACTCCCACTAGCCAAAACGAACTAAGTCCCAGGGAATTTGGAATTTAGTTCATATGAATTTCCCTTGATTTTTATGATCTAAGACTAAGACCCAATTAAGAATGTAATAAAGTCCCAATATAAGAATCAATTAGAACCCAATAGTTGGAATTTGTTCTTTATGAACTGAGTCCCAAATGAACTTCTCCCAACCTCTAAATCCAAGCAGGGGGGTTTGTTGACGAAATATACTACTGTGCCTACGGAAGTTGATCTTCCATTTGATCTTCCATTAGGCACATGGAATATGTACGGGGCATGCTGTCCCCCTGCAACCCCCCTGCTTGCGGTCACTGTTGGATTTGGATTAAGTGCGAGGTTGGGTGCATGTAATATGTATTTTTTCGTCAAAACAAGTTAAACGAACTAACTCCCACTTCTCTCAAATTGGGACTTAATTCATTGGGCATTAGTTCATAATGAACTACGAACTATCTCCCAAACATATGAACTACATATTTGGTGGGACTTAGTTCATTTGGCTAGTGGGAGTTAGTTCCAGTTGGGACTTAGTTCGTAGAGCCAACTGAATCCCCTTTTCTAGTCGCTAATAAGAATCAAAATTTCCAAAATCGAAGACATCGGTTTTCTTTATCTAAAAAACTTTAGATTTAATGCAAAAAAAAATGTATTTTGTCCCGGGAGAATCGGATAGGTGCACGGAAGTTACGGTCTAGCTTATGGTTAAAAAAATAAAGTACAAGATAGTTTAAGAAAAAATTTAAAAAAAAAAGAGATGTGTGAGCAATTATCCATGGGGGCTGGCAATATCATTCAATTTATTGATTTATTATGTACAGCTTCTTTAGCAGTGTGACGTTAGACTGAAGCATGGCCGCGATCTGCTTCTAAACGCGGAAGATAACAATTTTTATTTTCAATTGCGGTGCCCCATGTAGCAGATTGTTGTTGTATGTATTTTGATAGGCAATCGCGCAGGTTGGCGCAGTAGCGCAGTGGTTGGTGTGCTGGACTACTGTGCGAGGGATCCCAGGTTCGATCCCCGGAAATACACAAATTACATCTTAAGATTTTTTATTTTTCACTTCTCGCGAACGTCTGACAAACATCCGAGAGTATAACTAACTAACTGTCCTGAAAAAGCTTCTCAATTCAGCCGTTCAGGTCAGACTCGGCATAAAATTGTAGGTCCCTTCCATTCGTGTCAAAAACTCACACAAACGAATGGTTGAAACTAGTCCTCTAATCTATTTATTTATTTTTAATCGTCCAGGTAAATTGTCGTATCTGATTGTAGGGCAAGGCCAACGTTACGCAAATTGAATTAGTGGCGGTTTAATATTGATTCCATGAATAGGCTGACCAGACGTCCTCTTTTTTTCCAGAAAAAACTGTCCGGTATCTTTTAGGAAAAATATGCAATTTGTCCTTTTTGGAATTTCTCAATTTTCGACACCACAAAACTTTTTTCAACACTAATTCAGACATTTTCTCCATCTTTCTGATGGTATGAACTGAACACGACCTAAAATTTGTAGTTAATGTGAAATTTGCATTAAACGTGAAAAAAATGTTTTAGAGGTTTATTCATGGTGTTTAAAATATCTTCAGAGACTAGGCCGAATCTCTCGATGAGTCTGATTGTTTTACCTACATTGATGGTTTTGAACAAAATTTCCAACTAGAGCGATATCGAAAATTCGCTGCTTTATTTGCGAAGCAAATGTGTCAAATTAAACGAAAATACATTGTTTGACCAATTTTGTAAACTAAAAATATTTGTAGAGCAAGAACAAAACTAGAATAACTTTTTAAATGCTCCTATGCACGAAAAACGGGTATACTTAAAAAAAATGTATTGTTCTTTTGGTTATTGTTTTTTGTTCTTGAAATCTTCATTGGACATTTTTGAAGGTGTCCTTTTTTTGATTGGCATGGATCTGTTCACCCTAATGCCACAAGTGGTGGAAATAAGATTTCAAGTTTTCTTCACCGCGTCGCTTGAAAGTTCAGTTCTTCTTGTTTAAATTTATTATCGGAGAGTTAAGATTTTAAATTAATGCATTCAGCTGCGTTTTTGTGAAGTGCGGTATGGGTGTCAGACAAGACTTTGTTTACATTCACTAAAGATGTTTTTATTTGTGAGATTTCGGTCTCAAGATATAACTAAACTTATATCAGATATAGTTTTATGTAATATTCTTAGTTACAAAAGACGAAGTTCCAATTTGTTTAACTTTAGGTATATTTATTAACAAATTCTTAATTAAACTTCATAACTAATTATTATTCTATTCGAAGAAGCAAAGGCGAACTAGCGGACTATACGAGCGTACGGAAGAGACTGACACTTTACTACAGAGTGCAACTGATCGGTCATTATGTAATTAGTACATAAGTCTTAAATTTACACTTCGCAGTTTAACTTACTACAGTTCCCCGAACTGATTGCCTATTTTTGGCGCGAGTACATTATTATTATCATTGATTTTGGACGATAAGAGCGATATTATAAACTCACTTTGACTTTTTAGTTTTTCATCCATTTTTTCACACATTTGAGTGTCACTTGCGGATATTTTCTATGAAATTTGTTTCGGCGAATCAAAGAAGGTTCGAGGTGATTTTTTTGTAAATATATCAAAGTTCGAGTTCGACCTGCTCCGTTTGGAATTAGACAAGTTTTTAGACCAGGGGTTCCCAATCTTTTTCATACTGCGACTCCCTATAAAGGTTATAATATTTTTGCGACGCCCTTCTTAAAGTACACAACGGAAAAAAGCACAGATATCTCAGCTTACTGAAGAATCACTACAGAGTTTTTCAATGAGCATTGGTCGACGTTGAAATGGAATTAAACAAGTTGTGTGCGAGGTAATAACGAATCCCATGCATACCATTATTGTATGGAAATGGAATATAACACCATATCCAATAATGTCCGCCGCAGCTACTCACGTTGTCACGGATCCGAGTGGTCCAATCTGCCGCATAGATCAGGCTGAATGTAAGAGATGGCATTAGTGTTGGGTTTAAGGATATCGGTTGATTGCGGTTTATTCGCATTGAGCAGCAACTTTAGCAAGAACAATCTAACCAAGTACGATCCTGGTGGCCAATTCACGTCACCTGAAATCAAATATCCTCAAATGTTCATGCAGAATGACCATCGTAGCGTCTGCTGAGTGAAACATAGTCATGTCCCGCTGGAACCACATGTCATCTATCTGTTAACATCGTTCTGTAGCGCTCGCCGTTGATGGTAATGGGAATGGCCTTACCAACGTCATTTTCAAGAAAAAGTACGGAGCAATGACGCCGACGACGCCGCGCGCCGGTCTAAAATCCGCAACAAACTGTGTTTGTTTTTTGATGCATTGCCACCTCGTGTTAACATAGCCAATTATCCAAAAATGCGCCTCGTCGCTAAAGATGATATTTCTATGGTCATTATCATTAACTTTGAGCTCCGGGGTCAGTTGGATCTTAAACGGGTATAGGCCCAAGTCCCGACGCAAAATTCGCCAAGTTGGAGTTTGCAAAATACCGACTTCTTGTGGATGGCAAAACACAATGGCCAACATCGACCCGACCCGAAATTCTTTTTAAATCGAGCTCAAAGCTAATGGAACGTCCTGTGCGAACCGTTGTGCGACGCCCCAGGATAGCCCCACGACGTTCCAGGGCGTCGCGACTCACAGTTAGGGAACCCCTACTTTAGACAATGGTTTAATGAAGATGTTGCTTAGTTTAATTAATTTGTATAGAACTAGAAACTAATTTTAACTGAATAAAAAGCCAATTTGCGTAAATTTGTAGCTAAAAAAACACTTGCATTGCCAGCCGAGAGAAAAGACGTCTATTCAATAGCTCCCATCGCAGAGATGTTTGAATATTTGAATAAAAATGTAACTGAGTAAAACCGAGGTATTTTAAATACATTTGTATAAAACTTGAAGCTGCTGAACTCAGTATAGGCATTGACCGTCGTTTGAAATGCCACACTTCATCCAGCATCACTCGTACTTTAAGTCGTCAATGCTAAAAGAGTAAAGTGAAAGGTCACAGGCTAAGTTTAGGGTTTCTAAACCCGGCTTTATATCCGATTTGTGCAGTATTTTGTTTGAATGATATTCTGAACAAACTAAACCCCTCAACTAAACTCTATACAATGACAAACAAGAAAAATATTCTCGCTAATAAAATGCGCCGAAAAATGAAGCATTTGCACGTGTACAAAATACTAAGTCACGCACCTTGCCTTCGATGTGAACTAGGTCACGGCTTAGTCACTTTCGTCTATAACTGGGTAACAGGGTGAGAACTAATGCGACAGTCATTTCTCCATTAGCATAGATTTCTAGTCCGAAAGTGACTGTCAATTGACACCCATATCGCCGCGTATCAATTCAAATATGACGTTCCATCTAATCAATGACCAAATTAACCCAAGACCCATAACCAACTTACGAATCTCTCCTCTTTAAAACTCCGTTAAAATTCTCTTCAAACAAAAGACTACAAAGTATTATACAGAGATTAAGAAAAATAAATTACCCTCCCAGCAGCTCTAGCCAAACACGGCCTCAAAAGTAAAAGTTCAGCTGGTGAGATCATGTGGCTTCTAAGTGCCAGAGCTCCAATTTATTATTTCTTAATCTGCGTGCGTCGCGTCGAAATGAAAATATTTCAATAAATTAACTAAATAAATACTTATAACCTCTCTCGCTGATGTACCACACCGTTAGCCAAAGGGTCTTCCGTTCCAAATATTTTTAACGAAAAAAAAAAAACCCAAAACCCAACAACAATCAAAGGCAATAACAATTATTAAAGTGTCTGCCCCAAAACGAATGCATTAGCGCGTCTCGCATCAGCATCATACATATATGAGGTTCTTCTCATTTATTTCGGACGCGATAAAGAGTATCATTGGATTTCCGTTCCTCGCGGCTTTCGGTTGACACTTGAAATTAATTTCGCTCTTTGGACACATCAACTGATAAGACGAGGTGGTGCTCTTCTCTCTGTGTCTGTTTGGTCCAGTCATTCGACGAACGAAACAAATCTTAATTATGTCATTTTCCGAGGAAAAAAAAAACACAAACAACGGCAGCAACAAATGTTTTCAATTCGATCATCGAAACAACATCTACGACATGTTGTCGCCTTCTTATCCGGAAGACGTGAGAATGTCGGCCGTATGCCGATGATAAAATTGCCCCTTCACCTCTTGTGAAAACAGAAAAGTGTCAACTCGCGGTATGGTGGTGGATACACGCGATGACAATCTCCCGTTGGATGGTGTTTTGAAAATGAAATCCAATTTGTTGCAACGACTACTCTAATGATTATGATTCTATGCTTGTTCGTTTTGTTTTTTTATTTTATTTTATTTTTTTGTTTGAATGACTTAATCCAAAGATTGGTGGATGAGTGGTCGAAAAGGAATTTAACTTAATCCTCTATAAGAGTAGGGAGTGACTATGAAGCTGAATTTATGTCCAATTTATGACAAGCGTATAGCTAATTGGTGAATTAGGTGTCTCATTTGTAAAACTTTTGGGCATTCAATAGGTTGACTGTATCGACTATCGATCTGTGTCGAGGGACTCAGCACAAGGTCTTTGAGTTTAGTGTTCAACAGTGTATTGGGGTTGCATTTGCAATGTAACTGCCTAGTTTTCAAAAATTATTAAATCTGATTCAGAAGCATGGAGTTGATTATTCTTAGCAAAACTTGTATAGGTATACTCTAGACTTAAGACATATACCTATATTCAGTGGTGGCTTTGAACGCGATTTGAACTACAGTTTTGGATGAAGAATGGCCAGTATGTTAGAACGACCGAAGTATGTATCTGCGGGCACTGTTTGTTTTTTTTTTGCCATTTTTGGCTTTTGGTCTTTTGTCTTTATGTATTTTTAGCCGTATGTTGCCTGATTGCCCATTCTCCGATCCACTCGAGCCTATTCCGGACATTTATTTGAATGGAAATGTACTTCCCAAGTGCGAAAAGTTCGAGTATCTGGGTTCTATGATAATTAGTAAAGGAACCTGTGATGACGATATCAATCATCGCGTAAGCTTAGGGTGGATCAAGTGGCCGGAAAACTCATCATCAGCCTTCTGAGCTGAAAGGAAGGCTCTACACCGCAGTTGTACATCCGGCGCTCATACACGGTTCACAATGTTGGACAGCGTATAAAAAGTGTGTGGTCAAAAGATCAGAGGAAGCCTTCATGTCAAAGAACCCATCTATAAGAAAAATAAGCACGACCGACTCAGTTGGTACTGTCATGTTCAAAGGAGACATCCTTCGAATCCCGTTAAAAAGGCAATATCAATCAACGGTCCAACGCAAGCGCGAAAGAGAAGCAGGCCTAAAAACTCCTGGTCTGCATTTGATCGGCCTCAGTGATGAAGTGATCCGAGACAGGGTGACCTGCCGTTATTTCTTGGAGTCGAATCGGCGAACCCTACAAGCGGACCGACCAGTAGGGATGCTCTAAAGTGGGAGGGTTATTAAACCCATAATTTAGATCATAACCTCGTCGAAAAAGAAGAAGAAGAATAACTTTTTGTTGGCTGATCGAATAAGACGCGATTAAAATTCGAAGGTCTTGCCATTGAAAAACACTACTGCGTACACTAGCAGCCTCATACTGGTGGGGTAAATACTAAGAACATGGAGAGAAGTGAATGTAATTTTTACACCAAAGACGGGCAAACCAAGTCACACCAACGCAAAAGACTTTACATACCAAAATGTTTCTACTGGATATGCAGCTATTGTAATTTTCAAAAAACGCGTCGAAAAGTTTGCCCTTCTATCCTCTATCTTCTATCTTCTATCTTCTATCTTCTATCTTCTATCTTCTATCTTCTATCTTCTATCTTCTATCTTCTATCTTCTATCTTCTATCTTCTATCTTCTATCTTCTATCTTCTATCTTCTATCTTCTATCTTCTATCTTCTATCTTCTATCTTCTATCTTCTATCTTCTATCTTCTATCTTCTATCTTCTATCTTCTATCTTCTATCTTCTATCTTCTATCTTCTATCTTCTATCTTCTATCTTCTATCTTCTATCTTCTATCTTCTATCTTCTATCTTCTATCTTCTATCTTCTATCTTCTATCTTCTATCTTCTATCTTCTATCTTCTATCTTCTATCTTCTATCTTCTATCTTCTATCTTCTATCTTCTATCTTCTATCTTCTATCTTCTATCTTCTATCTTCTATCTTCTATCTTCTATCTTCTATCTTCTATCTTCTATCTTCTATCTTCTATCTTCTATCTTCTATCTTCTATCTTCTATCTTCTATCTTCTATCTTCTATCTTCTATCTTCTATCTTCTATCTTCTATCTGCGTATTCATCCTTCTGTCGTCCGTCACATTCCGTTATTTAGTTTCTATGGACGGTCATTCGTCTTCATTCATCGTCGGTATTACATTTGAACCATTCCATGAGGTCATAAGGTGATGTACCGAAAAAGTGCATTCCCCAGCACACTCTGTTTGTGACTTACTACAACTTATTTCTTTTTGGTTCTTCTAACCTCTACTTCCCGACGAGTGTGTGTCAATTTCAATGGACATATGCCCATGTTGTACAACACATTTTTGTCCCCTACTGTTGCCAAGGCGTACCAGTGCTGGTGGTGGTGACATTCTACATTTAACCAAACATTGATTCAAACGAAATGCAGAGCTCGTACAACAAATGGACACGAAACTAAACAGAGCAGCGACGACTACCCAAAGGAATACGATTCCCAAATGGCCGAGGAAACCCTCAAATCCGCTTAGATCTTTGACCAGTATACAAAAATTCCCAGGCTCTGAGTTTTTGCATAAATAAATGTTTGCATCTTCTTGTGGTTGTTGTTTTTTTTTTTTTTTTGTATGGTGATGCTGGCTGGTGTTTTTGTGTCATTCTTCGATTTTACGGTGTGTGTCACACATTTGCAGGGATTTTGCATTTCTGTCCAACTCGTCCTCTAGTCGACGACCACTCCATCCGTAGAGTGGTGTAGCATAAAGGTGCAGGTTTTTATTTGCTATATATCTGCATAAAAGACGACTGTGCGATGAAGATGGCCTCATTGTTTTGCATTGGCAGAGATGGAGACGGGATACCCTACTCCTCTAATCTGGACGATATGTTGCGACAGGTTGATAATATTCGTTCGATATTTTCCGGCATATGTGGTACCGAAATCCAGCGATTAGGACGTCCGACAACTAGTTGAATGGACAGTGGTTGGTAGTTATTTTCGAATTTACAGATGCAATGTATAAATTGCTCCAACAAATGTTATAAAGATGTCTGTATCTAGAGCAGATGTCGGTATTTATGAATGAATTTCGATGCGGAAACTAGTTTCCATTTGTTCATCATTTCCTTTCAAGTCAAATATGAATGGAAGTATCGTCGTGAATAAATCATTCATTAGCCACTTCCCCCCATTACATCATCATTGGAGTCAAAATAAACACAAGAGACTCCAAGCCAAACCGAGCCAAGTTAACAAAAGATCCGATTAAGCAATTAGATACATCTTCCGAAAACAGACTTCACATGTGGAAATAAATCAAATCTGAATTTGTTTTTGTTTTTTGCATACTCATATACGATACCCGCATATTAACGGCCATAATCTGGTATTCTTGGGCAAATTTTTAATGGACTTCTCAGATACCCACAGTTCATCGTCTTGGTGATTTTTTGTATTTGTATTTTTTTTTATTGATATCGTATAAACTTAAAGATACATACTACAATTTTAAGCCAAATTGACACTTATCCGGGCTCGAAAAATGAGCAGCAATAAAATTAAGAAAAAAATCCCCAAAACAAAATGATAATACCAGTAAAGGTTGAGCGAAAAATCCGCGCGGCAAGTTGGTAACTCATTTTTTGTTTTTGTTTGGTGCTTCTGTCTAAAAGCTCATAAATTGATAACTCGGACAACGAACAACAATAACCAGCAAAAGAGTGACAGAATCAACAACACCACTGATGATGGCGAGTTGAATAAAAATTTGGTATGGATTAAGAAGCCGCCATAAATTGGTTTATTAAAATGAAAAGATTTATTTGAAATTTATTTATACGTGCAGTCGGAATGAGGCGAGGCGCGGCTTTAAGTGGGCCTTTTTCGCCGAATAATGACAAATGGTGGTGGCGTTGTTGTTCGTGAGAGAGTTTTATGGTCTCGTACACGCTATATCAGTGGGCTTTAAGTGTTGACCAATTTTTATGCAAATTGCAAGGGATTGAATCAACACTATACAATGGGCGGGACCGATGGATTGAAATAAGACTTAGTCTATAAAATTCCTTTTTAGATTCTAATTCGGTTTTTGTCACTTTTTCGTTCTTGTCCAAAATGTAGGTATACTGCTTGAGTTAATGGACATCCTTACCTGTGGTGGGGGTGTTTAGGTGTTACCCACCTGATGCTGCGTCATATCTCTAGGAATAATATTATAAATAGTTTCTCTTGCCCTGTAAATCTGTGTAAAAAAATAAAAAAAAACATAAAAAAGTTAAAATGTGAAATCGGGCTAAAAGTAAAATCTCGTGTAATGCATTTTCAATTATTTTGTATTTATTAATCACTGGGAAATTATGGCGCTTAGAAGAAATGCTCACATTTGACTCCCAAAAAGGGGGTAGTGGGGTAATTTTGAAATCGCAAAATATTAGTTAATTAATAATTAAATTAATAATTAACCCTCTGCTGGGTTCAACGTCACAGTGACATTCCCGGCAACTGCAAGGCGGATGAACTACCCAGACAATGCAGCAGCCTTCATATAACTGATATCAGCGAAGAACCGCACGCTCCATTGCAGTCCAGTAAAAACCCTGCTCCTCGATGAAGCATTAAAAACCACTAACAATAGATGGAGCAGTATTAGCACCTGCATTAGCTTCGTCGTGGGGATATTAACGGGACACTTTCTGATAGGCAGGCATGACCGCAGAATAGGAGTACCCTATAATAACTTCTGCAGGAGCTGCATGGACGAGGAGGAAGAGGTTACCATCGTTCACCTCCTCTGCCCCTGTCCATCTCCTGCCACCTTACGTATGGCTACTTTAGGGTCTTAATTGGTTGACGACATGACCTGTGCCGATACCGATAAGAGACAGCAATCGTTATCCTCTTCGGTGTAAAGCAGTAGGGTAGATTGCTTCGATCACCCGCTTCTGATCACCGGCCTCTCTCTCACAGCATACTAACTGTCAAAAGCGACAGGCGGAGGGTATACTGCTACGGTTACCCTCCGTCTTTTTCCCGAAGACAAATTGACACCTTACCGACGTCAAATAGCAGAGCAGATTCGTCTCATTTCCGTACCAGCCACACTTCTTGAAAGCAGCCAACACTGATCTGTACCAGCCACTCTCCTTACTAACGGACTGTCAGAGACTACCAGCGGAGGGTTAGACTGCTTCGGTCACCCCTTCCCGAAGACTAACCGCCAACTATAAGAGCTGACTACACCAATCAACCTCATCTCGACAATTCGAGGACACCGTCAGATGCAACAGACGGGGGGTTGGACTGCTACGGTCACCCCGCGCCTTTTCACCGAAGACAAATCGCAACATCTCCTTTCGGTACCAAGCATAAACTAGTAAACCTTTCCATTTAGCGCGGAAAGGTTTTCTCTGTTGTCATTTTATACCCATAACGAGTTTTGCTGTGATTTCAGAACTAGACACAGCTCTGTATCCCTCATATCGTCTAAGTCTAAGGCGTAAAACCACACTGACAGTGACCCCTACCGACTCTAAGTTATATCAGGGGTTATACCTAGAAAGTTGAGAAAAGATGTCGGGCTACAGATTTTGGCTAGAGAATGAATGGCACAAAGTCCTTGACATGCCCTTGAATCCGAATTTTAATATGCATTTAAGATGACTAATCCACTGAAGCATGGACCTTTCCGTTCGGGGAAGTAACTGCTCGACATTGAGTACCTCACCTATTATAGTGTTCCTCTAAATATGTTTTCTGCGAGTCTGGTCACCAATACGACGAAGGAATCGTATTACAATAGCAATCAGTATAATAGCTAAATGTTATGACAATAGCTATAGGTAGGAGCTGAGACAAACACCAAATTATAGAGCGATACCTTATTGTTTTTTCCCCCGATAGGGTCTTGCAAAACTGCAGTCTCCTAATACCATCGTCGAAGCGACTGTCAGGTGTTATTCCAAGTTTGATATCGACAGTGGCAGGTGGTAGAGTTGATAGCATTGCCTATTAGATAAATGCATTCCTTCACTTTTTCGAAGTTATTCTTGTCCATAAGTTCCAGCCGGTAAATCTTAGAATGATGAGTTAATGTGAGAATGTTGGACTATCGGCTACCCCAGGTTAAAGAAACTGCACAGAAATGAGTAGTCTTACCTAAAACCTCTATTTGGACATTTGGTTTCGGTGCGTTGTTTTGTTTTTCCAATATTGACAGAGCAGCATTGTTGACTATAGATCTGGAACTCTTGGGTCCTCTTCAGTATCTGACATAAAGCAGATTTTGTCGATTATTGTCGATTTGTAAGTTCTAAAACCACTGGGAACTCTGCACTTGTTCGTCGACGTATTGTTTCAGGTGCTTCAGCTTTAGAAAATATTACATTTTATATGTGATGTTCAGGAGACGTGTATTTATTAGTCTCATTTGCGGCCTCTATTTCACAATCTCATCTAATAGGATGCTTGCGTACGGGACCAAGTGATCCTCTGCAGTATTAAACGTATCAGCTCGACCAGGTTCAAGTATAGCTGCTTCAAATTCTTAAAGTATCTCTTTCTAGCGCTTCGTGGCTTATTGACGTGTATTCTACATCTGATGTTTACTTCACAAATACCAAAAGAAAACTGATAATTGCCGCCATTTGCAAAAGTTATAAATCAATTCCCGATAGGGTGATACATTTTGGACCAGACCTTGTATCGGTTCGTAGGTTGATTGGCAGGTGCCCACTCATGTGTGTACCTTTTTCTATCTTGTAGTCATCACATATCGCCTCTGATTTAGTCGATATTGGTCATAGAAATATACCGTTCTATCCAATCGTCGCCATAGGTACACATAAGAAGAAGTATAGCTTATATATTGTTGCGGGTTTTTCGAAAGAGTGAGACTTGTCACACCTATTACCCCTTAAAACCTCAGTTTTTAAAGTGCTGATTGATTCTTCGAGACTCTTTTGCTCAGCGAGAGTACCTCCGATATTATTCTGTCGACCAGAGTTCATTGCCATCTACAACTATACTCCGCACCTGTTTCGGAATCACATCGTGAAACCACTAACATTTTTTGTTTTTCGATTTTCCAGGAACTCAATTCGTTACCCCGTTTAAATCCTCTGGGCCACAAAATTCGTTCATCAAAACATTGCCGAATGTATTGCTTGCTCCACTCATAACACAACCACACCGACATTCGCCCTCACCCATGTAAACACGAGTCCGCACAACTTCTTGTGACCACTGGAGCAGGCAAATCAACCGACTGATACAAAAGAATAAAATATCAGACATCCCGACCGACCCCCTTTCATGTGCCTCTCCAATCGCCATCTAAAGCCGGTATGGAAATTTCGCCAACAGCATAAACCATTCACTGTGACATTTTGACATCTCGAAGCTCGAAGCCATAGTCTCTGGTTAGAGAACGCAAAAAAAAAAATAATGCAAATCGCTGCACTGCCCACCTCCCACTCTTGTCCTATCACTGATTACAAATTCAAATTTTTGCCATTTTTTTCCCGAAACGTCAAACACACACGCACACATGCAAAAGCCGAGCAAAAAGCATTTGCGATTCCTTGCATTTCGTGGATTTGTTTGGTATCCGCGTGGCTATTTGTATAGGGTTCCTTGAATCAAAGTTGTTTATGGCCGCTACGTACGAATAGGAATTCAATCCGATGACCGATTTCAGTTCGGCCGATGGATTGATAGCCAACCTGACGACCAACGATGACGAGAGAGTTGAAAGGGACAGTGAACCAAGGATAAAATGGAAAATTTTCAAACGAGAAAAAGGACATTGAACCACCTCCTCTCTACGTTGAGATGAATCGCAACAGATATGTCAGCCATTGTGTGGGGAATTCCAAGCTTCAAATTATGGGAACATTGTCTTAAGACTGTCATAAGACCTCACACTAATTGACAGATCTCAAGTCAATCCCGGTCAACCTCCTTTTGTGAACAGATACATAGATCTTGACCCTCATTAGCGAATGCCAATCTGGCAATCCCACGTTTCGCCTATTTGCTCCAGTTGCTCATTATTTTCAGTATGCAGATGCAGATGACGTGCGCTGTCGACAGGTGAAAGGCTAAATTGTCATGTGTAGAGTTTCAAAAGTGGGCCACAGAAGCTGCAAGCAAAAAATGATTCATTGAACTTGGCGATTGCACTTTGGTATCCACCCACGGATCCCCAATTTGGGGAAAATTCAATTTCGTTTAATGATGATCATTATCGACAAAGCAAGCCAAAGGCAATGACCACAGCACGCCCCCCACTGCAGATAAACTGGGTATGGGTACATATACCTTTGTGGAATGTAAGTGAGCGCCACCCAGTTTATGTGATGTGTCTTGCACACGCATTTAATCAATCTTCCTCGCATTCGACATTTGTTCCATCTGTCTTGCTGTCCATCAATTGGATTTATGGACCGAAAGCTCATCTCTATCTGTTTGTATGCTGCTGCTGTCACCCTGCCCGCTGTCCTTGGCTACGTTCTATTCTCTATTATGGTTTCACAATGCCATTCGAGGCGAGAGGGTTGTGTACCTTTTTTATTGAGCGGATCCCGCACTTGGACAAGCAACATATTTGCCAACATGGGTGTACAGTTGAGGTGAAAAAACGACCGTCAAAAATAAGTTTACTTTTTTAAATGTCATGATTCATTTATGTGGGAAAGTTTAATGTCGATGACATTATTGCGTGAACTGAGCCAACAGGGTGGAGTTTCAAAACCCCACCCTGATTTAAAAGTAAACAATAGGAGGAGAGACGACTTTAAGGGCTGGTTCTATTGACTTTATCTGTTTGGATAAAGTACAAGCGTTGTCTTGGGAGCGCCTAAACAGCATAGATACTCCTACTTACATACTAGCGCCATATGCATGACGGCGATTGGCACTATCTGGTGGGATCTTATTTAGACTTGTCTGTAGCACGGCCTTGTGAAGGTCGACAGCTCGAACTTGAAACAAAACTACATGACTAATACATACATAATTGCCGTCCAGTTAGGTACGATCATCTTATTCCGCGCTCCGATTAAGTCACATGCCTTGAGTGCAGGGACTGAATATCGAACTCTATAGATACGAGCAACCGAATGGCAAAATGATACTTCGCGTCGTCGTCGGCGTGATGAGTTCCGTTGGTCTTTTTCACCCATGTTGCGTGACAAATGAGGTCGCGAAATAAGAAGCTCATATTGTGACTTTGGCCTTTGGCCGAACTATCTCCTGATCGACTTTTTCGGATCTCTGTAAGTGTCCCTACATACTGGAAGCAGCCGAAGAACTAGCTGACATGATTACCAGAAACTGTGGGATAGAGAGCACATGATGTATAAGCATCAGTGTTGTTAGGACTCTCTCTTCATTTATCCCACGAAACGTGGTCATTTTTCCCTTTTTTCCCTTTTCACCGAACTCAAAATCCCACAAAATTCCCACGACAATTTTTAATGAAAAAAAAAATAATAATAATAATAATTTTTTTAATTATTTTTTTTTATTATATTGAACATAACTTATATTATATAAAAATCACAGTTTGTTATATGTATTATTATCATAAGATAACATTTGGAATATAATTGCGAGTGTCACTATTACATAGGTTTTAAGATTTCAATTAGTTGTAAATATTAGCGTTCATTAACTTGTAATGTCTTTTTGTTGGCTCAAAACTAACACAGTTTAAGTTCTCATTTTGGAAAGATGATCTGATTACACATAAAGCATTTAAAAACTCAGCACCTATACGGTTCCTTTTCTTTGTTTTTATGTCTGTGACCAGCGAAAATATACGTTCTGCTTCTGCATTTGAATGAGGCATACATAAGCAGTATTGCACCAGCTTGATTAAATTTGGAAAACATTCTGTTCCATCAATTTTTTTCATTTCAGAAATTTGTTTCCAAAATTCGTTAACTGTAAGGCTCTTTAATTTAAGTTTGTCAAGGTTACAAATTGAAGATGATAGTTCTCTCCATTCATTATCTGTTTCAAACGGGTTTAACCCTTGCACTTTACTCGCCAAATCGAGCAAGCTCTTGCAGTTGAAACGTTTTCTTTGATCTATATCAAGAGATATATTTGGATCAAGGAATTCTAATTTATTAATAAAATTATCGTTTAACGGAAGCCTTTTTAAAATTTCATTAATAGCTGTGCAATAGAATTGTTGACAATTTTGAAGAATGTCATTAGTGTCATTTTGATTTAAATTTAATTTTAAAAATTGCTCACATTCCTGCCCTACGTATACCTCATTCAAAGGTAGTAGATATTCCGTGTAATCTTTACTTAGAAGTTGAAAGTTATCTAAAGTAACTGGATTTAAAATGTTTTGTGCCATTTTTCTTAAAATTTTTCTTGATTCTTTCCCCAAAATGTGAATAAGAGTATCTCTTCCTTGAAATAATTTATTAAACTCATTGAAATACTTTAAAACGAATTTTAAAAAAAAGAAGTAACTTTTAATTTTGTTATCAGTTAGCACATCAAAAATCTGTTTTCACTTAGCACGTTTATTTCATTCATGTCCAAAAGGAAGAAATGCTGCAGAACAGTCCAATTCTCAAGAATTCTTTCAATACAAGGTTGCATTGATAACCACCTAGTTTTCGAAGGATTTAAAATTTTTCTTTTTTCAATTTTAAATGATTCCTGGAGCTCTTTTAAAATGGCTGCGCTTTTCGGACTCTGTGACATGAATGTAGATAAATCGTGCATTAAATTTTCACAACTTTCAGGAATTTTCCTACAAGCTTTGCTCGAAATTAGAGCAGATGAATGGCAAATACATGAAAAAAGCTGTATATTATTATTTTTTTCTTTAAGTTTTGTAAATACAGAATTCTTTTTGCCAATCATTACAGCGGCGTTGTCACTGGCAAATCCAATTATATTTGTGATTGGAATATTTTTCACATTAAAGCAATTTTCAATCGAGTTAAATAAGGACTGAGCACTACAATCTACAGCTTCAAGTTCGACTAGTTCTAGAAGTTTTGTCTTAATCTGAAAATCATTATTCACGTATCTAGCTAAAATGCACAAATTCTTTGAGCTGGAAATATCAGTGCTTTCATCTGCTAGTATAGAAAACATATTGTTTTTTAGATTTTCAATTAAATCATTAGTTTCCACTTTGGCTATAACTTTGGAAACTATTTTGGTGCACTTCTGTCTTCCTAAACAAAGATCCTTAACAATTTGTGAGTCCGAAATAATGTCCTTAAGGACAGGAATAAAATGATCTAATATATCAAAAGCTATATTGTGTTCCGCAAAAAAAGTTGATAATTTGATTTCGGCATATTTCACCTTTGGTTTTTGCTCCTTTTCATTTAGAAAAACCTTCGAAATCGATGGTGTGGACAAATAGGCTTTCAAAGAATCCAAATGTTTTTCTGATTTGTTGTGCCTTAGAAGTTCGCTTTTCCCACATTGAAGAAAACAGTTGCACACTTTACAAAATGCTTTTTTGTCATTTGAAGACACTGGCGCCAACCATAATTGAAATTCTGGAATTTCTAGCCATTTTTTTTGGAATGCTTTAGCCATCTATTAAACAAAATATCTATAAATTACAGATTACTATGAAGCAATTAAAATACAAACCTTTCTTTTTTTATATATTTCATTGAAATTTAAATTTGATATGCACAATTGCACAGCGACAGCAGTAACCAAAGCAAACAGCGAATCCAAATAAACAAAACACAGGAACGAACGTAAAAGCTGCCTGCTTTATGCATGGACTAAATATGTACCTACATAAGAAAAGAAAAATCCCGTTAATCATGTACAACTGGGTGAAACAACGAAGCGGAAAAATATCTGGAATTCTGATATGAAAACTGAACTTACTAAAAAAAAGCACTGTATCGAATGCAATTAAACTTTTATCACCTTTAGATTTTAGATTTAGGTATCACAGTGAAACAAAATTTTCAACAGCCGTAGTCCGTAGAGAAACGACAAGCTTCACGAAGAAATATCACAATTTACAAATACAAATATGTATAACGATTGACGAAACGACGAACGAAATAACGAATGTGAAAAGTGACAGCAAAAGCAAAGCCAACTGAACTATAACAATAACCAACAATAATCTACGTACAGAAGCCGCTGTGCCGTACCGTCAGATGGAGATGGGTTTTGTACTAGAATTTTTTATTAAGAGGCTGTTTGCATGAGCTCTTTTTTTTATTTGTGTTGATAATTGTTGTGAATTGTAATAGTTTTGATGAAATTTCACGAAAAATTGATTTTTACATTTTTTTTTTGTCAGATCTCTGAAAATCCCACGATTTCGGTGCTTTTTCCCTTTATCCCACGGAAGGCTTTTCGGACTTCGAAAATCCCACAAAAAGGGATAAATCCCACGATATAACAACACTGATAAGCATAAAGAACTTTGATGTCTAACTACGATGATTGCCACTCTCGCAGAATTAGAGGTTATTTCGATGCGGATACGATTTTGGCAGTGGCAAAGTTGTAGTGGTTAGAGTGTTTGCCGGTGTTCGAGTCTTTTCTGGTCAATATAGCTCGGACTTCACATCAAATCTTAAAACTTCATACAAGGGCCGTAGCCAGGATTTTGTTTCGGGGGGGGGGGCTTGCTTCCAAATCTTACGAAACAAAAAACTATGTATATTCCTATTCATTGATTCCTGTTAGTTTTCAAATCGTATGTACTTAAACGAGCATACTTAAATAATTTTTTTACACACATTTTTTCAAAGTGGTAGACGTCTTAATTTTGTATACCCTTTACCACACTGTGGTGAGGGTATATTCACTTTGACACTCCATTTGTAACGCACATAAGGAGGCGTTTTAGGTATGACTAACTATATATATTATTGATTAGCATGACTTTCTTAGTCGATCTAGCGGTGTCCATCTGTCTGTCCGCACGATTACGGCCGTAATTTAAGAGCTATCGACTTGAAAATTGATACGTACGCTTTTATCCACCAAACGAGGCTAAGTTCGAAGATGAGCAAGATCGGATGAAAACTACTACTATAAAGCTTTTTGATGTTAAAAAATGAAATTTAAATAGCTACAGTAAAGATAGCAAGTTTAAATTTTGCACATATTATTTTAATAATATTTAAACGTTTTTGACAAAAAATGAGCTTGGTCGAATAAAAACCCATACTTCCCATACAAATATATAATTTTTTGATACTAAAATATTTTTTGCAATAATATAGTACCGGGTATTTGAGCTTAGGCATAGTTGAAGATAATTGTCTTACGTTTTTTTTTTTTTGACATGAGATCAATCACCTTATCTGGATCCACAATAATATCCGAATGAACAGATATCATAGCAAGCTTAGCCTTGCATTCTCCATAACGCTTCGCGGGACATTGCTTTAATCCTGTTCATAGCTGAAAGGGTTCTTTCAACACTAGCTGTGGTCACTGGAAGCGTTGCTAAAACCGTAAGCAAGAAATTTTGTACTTCTAAAGTAAGTCTTGTCACATATATCAAGCAATTTCAAAACTTCGGTAGAAGGATCACTTGACGATTTTTTTTTTCCACCAAAGAATTTACTCACAGCTGACAAAGTAACGTGTTAGATTTTCCATTTCGTTCATTCGCTGAACTGCAGCAAAACCTGGGAGAAGACCTTGAAACGATGCGATGGTAAAACGTAACGAATTTATGCAAGGAATCAGTATCGACATTCGACAGTCTAAAATAGGCTTCAGCCGGAGAGGTTTCTGGATTCGAACGCGTTGTTTGTTTCAATGAAGTAGGAAGGAAAATGATTTGTACATATATATTATTGCTCGTTAGTGATGTTAGAAACTAAATTGATCAACTATATATACTCAAGGCAATGCTAAGTCTCGGCACCCCTGGTAGTCTCGTTCATCTTTACAGGACAGCGGTGGACAAATGTCACTACTCTTTGATGTCGAGAATGGTTTAAAACAAGACATTCTTTAAACAATTATTTGAAACTTACATCAGGCGTATACAATCTTAAAAAAACTCCATTCTTCAGCAGAATGAAGGGAGCTACTATTGGCCCCTTCGCATTTATCGAAACGGAGGTCGGGAGGTGGCAAAAACGAGCCAGGCTGTGGAAATGAATCTTAAGACCGACTGTGTGTAAGAAAGACCCCACCCTAGTTGTGACGACCAGAGAGACCCTAACAAACTTGGGGGGAGGCAGCTATAGCTAATGACCGAGTTTGCTGGAGGGGCTTGTTGTTATTTAAAATAAGAACTATCTATTAACCGGCAACATGAAATCTTACTAGATCACCTTTAGTTAACTTTTTTAGGGCTAAAATCAGACATCGGCTTATTCCTTTATGCGACATCTCCATGCTAACTTTTGCCATAGTATCTTTGTATACCTATCATTCAGTCATCATTCCTATCGACTTTTTGTCTGATCAGTGACACAATTTCTGGATAGACCTAGCCACATCTCATCGATAATACCGTCGGAATACTCCCTACCTCCACTGTTATCCTCAGCACAGTCTCTACTTCCATTACTGGACATATTGTCTATCTGTCTTTCTCCATATATACAAAAGGGTTCAATGCATTCTTGTCAAATAAAAAAGACCTCTAGAAAGAGAACTGAGTATCCTTCTTGGTAACCTTCTAAACACGAGAAATTCACGAAAATATCCTCCCGCCACCCTGTATATTCAAATTTGTAACCAGTGGCAACACATTCAGTCGAACAATAACATTCCTGAGCATCCTTCTAACTGCAAAGATTTTGTCTTTATACGTATGTGTGCGTGAATAAATTGAGTTCTAACCCAATCTCTACGTGAAGCACCATTGTCGTCGTCATCATAAATCGAATTCTATGTCACGTACAACTTGGGAGTGAATTCCTGGTCTTCACCGACCAACAACTAGGTCAGTTCCATCCGCATCCGTTTTAAGGGGGATCGATGAGAAATAAAGCCCTTGAAGCAATATCCACCCGTAGGTGCTTCAACTTTAGTGCAATGTTATGCCCAATGACATCATCATGTTTGGGGTCGTCGTGAGTATAGAAATTGCATTTAATTGGTCGTCGCGTCGTCGTCGTCTTCTTCGGTCATCGGATGAAAAATGAGATGCAAAGATAAGAGAGCTAGGTCTCAACTGTCGGGCTCGGGCCAAGACAACATTGATTTATGACTCGGGATTGTTTCCCGGCTAATTAATAATAGAAGAGTTCTCTCCCTCCAAAGAGTGATGCATTGATAGTGCATCTTCGGGAGACATGTAAGGATGCATGATGCAACTAATTAATAGTTTGGTACTGCGCGACTCGACCAGCGCGCCGTATATATGAAGTTGATTTATGAAAAGGGTTCGAATTGATGTTGGTGGCTTGTAGTGTCAATTTAATGATAATTTTTTATTTGTTTTTGTTTGTTTATCTCTCGGGGACAGATTTGGGAGCTGAACGAAAAAAAAATCGGATTTTGAGATGGATCCAAAAGGGGTTTTGACACATAGACAGCCAGATGAGATAAAGATGAAGAAACTTGAACAAATTTATGGGTGGTAAACCGGATGTGTACAAGTAGCTAATTGTCAGAAGGATGGGGCATTGGGGCTGCCTGTGTTATCATTTTGTTTACTGAAATTCACTTTAAAAGACGGCTTAAAGAACTGCGACTTCGTTCATTGTGTCTACCGAAAACACTATTGTTCCACAGCTTTAAAATATGTGTACTTCAGGAATGCTGCTATGGCAAGGGGAAAGTATTGAGGCTTTTATACCTCAAACCGATTTTAGGTGTGTCGAGTAGCTATCGTTGCAGTTGACAAATTTTATATTTTGATGACCAATAAAGTTGTCACATCGGCAATTCGGGACTCAAAGTCGAAACGTGATAAAGTCATGCCGTACGCATTGATGTGCGAAGGTAGTAATGAATATTCTCTTTATTCCAGAGCGATAAACATGGGAATCCGTATCTAGAGGAAGGGAAGGAAAGCCAAGACCTCGTGTTTCAATAATTCAATATACACTGTCTTTATTCAATATGTCAATTCGGATAACGTTTAAATCTTAAACTGTAATTAACAATATTGATAATATAATATAATAAGTAATATGGTTTGTGTCCTTAATACCTAGCAGGTAGGCATACCTAAAAATTTTAGACCGACTTCCTTCTCGTCTCTGAAGACAAATAAGAAAATCGGCTAGTCCGCCAAATGCTTGATTTTTAACTCAACTAAAAGAAACCTTTTTGGGGTCTGTTCGGTTTTAAAAATACTTTTCTCCTTCTCTACAAAGCACAAGTTAGACCAGGCCTGGAATATTGTTCCCATATATGTAGGTCGGCCCCAAAACATTCACTTGACCTACCTGACAGCATACAGCGACGAGAAGTTCGACTTATTGGAGACCCTACACTCACATGGAATCTACAACCGTTGGTGCACAGAAGAAAAGTCGCTGACTGTTGCTTGTTCTATAGGTACTTCCATGGTAGATGTTCCGAGGAACTCAAAGACATTATCCCTCGAAATGCAACTTTTGGGCGGCCCACAAGACAGGCAGCTAATGCTCATTACCATACAGTACACCTGACAACCGCAAGGACATACATTTTTTAAACTCCTTCTGTTTACAGGACAAGCAATCTTTGGAACTCGCTTCCTAGGGATATATTATTTCCAGAAGACTACAATTTGCAGCACTTTAAGTGCAGAACTAACATAAATCTACAAGCATCTCGGGGCGCTGATGAAGCGTTAAAGGTTCGCCTTTCCCGGGACAAGAAAAAAAAAGACTTTTACGCACACTTTGGATTTTAAGGAAGACATATTCGAAGACCTCTGGATTGGATAAGGAAATATAAGTTATAGTTGTCAGAAAGTGATTTTGTTTTTTATCTAGATTGGTGCCTTTCAGTCCACAAAACAGTGGTTGTTCCAACAGCGAACATCTGAAAGATCTTCATTTTGAAGATATGTCGTTTTCAGATGTGCATAAGCAGAGCCTCTAGGTATGCATAGCCCTTTACTATATACATCAAAGCTATATCTGTCTATTTTGACGTGTTGTTCCATATTATAGGCGTCCATTTTTCTTGACGGCATACGGTCCATTTTACTTTCTAAACTCGCAACCCTTTTAATGGATAAGCGGAACAATAAAGATGAACCTATTTTAGCATCTTCCGTCCTTATAGTCGCACTAGCACCATTATTTTCAGTGACAGCTCGTAATAGAAGAGACTTTTGAAACATTGTACCTTCTATGTTGACCTGAGACTTTACCGTATTTTTATAGACCAAGACGATGTACGTTTAGATTGGGAAGCCAATGCTTGTGAGGCAAACTCTTCCTCAAATATTTGAAGCTATCAACCACCTTTCTGGTTCATCCAGAACCGAAGTTACCGACTAAAACCTGATAACTTTAAATTTATATTACAGATGTGGCTTATAAAAATTAAATTCAATTGTACTATAATGTGATTCGACAGTGATTCCTGAAGCTGGTAAAAGTGGTCACTCATTGAGGCAATCAAACTTCGTATAGCTACGTAGGGAATTTGTAGTAGGAGATAACCTATCTTGGCCGAGGCATCAGATATAGCCAAACGTAGTCAAAGTTGAAATATCTATCCGCCAACCGTGAAGAGATTAAAGAAATTTGTGGCCGGCCTATGGTCAATTTTGGGTTGAAGGAAACTCGCTTCTTTAAGTTGTAGGATCCTTTTGGTGAGAGTTTTACTGACCATCTTGGATACAAGATTACATAAATTCAATGGCATTTGGTATAGTGTAAAGTACCGAGTGACCGACACCCTTAAGAGAAATGTTGACTTTAAAAATGCAGAACTTTTCCTCCGTTGCATCAATTTTAATGATGTTTATTTAAAATTTAACTGTAAAATTGAAGTTATAACAACAGATATGTAAGGAATCCCATAAAATAAGTAAAACAGAAAATTGTAATACCTTACCAGGTTTTTAGTTACGGACACCATTTTTCAGTAGTCGACACCCTCAGAATATTAGTAATGGACACTCCCTTTTCTTATTAGGCCAGTGGTAAATTTTGGGCAAATAAAATATAATAAAAGAAAACATTCTCAGCTCAAATAAATAAACTAAGATTTTTTTAAAACTAGGGTGCCTGGCAAACGTTGATTTGCCTCCTCGTACATTTTCACTGTCCTTCAATTGATCTGCAACCGTTCTATTTAACCAATATGTCCGGACTGATTTTTTAATTTTTTTTTCTTGTTGAGCGTTTATTATTTGAAATTTTTTGGGACCGGATCGCAGCGCCACCTACCGGGTCCAATTGTGAATCTAAACCATTCTTGGACCCACTCAAACACATACACACAAAGTAACATCAAAATCGGTATAGCCGTTTGGGAGGAGTTCAGTTACAACACTCGTACAGAAGAGTTATACTAGATTATTTAAGAATAAATACAAAGCTAGATATACCTAATTACCAACCTCAACATGAATTCTTAAATAGGGATATACCTAATCATAGGAGGGGTCACCATACTGGACGCAGAAAATGTGAACATAACATTTTTCTTGGCGCATTTTTCAGAAATTCATGAACACTGTTCTGAAACGACCACCACATCTGATCTAGACGCACTATTTGCTCGATTTTCACCGAGACTAATGATTTTTCAATCAGCAAGTGACTGTGAATCATACCTCAAAGACTATCGCCGAGAGGATTTGTTTTTTTGCCATTTTAAGTTGTTTTGTCATTTTTATAATAACTGACTAACAAATAGATCGACCACTTAATTATTTTAAATAATATTTACTGTTCACATTTTTAATATACACTGTTATATTTTTAAAATAATGATATGTACTTACGTGTTTCTTAAGGAAATCTCAACTTTTCTGAAATTCCTATAAGAGTTTCAAACCAACGTTTATTATCACAGGACACTGAACGACTACAAAACAGTAATGTGCAAAAAGTAATTATTCGGTATTTTGTATTCGATACTTGAAATGAGTACCGATACCGAATACTACTCAACATAAGTATTCGATACTGATACTCATTTGCTCACTACTAAAACTACGAGTACACGTCTACACGACATGGCAAACACGACAAAAAAATCGTTTGAATTGAAGATTTCTTGGACGTTTTTTAATCCATTGACAACGTAGCCATCCTTTGATGGAATTTGTTACTTTATGTCTTGATAGAAAGAAGACGAATCATATTTTGGGATATATGCTATATTTATTTCGAAATGTCACCAGAAAGCCCTAAAATATTAAAAATTTGAGTGATTTCTTTTTTGCTTGGAAAAATTAAGATTTTAGGGCTTTCTGGTGACATTTCGAAATAAATATAGCATATATCCCAAAATATGGTTCGTGTTCTTTCTATCAAGCCATAAAGTAACAAATTCCATCAAAGGATGGCTACGTTGTCAATGGATTAAAAAACGTCCAAGAAATCTTATGATGGCATGGGTGACAGACGTTTATTATGTACGTCTCGCCTCTCGCAGTCACATGAACTTCCATTCTCATACAAATGTACATGAAACTCATACAGTTCCAATTTGATTACTTTTCTCCACACATATTTTATCGCCGTATTCTTTTCGTCAGGAATCGAATCAGTAGGCAAGTAATCAAAGTAATCAAAGTAGGTACCTAATCAGTAATCAGACTATTGAATACTGAGAATCGAATACCAGGATTCGTTGTGTTTTTTATATGAACATTCAGAATTCAAGTAAAAAATTAAGTTTACCACTGACTTATCATCAACGCCCAGCCAACCGTTTGCTCTAGAAAGCTGGAATTTTGCACGGAGGTTCCCTTTATGATGTATACAAGGAATAAGGAAGTATATTTCGAAATTCCACCCCTAAAGGGATAAAAGGGGGGGTCAAAGTTTGTATGGGAACATTTTTATTTTTCATCCGATTGACTTCAAAATCGATTTGTGTACTCCCTATGAAAATAAAGAAACCTAATTTCCCCGATTTTGGAAATTCAACCCTTAAAGGTGTAAAAGGGGGGGGGGGTCAAAGTTGATATGGGAAAATTTGTATTTTTCATCCGATCGATGATGATTACTGATTTTACTTATTTAGATTGGAGTACAATTAATTTGGAGTACATTTCATTTGTGAATATGTATAGGTACAAACAAGCATTATTAATTAATACGTTTAACAATCGTTAATAGGTACGTATGTGTATAAAAGGAAAAGAAATAGCTGTATTTTACGGTGGAAGGAGAAGGGGAATTTGAGTGTGATATTTGTAAAAGTATATAGTTTTACATGTATCTATACAATTTGACTGCAAGACTAAGTACTACGTATCGAATACCAAATACCGAATACTGAGTTTGAAGTAATCAGTACTCATTCGTTACTCAAAAGTAATCTAATTGCACACCACTACGTACAAAATATCAAGAGAAATAATTTCTTTTGACATTTGAGTGCCTGAACACGTTAAAAATAGCTTCCGTAACATCCAGCCATAGGAAACCTTAGAAAAATGGAAAAACAGTGGCAGGTGACCATAACTGAGAAGGTGTCGGTCACTAGATAGTTTACCCTAGGCAATGAAAGAATTCTTCACTGCAAACACTTTCGTAGGTAGCAGTGGGATTGTTAGAAACTTTGCCCATTTTGCTTCTCAGCCACTGAATTTATTCCGATTGGTGAATATGCCACACAATTTTTGTTCCAAGTTAGTAAAGCTTCTAGATGCACTTCCAGATATTTAACTTTCTTGGTCGTTGTTAGTTCTGATCCAAAAAATGTTAGATATGGACTAAAATTTTCGCTGCATCAATTGTTCTAGTCATACCTATAGCGCAATCACTTTTAGTGAATTCGTCATTATATCTGCACTCTGCAGTGCAGTGACGTCTATAAATTGCCTCTTGCCATTATTGCTACGTCGTCTTCATATAGAATATGAATGCCAGTGCGAATGCCAGTCTCCTCTCCTCAAGTCTGGCGAGTACCACAATGTGACTGCTTGTATAGACAACCTGAGCTAGCTCCTCCTCTGAGGTTTGAGGTTCCCGCTTAAATATTATCTCCTTTGTATTTAGTATATTGTCGTCCATCCAGTTGGACTACGTTTTCCCAGGGCTTGTCTCAGGCTTTAAAAGGATATCTTATCGAGTTTGCGCCTAAAGTTGAACTCAGTTTTCCTGCTGTTTCTTGTACATAACTAAAAAGTTTCAACGGATTATGGTTGGAAAGAAAGAGATTGCATAGGGGTATTTTTTTTACTTTAGCGTTTCCAAAATCATATTCTAGTAAAGTGAACCTTAGGTTAGGTTAGGTTAGGTTTGTGGGCTGGCGAGGATTTCTCCGTTGATTTGACAAAGTTCATTATTTTGTCTATTGATGTACTGGAAAGCTCGTCTAGGTCGTTGAAGAAGTGACTCCCTAGGAATTTACCTGGTGTCGGTGTGGAGACTTAGGCAGTGACATAGGAAGTGGGTTGTATCCTCAAGAACTTCCTCACCGCAGCCTCTCTAAAGTTCTTCATCCGTTAAGCCCATTTTCTTCATGGTACCGCAAGGTGTTGAGCCCTGTTATGATACCTACGAGGGTGGACATTATCTTCTCGGTTTTGGATTCATTGAAGGACGGCCATAGCATTCTTGTGGTATTACAAGTGTTTAAGGTGGCCCATCTTGCGTTCGCCTCACTTGTGGCTTTCCTCCCTGCTTCAAGCTTGAGTGTGCAACGCGGGATGTCCACAGAGGGATCAGCTTGTTCTGAAACAGCTGTCGAACCTTGTCTTGCTAATTCGTCTGCTTTCTCATTGCGTGGAATGCCTTCATGTCTTGGAACCCAGCAGAGTGATACCTTGTGCTGTGTACCAAGAGCCTTGAGTTCTTCGCGGCAGCACTTCATAAGCTTCGATTTTATTTCTGGTGCAGTTATGGCTTTTATTGCTGCCTGGCTGTCGATACAGAAGGTAATACCTTCAGGTGGTATTGCCCTTACCACAGACTCACGGGCTGCTGTTGTCACTGCTAGGACCGCTGCTGGTCGGGGCGGCGTATCGATTTTGATATACCAACTTTACCATTGCACCATGGCCACCCGTCGTCAGTCCTGTGCAAGAGCTGAATTTTTGACTGTTGAGTACCGACGCTCACTTCGAAAGGCGTTGTAGCTTAAGTTGTATATTTTTCTGCGATACTAGAATTAAAACAGTACGAGAAGAATGCTATATCAATTTTCGAACGAAAATTGCTAAACTAAAGGCCGACCGTGTCTCAAAGTGACACTGATCTGGCAGCGAATTGTAATTGCCTTTAAAGATTATTTTGTACAATCTACTTGAATGCCTTCGCAGACATCGCACTGGTCGCACCACATCAACTCCCTTCCCGTTAACAAATGACCCGTCTAAATTGCCCCCCAGCTATATTCACACTCACTCTCGTGTTAATTGCTCTCGATATTTTCGTCACAATAACATTCGATAAATCACTTGCTTAAATAGCATTACAACAGCACGTCTGCGAATACACCGAGACATATTCCACAGACATTGTGGCACAATAGTTCCATTTCTCTTCAAAGAACTTGTGAAACAAGGGCAACCTGTGACACATAATCCACACACACACCGCATGCAGTTAGCCAACAGCAATTATTATTGATTCAATTTGGAAGAGAAATCGTTGCAACTGACAGCCCCCCCTTTTCGGGAGGGAGGTTTACCTGCACTGTACAAATTACTTGCCATTATCTCAGCCAGGCAAGTTTTGCCAGGATGATGGCTGGCTTTTATATACGATTACATGATTGAGGAGCTATAAATTGCAGGAAGCCCGGTCCGATGATATCTGATGGGAAAAGGCACAACACATCTTGCCAACGTCTAAATCAATATCGAAAGTGCGATGGCCGTGTGTGGAGTGGCCTAAGGCGATTGTGGATTAAAAGCTCAAAGGCGATTACCCAGCAGAAGTTAATGCCTCAATTACCATTCTTTTAGCCTCGTTGAAAATAAAAGCTGCAGCTGCAGGCAGCGACGATAGACTTAGTGGTATGGTTGGTAGACTTAGCATTCAGCGGTCGACTTAGGGGTTGCTGGTGTAGTAGGTATATGTACTTGTGCGTGGAATTGTTTAAAACTGGGTTAATATGTTGTTGGAAATAACTACCATCGGTGCCCCATTGTCAAAGCCGCCTGCAGATCGATTGACGGAGGTTTTTTTTTCTTCTTTATATTTTTTTGCAAGAATAATTTGTTTAGGCGAATTAGGGTGGCAATTATGCCCAAGGGTAGTTGAGGCACTATATTGGAGGCCGGTCAGTGGAATGCCACGAGACGGTGGTGTAATTATATGGACTTTCAGGGAAATTGTCATTTTTAATGGCAGACTATATGAAGTGAAAGTATAGTGGGCTCGATGGCCGGGTAGCTTGTCGTGTTTTGAGTTGAGCTAAATTGAGACATTTCAAATTGATTAAGTAGGCTCTATGTGTAGGTATATATGGAGGCAAAGGTTATGTATTAAAATTAATACCCTGACCAGTAGAGGGAGTATTTATTTAAATTATGCTGACAAATTGCTTTTGGCGTTGGCATGCATTTTGTAGATATGTATACTCTACAATTGGTAAGCTTGAATTACTTACTTACTTTACTTATCGGGCTCCCGACCCGTGAAGAGTCTCTGCCGGAGACACTGCAGCCTTCCATCCTCTACGATCCCGGGCACGCTGCTTCCAATTGTCCAGACCAGGCGCTCTGGCATCCGCGATGGCTTGGTCTTTGAAACGGAGGTTCGGTCTTCCTTGTCTTCTCGGACCTGGGGGGCTGGGATTCGAAGACCCTCTTAGCTGGAGCATTATTGTCCATTTGCTCGATGTGGCCGAGCCAATGTATTCGACGTGTTTTGGCTTTTTGGACTATATCCACATCTTGGTACAGCTCATAGAGTTCGCGGTTGTATCTTCTCCTCCATTCGCCCTCTTCGCACACAGGACCAAAAATCCGCCGAAGTATTTTACTTTCGAAGGAGCCCAGTATCAGCTCTCCCTTCTTGCTTATCGTCCAGCACTCGGCGCCATAAAGCAGAACTGGCAGGATAAAGGTTTTGTAGAGCACACATTTCGTCCTTCGAGTTAGGAGTTTTGAACCCAATTGTTTTCCCAAACCGAAGTAGAAACGGTTTCCTAGTATATTCTTCGCCGGATCTCCACTAGGGTGTCATTCGTGGAGTTTACGTTTACTCCGAGTTAGGTGAACTCCTTAACTACCTCGAAATTGTTGCTATCAATAGTGACGTTTTGTCCTAGGCGGTGGACAGATGCTTGTTTGTTTGTTGATAGCATGTACTTAGTCTTGTCCTCATTTACTTCAAGCCCAACGGATTTCGCCTGTTCTTCAATCGCCGTGAACGCTTCTATCACGGCACGCTGGGAGCGACCGATGATGTCAATATCATCCGCATAGCCAAGCAGCTTTACGGACCTGTTGAAGATAGTGCCTTCCGTGTTGACACCTGCCCTGCGCACTATCTGCTCCAGTACGAGATTGAAGAAGTCGCATGATAGAGCGTCTCCTTGCCGAAATCCGGTGCAAGAGCTGCTTCCAAACTGCACGTTGCAGCGCGTGTTTTCCAGCGTCACTCGACACAGCTGAATCAGTTTTGCCGGGATTCCAAATTCGGCCATCGCCATATAGAGCTCCTGGCGATGTATGCATATATGAAGTCGATGAATAGGTGGTGACCGGTGAGTTTCGACTTGAAATTCGTTGGTCTTTTTCAAGATTTGCCTCAGTGTGAAAATTTGGTCTATAGTCGATCTGCCGGGCCGGAAGCCACACTGGTACGTGCCGGTTGGTGTGTTGCAGAACGGTTTTAGACGTTCACACAGTACGTTGGAGAGGATCTTGTATGCGACATTTAGCAGGGATATGCCTCGATAGTTCTTGCAAGACATAGGATCGCCAAATATACAAAAAGATGAGGCATATGGAGCTGATAGTCCAGTAATCGGTCATGTTTTCTTCCACCCATACTTGGTTGATGATTCAGTGCATGCTCCCTACCAAAACATCACCACCGTATTTAAAGAGCTTCGCTGGTAGACCATCAGAGCCTGCGGCCTTGTTATTCTTAAGCTTTTTTATAGCTAAGCCAACTTCTTCTATACTATAGGTGGTGGAACAGTCCTTCATTGACTGGACGTGGGTTCTCTTCTTGCCCTATCACTCTCTCTACATGATGCCCATTAAGCAGATGCTGGAAATGCTGCTTAAACACATATACTATTCCCTATTCCCGAGGCTGGTTGCGTCTCTCTCATAACTATATGGTTTTTCCATGGTCGGGAAGTTACCCCGACGGCACAACCTGGAGGGCCAGGCCCTGTTTTGACCCTAGGACAGCGGGTTGGATATTCCGGTGTCAGTAACCCAATTTTGGGATATGAGCGCTGCCGTTGACCCGTTTAGGGTTCGTCCGCCACCAACTCTTTTCCAACACCCTGGCTCAGTATTGGAGATCCCCATAGACCTGGTATCCAAATATGTCGAAGCAGCTCATACAGGGATTACACTTTAGTTCGACCTGACCGGAACTGTAGACTCCACCGTTGATTCCATCTAGGGAATTCATCCGCTGCCGCCTAAAACAAGAGGAAATGTCTTAGTGTGTAGACACTGCTCCCCCCTCTCTCGTTCGCGGATTAAATTATTGACAATATGTCCTCATTCCATCAGTCATTGATGCTGCCGCTGCCGATACCATATAAAGAGTGTTTTTTTTTAGAAGTAGGTATACAACTTTAAGTCGGCAACACTATTATTTTTAGTTTAGTTTGGCATTTTCACATTAATAGACTGACGCCTAAACAACGCTTCTATATTGTGCAAATTTATTTTGAAAATCATGGTTCTGTTCGAAACACGTATCGCACACTACGTTTGATAACCGCATAGTTTCACGTTTCGGACCCGTGAATTGGCCTCCAAGAATTCGCTAGTCTACGCCGATAAGCCCGAAACGATTGACCACTTGGAGGACAACATTCGCCGCGTTATTGCCGATATAAGGCCACAAATGTTGGAAAAAGTCATCGAAAATTTGACCTCCAGATAAGACTATGTCCGAGCCTGCGGTGGCGGTCATATGCCAGAAATAATATTTAAATTCTAATGCCAGAAGGTTATCTTTTGAATTCATGTCAATTTAAGGCAATTATCTTTGTTTTATTCTATGTCAAAGTTCTAAACCTCTAAAAAAAAACCATCTTTTAGATATCTCATTTATGTTTGTGCTATAGCCTTCACAGTTTTTGTTTCGGACGCTCCAAAATAACTAACGGCTCCTTCTTCACCTTCTAGTCCAAAGTGGCCACTAACAGTGTGCATTGGCTATATCAACTCCAGCAAATGCCTCGATTACAGGGTGCTGATTATCGGGAATATACGCAAAATTGACTTCGAAAAGACTTGCAGACATCCCTGATGTATTCACTAATGCCAGCAGTCTTTATTGTATGAGAAGGGTGAACTGAGTTCAGTCAATACTTTTTGCTCCCTTAAACATTTGATGATTTAAATGTTGGCTCGATGGACCATATCAGAGCCGAGGATCTCGAGTAAATCATAGGCACAATGGCCTCAACAAGATTCCGCTTTGTCATCAGCATGACTACCTTAACAAGCTTCGCAGATGAGTGCATCACTTTCTCCCAACGACATGCCTGTTACTACCAGTCTTCAGTCTTTACTCACAATGTCCGGGCGATCTAATTGGGTCTATCTCCCGACCCCGAGGAGTCATGCTATCGATGATCGTGTCGGTATGAAGTTCAATCAGTATAAGGGATGACGTTACAAGGAACGCCGACAGACCTAAAGAAATGCTGAGGTGCTAAGAAAAGGTTTTTAAATTTTGTGGAACAACTTCGTCAGGGACACACTTTTCCATGAATTCTGTGTGACTTGGAACCAGTCCAGACAAACACTCAGTGAATACAGCCATCTCATCCAGAATGGAGAGAGTTCCTTAACAGAGGTGGTTATGGGATTGAGTAAGGCTTAATAATCGAAGTTGGCCTTTCATTTGAAACCCAATTAGAACCTTACTACTAAATTGACGCCTTAGACCAACAATGCGACAATGCGACTAACAACACAACATATAATACCCCTGTCTATAGTTTGACGTTTTTTTAGATATATAAATGTTGGATGACTCTAATTGTTGCGACCTCCATTAATATAAAGTGTGACAAGTGACACTTGTGGGAACATACACATACATTTACCTTCCACATATAGCTAAGCCACTTTCAATCTCAAGGCTTAGGTACACATTACCGCGATCTTTACAAATCCCAAGTGACCGCACCAAGTGAAAAAAAAGTAATGAGTTCGCCCTTCAACTATTCCCACAGAAGTTTGCCCAGCAAACTCCCATCAGAACATCAAACCTCCATTACGCGATAAAATAGTATAGCCGATCGCCGACGATCACTAAATACCATTCGGCAATTATTAATGGCAAATCGATCGGAATGCTTCATCTATCTCGTAGATAAGACCAACGGATACATCGGGAATTCCAATTGTTGAAGTTCATTCGACGAATCAGCCATCTAGCCACCACCCCCCCGCTGCGTTGCATTGGGATCCTAATTAAACACACAAAAGCTAAGCGATGCACTGCACATTCCGCCTATATACCGGCAAAGGGAAACAATGGGTCATATAATTAAGTCCTTGTAATTATTATATTAAAACAACTTTGTGGATGTACCTGGTCGATGTTTGGCTTTATTTCACTTCACTGTCCATTGTCCTCGGATGACTCCTGTGTATAGTATATCTGTGCGGCTTCCAAGACGACGACGCGACTGCGAGGGACGAACGAATGACGACGGTTGAGCGCCTCTCTTTTGTGGCCGGTCAGACATTATATCGCATCTTTAACGTGGGCATCTCTCTTTCAAAAAATGCACCTCGTTGGCGGCGGCATCGGTGGTGATGATGCTGATGATGATGATGACGGTGAATCTGCGCGCGCACATGCACTGAATCTGTGCTCTGGAAACAGCAGATTATCTTGGATGACTTAAGGATATTTATTGAACGTTTAATCAGCAAAAATCGAACATTAATCGAGCGCGCACAATGTATACCTGCACAGGAATTATATGCGATATTTATTGGCATACCATGGGAGCCCCATCAGTAGGTAGGTAGGTAGGCAGAAGCAGCAAAAACAGCAAAATCATCTGGAGCTACTGGGGGAGGACTACTTGCCCGAGTCCGAGTCGTTATGTTCGCGCGATTATTAATTGTTCCCTTTTCGATGGTTTTATTTTTTTATATTTGCTGTTTTTAATTCATGAGACGGAGACATGAGCCATGAGCCATGAGACCCAAAAGCAAACACAGCAGCCGGATGCAGCAGTATATATGACAATCAAAGGACAGAAGGTCCTCTTTGTTCTGGCGGATCATTGGAGTTGAAGAGTGCTTTAGTTTTTCTGTATGTTTGGGTCTTCTGTCCAAACACTTCAAAATAATTTGTCATTTAATCGTTGTTCAGCCGCTGCTTGTGGACAATTATTATTCCCACATTGGACAAGATGTAGGAGCAAAAGACAGATGACAGCAAAGGTAGAAGGAACACATACTGTGGAACTGAAACTGGAATGAACTGTTAATGAAATCGACAATCGGGGTGTACGTGGTGGATTTTTAAGGATGTAAGTTGTACTGGACTACAATGGACTAAATTGTAGCAGCAATAAAATATTTTCAGGAGAATTTAATGTTTGAATGGAGAAGCTTTGATTTTGGGAAATACCCATCTGCGAAGTGGAATTTACTTATGAATTTAGTTCTTGTTACAGAATTAACTTTTGATGAGAACTAAATGGCGAAAACATGTCGCTCTAGAAGCTATAAAGATACACGGAACAAGACGTATGGAGCTTGAGTTTGAGTTAGCGAAGGAAATAATTCAAATGTGAGCTCTGACAACTGTTAAATATGTCAAATATGTGAATTGTCACATTACCTTAGTTCATTTAGATCATTAGTTCATTTACATCTAAGCCGGCTTGTAGTTCAATTAGCACGAATAGAATAGTTACATCAGTAAGCTATTAAGTTCTATACATAAGTTCACTTTATTCTGATGGTTAATTTAGTCAGGTCATTTATTTTCATTAGTTCACTTAGTTCTATGTAGTAAAGATGTTGCGTCCCAAATCGCAACAAATTAGCGCACGCGGTGGAAAAGGATGAAAATGTGGGTTTGCACAAAACTAGGCACTCGAATGCATTAAAAAACAACCACACAAAGTGCGCGGAGCATTGCGAGTTGCTAGTTTAATGCACACGACACAAAATATAACCGGAACTAAGTAAAAACACCAATTAAATAAACGAATACTTCACGGCACACCGAACACGACAGAATAATGAGGACAACTGTCAAAGGTGGGCATCATCCATCATCATGCTGATCAATGATCTCGCTTCAACACAGGCCAAGGGCATAAAAGGAATACAGCTACAACTTCCAACCACCAGGCGACAAGAATCCATGATGGCCGAATTGGTTAAGAACGAGATGAAGACACCAACAGACTGCAGTCCTACACACACTCCGAAGATGTGGGGCATTGTTGAGCGAGTGAGCGAAAGGGTAGATGTAATAAAAGCTGTATGTAGTAGTAAACAAAAATTGCTCTAATACAAAGAAAATATTGAATATCGTATTGTATCGTATGTAGTCATTAACCCTTGGGTGCACAGCTGATTTGTACATAAGGAAGCAACAGCTTCAAGGGAACATAATTCAAAATTGTATGTTACTCGTCAACTAGCTAACAAAGAATAAAGTTGAGTTTAATTAGAAGTCGTAGCGTTTTATTTCAACTGCAAACAGTTCAACTAACTGCTGCATATTATCCCGCTTGAGAATCAACTATTCCAAGCCATTTTTTGATTTTCCACTCGCCCCAGTGCGGAACATGGTCCTTCGAGTCCTTTTCGAATAAAAAGAACAGATAGAAAGTGTACTGCCTTTCAAATAAAGTGATTTAGTGCGCGCCAGGGTTTTCAAATCAGTTTTTTTTTTAAATGAAAGTGTGCTGTGGGCTAAGTATAGCTGGATTACATATATCCAGTGCAAATTACATCTCCGATATCTGACGAAAGTCTATCGGCCACAGCACCCAACGAGTGCGTCTTAAGAAAGTGTACTGTGGATTAAGTATAGCTGGATTATCTATCCGGTGCAAATATACGTTTCCGATCTCCGACGGACAGTCTATCGGCCACAGTACCCAACGATTGTTTCATAAAAGTGTGTTGTGGGCTAAGTATAGCTGGATTACATAATATCCAGTGCAAATTACGTCTCCGATATCTGACGAAAGTCTATCGGCCACAGCACCCAACGAGTGTTTTCTAAGAAAGTGTACTGTGGACTAAGTATAGCTGGATTATCTATCCGGTGCAAATATACGTTTCCGATCTCCGACGGACAGTCTATCGGCCACAGTACCCAACGAATCGGCAAAAGCGAAACCAACGGTGAAGACCATCCAACGGATCTAACAGTGACCAGTGGAAGAACCGGTGAGAGCGGACAAGAAGCGGTCACAAAGGAAAAGTGAGCTGAGAAACAACCGGTGACTAGCGGTTGCGCATAAAACGCCGAACAAAGGTAGGAATTTTTCCTTATTTTCTTACGTTCATACGAAAACAATTTTAAAATAAATTAATAAAATTATATCAGCATAAAGTGATTAAAAACCCAATATATTTCAAAAATACCAAGTGTTGTGATAGACTTTTCAAAATGTCGAAACTATCGAAATCAATCGAATATCAAGAAGACATTTTAAGCGAAATCAGCCGAGATTTCCAAGACTTTAAGAAAGATGAGGCGTCGCGAAAGTCAAGGGGGTATTTAATCGCGTGTTTAGAAGATATAGATGCAATGTTTAAACGGGCGAAAAAAGAACATTGCACTATACTCGGTAGCTCTGCAGATCCAATCAAAGAACAATATTTGAAGGATGAAATTTTCTCTAAAATCAAGAGAATCTATTTTTGCTTCAGTGGACTTCTGCACGATGAGACCGATCGTCTTTTTAATGACCACAATTCTAGTGCAGCGGGTGACACCTCTCGTCTGAATGTCACAAGATCTGCATCTTCTGCGTGTGACATACGCCTTCAAAGAATTCACATAAATCCCTTTTCGGGCAAATTTGAAGATTGGTCCGAATTTTACAATTTATTTGATAGTTTAATCCATAAAAACTCTGAATTAACGGATATACAAAAACTTCAATATTTGAAAACGTCTGTCTGTGGGGAAGCTGCTAGATTAATCCAGCACCTTCCAATCGATTCGAAGAGTTTCACCTCAGCTTGGACAATTCTTACGGATAGATATCAGAACAAGCGTAAGCTTGTAAACACACAGCTAAGGAGGTTAGTAGAGCAGAGCAAACTCACCAGTGAATCTGCTGCTGGCTTGAAATCGCTGCATGATACTAGCATCGAATGTGTTCATGCCCTCTCCAACCTCGACGTAGCTGTTGAAACATGGGACACCATTCTCATTTATCTAATTTTCAATAAACTGCCACCGCAAACACAACGAGATTGGGAAGAAAAGCTAGGCACCTCCAAGCATGTTCCTGATTGGAAAACTTTCACTTCTTTCATCGAGGGTCGTTTTAGTTCGCTGGAAAACATTTCCGAATTTAATGGGCAGCCGAAACAAACGATGCAATCCAATTCGTTTCGAAAAACTACATCCGCGACCTGCCATTTAAAGTCCCAGCAACCAGCGAAACAATTTCGATGTCGACTTTGCAAGGCTTCTCATGGAATGAGACATTGCAAAAAATTCCTAAACATGGACGTCAAAACTAAAGCTGACGTCATAAAGAAAAATGGGGTTTGTGGTAATTGCTTAGGATACGACCACCATGCTTCGGTTTGCAACAGCAGCAATAGGTGCCAAAAATGCGGTTACAAGCATCATACATTGCTACACATCGATACCCAAGTCAGTCAAAATGTAACAACTGTTCAAAACCACCAACAATATCCGCAATTCCACAATCAGAACACAACCCAATACAATCCTCAATCTCATTTTATACAAAATCCCATAAGTCAACCCGAACCCTACAATGCTGCGCTTGATCAGCCAAGCACATCGCAACAATTTAGAAATCATTTTAATCAAATGCAGTCCAAAACACTATTAGCGACTGCACTCGTTAAGGTTTATGCGTCGAATGGGAAGCAGTGTACTCTAAGGGCATTTATAGATACCGGCTCAGAGGCCACTTTCATCACTGAGAATGCTACTCAGCTTCTCAACCTCAAGAGGCAAAACGTAAATGCTAAGATCACAGGTCTTGGAAAAAATCCAACTGGTAGCTGCAAACACCAAGTGAACTTTAGCCTTCATTCCTTTAATAATGCAGCATTCTCCCACAATGTTACAGCATTTGTCCTACCCGTGCTAACAACAACACTACCAACTTATCCGCTGCCCGGAGATTGGAGTCATTTGTCCAATCTACCCCTAGCGGATCCGACCTACAATGTTCCAGGCAAGATTGATTTGCTGCTAGGTGCGGATGTATATTCTGCTATTATTGTGGACGGGCTAGTTAAGGGACAGAACGGTTCTCCTGTAGCGCAACGGACAGAACTCGGATGGATTCTTACAGGAAAAACGAACATTTCACCAAATATTACATGTCTCACTGTTCAAAATCACTTCAACTCCCTAGATGAACAACTCAGGCAATTCTGGGAAATTGAAGAAGATCTGGATGACAGGAAACTATCACCAGAAGAGCAAAAATGTGAAAGTCATTTTGCCGAGACAGTACAGCGGAAGGAAGATGGGAGATACGAAGTACGACTCCCATTTAAAGATGGAATCCGCCCAATATTGGGGAATTCCAAAAAGGCAGCTATGGCTAGATTCTTTCAGATAGAAAGAAAACTTTTGTCAAACCACAGGCTTTATGAATCGTACACTAAGTGCATACATGAGTACGCAACCTTAGGGCACATGAAGGAGGTCACCACTTCAATAGAAATGGGCAAACACTACTACTTGCCACACCATGCGGTGTTCAAGGAGTCAAGCAGCACCACAAAACTGCGTGTGGTGTTCGATGCGTCATGCAAAACTTCCAATGGAGTTTCACTAAATGATTGTTTGATGGTTGGACCACGATTGCAACCCGACATCATAGATCTCATCACAAAGTGGAGGAAGTTCAAAGTAGCATTTGTCGCTGATATAAGCATGATGTATCGGCAGATATGGATGTCAACAGAAGATACTTCATATCAATTAATTCTGTGGAGGTACACCCAAGACGAGCCAATAAAAACATTTGCCCTAAACACGGTCACATTCGGAACTGCGTCAGCGCCATATCTAGCAGTGCGCACGTTACATAAGCTAGCGGCAGATGTAGAAGGCGAATATCCGTACGTGGCCAAGGCACTTACTGAGGGATTTTACGTCGACGATCTAATCTACGGGGCGAACGACGAAAACGAAGCCATTAAGTTACAAGGGGACACACTGAACGTCCTTAAAGCGGCCGGGTTTCCTCTGCGAAAGTGGGCCAGTAATTCCTCAAGGGTATTAGAACAGGTTTCTGAAAATGAAAGGGAAATAAATCTGCCACTGAATTTTGAGTCACCAGATGCCATCAAAACACTTGGGATTCAATGGCATCCCGCGAAGGATGCATTGTCATTTAAAATTAATTTACCTGAGGTTCAACAATTTACAAAAAGATCCGTACTAGCAGATATAGCTCGCCTGTTTGATCCGCTAGGATGGATATCCCCATGCATCATCAGGGCCAAATTGATTCTCCAGCAACTGTGGCTAAGGGAATATTCTTGGGACTCACCAATTTCTCAAGAAATTGAAAATCAATGGGTGGAACTGCGTAGGGGACTAAAAACTCTTCATGGCCTCGAAATTCCTCGTTGGATGGGATACACAAGTGAATCAAAGGTACAAATTCACGGCTTCAGCGATGCCTCAGAAAAAGCTTATGCCGCTGTGGTATATGCTCGCGTTATAGATGGAGGCAACGAGCATATTTATCTCTTAGCGTCAAAAACAAGAGTTGCTCCTAAAGCAGGAAAGTGTGTATCACTACCACGGCTAGAGCTATGCGCAGCCTTGTTGTTAGCCAAACTCCTATTTCGAGTGAAGAGGGCCATGCAATTCGAAAACGCGGAAACATTTGCATATTCGGACTCCATGATAACACTTGCGTGGATCAGAGGGAACCCCTCAATTCGCACAACGTTTGTGGCCAATCGAGTCAGCGAAATCCAAGCGCTGACAAACACCAATATTTGGCGACACGTGGGAACCAAAGAGAATCCAGCAGATATAGGCTCAAGAGGATTGCTACCACAGGAACTCATAAATAGTCATATGTGGTGGCATGGGCCAAACTTTCTTAAAGGATTCACATTAAATGAATCTACAGAACCAACCATATCCGAGACCGAGTTGGAAACTAAAAAGGAAAGGAAAAATACGGAAATTAACTCATCGTTTTATAGCGACAAACTAACAAGATTACATGTAAACTTCGCAGAAGTAATTGCTCACTATGTAATCATCAGCAAGGAGTACGTTCAACGCTTTTCAAACTTATCAAAGCTGGTCCGAAGCGTAGCGATTTGGCGAAGATACTTTGACTATCTAAAGCATGTCAGAAACAAGGGTCCAGGGGACAATCAACCAATCACACCAGATGAACTAGAAGCATCTCAGAATCAGCTCATCAGACTGGTGCAAGGTGAACTATTTCCACGGGAAATACAAGCACTAAGAGAGAAAAGGAATATTGGAAAGGAAAGTCATATTCTCCGTTTAAATCCATTTCTGGACTCTCAAGATATTTTGCGCGTAGGCGGGCGATTAACGAACGCCACACTCCCGTTCAGCCAAAAACACCCAATCATTTTAAAAGAGTCTCATCATTTTGCAAAGCTGGTGGTCAGCGATGTGCATCAACGCACACTTCACGGAGGACAGCAGATGATGATTGCAGAGATTAGAAGCCAATACTGGATTACTAATCTAAAGCGACTAGTCAAGACATCTATACACAACTGCGTTAGATGCCACCGATACAATGCCAAAATGCAACAGCAACTGATGGGCAGCCTGCCAACAGATCGAGTTAAGATTGCAAGGCCATTTACCAACACGGGGGTGGATTACGCGGGCCCAATAGAACTAAAGATGTGGAAGGGCAGATGCAATCGGATAATCAAGGGTTATATAGCTGTCTTCATATGTTTATCAACAAAGGCGATCCACATTGAAGTAGTCAGTGACCTTACTGCAGCAGCGTTTATAGCAGCGTTCAGGAGATTTGTGGCTCGGAGAGGAATTTGCTCTAATATGTACAGCGATTGCGGCACAAATTTCAAAGGAGCAGCCACCGAATTAAGCAAGGACAGCAAACACATATCCAACGAATGGTCAGCTGAAGTTGCGTCTAGTCTGGCTACACAAAACACCCAATGGCATTTCAACCCACCAGCGTCACCACACTTTGGAGGTCTTTGGGAGGCGGGTGTCAAATCTATTAAACACCACCTCAAAAGAACAATCGGCTCCTCCAGACTTACATTTGAGGAATATGCGACACTGCTCGCACAAATCGAGGCATGCCTTAACTCAAGGCCACTATGCCCGATGACGTCCGATCCCAATGATCTGACGGTTCTAACTCCAGGTCACTTTCTAATCGGAGCATCACTAATTACATTGCCCGAAAGAAATGTGATGGGAAAAAACCTAAACAATCTGGATCGGTGGAGATACATCCAACGTCTAACACAAGAGTTTTGGAAGCAATGGAGTTCAACTTACCTTCATTTGCTCCAGCAACGACCCAAATGGCTGCAGCAACAGCCGAACATCAAAATCGGAGACATAGTCCTCGTGAAGGAAAATAATCTTCCGCCTTCGTCGTGGCTACTCGCGCGGGTAATCGAACTGCACCCGGGTGCAGATGGTCTAACGCGCGTGGTGACCATAAGGACGGAAAAAGGTATCAGTAAACGTCCAATAGCGAAACTATCCCCCTTGCCGGTTACTAATCCGTCGAACGAATCGAGTGCATAAACTTTATAAACAAACAAACCAAAATGTATATAATGTACAAATATGAATTAATAAAATATCAAAAAAAAATAGACTATAAGTGAATTTAACAATAAGACCACACTTCGCAAGAGCAACTGACTTGCCACTAAATTGAATATGGATACCAATTGTAGCAGCTAAATATTTTTATATTCATTTATCATGTATTTAAACCAAAACTAATACACAATTTTATCTTTCTCGGCCAACAAACACATGCACACGTTGCAACCGCAACCCCGATGGAAGAAACATTGACATCCACATAACGATAAGAGGACACAAAGCAATGAAGAAGGGGATGAAACAACAAAAGCAGAATTAATCCACATTCCACAACATTAGAGGCTGAAATCCGGAATCTATGTCCGGATTAACACAAGACACCACATCACGTTCGGTCGGAGACCTTGAACTTCACTGCCGGGCCGGGAGCATGTTGCGTCCCAAATCGCAACAAATTAGCGCACGCGGTGGAAAAGGATGAAAATGTGGGTTTGCACAAAACTAGGCACTCGAATGCATTAAAAAACAACCACACAAAGTGCGCGGAGCATTGCGAGTTGCTAGTTTAATGCACACGACACAAAATATAACCGGAACTAAGTAAAAACACCAATTAAATAAACGAATACTTCACGGCACACCGAACACGACAGAATAATGAGGACAACTGTCAAAGGTGGGCATCATCCATCATCATGCTGATCAATGATCTCGCTTCAACACAGGCCAAGGGCATAAAAGGAATACAGCTACAACTTCCAACCACCAGGCGACAAGAATCCATGATGGCCGAATTGGTTAAGAACGAGATGAAGACACCAACAGACTGCAGTCCTACACACACTCCGAAGATGTGGGGCATTGTTGAGCGAGTGAGCGAAAGGGTAGATGTAATAAAAGCTGTATGTAGTAGTAAACAAAAATTGCTCTAATACAAAGAAAATATTGAATATCGTATTGTATCGTATGTAGTCATTAACCCTTGGGTGCACAGCTGATTTGTACATAAGGAAGCAACAGCTTCAAGGGAACATAATTCAAAATTGTATGTTACTCGTCAACTAGCTAACAAAGAATAAAGTTGAGTTTAATTAGAAGTCGTAGCGTTTTATTTCAACTGCAAACAGTTCAACTAACTGCTGCATATTATCCCGCTTGAGAATCAACTATTCCAAGCCATTTTTTGATTTTCCACTCGCCCCAGTGCGGAACAAAAGAAATTGGAGGAATTTTCATCAGCTGAAGCGAGGATTTTTGTTAAAGATATGCGAAGGTGGTTTTTGTCGATGTGAATCTAATCGACTTTGTTTTTGGTGGTGCTCGAAGTTCATTTAGTTTTAGTGGTTTGTTTGGCTCTATTAGTTCATTTAGTTCTCTTAAGGGAACTGCTGTGTTTTTTATTTGGTTTTATTACTTTTCTCAGTAAATCTTAATGATGATATTTGCCTGGGTTTAAATAAATAAATATTTTCTATAAATTTGGTCGATATTAAGGGATACAATTTTGCTTTAAGTTGGTCGTGTGATTATGCAGATATAGGGGAGAAATTTATCTAGACGAAAATTGTCGAAATATATTATAGAAGCATCCCAGATACGGTTTTATAATTTGTTTAAAAATCGACCGTGCAAAACACTATGTGCGCCTCCGCTCTGTGTCCCTTCGATCTACATGTGCTACTCCTAGCCATATTAGTTGACTTATACATACTTTTCTGACCAGATAGATGTCGCTGTACAGCGCGTAGAGTTAGCTGTTAAATCTCCTCCTCCAAAGCTACTCAACTCAAACGGGAATGACCGAAAATCACTTAAAGAACTTCGCGTTCGAATCGACCAAGAAGATCTTCATCCGCTTTTGCTAGCATCCTTACTTCTGAGCCTTAGAGATCGACGGGGATGATGAAGGTTTCAAATAAATTCTCTCCTTAGTGTTTCTTGGCAAGGCCTTACTAGTCTGCTGCCTTCTTTAGGCCAAAGAAACAGTGGTTGGCAAGTGTAACACTTCGTTCGCATTTTGCTGTGGTGTCATTGTCAGAGTTTATAGCGGAGCAGAGGAAGACAAAGTCCCCAACCACCTCAAAGTTGTTTGCTGTCTATCGTGACATTCTGTCCGATTCGTGTGTCTCTTATGTTGACAGCACGTATTTTGTTGTGCCCCCATTTGCCATACTATGCACGCATTTACCAATATTCAAAGAGTGACCTTTGGGACTGCAGAGATTGCCAACAAACATTTTTGAAAATGTATCGAAAACCTCCGTGGGCGCAAGTAGCGCATTGGTTAGCGTGCTGGACTACTGTGCGAGGGATTCCACGTTTAATCCCCGGAAAAACACAAATTAATCTTAAAGTTTTTTCTACTGCACCACCTCTCGCGAACGTCTGACAAACATCCGAGAGTTTGACTGTCATGAAAAAGCTTCTCAATTCGGCATAAAATTGTAGGTCCCTTCCATTCGTCCCAAAAATAGAAACTCACACAAAACGAATGGTTCCGAGAAGCTAGGCCTTGGGTGTCTACTCTACCCGCCTGTTGTGCCACCTATTTATTTATTTATTTATTATCGGAAACCTCCGCTGATGATTGATGTTAAACGTAGCTCAAGGCCATACACCTTGGAAACTTGGAAAATATAAATTCGATCCGATTACTACCAACGAACCTCAATATACCCTATAAATCGAAAATAATTCAACCCAACACCTTGGAACAGAATTGCTCAGTGTCCATTCTATGCCATAATTTTTTTTTTATTCTGCAGACTGACATTTTCAGTACTATCGCTATCACGGTAGGTATTATCGCATCGCAGAACTTTTCTTTCCCTTTTCAGTGTACAAGGGACAATATTTACGTACAATCCGTACATCTGCACCATGGTATCGTCCACAGCCGCCCTACTATGCTAAAGAGCATTCAATCTTTCTTGCCTTTTGTCCCTTTAAGATTGAGTTGTCCTACCCAGCACTTTTTGCGCCGCTGTCACCACCACACCACCACCAGTCCAACCAGCAGTAGTTAGAATCACTATCATTGTCGTCGTCGTCATCATCGTTGCATTAAATTCCAGCAACGATGACATCGATGTCAACAAATTTCTCAAGTTTCACAAAAGGACGAAAATAAAGCGCTGAAATACTGTGGCGACATCATTATTATTATCATCGTCGTCTCGAGTTGTCCTTATGGGTTTGTGTTCAACCAGGAGGGACGCATATAGCAAATGCAAAAAAAAAAATTAAGAGCAGGTATACCGATACCAAGATGCGGATACCACGCCGAAGACAGTCCTTTTTGCCCTCTTGAGTGCGTTATGTTTTTGCATCCAATGAGGGCCTGTTGTGGGAGAATTTTTTGCTTTTTTTTCTGTTGCCTGTGCAGTATAAATTGCATATCGGTGAGATACTTGATTGAGGATGTCCCCGATTTGGTCCTTTCCTCGCACTCTCGGCTGTCCCTTTATTTGTGGTTATGGAATTTTAAATTGAGCGTAAAAATGCACAAGCAATGGGAAAATTAATTGCTCGATAGATGCGGAGCATATTGATGGATTTTTTTTTTCTAAGTATCTACTAAATCGACTTGTTGGTCAAAGGACATTTAGCGGTGGTTGTTGTCTTTTTTTTTGGGTTTGCATTGTAATCTAAGACTTTTGGGATGCGATCGAGTTTCGCAATGGGAGTCAAGCTGGAAGAACAAAAAAATTAAAGTGATTCAGTCTGTGATTCATAAAGTATAATCCTTGAGATAGTCGAAGAATTTTTGACATTTTTTACAGTGATTGTTAATGATTTGGTTTTTGTTAAGATCAGAGTGTGTGGGCGAATTGTAATTGCTCTAAGATTCATTGAGGCCTGTATTCTCATCAGATGAACTGAGTAATAGATATGGAGGTGGAGGGATTTTTTTTAAAGAAGACACACCATGATAGCCACGCCAGATTGTCATTTTAGATAGGTACCTGACCTTGGTAGGGTTTGACATATTTTTTCAACAGCAAAGGTAGGTATAAATGCCTTTAATCTTGCTTGCAGGTATAAGCTAACTTGCATTATAAATGTCTTCGGCGCTGCTAAACTTAAAGGTCGGTTTGTTGATCAATTTAAAGATGATGGGGAGGTTTCAACGAGGGCGATTTTAAAAGTGATTTTTCAACCTATTCTTAGGACGTTATTAAAGCACATTTTAGCCAATATGCCAATATGAAGCTCCATACGTTGTGGCAAATTTCTTCTCATTAGGGTATGTCGGAAAAACATTCGTTATTGAGATGCCTTCTGTAATGACGACTCAGGACGAACCAGGAAGAAACACTTCAGTATTCAGGAACTACGTAAAGAATTTTACAACATTAGCTCCCATGGGGGTACATGTCATACCGCTATGACACACATTTTTGTGTCATAAGGCCTTCGGGCGGCATGACACTTTTAAAAGTATGTCATATCGCCCGCCGGGAAGTTACTTTTTTGTGGGCTTTATGACACTATAGGAAGTGCATTAACGCCCCAAAATGAAATAATACCCGAAATGTATGAGGGGGCATGCTGCCCCCCGCCAACCCCTCTGCTTGGGTTTACTGCCTGATGAAGGTTTGGGGTGTTATTTCCTTTTTTGTGTCATCGTAAGGCCCTCGGGCGCTATGACACTCTCAATGTGTCACAAAAATGTGTGTCATAGCGCCCCAGGGCTGGTGGTGTATATTCCCATACAAAAAGGTTTTGGTATTTTTATTTTTTTTTTTTTTTTTAAGATTGATGCTACCTCGCCAGCACTGAAAATTAACTCAAATGTTTTTCCGGGAGCTTCTGCAACAAAGAAATCCTAAAAAAGATTATTTTCACTTGAATCTTTAATTGCGCAGCTAGATGCTACACTGTACATTGTAAAACGCTATGATGATATCCTGGTCCTGGAAGGTTTTATATCGGTTTAGAAAGTTTATGTTAAGTCGATGCTAATTGCTGCTCACATTGCTGGTTTGACTTTTATTGTGACTTTAGCACCTTTTCAAGTATACGGTTATAACTTTTATGTCGAAAGGAGTGGACGGTTAAGCGTGTTTGCCATCTTATACAAGGTGGGCCAAAAGAGATCACCCTATTGGAAGATGCTCTTGTGGACTAGACAGATGTAGAATACAAGTGAACAAGCCATGGAGCGATACACTCCCCAAGAACGCGGAATAATCGTGTCTATTTTTTTGGGTAACAATTCGTCTGTAGTGTTGGCGCAGTGCGAATTCCGTCGCCCATTCCCCGGAAGTCCGACACCGACTGCGCAAACACAGCGCCGTTTGGCCACCAACCTTGAAGAGTATAGGACCACACGAGACGTTGTCAAGAGTAGCCGGCCGCGGAGCGCCCGTTGTGCCGAGAATATCGCCGCTGTTGCCGAGGATGTCGAATTGTCGCCGGAAACATCGACCAGATGCCGTGCCTCGCAATAAGCCATCAGCCGGTCGTCCCTAAGGCGAATTTTAGTCAAAGACTTGCGCATGTTCCCGTACAAGTCCAGTCCGTGCATCAGCTGCTGCCTGTCGACCGCCAAACGCGTGTAACCTACGCCCAAGCCATCCTCAATCTCGAGGACGAAGTGGACGATTTTTCGACCAACATTATAATGAGGGATGAGGATCATTTCCATCTCAACGGGTACGTGAACAAGCAAAACTATCGGTTTTGGGGCACCGAAAATCCACGAGTAATGCACAAGGAGCCATTACACCCATTCAAAGTTACTGCATGGTGTGCTGTTCACGCTGGAGGAGTCATCGGGCCATTTTTTTTTTTCGAGAACGCCGCTGGTCAAACGACAACAGTGGACGGTGCGCGCTATAGGGCAATGTTAACCGAGTTTTTTCTGCCGCAATTGGACGAATTAGGACTGGAGGGCATGTGGTTCCATCAGGACGGCGAAACGGCACACACTGTGCGAGCCACAACCGACATTCTGAAGGCCGCGTTCCCGGGTCGCCTCATCCCTCGTTTTGGCGATTTGCACTGGCCCGCAAGATCGCCCGATTTAACCATTCCAGACTTTTTTGTGGGGTTTTTTGAAGTCCCGTGTCTATGTGAACAAGCCCGATACTAGAAGCCCTCAAGGACAACATTCGAAACGATTGCGAGAATCTGTTGCCCGAAGTTCTCGCCGAAGTGATGAAAAATGTCATAAAACAGGCCCGTATGGCAATCAATTGTAACGGCGCCCATTTGGCCGATATCATCTTCTCGACTTGACCAAAAAAATTATAAAGGTTCAAACAAACATAATCAAAAAACACAATCGAAGTTTTTCATTTAGAAAAAAAATGAGAACCAAACAATATCGGATAACTTCTTTTGGCCCACCTTTTAAGAGGTCTTACAGTCTTTTATGTTTGGAAAGGCCGCAATAAGGTTTTGAATGTGTATAGTATAGAGTAAGAGCTACAAAATAATGGATCTTCGAATCCAAGCCCCCAGGTTCGAGAAGACAAGGAAGACCGAACCTCCGTTTCAAAGACCAAGCCATCGCGGATACCAGAGCGCTTGGTCTGGACAATTGGAAGCAGCGTGCCCGGGATCGTAGGGGATGGAAGGCTGCAGTGTCTCAGGCACAGACTCTTCACGGGTCGAGAGCCCGATAAGTCCTAAGTAAGTAAGTTTCTAGCTTAAAGAGAAAGACAGTACCACGAAATTGTTTCCCTTAAGCATAGAACAGTTTTTGGAGTTTTCTGCTCCCTAAGAACTAGGTACAAATAGTTGCAGTACCACTCGGTTCTAAAACCACACAGATTTGTCTATACTAATATTTTATTTGCTAAATTCTTTATTTTATAGGTATCTACCTATATTTTTTTTATTTATTTGAAATAGTCGTTAACTCACGGACAACACCTTTTTCTAAAAAAAAAAAATAAAATAAAAATCAACCTTCAGACTACCTTTTGTATAACTGCCACTGATCGATTTAAAAATTAAAAAATTATTATTAATAGAAGCGATCGCGCCTCCTTTCACACTTTGCCCAATCATTGTGTATCTATTCAATTCAGAAAAGGGAATGTACCTACAAAAGGATGCGCGATTAATTCCCGCATAGATTTCCAATAAACAAAGTGCTCTCAAGGGGGCTGCTGTATTGCGGCAACCCTTCACGATCATATTACAAATGATGGCAAAGATGAATGATTTACAGTGCACATTCGGATTGCATGTTGTAATTTGTTCCCGAATCCTTACACGATACTACACGTGTATGATCCCTCTCGCCATATATCCCACTGAGTGCGGCGAACTGTGAGAAGCTAATTTTTCATTTTGCCGCTGTGCGCACGCACACCTCTCCAATTACTAACGATCTTCGTGATGTGTCTGTTTTTTATTTTTTATTTTTATTTTTGGTAACCATGAAATGATCATTAAAATCGGACCCAATCAGAATTGTTATCATAAATCATTCATCTCCATATAGGTGGATCAAAGGTGAGATTCATCCCGAAAACAGTCGATGCAGTGCAGGGATACCCGGCCGCCGCCTCCTTTGAAGCAGCTAACACCCATTGGCTCGGTAATTAGCACCCAATTTGAGTTCAACGCTAAACCAGTGGGATGGCCTCATTCCCGGCCCGAATTGGAAATATTATTATTGCCAACGGTTTGACAACTAAACGATGTCTAATGACAGACATCATCATCATCATCATCATCATAATATTGGTTGCAAGTTGCGAGAGCCTGGTCATTTAGCGAGCAACAAGGATAATTGCTAATACGCTGATGTTTGGTTTGACTTGGGATTTAAGTCTGGAAAAGAAGGAGGATTGTGCAAAATGACTTTTCACATATGAGGCACGTTATTATAACCTGTTAACGACAGCACATAATTTCTGTTTACATTATTGCTGTGTCTACTGTGTGTACATGTGCCTGTGCAATTGTTGGTTATAGTTGTTGCACACTTGGGAGGATAATTATTTTAATTGTTTATTGGAAAAGCGAGCCTTTGATTTTGATGGGATTTTTTTTAATGTGATAGTTTCAGGTCGTAAAGGTTTGTTTTTGTTAATATTTTGTTTTTGTATTTCCGGTCCCGATAATAGGATGGCCAAGTAAATTATAGGGACGAGTTATTTTACCACTGGCTTACACAAAGTTAAGCAGTTCTCTTTTGGATGACGGGTCTGCTATTAATTGCTAACAAGATGTGATTCAGCCAAATCCAATTAAAATTCATCTGGATGTACCATAGACAAAGGCTGGTGTCCAATCTCCTATGACTTAAGAAATATAGAGAAAAAAAAACAACGTGATTACTCGTAATGAGAATCTAAATCGAAAACCGTTAAAAACTAGCTATACCCGCTCGGCTTTTGCCCCCTGACCAGGATTGAGTATGGTTTAAATCATGTTCCTGTCTATGGAGACAATATGCACATCAATATTTAAATTTTTACCAATTTAGCTCTCATGAGTGTCGATAAATAGCGTTTACAGTATCTTTTTTTTGTATGAGAGGTGCCACGCCCCTTTGATCAATCTCCTTTGTAAAGAGCTTAAAACAGCCAAAATATTCACGTAAATTTACCAAATATCAAAGCTGAAGCTATCATATATGTCAAGATATAGTAATTAAATATGTAGCTATGTTTTATACTTGTGTGGAGTGCCACGCCCATTTTTAAATTCCACCCGAATTTCCGAGTCATCTACATAATGTCCTTCTTCAGGTCCAAATCGACTTCCTTGCGAAATTACATTAGGATTGGTTCAGAAGTTTAGTCTTTGAACCGTATATAACAAACAGACAGAAAGACAGTGACACAGCAGTCAGACAGACAGACAAACAGACTTATAGGCAGACAGATATTAACAGACAGAGTTACTTTCGCGTTTATAATACATTTTTGGATGGATTTTTAAATGTGTCCAGTGTCAATATTTAGTTTTAAATTTGGAAGTAAAAGGGGTATTCGGACACAATTTTCAGCAAAATTATGCTGATTCAACATATCGTCTAATACTAGCTTAACTTTAATGTGTATTAAAATCTGGTAGCAGGAGAAACAACGTTTTGTAGACATGCATGCCGAAGTAGGCAACAAAATCCAAAAATATTGAAATCTGACACAACGTATATTGAATCTGCAGGAATTCGGTTAGAGTCCGGAAGCTTGTCTATTCCAGCAACTAGGTACACTGACCAAAGACGGGTTGGTGATGAAATCTCCTTTTCCAAAATCCCATTTCCAAGTCCCCTGTGCTGAAATCCCTTACTCCAAAAGACGCTACGAGAAAATCCCCAGGGACAAAATCCCCCATTATTAAATTTGATGTTATTAATTCTGGCGCTGCGACACCTAAAAATGGCGTTAAAAGGTGAGATACGTAGGGGGGGGGGGGGGGGCATGCTGCCCCCAGGCAAACCCCCTGTTTGTGGTCACTGTAGGATTTGGAGAAGGTGCACGCAAAGTTGGGTATATGCAAACTTTAGTTTGCTTGTGGGAGATTTTGACATTGGGGATTTCGTCCCGGGAGATTTTGGAAAAAAAGAATAAAAAAAAAGAGCGATTATGACGTCCAATAAGGGATTTTGGAAAATGCGATAACGTAGGGATCCCACCAAAGACACATAAATTCGATAAATATTTAGTAGGTAGGTATGTACTACCAAACGCAATTTTAAAAAAAATGTGCACGACTGGATCGCACGTAACTTTCTCGTTTATTGCGAATCTCGCAGAATCTCAGAGTCATTTCAGCAAATTTTACGTTTAAAATCATACGCACTCAAGATGTACTCAGATAACTGAGCAGAGCACTTGTTAATTAACAACGTAATACATATACTACTTTAACAAACGAATTAACTTCAACATTTACTTTTAAATTTCACCCCGAACTGACACTTGAATTTCGAATTATAATTGCCACTGAAGTTCTGGGCTTTGCAAAAATATACCGTGTGTGAATAAAGATCGGGATTTGGGTAGTCATTTTTGAGAAATATTCATAAAATGGTTATATTCGAGTTTTCTGAGAAAAACTAAGTAGGTACGTGATCATGTTTAGAATGCTTATGTTGTCTTAAATAGGTATGTATTTTGATCAAAATCGTTAGAACGGTTTTTTGTAAAATTATGCAGACAAAATGTTACAACTTTGGATTCGAAAAGCACAACTGTTTAGCTGAAAACTGAGTACGACGTATTCTTCAGGATATAAACATTATCTAGCAGTTGCATTTTCATCCAAATCGAAAATGGAGTTTTCGAGATATAAGCAGTTTTTAAGGTAACATTTTTAGCGATTGGGGTGGAAATCGAAGGACGAATTCATGATTCCAAAAACACTGTTTTTCAAATGTTTAGCTCAAAACTGAGCAAATGGTATTACTATGGATTTAAGCATTACCTGAAAGTAATATTTTGATCATAATCGAAAATGGCGTTTTAGAGATAGGAGCAGTTTTTTAAAGTACTATTATTAGGGATTTGGGTGGATATCAAAGGACGCAGTCTTTTTAGAGAAAAACTGAGTTTACTATCAAGTTAAGAATAACAATAGTACCCTTAAAAATAAGTTTGTTTTTAAATTGTCTTTACCGTTTTCGAGAAAAAGCCAATTTTCAAAACTGCCGTTGCTGGATTTTTTAACGAAAAACTACCCATGGGTATGCAGAAAAAATCTTAATTGTGTAATATTTCGTAAAATTTGTATATGGGAAGTACCGTTAATATTAGGGCTAGCAAAAAAAAACAAAAACGCCTCCTAGCGGAAAGCCCACAAACTCTAAATAGGTACGAATTTCGAAACCAATATGTCCAAGCGTTTAGATTTAACAGCTATGGGACAGACAGACATACGGACGTACAGAATTGCGTTCCCGTTTTTAAGTTCCCCTATCATCGTAATAACAGAATTGATCAAAATCTTGAGCTCGAAGTTTTGTACGAAAACAATTATGTATCATTTAACTTTTTGTTAATGTACAACAAGAAGAGCCAACATTTTTGCATGTTTTATGTTTTACTTCATGGTATCATTTAACTTTTTGTTTAATGTACAAGAAGAGCCAACATTTTTGCATGTTTTATGTTTTACTTCATAGTATCATTTAACTTTTTGTTAATGTACAAGAAGAGCCAACATTTTTCATACATTTTTGCATGCGTACGTATGGTTATCACAGAGATAGGACACAGAAAAGACATTTATAAGTAAGTACATCATATAAACATTATTCTTTCTCTTACTACGTATACGAGAAAGTTAAAAATAAATCTTGGCGGGACGAAGTTTGCCGCTAAATATGAAATATTCAATCTTTTCAATAAATTATGTATTTCATAATAAATTTGTTAATTTCGATTACGTACAGTTTTTTAACCGAAAAATACTGGCATCGTCAAATTTGGTATATTTATGATATCTACCTAGGTATTTAACCAAATGCATGTAATAATTTGGCATTAAAAATAATGCATTCTTAGAAAGACAATTTTTTTTTTAAGAGTAGGCATTCATTTTCATTTATGATTTCGGGCATATGCGCGCCACGGATTACTCGAATGAAGCGCAATCGTGAAGTTAAATTTTCGACAACTTTATCGAGCAACTGGGCCCTATTTCAACAATAACACGGCGAATGTTGACTTCCAAATTGTCCAATGTCTCTGGTCTATCGGCATATACCTACTAGTGACTTCACTTCACATCTCCACAAAGAAAGTAATCTAAAGGTGTGAGATCACAGGATCATGGAGGCCAGGTCACTGTTCCATTACGCGAAATTATGCGCTCAGCAAATGTTTCCCGCAATAAATTGAGAGTATCGCTAGCCGTGTGGCATTTTGGGTCATCTTGCCAAAGCTCTGCCGCGGTTTAAACTCTTGCACAAGCTGGATCTTATAAGCGTTTAAGTCAAGATCTTCCTGTAAACGCTTCCTCAAAGTAAAAGGGCATAGCTCCAATTGCTGTGAACGATGGCGAATCGACTCAATCGGTTTCTTCTTAATACTGTCCTCTCCTCCACAACGGCAAGAATTGCTTCTGTTCGCACTGTTTGTCGTCTCTGGGGATGCGTATTGCGTATTATCCACTAGTAGAGTGTACAATGTACATGGTGTGAATTATGTCGACCGTAAAATGGACGTAGCCCACGAAAAGTTTGGCTATCCAAATCATGGTCTTCAAAATGAGTTTCCACAATTTGCACGCGTTGTTCTGGCGTTAATCTATTTATACTAAAATGGCAAAATGTACTAAGAAATCAACTTCCAACTGTCAAATTGACAATCTGTAAAAACGTGTTGCCAGTTTAAAAAAAAAACTTTAAAAAAACCTTTAATATGTATAATTATGTAGATACTGTAGACTTTAGGCTGGTAATTTAAAACTAATTTTTTTTTAATTTTTAGCATTTGGCAAATTTTGTATATTGACTCTTCAGGCATCTTCGATTTTCGGATACCTTTCAAGAGTTTTCATACCTTTCACACGAATACCTACCGTCCGGATTGTTGTTACCTCCGGACTAAACATTTTTTATTTAATTTTTTTTTTCATTTGTGGATTGTGGCTTCTTAATTACGGATTTTGTAACGCACAGATCCTATAAACTGGACATTGCAAAACTGTGTGCTGTAGGGGTATAGGTTGAACCCAACAACACAAAACACGGATGATCTAGAATTTAGCTTTATAACATTAGTATAGGTATTGGATTAATCATAAAAATACTCAAGTTTTCGATTAACCATACTTCCGATAGTGCTAATGATCTTCTCGGTTCACCTTCTGTCTAATAAACTCCCTAACCATGCTATAACTTTCCCTGACCGACGCGATTAGATACGGCAATTTTATACCATCACCATCTGTGTTTATAATAAGCCCACAAAATTAAAAACAGTTCCCTTCCATTATACGAAATCACTTATTTTTCAATTAAACAAAAAAAAAAGTAAATCGATAAAAGTCCAACCAGGCCTATAATCAAAACAGACCAGCACAAGTTTATCCACAATTTTCATAATTCATTGACCAATTTTGATAGTGGCTACAACGTTTGGCTCTCCGGTGCGGCGCGGCACTGTAATTATTTTATTTAAAACCCTCGGTCCAACTTTAGCGATTATAATGGACGCAGGGGGCCATTTTAAACGGCAAATTGACGGTTTTGATATCTTAAAGTCATGGTACAACAAGTTGTTAGAGGAAATAGATTTCAGAACGCCCCATTGGTTGATGTGCATTTAAAAACTTTAACTAGGTCAACATCTTTCAAATCGAAATTGACGCTGTTATCGATTTAAGAGGCTGAACTGCACTCTGATTACAGACAAACAACGCGCATCGCTATCGCACACACCAAGAAAGTATCTAACTCTCTGATAAACATTCCATTTTGTCAGCGCATATCTGACATCAGAATGCAATAACCATTATGTGTCACTTGTGTCCTAGTTTGAGGGGAGCAGTCAAGCTTTTTTGTCGTTTGTTCTTTACATACATCCACACCTCTACAGCGTCAAACACAACAAAAAGTCGCAAGACGCACTTTGTCAACAAAACTTGTATCTAAATGTTCATCCGGGCTCATGATGGCATGTTCAATGTCCAAAAGCACTTAGAAGAATTATTAAATTTTTTAATTTATCACCGAAAAGCACTTATCATCGCCGCCGCCTCGCCACCAACAACATACGGTGTTCGGCGCATATAACGCGATTGTTTGTACGAGTATATCGTGTAGTTGGCATAAATGATGCGTGATTAGGGCGAACAAATGAGATCCAGCGATGGTGGTGCAATGTGGAGCATTAAATCGGCGAGAATGCGCTTCTTACATGCGCTTAATGCATCCGGGGCTATCAAGTGTCACGAAGCGTGAGTGATTCGTGTGTGGGTTGGGTGCGTTGTAAACATGGGTCAGTGATGGACCATTTTCGTGTAATCCCTACTGGTTACCAGATAGAAAATCAACTGTGTTTTGCCATTAAATTTTTATCTCGATGAGAGTTGGGAAGATGCGTGAGGAAATTTATTGTGTTTCGAAGGTGTGGAGTCACAACGGCATAAAGTGGAGCTTAATGCGCAAAGAGTTTTTGTCGGCGCGCGGCATAAAGCCAATTGCAGCTTTCTTCTAGGAACATGAGGAAATGTGGGAGCGTCAGATTGGGTTCGGCTGGATAAGACAGGCAGTTGGAGCTTGGTGTTCTTTCAAAGTTATCAGTTTGGCCAGACATTTCGTCGAAAGTGATATGAACATGAACGAACGATGCTACGACAATCAATTCAGCAGAAACCTCTTTTTCTTTGCCCTTTGCCTTGTTTTTTTTAGTTGCCATTCGACAATACTGACTAGCGATTGACGCCTAAAGTCCATCGAATAACTAGTATATTTTAACGACTAACGAGTAATGACTATCGACAAAAGAATATTGACTATCGTCACTTATTAAATCCATCCTCTATTAAGTACCTAAATAAAGTAGGTAGCACATTGGGCTTTTGGAATAGCTTAGTACCTTAGAGCGAATGCACGTTATCGCTTCGGCACCGATTGTAGTCGTCGAGCTGTAGAAGCTTGTTGGTGGAACTCCAATTTCACACCAATTAAATGATATGGAACTATTTTCAAAAACGTTGCTGGTTCCTTAGACAAGTTTCTATAATTCTCTAGTCGTACCTACTTTTAGTAGGTAGTCAATAGTGTGCACCTAAACTGGTTACTTTTTATTTAGATTTGTATCTACATCGAAATTCGGTTGAGCCCCAAAAGTGCTGGATAAGTCTTAAAGTATATTTATTATAGATATTTTTATTTTATATTTTGTGTTATGGTATCACAACTGCTATTTACATAGCTACATTATATGTCTTCCGATTGAGCCCCCAAAATTCCAAAAGTCGAAAATTTTGTGTAATTTTTGCACCGAAATATCTAAGTGGCTAACGGTTTCTATTCGTCAGGGGGGATTCAATACATGTAGGTATATACCTATATTTTGTAGGTTGTCAACAGTAACAAATATCGGTTGATCCCCTAAGTGAAAAAGAAATTCTTGTAACAAATTTATAAACCAATAATAATGTACATTACTATGTTAGTCTCGAGCTTCGAGTTATAAAAAGTAAGCAGCAACATAAGGCACCATTGGCACCTTGATTTAAATACAAAAAAAAAAAAAAAAACAGTTGGCACAACAGACGTGTAGACACCCTAGGCCTAGCTTATCACACTCACAACCATTCGTTTGTGTGAGTGTTTTGATTTTTGGGACAAATGGAGGGACTTACAATTTAGGACATTTATATACTCTCGGATATTTGTCACACGTTCGGGAGAGATAGTGCTGTGGAAAAAAACCTTAAGATGTAATTTGTGTTTTTTCAGGGATCAAACCTGGGGCCCCTTGCACAATAGTCCAGCACACTAACCACTGAACCACTGAGCCCACTGCTGTTCTGAATCACTCTTAGATCGATTACAAAACCGATTCCTATTCAAACAAGAAAAGAAATAAGTAAATCACGTAACGCTGAACTCTTTTTTTCTACATAGAATTTAATTTCCGAAATTTTGAATAATTTCTCTTCAGTTTATTTTTAATGTAATGTACACCGGTTGAGCTTCCAAAATACTCGAAATGGAGTATTGGCTTCTGAAGAGAGGAGATCCTCTGATCTGCGCTAGCTATAGAGTCTCCTCAACATTGCATACAAGATCCTGTCTGCAATAATTTGTGAACGCCTTAAGCCGATGATCAACAACCTGATAGGCCCTTATCAGTGTGGATTCAGGCCTGAAAAATCCACCATAGACCAGATTTTCACACAACGGCAGATCTTGGAAAAGACCCAGGAATTTCCAATCGACACCCACCACCTATTCATCGACTTTAAGGTTGCCTTTGATAGTGGGTATATAGAAGATTTATACAGAGCCATGTCTAGTTCTGGCATCCCCGCTAAACTCATTCGTTTGTGCAGGATAACGCTGGAGAACTCTCGGTGCACTGTTAAGGTCGGTAAAAACACCACCGAACCGTTTGATGTCAGAAAAGGTCTTAGACAAGGTGACGCGCTGTCATCTGATTTCTTTAACATCATACTTGAAAGAATTGTACGAAACTCACAAGCCAACCCCGGAGGTACAATCTTTCAAAAGTCTGTGCAATTACTCGCATACGCCGATGACATTGACATAATCGGTAGAACTCGGCGAGCTGTCAGTGGTGCATTTGTGAGTATTGAGTCAGAAGCGGCAAAAATGGCACTAGCGGTGAATGAAAGCAAAACGAAATATATGCTGTCCGCACAAGAAAGGACATTCAACATCGGCGCCTTGGACAGAACGTGACCATGGACAGCTATAATTTTGAGGTAGTGAAAGACTTTGTATACAGGGGCTCTGCGGTCAACATGGCGTGCGCAACTGGAGGCAGCAAGCGTTGGATCGAGCTGGCTGGAGAGGCATTTTGGTTGAGGCCCAGGTCCGCCCCGCACTGTAGCTAGGGCTGCCAGATGAAATTTTATTAAAATCGGGACACTAAGGTCCAAAAATCGGGACAAATCGGGACATAAAAAAAAAATTATTTTTAATCATAAAATCATAAATCATAAAAAATATTAGCGAAGAGATTTTTGAAAAAAATTGTTTGCAGTCACTATTAGAATTGTAGTAAGAAACTTTTTGCATCAAAACATTTTTTTTTTTTTGACCGAGGAAAAAAGTAAAAAAAAAGTTAGCTTTTACAAAAGTTTGAAATTTTTAATGGGTACTTAATGAGTTAACGTTAAGGAAAGTTTTGTATCATTCAAACGGAATTTGAATGACCTTTCCATTGATGCCAAAATTTACATGAAGTAAGTTCAAATTATGAGAAGAATTAACTTTAGTTTTGTCAAAATACTTATCGCGACCATTGTATAAGAAATATCGAAAACCAATTTCACAAATTTTGGAAATTTTGTTTGGGCCCAATGGGGGTTTAGTTTGTATGGAGAACATTTTCTTTTATCCTATCGAGCACTTAGCAAAGCGCATTAGGTACTACTGTAACGAAAGCGAAGCTTCGGATAGATGCTAGTTAATGTTCATTTGGTCAACATACTTTAAAGCAATACTCGTTGTTATAATCGAAAACACCAGCCGCCACATACAATATTAATACTGCCGCCATCCAGTTTCTTTGAATTTAAAAGTAAATAACCCCTATTCCCGTTGGCGTTTGTCGTAAACGCCTAATATTTCATTTCGGTTTGAAGTCAGTGTTTGTAACTTTTTTGAGACAAGCAATTTGAAAATACAGTGAACACATAGAAAAAGAAGCAAAATCGTTAACAAAAGTTTGAAAAAAAATCTGAATATCGTTTTTATAACGTCACGTCAAAAGAGTCGTATATGACAAACGCCAACGGGAATAAGGGTGATATTTATATATGGGTTCTGTCGACTAGCACTTGACAGCTTATTGTTTGATATTTCTATATGGATGAATGCATTCACAGCAACAATTGCAATTTCTTATAGTCGTTAAGGTTTGTAGCACATGTTAATATTGATTTATTTGTTATTTTCGATCGTCTTCAAACGATGTAGAATAAAAGTAAGAAAATCGCGACAAAATCGGGACAAAATCGGGACATTTTGTAAATCGGGACAGAAATCGGGACAGCGTTCAAATATCGGGATTGTCCCGCCAAAATCGGGACGTCTGGCAGGCCTAACTGTAGCGTCATCAAAAGTAAAGTAAGATATAAGTACCTCACCTAGTCGGTGGTTTATTTTAATTTTTGGGATTCATTTTACTTTTCATTAAGATTTTTATGTTCGAGAAACACCGGTTGAGCCCCCAATATCCGCCACCCCCAAGTGGGATTTATACAATGTTTATTATCCGATGCTCAACGATAGCATACCTATCACTTTATTTATGGGAAAAAAGCTCCTATAAAATATATATATTCGAGCATCTAGAATTCGTTAGTCAGTACACAAAAGCGCTATAATAGGCGATTTACTTTAGAGTCATCAGTTACTCATATATGTAATTCTTCATCTAATCACGATAATCCTGATTCCTAAAAACCGCGCATCTGTTAAAAGACTCTATCGCATTGGGAATACCAAAACGGTTACATTGAACATTGTATCGTATAAACGGCCCTTAAGCCACTCTTCTAGGAATTTCTTATTTCCGGTTTGTCCTCTTTGACCATAAAATACACTGTTGCTGCATTTTATTGCAACCATCAGCAACCTGGTCCTTGCAGTATTACTTCTCAAATGAATGCTCACCTAATCCAAGGCGAATTTTATCGCAACTCGTCTTATGTTGAAAACACGTTGATAGCCATCACCTTTAAGAACCTAAACATATTTTACTATGTCCACGAGTAGTGCACTAACTTGTCCTTTTCGCTTCTAATTGCAACTCCAAAAACCGACGCAATAAATTAGTTCGAGCCAAGGAACATACTTCGCATATGTAAAACGATCAATACAAGTCGTAAATTTATATACCATCAGCACCGTTGCGCGGTTAAGTTTGACCACTCCATCATAAAAATATTGAATCAGCAGTTGTCCCAGCACCTTGACATTTTATGACACCACTCGTCCAGGTTGTGTCCTCCTGGGCCATATGCAAATGCACACACCGTCTCCCTGGGCAGCTACAGCTATTATGGTAAAAATCCAATTCATCGCTTCAAATAGTTCATAAATTTACTGCCATCGCGACGAAGGACGACACCAATTGATCAACATTATGATCCCTGGGAATAATCGCCTGTGTACGTAAAATTAATCGATATTTTGTTATATTTTGGCGCGCGGAACTCGAGTGATGTTGCCCTCGGGCGACACGTCGTCGTTGTAAATGTACTGTATACCTATAGCTGCTATATGGGGGTACTTGCATAGTGGCCCTAAGGTAGTTCCATCTCCCGCAATTGGTTGGGCGAAATTAATTAAAACATGTCGAAGATCTAAGGCACCGCGTGTATGTATGTTTCTTAGGCGCAGTTACTTCACAACGGGACAGATACCGCCTCGAGGTCGACAGCGTTAATTACACGATGCTGATGATGTTAATTAAGTGATTTCCACTAAGGTGGCAATATGGGAAAGTTGGAAACAATTATACGGATTGGTGGGCAGAGGAAGTTACACAAAAAAAAAAAATTGCGATCACTTTTTTTTTTGAAAGTATTTTTATTAATAGATATTAGATATTGTGTTTATAATTAAAGTAGTTCATGGGAATTGTTTTGTAAGCGGGAAGCTTAAGCGATGCGGATAAATTGAATTGCGTTGCTGGTTCCCACGAACTGGTCTTGGAAATACATTTATGATTAGATAATCGGAAGAAGTTAGTGAAAGGCAATTAAGATGTGTAATTGGCGGGTTATAGGAAACTATTAGACAGTGACCATTGAGTTCATGGTTTGAGGTATTGTATTCAGTCCCATAATATAACTTTGTCTTTGTTATGAAAGGGCACTTCGGTTACTGATCGCTGACCACTGACGTTTAAGTTCAACCACCTAAGTCTGGATATTATGTTAAAATCAGATGAGTGGTCGATCGCTATGCATCTATCCCTACTGCTTTAGTAGGGGGATGGGAGTATTGCAACAGTAGCAGTAACAGTAACATTGCCAGACCAGTGCAGGATCAGTGCCTCGAATATACATTTCAAATTATTACCTGATCAGTGCTAGATCAGTGAATTGTCAACAGATTAGTAGGCATTCTCCGCATAAGTGTCAAGTTCTTGTCAGATCTAGATCTACATCAGGATCCATTTTGATTGTTGTTTAACATCACTACTACAATACACTTGATAGATTAGGCTATACATATATAAGTACAAGATCAATGCTAGATCAATGCGACATAAGTGTCATCAGATCTGTGCCACTGTAGCGGCTGTTTTATGTCATGTCAGTGTCAGCGAGAACGTTTTTTACTTTAGGGAAGATTTTCCTTCAATCATTTTCAATGGCCTGCTTATCCATTAAGTGGGTCGCGGGTGTAGGTTGCTCAAGTAAACCCCCTATTGCTCTCGATTCTCCGCCATCGACTCCAAATCATCAAGGGCAATCCCCATACGGGTAGAGGGGAGATTATGAACTTGATCTAACCATCTCATCCTGGGTCTACCTAGAGCACACCTGCCCGATGGTGCGGATTCCATACCACGTCGTGGGATCCTGGTCGGGGACATGCGTTTAATATGACCAAACCACCGAAGCATGGATCGCTCCGTCCGAAGAAGTAGCACATTGAGTTCTTCACGTATTCTAGCATTTCTAATGCGATCTCTACGGGTCACACCAGCAATACAAAGGAAAAATCTCATTTCGGCAGCTTCTTATTCTTTCGGTCATTACCCAAACCTCATGACCCCATAGGTAAGAGTTGGAACAAACACCGAATTAAAGACTGACCACTTAGCTTTGAAACCAAGTTCAGTCCTCCTGATAACAGAATGACCAAGCTGTCTCAAAATCGATCCAGCCTGACCAATCCTACAGGAAAACTCGTCATTGCTCCTTCCATCACTCGTTAATAGGACCCCGAGATACTTAAACTTCTCCACCTGTTTCAATGGGACTCCACTAACATGCAGAGTGCATTGAACAGGCGTTCTAGAGACCATTATTACTTCAGATTTGTTCACGTTTACTTTCATTGCAGCTTTAACATGCAAACCGATCGAGTGCGCGCTGAAATTCAGTCTGAGAGTACCCAAGGCTAACCAAGTCATCAGCGAAAAGCAAATGACTTATCCTCAGATTTTCCAATTCGAAACGTTCTTCGCCAAGACTGCGCTGTAATATCCAGTCCATATAAGTAATGAAAAGGAGAGTAGACAAGACTCACCCCATGCGAAGTCCAACGCCCACGGTGAAAGGAGATTTTCCATCAGTTCCAAATTTTGTTAGATCAATTCTAGATGGTATAGGACTATATCATTACTGTAGCATGGAATATATGAGTAATAGGTATATCAGTGACAGATCAGTGGCAGATAAGTGCCTGTACACCTGTGTCAACATAAAAATGCTTGAGGTAAAGTCCTATTAGCCAATCCGCGATCAGTTCTAGATCGGTGTCATTTGCGATGGGTGTTGGATCGTACCAGATTTAAGGGTAGATCGTTGTTCGATATATCGATGAATGTATGTGAAATCTGTAAAAATCGTATCCACATACCTATGCATTAAATAAAATAAAAATAAATAGATGGCGCAATAGTCGGAAGACACCCTAGGCCTAGCTCTTCGCAACCATTCGTTTGTGTGAGTTTCTATTTTTGGGACGAATGGAAGGGACAGTCATACTCTCGGATGTTTGTCAGACGTTCGCGAGAGGTGGCGCAGTAGAAAAAACCTTAAGAACCTGGGATCCCTCGCACAGTAGTCCAGCACACTAACCACTGCGCTACTGCGTCCTATGTATTTAGCACCATTTTTAAAATATTTTCAAATCAATTCTAAATCAGCATCACTTGAGAATAGCTGTTCTACATCCACACTAGTATATAAGACTTGAGCCAGGTCTGTTCATCGGTGGCATTTCAGTGGTTCTTTAGCATTAGGGAAAAATCATTATAGTCAGATCGGTGATCCTTCAGAAGGGGTTCTGTGTTAGCACTTTATCGTATCCAGATGAGTGCTTAATCAGTTAGCGTTCGACAGCAACGGCGGATCTTTTTCCAATCTGGAAAAATTCGATGTGAATTCCCCATCAGTGTCAAATTATTTCCGGATCAGTTAAAGATCACTTCCGATAGGGTTGTACTTTAGTGGCAGATCACTGTCACTCCAGTGAGGATACTTTATCAACAGTAAGTTAAAAATGGATTTAATTCATAAGTTCGGAAGTAGGCAGTGCGAAAGTAGGTCATTATGAACTAGTTCCCAACGAAATAAGACCACAACAGTCCACAACAGTCGAATATCAAAGGAGTCACTGCTTAATTTAGAGTGTATGCTATGTTTTGCATGATGGATTTAAAGAAGTTTTGCATATATCCAACCTCGGATCTACTCCAAACTCAACTGTGACCCCAAACAAGGGGTTTGTAGGAGGGCAGCATGCCCTGCGTAGATCCCAAATTTTGTGGCATTAAGTTTCATTTTGGACTTAGTTCGTACAGTCTATCACCGCGAGATCGTCGATGGATCGATAACTAATCGCTGCCAGATCAGTTCTAATTTTTGGGCCGTTCGATAAAATTCTACAAATATTTATAACATTACGTGTGATTCTTAGTAGGTACCTAGTGTCGATTTAGTTCTACAAAATTTGTATCAGATACTGATCTGGTCAGTGCTTGATCGTTAATCAATAGAAATAGTTAGAAGCACTTTTCACTTCCAAATTAGCGTTTAGTCAATTCTAAGTCATTGGAAAGATATTTTGCAGACACTTTTATACTTTAGGTACCTCAAGTGTTGCGCTTTTCTGAAGAACCGTGTTTATGGCGGTCCCTTAAAATAAAAAAGAACATGTTCTTGCCGATCACTTTCCTTCTATTATATGCATCCCTCATTAATTAGTATCCCCTCAGTATCTACACCCACATATCCAAATCGTTTCTTCAACCCACACATGCACTGACCACACAATAAAATATAATACGCATTCCAATGGATCTGCAAAGTGTTCCACACCGAAGCAAACATTTTGCTTATCCGTATAGCAGACAAAACGAAAAGTGCCTCTCCATCAAATCACCTCCGCCAAGGATGGTCTCGCACAGATTCAAAGATGCACATTCTATACTGTTGTAAACTGTATACAGTACAGACTCGACACACAGATCCAATTTACGTCACTCTGCGCACATTCGAATTATTATTGATCACCCAAACTTGGTTGCAGATACTCTCTTCAGAGTCCAAGAAAATTATACGCCCCGATATGCCGTTTTGATAACGCTTCATATTTTTTTTTGTGTTTGTTTCCAGCACTCCTATTGTGGAACATGTACCTTAAATACGGAACGTGTGTAGGCACACAGCTTTTGTTGGTATATAATTCGTCGATGCCGAGCATGATGAGGAACCGGATGATGAGGCATCCATAGTTAAATAGCCAACGAACCAAAGACGAAGGATACGCGGATACGACGTAATCGTGTTTGTTTGTTACTCGAATCCGCGAATAAATGAAGAGCTGCGCATTCTGATAAGGCTACTTCCACTTATTAGGGCTTGGAAAAACCTTGTAGGGCTGTGAGTCGAATGCTGCTGCTGTTGCTCCTGTTTTTATGCGCTTCAAAATCGCTCGAGGTGCTCCAGATGCATTCCAGATGATAAAGTATCTCCAGGATATGTGTGCGCGTCTGTGTACATAGTCTTTGGTTATCTTTGGGATGGATATAAATAATGCACCTTAAAGAGCAGGTTAACGCCTACATTTTCAGTTTCAAACTTAACTCTCTGACAGTGCCAGTACGCGACTTCTAAAATAGACCACTACCGGGCTTGGCCTAACAACCTAGCCAACATTGGAAGGTGGATCAATGTGCGTATGGTCAGTTTCAGTTCACTTGATATTGTGTGGTGTTTGTATGTCTGCTTGCGGGCGCGCATGCGTTTGAGGCTTGATCAGTTTTTCTGATTAAATGTCGGTGGGAAGCGTTGGGTAAATAAATTTCAACAAATGAGCTCTCTCTTTCTCGGTATGTAGGGTATAGGGCGGGTAATTTTGCAAACGAATGCTATTAGTCGGTACATGTGCACTTTGGTCGGTGATTTTTGTAACAAAGTTGGCTGCCTATACACACAAATAGGTGGGCGGTATGGTTGGCAATTTATATATGGACTAGGCCGTAAGAGCTTTTGCAACATTGCAAATGTCCTAACAAGAGGACTTTGGTCTTCCGGTTTTGGCATGTGGAGATATTGCAAATCAGATTGGCAGTTGAATAGCTCTTGGGAAGTGTGATTGCGATGGGTTTCTTTGAAAAATAAATGAGGGGGTATTATGTACTTATGAAAGGAATTTATACGTTTTGCCCAAGTGGGCGGTTTGTAGTTTAATGATGGGTTGGGTATGTAGTCGAAAGTTGAGGATTGTTATATCAATTTGACAGAGCAATCGACGACTTTTCAGGAAGCGTAAGTAGGTACATATTGAACTGCTGAGTAGTAGTAAACCTTAGATAACAGTTGTCGCCTGTCCTTTGAAGCTAATCAATCTAACTTTACTTCTCTATCAATATTTTGCCGATGGTCGGTACTAGGTAGTTAGACTTTAGTCGTGTAGTCCAGAAGTATTTAGTCGGTAGTCGGTAGGTATGCATCAATAGGCGACGGTAGACTGTTTCGGTTTTCCTCCATCTTTCCCGAAGACAAAATGCTAAAATATTAGAGCAGATTGTTCCACATATCATTATACTCTTCTTTAATCGTTAACAGCCTACCTCCTTACAAGTAAGAGGCTACCAGCGGGGCTTTGAGCTGACTACGTCAGTCAACTTCATCTCAAGACTTCGAACATCAAATGGAAACATCCTCTTCGCCCTTCGGTACCAAGCAGTAATGTCAAGCTTTTCTAGTCCATACCAGTCTCTCTCTCCCTCTCTTGTGGACATGTTGGTCAAAGGAAATGAACGGGGGCACACTGCTAACGCTAAGATTACCCTCCCCCTTTTTCTCGAAGACAATCTGACACACTGATTTTAGGTTTCAACCATCAAAGTGAATTGATTCAATTAGCCACTTCTGGCCACGCACCAGTTTCCCAGTTTGGTGATGGACTGACAGAGACAATTGACGGGAGGCAGACTATTACGGTCATCCTCTATCCTTACCCAAAGACTAAGCGCCCCCAGAAAATGCTAATTTTAGACATTTGTTACCAATTGATTTGACTGCTTCAGTCATCATCAAGACGTCCCAACGAGGTGGTTAGCTAGTTAGTAAGATTAAAGTGGCTCTCGTTAAGAGAAACACTTAGGCCGTAGTCACCCCATTGCGCGCATACCACTGGATTTGGGGAGCTATTCCATTACTGATGGTTACTCATTTAAACCATTTGCTGCCAGTTATAAAGCTAACAATGTTATTGGCGATGGTATTACCTAGATCACTGAAATCACTGAGAAAATATCTTCCTACGTGGGCCTCTCTTCAATTGGCCAAGGCAGGGCAACTGCAAAGAAAGTGAGCGACGGAATCGTCCTCCTCTTCATCTCTGCAACTTCTGCAATAGTCATTGTGTGGCAGTCCGAGCCTTTGCGCGTATCTACCTGATATCCAGTGCCCGGAGATGACATTAACGATGACGACTTTTGAGATGCAGGATATTTAAGTCGAAGAAGCTTCTTGGATCTTTATATACCCAGAGCTGTCCAGGTGAGCATGGCAGTATCACAGTGTCCTAGATCTTTCCATCTGAACCCTGCTCTGCTTGCTGCGTCCGCATGAATTATTAGTTTAGCGTGGGAATATGTGGTGCATACACGTTGTGCAGAATTAAACTATTCACGCCAGAGTCTCAACGAGGTAAGATGCACAGAGATAGGTATTAAAGTGGACCTAAAACTGTGCTCTAGGATAGTTACCTAACATCACCTAACTAACTGAATATACAGTATAGTCAATAGGTATTCGGTATAGTCATACATCGGTAGTCGTTTGCAAGTATCTATGTAGTTAGTTAGTATAGGTATAGTTAGTTGGCGGATGACAGTTGTAGGTCATCGTCCTCTGTATTTTTTCCCACAACTCACTCATTGTTGACCTTTTATAAGGCCTAGATATCGTTCACTATACGAATAAGTTTTAGTACCTACTTTTTTTTAAATACTTCTCCCGTGAAAGGCAAACCTATAACGCTTCATCAGCGCCCCGGGATGCTTGCAGATGTATGTTAGTTCTGCACTTAAATTGCACTTAAATTACTGGTCTTTGGTCAATTTCTGGCAGTCCTGTCACTTGATTCTCACATTTACTAAACGGAGCACTACCTATCGCTTATTTGGTTTTGCGGCCGCGTCTATATAAAGACAGAAGATTTCTTCGGTATATTTCATTAAACGTTAACAAATTTCCACAATTTTCTATATAGGTATGTAGACAGCTTTAGTTTTCATTGGCTTGCTCTTCGACCAGCATAGTTGGCCTTTTTCCAAACCAATTCAAAGTACCAACTCAACAAAAGCTAAGGCCCTCCACTCACCAGCTAAATTGTTATTTTTCGCATTAACCCAAACAATTTAGCGAATCAATTCCGACCAAGATCATCCCTAAACCAACACTGCAAATCTGATCTTGTATTTATTTAGCTGCAGAAACCATAACCTCAACCACTAACAGACACCTATCCTGGTCCTGGATCTTCATCTTCATCTCCATAAAATGATTCATTAACCATTAATTCCACTTCCACAAAGAAAACGCACGCATTCATATGTATATCCATACATATCGGCAAAAGGGAAATATGCAAGAAAAATAAATCATCCTGGCGTATAGCGGAGCACACCAAAATGTTTACAGTATAGAGATCTCAACGCATAATTTGTTTATTTACGCCAAGCCACCAGGTTTCTTTCCTTTGCCATGGCCTAAAATAACACGCGCCCATCATAGACGTAGACGGGTCTATGTATGCACTCGCTGCTTATAATCCATGCCCGTCCTTTCGCCTCCTAATTTGTCAAACCGGCGCACATCTACACACTCTGTACAGAGTCGTATTTCCATTTTAGCCACTTGATGATTGGTTTCACTGGCATATTAGTGATCGCGCGACTGTAACTTCCTTCCCGAGGTAGCAGTAGCCGCATAGCAGCAGGCAAACATCAAGCAGTCAGCGCGCAGCGCCCCAGCACCTACAGACAAAAATAAACAAAAGGTCATTTAAGGAAGAGTGAATGAATGGGGAATCTCAAGAGTAAACATCCTTAAATAGCTGCATCGTATAGATTGAGAGATTCTCCGGATCTCGGGTGAGCGGAGGCAAATCTGTTTTCGCAGCTTAGCATGGGATGCACTTTGGTGACCTTTTTCCCGCGCCTGGCTAATCATAATGTTGTTTTTCTTTGGACTTACTGTCAGCATGCCTAAGATAACAATCGAACCGAACAAATAGTCAAACATGGGCTGTCAGTCAGACTCGTCGGCTTAATTGCATTCCTCGGACGAGTGGGAATGCATGTCAAATACACTTGTACCTGCTATATACCAGTAGATTTTGCTTTATTGGGACTGGGAGTGCAGAAAGGATTCTTTAATTAACGCGCACAACTATACAGATATAGATAGGACGGTAGATGCAAGTGGCCGATGCGTATAGTGCGGCGAAAATTCCAGGCGAGAGTAAGAGTGAGTAACTCTTGCTCTCTAGAATGTTATCGGCGGGGGTATCTACGCAGTGATATTGCAAACGATTACGAAACAAGTGGACGTTGATTTATCCTTCAATTAAAGAAATTTTTTGGGTGATTCTACGGAGCTGATAACGCGAATGGTGATGAAAAGTGCGAGACTTTTTCACCTGTAGGTATACGCAGTCAAAATTCCGAATATGCGCCGCGCCGCCGCTGGCACTGGCTGGTCCTTGATAAGGTGTTGTGTGGTGCGAGCAGGTTTTTTTTTTTTGCTTTAATAAAAATTCCACACATGGTTAACAGGGAGTTTTAATTATACGGCAGAGTGCAGTCGAGAATATTGGCAGATAAGAGGGAGCTGTTTATGTGCATTTCAAATTGGGGAATTCGCCAAAGGAAATTAAGTTTAATTTTTTTTAATTTCTTCTTCGATGTGTTTGGTTTTGAAGGAAGGAATTGTAATGAAAGATAGACGGTGAGATAAGTAGCAGAGGAGTGCATTTCTGTTGAAGACGGTTTGTCTGCGCCAAAAGTGGAGTCGTCGGCGTGTCGCCATGTGCGATCATTTTATATTCCTTGAAGCGCTTTGAAGTAGGAACTATTCTAATAGGATTATTCTAATAGGACTATTTTAATAGTGGGTAATTGTGTCTTCTTTTGTTTGTTAGTACCTATAAACCAACGAACTTTGCTATCCTCAAAAGAAGTCACGCAACGCGATATGTCAAATCAAATCAAAACGAGCTAAAGTTTCACCTACCTATACAAAATGCAACTCATGCAGTTTCTCAACGAAATGTATTATCCCTCCTATTCAAGGGACGCATATTTCGTCGCACTCTGCGACTCAAGCTGAGTAGTGCGATGAAATCATAAAAGTGCAGGAGCACAATATTTTGAAATCATTTCTCAATGCGATATCCACACGTACATACATATGTCCAAGGAAAGGACCGACACAAACGACTAGTATACATCTCCGACACTTGTTGAGTAACGATCTCTTACTATCTGCAACGCTTTAGTTGGACGGAGTCGAAAGCTCCCAATCCCGAACCTTTTTCTCAGAATTCCTACTTGATCCGTATTTATTAAAGCAAGCAAGTTATACCGAATTTTGAAGTCAGAATCGATATTTGTCTGCTAATCAACATCTCTGAAATCTGTAAATTTGTCATAAACTCTTTCCATTGTCTTCTCACTCTGATAGTCTACCCAGGGTGTACACCGATTAATAAGCGACAGGCAATACGGATTTCGTAGCCGACGTTCCAGTGGAGACCTGTTAAGCTACGTAACGCACTTATGGATGCAAGCAATTGAACAACACGGCGAATCCAGAGCCGTAGCCTTGGACATATCAAAGGCATTTGTCTGGCATAGAGCCTTATTAGGCAAGTTAGCGTCTTATGGATTACCACAACAACTCTGCGGATGGATGAAAAATTTTCTTCTGGGTAGATCGATCCAAGTTGTAGTACATGGTGTATCATCTAATTCGTTTAATATAAATGCAAGAGTGCCCCAAGGATCTATTCTTTCCCCAACTCTATTTCTTCTCCACATCAACGATTTGCTTGGATCGACAAATAATAATATCAACAGCTTTGCTGATGACAGCACTCTTATATCCTCTATCTCGAACAGTGGGCCTGTGAATGCGGCTACATCACACAGTCAGAGATTTGAACAAATTAGTTCTAAGATCCAAATGGATGACCATCCAATTCATCCCAAGGACTCAATGCACCTTCTAGGAGTCACTGTCAATTCAGGAATCATTTGGCAGTACCACATTATCCTATATCGCTAGATCGGCGTCCGCTAAGTTGAGCTACCTATTTAAATCTACAAAGCACAGGTTAGAACAGGCTTGAAATATTCTTCCCATATATGGAGCTCGGCCCCAAATCATTCACTTAACCTACTCTATATAGCATACAGAGACGAGCAGTTCGACTAATTGGAGACCGTACACTTACATCGAATCTACAACCGTTGGCGCACAGAACACAAGTCGCTGACTTGTTCTATATGTACTCCCATGGTAGATGTTCCGAGGAACTCAAAGACATTATCACTGGAAATGCATCTTTTGGGCGCCCCACAAGACAGGCTGCTAATGCTCATGACCATACAGTACATTTGAAAACCTCGAGGAACCGTGATGGTTCTCCAGGGATGGCGATGGGCCCAATATGGTGCCGAGTCTATAATGATGAACTCACACTCTATATAACTTAACCTAACCTATCCGTGTTCCCGCACTATCGGCAGAAGTCGCCGGCCGGTTCGCTGATCGATGGCACAAAAAGCAAACGCTAAATTATTGGTCTTCTAATTTTGTAAATATCTGTGCTGCATTTTCCTGCACTTTATTGACTATTTTTTTGTTTATTAAGTTAGGTATACGAACCTTCGTCTGGCAGATGGTAATCGCTCGTCGATAATGTCAGGCTTTCAGCGAAGAAATTTTTTTCTTTTGCTGGCATTCGCTCACCATTTTCGCCAACAAGTCCGTCAGTCAATCTTAGCAAGTCAATTGAAGTCAATTTCAAGTCTGAAGCTTGATGTATGTAGGTTAGGTATGTATGTATACTACGTATCAGCTCTCAACTCGCAGCTATCAGCTTCATTGAGTGTCATATAAAGATTTACTGAAGAGCAATGGAAAACTACTTGTGATAGTGGGACAAATAATACGTGCTATAACTAGTAGCTTGTAGCCCGCAATCGATATGAAAAATTGTCAAAGGTTTCAACATACTGTAATAGAAACCACCGCATAGCTCGACGCTTTAGTAACCGGATACTGCGCTATTAGAAACATGGCAAACATGCATGCTACCTAATACCTAATTTAGAATAAAATCTGTGGAACTTTACTACTTCGCAGCCCTCCTGGAATGCCAAGTCTCTTGTATGGGACTTGGGAGCACGGTTCTCGTATAGCTTGAACGATCTAGATATTAATCCTACCAGATCTGAGAATATTCATTGATGGCGTTGTTAGCTGTCCTATTCCATGCCCCGCTTCTAACCTAACTTCTATCATATCAAAATTCATATTAAAAAATTCCATCAGAGAAGATTTTCAATAAGTCTGGTTGCAGGACAAGGTCGTGAACAGCTACTGGAGTTTTCTGGAGGATTATACGTCCCTTTGCGGCATTATGAAAGTTCCCTGAAATAAATTCTACACTATTGTCAATAAGGGCTGTTTGCTGATACGACTCATAGTGATTTAAGTTCCACATAGAGTCTTATGTGACAGTTTATGCCATACAAAAAGTACCCCATAAGAATTTAAGTAGAACTTAAATCGTTATGATTCGTATCAGCAGACGGCCCTAAACCATTTAGGTACATTTAAAATATGCTTAGGTCAGCGAGTAGTCTTCTATGTCCAACGGGTTACAGAGTTTAACATTTTTTTGGAATTTTTTTAAAACTTTTTTCTGGGACCTTAAATGTTTTAACAGCGAATCGAGATGCTTGGTGTTAGTTTTGCACTTAAATTGTTCTAAGTTGTAGTCCTACGGGAATAATGCCGCCAAGAAGCGAGGTCCGAAGTTTACTTGTCCTATTATAAAAGAAGTTTTGAAATGTCCCATTTCAAGAAACAATTTCGTTAAGTTCGTCTTTGAATGACGTGGTTAGTAGACGAAGTGGATGTTTTTTTTTTTTCAGTATCATCGTCAGCAGAAGCTCATCTTAAGTCGACCTATCAATTTAGACATCATCAGACAATGACATCAAATTCGTCTTCATAGCATATCTACGCTATTTGTTTATAAAACTCGACATTTTACCACGTGGCAGTTAGGCTAGTTTTCTACATTGATCGGAACCATTGCAATTCTCCAAAACTGGTTAACTTCGGAACCAAACATCCTACAAAATAAAATAACCTTAAATGATTGATCCGTGAAATGGAAAATAAATCAGACTGAACATTTTACTTAAATTGAAAGAACTTCACGGCGTTAGGCAATAACTAACGCCCAAGGAAATAGCTCCCAAATAGATTTGGAAATAACGCCCAAAAAACAACAAAATGGAAATAAAGCCCAAAAATAATTTGCAAGCAACCCCCCTGCTTGCGATTTCTGTCAGATTTGGAGTATGTGTGAAATTGGATATATTGAAGTTTTTTTTGCAGTACAAACTCCCACCTACTCCAAAATCCAACAGATTTGCAGTGATTTAGACCTAGAAAAAGTCCTTAAAACTAAAAATACAACACCATACAAGCTACTGGTATACCCGTCTTACATCTGCTACTTGTTGCGATCTCAAAGATAGGTACACAATTATTTAGTCACATTGCATGTCACCACCATATCCCCACCAGCTACCGAAACTGTCATCGCCGGACATATGTCTGGCGGGAATTACCATATTCCTACTACCTATATTCGTATATCGTACATCCTCCTCCAGAAAAATAAAATGAAAAAAAAACATTCCAAAACATAAACAGCGAGATCTTTGCAATCTCCCATATGCGCCATCTCTTGCCGAGATTGCAACAAAATTAAAATGAGATCTCCTTCGGGTCAATCCAAGAAGTCATTCCCTCGACTATGCGCATTTATTTAGTCAGTCCCTCCATCTGGGTGCTCGCCTCCAAAGCATAACTACCTCTATAGTGCTATGGGTCCGTCGCGTCGTTCGTCTGTTTCGTCGCAATATCACTCTCCTGAACGTGTGTAGGACATAAAAGATCCTCATTTTACCACTAATATCAGAATCTCCATGCGACTAATGGAACAATAATCTGTGTAGGCGTTCTATCCGCATATTCCGATCGTGTGGTACATTCATTTACAAGTGGAGTAACAAGTTCCAGCTCAGCGCGCTGGCCATACCATACGATCACCAGGCCAGGCACCACATCATCCTCAGAGCGAGCGCACACAAAATATTTCCATCCCGCGCAAACCGCAAGTGATCGCTGCGCGATGACACTTAATAAATGATCATAAATGGGCAGGCCGTGGCCGTGCTGCGTTGCACAGCCGAGTGGTCCCTCTATGACTCTGACTCCTAATAGAGATTTCATGGTGGAAATTGTGCATGGCGAGGAAAAATGTGCAAAAAATGAAGAAAAACGAAGGAAATGGCCACAAATTACAGAAAACCTCTCAGAGCGAAGGAGAAAACATTTTCGATGCAATTTCATCCAAGGAGTATTTTTATCGTGCGCGGTGATAATGCCGCCGCGTCTTGGCTGGAATGTGTTTTTTTTTTGATGTGTCCATAGTTGTGACATTGAAACTGAGTTGTTTTCGCAAAATATCACATAAATGTTGATATACATTTCCCCCCGATGACGCACTTTAGAGCATGTCCCACCATACTTGGATAAAGTTTGACTCTCGGTTTGACTGAAGACAATAGAGGTTTCTTTTCTAGATCTATTTAGATCACAGAATTTAAGAAGTTTTAGCGTAAGAAACGGTAACCATGTAGTTTTAGGCTTACATATGAAAAATTCTAAATTCTTAATCTGGCTGTACTTCGTTTCATGTATCTATGTGACTTGCTGGCCCCCTGCTTGGGGTCACTGCAACCCCTTAGGGACAACATGTCCCCCCTTAAAAATTTCACTGTTTGTCCGCATTGACAGACAAATGTAATAGAATTTTTAATACAGCAAAATGTTCCAGAAAGCTTTAAAAGGGCTATCATTTCTGCGCTACCTAAAAAAGGATCACTCGATAACCCTGAAAATTATATAGCGACGCAGTTACTTCTTGAATACTTCCGTCAAGTTGTTAGCGGTCTTATCTTCAATAGACTCACGCAGTGGAGTGTGGATCAAAAAACTTTCAGTTCAGGGTTCAGGAGAAAATACTCGAGTTCAGACCAAATTTTCTCCCTGACAAACATAGCGGATAACTTCATAAAAAGGAAGAGAACGCTTTACGCCTTCTTCGTTGACTTTCCAGCCCAAATCCTTTGCTTTAGAAAGCTGAAATTTTTTAGGATTTATACAAGAAATAAGGAAGGATATTTTGGAAATTCGACCCTTAAAGGGGCTCAAAGCAAGATAAGGTTCGACAGCTGTTTCAGAACAAGCTGATCCCTCTGTGGACATCCCGCCTTGCACACTCAAGCTTGAAGAAGGGAGGAAAGCCACAAGTGAGGCGAACGCAAGATGGGCCACCTTAAACACTTGTAATACCACAAGAATGCTATGGCCGTCCTTCAATGAATCCAAAACCGAGAAGATAATGCGGAAGGATAGGAAATCCCTGTCCACCCTCGTAGGTATCATAACAGGGCACAACACCTTGCGGTACCATATGAAAAAAATGGGCTTAACGGAAGAATAACTTTGCAGAGGCTGCGGTGATGAGGAAGCTCTTGAGAACACAACCGACTTCTTATGTCACTACCCAAGTCTCCAACATACCAGTTACAAATTCCTAGGGAGTCACTTCCTTAACGACCTAGACGAGCTTTCCAGCACATCAATAGACAAGATAATGAACGTCGTCAAATCAACAAGATGGTTTGTATGTAGCAGCACAGTAAGTAATTTGAATACAGGATTATAATGGGTAAGGGACAACCTCTTTCCCCCTATGGGAATCACAATGGGTCAGTATTGACCTGAGTGTGGCACGGAGAAAATCCTCGCCAGACCACAAACTTAATCTAACCTAAAGGAGATCCAAATTTGTATTTTTCATCCGATTGTCTTCAAACTCGGTTTGTGTACTTTATGAGAAATAAAGTAAACAGATTTTTCCGATTTTGGAAATTAAATGGGTAAAAGAGGTTCAACATTTGAATGGGAAAATTTGTATTTTTTTATCCGATCGACTTCAAACTCGGTTTCTATACCCTATATAAGAAATAAAGATAATTATCTTTTCCGATTTTGGGAATTTTGCTCGAGGCCCGAGTTATTGGCGATGCCCCTTTTTAAGGGGACCCTTTTCTTAACTCACGAACCGTTCGTCGTATGAATTTGAAACTCTGTAATGCGCCCAACTTCTGTCGCCGTTGAATATGCGTATCGCTTCATCTAACTCCAGCTTACGTACTTCAAATTCAAGCGGAATTCGTAAGAATGGGGCATAACATACACATAGTGGTAGAAACTGGTACACATCTTCACGATCTTTCCGGTTGCATAATATGTTGGACATAAGTATAGGAAGAACTGAGCAGTGTGGAACTATCTATCTACTAGATATACCACTATCTATTATCCCGTAGATAGTGGTATATAAATGATAAATATAAAAGAGGAAACTATAACTGACAGAAAAGGAATCTAGGGTAGGGTGGGGCAGATTCAACACTTTTTTCGGCAGACCTCAATTATTTTGTTTCCAAAATATATATTTGAATAATTGTTTTTTTATTGAAAGCTGTGATTATTTTACTACAAAAATCCATAATTTCTTAAAAGTTAACTTCACCCAAATAATTTTAAAAATAGAAAATTTAAAACTGCCTTAAAAAGACGATTCTGCCCCATGGTGGGGTACAATCGTCATCCGGGTGGGGGACTTTCGACATTAATTTAGAAGACACAAGAATGGTATTAAAAATCAATTAGTAAAACATTTTATATATTAGAGTATAACGTACTGCTGAAATCATGGTTTTTATTCTAGTCCATACTACTATATAAAAGGCAATGTCTTTCTGTTGGTCCATCCATAACTCAAGAACCCAAATTTATTCGATTTGCATGATTTTTTTTCTTAATTATAAATTTGTTGTCCAATTAGTCCGAAGAGTGGGTGGTAACTGGCGAGGGGTAAAGGAGGCTGGGGTAGTGGATCTCTAGAGCAGTTTATCTGATTTTCATTATTTTCGGCTATGTCGAAACTACCCCATGTGTTTTTGTCGAAAGTGCCCCATTCTTTCTTATAGTAGACGTTATTATTTTTCACAAAACTTACAAAGAAAATTATATCAAATATTATAATTAACTTAAATGTATTATAAACACAAACGTTTGACACTCACAACCAAAGAATTCCCATAAGAAACAATTAAATATCCCTTACCTCGTATTATAGAAAAATTACGAAAAATCACTCAAAAAATTAAAAACCGGTCTGACAACCACAACTGCTGAATAAAACCTGCCAAAGTTCGTGTACGATCTGAGAGAACAGTGTGGCAAGATTTGCCATCAAACATTTTATCTAAAAATTAACCACCTTTCTGTAATTGCGAAAGTCGAAAGTACCCCACCCTACCCTATGCGTACGAAATCCTGAGTGCTACGCGAGCAAAGCCACGGACAAAAGCTAGTTTTCTATATAAACGACATCGTGGAGGCAGTTGGAGGAGGTATTCGATTTGGACATTTGTGGGTACCAGCACTTATGTGGCGATAGACATTCATGCAATAAAAAGTGTAATTGAGAATTGAAAAATTGTCACATTAGTTCACAAATCTCAATATGCGGCAGCATTTCCCAACACTAAATTTAACAGACGCAGAAAGAGATGTATGCACTGTACCTATACAGCGTGGAGCCGTGCGTTGATTATAAGTATATTATTGAGCATTTAGTTCAAAAATTAAATTGTGCGACCTCGGAATTACCTAACTTTCGCAAGTGTGGAATCGAATTATCCGCATGCTTCACTTTGAGTATGTACCTATACATAAAAGTGTTGGAGATGGATGAAATAAGGCTCTCTAAGCAAGTGTTGAAAAGAATCATGTCTACCTACAAGAGGAAACCATTCGAAAAGTGGGAAGAGCTGCGAAGTGGCCTGAGTTTAAATGTGCGTATTTATACGGTTTTAATAAATTTTGTTTAATTTAATATTAGATAGTGTTAGCCACAGAGCCACTGAACTAATGAAGGATATACCTAAAACAGAAGCCTAATCCTTTCCTCTTAACATGATTAGTATGAAGCACATCATGAAGATGAAGTAACTTCGTACAAATGAATAAAAGTTTCGGACGTTTTTAATTGGCAACCTTGGCTCACAAACCACATAAAATAGACTGTCGACTCCTCCCACATAACGGACTTTGCCTACAAGCTGACGGGACGGCGGGTCCAGGATTTTTCATGTATTGGCGCTGTACAAAATAAAAGGAGCGCCATTCACGCACTTGAATAATCCTAGGCCCATGGTATATCATGGAATAATCATTGCAGCCATTGAAGTCGGTGGTTTAGTTCTATGTGATGTGTGCCTTGGCTACTAAACTGTATACCAATAAAATACGACGACTGCGTTGAGCGACAGATAATATATCATAAAAGCAGACTTTTAAAAAAATTGGCATTGAAAAACAAGTTTACAAATTGTCAATCTGGTAGACGGACAGCCCTGGCGCCACCTCATATGAATGCCTAACACGAGTGTCAGAGTTTAAAGATCTTTTAACGCGAATTACCTAAAAGTTTGTCCTGTTAATTTTTGCCTACGCCCTGTGCCGGGGCACGGCCCTAGTTACGGCACTGCCTAATAATGACAAACATTCAAGAGTATACCTATAGCTGTCCTGAGCAAGGTCTTCAATCCAGCCGGATTCGGCATAAAGTTCTACGTGAATTCCATTTGTCCCAAAAAATTAAAACTCACACAAGCGAATGGTTGTGAGAAGCAAAACATAGGGTAAATGTTCGGACCTGTTGTGTCAGCTATTTATTTATTTATTTATTTTAATAATTTAAGGCAATATAATTGTAATGTATATAACGCGCAGACCTAGATGTAATAGAGGCTGTTGATTGAAGGCCAGCTGGGCCTGTAACATAACGCGACAAGTAGTTGTAGGACAAGTAAATTTCGACAACTTGTAAAAAATTGTCTAACACAAAACGACAAGTCCCTGAACACTTCGACAATTGTGGACAAGTGGGAAATTAATTTCGCTCTTTCTGTAATAGAACACGACAAGTGTCAGGAAACACTTGTAGAACTATGGTTCAATGAGGACAGGTGATTTGAATTTTGTCAAAAGCTGATAAGTGCATTTTGAATGAAATATCATAATGCCTAACATTTATTTTGTATAATTAACGTATTAATTCTAATGTTACTTATTTAGTTAGTACTTACAATATTGTAATTTATCATTTTGCCAAAATACGTCCAATTCTTATTTTGCGGAACTACGTTTAGGCTTTTTGGCTTTTTCTTTTTCTTTTGTTTAGGACATAATACAGAAAGCACCAAAAAGGCTATATTTTCCTCTTTTATTTTAGTTAAAATAGATTTGTTTTTTTTTGTTTTGCCATCTTCTCCTGTTAAACACATTCCGAAGAATGCCGACAAGTCAGGGAAATTTAATTCTTTTGACAACTGCAATGGTTTACGTTCTGTTACAGAATTAATTTGTATCTACTTGTCGGACAAGAATAGTCAGACAAGTGAATTTAGACTTGTCGCGTTGTGTTACAGGCCCCACGTCTTCGGGCCGTACTGCAGCACCATCAAAAATGCAATCTGGTTCTTACTTAAAAAACTGACGAAAGGATTCATTTTCGGCGTAATAAGCTTGTCGTATTTATTAAGTTATATCCATATTTCCGTTTGCAATTGACTTCAAGTGTGTCAGAGTTTTAATTATGAAGTCGCATATATCAACATTCTTGATGGTGGATGAGACCATTCCCAAACTATAGGTACGTATGCAGCAATCATTAGATTAAATCCAAATTTTCCAAATATGCCTGTTTTACATCCACTTTCTTTTTGCCCTAACCATCATTGCACTCAGAAGCTTCCAACTTAATCTTCCTACTGGATCTAATAAGAAAAAGAACAAAACAGCTCTCGGTAAACACACACAGCAGACTGACGAAAAAAAAGAGCACCAAACTTGCTCCATAAAAATCATCCAAATGAGCTCAACGAACAAATTTCGATTTTATTTCATTGAAAATCGTAAAAATAAAATCACAAATCTCTTAAATTTATTTTTATACAATTTTACATAACAAAAACCCCATCTGACACCCATACGAATGCACCTTCTTATCGGATCACACGCATTTGTGCTTAAGCCTCACCGATGTAGCCGCCGCCGCCGCAAGTGTAGTATCTCCAAAGTTGATTCGAAAAAATTCCCTCTCGGCTATCGCTAAGTTCTTGTTCTTATTCTTGTCTCTCTGCCGCACCTGATCTATAAAAAAAAAAAAAATTAAATCTGGTTGAGGTTTTTATACATTTCATCTGCACACAGACAAACAGTCATACTGCTCACATCCGCGTACACAAAATATAGTCGCAGATGAGCGTTGCAGATGAGTAGCCAAACGATTTAGCACGGCGCCCATTTCAGGACTTAACACATGTTAATAAGCCACCGACACAGATTCCCGCCAGAGGAACGCACAAATCCCGGCCAACAAATGGGCAACATTGCCCGCAAAGAGCCGCGCGCACAGCTCGCAATAAACGAAAGCGAGAAGCGGACTTGAAAAATAATCCATTTACCAGTCTTTGGCACTTTGGGCTATCTGCTGCTGCGCGTGGAACTGGTTTTCAAGTTTATATTGCTGCTGCTCACACTTCGCACCATTTAAAGATTTTTCACTTGTTTTCGTGCACACAGCATCAGAGGAGTTGGGTGTTGCGCTCGACTCTGTCAGATTTGGAGCAGGTTCGCATTTGGTGCGGACTCTGACTGTGTATACGAGGAGATGGCACAAGATATTGCCACCATCCTGTCTCGTTCGCATAGACAACTTTGGAGCTACTCCTAGGGAGAACGACGACGGCGATGATGATGACCATGGTCATCATAGTGCCTCTGTCCATCATCGAGGTTCGTGAGCCTTAGCCGGTTATGAGCCAACCGGGCCGGGCCGGCTTTTGTTGGGCATTGAACCACTTTTAAGCCATTTTTAATGATGCACACAGTAAAGTGTGACTTTGGGGTCTTACTATAGTCGAATGTTGAGTGCATGGGCGCAATGCTAAAGCACACGAGATAAGGAAATTGTAAAGCTGGATGCTAATGGACATTTAAGTGATTCGTTTTTATATATTTTGCCAGATTGTTTGCTCTTTTTTCCTGTCTTGTCGGTTCGTTGTTAACCTCTGTTCGGGGCGTTGTTGTAAGTGTGGTATTTGTTTGAGGAGGCTTGAATTACAGATGTAGCTGATGGTGGGTGACATTTATGGTCGTCTAAAAGCCTAATAAATGGAGAATTTAAAGCGCAGATTGAGGTGAAATTTATTGTTATGCAACTTGGCTGACATTTTTGTAGGTACATATGCGGCCAGAAGGTGTTGGATAAGTATAGTATAGTCGGGTGTAGTACTAGTTGGTATATATGGTCGGGAAAGTGCATATTAAGTTGTTGACTGACAGATATTGTGTGGAAATGGTGGGCTTCACGGTGTAGTATATCATAAATTTGAATAAATTATTTAAAAGTTATTTACGCATTTTTGATGACTGCTCGTACATACTGAGGCTAAGCATTGATGACTAAAAATTGATTTATAACTTCCGGTCCGACTTTAATAGCATTAATAAAACCTATGAAAATGGTCCAAAAATTATGAAGATTCGTCCAAGAAAAAAATCTGTTCTAATTTGGAACTCCCATATAAGCAACACAATTCAATACGCAATACGAAGTTCGGCAAGTTCCACACAAACGATGAGTTACATCGTATTAGCGAAAGCCTAAAATTGGTGCCGTGAAATAACGCCAAGTGAAATAAGGCCAACTTTTGAAAATGGGCCTAATTTCACTTCGACAAAGTGCAATAACGCCAAGTTGGTTTTATTGCGCTTTCAAAATATGAATTTGGCTTAATTTCACTTTAGGTGAGTGAAATAAGGCCATCTGCTTGAATTTATAGCTATTATTTTCTCAAATTCAAAAAATGCTTTTAAAATTCCTATTAAACTTTAATCAGCGCAAGTTATGTTAAATGCTCTTTTTGTATTTGAGAAAATAATAGTTTTAAGTTCCTACAGAACTTTGAATTGCGTTTAAATTTACACACAATGTTTTCGACGCTGGGAATTATGTCCCATCTAACATGTTCTCGCAAATTTCCACTTTTATTTTTTTTAGATCTCTTATCTTAAATCTTACTTTACTTTGTATGAGAAAAAGGAAATTCGGCTTTGTCACTTTCTACTGCATAGCGGAATTAGCATTTTAAGAAGTTTAAAAAAATATATTTTTTTTTTTTTTGCTGAATTAGAAAAATGAAAGAGGGTTTCCAAAAATTATACATTCCTAATTCATTCAATATGATGCATATCACCCCAGACATCGCTACTAAACCGTTATTACGGTGGGTTTCCTTTAAATGAACTTCTTGCCCAGTTTTAAATATCTGCAAGGCAAGCAGACTATTTCAAATGGTAGGTCCTGGTACACTGGACTGTAGGAGCGATCAAGTTGGGCATGTAAATAAACAAACCAAAGGCGTAGCCAAGAAACGATGCGAAGGGAGTGATCGATTTTCAATGAACCTAAACGCGTAGCCGAAAAAAATTTTACTTTTCGCGCGAATTTTTAATTTTCACACCCCAAATCGATCCTCCCTTGCTCAAAAATTTTTTTCGGCTACGCCTTTAGATTCTTCTTACGCAAAAGTTTATTCCTCGTATGGTGGTGTGTGCCAGGAATTACCACCTACAATAGTCTGCCTGGAAGAAACGCCACCATAATAACGGTGTTTTTGTGATGTCTTGATTGATATGCATCGTCTTGAATGAATTACAGAAATTAAAAAGGGTCCCCCAAATTTAAATCTTCCCAATTCAGCAAAAAAACAAATAACTTGACGTTTTCAATTGTTCATTTAGTTTTGTGCACATGAAATTTTTTATAGAGATTCGCGCAAATTTAAATTTTTTAAAATAAAGTAAACATTCATTTTAACTTCGATTTATTAAAAAATTCGTGCAAAATTTGTTTACAATCAGTGATCAATTATTATTAATTCAAATGGTATAACAATATTTTGTTATGGAAAAATAACATTTGGTCTTATGTATCAAAATAATTTGGTTTTATGTCGCTTTGCTTATGTCCCTGCGCCAAACTTTCACTTACTAATCAAATGGACTCAATTCTTACTTAAAAACTATTACCATGTCGATTTCAAAAACGGTAAATTCTTCTGTGATCTAAGATATAAAGACCAAGTTGGTCTTATTACTCAAATTTTGTTGGCGTTATTGCACTTGGCAAACTTTTAAAAATTGGCCTTATTTCGCTAAGCAAAAGTGTAATAAGGCCAACTTTCATGTTGGCCATGTAAGTTTCTAGGGCCAGCTTCGATTTTATAACAGATGAGTCCAGAGCTTTAAGAGCAGCTTGACTGTCGGAAAAGATAAGTATGGTTTTGCCACTTGTATTAGAATATAAATTTATTCTAGCGCAGGTGTTGATGGCAAGGACTTCAGCCTGGAATATGGGCGAGAACTTGCCTAGGCAGACTGAGAAGTTCGCTTGCAGTGATTCTCCAAAAATGCCAGATCCAGTCCCTGAATCCATCTTGGAACCGTCTGTGTACCAGACTAGGTCAAGTCGCGATGGATTGGGTTTGTATTTTTCCCATTCTTCCCTTGGCGGGATGATAATAGAGAAGTTTTTATGAAAGCCATATTCCGGTAACATGTTGTCTAGAAACATGCTGAATGCTCTTTCAGGCTCCATAGTGTCAATCAAAGACAGGTGACCTCCATGATAGGAATATGGGTCGATATTATTCGAATGAAATAGACGATGAATGCTTAGTCTTGCTTCCATTTGAATGTGTACTTGAATAGGTGATAAAGCCTAGGATGATATTCAGTGCAGTGGTCGGGGTGAAGCGTTGACACCCCTCATGCAGTTTCCGGCTATACGTTGAATCCGCTCTAGCTTTTTGACTGTATAGTGACTTCGTTAGTCTTTATCCACCAGACCACGGCAGCGTAAGTGATCGCTGGTCTTACCACAAGCGAATATAGCCAGTACATCATCCGGGGTCTTATACCCCAATTGTTACCGCAGACTCGACGGCAGATCCAAAGAGATCTGGTGGCTCTGTTTGCGATGCGTTCTATTTGTGGATTCCATGATAGTTTACTGTCATGGATGATTCCCAGGTATTTGGCTTCCCGTGATAATTCAATGGTTTCGCCATACATAGTGGGCGAGTTAGGAAATCTAGTTTCCTTCGTTTGGTAAAAGGGACGTAAAAGGATACAGAAAGACCTTTTTTGTTGCACCATCTTTGCAACCGTACTTCCAAATTTGCCACTGACAACGATTGCTACGTCTTCGGCATATCCTATAGCATCAATCCCTAGATTGGCCAGGGATTGGAGTATAGGTCGTTAATGACAAGGGACCATAAGAATGGCAAGATTAATAGAAGCTATTTTAAAAACAAACCCGTTTTCAACGCTTTCAAAACTTTTTATAATATTACTTTAATCGCAACAAAATAAAAGTGTGTTAGTAATTAGGTGTAAGTTAGACGTATAAGTATTTAAATGTATTGGTTGAGCTGTGAAGTGGACTATGTAATGAACTAAGAGAGATGAATAATAAAGTCAGTGTTGAACAGAACTTAAAGAATACCACAAAAAGAAAGAAAACGACAATTTTAAAACATGCAGTTTGCTTAGAATCCAGTAACTTTAAAATGGTTTTTATTATACAGTTTGGTTGCAATTATTATGTATACCGTCAACACCCCTAAGTCGCCAAATGAATCGAACAAATCAATTTTTCTCCACCCGTACCATCTGTTAATTAATAGGGAAACAATTGTCTAAAGAAAAAAACGGGTTTGTTCGATTCATCTGCGGACTGGAGGCGCTGAAAAACTTAGGGACCCGGTCAAAGTTAGGGGTTGTTGACGGTATCAATTATGAAAAAGTTGTCCGAATTTAATACTTTAAATTACATTTATATAGTCGGATTGTTAAATAGCATTTTTGAACCAATCATGTAAATAATAATGTAGTTTAATTTGACTTATAGCATTTTCGAAATGATTCGCTTAAGATGGCGATTACAATAAGTGGTAGGCCATACCGACTCAACTAACAGAAAATAGCACGTTGGAAATAGCTGTTCGAATTATATAAATAGCACACTTAAATAGTTAGAAGAGAACCATTTTATTTGCTTCGATCTCCAGCTATTTTAGAAGAGTTCGTTTATTGTCTAATCGGAATTAAAGACTTTTTGCAAATTTACACCTGTTTTTCGTGTCAGAAAGGGCAATAACACCTGAACAGAGACCTGGATAGAGATGAGCAAGGAAACTTTGTAGTAAAGTCGCAGTCATTATGGAAATACCACTTTTGGAGACTATTAAATGGCGAAGACGAAAGTAAAGATTTCCGTCCACCCGGCCATAATTAACTTAAACCAAATAAGGCTTTTTGTCCTGTCGACCGAAATGCAGGGATGGTATACTAATTTGTTTTGCCGCCATTTTGGTAAACATTAGTCTTGACAGTTCATATTTGGCAGTCGTGAAGTAGACACGTGGCAAATTTATTATGGAAAAATATTCGATAAACCAACGTGTTTTAATCGTTAAAACATTAAATCAATCATCGATTACTGTGACGATGAGAAAGTTGCGTAAAATTTTTGGGAGAAACAACGTGCCAACAAAACGCACTATTTATCGTGTAGTGAATGATTTCGAAGCAAGAGGGTCTGTAGGTGATAGGCTCAAGCATGGATCACAACATACTGCAAGATCGGCTGAAAACATTACTGCTGCTCAAGGAAGTATTCAAAACAATCCATCAACCTCAATTCGACGCCGTGCTCAGGAGCTTGGTCTTCTTCTTAAAAACTTTTTAACGCCACATGCGTTGGGCTTGATTACCATGTGGTATCAACAAGACGGTGCCACATCGCATACAGCCAGGATTACAATGGAATTACTGTGAGACCTCTTTCCACAACAAGTTATTTCAAGAAATGGAGATGTTGATTGGCCTCCACGGTCGCCTGATTTAACTGCTCCGGACTTCTTTTTGTGGGGATATCTGAAAAGCAAGGTTTATGCAAACAAACCAGAAACGCTTGAGCAACTCAAACAAAGTATTCGTGATGAAATTAATGAAATACCGCGTGAAATGTATGAGAATGTAATGAAAAATGGGCTGAAGAGGGCTTGCATTTGTGAGACTAACAGAGGCGGACATTTACCTGATATTTTATTCCATAAAACATTTATTAATATAAGATCCATTCTCTTTCATTTAATGAAAAACTATAAACAAACAAAATAGTATACCTTCCCCGCGGACACCCTGTATTTAACGAAAATGCGTGGTTCCAGCTTAGTGCATCCTGCAGTATAACTTGTTTTGTTGCTGTATACCTAACCTATATAGGTATCTGAAGGGTGAGTAGGACTAGTTAGTTGGGAATCAGGCACACTATAAGCGTGTCACTGCAGAGTAACACTGCCGAATTTAACCCAAATTCTCAATGGAAATTGTCAATGTAAAAATATTCTGATTCGAAAATTGATCGAAATCAATAACAGCACGAGAAGTATCACTGTTCTCTTACACAATATTGACAAAAATCAATTTGCATAAGATAATTGTCGAATCACATTTACATTCGGCTACTTAGTGGTGTATTTCAATAAGAAGAGATAGTTAATTGAAGATAACTAAATTGTAATGTTTTGTATAGCCAATAGTGGGTGCAGTGCGCAGTCTGAACTCTGGTGACGGAGGAGATCGTTTTGTTACAGGCGTTACATATTCCAAAAATGACTGACGTCCACGTCAACCTGCATACAAAAATCAACTCGTAATAGACTGTAACTTTAAGTTACGTAACTGAAACTGATGGAAACAATGGAGTGAGTGTTCACACGACAATCTTTATGAATGTTTTGAAAAAAGCCGACCTGCGACGATTTTTACCTTTATCTCGGCCCATCCTTTCTGCTTTTAGAATCATTGCAATGAAATGTCCTATAAAAAGGAATTTTCTTATTTAACTGGTTTTGCTTTGGGTATATAAAGGTACTACGAATATTCAATCACTAAGTGTCTTAAGAGTATTTGTTTTATTGGAGGTGTCACGCCTCTTTTCCGAAACTCTTCGTATAGTTTCGCGAAAACCCTCAAAAGACCCATAGATGTTCGAAGGTCCATGATGGATATCAAATCGGATATCTAAGGATTTTCGAAACATCTGACAGACAAATAGATTTGTTGCTTTCACTTTTATATAGGAGAGAATTATTTACCCTACATTTGTATATATTTCAACCTGGCTTAATTCTTAATTGAATAGCTCCTCTTAATGGAGATTAGATCCAGACTCTTAAAGGGTTTAAAAATAAATAGGTGGCGCAACAGGCGGATAGACACCCTAGGCGTAGCTTCTCACAAGCATTCGTTTGTGTGAGATTCTATTTTTGTCCGAACGGCTGAATTGAGATGCTTTTTTAGGACAGTCATACTCTCGGATGTTTGTCTGACGTAAGCGGGAGGTGGCGCAGTAGAAAAAAACCTTAGGATGTAATTTGAGTTTTTCCGGGGATCGAACCTGAGATCCCTCGCGCATTAGTCCACCCAAAGGGGTTTATATTTCCTTTTAAACCGTTTCATTTATTGTTGCCAGGTAATTATTGATTACCTACATTGGTCTAGTGTCAAAACTTGTGAGCATTCATACAGATCGACCTATATGTACTTTCGTAAGTTAAAAATATTTCTATCAATTTAGGTATATCTACCTAAAATATGGTTTTGTAAGATGTTTTTTTGATTTAAAAAAGTCTCTGATATGTTTCCACCCTAAGAAGAATCAGAACGAGCATACCTACAATACTCCATGATGGTATGGTAGGTACCAATATAACTTGTCCTAATTTAATGCCCTTTAAAAATTTGAGTTGCCTCCACTTCGAAATGCGTTTCACCCCAATGTGGTGTAAGCTCATCAGTAGGCGACCACGACATTTGTTGCTCGACTGACTGAAAGCCCTTAACGTTAAGTTGATAGTAAAGCTATAAATAAGAAAGAAGGTAGATACGTTTCAATAAACCTTCTTCATTCATATGGCCAGCTTGAAGTAAGTCAGTCAGCTCCCACGGGCTTCTTTTTCATTTAAATTTACCTTTAATATTAGCTAGTCCAATGCAGACGTGATTTTCTATAAAGCTCTGCAAGAATTGGATGCAATGTTGTGGCAGATTACACAACGTGACACCTTAACCCCCCGAAACGTAGTGCTTCGACGACATTTTTATACAGTTCTCCAATCTGCAATGCAATTTCCACACCCACCACCACCATATCCATCTCATTCGATTTAAAAGCAAAACGGAAATGTCGAATAGAAATCAGCTCTCCAAGGAACCTTGTCATTGATACCTCCCGCCCAGCCAGAACAGACGCACGTGCAACTCTCTGAATTAAATCCATTTACCGCCCAATTGCACCATCCCATTAATTAGTTGCATAAATCCAACGTTTCGACTTGCAACCACACCGGAAACCCTTCCATAAACAACCAGTTCCTTGCAACTTCCTCAATAGATCTTTTAAGGCAGGCGCCCTCTCGCCCTCATCACCATCGATACGCGATGAATTAAAGAAAATCAATTTGCAATGTCATTTGTTTCATCATCATCGTCGTCGTCGTTGTCGTCGTCGTCGTCGTCGTCATCATCGTCTGCTCCATCGAAACGTACATCATCAATTGCACAGGATGTACGACTTCTGTCATCTGATGCCGTTCGATTGCATTCACAGAAAAAAAAATCATATACCTCCCCGATGAAATTATGAGAATGAAACCGATCGCACAACAAATGGGCAAAGGGACGGATTCCGAAAAGCCCCAACAAAAGCGTAGGAAGCGTTTATGATTCTACCAACTCAACGCCCACCAGAGTTCCGCACTCTCCGCCGCCTTAGGACGGACGACGACCGCAACTAATTAAAACAAACAACAAGCCCAAGAAGTAGAAGATGAAAACAAAAAGAAACTTTCGCGCCAAATTCAATTTAAAAAGAAGAAAAAAAAACGAAAACCGAACAACGATGTGCAGATACCGGCGAGATCCCCGAGAAGATGAGAAGACGAAGAAGATGCATATAATAAAAGTCAAAAAGACGTTCCGTCCCATCAACGTGTGAAATAAATCACTCAAAGTGCTGAAGATCCATTAGGAGGAACGGAATACCGCCTTCCACACACCGCTTCCCGTGCTTCGGTTGGTCGGATGCAACGGCAAGAGGAAGACAACCCGACCCGGCCCAAGAATCTGGTTCTCCTTCATTGGAATTAAAATTGTCCATCTTTTGGGTGTAGTAGTGCGCGTTGCGCATCTGATGACTCGTGAGTGGTTCTAGGCTACCATTAGACGCACTCTCACATGTCATGCAATCTCGCTCGGGCCAAACGCCAAAGTATAGCAGAAGAGGAAGAACCCGTTTGGTAGCAGCCGCGCCAAAGAAAAAAAGCTCGCGCGTGAAAGATTCCTATCAATCATGACTATAACAGAGATCGTCTGGCCGTCAGAGTCTACTATAATAGATCTTACCTGATGCCCTCTCCCGCTCTCCGTCTCCAGTCGTCCAGTGTTACTCTGGAATATGATTCGCTTTCGGGATTAGGTCCAGTCAACTAAACACACAGCCGGTGCGTGCTGCTGCTGCTGATCGACATGCGTTGTTTTCTTTCGTTTTACGTAAGACTGGTTCCAAGTCAGGGGTCCAATTACGCGACGACCGACTGAATGCCTACAATTCTGGGATTAACGCAACGGCAAGATGCAAGACTCAATGAAAAGAAGGTCATTGTCCAGTCCAAGCCCCAGTATTATTGCATCCGAATCTTGTCTCTTTCCTGTGAAAAAATGTTTTTTTTTTTTCTCGAGTGCTTTAAAGTCTTATGTGGGGGTTAGGGCAGCTGTTGGGGGAAGGCGTGATGACTCAAATTGACTACAAGAAAGTTGTAAGTACACACCGAGCGGTATAGAGAAGGGAAATTAAATGGAACGCACTACTTAGAGAGACTTACGCAATAGAACTCAACCGTTCCGCAGTCGCGTATCTGTCGTTGGTTTTATTTTGGATTTCTTTATTTGGGATTGGGATGGTGTGGTCTGGCCTCGTTTTTTTTTTTCTTTTTTGGCTGCTGCGGTTTACCACCCGCAAGAAAGTTGGGTAATTGAAAACTTGGACCAGACCATGTACATGATACAAGCTATTTTGTTGTTTTTCTCATTTCCATGCGATGGCATAGACAGGGACCGATTTTGAAACTTTTTTCATTGGAAGAAGGCTGACTGGTGCCACCCAAAATAATTTGTTGGTTGTTGTAATGGTATCGTCGTCACAGTAGAATAAACTGGAGTCTGCTTAATTTGACGAAAAGTTGATAAAACATTGTATGGGCTCCAATGTATTATGCAGTTTCTTTTGGCTGTGTTATTACTTCCAAGTTATGCCATCAATGGTTCCAGAAACATAGACAATATTATTACTTAAGCACGAGAAGGAATGTCATCAGGAAATGCCCAATAGTTACATTTATCTTATTAAGTATTCAACAAGATTCGGCGGTAGATGTGTTTTTCTTGATAGTATCTATTTGTCATCGCAGTAGCGCAGTGGTTAGTGTGCTGGACTACTGTGCGAGGGATCCCAGGTTCGATCCCCGGAAACACACAAATTACATCTTAAGGTTTTTCTATTGCGCCAACTCTCGCGAACGTCAGACAAATATCCGAGAGTATGACTGTCATAAAAAAGCTTTTCAATTCAGCCGTTAGGACTCGGCATAAAATTGTAGGTCCCATCCATTCGTCCCAAAAATAAAAACTCACATAAACGTATGGCCTTGGGTATGCGCTTATTGCGCCAACTATTGCAACTGCAAAATATTTGCCTCAATCCCTGTCCCCATGCCTGCTCCTGCTGACATTTTTAATGGTGGTCAATGGTGACGTGAAGGACCAACAAACATTATTTCGTTATGAAAAGTTGTCCCTCTGCTTGTGGTCCCTTTTGGACTTGGAGTAAGTGCGAACTTGGGTATATCGAAAGTTTCTTTAAAACCTACTCCAAATCCAATAGTGACTCCTAGCTTGAGGCTTTCAGGGGGCCGTGTTGTCCCCCATATACATCTAGCTTTTATATTGGACTTACATATCTACATTATTTGTCCTTATTTCCATTTTTAAAGCGAAGTCAATGCTTGGACAGTCAGCGCAGTCAAGAAGATTACGGTGCCATGAAATAAAGTCTTATGCAAAAAGGTACAAAACGTAATTTTGGACTTTTTTGGACTTTATTTCATGTTTGAAAGTGCAATAAAATCATTGGACATTATTACACTCAGCTATTCAAAAGAAAGAAAGAGCAGGGGGGTTGCAGGGGGGCAGCATGCCCCATACATATTCTACTGTTTATGATACATTGTGGATTTTATTTCCACTTCGTTTTGGACCCTTTTGCATAAGACTTTATTTCATGGCACAAAGATTACTACTCCATTACATTCGAAAATGACCCTATACGGGTATGTAGGGTTTCGACACCCTCTAACAACCTTACTGTATGTCGTCAGCAGCACTTCGCCGAAGAACAAGCCATACAATTTTAGGTACTATTGCTACTATCAAATGCCTCCTCAAAATGAATTTAAAAAAGAAGATAGAGTATGTGAAACTGTCAAAATAATGATCGATGATGATCACAGTAGTAATTTGCTGGTCTAAAATCATCGTCTATCTAATCAAATTTCCTTCAGGATCATTATTTTCGTCTACACGTAATGTAAGCCCCTACCCTTCGTTAACTAAGAATAAACTATAAAACTGTCTCTAATGTAAGGACAATCGAAAGTCCATAATGAGAAATGTAAGTCTATCTGTCTATTTTCTTGACTAAACCTCTGAACCGATCGTATAATCTACCTATACAGTTTGGCAAGGAGATACGTGCCTTACATACATTTTTTAATGAATTGTCGAACCCCCTGCACACTTCGTGGTGCAAAATAGAAAAATAAAAAGATTAGTTTTAAATTCATTTAAATCAGCGATAAATAGTTTTTATTGTAAAGCTCCGTGGTACACATCGTTGGTTTTTCCAGGAATCGTATTGCCTCTTGTCTATCAGGACAATGCATATCAATGGCTCCCATGACTTTCGAAGAATAGCGCCAAACCCCTTTACCCAATTTTGACCAATCTTCACAGAAATACTCCTGGGCCAAATCTAAGATTATCTGTACATTTGAGCTCAATCGATTGGGTGGTTTTCGATATATAAGATTTTGAATATTTCTTTTTTGTATGGGAAGTCCAATTTTGATAAAATTTCACAGAAATACCCCTGGGGCCTGGGCCTGGGCCAATACTTACGATTATTTGTCATGTCTAAGATTAGTATTCCTTACATTTAGTGGATATACAGCTCAGTCGGACTTATGCATCAAATTTTGGCTTGGACCTCTAGTTCCGAAAGCGTTGTTCGATTAAGTTTTATTATAACTTTCCTTATACCTTTTTTATTCACTTTGTTTCTGCATATACCGTGTGTGAATACAGGTCGGGATTTGGGTAGTCATTTTTGAGAAATATTCATAAAACGGCAATATTAGAGTTTTCTGAGAAAATCCAAGTACGTGGTCATGTTAAGAATGCTTATGTTGTCTTAAATATGTATTTTGATCAAAATCGTTAGAGCGGTTTTTTGTAAAATTATGCTGACAAATGTTACAATTTGGATTCGAAAAGCACTGTTATTAAACTGTTTAGCTGAAAACTGAGTACGACGTATTCTTCAGGATATAAACATTACCTAGCAGTTATATTTCGAACCAAATCGAAAATGGCGTTTTCGAGATATGTGTAGTTTAGAAAGTAACGTTTTTAGCGATTGGGAAGGACGCATTCATGGTTTAAAAAACACTGTTTTTCAACTGTTTAGCTCAAAACTGAGCCAGTGGTATTACTATGGATTTAAGCATTACCTGAAAGTAACATTTTTATCATAATCAAAAATGGCGTTTTTTAGATATGATCAGTTTTTTAAAGTAATTTTATTAGGGATTTGGGTGGATATCAAAGGACGTAGTCTTTTTAGGGAACTTTAACTTTGCTATTAAGTTAAGAATGACAATAGTATGTACCTTAAAAATTTTTTTTTTTTAAATCGTTTTTACCGTTTCGAGAAAAAGCCAATTTTCAAAACTGCCGTATCTGGACTTTTTAGAGAAAAACTGGGTATGCAGTCAGGTTAAGCATGTGTACATTAACTCAACTATCAATTTTGGTTCAAATCGTTAGAGCCGTTTTCGAAAAAATCTAAATTTAGGCATATTTCGTCATATTTCGTAAAATGTTTATATGGGAGGTACCGTTAATATTAGGGATAGCATAAAAAAAAAAACGTCCCGAGCGGGAAGCCCAAAAACTCTAAATACGAAGTTTGAAGAAAATCCGTCCAAGCGTTTAGATTCCCCAGGGGTGGGACAGACAGACATACGGACGGACAGAATTGCGAGACCCACTTTTTTGAGTTCCCCTATCATCGTAATATCAGAATTGATCAAAATCTCGAGTTCGAAATTTTGTACGAAAACAATATCTTTCTCTTAGATACCTACTACGTATACGAGAAAGTTAAAAAAATTTCTACATGCGGGACGTCAACCCCAGATGATGCACGGCAGAGCTTTTCACGGGTTATCGTTAAGTAAAATAAGCTCATGCTATTTATACAAGTTTTCGGCAGTCGCCTTAATATTGGTCGTGTACCTAGATCCAAGCCTTATCATTACGCACCTATAATGATTCTTTCCTACTTATATCACACTTGATACTGTAATATGCCCGATCACATAATCTATAACTTTGGGACTGGTGATTATTATGTTTTTGTTTAAATTTGAATCATTCTTGAATAAGCCTGCTGGGTGTAAACTATATTTTAATTTTTAAAGTCGAACCTATTTTGCAATGGGCCTATTATAATATCATCTATCTAATATCACCAACAGAAGAGGACCTATGTAGGTAACTAACCCGATCTTGTTGAACGCCAGGTGATACCTTATTTTGTACCTTAATTTCCTATTTAAAAAAATAGCCTCTTTTCAGGCTACACCATGGCAAAGCGCTACTCAATAACCTTGCAGCGTCTTGAAGTGATTCATCATCCAACTATAGGCTATTACCGGCACGGTTACTGCTCTTAGTAGCTTAATAATACGAAGGTCACAAGGTTTAACATCTAGAACGCCTCTCCAGCTGAAGTTCTGTTTTTGACATTAGCAACTATAGTTTATCTGGAACAGTCTCTATAATGCCTACATGTATCGTGCTCCTCCCGCCCAGAATGGGTGTCAACGAGTTGGTCCTAATAAAGATCCTAAAATTTAGATCTATTTTGCTTACATTTATATTGCACATATTAATTTGATCTTTGACTAAATCTTCCATCCTTTCACTTACAAGGGTAGGGCATATCCCTAGATATAGAAAAGTAATGTCGAGCATAATCCAACCATCTCATCCTCTGGATAGGCACCTAGAAAACAAGTATCTGATGTTACGGATGCCAAGTTTTGGAATAAGACTATATCTTCTATATTCCCTTCGACTAACATGTAGGTAAATTATAATAATATACAATACCTCAAACTTTATTTTTTCTGCAATTTTCTGTACACAATGTGGAGGAAATGTGACTTCAAAGTCATGGCCAGCTGTGTGCTATTTCCATATCCTCTGTCCTCTATGATATTTGAGAAGATTCTAATGCTAATTCAACCTCCGCACGGGCTAAGTGATTACCCATTACTCGTCTGCTTAAATTATTCATGTTGCGCCTAAGGTAAAATTTTGACATTTAAACGCTCATAATTTTCACACCAGGTATCCAGATCCAGTTCACCATATTTATAACTGCCATAAAAATTAACTCGCCAATTATTAATAGCTGTCGAAGGAAATCCATTATATATGTGCACGGTCCATCAGGAAAGCCGATATAGTCGAAGATGCGACTGATAAGCTGCCCCCAAAAGCGAAGCGTAGGAGTCCTCTTCTTCAAGTTGTACGGAAAGACGGCATTAATTTTAAGCACTTTTTTGTTTTTTGGTCTCTAGTTTGAATTAATTAAATTATTTCTTAGTTTCTCTATTACCCAGACACATTAGCATACTAATTTCCACCACATTCTCATAGTCACATCGAAAGCTTTATTAGAATATGCGTTTTCTCTTTTTTGTCGAGGAAAATTAATTGACGTCATTTGCACTACCCTGCTACTTCAGGAGCCCTCTGCTTCTGAATGCTATTGCGAGCACGACTCCGTGTGTTTAGTCCCAACAAACAGCAGCAGGACACACTATACGAAGCTGCACTTGGTGTGCTGCAGCGCATGCAGATGAAATTAATAATTTAGACAGCGAGTATCCTTTTGGAATCCATAAAGGATTTACTACTCGTCGACAAGAAGAGTCATCACTTAGCTAGAGTGTGCGTCTAATCCACCAAACAGCATCCATTAGGACAATTAAAGCTAGGGCACTGAGGGGTCGGAAATACGGACCGAATTGAATTGCACTTTAAGTGGCCCCGATTGCTTGGCTCCTCGGTATCATAGAGTCATAGTCTCGCTACGTATACTTTTACACTGTCTGTCGGAGGCTTAATGGAGTTAATTTCTTTTCGGGTAAACTGGTAAACGACTGCTACAAGGAAGCCAACGACAAAGCGAGTATAAAAAGCCAGAAGGAAGTTGTAATAGCGTTGCGTCAACTACTGATCCAAATCCAATTAAATATTTTGATGGTGAAGTTGTTTCCATTTACAGGCCGGGTGGAGGTTACATTTGTCATCGGCCATCAGTCGACACCGAGATGAAAGAAGGGGGCAAAAGACCAAACGATGAGAGAAACTAAAATACAACAGATTGGCATGTAGGCAATAAATAAAGTCGATAAATGAATATAACACCGTTGATGGGATTGAGGTTGTTCAAGTTCCTATTATAGCCATGGATGCGGTATGTTGAAAGTATGTACCTTCGTGTACTTTCTCATCGAAACGCTTGTCCGATCGTTTTGGAAAATTCTTTGTAACCATGACGGATCTTCTAATTTCGTAGATTAAAAAATAATTAGCATTTTAATTGATGTCCGGGTAATAGCTGCATCCAAAGGCCAATTTGGAGAAAGAAGATCGTTTTTAATCGTCCGCACAGTGAGAAGTCGTATATGAACTGAAATATAGATATTCGCAGACCAACAGCTTGAGGAAGTTGTAAGTTTGAATTAATTAGAAAAGTTGAAAATAGTCTTTCTAGAAAATTTAGGAAAATCCATTTGTAATCAGGCATGTAGGAGAAAATTGGTAACTTTTAGCTGGACAATAGGTATAAAATGAATTATCGATGAGAGAACACCTGCAAATAGATACCGACCTATCATCATCATCATCATCATTTTCAATGGTCCGCTTTTCCATTAAGTGGGTCGAGGGTGTAGGTTGCTCAAGTGGACCCTCCATAGCTCTCGATCTTCCGCCATCGACTCTAAATCATCAAGGGCAATCCCCATACGGGTATAGGAGAGATTATGGACTTGATCTAACAATCTCATCCTTGGTCTACCCGATGGTACGGATTCCATAGCACGTCGTGGAATCCTGGTCGGGGACATGCGTTTAACATGACCAAACCACCGAAACATGGATCGCTCCGTCCGGAGAAGTAGCTGCTCGACATTTAGTTCCTCACGTATGTATTCCTATTTAAACAAAAAATTAAACTTCATAGTCAGCGCAGTCTTACTTACTTAACTCAGTCCAATTCATATTAAAGTCAAATTCTAGATAAGTCGACTTTAATCAAATATAGCCACTAAAGTCATTTGATGCCGACTAAACAAGAATGAAGTGAAATTGCGAAGCTGACGACGGTTCAATTCACGTCAAATCATTCAGGTCGATCCCAGTCATGTCAGTCAGCTAAATTCAGACGAGTCAACATCAACACAATCCAAATCATTTAAGCCGAGCTTACCTGAATGGCAATCATTCGAACAATTAAACTACAATTAAAGGAGTCACCTCGAATCATACAAGTCGAATGAAGTGATCTGATGCCGATTGCCGAGTCAATTTAGGTAGAGCAGGAGCACTAGAGTAGAGTCAACTGACTCAGAAATATTAACTTCAATTCCAGGCAAACAAATCAAGTTGATTCAGACAGACTAATGATATTCCGGTAAGTCAACTCGAGTCATACCAGTCACCTACCAGTGTCCGATACAGAGAAAAAGTTTCACCGGAGCCAGAAATGCAACTCCGCAGATGAATCAAATTCAGTGAGACAGATCAACGCTTTAGGGAAAATTAACTCGAGCTCGAATCATACCAGTCTGATTTCGAAACAGTTCGAATCGCATCCAGTCAACTGAGGCAACCCAATTCAAAGCATAAAGCCCGCATCAGGAAAAGTCACTAAAGTCAAAAGAGCCAAAGTGACTGACAATATTATTGACAAATTAACTGCCAACTCCAATCGGACTATAGTGAACTAAAGTCATCGTAACGCCGAATCAAGTCCAGTAAAGACTCAACATAAAATGGTTTAAGTTGAATCAGAACATTCATGGCAAGTCCATTTAATACAGACGAGTCAACACCATTCCAGCGGAAACGAATCAGCCCCAACTATAGGCAGATGAAACAAATTGAATCAATCATTAGATCAAGGCTGGACAAGTCCACTTAGATCAGTTAAGTCAACTTCAATCAGGCGAGTCAACTTAAGTTATCTGAGGACAAGTTAATTCAAATAAGGTCCAGGGAGCCAAGTCAACTCAATTAATTGATTTTACTTATGTTAGAACATTCAGCTTCAGGCAGACAATAAAAAAAGGTCAACCAAAATGACGGATCAATTCGAATCTGGCCAGTCAATTAAAGTCATGAATTTTGATTGCCTTAGGTTAGGTTAGGTTGAAGTGGCTGCCGGCAAAAGGCCGACACACTTAGACGAATTAGGTCACTTGTGATACCACATGAATCTATTAAAAGTGTTGTCCTATTCGTTGAACCAGTTTGAGCTTCTGTTGAAGCAAAGGAGACTACGAATGTCTTGGTTTGTTAGATCGTTTAGATCATTGTAGTAGGAGGCTCCCAAATGGAGTTTACGTTTTCTGGAGAGTGCCGGACAAGTGCAGAGGAAGCGCTGAATAGTTTCCTCCTCCTCTTCGTCCAAGCAACTTCTACAAAAGTCGTTTGAGAGTACGCCAAGCCGTGTTGCATGCCTACCTATAAGGCATGACACCTATTGTGGCGCCGATATGCCTCCTGTCAAGAGAGATCAAATTCTTAGAACGTTTGAGATCCAACTTTGGCCAGATTTGTTTGCCACATATCCACCTAAGGTTTGTTTTTTGGATGGCATTCAGCCTTATTATAAGTTTACACGTAGCGATTGGAATACCTAAAGTACATCTGCTTGGTACGATAGGTAGTGTAGTTCCGAGCTTGGCAAGTTCGTCAGCCTTACAGTTACCTGAAATGTCTCTGTGCCCCGGCACCCAGCAGAGGTGAATGTTGAACTGCTCCGCCATCTCTCTGAGAGACGTGCGACAGTCTAGGGCTGTAGTGGAGTTAATAGAGGCTGATTCCAAGCACTTAATTGCAGCCTGATTATCCGAAAAGATGCGGATATCTTTAGAGGATATCACGTTTTCTTTTAGCCAGGATAAGACTTCCTTTATTGCCATTATTTCCGCCTGAAAAACGCTACAGTGATCTGGGAGACGGGAGGAGAGACTGAGGTTTAGTCTATCAGAAAAAACACCACATCCTACACCATCGGACGTTTTCGATCCATCTGGGAAGAATTGAACCGCCTCATCGTCAAAGAATGTCCCCTACTCCCAGAAAGATTGCCTTAAGTGAAGTTGAAAACTGTCACTCAAATCAAAATCCGTAATCTGTCTGTCTTTTCTCCATTCGACTAAATTAGTCAAGCTCGGATATTTTATCAGAAAGTTTCCGAGAATGTGAAAACTGTTTCTGGACGTTAAACCTGGAACTCCCTTGCACACTAGTAGACGCATTCGCCACAGCGTCACTGGGAGTTGCCTCGCTATTTTTTAGATACTGATGCATATTATTATTCTCACTGATGCACATAAGTATGTAGGTGGATTTGTTATGCAAAAGAAATCAGTATTTGCCTCGCCGCCTAATCTAAGAAATTTGTCATAACACGCATCACCACCTGTGAAGCTTCCTTGGTCTGGATAAGTCACGTATCCTATGCCAAACCGCCAAATTCAATTTGCCCGTTTCTCACAGCGTCAGATGGTCTACTTGTTCCCTCAATTATGAAACAGTCTACAATTTCCAGAAGCCGTAAACGACTATTCCATACCGTGATCGAAATTACTAGGCAACTAGCCAAGCCACTACTGCTCTTGCACTTGCACTGCACTTAACCACACACTTATGTTGAGCATGAGCATTATATTTCTCTGGATGCATTTTCCTTACCTTCTTCAATCTAATTATGAATTTTCAGCGCGCGCACACTTACACACTCGGCCTCCCCAGTAACTTCGATCCTATCCTCCGCTTACACGACAAAACGTCAACAAATCTGCACCACAACAGTGGCTTTCTCTCCCATGGTTCTTGTCATTATGTGTGTTGTTTTGTGTAGTGTTGTATTGTCCCCATTGGAACTCGCCCAAGAACAACAGAGAAACTATTGCATGCCCACCATCAGATCAGCCACAGCCAAGCAGACGATGGAAATGCTCTTCTTGTTATTTTATGGAAATGCGACTCCTAATTACGGAACACTCAAATCTCTGCTCCAGCTCCAGCTGCAGGGAGCGAGATGGTGCATTAAATGGTTCTGCCGAAGACAACAACGACACTGCGATGACGATGACAACAACGAAAACTTTAGGAATTCTTCATCTTCTTTCGAAACTGAAGAAGACGAACCGCCATAGATGGGAGGGAAGTAGTCTTGTGTGTGATTGAAGAAAACAGCCTCTCCGCCGATAGGTGTACTAGGCTCGAGTACTTTTCTTGTTTTGGTGTGCTCAAGAAGCTCTTCCACCACACATCGTGGCTACACTCGAGAGGCACCATCAAGTGCATGACTAAGTGTGGGGCTTGAAGAGGAATCAGGTGTCGGAATTGGCAGGTTGGGGAATGTTAAATGTGTGGATGCAACCACGACGATGGATGTGCACCATCCCCATATCTCTACACCAGATTGACTTGGATGCGAGCGTAATTCAAACGAGAAGAAGAAGCACCTCACCGAGCCATTTGGTTTAATGATTTCCCCTTTCTCGCTTTGCTAAAGCGTTTTATATAGTTACCAACATCTCTTTCATATTTCTCAGATTCAATGAGGAATATGGGGGTCTGGTGTGCAGTGCAGATAATGTGCCTAACCTGATGGTGGCTCTTCAATTAGAATGGATTGAATACAAAATGATGTGAAGCTCAATGCTCGAGTGTGGATACGGAAGTGATGCATCGCTTAAGTGTGTGGTGTTTCTGAGCAGCAGCACATTGACAGTTTTCAGATACTTTAAAGTGAATACTTTTTCAATCGGCATTGCAATTTTTTTTTTTGCAGTTTACTTGCTAATTGAGCGGATAGATAATGAGATGCTTTTTATGATGAGAGTTGAATGAATCGTTTTGTTGGGCATCTATTAGTTTAGTTTTCCCGATGGAGGTTTTTTTTTCTATTACACTTCTTAAAATGTTTACATTTAGACGGACAATTCTAGTTTCTTTTGTGAGGGTATACGACAAAAGGTACATATCTATACTAAGACTGGCCAAAAATTGAACCTTTAAATAGGTAGGTGACTTAAAATGTATTGGCATGAGTGTTGCAGTGCAACAGATCTAACTTCAAAGTATAGTTAAAGTCTTTAGCTCTACAATTACCTTGTAAACCGACAACGCTGCAGAAATCAAGCGAAGAATCACACCTCTTGCTAGTCGCTGCTTCTTCGGGCTAAGAACGTACACCAAAGTGTGTTCCATTTAAGATACTGACGGGACTCGAGATGCGTGTTGCTGAGTATCCGGATCTTCAGGAAATGAAAGGCAAGAAGAAAAGCTCTTTCACACAGAACCAAGGAATTATTGTACAAGACCGTTATAGTCCCGGTTCTACTGAACTGTATTCTGCAGAAGCATATGGACCTTAGAAAGTCTTTTGGTACGCTTTAAAACAACGATTCTTTGTGATTTTTGATGCAGTTTGAATCGATGGAGTGTATGGAGGAGGATATTCAACGATGAACTCTACTTGCTACATATAGCGACGTTAACCTGGTCAAGATATTCAAAATACAGTGACTGAGGTGGCTAGCGCGACGAGTCTTTGAGTTCATCCCTGAGTGACAATGATATATACTATATAGTACCAGATGTTACTCTCGAATTATTGCACCTATTTTGGAGTTTTAAAAAATTCGATATCTTTTGTTCCAATGGTTGTGATCACCATTCCTTCAATGCCTTCTTCTTTGCTGTGGTATCTTGCTTTAAGATGTCAGAGAGTATAAGTAGGTATAACGATTGCAATGAGGCTATTATAATAGAAAATATAGATACATTATATTCAGCTCAAGTCAACTATTCTTACAAATAAACAATAGAACCGAACAAATCGATTAGGTGCACATTCGAAAGGTTGGCTACACAGTTGACCAGTTGACTTTCGGATCTGCATGTGGAATGTTCGAACCCTGAACAGACCGCGAGCAGCCGAACAATTAGCGGAGGCCCTAGACTGCTACAATGCAGATATCACCGCCATCTAGGAAGTGCGGTAGGATGGGCCCGGCAAAAGAAGGATGAAAAACTGTGACATATACTACGGTGATTGCTACAGAGAACAGAAGCAGCGTCTTTTCGGATGCAGATTCGTTGTAAGCGGCAGACTTAGGCAAGCAGTCTTGAGCTTTCGACACGTTAGTGAGCGCCATACAACTATCCGCATCAAGGCTAAATTCGCCAACATCAGCCTGATATGCGTTCACGCCCCCACAGAAGAGAAAGACGAAACTACCAAAGAATGTTTCTATGAGCTCCTCGACAAAACATATGAGCAATGTCCTAAATACGACCCCGGCCAAAATAGGAAAGGGTGACATCTTTGGTAGCACAATCGGAAGGCACAGCCTACACGACACCACGTCTGGAAACGGACTTAGGCTAATTGACTTTGCTGCGGGACGTAATGTTACTATAGCAAGCACACGGTTTCCACACCTCAACATTCACAAAGGAACATGCCGGTCACCAGACCATCAAACGGTCAATCAAATTGACCATGTTGCGATCGACGCAAGGCACTCCTCCAGTATTCTAGATCTCCGAACTTTCCAAGCGGCCAACATAGACTCGGATCACTACCTTGTTGTAGCCAAGGTACGTATGCGGATATCCCAGACACCACAACAACGAGGAAATACTGTGAGGAGATTCAACGTTGAACGGCTAGGAAAAAGAAAAAGCATGAGAAGCGCGCGATCGAGGAAATAGAGAGATGTTACTCCAGGAACAATGTTCGGAAGTTTTACCAAAAGGTAAAAAGAACGTGTCACGGGACCAAGGCCCGAACAGAGACATGTAGAGACGAACAAGGAAACCTTGTAGTAGAGTCACAGTTCACAGTCTGTGCTGAGGATATGGAAAAAACATTTCTGCAGACTGCTAAACGGCGAAAACGACATAAATTCTGCTGTCAGGTAGAATGAACCATTCAATCTGGGTGATGAAAGCCAAGACTTCCGTCCACCTGACCAAAATGAGGTAAGGATAGCAATATCCAAGCTGAAGTCCAACAAAACTGCAGGACCGGACGGTTTATCGGCCGAGCTTTTTAAGGCAGCGGGGAATGACTTGGTAGAGAGAATACACCAACTCGTTTCTAAAATTTGGTCAGAGGAAAGTATGCCTGATGAATGGACCCTCAGCATTATTTGCCCGATCCATAAGAAAGGAGACCCTCTAAACTGCGCCAACTATAGAGGCATCAGTCTCCTTAACATCGCTTACAAAATTCTGTCTGCCGTACTGTGTGAACGCCTGAAACCATTTGTCAACGAACTGATTGGACCCTATCAGTGCGGTTTTAGGCCCGGTAAGTCCACAACCGACCAAATATTCACAATACGGCAGATCCTGGAGAAAACCCAAGAAGTCCAAACCGATACTCATCACCTATTTATCGATTTTAAAGCCGCTTATGACAGCATTTATAGAGACGAGCTATACAGAGCCATGTCTAGTTTTGGCATCCCTGCCAAACTTGTCAGGTTGTGCAGAATGATGGTGGAGAACGCTCGCTGCTCCGTAAAGGTCGGAAACAATCTCACCGAGACCTTTGATGTCAAAAAAGGATTTAGACAAGGTGATGCGCTGTCATGTGACTTTTTCAACATCATTCTTGAGAAAATTGTGCGAAAATCGCAAGCCAACACCAGGGGCACAATTTTCCAAAAGTCTGTGCAACTACTTGCATACGCTGACGACATCGACATCATTGGCAGAACATAGCGAGCTGTCACTGGTGCGTTTGCAAGTATCAGTACAGATACAGAGGCGGCAAAAATGGGTTTAGTGGTGAATGAGGGCAAAACAAAATATATGCTGTCAACGAGAAGGGACACACAACATCGACGAATCGGACAGAACGTCACGATAGACAGCTATAACTTTGAGGTAGTTCGGGACTTTGTCTACCTCGGCTCCGCTATTAATTCTGAAAATGACAACACATCAAAAATCAAGCGAAGAATTACACTTGCCAACCGCTGGCGCTGTTACTTTGGCCTAAGAAGGCAATTGATTAGTAAGGCCTTGTCGAGAAACACCAAGGAGACTCTATAAGACCCTCATCATCCCAGTCCTCCTTTATGGCGCAGAATCATGGACGTTGTCAAAGGCGGATGAAGAGCTCCTTGGTTGCTTCGAACGCAAAATTCTTCGAGTGATTTTCGGTCCCGTTTGCGTTGACGGCCTTTGGAGGAGGAGATTTAACAGCGAACTCTACGAGCTGTACAGCGACATTGACCTGGTCAGAAAAGTACCTATCAGTCGACTAAGATGGGTAGGACATGTAGAGCGAATGATCATCAACGCTCCGGCCATTCCAACCCGGAGGGACAACGAGGTAGAAAAAGACCTCGCCTTAGTGGAAGGGGACCTCAACCAACTTCTGGGAGTGCGCAACTGGAGTCAGTTAGCCAAAGATCGTGCTAACTGGAGAGGCTTGTTGGTTGAGACCCAGATCCACCCCGAACTGTAGCGCCATCTAAGTAAGTAAGGCTACACAGTTGGCTATTTGGCCAAATTTGCAATAGAAGAGTGAGTTTCATTTCGCGCGTCTCAGTCATGCGCATTTAGGTATGTACATATCTAACTACTATATGTCATATTTTCAAAAAATCTATCGAAAGTTCGACGTGCTATAGGATAGCTCAGATGGATAAGTTGGGCTAACCGACGACAAATTTTTAAATTTGATTTCTATAATTGTTGGTACCTACCTACCTACCCACCTGACTTGCCAGACTACCTAAGTATGCTGATCAAAAATGTCGAAAAGCGAAGTCAACTTAATATGACAGCCTCTTTAATTGTAAATTTCTATCTAAGTACGAAAAAAGCTCCTACCTACACATTGTATATCTATTACGAATATAAGAAAAATGTCTAACAAATTTATGCACATATCTCACACATGAAATAAAATATATTTATATAAGTAGCTATAATCTTCTTAACGTCAGGTACCGCAGATTTTGTTCTCGTAAGCTGTTTACGAACAACAAATCAATTTGATTTACTTACACGAATCTGCTTTGCTACCTATAACCGATACCTATACATTATGTTGTAGATAAACATAATAAAATTTTGCACGCAATAAACATCGTAAACACACATTATTTCAAACAGGATTCACACTCCACGCCCACGGCCATCACCATCAGATACGATAAAAAGTATTCCTATTCATATGCAAAAGGCAGAAACCTCGTTCCCAATATAACACAATAGCGCAGCAAAAAGTATAAAATCAGGAAGATAACGCGATATGTAAAAACAGAAAAATTCATCCATAAATTTGCATGATTTTCAAAAAAAAAAAAATATATATATATATCTACTTTGTATATCCATATTCGTATTTCATTGATCGCAATTCTCACGCTCATCGAGCTGTCGAGCTCGAGCATACTGCTGCTGCTGCAGTGCACTGCAGGCATATTAATTGGCGCCAAAATTATATTCCTGCAGTTGTACTCAACCATGCTATGTGCTAATTTTGAATTCAATGGAAATGCGATTATCATAGAACTCGATTGACATAGTCGCCGTGGTCAACATCGCCTCGTATGAATTTCAATGAATGCGTACAAATTTTGAGATATATCTACAAGCTTGTTCGTATGGATTGTCGACACCTACGCAAACAGCTGAGGAGAAGATTACTATCGCTAAGGATGACATGCGTATCTATACTACAGCAGGATAGGTGATGGAAGAAAACGCACGTGCATGTCAATCATCGGCAAGTGTTTATTTATTTTTTTTTTTTTGAAAATGCCTCCTCCTAAATTGTTTCCGTATAAGGTGCACCAACTGAAATACACTCTATTTGAGGTGCTACTCGTATCTAATTAAAAATTCAAGTCACCACATTTCCCGAAAAAAAAACTAACAGAAATGCAAATCAAAACAAACAACAATTATTGTTCATACAAAACGGTAATATAGATGTAAAGATACAAGGAATGTCATACTCATAGGCATAGTCATAGTCATAGAAAATGTGAATGTGAATGCCACTTTAATAAAACAGAGTCCGCTCATTTGCATTCTAATTGAACGGGAATAGGAATACCTGTACCTAGATAGAACAAAAGATGAACACACAATAAAATAGATACGTAAAAATAATAATCACATTGTTTTATTACTGCGACGAAAATATGTATCCATAATTTCTAATTAGATGCGTTGCAGAGTGAGCACAAAAAAAAAATCGAATGCCTACCACTCACTAATGCTGCAGACGTGACATCCCGCGTATATGGTTAAAAGAACGCATACCTAAAGTTTGTGTAAAATGGGTTAATCCACACCTTGTCGGCATATAGACGGAGTCAACACATAGTGCCACCTGTTGCATTAATTAAATGTTTATTTTTTATATTTTTTTTTTAAATACTTTGTTTAATGATTCGAGGGGAATGCACTTATCTTTAGTAGGAGGAAACAGCCAGAGGCGGGCGGTCGGTCGGTGGGCGTAATTTGATAATAAGCATTCATGCATTCAATTAATTGGAAAATTGGTGACAAAAACCCCATTATAATGGAGATAAATGTTCTGTTTCTCAGTTAATATGCGCACGGGCATTTAACGAATTCATTTGTATCTATAGATTGTTAACATCAATGTATATATGATGTAAAAAAGCAATTTTTATGTTGGTCATTCAACGTGCAAGGAACGTAATATGAATTCGATATTTTCCAATGCAATTTATTGGAATTTTATGCAGAAATATAATTCTTGGATATATACTTTGGCTCCGGCTTAGCTATTGAGTCTAGTCATTTGTCGATGGAAATAATTTAATGTAGGGTTGCCTTTGCCTTTTGTAATGAATAGAATATGAATACATGGTCTGGCTTTAGATACTTTTAGTTTAAGAAAACGATGGCCATATTCTGCGTAGCTGGTTTTCGTATTAGACTTGTCTTGTATAGAAAGACTAAATTAAGCGTGATTATGCAAATAAACTGCTGGGCGTCCATTTGATGTATCTGGAGGAGAGAAAGCAAATTTATTTTGTAACGAAATGTATTTCTAGAATTTTTTTGAACAAGCAGATTTGTCACACAAAATTTAGATCAAATCGAACCGATTCGCATTACATAAGTAAGTTTGCTTAGTTGCGATCTTTAAACGCCACCCCAGGTTTAGGCATATAATTCAGTATGATTCAGTTCATTTCGCTAGTCTACTGAGCCAGGGATCTATGGTTCGGACCCCGGAGAGCACAAATTACATCAAATGGTTTTTTTCTATACTGTTTCACATGTTGCGAATGTCTGAAAAACGTCTCAGAGAAGTATATTTGTCCTATAGGAACATTTTTAAATTCAGAATTGGCTCAGATTGGGAATAGAGAGGATTGGTCTTAATTGCTATATCCAGTACCTATCCTGAATTTTTGACTTGTGCTCCTACTACTCGTACTTAATAGCGCATATGTGCTTATAATAGTAACCCACTTTGTCAGGGTCTGCATATAGATAGATTGTCCTACTAATATCTCAATTTGATGGAGCCTTAAGATTTAAGACTTTAAGTTAAGGACAATGCTGAAGGAGATCGAGTTTAATGTGGCCAGTTGAAATTGAAAACTGAAAGATTTGGGGTAACCCTTCGCAGGATACAGGAGATTGGTTCATTGGGGCTATATGAATTGCGATGTAAAATACTTGTGACCTAGATTATTATCAATATGAACAAAAATTCTTTTTAGAGTTATAAGTAGTATGAAAGAGGAAATAAGAGAATCATTAGTAAATTGAGACTAGGGTTACCATCCGTCCTCCACACACATAATTATAGATACTAAGCTAAGACCAAAAAAAAATCACAGTTAAAGTGAGCTAGTTACAGATTCTCAAAAAAATAAGTGTGCTTTCTTCTTTCCTTGTCTGCTATTCCTTGATCTCAAACTTTGCACTTTAAACGGAAGTATTTCTCATCTATATCCGCAACAGAACAGAAAAAAAACCAACATGATCTGTCAAAATTTAGCTTGAGAAAATGAGCCGAACCAATGGGTGCCGCTTTAAATTTTGACAGATATATGAAGTACAGTCTGAAATGAAAATAAGATTTTTTAGCCGAAGCAACGCAGCGTGTAACGCTCGGCTAAATAAGGCTGAATTTTGGAGAGAATTTTGAATGGGAGCTAAAATTTAGCTCGAGCAGCGTACTAGGTATGTAAGCTTGAATTATTATTTTATTATTATGTATTTTATAACAATTGGGCAATCAATATGTATTCGCATTTTGGGTTAGTCCTCCAAGAGATCTTCTAGAAGTTGGCAAGCCTAATTGGGACCCTTTGAATTTGTGAGAAAATAGAGTTGTAAAATGTAAAGAGACGCACAATCGACGACAAGTGAAAAGAATGTCCACAGCGTCTCTGCTTTCCTTAAGAGTATTAACTATTAAGGTCAACGAGATAAAGGCGGTGTGCATATGGAAGTAAGATAAATGGAAGAAAATGACCGACCGACACGTTCAGCGTTCTCGATTCTGAGCACATGAACTTGATGAAAGGGAGACCACGCTTAGGTGATATAAAGGGTGGGCCAAATACAAGTTTATTTTGAAAAATGCAATAAAATTAACAAAATTAAATTTTTTTCATGTATTATGGCTTTATTAGTAAGAGCCAAAATTCCCATTAGTTATGGAACACAATGTCGTTCAAGTGGCTGCCTCGGCTGGCTTAGCATAGTAGCGCATTCTGTCACTCCAATTTTCCAAGACCTTGTTGATGATTTCGGGCTGTAGCTCACGGATTGCTTGGATGATATTGGCATTAAGTGCTTGAATCGTTTCCGGATTATTGGCATAACATCGGTCCTTCACGGTTCCCCACAAAAATCGCAGCTTCAAGGCGGCCAATTGACATCGCCAAGATGGCTGATAACACAATTTGGGAATTTAAAGCGCAAAAGATCAATTGTGGGCATTATGGCATGGGGTCTGTGGCATGGCGGGCCATGCATGAACCAGAGGTTGTCAAAATCCATGTCTTCAATTTTAGTAAAACAAAAAGGGTGGTTAACATGGCTCTGTAACGCCCACCGTTGACCGAAACGTTGTTCCCAGCCTCATTTTCGAAGAAAAATGGTCCAATGATGCCACCACTCCACAATCGGCTACAGCAGCCACATTCTCTGTCTGTGCTATGATTTAAAAATAAACCACTAGATGGCCCACCCTGTGTGTAGAGGGATCTGGTCACGTAAGGGCAAGTTAATTTTTTAGATCAACGTTTAACAAAGCCGAGTAATAAGTCGGCCTTATAAATTATTTCGTCAATATGCGAACGAAAAATATAATATGCCAAGGTCAAGAAGAGATTCAACGAGACAGATTGGTTGACAGATTGGTAAGGCTGAGAAGTGAAGATTTGACTTGTTGCGCTTGCTTGATATAGGGTGATGGATTGACTTTTGGTGATATTGAGCTCCAAGCAATTTTTGAAGCACCAGGTCGAAAAACTATCAGGGTCTTGTTTTGAAGGAGACAGCAGTCTTGAGGTGAAGAGATGTTTTTGACGAACTTTGTATCATCCGCGTACGAAGAGAGGGAGGAGAGTTTAAAGACATACTCAAGACCTTTTATAGTTAGGATGAAGAGAAGGGGACATACGCGTGTCTGCCTTGTGGGACACCAGATGTTGATAAGAAAGGGGACGATAGTACGGATCTAAAGTGAAAGCTTAAATACCGGATTACAAGGTCGGAAAATTAATATAAATTTTAGCAATAAGGCCAAAGCCAACGTCGGATAATTTAAAGAGGATTAATTGATATATCTTATCGAATGCCTTACTGAAGTCAGTTGCAATAACTTCGACTTCATTGTCACTCCCTAAGGCTGAGAGACCAAAGGATATACGAATTCGATGAGATTTGCAGTAGTTGATCAAAATCCAAACTGGAGGCTTCGTGCAATGAATTCGCTGGTTTCCTCTGAGAATTTAAATTCAGCAGTTCGACAGTAATTTATAATTATGTCACCCAATCCTCGATCGTGCCACCTGACAGCATGCTAGTACCTACTTTCCATCAGCCAAATGCAACACTCATCTCTCTAACGTGCTTCCTCACAATGCCCCACGGCTAAGATAAAAACTTCATCAGTGTACAACAACATACTCTCGGCAACTCGACGCTTCCACATCCACAACCATATGACTCTGAAGATTTTCACCTAAATTCCTAATTATTTTCACTGCCAACGCACAGCAATCTGTGGCCCATGCAGGCATAAACCGCTTGACCTCCATAAACTGCCTTGCCGCATGCATCCATCCAAACGATCGATGTTTACACTCTAACCCAACTGGACGTCTTCGTCCATTTTCAATTTGTTTCACATTTCCCAATCAAAACATAACAAATCGCTTCGTCCAATTGGACCAATTAATTTTGTTCCATTCGAAAGTCAGAATAGGGCAACGGCGCGCACGGCGGCGGACGGGCGGCAGCCAATACGAATCCCAATTAGTTTATTTTTGTTGGATGGATTGTGGATAAGAGTTCCCTCAAAACTCGCCACACATTCCGGAATAAAACCTGCATTCGGAGAGGTGTCGAGGAGACAAACAAAAACAGACACACATCTTAATTTGACCGGAAAGTGCGGATTAGATACAAGCATAGCACCAGATATCTGCTGATATGGAGTGATCCAACTTCTAACACTCAAGCCGGTGAATTTTTACAGCGTGGTCAAGAGAGGCAAACATTTTGTCATCGCTATGGCAAACAGTTTTCCTGTAACTTGTTGTGTTAGCTAATTATAGGTGCGTCTTGTCTTTGTCGGGGGAGTCTTGGGATTGGCATCTGATAAGAACTCCATATTGAGATCAAGACGTTAAGTAAGTGCTAGCTATATTTACAAAATATTAAACTGCAAAACATCGATACAAAGCAAACAGACTAATAGCTGATAAGCGATTCAGATCAGTACAAAGTGACAGAGTCTGATGGGGTGAGGTTCAGTTCCTGGAATTTTATTGTTTGCTTTTGTTATGGAAGATATGTTATGAGAACATAACCCAAATGATTGCTGTTGTGTTTGTACCTATGCTTGCGAAATGCAACAGCAATTCTGTTGAACATCCGATTTGCGCATAAAATTCCAGGGAAAGCAATAAGCAACTTCAAGTGAAAATACATTTGAGAGCAGCTTGCAAATATGTTTACTGCATACTTGTTGGTTGGAGATAACACTGTCAAGTGTCAACAGGCAGCTCCAATTGCTCCCTGATGGCCTTCGTGAGATCGTATTACCGAGTCGTGATTATTTATCGGTCAATGCATTTCAGGAGCCAATCTATGATGATGTGTGTGTTACCTTCAACTGTGATTTCAGTCGGGCAGGGTTACCAAGTGTCGGTTGTTAAAATGTTGTACTATACAATCGCTGAAATTGGTGACATACTCTGACATATAGCGGGCTCATTACAAATACCTATAACTTTTGATACGCAATGGGTCTCTTTCGATTCAGATTCAAAATGTGTAAACAAATTTTTTGAATAACTTTGTACAACCTAAACTGAAGGTGTTTGCCGGTTGCTACGGTATCATTTGGAATAGAAGAAGACCTCTCGGTTCTCGGACCATTGTACAGCTGAAATAAGTGTAGGTATTGGTAGTTTAACTATACATACCTATTATAGCCCTTAAGCCCGTTAGACAATATTTTTTTTTGCATTTTTCGTGCATTTAAAATGAAAATAGAGCAGTAGATACAAAAACACAAACCAGAGTTTGTGTACAAAACATTAGAACGAACATTTCTGAAGAGAGTGAGTGCGTAGACACTAATTTTATTAGTGTAGACGTCGAAAAAAAAAACGTTGCTGCGCAACACTGAGAAAAAGTTCGAAGCGATCAAGAAGGGAATTAAAACTTTCCTTTATGGGTCTTCACCAAGGGTGGTTTTAAGGCTATATTTGTGGAATAAAAACTAGCGCCTGTCTTCTAAGGTTTCAACTGAAAAAATTCCACGCGAATCTAGTTTAGTAGTTGTGCATACGAACGGCGACTGCGACTATCACCTTATAGAAGAGCCGAAGTGGCAACTTAGCATGAGTTACTAACCAGTCCCATACAAAGTAATACTTAGACCTACAGGGAGAGTGCTTTAAGGGCGTAGGTTTGTACGTTTAGGCGCATTCCTCGCATCAATTATTCGGGTTTGCGAATCGTGATTGTTGTTAGGTTGGGCTACAGAATCTTGAGAAGATTACCACACATAGGTTAGGTTAGGTTAGAGTGGCAGTTTGCTGTAATAGCAATTTTCACCCAGAAGCCATTAAGGCCCATTGTGATTACCCTTTTGTAGTACATGATAGGACATACATCTAACAAAACCATTCGGATCTGTTGATGAATCTTTTTAAATCTGATAGATTTGCTAGATCTCCCAAGCCGTCGAAGAACCGTGCTCCCATACAAGAGTAGCGGCGTTCTTGGAGGGCTGGACTGGGCAGTGACATAGGAGACGTTCCACAGATTCTATTTCTTCTTCATCTCTGCAACTTCTACAGAAATCATTTGTAAAGATACCTAGTCTATTGACCATGTTCCCAATTATGCAGTGTACGGTTATTACCACGCACTCGGACTTGGTTTCTATCAAAAGATGTTAGGATCTTTGACCTTTTAGTGTCGATTGCGGGCCACAAGCTACGCTCCTTAGACAAGCTTAATGTGACATTATCAATGAACCCCTTAGCTGCGTTGAAAGCTGGTAATACTTCACTGTCAGCTAATAGTACGTCCATTTCAGAGCCGCAGCTGGCTAGTTTATCTGCTGCCTCATTCCCTTCTACACCAACGTGCCCAGCAACCCAGCACAGCATTACTGTGTGGTGGTTTAATGCTCTCAGTGCTGAAAGGCACTGGCTTATTGATTTGGAGTTGACCTGGAGTTAATCGCGTTAAGTGATGCTTGGCAAGCAATTCTTTGTACTTTGTTCAGGTTCTTGAGGTAGGATTTGATGTTAACAGCCTCCCACCATACAACCTAACCATAGGTCAGAATTGGTCTTATACAATCGCGGTATACATCCAGTGCACTATGCTCGGTTGTAAGCCGATCTAGGATCCACTCGCAAGTCCAAGCCGCTTTCCTTCTCCCGCGTCTTCGAGCTTACGATATGTAAGTCCAATTTTCGACTAGTTTTTTTAATGGTGAAATGCCAAACCATTATAGGTACCCTTATATCTGAAGGTAGAGCTGAAGTTTGACAGATCATCGGTCATTTTCCCAGACTGTATCGAATAGTATCATTTTGACCGCGTGCTAATCACAATTTTCTCAAAAAAACGAAGAACATAGAACAGATGCTGATGATATATACTACCCCATCAATGTTGCAGAAATCCATAAAGCCTTCAACATTGCAATCGCCAAGTACGTGCTTCCCATATCTAAGACCTTCGTTATTGGCGCCTATTTTGGTACCCAGTTTCCGCATTTCAATGATAATTAATTAAATATAAATCCGTTTGGTGATGGAGTGTTGTCTGCAGACAAATTAAAGTATCTGCATCTGGCAGTATGTACAATAGACCAGTTTTTAAATTGTATAGTGATCTAGCGGATATGAACAAATAAAAACCGCTGGGTTAGAGGAAATCCACTAACCCATTTAGCCATCACTATGGCACACAATATGTATTTCATTACCCAATCAGACCAACTCGTTTTGAAAGCCAATAACTCCATCAACCAAAGACGGTATGTATATGAAACCCATTTCAACGACTTACGCAATGCAACCTGACCTGAACGGACTGCTATACATTTAAGTATTTTTCCCTCCATAAGCTATCATTATAGATACACACAGCTGGCAAATCTGCTGGCCTATGACTATCTCGATCAGAGCCTGTCGAAACCGTTCCGCTTTCAATCACCTCAATGCGTTGCTTCACCTCTATAATTGTGGGCCAACAAACTCCCAGACAACTCCAACCATCTCTATACAATTATGCACGTATTCTTAACCTCTATAGCCAATTTATCAGCTCGATACTAATTAGATTAGATTCCACGCTCCGTTCTGGGGCACCACAAAACCAGTCCGATTTCAATGACAATAACCAGAACATCTTTTTATTATGTATACAAACAACCTATCCTATAACTGTTGGCCTTTAACCCCATAAAGTGCGCATGGTCTTGTGACATTTCCACACATAATTCCAAAGATCAATCTCACAGAGACAAATGTACCTAAAGCCTCAAGTTAATGTCTTAATTTTGTTTCGTCGTTAAATGAAATATGACACCAGATACATCTGTCTAGATATTAACAAATAAATTAATCTGAATATTACATTTCGTATTCGATCGCGATGAAATCCGCATAAATTGTGAATCGCCGAATGATTGGGATCGCGTCAGAGGCTAAAATTGTGGTCAATGGACTAGAATTGAATTCATAATTTAATTTGTATGGATGACCGTTCCTTTCGGCTCCCCCAAAATGAAACAGTGAATCAAACGTTTTGCTTAATTAGAATCGATGTCTTTCTTTGGCGTCAAGCTTTAAAGTCAAGGCTACGAGTATCAGCATGGCGTCTCTGGTCGCTCATTGAGGACTGAGAGAATTTTATTTATACCTAGCGTGTCGGTAATTTATTTAATCGCCTCTATCGAAGCTGCAGCTGAGATAGCGCGCCAATTGGGTGATTTATAGCCAGGACGAAGGACTTGTAACCCCATGTGACATAATTTAATTAAGTCGCGCACATGCAATTGCTTATAGATACTCGTAGATCGGCAGCAGCTGATGGAACAAAACGAAAAAATGCACAAAGATACCTACGACAGCCAATCCATCTATAGGTTCAATAAATCTCGTGCACGAAATCGAGGGCATATACTCGTACATACTGGTTACAGGTTTTGGAATTAAATCGAACACGCCTTGAGTTGCAACTGGAAAATATTTTTCGCCGAGGAGACAAATGATTGCGCTGTTCAACGCGAATTATGCCCGTGGGCTTGGGACGTGGACGTACTACAATACGTGTATCTTTTGTTGGCTTGAGTATCCCGTCTCGTGTCGTCCGGTCGGTGGTGTGCTTAAAATTTGAATAAATAGAATTATTTTGGTCCCGTGTGATTCGTTACTAATGGGGTTATGTCAAGTTTGAGCGACATGCAATGCAGCGAGTTGCGGTATCGAGCTGTCAGTCGGACAAGGTGTTTGGCTGGCTAGGGGTTTATAAATTAATTTCGACACCCGGTGAAGTGTTTCTCATGGGGTGATAAATCTAAAGTGTTTTAATTTGTCGGAGTCAGACTATATGCTGATTCATTGAAATTGGTAATGGAATACTCACGATTGAACTGTCAAATTATATGTGTGCCGCAGTGTACCTGGAAATTCCGAAAACTTTTAAGAAAATGTCACACCCTAGGTTGTTTAAATTTATTATCATAGAAGTTGCAACACAATGAAAAAGAGTCGCTATAATCCCAAATTTATAATTCGATGGATCTCATAGCTGACTTAGAAAGTCGGTAATGATAATGAGATACCAGATAGAGCAACTTGCAAAGGCATCACTTCATCGGCAATGATGATTATTGAAGCTCGTTAAACATTTGAAAGACGGAATTTCAACCAAGAAAAGGCTTGTCAGAAGAGTCTTTAAATTGTGGATGCATGTGAACTACATTGAGATGTGTGAAACAGGGTGACGAAATTCTTTGAAAAACTCTTTCAGAGTCAAACCTCTATATCAATAGTCTTATTCAGGTTTCGAGAATATAACCATCCAGTAGATTGTACCAGGGTTTTTGTCTTGAGTCTTCTAAAAAATATATAAGCATTAAAATATGTACATAATATAGTAAAAGGACGGGTTCTTGAGCTTAGCCCGTAGCTTGCATAATTGTTCTCTATTTATGGTCTTCATATTATATCTTACTTTTGGGTTGGCTATTCATATTTTATTTTATTTGTCCATCAGTATGATATGGGGAGAATATCAAGGATTGTTAAATCCTTTTGGAAAATAGCTATTAAATTAAGTTACACCCTTTATATAGCTCTGTCTTATAAAATAGTTTTCTGGGGTGGTTAGAGGCTGCCTAATATTTACAAAACTTTGTCTGAAGCATTATTATAGGGCTTTCCTGCTTTGTGTTGATCAAAAATATAAAATGCTTCTTAAATCACATCGAAAGTTAAATTAACAACTGCGCCAAAAATTTGAACCAAAAATTGCTTTTAAATAATTTTCGATATCTTATTCTGTGCACAATCTAAAATCGTGTCGAAAAACATTTCAAAAGCGTGAAGTAAATAGACAACAAAATAAATATGAAAAATCGTGTCAAAAATAAAGGGTTTTCCAATGAGAGGTGTTATTGTGAATGGACCGCTATTTCGGTAGGTGTCACTTTTGAAGCTTTTATTCTTTGACATTTGACAAGTAGAAACTACGCCATTACTAAAAATGGAACGATACACGCTTTAACAACGCATTGAAATTATTAAAATTCACTACAAAAATGGTGAACATCTTGCAGTCACAGTTCTCAAAACTAAAGCATTTTTTGGTCGTCGTGAAGCACCTTGTCGGACCGCAATACAGAAATTGGTGGAAAAATTCGAGCTGTTGGAACAGAATAACACAAGAACTCAAGCCGGCCGATCATCAACAACGTCGCCAACAGCCCGGCGTCGATTCAAGACCTCAAAGATAAAATTCGTGAGGCTATCGAGGACATTGGGCAGCCACTTTGCGATTTGGTTATGGAAAATTTCATGAAAAGGATATGGTCCTGTAAGCGTGCTCGTGGTGGCCATTTGGCTGATGTTGTTTTTCATTATTAACGGCATACCTTCCTCTTTATTATGAAATAAACATCCGATCATTTATCTCAAAAAATGACATTTTTCTTTGAATACCAAAATAACACCTCTTATTGAAAACCCTATATCTATCTAGATGCATGGAATATATTTAGTCTATTGAATAAAGGGAGGATGCAATGATTTCTTGAAATCCAAACCGCTTCTGAAATAGAACTGAAATCGACCCAAAAACGCATTAATCGAGTCGAAATAAGTCTATCATGATACATGACCAACGAAGGCGTTGTAGAAGGCGATATGTAAAGAAGGCGTTAAAAATTGCATTCAAGATCGTGGTAATCCAAAGATTCAGTATTCAGTTTTCGATTCATCAAAACAAAGGTTTAGATAACATTTCCAAAATAATTCCGAAAATAAAATCAAAATCCCTTCTGAAGTCACCTTAGCAGCAGCCAAGAAATCGCCCTACAAACTTTGAATAGAGTCGAAAACAGCTCTTCAAGATGCATCAGAAATGATGTTAAATGGGGAACATAGAAAATGAAAAATAACTTTTATCTGACATCGCCGGATGTAGAAAATTGTCCTGAAAACAGTGTAAACATTCAAAAACAACTTACAAACTTAAGCGGAATTCTATACCAAAATTGGATTCAAAAATACTATTGTATAAAAAATCAAGAGTTTAAAAACCTAAAAGCGAGCACATAATACATATATTTTTGACTTAAAAAAAACCTGATAAAATCACATTGGATTACGAAAACGGATTTGAAATGGTCTACAAAATGATTCCTTTCAGGAAAAAAAAATGACCCTTAACAAATTTCAATTTATTTTAAATAAACACTTAAAATTAAGCAAACAAAAACTAGCTACCTTCAGAAAACATTCCGCCAAAATCAAGCCATATCAACATATCAAAATGTATCAATAGATATGAGCCTGGTGGAAAAATGCTTTTAAAATCATCTCAAAAGGCTATAGAAAATCGGTCCAAAAAACGAGACAAAAATGTTTTCTTTATGCAGTAGCTACAGTACTACCTCAATGATGTGAACTAACATGGGTAGTTCACATTTTCGAGGGGTTCACATTTCTGGATACAAACAAATTCGTTGCATTTCATGCTTTTTGGAATGATCTCTGACTTGATTTTTGAAAAATAAAAGAAAAGACACAAAAGTATAGTAATTCAACTTAAAAAAAACTAAACTGAATAATTTTTCAGACAGGACGTACAGTTAAATAAAAATAGGGGTAAATTATAAAATAAAAGTTCGCGTATCAGGAATTGGTTTTGAGTTCACATTTTAGAGTATGCAATGCTAACTTTTTCCAGTTCACATTTTTGGATAATTCACATTTTCGAGGTTCACATTATCGAGGTATTACTGTAGTTGGGAAAACATAAAAGCCAATAGTTTTAGCACAAGGGAAAGGCAATAGATTCTTCGCGTTAAAAAAAAGCAGCTGTTCAAATTCACATAGAAAAAAGTAAAAGAACGGTTTGAGATGCTCGCCGCCGAAAGTCATTCATAATAATTTCCAAAACAACTTTAAGCGTTTCGACCCATAGATAAGATCGCGTCTGAAAACGCTTTTAGATTCAAATAAAAAACTTATCTTCGATCGCCTTAAAATCTCGTAGAAAATTATAGATTCTTGTCAAAAAAAATTTAAAAAGCGGTTCAAAATCTAATATGGAATTTTCAAAAAAAAAAACGGTCCTCGTTCAGAAACATTTTGGAGCTTTTTCGACACAATTTTTAATGTAAATTCTGATGTTTTATTTTTTTTGAATTTAGACGCACTTTTCTGTTCGATGACTTGTCCGTATTTTATGGTGTTTCCACCGCGATTTTCGGTGTTTGTGTATAAGTGCTTTTTTTTACGGGTTTTCAAACTAAAAATTCAAACGTACCTACGCTTTGGAAAAAGAAGTCTTGCAGCTTTGACATATTGAGCATATTACAAAACATATACCTACCTACACCACATCTACACGGCTAAATACTACAGTTATGCAATGCTGTCAGACTTTTGAATCCTATTGTCAGCAATAAGTTCACTACTATAACTATTAGATTCCAGGAACTTTCCTTTTCACTAGCGATACATTTCTTCTTTATCGTTCGACTTCGAAACTTCTTAAAGTTTGTAGAAGGTGCCATCTGTATCTCTAAGACTTAAACAAGATTAAAAAGTTTTTCAAAAGGCTTCGAAAACAACAACAAAAATATTTACATATGTGTTCTACTCAACTGGCTTAGGTATGACGCAATACAAAATTTGTTCCAATTGACATTTTTAAACGATTTTTCTTTTCTGACCAAAGTGAGGACATAGAAGCGGTTTGGGGAAATTCCAACTCCAAAAGGGGGAAAAGGGGGGTCGAAATTTGTAAGACAACATTTTTATTTTTCATCCAATCGATTTCAAACTTGGTTTGTGTATACATATAAGCAATAAGGAAAATTTGATTTTGAAAATTTTGCTTTGGGCCGGAGTTATAAGCGACGGGAAAAGGGAATTCAGTTTGTATGGGAAGCATTTTTTTATCCTATCCTATATTATGTAGATATGTATTCTTTTAAAAAGCACCTACCATTTTATATAGCATTTTTGAGCGAAATGAGTCTTAGTACCCATTTATTTTCAATATAAACCTGATTTGTAAATCTAGTTTTGTCAAAGCTTCTTATCCGATCTGACGACTGCGGTTAGAAATTTAAAAAATGTGTATGTATAAGCAACAATTTTCGCAACAATAGATCCAATACCAAAATCTTGAAATAAGTGTCTCTTTTAGATACGTGGATCATAAAACGAATCTGTCTTTTTGTCATATAGATCGTTCAACCACAATCTCCTGAGGCCATTGTCTCACTTGTCGCTCCAAATAGTTTGTAGCAAGGTTAAGCCCCTCCAAACTACCAGTCGTAATCTAGATGAAGCTAACAAAAAAAAAACACTCGTCCAAAAATGCCTGTTAGCCCCACCCCTCGCTATCTCAATCTGCCTCATGAACTACCTACTTAATTCACTTATGTCGTAAATGTCCCCTCTCTATTATGACAAAAAACAAATTAAACTTCTATAACAAATCGATCTAGATAGAATGCCAAAGCCTAATAAAGCAATACTGGTGGATGTATCTTTTAAACTTCCTTATTCAACTCGCTTCATCAATTTGCATCTTCAAAGGGGCAGTGATAATGAAAACCAGCAGCAGCTCGGCCGGCCGGCAGTATCATCGAAACTATACTATATTTTCGAATTACTTCGTAGACAGATCATCGATAAGCTTTAATTAGATCGATGATGATCTCTTGCTTGCTCGCTTTCCTATGGCTATGGGTAAAGGCGACCAATAGACCTTAAGGAACAATCTTCTTTATTCTACCGCACATACGTATACGCTACGCAATGATCAGTGCGACAGTGATAAATTACCCAATATGTACATGCTTCCAGCCAGCAGTAGTAGATCTAATTTTCTTCTCGTATTTCGGAATTTTAATTACTCTCCTCCTATAAAAGTGTATACATGCGAGCGACTTACAAAGACTTTGGCAAATGGGATTCAAATTGAGAGTACCGACGCGGCGGTATGCGGACGAGCGGACCTCACCTGCGACTAGATGAAAGATGAATTCTTATTAAAAGAAATTGGGTTCTCTCCTTTTTTTCCAGAGGGCAGAGGTTCAATGAACGAGGCTGTGTGTGCCGAATCAAGGCTGCCCTCATGCTCAGCCGGGGCTCATAAATTCATTATGAAACGACCTGAGACTGGCGCAGATATTGTATGCCCCATTCAAGTGGGTAAGTTGAAATTGATTGAGAAAAAAAAGAACGCTCGCGGTTTACATTTTTCTCGATACCCATGCGAATTGTATGTGGACACCTGTATACCAAGTGTAGCTTTCTGCGGTTTTAAATCTGCGTCGTGTAGCTGTCGTCTACACCTGCGCCATGGCGACAGTTTGAGGTCTCAATTTGAACCCATTTGTGTGTGTGTCTCCTTTTGTTTCTCTCGTTTGCACCAAGCAACCTCCCAAGATGGCAAATATCTTTGAATATGTAGTATCTACGTAGGTATCTGCAAACCGCAATAGCCCACAGGAGAACGCCCACAATAGAAAAGAAATTCCGAGATCATTTGATGCCAGGAAAAAAAAAAAAAGGAAAATCTCAAATGTAGATATGCATTCACTTGGGTGTCTTAATTGAATTTTAGATTTCTCTCCACCAGTTGGTGCAGGTACAAGTTTTGTGGGTCTCGATCTCGAGAATCTGGAGCATGTTTAGCCTCCCGCTCAAACGGCTTTTTTTTTTTGAGTCCACTTGGCAATTTTATTTATTTTTAAATCAGTTCACTTTATTGCGAGCCATAACACCAAAAAAATGTGTAAATAAGGTAATTAGGGCTTCCGGGCGGGTCATAAGAAATCAAAGACCAGCAGACCGATCGAGAAGTGGTTTGTTGGGTGCGATCTAGAGACTTAATTAAAAATCCACAAATCCAAATAGAACAGAATTCTGTTGAACAATATTTCAGGTTTTAAGTGTTCCGAATCGGACTGATGTGACTTTAAATGATGCCGGCCGACCGACGATTTACGATGGCAGCGATATAGATTTTAAAGAAGTGGGTGCGTGTGATGACATGGAACAAAAAAACACCCAACAAATTGCGATTGATTAGATATGTATGTTTTAACTTAGATACATGTTCTAGATTTTATTTTTCGGACAAGTCAATTCGGTTAATTAAATTGAAGGCATCGTTAAAACCGTTAAGTCTGATGTTTGATGGATGACGGCGGGGCAAGTTGTAAGTTCACGGGACGTTTAGTCTGTGTTACTTTGATTAAGTGCTTTTTGAATAGATTGTGTGTATCTGTTGGGTATTCCTAAGAAGGCGCTGGCAATAAAAATAAATATTTCGTAGAAAACGAATGCGATGTTTATAAGATTTGTTGGGATAGTTAACGTCTCATTTAAGCAACACGCGATTTGTCAATATAAATTTGAAACCAAGTGACTACTTGTCGCAACAGTGTTTTGTCATTTTTTCTCCGCACGACTTTTTTGCTACTAGATATAAATATTGAATCTGATTATAAAAATGAAAACAGCTGAAACATGGATCACTAGGCTCCTCTAGTCCTTTTTGTTAAAGGTAAATCTTTGACTCATTTGAAACTGCATTGGACTGAATCTAGATTGCTAATTTCGGTAGTGACATTCTCACAGCTCTTTTTGTACAATTTTGCCAATTCTCACAGACCCTTTGGACTAAGGTAGATACCGGATACAAGCAGTGTCTTCCAATCAGAAGTTCGGGCTATTCTGAAAGCGGCACAGCTAATGCGGATGAGATCTATATCTGGAAAAGATATAGCCATTTACATCGATAGCCAGGCTGCACTCAAGCCAAGGAATCTACGAACATCAATTCTGAATTAGTCAGGACCTGTCGCACAATGCTTAAAGCATTATGCAGTCAGAACCGAGTGAGACTGTGCTGGGTACCAGGACACTGCGGTATAGCTGGAAATGAGCAAGCGGACGAGCTTGCGAGGATAGGCGGGGAATTGCAAGGCGGAGGAGATGTGGATATTAAACCATCTCGTTGCATCTTGAAAAGCGATATTAGGAATAAAATAAATAAGGAAGCCGACCGGAGGTGGGAGGGACTCATCGGTCACGCAGTATCTCAGGCACTTCGGCGCAATACGACCGTAAAAGATCTAGGGAAATCCTCAAACTAGGTAGGGAACAGCTCAGGACACTGCTCGGCATATTATCCGGGCACTGTCTTCTTAGAAAACATGCCAAAAGACTGGGCCTAGCAGACTCGGACACTTGCAGATTCTGCGATGACCTGCAAGCCGAAGAGGACATAACACATTATACTGTGATGCGAATGTGAGGCAATATGTCGCAGTAGAAGCAAATTTTTGGGCAGGTACTTCTTCCAACATTTAGGGGAGATAGACAATACCAACTTTAAGGGGCTACTTGGTTTTTGCAGGGAAATTGGGGCTTTTTCAAGGGCAAGTGTTTAGGTGTTTTTCCATTGTAGGTCACTGCGATTGGTTCCCCCTAGGTAGGCCCTTATGGTGCCTAGTGCTGTATGAGACATCTCATACCCCTTTTTAACCTAACCTAAGGTAGATAAAGGAAGATCACAGTTTCAATAAATGCTACCAAATTTCAAGCTGTAGTAAGACTCGATAGCGAAAATACAATTCGTTGTCACAACAGATCCATACAGGAGAATAAGCTACGTTTTAACAGCCTTTTGGAAGAATGCTAATTTTTATTACATAATTACAATTTTATATGGCAAATCCAAAGGTTACACGCTCGGTTGTTCATCAGACATTTGGGGCTGATCGCTGATGGAGCATTCAGGGATTTAACACCATAAGACACCTGGTAAAGCACCTCACACGATATTTGCTAGAATACCTAAAATGGGAAAAACCCTAAAGCTTAGGTATTATATACGGCGTCAGACTGCTCGCGTTAAATACTCGCAAAATACTTCGAATAATTTTTGTGAAAGAAAAATACAACTATTGACTGGTTGAGTATACATACTTCGGTCACTAGCACGGCCTCTTAACGAGGTAGTATCTACAGATCTCTCTCGAAAGAATTTCGTGGGTAGCAACAGATATCCCACTTCTAATGATCAGCCCATAATTTTACTGGCCACTTTCCCCTCGCCATCTCCACCGCATGTGGTACCTACCATAAAAATCTATAAATATGATCTTTTTAAGACTATCCACCTAACCTAAAATAACCTATACATATTTCGATAATCCAGAAGCATTTTATTTGCGTCTCTTGCTGTCTAAAATGGCTAGACGAATAGCGTTCGATTATAAGACTTAGCCTTAGTTTGCATGTATAAGTGGAAGGGGACCACAACCAACCTTGAGTTCCCAACTAAATGCAGTTATCAACAAAACCGCCCTTACAGGAGAAGCATATTATTTTCGGCCAGGTAAGTTCGAAAGGCAATCAAATAAATTAAGTCAGTTCTGCCTTCTTCGGCCAAAGAAACAGAGGTTGGAAAGTATAACTCCGACCGTTCTCCATCGTCATTCTGCATAATCTGACAAGTTTGGCAGGGATGCCAAAGCTAGACATTGCGCTAGATCGTCTGCGACCTTAAAATCGATAAATAGATAAAGAGATATGCAGTTATTAGGTTTTTTCAAGGATCTGCCGTAGTTTGAAAATTTGTGTATGCAGTAAACGCTCGATATAGTGAACTAATAAAAACCAGGCCTGCTCACTATATCGAAATTGTTCACTATTTCGAGCGGAAGTTTTTAAAATGTTTATCAAAGCTTAATTTGATATAAATATAATATTTTTCAATAATGAATGAATTGAATTTTTGAAAAATAGTTTGTAACCTTCATTTGTGTCTTCTTTAAATTTAATTGCACAGATTTTTCTTGTACCTAAGCGTTTCATATAACTAAAATATTAGAAAAACACACAAATGAACGGTAAATTGTTCTGAAAAATAGTTGACATTCATGCGCATAGCAAAACTGGAACATTTTTCGTTGAATTTAGCGAGAAAAAAAAATCTGAGTTCACTATATCGGGACTTCCATGGTTCACTATTTAGAGTATAGTCTGTGTAAAATCTTGGTGGTTCACTATATTGGTTAGTTCACTATATAGACGTTCACTATATCGAGCGTCTACTGTATTTGATCGGCTGTGGACTTATCGGTCCTAAAATCGCACTGGTAGGAATAGGGACCAATAAGTTTGTTGACGAATGGTTTCCGGCGTTTAAACAGTACAGCAAGGTAGGATTTTATGGGCGGTGCTGAAGAGACTGATGCCTCTATACATAGTTGGTGCAGTTAAGATAGTCTCCTTTCATGTGGATCAGGCTAAGGTTCCATTCATCAGGCATTCTTTCTGCTCACTACATCTTTGGGACGAATTGGTGTTGGCTCTCAACCAAGTCATCTGCCGTTGCATTTAAAAGCTCGGCAGTTAAATCGTCAGACGTTTAAAATAAAATAACAAAGTCGTTGATATTCCACACACAACTTGTTTTATTCATAATTTCACCATCTAAATCTAACCATCAGTATTGGAAATTCATTTAAGCCTTATACATTATGATAAAAGCCGACTAAAATTTATTCGGCGCGGGCTTGCAAGGACATTGATGTGTCGCCTACTAAAATATAGACCAAAGGTATTCAATGAGAAATTTCGCCTAAATTAGGAGGCGATACACTCTTTTACGTTGATGATTGATCGTTGGATATCTTTCGACCGCACCAATTTAATTTTTGTAATTTTTGCACTTCTTCTTTCAAGGTATATAGTAGTTATGAAGGACGTTTCCCACCATAGCTTTGCTTACGATTTAAATGCTGCAGTCAAATTTAATGGTTGATTGTAAAATGTCCAACTTCATGTGCAAAAGGTAGATATTTAATCGCATTTCCCATTAACTGGCACCATGAATACACTAAACTTAGCGTAGGTAGTAAAGTGCAGTCAAACAATTGACATGATTCCTTCCCTCTATCGCACCGATTACTATGCGATGCAGGTATACAAAATAAACCAACTGACAAGCACCCTCTCCGCACCCCAATCAAATCCACCACTCATTACCTCTCTGATGGAACGATTAAAATTTTATTTGTGTTCTTACCAGACCAACACTGTGCATGATAAATATGTTAATATACCCAAACCTCCGTGCGCGACGAAACATATATGCATCTAGATATAGATACTCACTCTGTTCAAATCGTATCCACTTGAGTGCAACACTAAACGCAAATATACTTCCAATCGTGACTCCCATGAATGAATCCGTGTTCTCGATCAAAAGCGTGTTCACACATTTTCGTGACCAAAGTATTAATTTATTGACCTGATATCAAAAAAATATATAAAACTTCGTCAACAGCCAAACTGGTTCACCCCAGCCAGCCAGCAGCAGCAACAACCTACATCAATGCTCACCGACTTCATCTGTACTCAAATATTTGAGGTTGAGCCCTTCATTAGCAACTACCTGCGAAAGGAATTGTTGAAAGAAAAACCAACAGTTTTAATTATTTTTTGTAATTTTTTTTTTCATAAGAAAATTATTTTTATTTTTAGTTTTGTTTTATTTTTTAGGATTTTTTGTGATTTTTTTTTCTTCTCCCTCTTTATAACGAATCAAATTTAAATAATCTACTAAAACAACTATTACAATTTTTCGTATTTAAATAACTTAAAAAATAGTTAGGCGATTTACATAAAATTAAAACAAAAAAGAATTTATTTCTAGCTATTAGAAAATAATTAAAAAATAGTTACAATTTATGTACAACATGCGTAGGATTTGTGTACATTTTACAAAAATATTAACAGTTTACAATTTGCATTTTTGATTCGACACTTGTAATTTTTTTTTTTAGAAATCTATCAGTCAGCTTCAGTTTATATATGTCTCGCATGGAAAATATTTACACGACAAAGTAGAAATGACACTATATTGTTAATAATACTAACCCTATAGTCTAGTTAAGCTTTTTTTTTAGAAATTCTTTATACAAACTTTAATACATATATAATATCACATTGAATTTTATAATTTTTTTTTTAGTTTAAAATTTAAGAAGAAACAAGTTTTGGATTTAAACTAGGAACGCCTGGCCACCACTGGAACTGCTTGTGCTCGGCGCTGGAGGTGCTGAGGCAACTGTCGCCGAGGTTGCGGGTGGTTGAGATTGGGGTTGGGCCTGTGGTGACTGGCCCACGGCCGTCGCTGCCGCCGATGTGGATTGGGTTGATGTCGAAGCGTTGCTGAGATTGCTGCCCGTTCGTAGGTGGACGGGTGCCTGTTGAATGGGGCGCCATTGTGCAGACGACGATGGGTGGTGGGGATTCCTTAGATTCTGATGGGGTGGACCGCCACTGGCACGAAAGTGAGGGGGCGCCAGCAGTTGCTGCTGTTGCCCACTTGGAATCATGGACAGAGACTCTTGCTGGTCGTAGGCGCTGTACTCGGATTCTATGCTGGAGTAGATGTGTTCCGAGGGTGGTCTCATCTGCATGCTGTCGCATGGTCGAGCGACATGCCGGCTGGGTCGTGGACTGGGAGTAGCAGTTGTAGCTGAGGAGTAGTTGGCCTCCATGTCCTCCTGGTAGTAGGCGGGAGGAGGGGGAGCCTGTCGGAAGATGACCCCTGGACTGACTGGTTGTTTGAATCCGCCGTGGTGCTCCAATGTGTAGTTGTTACCGCGTGATGACAGCTCAATTGGAATGGCGTAGCGGAGCTTCTCCCAGAAGTATCGATCGCAGGTTAGAAGACGGTTCGACGGCACAGATTTGAGGTATGGAGCGAGTTCTGGTACCTCTTCGGCCTCGGCGCTGACAGCGGTCTCCTCGATGATGACGAGTTTGGTGGCTAGGCCACGTAGAGCCTCGTGGAAGGCGTTGCGGAATTCGATGCGATTCCACTCGGTTTGAATGAGATTGCGCGTCATGACGAGGATGATTTTGCGCGAGGCGCGTGATGCTTCGACGATCTGAAGGTGAGACGCTTCTGCTGGGAGGTCGCGCTGCTGGATGCATAGGCGTAAGGGTGGACGGCCGTGCTCGAGTTCGGCTGCGATGTTGCGGCACACGAATTCGTAATCCTTGGCCGAGTGCAAGATGATGGCGTCGTACAGCTTGCCGGCGTCTTCGAAGCGCGGTTCACACACGCGGACACCATAGTGTGCGAATAGCCACATTCGAACGGATTCCCTGAAGACGAAGACGACGATCAGTACAACGATCAGGAAGATCAGTACCAATACAGCGGCGAGTAGAGGAACATATCCACTGTTCATGTCCTGCGATGCTAGGTTGGCACTGTTTTCGAGGAGCTCGCTGCATTCGGGAGTCGTGGTGAGGTCCAGTTCTCGTTTTACTGCTCCATCGACGCAGTAGATCTCTGCGGCGTCTTTGATGATCATAGCGTTGTCGGAGGCAAACTGGGACAAATCTTGCAGGAATCGGCAACGACAGGACCAGGAGTTGCGCCCGATAGTGAGCGCTTCGAGGCCGTTTCTGTACTGCAGATTCACAAACTGGGGGATGTTGATGGACACCAGGCGATTATTGTCCAGCCGGAGAACCTTCAGCGAGACTAGTGGCGCAAAAGTGGCATTTCCAATCAGCGTTAGCATGTTGTTTTGCAGATACAGCTCGCGCAGGAGCGACAGTTGTCCAAATTCATGCCCATCCAGCGCCTGGAGTTTGTTGTTTTCGAGGTGGAGCACGCGCAGCATGCCTAGGTCGCTGAATGTCTTATTCTCGATGGTCATGACGTTGCTAGAGTTGAGGTAGAGGGCTCTCAGGTTTCTTCTGGCGTCGAACACTTGTGGATGCAAAAGTGGCAAATTGTTCCCATCCAAATACAGATCGGTGACATCAAGTGGCAGTTTGTTGGGCAGACTGTTACGGTTCTGTTTGCCGCAATCGACGATATTGGTGGACCAAGTGGCGTCATGGAAGCACGAGCAGTTTTGCGGGCACTTCATCTCACACGGGCAGGCTTCAAAGTCGCAGCAGTGGCAGGACGTGGGGCAATGCGATTCGTATTTGCACACAAAGTCCTGGCTACTCAGCGATGACAGTGGGCGTATTGGCGAGTTTCTGCTATGCGGCATCAGGCACTCGATGTTGGTAAGATCAACGATCTTTGGGTGTTGGCGAGTGGTCAGATTGTTGATCCTCTGCAGCCATTCCATGGAGCAGTCGCATTCGAAGGGGTTGCCGCCCAGATAGAACTCAGGCATTTGTTTGTCACCGGCAACCGGTGCAACTCGCAGCGAGTTGAGCGCGATCTTGGACAAAACGTTGGCATAGAGATCGACACGAGCGAGCTTTGTCTTATCGACGAATGTGTTGGGTTGGATGGCGCTGATGATGTTGTTGTTGATAAAGAGGAGCTCAATTGAATTCGGCACTGACATGGGACCGATTTCAGTGATCCGATTGTGACTGGCGTCGAGGGTGGTCACACGGATCTCCTCCTGCAGCTTGTAGTAGTTGCCCAGAGCTTCGATGTAGTTGCCGTGGATGTCGAGCCACTTGAGGTTGCTTGGAATGAAGGCGTAATCGAACCAAACGAGGTGGTTTTCGGACAAGTTCAGCCACAGCAGCGATGCCAGTGTGGCAAAGATGCCATTGATGTCGGTGAGGAAGTTCCGATCGAGGCGGATTGCTTCGATTTCGGTGTTCTTGTCGAGGGCACCCCGTTCGATGGCTTGGATGCGGTTCTTCGCCAGATTCAACACACTCAGTCGTGGCAAATCGGCGAACATGTCCTTGGTGATGTTGCCGATTCTGTTGTCGATCAGCCGTAGACCGGTCAGCTGGTTTAGATTGCGGAATGTTCCATTTTTGAAGTCGGAGATTTGATTTTCACCCAAATCGAGGGTTTTCAGCACGGTCAAGTCGACAATGGCCTCGGGCACTTCTGCCAACTGATTTGAGCTCAAATCTAGCTCTTTCAGGTCGGAACAGTTGCGGAATGTCTGACTGTCGATGATGCTGATCAGGTTGTTGTTGAGGGTAAGCTTAGTCAGCACGTAGAGACCATTGAAGATTTGGTTGTCCAGCGTGTGCAGGCGATTTTCGGCCAAGTTCAACGTGTGCAGGTTGTACAGCGGAAGGAATGCACCGTCTTCGATGTGCCCGATGGAGTTGTTGCGCATGTCGAGGATCTGCAGGAAGTATAGCTCCTTGAAGGTCTTGGAACCAATGCGAGTCAATGCGTTGTTGGCTATATTTAGCACGATCAATCGGATCAAGCCGGCAAATGTGGTATTGTCGACATGATGCGAAGTCAGCTGGTTGCTGGAGAGGTCCAAGACGAGCAGCTGGTCCAGCCGGTGGAAAATGCCCTTAGGCAGATCGTACAGTTCGTTCGATTGGAGATGGACTTCACGCAGCTCCTTGTTGTTGGCGAAGGCGTCAGTTGGCAGAGTTTCCAAGTGGTTATAGCTCAAATTCAGCATTCGCAGATTTGTCAGTCCAATAAACGCGTCCGCTGCGATCACTGTGATATTGTTATGCTGCAAATTGAGTTGCTGCAAGCGGCGCAGACGCGACGCACCCCAATTCTCCGGCAATGATCGAATCTCATTAAAACTAGCATCGAGCACTTGCAATTCCGTTCCGGAACCTTGGGTGCCACCGATCGCGCACAATTTCTCCGAGAATCCCAAACTATCCGCCGATCGGATTCGATTAGCTGTCAAATTCAGCACCTTCAGGTTGTGCAACGGACACCACACACCTTCGGGCAATTGACGAATATTGTTCTCACTCAACTCCAGGGTCTGGAGGTCGCGCAAACCGGCGAAAGTGTTACTCAAAATGTCTAAACTTTTACCCGGTCCCCATATAGAGTTGCGCGTGCGTACCGAGAGTTTTTTCAAAGACACCAGCCCCTCGAAGGCGCTCTGTTGCAATCGTTGCAATTTACACGAGTCCAACCGTAGTTCGGACAACTTTTGTAGGCGAACAAACGCGTTCACTGGCAATTCGCTTGCGTATAGCAAATCATCGGCGCACTGTATATCCAAATTGTTGGCCGTTTCGGCTACTTGCAGATCTAATCCATGTGGCGACGCGTCGATAATTCGTAAGTTGCACTTGATATCCATGGTTGTGCGTACGAATTCCCACGAACATTGCGCAGCAGCATGCGCCACTAACAATAAACAGAGGAACACTATTTGGGACATTTTTGAGATTTTCTTTTTTTTTCGAACAAAAAACAGAAATTAAACTAAAAATAAAATTTCGGACCGAAAATTTGGTCCAAAATTTGGGGTTGCACTGGTTTGTTGTTTTGGGGTAGTATTTTTTTTTTCTTATTGGTTGTGGTTAAAATTTGAACTTGGTCAGAAATTCTGACATCTTTTCGAATTCTTTTGCGGGCCAAGGCACCCCGATTTCAACGGTTTATTTTTTTGTTCACTTATACGAAAATGCGATTAATTTTTCAAGTCGATGGATTTTTTTTTGTGTTTATTTTTAAGTTGTAAGTCGCGGCGGAATTTATTTTGGAAAAAATTAACTGTATAATTACACGCTAGAATAAATGCATGGTAACCGCTCAACGATCAAACTCAAACTGATTATTCGGTTAGCTGCTCTCGAAACCATCGACTTGGACTCAAAAATTGGAAACTCACAGACACTGCACAGGCACACACATACGTGGTGTGTAGCGTGTAGCTGTAGGTCCAGTTTTATGCTGGATAAGGGGAAGAGGCTCACGAACACACATCGACAGCCCAGCACTCGATGGCGATATGCCTGTGCCTGTGCCCAACCGACCGACCGAACACATAAATTCGATTGTCAATTGTTTCGTCCAACAGGCAATGCTGTCGCTGCATGTGTATGCATTTGCATGGATAGGATAGCATAGAATATGCCAGCAAATGACCCTTTTGTTTATTACACTTGCATACTCTGTATAGTCTACTCTCTCTCCCTATAGATGTTGTGCTTGTGTCAGTGTCACATGGGAAATGCATTCAGGCAAAGTTACATCGCACACACTACACTGCGACAGCCCTCTGTTGCATACACCATACTATCACACTGGATTTGGTTTTTTGATTGTTTTGCTATAGGCGAGCAGCTCTCGTGGTCTTGCTTTGGAAGAAACCCCTACCCCTACTCCTACCCCCTGACAGCACTTGTGCAACAGTTGCACACACATTGGAGAGAGAGAGTTTTGTCTGTTTTCCTGTTTTTGCCTTACCATACTTTTGTTTCACTTCAGCATAATTTCTTTATGCACTTTTGTTTTACTAAAGATACAAGCAATAGATACTATGCACTTGTATGTAGAAAATATCTGACATACAAATACTCGTACATGGGGAACTTTTGTTATTTTTCTCCTTCTTTCTACACTTGACAATATTTTTATATTTTTTTTTCTGTTGGGTTTGTTCCTCTTTGTTGTTTTCTTTCTCTTTCTGGTGTGTTTTATTTTTTTTTTTAATATTATTATTTCCCTCCGAGTGTGGCTTGTTTTTCTTGTGCAGAATATATTGCAAATTATAGTACAAGTTGTAGTATTCTGGTTGATGAGGGGCTTTCGGCTTTCGCTTTAGTCTTTTAGTACATTCAGATACTTTTAGCATGTGGGTAGGCGATCAAAGAAGACGAGGGACAGACAACTACACTGAACTTATTATGCGGGCGAAAATAGTTGAAATTATGCTGATTTTATGATTGAGATACTTTTTTTTTTGTTTATTATTTATGTGGCTATAGTGCGATGGTTAAGTGGATTTTGAGAACATTAAAAGACTTTATTGTATGTAGTTGGGTTGGAGGTGTTTGCCGTTTTTGTTGGAACTCTATACGTTTAGTGGGTGGTAAGAGAAGTGAGAAATATATCCACGGATGTGTGTTAAATGACAGAATTGCAATGTCATGGCATGTCACTTGAGCAGGAGGTTACATGGCATGAAGTTGATGTCAGCAGTGATTTGGTGTTTGGAGATACACATACCTACCTACAGCATAGATTCAGGATACGGAACGATGTTCAGTTCATACCTACTTCATTTAGAAGGAACATTATGTTTTAATATCTAATTACCTAACCTACTATCTTATAGGTAGATAAATCAACATGTGTTCACTTTTTATGGAAATAATTATGTAGGTATATCTAAGTCTAAAATACAGAATTCGTAAGTAACCTTCAAATTTGGTCAACAGACCTTTCTTAATAACGTCGGGTTAAGTTTGAGGATCCCGGCATTGGGTAGGTACCTGTTTCTTTTTTAGTTTTGATTTTCGGATTGGCAACACTTTTTTCAGCGACAATCCATTTGACAGCTGACACCTAACTTGTGCTCGCTTTTGTTTGTATCGTGAGAGGACCCACTTTTACCGTTTTACCATGATAGGTAAAGCTTATGATAATATGACCTCAGCTGCTAGAAAAACCATTAGACTTTCAGATTGACCCAGCCGTGGTAGGTGGTACCTATATCCCATAAGTCGTATTTAGCGAGTCAACATCACTAAAGACATTTTACCTTTAGAATGGAGCACGACCAAGTCGGTTTCTAGTGCCTTGTTGTCTCTGGATTGCATAAATGATATTCGCAGCCAAGGTAATGGGCGAAGGTCTTTCTGATCAATGTCACTGTGCCTGCAACCCGCATTTTTCGTTTAAAATATTGATCTTCATTATGACATCAGGTTCAAAAAGCAAGCAGCCAACATTTTTTTGGAAGCAATGGTATTTTCATAAATGACTTTTCCATGATATTTTATCCATCATTAGATAACTGTTATAGAGGGGAATACCTTAGCATTTAAGAAAGTATTTTGTACGATGCACTCTAAAGCCTGACATTATTTCTACTACATTTAAGCCACATATAAGTGTCTACATCAGAGCTAAAAAGACTAGACAGTCTTATTTAAAATAATATCCAAACTTCGAAAGGGAAAACCAGATTTAATATGTACTTTTGGTACTGTTGAGCTATCAAGTGATCAAATGAAATTATTAGACGGTGGTACTGTGTTGTGTAGTGCACTTAAAGTCAGAATGAGAACACTTTTAGAGAATCTACAAAGGCTTCGTTGAATATCTCACCTAAAGTAACAACTTCGGATATAGAAAAACATTTAGTTCTACACGTAGATGAAGTCGGCTTAACTATGGACCATCTGGGCCATCATCATCTGGGCCATGGATCATCAAGGGCTGACTTCGAAGATTTTGAAAAAGTCGCAAAAAAAGGGGATTTGCATACAAAAGGGGTAATACTAATCTGCCCACAAATGACACAAAAAAAACTCAAAACGAGTTAAATTCACTAAAGTTAAAATGGCTTACGCTTATTCCCATCTCGTTCTATCTTAGTGTTGCATTGAACATGGAAGTTATGGCTAAATGGCAAATGGCTAAATTTATGACAATAAATCCAATTTTCTTCAAAATGGGAAAAAATATCAACGAAATACAGAAAAAAAATAAATAGGTGGCGCAACAGGCGGGTGACACCCAAGGCCTAGCTTCTCGCAACCATTCGTTTTGTGTGAGTTTCTATTTTTGGGACGAATGGAAGGGACCTACAATTTTATGCCGAGTCCGAACGGCTCAATTGAGAAGCTTATTCATGACAGGCATACTCTCGGATGTTTGTCAGACGTTCGCGAGAGGTGGCGCAGTAGAAAAAAACTTTAAGATGTAATTTGGGTTTTTCCGGGGATCGAACCTGGGATCCCTCGCACAGTAGTCCAACACACTAACCACTGCGCTACTGCGCCCACCAACGAAATACAGAAAAGGGGTAAATATGGACAATTTTAGACGAGTGATCTCATAGGGGATAGAAAGAAAAAAAGCGGAAAAATGCAACTTTAGTGGCCCTGATCTCTAAAGAGCCATTAAACTTATTTAGTTATAATTTATAAACATCTTGCCCGGACTGACTTATCCAAATATGCACAAGAAAGGAGATTCAACGTTATGTGCTTTTGTAAGAAATCAAAAGACTCCCAGTACAAAAGGTACAAATTCTTTATTGAGTGTCTGACGAAGATTAGCTAATTCAAATTACAGCATCGAATTTATATTGACAACTATGTATATAAAATGTATGTATACATTATACGAAATTAAGAACAAAAGGGAACAATAAGATTAATATATAATAAAGGTTAATAAGAGAAAAGAGTAATTCATGAAAGAGAATATTTCAGTTAAGTTTATAAAGTTCAAGTTAAGGGAAAATGTACATATGTAGTATAACATTTAATATTTAGGAAGTGCTCTTATTTTCTTTAGCTTTCTTTAAGTTTTTCTATTCGCAATGTGCAATATAGTTCGAAGACTCCACTTAATCGCTCAAGAATAATCAAAGTCAATCTTATCATAAGTCCAATAATTCTAGAGAAGTAGCCATTACCTATTTAAATTGTATCCAATCTTTTAAAATGTGCATCTATTTATACGCATGGAACTCATTAGGTAATCTAATTGAATATTATGCATAGCTACTGCACTATAAATGCATTTCAACACCCCGTCTGTTGTTTAACTTGCGCAAAATCTCTATTATACCTCTGTCTATCTATACACTAATCCGAGAACTCAATAAATAAACATGAGCAAGCGATTTGCTATGCTTTATAAAATATGTTCGCTCGCACCATAGGTTATCTTAGGCATTAAATTGACTATTATAATGGAAACACCGGAAGCTAAGTTGCATGCAGTTTTATAGAGGAAGACAAGACATTCGTGTAGCTATGCATCATAAAGATTATCCTCCTTCCTTTGAATGTTTAAGTTAACCCGGATGTAAGTAAAGGGATAGGTTCTTCAAATAGTTTAGTGTTTTCTTATACTCTATATCAAATTTCAAATTATACATTTTACATTTTTTTCATTTGCACAATTTCTTGTAGAGTAATGAATTATTTTCTCTTTTTCATTTCAGGTAAGCAACAGTTCTGTTTTCGAAGCTGTGGTACGTAGGTATACGTAGCTACTTACTTCGCAAGTTTGTTGAAATCTATCCCTGAACAAAATATGTTTCCTAAGTATTATCCAAGTGCAACACAAAGTAGGTACAACGCCAAGAAGCTGCATATATGTGCTGATGAACGGTTAATCGGTTTCCTGAATGCATTCACATTTCGAAACAAAAAATGCTTATTTATCTCACTATCTATATCACTAATCAAATCATCCTTGAAATTAGCATCCCAATAAAAAATTGTGTGGTAGGTAGGTACCTATAGCATGCGTGTACACTAAATTGCTTTTAGTATCTAAACTTCGTAAAATTATAAAATCTAAATAGGCCACTACAAAACGGATAAGATTTTCTAATTTATCCGTATTTTAAAAACCTGCCGAACAAACATTTTTTATTTGCTATGTCTTATCCGGCTATGAGTCTATAAATATCCTATAGAGTGCGGTCATGTCCATGGTAATTTTGACCCAAACTCCATGAAATGATCGCTGTGTCATTCTGTGACAGAGCTGAATGACAGAGGTGAGTGACCGCCGGCCGCGCGCATGACGTTCGATTATAGACATTATGACTCGCTGACACGATTAAGTTCCACTTACATAACTTGCTAATGTGCCTTTTGATACCAGTAATAGACACTAGTAGAAAATACATTTACTTAAAATATCCGTAAGCAAATCTCACAGCTGTGGGCGCAGTAGCACAGTGGTTAGTATGCTGGATTTGTATCCTAATCCCAGGTTCGATTCCCGGAAAAACAGAAATAACATCTTAAAGTTTTTTCTACTGCGCCACCTCTCGCGAACGTCTGACAAACATCCGAGAGTATGACTGTCAGGAAAAAGCTTCTCAATTCAGCTCGGACTCCGTTCGGACTCGGCATAAAATTGTAAGTCCCTTCCATTCGTCCCAAAAATAGAAACTCACACAAAACGAATGGTTGCGAGAAGCTAGGCCTAGGGTGTCTACTCGCCTGTCGCGCCACCTATTTATTTATTATTTATTTAAATTTCACAGCTATTGTTAGGCCTTAAGTTCTTTTCTATATCATCCTGTAGTTTATAGCAAAACTATCTATACTGATGGATAATATGAGATAAATAGGTAGCGTATTGGCTATTGCAAACGAATCAATCGAATAAGTATCCGTTTGACTAATTCAGATGCTTTTAATACAATCATATTTGCAACCCAAGTGCAAATAAGCTATCGCATCTCAATTAGAATATATCATTCGATCGTCCCACTACTTAGGTACTATCTGCATTTGCTATGGCCATATGGCTATAGGGACTTTCAGCAATTTAAAAAATATGGACGCTCCACTGTACGTTTCCTATAAAAATAGATACTGATGACAGAGAGTCGTCTCCCAGCACAATGATTATCAAGAACTTCTTTCATAAAATATTTCCACCACCAACTCGTATGCATATTCCCATCTCTCGTCGTATATCTTGACAAATCTCTTCCTTTCTGAAGACTATGACACTTTTTATCTACCAAAGGATCAAAGCGTTGTCGTTTTAGAAAAAAGAAAAAAAAATCATAACAATAATGAAACACCATCCAAAAAATACACGCAGGCACCACTCCCAATTGGAAATAAAATAGATACCCAACAACAACTTTACAACAAAATATCAACTAAAAAAAAAACAATTCAAACTCTTAGAAAACATTTAATTCCCAAACCATCTCTCAGTGTTGTGTAAAAGATCATTGAACATCACATATCATCATCGTCGTTCGCAGAGAGTTGTCGTCTACCATAGTCGGTCGTCGTCATCGTCATCATCATCATCATCTTCGTCGTCAATTCAATTCCCAGCGATCTTTTTCTTGTTCATCTTCTTCTTCTTGTCCAACCAATTCTCAACTATGAAGCATAACAAATTTTCTATCTACGTCCGCAGAGTATCTTTTCCCATTCTTGTTCTATAAGATACAAAATGAACTAAAAAAAAACACACAGAATGATATCTTTTCCATTTAAAAATGTAAGTTCTATCCATCCTGCCGTTGGAGCGTTTTTATTTTTCTTCTTTTTTCATAATTCATAAACCCGTTGAACAAAAAACAGCAGGTAGACAACAAGTCGAAAAGAATGACAAAAATCAAATCACTTACCCATACACAGGTATCACTTTGAGGGGAAATGCCACTCACACTGAGACGGAAATTCTCTCTCACCAATTCACTCAAACAAACGAACCAACACACACGCGGAGAAGAGAAAATCCTCTCCGAGATGTAACAGACCTCTCTGTCGATCTTTACTGATCGTGTTCGTGTTTCGTGCATCGTCTTTCGCATTCGCGGCCATTGATGAAATTGTACAACTCTCTGAGAGGCTGCTCTGCTCTGCTCTTCTTCTGCAAAAATACCAATCTTACCACCACTAGATGTCGCTAGATACACCAATCTTGTATGGAATTCGATCGCATTTAGTCATACCATCCCCACTCTTTGCATCTCAATTCTTTGGTCGTGTTGTATCTGCTGCAGCAATTTGTGGTCACCTTTGTGGTTTTTCAACTTTTGCGATCAAATGAACAAGATCGCTGTTTTGTTTTTTTTTTTTGCACATGGAATTCGATCGTGCGGAATTTGGGTGAGGTGCAGATACTGCAAAATGAAACAGATGAAAAAAGATATTTTAATTTGCCGGTTTTTCGCTTTTTCACACACTTTCTGCTTAATTAAGTTATTGCAGTTCAGGTTTAGTCAGTTGTCGACGACGCAGAGATTTTTCACGATGCTGTGCGGTTTTATCTCAAATTACCATCCATTTCCAACAAAAACGGCGCCACAGTTCGTTGCATCTCAATTAAGATGAACCGAGAAGGATCCCATTCTCGGTCACAAATATTTGCTAACGGACAGACGTAAACAAATAGACGAAGAACGAGCCGCCACAAGTGGTTGTGGACAGACTCATCAAATCGAAATTAAGACACCCAGACTCTTCGCATCTTGGGTAGTATGCTGGATAAATATTATAAACATCGCATTCCTGTATCTTATCATCGAAAAACCGATAGCGGCTCGCTTCTAAAAACACCAAAAGATACGTCGGTCGTCCTGTACCTGTTGTACTCGCATTTATCTACAAACGGTAGCAATAAAAGTTACACTCTCATGTGAGACGAAAGACTGTATTCGGACAGGATCTTCTATTTGACTGAGACGGTGTACCTGCTGTTTTATGATTATATTTTTATTCCCTTTTCAATCGAACAATGCTATTAGGCACTGCTCAAGATGTAGTATAAAGATACAGTTTTTTTTTTCTTCTGTTGATTCAGTTGGAACAACAAAAAAGAAATTGAATGAACACCACACCACCTCTTTGTCCTTTATCAACTTTTAGAACTCATAAAACTCTTTCTCGAGATGATAACCTTTATTCGCGGAAAATCCTTGCGACGTGCGACGAAACGATACAAAGGACAAAAGTCACCTTATTATTCACACTGTGTACGAGTACGAGTATGAAATGAACGTCCAACAGGAGAGTAATAAAACCGTTTCTCCCTGGCCTTTTCTCATCTTTTTACGATGGAATTTTACTTGAACATGAACAACTATACTATACATACTCGCTTTGCGCCTTATCTGCATTTTTAAGGAGATTATTTCTGTCGTATCTTGTGGGAAGCTCTCTTAGAAGATATTATTTTTAAATGCTCCCAAATGCATATTCGTAATATGTCCTCATTTTTATTTCGTGCGAGGACGACGACGACGACGGAAAAAGGAACCGTCACGAAAGGTCATTTCAAAATTAGATCCTTTTCCACTTTTCGTTTTTAAAATGAACGTTTTATTGCTGCTGTGTGCCGTTGTTGGTCGATTCGGTAGCTGCTATATGTCGCCGCGAAATGAAATGTCAATTGTGTGTGGAAACACATCTGCGTTGGGATATGGTGGGTTGAAATGTTTGTTTTATGGGCGCGAGCAATTGATCCTAAAATTTACAATGAAAACGAATGTTGTAAGGATGTTTCGTTGTGGTATAAACGCCTCTATTTTCATTTTTGCTTTTGGTGGAATTTATTTTATTGCTTTGCATCTGGTGGCGAAGAATAGTCGAATTCGATTTTAGGCGCACTTTCATAAATCAATTGGATGTTAGTTTTAGAGAAATTCACTTTCAGTAGCTATAGGCACAGGCATGTCAAACAAAGGCAACAATTCATATGAAGTGCGCTTGCGTAGATACATACATACATGTGTGGGAAAAGACGGTAGGAAATAGTGAGTCACATATGGAAGTGATTCTGGGTTAAAGTATGGCTAATAATTCGTGGTATGTCCAGGCATGGACCTATAAGTAAGTTTTTAGACTGATATGGCTAAGGAACGAGACTTACTCTACCTACAGTACATATTATAGTAAAAACGAAGTCAAGAATGCTAAACCAGCAAGCCTTAGGTTAGGTTAGGTTTGTGGGCTGGCGAGGATTTTCTCCGTGCCACACTCAGGTCAATACTGACCCATTGTGATTACCATAGGGGGTAAGAGGTTGTCCCTTACCCATTATAACCCTGTACTCAAATTACTTACTGTTCTGCTACATACAAACCATCTTGTTGATTTGACGAAGTTCATCATCTTGTCTATTGATGTGCTAGAAAGCTCGTCTATAGGTCGTTGAAGAAGTGACTCCCTAGGAATTTGTACCTGGTATGTTGGAGACTTGGACAGTGACATAAGAAGTGGGTTGTATCCTCAAGAGCTTCTTCATCACCGCAGCCTCTGCAAAGTTCTTCTTCCGTTAAGCCCATTTTCTTCATATGGTACCGCAAGGTGTTGTGCCCTGTTATGATACCTACGAGGGTGGACAGGGATTTCCTATCCTTTCGCATTATCTTCTCGGTTTTGGATTCATTGAAGGACGGCAATAGCATTCTTGTGGTGTTTAAGGTGGCCCATCTTGCGTTCGCCTCACTTGTGGCTTTCTTCCCTGCTTCAAGCTTGAGTGTGCAAGGGGGGATGTCCACAGAGGGACCAGCTTATTCTGAAACAGCCGTCGAACCTTGTCGTGCTATTTCGTCTGCTTTCTCATTGCCTGAAATGCCTTCATGTCCCGGAACCCAGCAGAGTGATACCTTATGCTGTGTACCAAGAGCCTTGAGTTCTTCGCGACAGCACTTCACAAGCTTCGATTTTATTTCTGGTGCAGTTATGGCTTTTATTGCTGCCTGCCTGTCGATAAAGAAGGTAATACCTTCAGGTGGTATTGCCCTTACCACAGACTCACGGGCTGCTGTTGTCACTGCCAGGATCTCTGTTTGGAAAACTCTGCTATGGTCGGGGAGGCGAATCGATTTTAATATACCCAGCGATTCAGAGAAGACACCTGACCCTACCCCAGTGTCCATTTTTGATCCATCTGTGAATACGGCTATGGTTGGTGTGCTAGGTACGAGTCCGTCTCTCCAGTCTTTCCTGCTGGGATAGGCGCTAGAGAAGGGTCTTGTAAACTCTAGGTAAGGCGTAATGTAGTCCGTGACAGGTACATGCCCAAAATATTTTTGTAGGATTGTAGAATCACCCGTTTCGTTCAAATTCGATTTTACCGCTTGGCTGATTCTCATTGCACTAATAATTGCGGCCGATAGTTGTATCTGAATGTCTAGCGGACACAGGTTGAGGATAGCCTCAAGTCCTGTGGTTGGAGTTGTCCTCATCGCACTGGTGGTGCCGATGCACGCTATAGTCTTTGAACCTTCGGGTAAGTGGTCGCCGGCCACCATACAAGACTGCAGTATGTCAGTATGGGTCTTACTATAGCCGTGTACATCCAGAGCTTAATTTTGGGAGATGGTCCCCAGGTTTTCCCAAAGATTCTGCTGCAGGAATAAAAGGCTATTATGGCTTTTTTGATTCTTTCATTGGTGTTCAATTTCCAGTTTAGTGTTTTTGTCTAGTATAAGTCCCAGGTACTTTGCGCGATCAGATCAGAGATTCTGAGGGGTGTGCCGCCAACTGTGGTATTTTCCTTTTATTTGTGAAAAGTACCAGATCAGTTTTCTGGGGATTGACTGTTAGAACCAGTAAGCCTTAGAAACGGTCGTTATAATACCTATTCTATGCCGAAGTGAATTATTTACATATCTAGATAATGACAGCGGATCTTTTGACACCAATGTCAAACAACAAATCTACATGATTGGCGATTATAATGACAATGAAGGAAACGTAACGATTCTTACTGCGCAGCGTTGATCGGTCACTAAAATTTTTTCAACGGAGCATTATAATGGTCAGCCTTGGATTTACCCGTAGGCCATCCTTAGACCAGCGAGCTTATTTTAGAATCCTAAGCGGAACATATCTACCTATATTTGCTTTTTCTTAAATTCTCAGTCTCGATAAGGCACCATCGAAAGGTGGAGGAGAGATCAACATTTTGTTTTGCTTTTAAAACCTCTTAAACTGAATACCGGATCGGATTAGGTAATTTGCAGTTTTTCGATGTGAACATAATAGTTTTACTGCGACATAATATTAAGGAATTTGCCAAACTTAAGTGAACATCAGCTTATGTGAGCTTACGCTAGTGCCAAAAATGGACTAACTTGTATACTTAAGTTCAGTCAAAAACTTTATATGGGACGCAAAAGTTCTATTATGGTCAAGACACACTTTTGCTTACGTTATATTCCTTTCTTTGTGTGGATTTTCGTTCATAGTTGACTCTGACTTAAGCCAACTTTATATTATCATCATCGAACGATTAACTCTGCTCTCTATAACCGTTGGTTGGTATCTAAAAATCCCAGACTTGCGTCGGCAGCAAACTATTTTTACTATTTAGTGACCGTAAAAAAAAATGTTTCCTAAAAATCTCTTCGCTAATATTTTTTATGATTTTTTGAAAATTGCTAAAAATGACTACTTTTAGCCACTTTTTCCTCATTTTCATAAAAAATTTTTCTGAGATCATCCCATTCAAAAAATCATAAAAAATATTAGCGAAGAGATTTTTGAAAAATTTTTTTTTGCTGTCACTATTAGAATTGTTTGAAGAAACTTTTTGCATCAAAACATTTTTTTTTTGGATCGAGGAAAAAGTCAAAAAAGTAGACTTTTACAAAAGTTCTAAATTTTCAATGGGTTAGGGAAAGTTTTGTATCATTTCAAACGGAATTTAAATGACCTTTCCATTGATACCAAAATTTACATGAAGTAAGTTCAAATTATGAGTAGAATAAACTTTAGTTTTGTCAAAATACTTATGCCGACCAGTGATTAAGGTCTAACATAACGATCATGATATCACGTCTCGGAGCGCGGCAGTATTTATGTGGTGATCAAAAATTTGACGGTATCTAAACCTGTTCGACTTTTTTTCTGTTTAAACTAGGTACTTATAGGATAAGTTCAATTTATCCGGTCTTCATGACGCACCAGTTTTTGACCAACATTTTTGAAGATACCTTCTCCACTGCTCGACTGATTAAGATTTTAACAGTACCTATCCTTTACCTACTCGACGGTGTTGTCAGCTTAAGGCAGAGAGCAGAGAGCCATTCGGATATATTTAGTATTGGATGGCATTATCCTCGGATCTTCAAATACGCCAACTAGATGAGTGAGTGTCTTCATCAGCTTAAATCAGAATAACGTTCAGCTAAGATTTTGGTCGCCTTACCTATGCTTGGATCTTCATACTCAACCAAAGGTAGACAGTGATAAAGATTTTGACGGACTTGTGAATATGCTCACTCGAATTTTAATGGCGACTACTCCACTAAAACGGTCTTATGTGTGGCAAACCAAGATCAACCGTAACTACCGACCCAGCAGATATTTTAGTCGCATCTATGCGTCGCTTTAGTTAATTACCACCGTAATTTTGTTGCATTTTCCTTCAGGAAATTGTCTAAGTAATTTAAGACATCTTAGAGTCAAGTAGTTTCCTACCGTTTCTGTGTCAAAACAATGCCAGGCCATGGATCTATATAGCTTTCTACTTCCATTTTTATTTTTGTGCCTATACCTGTCCACAAATGGCATTGTTACTAAGCATGCAACTAGCCTACGACCGTTCATCACTTCTAATAGCTTCAGGTCCTGATGTGCCCCAACGTAGACTAACAATCAAGGCAAATGATCACCGTGTATACTCGAATACTTTGTTTACATTTCATTTCTTAAAAGTCCATAAAATTAGCCAATTTTTTCCCACCCACGTTGTGTTGTATTATTATGCCCTGGCTAATCTCGCTATCAAAATTCAATCACACACGACAAAATTCCTTCCAAGAAAATGTCTCTCTCCTTGGAGGATTATCGCACCACAGTTAATATGAAGTAACCGCCTCGCGCTATATACCACAACCAGCATTAGCCAGGAAGTCAAATAGCTACAAAAAACCAGCTAAAAGCTACTTAGTCAACACGCAAGGAGTCAACTGTGAACATTGCTCCCAAGGTAGCACCATCATGAGAGTAACAAAGAGGGACGAGCCAAGGAAAGCCAATAACAACAACAACGGAAGAAAAAAAAAATAAAGAAACCAAATCCCAGAAAACTGAAAATTATTTCAACTTTAAACGAAATCCCTGTGAAAAGGCCATAAAAGCCCCTAAGAGAACCTCGACTTGTTAATGGCTGTTAACACGTCATTTGGCAATACACCTGTATGCACCTTGTGTGTAGATTACCCACCATCAGCATGCAGAACAGCTCATTTGAGCCGTTTTCTAAGGAAGTCTCAAACTCGGCTGGGTAATTGCTACGCTGCCATGGTGGGTGCAAGCAAAAATTTTCCCCAGCTTGTGGCAACTTGCGGTACACATGCAAATCTTTCCCGGCCGGCATCGGCTACCCTCACACGGAGAATTCGATGAAAGATTTCTCATGTTCTCGTCATGTGTGTGCCCTGAAGTGACCACGACAAGACGACCATAGCAAAAAAAAAAAAAAATATAATAAAACCCATTTGGCGACACAAAGTATATGCTGGGCCGTCGTTCATTCCACCTAAACGGGCAACTAACCGACCGAGATATCCAGTTACAGTCTATTAAACTGATTTAGGTTATGCCTTGGCATCGTTGGTATGTGTCCGGTATATGGCCGCCTATGCGCTCATCTCCAGGAGATTCCCATTCCCAACATAAAAATGTATGTGCATTCTCCAGTTTTGGTCAGTGGACAGTAGTTGGGCCAAAAATGGTACTACCATGTAAGTTGCTGTTTACTGGCTATTCCTAGTGGTGTCTTGTTAGGGCTCCTGGTGATAGTGATGATGATGATGAGGATGATCTGCATCCTTACACAGGTTCATTGTGTATGGCATTGTGTCTCGTCGTTCAGACTCAGTGATATGTGAAATTGTGGGAATTTTGTTAACTCATACAGGATGCGTAGCAGTAGGTCTTCGCTCTGTGCTATGTGTGGCCCGATAGACTGACGAGGCGAAAAAGAAGAAGATACATAATCTAGATTAGACGTGGTGGGTTCAAAGAGTGTTGCTATAGTGTTAAAAGTGCGGAAGTTCGTGTGAAGTAGAAAATGACTTTGTGTATGCGAAGCTATAATGAGAATTATGAAGACTATGGTGGGCTATTCGTCATACATGCCGCTGATGGGTTCACGGCACTGCTGACCTACAAGGGCATTTTCGGAACGATTGTCACTGAGTTGAAATAGAGTGATATGCATCTGCATCAGTGAGAACATTTCCAAGCAGAACTACTTTAGTAGCGCTTGATGGAACTTTAGTTGGAACTCATTTGACTTTGGCTTACGCCTACATAATCCTTTTATGGATGATGGTAGACAAGAAAAATTTTGCGATAAAAGTTGCAAAACTGTGAAACCAAAAATAGTAGAAAAAAGTTCAATAAATGTTCTTTGAATGGTTGGGATTGTTCAGAGGATGTTCTGCATGAACAAAATCGTGTATAGTAATAATGATGACAGAAAAAATAAAAATCGTCTGTTATTAAGAAAGTTCAATTGAAGATCAGAATTCGAAAAAGTAGTCGAACAATTAATTTACCTACTTGCCTATACAGCAAACTCTTTTAAACCAAATTAAAAAAAAGAGATACAAAATTCTTTGCCTATACCTAGACCTACTCCAGTACTCCACTTTCAAAAGGCAGTTGTATTTCTGTAGTAGAAATAATAATTTGGAAACAATTTTCGTGAGGAGTAGTTCCCATGAGTTCTGAATGAAGTTATGGAGATTTAGGACCTCAGCAATAAAATTTCATAATATCATCAGACACGCACGAATGATTAGTTTTAAAAAATTGTGATGCAAAATTTAAATCAATAACTTCATAAGAATTCCGCGGAAAATTGTTTTGTGTTAAAGTCTTCTGGATTAAGTTCGAGCCCTTTTTAAAACTCTAACCTAAGCTCATCAAAGATAACTCAGCAAGCACTTTTCTGTTATAGACTTTGAGTTGGCTCTAACTTTTCAAACTAATTATTTTCATGACTAGTTTAAGAGTAAGTTCATAATTCTTTTTTGAAGTTTAAATTTCTGGTTTAAAGTTTTTTCAGTTCTAAAAATTCATTCGTACGCAAGTTATGTCCGGCAGTAAAAGTCTACCGCACCTCATACCGATATGGCCGAACTGTTTAAGGCTATCCTCTGCTGAGTTTCATGGTCATTCAATACTATGTCTCAGGGACCTGTGAAGTCCTACCGACTTATGCAATCCATAACAAACAGACACTAAGAGGATGCTTAGGTTTTTCATAGGTTTTCAGAGTATGGGGGTCGTAAACCCCTAGGGCGTAAAAATGGATCTACATTGATCTAAGTGTGGCCCGTATAGGCTTCTCCTGACTTGCCAACTCACTAACCTAACCCAACCTACCGACTTATTGGTGATCGGTTAAATAGATTGCAGTCATGCCTATGGATGTGTTGCAAGGCCATATTCAGCATCTGAAAGAAATAGGGGCTACCATTCGCAATATCGGCCAGAGTGGTAGCATTCAGTAGCGTCAATCGATGCTAAGGGTGGGCTGGTCAACCTGTGCCATCAACAACAGGCATGTTTCGTAGTCTTGGCGAACCTTTGCCTTTAAGGGACGGCAGGAAGGGAAGTTGCGGTTAGGGTATAGTTAGTTTAGGATAGTTTAAGTTAGTTAGGTTTATAGTTTTGGTGTTGGGTAGATGTAGATTAGGTAAGCTAGGGTAAGTTAGTTTCGCGGTAACCTTCCCGTCCTTCCTTGGAGGCAAAGACAAAAGTCCTCGGGCATTTCTTTTTCATTTTTTACTCTCTCCTCTTCTTTCGCTTTCCTATTTTGTTCATGGTCCGTCCGAGGTCAACGTAAAGTAGTTTTCTCTTCCTTTTTTTTTCTCTTTTGATTTTATTTTTGGCACGATTCAAAAGTGTGCTGAGCAGGTGGTATATGGTAAGGGGGCAAGAACAACCCCGTCCAACGAGCTGAGCCGAGCGACCGCAAGCGTGCCGCGCCCTCCTTACCTTTACCGAAGTTGCCCCTGTGGCTCGATCCTGGCTCGCAACAGATGGTGTGTATCTATGCTTTTACTTCTGATAGCTCAATGGTCTTATGGGAACTTAGATCCTTTATTGTACCTATATACTATTGCATATGACACTATAATATAGAGCTAGAGCAGAGTCGCTTTCGCTGTGTCGTGTCATAATGTCAAATTAAATACGTAGGTATAGATATGTATAACACAAAACCATGACCTGCCTTGTTAAAGTGCGTGAAAAGTAAAGCTGCTATAAAAGACCAACTTACTAAAGATGGATCAATATAGGGATTCGTGTAAAAATTGATTGGCCTTGGACGTGGAGGAAAATATAAAAAAAATTGGAACTTCTAACGAGCTGAAGTACCTTCTTCAAGTGACGGTACAAATTAAGCCGTTGTCCTTAAGCCCTGGAGGTGCAACAGATATCTTTAATTTTTCTCGGTCTGCAGCTAAAGAATTGTTCTTGGTCTTTACACCCGCCGTTTACCTTAAGGTTTCCTTGCCAGTGCTGTTATTTAGGTTTGCAATTTTTTGGAGCGACCGATGGTCATGAAAATTGTTATCACTCTTAACATCGATTCTTATAAAGGGTGGTTACATTTTAAGGGCCGATGTTGAATGTGAACCACACCTAAATCAAGTTTTTTTCTGCATTTCATTTGACATTTCTCAATTTCAGACTAACTCTATTTGAACCATGGAAAGATACACAATTGAGCAACGTGTTAAAGTTGTTCAGGCTCAGGCAACAGCGGATGATCAATTTTCGAAGAAAATCATCTTCAGTGATGAGGCACATTTTCACCTCAGTGGATTCGTCAGTAATCCAAGAGTGATTGTCGAAAAATCAATGCACCCACAAAGAGTGACTGTTTGGTGCGGTTTATGGGCTGGCGGCATCATCGGGCCGTATTTTTTCCAAAATGAGGCCGGTCAGGTAGTTACTGTGAATGGTGTTCGCTATCGTGAGATGATAACGAACTTTTTATGGCCCGAATTGGAAGATATGAATGTGGACGATATGTGGTTTCAACAGGACGGTGCCACTTGCCACACAGCTAACGAAACAATGACTCTTTTGCGGGAGAAATTCAATGGCCGTTTTATCTCACCTCGTGGCGATGTTAATTGGCCGCCACAATCATGTGATTTGACACCGTTGGACTTCTTTCTTTGGGGTTATTTGAAAGAAAAGGTGTAGGTACGTCGATAAGCCAGCAACAATTCAAGAGCTAAAGAATGAGATAATTCGGCACATTAACGGCATAGAACCTCAATTATGCCTCAGCGTCATCCAAAAATTTGGACCATTAGATGGAGGTGTGCCGCCGAGGTCGCGGCGGATATTTAGCCAATATTTTGTTCCATACATAATTGAACCATACCAATATTATCGCATAATAAAAAGAAATGACAATAATTTCCTAAATAATTTGTGTTTTATTCAAAATCAACATCGGCCCTTCAAACTTAACCACCCTTTAGATCGGCCGATAAAGTTGCAGTACTCTAGTTCAGGCGATAACCCTTTGACCTAGTTTAGCCTTAGCCTGTTGCTCATCTGGCATCGAAATTATACTTTTCCGACTTTCGAGACTATTTTCTTTATCATTAAATTTTTTACATTTTATTCGAAAGTTCAGAACTGTTCACACTTTGTGAAAATTTGAGAGAAAAATACATATTTGAAATGGTGTGGAAAGGGAAAAAACATTTCAGTGCAAGTACTTTACTTTGTGCTGAATGTAGTTAAGTCTTTAAGCCTTTAGAATGCGAGATTACTCAGAGCAGCACTATAACTGTCATTTCCTCACAAGCCTAAATGCATAAGGTCCGACCAAATATAGACATCAACAAAACCCACATGCACCTTGCGTACTTGAAACTATTTGCTTGCGCGGACCTTCCGGTTTGTAAACACAAGCGTTTTAGAAAAACAACAATAAAAACACAAGTTAAACAAGCAAACATCTTTCCATATTACACGCATTCTTATTTTCAATTCCGGTGTCAAGTATCGGCGCGTATATTAAACCAACCGGAGCGGCATCTTCAAACGTATGAAAATGCCTATATGCAGTATGCACTGCGCACTAAAAGTCCTTCGACCAGGAAGTGCATATGCAATTAAAATAGGACGCCGGCCGGTCCATTTTTAACTCACGCAGGACGAACCTAATTTTTATTTTTTTTTTTGGAAACTGTGCGTATGCATGGGCGGTGCACTGTGCGACATCAAAAGTGTACTTCCGACATGGGCACTTAGAAAAATGCAATCCCCCTCATTTATAAGGACTCATTGGATGCATATGCATGCGACGATTGGAAGAAAACCCATTTTCAAGTGTTTAAAGGTGTTCGTAATTTGCCGGCAATCTCATTGTACGGACGATGTAATATACGGACGCCTCTTGTAGAGAAATCAAGCGCATCGACTAAATTAATTGCTCACTGATTTACGAGAATGTTTGAGTGTGATTGGAGGGAGAAAAAAAAAACTGACTTAGGCTAGCGGGTGGCGATGGAGCGTGATGCATCTTAAGTGTGTCGTGTCGTGTGTTGGATTTTTTTTTCTTTTGTGTAATTGAGTCATGTTGAACAAAGGCCACCTTCATGAAATGGGAAAGTCGGATGCGGACTAGTAGTGCTGCGACTTGATGGGAACTATTTTTGGGAATCTCTAAATTATTTAGTTGATTTAATCAGCTGAGGTACTGGCCTCAAAGTCGAGTAAGACAAGGATGCATTGTTTCAATAATATACGGGACCCGATTGCCTTAGACCCTGATAGACTATTTTCTGGATGATTTTTTTCTATTACGAAGGGTGTTTTTTTTCAGAGGCTTTTATTTCAAATTGGCAATACTTTTTCCTGATTAATGCTCATTTTGGTTGTCATTTCACTTCAACAAAACTGAAAGGATCAGTTGAATTTGAAGAGTTATGAGCATTAGCTCATCATCTGACTGCTTTTGATTGTGATGAACAGTTTGAATTATGACTGTCAACTCTTCGTTTATACCTTCTCATTTGTCTCGAAAGACATTATCGTCCACACCTGTCAGAAAGTGAACCTACACAAAAAGTGAACAAAGACCGAGCGTCTTTCACTTGCGACTCAAGATGGACGACACTGATGGTACAAATAGTGAAAAGATTCCTATATAAAGTATCGAACGACCTGACTGAGGAACTGAATAGAGCTATTGCCAATTAAATTGCTCAAGCAAAATTTTCTTTTAGAATATTTTCAAAAACACGGCGAAATAAAGGAATCAGCTCCCAACGTTGAAAGATGCAGCTGTTACAGATAGGTGCCTCAGAAACATCTCACTGCATGAACACAATCGTAAGCTTGCGAACTGAAATTGCAGAATTATATACAGAATTTAGGTCAAATTAGGTAAATCTTACAAATAGCCTTAGGAAATACTATAAATCCATAGTAAAGCATCTTTTCCCCCAAGTACCAACTACTATGGGCAATATCGTGAGAGAAGTCAGTGCAGATGACATTCCACTAATTACTCAGGAGGAGCTACTTCAGGTATGCAGCAAGATAGGCGACAAAAAGGCTATAAAAATGAGACCAGACCTGTTTATGATGACGATGCAGAAGTGCCTCGAAGAAGGAACGTTTCCCGAAAAGTTGAAAATCCAATAGCAAAGCTACCAAAAGCAAAGAAGCCTCTAGGAGAACCTTCATCCTATCGCCCAATATGCATACTGGATACCATGGAAAAGATCCTCGAGAAGATAATCTACAATAGATTACTCGCAGTGGCAGACGAAAAAGGTGCCCTTTCAGACTGCTCATATGTTTTCCGGAAAATGAGATCCACTAGTGATGCCATAAGAGCAGTAGTGGATATTGCAAAAGGCGAAAGATTGCTCTATGGGACAAAGCAGTATTGCGCAGTAGTAACTTTGAACGTTAAAAATGCTTTTAACTCGGCGAACTGGTCTTTCATTAGAAGATCCCTCGCTAGGATGGATACACCGTACTACTTGCTACGTATAGTGACGAGCTACTTCAACAACAGAAAGCTGAAATATAATACAGATGAAGGTGAAAAATACTACAACGTCACTGCCGGAGTTCCACAGGGATCGGTTTTAGGGCCGTTATTGTGGAACATCATGTACGACGGAGTCTTACGATTGGCGCTGCCTGAGGGAGTGACGATAATTGGATTCGCCGATGACATTGCCATTGTGACAGTAGGTAAACAGATTCGTACAGTTGAATCCGTTACAAACGAAGTAATTGCCAGGGTAAAGGAGTGGCTAGCAATGGAATGGGAATGGATAGAACGTAACCATGGAGACTGTAACTACAACCTTACACAAGGTCAGACGACCTTCTGCATCTTTTAACAGGGACTCAAATTTAACAATCTACACGGACGATTCAAATATGGAGTGTAAAGTATCTAAACATCTCAACATTTGTTATAGGCTCCCGGCTACGGCCAGTGTGTTTAAGGCGGAAATACTTGCTATCCGCGAGGTCTGCCGCCAACTCAAAGTACACACATATATAGACAGTAAAACTGCGATCAAGGCTATCGCCCCAGTCAATATAACCTCAAAATAATAGTAGGTATGGCAATGTCGAGGAGCTGGCCTCGCATAATTAGGAATACCAGGAATACCCTTATCTGATGATTTTGAAGGTTATAGCAACGTTTATGGAAACGAACATGCCGACGAGGTGGCCAGGCGAGGTTCAGTCCTCCATTGCTCACTTGCTGAATCGGTCCACATTGCAATAGGAGCAGTCAGAGCTAAAATTTCATTGAATTCCTATTGAATGCATACCTTAGATGGAGGAGGCTGACAAATTGTATCATATCCAGAAGGATTTGGGATCAAATGCCACTGATCTATAGGGGACCATAGAAAGTCAGATTAGGCACCGCATATAATATCTACACACTGTCTGCGTTATAATGACACAACCGAAAAGAAAATCACCCTCACAACCTATGCGACTGTCCGGCACTAGCTACAGGATTAGATAGCGATCTCTGGGAAAACCCTTTTTCGTATCGCTCGAGGACGTCTCGAAGATTATTATTAAACAACTGGCAACCTTCTTGAATTCCACAGGATCTAACCTCTCCACTTCGACAAACTTAAGCAACCATGTCAAATAAGTTGTGGTAACAAACCGACACTTAGTGCTACTTGGGGTTTCAAACCGCCACACCTGCGTACCTACCTAGCTAGCCTTAAGTTATAATAAATTAATAACTTATTAAACTACTACATGCTACATTCGATTGTATATAGTACAAAGTGACAGTTTGTACTGTTTAACGCATTTGACGACTGACGAGTCACTTTGAATATGGAAACGGTCATTCCGCAGTGTTACCCTTATTCCCATGGGAATATGTATGCCACTCCCGCCCTTTCTGTATAAATTATTCCCATTTCATTACCTATATGACACCGACTTTCGATGCAACCATAAATCATCAGCATCCCAACCAAACAAATACATACCAGAAATTGTGTTTACCGTCCCGAAATTCCAACAGGAAACTCCTCCATCAATCTAGTGTTTGTGCGTGTTGCGTGTCTTTCCAAACAAAAGGCCCCATTCATTGAAGAGGGTCTTCTCTCGCTGATGATGGTCCAATGTGCTACAAAATTCAAACACTGTTTCCATATTTGTTTACATTTATTTCACAAAACACCCGACAAGAAAAATTGAAAAAGACATAAAAGCAAAACACAAGACGTTAGAAAGCTGCTCACGCGGAATACACCTCTACAGATGTGTGTGTGTTTGTATGCGATCCTATGCGTGACACTAATTTCCAGCTCCAATTGCATACATGAGTGACAACACCGAACACGGAACACCTCATTTGGAGCCCTTCAAGCACACTCAGCCTGCTGCGGCTAGTTAACTCCGATGACGACGACGACGACAACAACGCCCGCCCCAAAGACACTTGGCTGGGCTCTGGTGTGGTGGACCCACACTCAGACTCTAGGTAGCCGTGTGCACTTTAGTTATGCAAATATTGAAACAATTCTTCCACGGCGTGTGATGACTGCGCGCTAGAGGAAACCTTTTTTTTTATAACTTTTCCTTCTTCAAAGTCAGCCTACTTTCTGGCAGCAACCGCACCAGGCTATATGACCGGCGGAGCAGGAGGTTCACTCCGCATAGGTGTAGAGTTTATTGCAATCGCCTGATCAACGGCAGCTAGGGGTAGATAGACCTACCTACTCTAGCTGGGGGCCAAGTGCAACCGTTCAATTTGGTATTAAAGCGATGTAGTACGCTCGCACGCAATCTAGCTTGCAATTCCTTTCAATATTTGCTCGGAGCCTGTGTTTACCATGGACTTTGGAATAACACACACACATACACACACATAGCCGTGTGCGATAAGAGGTCGTTCACTTGTGGAATGCAGCTCGAGCGCATGACATGTTCTGTAATTGTAGCGACAATAATGTCGATTTTTGTTTTCGGCTTCTTGGGAATTTGCAATTTGATGCGACGACGTGCCTTGTAAGTACTACAGGAGCCGCCTACACACACTATGGAGAACAAGTCATATTCTTCGTACAATGCAGATGTGTATCAATCCCGGACTTGGGTGAGAAAATGTTAACACGCATCTCTCTGAGCAGTAGTACAACATGCACCACATGACCACGTTTCGTGACAAAATGCATACGAAAAATGGTAGACTCACAGTCAGTGGTAGGTACTACAGGATTCGATGAGAATCCAGGAAGCATCGAAGACGACTGCGGACTGCATGGCGATTAATTGAGTTCATCGTTTGATGTTGCACCATGACCGGGAAGATCAACTGTATATATGTGTATGAGGATGACGATGTTTTGCACGGCAGCCAGAAACAGCGCAATAGCAGATGATCTTGTTGCGTTTTTTTTTTTAGGCATCTGCAGCAGGAACATGCATACCTATAGGTGTTTGCTATAAGGGGTCATGTGGTGGCTGTCAGATGTGTCTAATGGTGTAATGAACATGCAATCGAATGCTGGTTGGGCATCATGTTCATATAGTCGGAGTCGTGTACATGAGTGGGATTCGGTACCGAAATGGATTGTTTCCACTTGGCCAATTTATGTTAGGAATATGGACAAATTTTAGCACCAAAAGTTAACGATGGTGCAACCTTTTCAAGCTATCATATATATCGGTCCTGGCTAAAGTTCTGGGTGGACCTGGTTTCATCTAAATTTAAAACATTTGATTAGCTCACTTCATTTGGAAGCTCAGTTTACTATAAGTCGAATGGCACAAATAGTACCATGGTTGGAATATTTTCTACGAACCCTTGCAGAAGAACGTACAAAATCGTGCTTAATTTAGCAGTATTAGCACTGTCTCGAGTCTGTGTTGAATGGCATCTAGATTCTTCTCCAGGAAACCATCGAGTTTCCTAAAGGGTTTAACGTTCTTTCGCCAGACCTGATTACAATCTCGTGAATAAGTTTTATTTTGGAAAATCCGCTAATGGAAAGGTCTATGTTTCGACTGTTTGGCTCGACTAACTACGATTTCAAGACTTATGAATAGGTATATTGAATCCTCATTATCGGGTAGGCGTTCTTTGGGTAGCCTGATTGGAATATAATAAACTGAAAACAAGAAAGTGGGTGGTGTCAAATTCCCAAGATAAGCCTAACGAATAGGAGAGAAAATGATCACCATGTCCTTAAGGCAAAGTTTAATATTATTTTCATTATATAAACAAAATTGAAAATTATCTAAAGTAGACCATACTCTTGTGCTGGGTTTCCGAGCACCGAAAAAGCTTGATTACCTCAAGATAAGTTGGGCTAATCCGGTGATTATCATTTAATACTTTGAATATATCTAGCGAACGACAAACTTTTTTTCACAAATTTATGCTTTATAACCGAGTGCGAAAGTGTTTAGGTACTGTTTAGTCTGCTGGACTACCGAGCGAGAGGTCTCAGGTTCGATCCCCGGAGAAACACAGATACTTCGTTTCGTATTTCTTTCCACTGCGCCACCTTTCGTGAACGTCTGACAAACACAAGAGCCGAGAATACACTGAGGAAACTAATATGAGATGTTTTTGTATCAAACTTAACAATTCGTTTGCTGTATAGCCACAGCTTACATCTACAAAAAAGGCTATCCTATGTCTTGCATAATGTCGCATATAAGATCCTATCTAACTGTGTATAGATCAAATTTTCACACTGAGGCAAGTTCTGAAAAAGACCTACGAATTTAAAGTCGAAACTCACCACCTATTCATCGACTTCAAAGCCGCGTATAATAGCATACATCGTCAGGAGCTCTATATGGCGATGGCCGAATTCGGAATCTCGGCAAAACTGATTCAGCTGGGTCGCGTGACGCTGGAAAACACGCGCAGCAACGTGCAGTTTGGAAGCAGCTTTTCCGAACTATTTCAATATGTACCGGATTTCGGCAAGGAGACGCTCTGTCATGCGACTTCTTCAATCTCGTACTGGATCAGATAGTGCGCAGGGGAGGTGACAACACGGAAGGCACTATCTTCAACAGGTCCGTCCAGCTGCTTGGCTATGCGGACGATATTGACATCATCGGTCGCTCCCAGCGTGCCGTGATAGAAGCGTTCATGGCGATTGAAGAACAGGCGAAATCCGTTGGGCTTGAAGTAAATGAGGATAAAACTAAGTACATGCTGTCAACAAACAAAAAAGCATCTATCCACCGCCTAGGACAAAACGTCACTAATGATAGCAACAACTTCGAGGTAGTTAAGGAGTTCACCTACCTCGGAGTAAACGTAAACTCCACGGATGACACCCTAGTGGAGGATCCGGCGAAGAATAAACCTATAGGAAACCGTTGCTACATCGGTTTGGCAAAACAATTGGGTTCAAAACTCCTAACTCAAAGAACGAAATGTGTGCTCAATCCAACTCCTATCCTGCCAGTTCTGCTTTATGGTGCCGAGTGCTGGACGATAAGCAAGAACGGAAAACTGATACTGGGCTCCTTCGAAAGAAAAACACTTCGGCGGATTTTTGTTCCTGGTGTGCGAGGAGGGCGAATGGAGGAGAAGATACAACCGCGAACTCTATGAGCTGTACCAAGATGTGGATGTAGTCCAAAAAGCCAAAACACGTCGACTACATTGGCTCGCCCACATCGAGCGAATGGACAATAATGGTCCAGCTAAGAGGATCTTCGAATCCCAGCCCCCAGTTTCGAGAAGACAAGAAAGACCGAAACTCCGTTTCAAAGACCAAGCCATCGCGGATGCCAGAGCGCTTGTTCTGGACAACTGGAAGCAGCGTGCCCGCGATCGTAAAAGATGGAAGGCTGCAGTGTCTCAGCCAGAGACTTTTCACTGATGGTCGCAAGCCCGATAACTAAGTAAGTAAGTTGAGCGAGGGATGAGAGGTTCAACCACTGGGTATGACAGATAAAATTGTTCTCAACTACACCACATTTTGCACGCATCTGGAGAACATGGGAGAATATTACTATCATGAGAAAACTTCCCAATTCAACCAATCGGATTCGGCCTTACGTTACATATTTCCATTTTCCATACATATACGTGTCTTTGGCATACTTTTTTGGACCATAAGTTTGTGTAACTTACATTTTTTGGGCGACTTTAAGGCTATTCTATGTGGGTTTAAGAAATACCCCATAAATGAATAACATTTCTGATGGTCTTGACAGTGCTCTTCTTTGATATTAAAGGGGGGTATGATTTTCGACAAGCTAATCACCATTTCTCATTTCCAAACTTTCCTCTAGTATGTACATATATATTGTACCTAGGTACGTACAACTCTTGTATATACCTACGACATAGTTGCATCTAGTTCGACCTAAACGAATTTGCATTCACATCCACCCATATCCTATATACATATACATAATTATATTCTTAAATAAAATTCCTCCTGCTTGCATTAACAACTACTGTCAGCAGCCTCACTCCATCTGGAAATTACCACAATAATGCATCACATTATCAATAATTCCATAGTAACGACATTACAAGTCACCTCCCCAAAACCATACGCACTTAAACTCCCCAAAAAAAATATTATATTTCTCCCACATCAAGCAGCGAAACCTCAAGAAGACAAATTAAATTCCATTCCCCACACAAACTCCTCGTCATTGTCTAAAATTCAAATCAAGACGAATAAGAATCACAGATTTATCTATCCAAAGGCAAAATAACTGAAGAAATTCAAAAGGAAACGACCGTTCAAAGAAAGATTTCTCTCCGCCAGCACTTCACTTGTCGTCTAAAGTTATTGTGTATGAGTTCATGCAATAGCTACGCTTCATGAAGCCGACGACAACAACGATGCCGCCGAGCGACGACTCAGCATCTCTCTTGTCGCTCGTCCAAATGACATGCATTTTACTCTCTAGTTGACAGATTGATAAATCTCTAGAGTTCGTGTTTTTCGAAATCTTTTCGGATTCATTTTTCGCCCTCCCCTCAACAAAAAAGAAAAACCCACCGTCAACAGCCAACGGCCCCTATTCACCTGTGAGCCAGTGTCACCCACTCCATGATGCGCTGTATAGCGTTGCGCTCCACAGAACGATGCTAGATGTCGTGTAATGTGTCGTGGAAATGAAAGGCGCAAACTAGATCCCATTCTGTTCTCCTCTCGAGTCTTGAAGTCTTCGAAAAGGTGACATAAATTCCAAATGCATTAACAATTGTTTTGTTACCGCAGATACTCGGAAGATATTTGGAAATTCTCATAAAGACTGATGGATGATGCTGGTGTCTCGGTACTCTGTCAATGTCACATAGGCCCGGTATAGTGAGGTGTGTGCGCGGACGTGACAGAATTTCAACATAATAATTGCAGTCGAAAAGTGACCTCTTAATTTCTGTCACAAATTGTTGTTCTCTTGCTGTTGCGGTCCAATTGATGAACCCAGCGGCATTCCTTTCAATGCGTGCCTTCTCAGACCATAACTTAATCTCGTTCCCAATCGGAGTCACATTTACTTACCGCCGATGACCTATGATTATGATGATGATCAGGCCCAGAGGAGTAGCAATGATTCGTGCTACAGATCAATCCAGGTGCTTACCGATGATACTCGCTGTACGAGAGTGCGCAGATATCCTACTCTCGCTGGATCGGGAACGTCTTTTCCCACTAAAAAGATTCATATCATCATCGACTAATCTCTGACTCGTCGGTTCTCTCTTCTACATTCTGGTTTCAATGGCTATATGTGACATGCATAAGAAACTTCCATGTCGGCTGGCTTTAACTATGTATCTAACGTGGTTTTTCTTTGTATATTTTTTTTTATGGTTTGTTGAAGTTTTCAAAGCTAGCGCTAGTCTAGTTCGAGGAGATTCTTATCGCATGGACATTTGGATGTTTTGTTTATTGCTCCAGATACATGGCATAAGCGCGCAACTGAATGTAATAAAACTAAATACATCACAAGGTTGAATCTGCACCAGTCTATAGAGATACAGACTGTATAGGAGGTTCTCTGTCTCTCTGTATAGAGTATCTATGCAGAGTGGAAGATTTTCGGTCGTAAATAATAAACGTGAAGCCATTTGTTGTTGGCTTCCTCCTCCCGGGTTTGACATAAAGTACAAAGAAGTTGCAGTCGGAGTATACACGCTTTAACTAGAAGACAACTCTAAGAAGAGGTTGTCGAGGTGAAGAAGATGACAATCAGACAGAAAGACAGACAAAAAAAAGAAAAATGTATAAAACCGCGCTAAACAGATACGACGCGACGAATGAAACTGGATTAACCCGCTGCTGGTAATGTACCTTTTGGCGTAGAGCTACAACTACATAACTACATAAAAAGCTGAATGGTACGAAATGAAAATAATAATGTCACCGCATTTACACCAGGTTCTATATATACCAACACTGGCTAACAATTCTCGGAATATTTGCATTTTCATTGTTCGGTAGTGGTTGGGGATAGTATCTAAAAGATACTACGTGCCTAAAATTGCTATCTATTTGGGATTTTCATGACCAAATGACAATTATTTTGAGAGAGAAAAAACGACATACTATACAGAGAAGAGTTGGTAAAAGAAGAAGGGTCTCACTTGCGGTGTGGGTACATCAGTACATGTATGTTGTAATTGTTACAACAGATTTGTCTCAGTGAATGGGCCATAAATCATGATGAGCGGTAGCTTTCTGGAAGGTTCATTGTGTTTTTTCTAAAGGGCTTATACCTATGGGAAAGAACTAAACGGATTTGTCAGCAGATAAAGCCTATTGTAAGTTTTGTGGTAGAACAAGGTTTAACATACATGACTATAAGGTTTTGGCAAGAGAGGTGATGAAATATCTGGTATTGGGAGGTGGAAAGCTTACGAAATCTATTTTTTTTACTATGTAACCAGCAAGGACACATTTCTTTTTTAGCTTTTCTTTAGCAAATGCTCCCCGAGCATATTTGCGATGGTGCGTGGAAGTTTTCAGACAACTTACTTACATAACGGCTTTTGATCCGTGAAGCTGAAGAGTCTCTGCGAACACTTTGATAGATATTTCTGATCTTCTTTGTCGTATGGGAACAAAGGGGTTAGAATTGAAAGATCGTCTTCAGTGGAGCATTATTATTCATTTGATCGATGTTGACGAGCCAATAAAGTGATCTTTGGGGGACATCCAAATTTTTATCAAAGTGAATAAAGCGCAACTGAAAATCCACTTGCAGTGCCCACTAAAGTGGTAAGCAAGTGGCGTGCTGATCAAGTGGCAGGTGGAATGGCTAAAGCCTATGTAAAGAAATGTAAACGCCCGCATCAATGCGGAGTGGAGGCGACCGATTTGTGTCATTTTTCATGGTGTTATGCCAGTCTGGTGTCACTTATTTCAAACAAATCCATCGCCACACTATAAATGTTTACAACTGCTAAACCATCTGCAACTTGGTCACAACGCTACTGCCACGCCACTTGCTTACCACTTAAGTGCGCCCCTTGCTTTATGCACGTCGAACTTTATTTCTCAGCCTTAGAAAGTGGGAATGAAGACAACATTATTGCAACTGATTTTGGTAAGGCTTTTGATAATGTTTTGGTGTTCCACAAGGCAGTCAATTAGGTTACCTTCTTATTATACCAACCATCTTGTAAGGGTTAATCTCGATGATTTCTATTTAAGCTGACGATACTAACCTTTTCAAACTCATTTCCTAAGAGCATGACTCCTGCTCCTGCTTCATTCAACTATAGTCTTAGTGGACTTAGTGGACCCGCACACTCAAGCTTGAAGCAGGGAGAAAAGCCACAAGAGAGGCGAACGCAAGATGGGCCACCTTAAACACTTGTAATACCACAGGAATGCTATGGCCGTCCTTCAACGAATCCAAAACCGAGAAGATGTTGCGGAAGGACAGGAAATCCCTGTCCACCCTCGTAGGTATCATAACATGACACAACACGTACCATATGAAGAAAATGAGCTTAACGGAAGAAGAAATTTGCAGAGGTTGCGGTGATGAGGAAACTCTTGAGGATACAACCCACTTCTTATGTCACTGCCCAAGTCTCCAACACACCAGGTACAAATTCCTAGGGAGTCACTTCTTCAACGACCTAGACGAGCTCTCCAGCACATCAATAGACAAGATAATGAACTTCGTCAAATCAACAAGATGGTTTGTATGTAGCAGCACAATAAGTAATTTTTTGAATACAGGATTATAATGGGTGGACAACCTCTTTTCCCCCTACGGGAATCACAATGGGTCAGTATTGACCTGAGTGTGGCACGGAGAAATCCTCGCCAATCCACAAACCTAACCTAGTGGACTTAAGGTCCTAAATCCGCAATGGCTAGAGCCAATCGGGTCGCTGACAGATGGTCTTAGATGGCTCACATAATACCTATGATGTTATAAAAACTGATGACTGTATGATTGGTGCAGTTAAAAGCGATATGAAAATCCAATCATCTGGTATACTTTTTACGACCAAACCTTTGATATAAGTATGTATATGCTTACCACAAAATCTTATCTCGCAGCCTTAAACAGCTCGACAGATACGACATCTGGTAAAGTAGGGTTTAAAAAATGCAATCCTTTCTTGCAGTCATTATAAATGTCGTCAAACAAATGATAAGCTTTAAGAAGTTAGGCCTTAGGGTGCTATATGAACCTGTTCCGCAAACTATTTATGTATTTTGTTTTATTTTATCCTTACTTCAGTTGAGTCGGGTGGGCGAAAGTCTTGGTTCCAATGACCATGTCAGAGGAATTTGGGTCATTTTCGACATTAAGCAGACGGTTGAAGAGGTACTTCCAATTCCTCAGTACCTACATTGACTGCCTTAAAAAAATTTGTTATTAAATTGATCCAATGAAATTTTGTTCCTTCTACATTTTAGTAAAACTTTTCAACGTTGTTTGTGGAATATGATCCCGCTATACTTCATCGAACTCTCTCTTTTTAGGGTCTTACTTTTTCTGACGGTTTGTTGCGATACCTAACTGCAAAAATTCAAGGACCAGATGTCAACTTTCTATAATACAGAACCATGGATGCGAAGCCACCAATCCTGTTAACTATGTTTTTAATAACATATCGCTTTCTTAGGACTAGGTACCGGACTATTAGCGGCTACTTCATTTCAGAATCTAGCAATAAAAAAGCTAACTATAATTATCTTGGCAATTTGTTAGCTATGCAATTTAAAATTAAAAATAACTAACACAATAACGCCTTGTGGAATTCCATGTTTTTTTTTTATTTGATGGTAATCCAAAGCTGCGCCTCCATCGACATCGGCTCTCCCTAGCTAAACTGCTACAATTTGTTACCAGCTAACCTTTACGGATACCCATTATAGTATCAAATATCTTCTAAAGTCCATTCCCACATAAATAGCGTTAAGATCATTGTCTTTTATTCAGCCTCCTAATGAAATCATTTAACCTTTCATGGCTAATTTTCATATGACCCATTGCCATCCATCACCCATCCATTCGGATCTAATGTTTACATAGCAAATCACTCGATCATTAAATCAAATAAACAAATAAATTCCCAAAACAAACATCAAATTAGTAGAATATATCTTTTTATGCATACAGTCTTATTTTTTAACAAATTGTCAACGCCATTGTATATTTTGAAAAATGACAAGTTAACAAGCTGTATGCAAATTAACTCCCATTGGAGTCCCGGTGGCGGCGGCCATTAAATTCTTTTCATATTGTAATTAGTGCGTACACTCGTCTTGAGATACGAAATCTAACGTTTTTTTTTTGTTTGATTAATAATAATCAAGATTAATTCGATGAATCAGGGAACTGAAAACTGTGTATATAGGATACGCCTCTACTCGTAGAAAGTTGCACGCATACCAAACATACCAAACGCTTAAGAGCAACTCATGAACATGATGAATCGCTGTCCCATCGAGCTTTTGACATCAATTAACCGCGAGATGATTGTATCTATTGCATTCTGGAGCTCACTTAGCGGCATAATAAGAACTTTATTAAAAAATTGAACAGCCTGTTGAGTGATAGATACGTGCTTTTGAATGATAGATACATGTTTGCGGGTTTGCCTCATCTATCATTCGATGATGGTGGCGTTTCGAATCGCACGAAATGAAATTTCATCAATTGCGCTATATATCGCACAACAGGAAGCATCTGGGGCGGCGGATTTCAATTTGTTTTTCGGTGAGACCCCCTCCCAATATAATATGAAGGTCAATTTGGAATTGAATTTCCTTCAATTGAACAAAACTGATCTTAATGACTCAGCATGCGATTTGCTGACAAATTGCCATGCGATAAAAATATGACTTCATCATAACAACCGCAGCACGGTCCAGCGTCAGTTCCAATCGAATATAGGTTTCGTTGTATAGCGTTGTGTCGTGCGCGATGATGTCTCTCCCAGGATAAAAAGGACTCATTAATTATCAATCACTTGGGTCCGAGTGAAGGCGCCTCTTGTATATTCGATAAGCGACGAGGCCCAGAGAGAGCATATATTTGAGTGTGCATGAATTTGTGCAGAGTTCCTTCCTGGTGTCTGATTGTGATGCCGATGCTGTGGACCGCACTGGTAGGATGACATATTCTGGAAGATGATTTATTAGGGCCCAGGCCATATGAGCAGTTTATGACTAATTTTCTTCTTGCGTGTGACTTGAGATGGGATGCGGAGACCAAATGGGATCACAAATCTTTCGATCGGAAGATTATTTCATTCAACTACCGGCAGACTGAGTTAATTATTGGTGGCACTTTCCAGAGACGGTTATATAGGCACTAGGCAGACTTAGAATTCTATTAGGAGCGAATGGGTTTGGGTATATACGACGTAAATGAGGGCTATGTTAAGTCATGCAAAATTGCATGTCGCTGGACATGTCGTGTATGTTCGGCCCGGGAAGAGAACTGGTTGAACGACAAGTTTTTGTGTGTTAATGGAGAGTGATGATGGGACATGGCAAAAAGTTAATCGTTCGGAATGCGATGGGTATCCCGTTTAAGGGATTAGCTAAATGGTTAATCATCTGCAATCGGATTTTTCAAGCTCTTTGGGTTGGTGATTAAATATTAATTTGAAATGAACTGGGAAAATTTATCAACTCAAGTCAAGTTGGGCTATAGTGTATATAGAGCCGTTCCAATATTTGACATACTTTACTTATACTTAAAGTGGAGCTACGTTGTCCTTCGTTGCCTCAAAGACGCGTCGAGCTGCCATAGACATCCATGTGCGCTAGCCATCTACATTGACTGAACGCCTTAAATTTGTATAGGCATTTATGAGCCTTGGGAATATGGAATAAGTCTGATATTGTAACTGCTGATTTTAGTGATGAACCTGTCACCAAACAATCCTCTTTTAACAGGGTCGTCTTTTTGAATCCCGTACGCAATCAGAGATAGTACCTACAGTGCATGCACCTACACAGCTCAAAGCGATTTCAGGGGTACCATAGGAGGCCTCTGATATTTATTATACTACATTATGTAAACATCTGACCGCGTTTCCGTCAATATCTTAAAAAGTTCTATGCCACTTGATTGTTGAAAGCCGGGTATACATTATATCAAAAGATCATGCCGCCTCTGATAGGTTTTACCAGGCGAACATCTAAGATGTACATGGTTTCACAAACAAAAGGATTGTACCACAACTCTTGAGGGAATACCTCTAAAGGTGACAGATAGGGCGAAATATCTAGAAATTATCCTCGACAGGAAACTCAATTGGAAACTGAATGTCAATGAAAGAGTGAAGAATGCAGCCAACGCTTTCTACGCATGCAGCCGCATCTTTGGCAGGAGATGGGGACCAAACCCCAAAATTGTGGATGTACATGGCAATCGTGCGGCCCATACTTACATATGGCAGCGTGGTCTGGTGGCAAGCCGCCGGCAAGGCGACCAATCTCAGATCAATGACAAAAATACAAAGACTAGCATGTATAGGGACAACCAGTGCGATAAGAACCACACCTACAGCTGGACTGGAGGCAATTCTTAATCTAACTCCTCTAGACCTATACATGGAGGAATCTGCTACCAAAAGTGCCTTAAGGATTAGCCAAACTAAAACTTGGAACCCAGCTAATTTTGGCCACGCGCAGATCATAGGAAAATATGTTGGGAACGCTGTCACTTCCGACTACATGTCTCCCCTTTTAAACTTTGATAGACCATTCTCTTGCTCGTTTCCGAGTAGGGATCAATGGACCACAAATGAACCCACAAAGAGGAAATCGATATCCATCTACACGGATGGGTCAAAGATGTACTGTGGAACCGGTGCCGGTATATTCTCAGAGGAACTAAATATACAATGCTCAATCAGGCTTCCTGATAGCAGCAGTGTCTTCCAAGCGGAAGTTCTGGCAATCGCGGAAACGGCCCGACAGGTGTCATTGTTGGCAATACCGCGCAACGATATTACCATTTTCATTGACAGCCAGGCGGCTATAAAAGCAGTCTCTGCTATTGAAATAAAATCTAAGCTAGTTCACCGCTGCCGCGAAGAGTTCAAGGTTCTCTGCTCGCAGCACACCACGAATCTCTGCTGGGTCCCTGGACACAGTGACAAAGCCGGCAACAAGAAGGCTGACGAACTAGCTATAGAGAGGGATCTACAATGGACAATGATAGAGCATTACAGTCCATTAAGCCCCCACTATGCAACCTGAGAGAACGAGTCGAGAACAAGATTCGTATGAAAACCAACAAAAGGTGGAAAGAACTAACGACCTGTGAAGTATCACGGAAGCTTTGGCCAGAGTATGACAGTGGCCGAACCATCAAACTTCTACAGTTTGACAGGTCATCACTGTCTAAACTGGTAGGGGCTCTAACGAGACATAACTTCCTAAGAAATCACGCAATGAAACTAAATCTCTAAGATGAGACAAAGAGGTTCATGAGGACACACCTCACTTCCTCTGTCACTGCCCGAGTCTCTGTCACTTGAGGAACAGAACACTTGGAAGTCACTACTTCCATGACATACAAGAACTTTCTGATATCTCACTTTCTGATCTTTACAGGTTCTTGAGGACATCAGGATGGCTGGATGGCGTCGGGTAAATACAAGGAGAAGGGACACGAAGATAACCAACCTAATACCAATGGTTAACCTCCCATGAAAGGGCATCACAATGGGTCCATGAGGACCTAAGTGTGGTACAGTAGGGTTCACCCTACTCACCAACCCGTCAACCTAACCTAACCTAAGATGTCCATGGTTCTATAATCTATAATGAATGTACACGAAGTCACGCGGCTGCTCAAGCGGAATATCTCTCAACAGAGCATGCAATGCAAAGACTGGGGTCGAGAGAAAAGCTGCCTTTGTCATTTGGGTAGAGGAGAAAAGAAGAGCACACACTTTTCATAAAAAAAAGGTGAGAATACGAGAAGTTGCGAGCTGATAGATATGACAGCAGGAATAATGTTCGAAAAACTTACCAACTGGTGTGAAGGCCATGTCGAAGCTATAAAGCCCAAAATAAAGCCTGCAAGGATCAGAAATGATATACCTACTGTAGGTAAGTAGAGTTACTGTCAGTGCTGATAGCGATACCAAGATCCCGATACATTGACGATGATAGACTGGGCACGAATGCCATCAGCCTTATTAAAATGAAGTGAGGGCAAGATAGAGATGTTTTTAGATTTGTGGCAAATAAATATTAGTGGCACAAAAATCTCAAATAAAGTCAACACGCTGAGGCCAATATAGACAATGAAAATTTAATTTTGATCGTTAATAGAATTGACTGTTATCCCATTTTGTTAAATGATGCCAAACACGAACTATACCCCACCGACAACTCCATTGTTTTTTAGGTGGTATGGTCAATCTATTAATATCCAAACGTCTTTTAGTCCGATAGCATGCGAATTTGAAATCAAAATAGCTGATAAATGGTTTGGAAATATGTTAAGTTTATCTACAACATAAATTAAAAAAACCAAAAAAATAAATACCTAACAATAAAATGTCTGAATTCAAATTATCTTTCTGGTAGCAGATGGTGAAATGTATTCTCAAGTGTGTGGTCGCTTAAATAACGTAGATCCATAAACTAACCAAATTGTCATCTTTAAAGAAGGCCGGAGAAATGCGAATAAAAACACACATGCAAATAGATGTTTGAATTTAAATAATTACTCAGAGAGCTTATTAAAAAATATGTTATTTCAATGACAAATGTATATAAATGTATAGATGTATTTGTATACCTACATAATGCGATAGATACTTGCTGCCATTCAAATAAAATTAAAACCAGCAATTATAGTAGTCAAATGACAGAAACAGGTTAATGGTAGAGTGAGTACCTACATGTTTGCTGATTAAGTATCTACCCGCCAGAACTACTTGTATTTTTAAGAGCGAATTTTGAATTTTTTATTAATTAGGTACATAGAAAGTGGATAACTAGCTTTAATTTAAATCTTATATATCTATAAAAGCTACAAAGAAATCTGTGTGTCAGAATGTTACAATTGATACACACATAGAAAATAAAATGACGAACATAACCTGCAGTAACAACAGCTTTAAGTTCAGTAGAATATAATATGCAAGTAATATCGACCCTTATTCCTATCATGGAGGTCACCTGTCTTTGATTGACACTATGGAGCCTGAAAGAGCATTCAGCATGTTTCTAGACGACATGTTACCGGAAATTGGCTTTCATAAAAACTTCTCTATCATCATCCCGCCAAGGGAAGAATGGGAAAATTACAAACCCAATCCATCGCGACTTGACCTAGTCTGGTACACAGGTGGTTCCAAGATGGATTCAGGGTTCTGAGATTTTTGGAGAATCACCTCAAGCGAACTTCTCAGTCAGCCTAGGCAAGTTCTCGCCCATATTCCAGGCTGAAGTCCTTGCCATCAACCACTGCGCTAGAATAAATTTGTGTTCTAACACAAGTGATAAAACCATATTTATCTTCTCAGACTCAGAACTCATCTGTTATAAAATCGAAGCTGGTCCTAGAAACTTACATGGCCATTCTCCCCAAGAAAATCCTACTTTCAAACTAATCTGTATAAGAACAACTTAAGAATCCTGACAGGAATTATTACTGGTCATGGTTTTAAGAAAAAACACCTTCACCGAATCAGAGTCTCACCAGACCCCACATGTAGACTGTGCCTAGAGAGTGATGAAACCTCTCTTTACATTCTCATGGAATGTTCGGCTCTCTTCCGTCTTAGGAAGAAAGTTTTTGGCGAAGATACATTACCTCGGCAAATCTTGCTGAATTACCCCCAGAGAAGATACTTGTCTTCCTGACTGTCTCCGGAGTAAAAATATGGCTCTAGGACCCTACCAGGGATGGCACAATAGGCTTCTTTAGAGAGGCCGCAGTGCCAGGGCCGGTAAAGGCTCTCCCTACCAATCATTTAATCTAATCTAACACAAATCGTGGCGTAAGACTTAGTCCCAATGCACACGGAGCAACTGAAAAAAAAGTGATCAGCGATGGAAATTGGCAACTAGTTTGCTTTGAGGCATACCCCGTGTAATCAAATGGGACGACAACGCTACTGATTGAAAACTCGTTTAAAAACTAGTTTGTAACCAGTCGTCTGTGGATTTGCATGTCGCGATGCCTCTTGATTTCAGTTTCTAGTTTGTTGAAGGCGAACGGACAACAGACCAAACTGTTGCTGGTGGGGGAGGTTGAAAAACATGACGACACAGAACTAACTAGAGATTTTGATTGGTGATGACTGATGAGTTTCCCCGTGTGTGGAGTCAAGTCACCGCTGAGTCCATAATTGGTCTGTAGCCCAAGTTGCCAACCGGTTTAGTTTTTTTTTTCAGTTATTCCGCGTGCATTGGGCCTTAGGTTTTTTCCTTACTCACTTCGATGGCGTTAGAGTCAGGTGTGGACCTGGGTCTTAACCACCCACTCCTATCTAATTGGCTCATTGTCCCTTTGGGTTGCATTCGAAAATTGTTAGTTACGAAGCGCTAGTGTTCATTTTTTCTATAAATAGGGGTATTAGACTAAAATAATTAACAGTTGGCGCATCAGGTTCGTATAGGGCCCCTAGGTCTAATTTCTTACAACCATTAGTTTCTATTTCTCCTCCTTCAATCGTCGATCCAATCTAAACGGGACTGAACATTTTTCGAATCTTCTTTCTCTCGAAGCGACTGAGGATATCTTCATCCGTATAAGCTTCAGCGCCATTGATCAAGGTCTTACACAGAATCTTCTTAATTAGTAACTATAGCTGTAGTCAGACCGATACTCATGTACGGAATCATCGTCTGGTGGAAGCCGCTGAACTGCTGAAGGTGAGATTGATATCAAATTCAGACATCGCCTTCTACACCGACAGTCAAGTAGCTATTAAAGCACTCGAATTACCAATATTAAGATCCAAATATTAGTCAGGCACTGCCGCAAATCTTTAAATGAGATCTCGGATATGTGCACGTTAATGCTGTTCTGGGTCCCTGGTCATAGAGATATACCAGGTAACTGTAAAGCAGACGAACTAGCTAGGAACGGCACGAAAATGGAACTCTTTACTGGTAAAGGAGGGCCCCATGTGCCAATTGAAACGGTACGATACAACATCTGTAGCGTCAATATGCCACTGAATTATTGGTGGTTTAAAATTAACGGTCATGTATGGCGCTTATTACAAGATGGCAACCATACTTTCGAGTGTCCATCCAAAGAGGGCGTTCATCATAGATAGTTGTCAAACTGTATATTCTTGAAAATAAGATGGCGACCCTACATCCTTTGCTCGCTGCTTTCTTTTCCTTCTTAGACCGCCACGAGTAAGGTCGCTTCTATAAGGATATACCTAAATCCAATACTTATATTTGCTATAAGTTTACGTTGCGCTGTAAGAGATTTTTTTTTTTTATACTACATATATTAAGGTACGTTAATCAGTTAAAATGATGACAAGCTAATCAAAGTGTACTCCTTGTAGTTTCCCTATATTATAAGTGGCATATACGTCATATATGTTTGGTTTTGGTGCGGTGTGATAGCCAGCTATTCGTGAGTGCTCTGATGAAAGGGAATCTGTGGTGTAAAAACGGGGATCTCAAGAGTCCCACAGACACCGCTCTTAAAACAGCTCCCAGAGTCACTGATTATGAATTTTATCGATAGGTATGATTTCATCGATTAATCAAGCGATAGATGTACCAAGAAGAAAAAAGCGTAATCAGCGAATATTTCGTATACCAATTGCTAACAGCGGTTTATTAGTTCCTTACACGTTGACGTCCAAATCCAAAAGAAAGAAAAATGAACGGGTTACAACATTTGAGAGTGTTAAAATTGAATTTACATACAATCGCTAATTAGTAAATAGTTGTGCCCGTTAAGAGAGCAATTACAAAGATAACAATTAAAAACAAATAACAATAAGAAACGCTAATAGGGTAAATAGTACAATGTTTTTAGTAACGAAATGTTTTAAAGTTACGAAAGCATATTTGAATATATAAAAAAAGCAAAAACAAAACTAAATATGATATTAATCATAAACATCCCGGCGCCCCTGAAGGAGTTTCAGGATAATGGTAGCAGGGCTAATTTAGATATTGGTCTGACAAAGGTGCCTGCACTCGTCTTGACAGTGGCTACGCGAACAAGTTGGTCTGGTCCTGGTTTAACGGCTTCGATTCTGCCTCAGATCCACTTGGTAGGGGGCAGATTAGGTTCCTTCATAACGACGACATCTCCAGGTTTGAGGTTGGGTTTCCGTTGTTGCCATTTGGGTCGCTCTTGAAGGGTCGTTATATACTCCGTACTCCATCTCTTCCAAAATCCTTGGGTCATATTTTGAATATGATTCCAGTAGGAGAGTCGATTTAATGGCGTGTCCGTGTGGTTCGGTTCGGGAATCGCTGTTAAGGGTTGACCTATTAAAAAATGAGAAGGAGTTAGAGGATTTAAATCACTGTCTGATAAACAACATAAAGGTCGGGAATTAAGAATAGCTTCAATTTGACTAGTTACTGTGGTTAGTTCCTCAAAGGTTAAAGTTGATGACCCAATAACGCGGCGAAGGTGAAGCTTAACCGACTTGACACCAGCTTCCCACAGTCCGCCAAAGTGGGGAGCTGATGGCGGAATAAAATGCCATGCGATTCCATCCTTTGCGAGAGATGATGTCACGATGTCGTTATGCGATTGAGACATTACGAGCTGGTGCATTTCAGTGAGGCAACGCCGTGCTCCATGGAAGTTGGTGCCGTTGTCACTAAAGATATTCTTACAGATTCCTCGACGAGAAACGAATCGGCGTAGAGCAGCTAGAAAGGCATCTGTCGTAAGGTCACTCACCACTTCAATATGTACAGCTTTGGTGCACATGCAGACGAACAATGCTATGTACGCCTTGGAGTATTTGGGATTGCGACCACGAGACAGTTTTATAGTCAGGGGACCAGCATAATCACATCCTGTGTTGAAAAATGGTGGACTAGGCTGTATGCGTTGCTCTGGCAGATCTCCCATCAGCTGGCTACTAGTTAACCTTCTCTGCATGAAACAAGGCTTACAGATATGAATTATCCTTCGAATTAAGTTGCGGCTACCCAAAATCCAGTACTGCTGGCGGACAATTGCAAAGGTTTCCGAAACGCCGGTGTGCATATATCTTTCATGAATATCTTTAACTATAAGAAATGAGATGTTATTGTTTTTTGGGAGTATAATAGGGTGTTTGATATTATATGAGACACTTGCGTGTCTTATACGCCCTCCAACACGTAGAATTCCATCGGTGTCCAGAAACGGTGAGTATTTCGATAGCGTTGATTTAGGAGAAATGCATCGTTTAGTTCGAAGGTCATTAATATCGATGGAAAATGATTTGCCTTGCACGAACTTGTAAATATATAACTTTGCAGCATGAAATTCCTTGAATCGCAACCCATGGTTAATACGAAGGGATGACTGTGTTCGACAATTTGAAATAAAACGAAAACAGAGTGCAACTACTCGCACCAGACGATACCACGACGATATTTTATCGATTAGCGATTGGATTATATCAGTATCGGCCGATGTAAGAAGGACATGTTTCGGAAGGGGTCGAGTTTCAGATTTAACCAGATCACTGTCAGCGACTTGGGGGGAAATACACCATGAGGAGTTGGGCCATTGTTCTTCGGGTTCCGATAACCAAGGCGGACCAGTCCACCAAAGATGATGGTTTACTAGGTTCATAGGTGACACACCACGTGACGCACAATCGGCTGGATTAAGTTCGGACGCGACATAGCTCCATGAATGTCTAGGGATTATTTCCAGAATTGTTGCTGTTCGATTGGCAACAAATGTTGTCCAACGCCGAGGAGGTGACGAAAACCAGTGCAATACTATTTCCGAATCGCAGAATGCTGTTACTTTTATCAAAATTGAATTAAGCGAAGATTTGATAAGTTTTATAAGTCTCGCAAGGAGTAAAGCGCCACAAAGTTCCAAACGCGGAATAGAAAGAGGTTTTAAAGGAGCCACTTTCGTCTTCGCTGCAACAATGATAACCTTGAGCTCACCCGTGGTTGTTTTCGAACGAGCATAAACTACGGCTGAATATGCTAATGACGAGGCATCCGAAAAGCCATACAATTCGAGGACTTCGGACGATAAAAGGGCATTTCGTGGAACACGGATTTGTTGAAGACACGGCAGACTATCTCGATAGCTCATCCAGCGGGTAGCTATTTCGGATGGGAGAGGGTCATCCCAACCAAGTGCCAACTGAAATGACCAGAGATCCTGAAACATCATCTTGAAGAGGACAACTGAAGGCGCTAAGAATCCTAACGGATCGAATATCCTAGCTATTTCCGAGAGCAAGATTCTCCTAGTGACTTCAGACGTTGGTTTTGGTTGGGTTAAGCGAAACGAAAATGTATCAGAGGACGGGTTCCAGTACATTCCGAGGACTTTTATTGTAGATTCGGAATGTTCTGTATCAAATACCGAATACTCGCGATCCTCCGGTTTTACCTTAGCCAGTAGGCTCCAGCAATTAGAGCTCCATTTCCGAAGATTTATGTTTGCTAACGATAGAAGATTTATGAGTTCGGATTGTAATTCAAAGAGATGGTCGATTGAGTTCGTCCCTGTCATGATATCATCGACGTATACATCATTTAGCAGGATTCGAGCAGCATTTGGGTGGCTTTCCTTATAGTCGTCTGCGAGTTGTTGTAAAACACGAACAGCGAGAAAGGGGGCGGAAGCTGTTCCGTATGTCACAGTTTTCAGACGGTAGTGTTTTAAATCGTCTTCAGGAGATTGACGCCAGACAATACGTTGAAAGTCAGTTTCTTGGTTACGAATCAGTATTTGGCGAAACATTTTCACAATATCAGCTGTGAAAACGTATTGATGTTGCCGGAAACGTAAACAAACACCGATTAGGTCACGCTGAATGGGTGGACCAACGAGAAGCTGACTATTTAGCGATTTCCCATGCGAATCGGCTACTGACCCGTCAAACACAACGCGGAGTTTGGTGGAAGAGCTGTCAAGTTTAAAGACAGCATGATGTGGCAAGTAAAATTGTTTTCCGCTGCCAGTTTCGATATCCTTGGAAGGTATGAGTTCCATATGACCGAGGTCAAGATACTCTTGCATGAAATTTGAATATTGTTTGTATAATTCAGAGTTATCACGAAATCTTCTTTCCATTGCACGCATTCGAGAAATGGCAGCAGAAAGCGAGTTTCCAAATGTTGGACAGGGAGTTTTAAACAGAAGAGGGACAATATATCTTCCATCGTGCGAACGAGAGACATTCTCACGAAATTGAGCTTCAGCAGGATCGTCAGAAACCTTTGCCGTGTGTGACTGAACTTCATCTAATTCCCAGAAGCGTTGTAATAATGCATCGGTATCGATGGTAGAATGTAAAATTGACAAAGCAGAACTCGAATTATGGATAAGCTCCCCAGTTACGACCCAACCGAAAGAAGTGTTTTGAGCCAATGGTTTACCCTGGGGCCCGTGAATTTGTCCTGCCTTAACGATTGACCAAACCTTATCGGCACCAAGTAGAACATCGACAGGTTTACGAATGTTGAAGTGGGGATCTGCGAGATCCACACCTTGAAGGTGCTTCCACGAGGATGCATCAAACGATTGACTGGGTAGGTCCGATGTTATTTTTCCAAGAATGAGCGCGTCAAGACATAATAGAGAAGCGTTGAATCGCGAAACCAGATTTATTGAAATACGTCCCTTTGTGTGACCTGCGACTATTGACGATAGACCTAGGAGCGGAATTCGAGAATGTTGACGAGGATGTCCTAGACGCTGAGCTAATGATTCCGTTATAAACGAAGACTGTGATCCCGTATCAAGCAAAACTCGACAATCAATCAGTTGACCCTGGTTGTCCTTAACCTTCGCAAGAACGGTTGGAAGGATGGTTTGCTGGTGAAGGTTAAGCGAATGATTTGTAACTAAAGGGGTAACTGAACTGCAATGGGGTTGGGGTATATCACTTATACATTGTGGCGACGATGATGATTCAATGGACGAGGATTCACCGAGAGAATTATTTGGATGCGTAGAGGAATCGTTGTTCGAATCTTGTGGATGAACCAATGAGTGGTGTCGCGATTTACATACGCGGCAGCGGAACGTGGACCTACATCTATTAGCGGAATGTCCAACGCGAAGACAATTGAAACACAGCGAATTTTCCTTCACGAATGTCCGACGCAGTGAAATGTTCAGCCCAATAAACGCAGTGCATTGTGATAAAATATGATCCCCTTTGCATTTGGGACAACGCGAACTGTTTACCCGAGTTTCAGCAACGTGAGCACGTATCGATGGTGATTGTTTCGCGCGCGATGGATTCGATCGATGAACTGATCGACATGATTCGTAAGCATCACATCGTAGCTCAAGAAATGATAACAACTCATCTATTGTGCAGTCATCACGTGACCCTACCTCTTTCGCCCATTCACGTTTGGTATCCTCATCAAGCTTATTTAACAGAATGTAAATTATCCAGGGATCTCGATCTTCTTTTTCTGCTGCATGAAGTCCCCGAAGAACTTCATCAGCACCGTCTGTAATTTTGCGTAGGATTTGAGCATTTGGAGTGGTTAGGGTAGGTAACGACATGTACGAATGTATTAACGATTGAACAAGTAGATTTACACGATTATACCGCCTTTCGAGCCTTTCCCAGGCTTCAATATAGTTCGAATCGGAGATTGGGACATGTTTAATTAGATCAGCCGCTTCATCTTTCAAAAAGGATTTGAGGTAATAAAATTTCTGAGTCGCAGTTAGATTTGGCTTATTGTCAACCGAACCGGTAAATGTATCGCGGAATGATGGCCAATCTTTGTAGTTTCCCGAAAAGGGAGTCACAGTAATATTTGGGAGGGTAACATTTGAACAGGTGTTAGATGGCGAATTCAATTGTTTGAGAAATTTGGACTGCTGATTTGCAAGCTCCTCAAATAAATGCAGCTGCTTCCTTTCAGATTGCCTTCCCCGAATAGCTTTGGTAAGCAATGCATTAGTTGCAAAATACGTGGTTTCATATTTCCCGAACTCTTCTTCTAATGCTTGAAGTGCCGCGATATTTGTTTCGTCCGTTTCTTTTAAACATTCTTTATGAAAAACCTCAAAATCGACCCAAGCTTTCTCTAATTTGTTTAGCCGAACTTCCAGCAATTCGGAAGTAACATCACTATTTATAGCTGTTGCAAATTCGGATGCACGAGTTAAACGAGACTTTGCATTCCCTATCAATTGTTTATAGGACATTTTAAGTTCGACTATACGTTTGGGAAAGAGAACTGAGTGAAGATTATTTCAATAAACAGCGAAATATAGGTACCCTTAATTAATTATAACGAGGGAAAATTATGATTATAAGGGAATTGTCACGACACGTGATATATACTAGGTAATAGTTTTCTTAGTATTCAAGCATATATTAACACACACGCGGTTGATTAATCGAAAGTATATCAATGATTGAATGTTCAATTAAATAAACTAAATTCGGCTGCGAAGGACCATGATTATGAATTTTATCGATAGGTATGATTTCAACGATTAATCAAGCGATAGATGTACCAAGAAGAAAAAAGCGTAATCAGCGAATATTTCGTATACCAATTGCTAACAGCGGTTTATTAGTTCCTTACACGTTGACGTCCAAATCCAAAAGAAAGAAAAATGAACGGGTTACAACATTTGAGAGTGTTAAAATTGAATTTACATACAATCGCTAATTAGTAAATAGTTGTGCCCGTTAAGAGAGCAATTACAAAGATAACAATTAAAAACAAATAACAATAAGAAACGCTAATAGGGTAAATAGTACAATGTTTTTAGTAACGAAATGTTTTAAAGTTACGAAAGCATATTTGAATATATAAAAAAAGCAAAAACAAAACTAAATATGATATTAATCATAAACAGTCACAAAACGCTGCCACCCCCTGTGCCAAGCAAAATTCGCCACGCCAACCGAAGCCGTCATCAGGAGCATCGAGAGACGAAAGATCAACCTCGTGTATTAGCGTACTGCTACAGAGAGACCTGCATCTTAGCAGCAGAAAACCTCTCGTACGCACGGAGGCTAACTCCGACTTCAGACATCTCAGTCAGAAAGGAGATCGCACGACCGCTAGTACCTAGTGTTGGTGGCCGCAAAACCGAAGCAATAGTGACTTTGTCAAATGTATTTTATTTGCTAAATCCAGATTTATTAATTGCTTAAATAGCTACCTACCTAACGTTAAATTAAACTACTGTTTTATATAACTTACTTGCCTATAATATTTTTGCCTTTTAGTATCTTAAATCTAACCTCTAAAACCTAAAAATCTAAAATTTAATATCTAAAATCTAGAGTATATAATTTAAAATCTAATCAGTGGTACAAAGTGTGTGAAAATTATTTAAACCTAATTAGAATACCCTTGAAGTCATCGAGTGAAGCTGACCACCGCCCAGTCCTGACATGTCACGACGGAGATACCAGGTAAATTTTTGATTAATCATAATGAAATGATACCCACTTATATAATTTTTACATAAGTACCACCCATAGTTACATAAAGTTAAATTTTTTCTATATTTTGTTTTGAATTTGAGTAGTGCCAAGCGAGCACATTAGTTTTTTTTATTTAACATTTGATGAGTATGGAATTGAATCCGAAATCTCTCTTTTTTTTGTTTTTATTTGGAGGCAAATAAAGTAATTATGTGCTAAGAGTAAAATTTAAGAAGTCAAACCAGTGTTTCATTGCGTGACGCGGATCGGGACCAACTCAACGTGCAGATAATGCACAGTGCATTATCTCTTATCAGTAGGTAGACAAGAGAAAGTATCACTCCTTGCTGATATCCACGCGGGCTGAGCTAGACCGGGATGCTAGGCAAGAGAGCATAAGCAGGGGGTGGTAATGATTTTCGGAGTTTTCGGACAGCAAGAAGACAAGTGCTCTCATCAAAATTGCTTTAGTTGTTTCGTCGTGGTGGAGTTGTACTGACCTCCGGCAGAACATGCTACACATCTCCACCCTAGCACTGCAACAGGCTAATGAAAGATGGCGGGATCTTGACACCTGCAGCCACGCAAAACAGACCTGGCAACGAATAAATCAACGCAGGACAAATGTCCTGTTAAACGTTAGTAGAACACATATCGCAACCGGCGCTATCCTCGATTAGAAAGCAAACTTTAGGAGAGTACTTCTTTGGGGAGCTTGCTAATATTGCCGAAACGGATATCAGCAAAATGCGGAAATTTCTCCAAAATTCGAAATTGTTCCAAGAGTAGCGGAAATAACCGACTCTGCTTGTGGTATCACAATTGATCTTATTTGGTCTAAGTGAATTACTCCGTATTAACGGATAATTGTGACCTAACCTAACCTAACCTATTGACTATAGATTTTTACTAATCATTAGCCTTCTCAGCCCAAAGAAACAGCGATTATAGAAGAGCTGAAGTTTCAACGTCCCAAGTTATATCCGTCTATGGTGACTTTCTGTCCAATTCAATACTTAGCGCCAGTTATTAGCTAAGTTCTCACAATGATGCGTCAATGTCAATCGCATTATGCAACTACGTAATTGTAATTCTATACTATAGACTGTGAAAAATGTTGCCTTTGGCAGTTGCCATGTGAGTTTCATAAAATGTTCTTAGGTACAGGTAGGATGATGAAGAAGTTGTTTAGCAGCCCAATCCGTTTCTAACTTCAAAGATCGCTGTGAATTAGTCCAACTTCACCACGTCGTCTCTTATGCTGCTTTAATTAGTTCGGACGCAAGACTACCGGACCAAATAGCCCTGTTTGGCTAAGGTTAAAATATTGATATGCTCACTTAATTTTGGGCCGGGTGAACGGCCGAAATCTTGGCTTGTTCGTAGCCAGACTGAATGGTACTTTCCGTCTGATAGCGGAATTTCAGTCGTTTTAGCCGTTTCAGTCTGCAAAATGGTGTCAACATTGACTTTGACTCTAGAACAAGGTTTCTTTGCTCATATCTAAGGTTTCTGTTCGGGTCTTATTGCTTTGACATTTTCTTTCTTAACCTATCCTTAAGGATGGTCTGCGAGTGTACCTGTATAATTTGTTTCCATTTGAATAGCAAATCAAGAAGTGCTGATGTTCTACGTACTTATATTAGGCAGATCAAAAGATAGAGTTGTCAGTGGCCTCATTAGTCGTTATGCCCTTAACTATTGTCAAATATACAAAATGCCAAAGATCCCAAATAGGGAAGTCAACTGACATAACTAATTTCGGTCATTAAAATACGCCTACAATACGCATATCCATATACATTCGAGGACAAAGCCCTTCAATTGATAACCTTACAGGCACAGTTCCGCCTGGAACTCTGATAAGTCGTTTGAGGCACCTCTGTAATATCCCAGCCAATCAGCACCATGCTTATAAAAGGAAATGAGAAATTTGCCAACAACCTCGTTATCGCGCTCAATATGAGTCATTGCTCCCCCAACCGCTCATTCGGCCGCATAAAGGCAACCTAGCAACGCAACATGCATCTACATATATGGTCTGGCTTTGCAAAGGGTAACCACCATTCGACACCATTACCATGCCATTTGCAGATAATTCCCTTCAACTTGTTTACCATATTTAAATGTTCGTATAATTAAAACGGAATTCAAAGTTCACATTCGGACCACCGCGAATTTTTAATTGTCATACGCTGAGCTCGCTCTCTACCAGCTATACGGCAATAGCAGTAGTAGCAGCAGCAAAGCCCAGCAATGGTGGCAACTACTATGTACTCCAGATATGTTTGGCCACACTTCCATCCACACACGGTAATAATACCTCAACTCTTGAGGCACAGAGATACACCGATTAACCCAGCAACTGCTCCGACTATACTATACGGGAACGGGGTGTATATAATGGTGTACCCCTGCTGCTTGCATATTTAATTTTAAAGAACAAGCGCGGAGTGAAACGAGCTAAAAAAAAAAAAAAACTTCAGTAAGCAGAGTTAATGGTTCGTTGACGATATTATGCTCTTTAATTGTTTTACCTTTTGTTTTTGCTCCCGTGCATCTTTTTTTTGTGCCCTGCTTCTGTTCTGTTTTATAAGCTGTGCTCCTGTTGTTACAAAAACTTTTTTTTTTGTCTTAATTTTTTTATTTAAGGCAATTTTATAATTTCATACTGCGGTTGTGGTATGGTTTTTCACCGGATTAATTAAGGCAATGGTGTGTGGAGAGAGTGACTGGCGGCAAGGCAACCAACAAGAACCTAGTTGCACTGTTTTATGACGAATAAGTTCGTTGCATTAATTAGCCCCTCGATGCTGGTAATGGTAATGGTATGGCACATGCACTTGGGTCCTCCCATTCCCGTGAAGAAATACTTGAGAGATATACATATAATATTGAACCCACTTGACGAAGCGACGCTTGCAAATTTCATCAAGTGGTCGATGGATGTGGATTGAACAATGCCATGCCCAAGCAACTCCAGCTTAGAGGTTCGGGCCGAGTAGGTATACTTGCGGTCTTAAATTTCATATTTGCATAAATTTCCCAGCGGTGCGCGGTGGGGGTGACAGAATGAGTTTCAATAGTTTCAACGTTGCACAGTGTTTCACATCTTTCAGGGTTCACACAGGTATAGGGGACTACAGCTACAGAAGTGGCCAACACTTACGAGAGTCCCATTTAGTCATGTTGAATGTTGTTTTTGGGTTTGTTTCTGGTCTTTTTTTTAGAAAAAATGGTGATATGCTGATGACGAGAGGTGTGATGAAATCGAGGAGAGGTCCAGAGGATTGGATTGCAACTGCATGACGGTTACGAGAGTTCATGCAGCTGCTCGCTGGCTACTGTTTAGTTTAGATTATGATTGTGCTTAAGACAGAAAAGGCAACTCTTTGGGATGAAGGGAGAACATGGGAGCCCTTATGCGGTAATGGAAGGGTGTTTGGTTTTTCTAGCTTATAGACGCTATTTGAAGAGCTTGTATTTTGTGACTTTTATACAGCGTTGCCATTTTGACTGCTTTCCAGTCAGATCTGACTGGATTGATATGCATTTAGCTGGAAGATTTTTTAAAATCCAGCCGGCTGGTTTTTTAGCTGGATACGAATTTTTTTTGACTGTTTTTAAATCTTTCGTGTAATATCACTTTTCTATCAATATAAATTTTTAAATTCAAAGTGAAAATAGAAAAAAATAAAAAAACGAACAAATATTGCTTGAAATTCACTTTTTTTGTTGCTCTGAGCTTGGAAGCATATCCCACTCATACAATGAACCAATTTATACGTTTGCATATGCACAAGTACTTGCCTTTGCCAACTTACAAACAAATATTTGAAACTGAAAATTGATCAGTTGTTTGTGTGAGGTTCAACTTTTCTATACCGGCCGAAGTGACAAAATAATTCGTTCGTACTAATATTAGGCTGAATTCCAAAACGTCAAAAAAATGCGCATTGTGAATGCACACTGCTTTTCTGATGCCAGGTTATGAATGCTTTTGCGCTGCTTTGCATTTGTCATGTTTTGCAATTTTTGACGTTTTGGAACGACTTTGATGCGAACTATTGTAAAATGTCTCAAACACCAATAATGTCCAAACAATTAGTAACAACCTTAATTTTTAACAGCTTAATAAACAATGTTGGTTCGTACAATGCCAACACGTTTAAGCATATTCTTTATTTAAGAAGGAAGCAGTTTACTCGGCGAATGTGTTTGCTTTCTTCAATTAAACAAATAGAAAGAAATATACCGAAGTGTAGAAATTATTTAAAAATTATAGAATCCCAAACGATGTGTTTTTTAGTCATTTTCGAATGAATAGAAGTACGTTTTCTGGTAAGTTTTAATGTACTTTTTAATTTAAACCCAATTTATGTAGGTACTTTAATTTTTTAAAGCGCTTGAAAGAATTCTAAAGCCCATGAGCAAATCTAGAAGTACCGGTAGACCTACCTATTCATTGAAGCAATGCCTCTACGTAACTCTCTGGAAACTGGCCAGTCAATGTAGCTTTCGGGAGATTTCTGATCGATTTGGAATGGGAAGAGGAACAGTTTATAGAGTATTTACAAAAACATTGATGGCAATAATAAAGTTAAAAAAGAAATTCATAAAGTGGCCTGAAAATGATGAATACCGCTATAAAGTTGTAGAGGAATTCGAAGAAAAACGCTCTAATCCGTTTCCATTCGTGTTGGGATGTGTGGATGGGACCCATTTTAAAATCCCTGCACCAAGAGAAGATTCCACCAGTTATTATAACAGGAAAGGGACACATTCCATAATTATGCAGGTGCTTTTATGATAATTATTATTTATTTTTTAATTCTTTTTTGTTTTATGAAATTAAAGGGCGTGTGTGACAGCAATTTCATATTTACGGATGTGTTTGTTGGATATCCTGGTTCTTGCCACGATGCTGCTGTCTGGCGTGCTAGCCCATTACAAAAAGCTATTGTAAGCGGCAAAATAAAAGTACCACCGGAGTATCATCTACTTGGAGACTCGGCCTACCCTTTGGATATCCATTTAATGGTTCCATATAGAGACAATGGACACTTAACAGCGGAACAGAAGCGTTTTAATTATTGCCACAGCTCAACACGCGTATTTATTGAGCAAGCATTCGGTATTTTAAAAAAGAAATTTAGAATCTTGAACTTTATACCTGTGCAAAAGATTCCATTAGTTAAACGAATTGTAATGTCATGTGTGATTCTTCACAATTTTATTATTTTGCACGAAATCCCCAATTACTCGTATGTGTATCAGTGTCCCGTAGATTCGCTATCAGAAGAAGATATTAGAAATAATGACCATCATTCAATTCCAAACAACGAGGCTAAACTAAAAAGAGAACGACTTACTACACTATTCTCCGCCTAAAGTTTGTCAGAAATGCTCATTACATTTTAAGTATTTATTAATAAACTAAAAAGAATTAACTCAGAAAAAAAAAAAATATTACAGTTCATTTCACATTTGCTTTGTTTAATAAATAAGTAGTCAGGCCATCGAGGTACACGGTCCGAACTTGAAAAAATCTAAACGGCACATTGAAATGAAAGAATCAAAATTTATAATTCGATTATTATTTTATTTGCAGAACAAACGACTTACTCAATTTATTAATTGAATGAGAAGACCTTTCAACTCCCTCATTTCTTCCACTCTTTCTTGATCCACTTTGAGCCTGGCGCTTTCAATATCCACTAACTGCTTCAGATATTCTCTGTCCTTATCCGATTCTGACTGGATGAAGTCAACCAGTTCGCTTGTTTTTTTCCGTTTTTTATTGTGTGGTGGTCCGAAGTTGCGCGCTTCAGAAGCATCCGGTTCGTCTATTACTTCCTCAAAATATTCCATATTGTTTTCATCTGACTCCTCCAAAGACGCATCCACATTATCAGGTGGAACAACGACTGAATGCCGTGTTCCGTAAACATTATCAAAATCTGCAAAAAACTCCCAGCTTGTTGCCGCTTCTCCAGTCGTACAATTTCTATCCTTTATCCTTTTATAGGTAGCTGGTCTTTAGGTTCAAAAATTTTCGAGTGATTTCATCCACCGAAAAGCCGAAATCTGGCTTATATTTTTTTTATCTCCTCCAAAACCACCCTCCAAAGCACCTTTTTCTTCCTTCTATTGTTTCTGAAATCTGGTTCAAATTGTATTCGGGTATTCACTAATAATTTTATTGTCTCATTCGTCCACTTTTTATTGCTGCAAATAAGTAAAATTGGCAAATTATAACAAAATATATTATTTTACTTACGACTCCAGCGATGAATCCATTTTATTTGGCGGTAAAGTGAAATGTCAAATGACATTTGCATCATAATCATTCACGATGCTCTGTTTGCTTTTGTTTGCGCAGTTGATGCGTTCACAATGCGTTTTAGGAAATTATGCATTGCATCATAGTAACCCGTTTGCGTTTTGGAACGCTTGATTAAGCAGTAATGCAGAAGTACTGCGTTTTGGAATTCAGCCTTACTTACAGAAGCAGCAATAAAATATTCGACATTATGTATGTAGATGCAAATGATGAGGAGACATAGGAATCGCTCAGAAAGATGGCTATAGCCGTTTTTTATTATTAGCGTGATCTGATCCGGATCAGATCATGAAAATAAAACAAACTGGATCATTGAAAGATTTTATATTTAAGTTGTGGCAACAGTAGTTTTTCACATATCAAATCCAGTACCAATTATGACAAATTTTGTATTGACACCGCCATATTGCAGCCACACGGTACAATGTGACGTCGCAACGCGATGATTTCTCTATTGCACTTGCTCATATTTGAGTTTGACATTTCCCTTGTTGTGTGGGGGTTGTTACCATATGAAAACAAATCTGCATACATTTGGGATTCAATGTTTTTTTGTGGGAAACTATGTTCAAATGTTATGTTCAAATATGCATCATAATTAACCGTATTGTACTGCTAATATTTCCATTTATATTTCTGTGTTATAAAGCGAAACAAAACATCTCGAAAGTCGGAATAGTAACTTATTCGAATTTGAAAAAATGCTAATTGATTTTATGTGTTGTTAATTATGTTTCATACTTTGGTCTGGCAACATTACTGTGTGGCTATAATTTACAGGGGCACCAACATTTAGTGAATGAAATAAAGAACGCCACGAAACAACAACGGGAAATAGTTGAATTAATTTTTAGATCATATTTCGTGATCTCGATGAAAAGCAGGATCACATGTTGTTGTTGTAAGTGCATGTAAATCGATGATCTATATGGATCATAGCTGATAATAAAAAACGGCTTATATAAAGTTCATTTATAAGTTAATACATTTTGTATACCCTCCACATGAAGGAATATTTGCTTTGTCATAACGTTTGTAACTTCAACAAAATGTCACCGGATTTGACCAGTATTAAGTTCTGAACCGATTCAGCCATGTCCGTCTTTGCAAGTATCAGTATAGAGGCGGCAAAAATGGGTTTAGTGGTGAATGAGGGCAATACAATATATGCTGTCAACAAGAAGGGACACACAACATCGACGAATCGGACAGAACGTCACGATAGACAGCTATATAACTTTGAGGTAGTTCGGGACGTTGTCTATCTGCGCTCCGCTATTTATTCTGAAAATGACATCACATCAGAAATCAAGCGAAGAATAACACTTGCCAACCGCTGTTACTTTGTTAAGAAGGCAATTGATTAGTAAGGCCTTGTCGAGAAACACCAAGGAGACTCTATATAAAACCCTCATCATCCCAGTCCTGCTTTATGGCGCAGAATCATGGACGTTGTCAAAGGCGGATGAAGATCTCCTTGGTTGCTTCGAACGCAAAATTATTCGAGTGATTTTAGGTCCCGTTTGCGTTGACGGGCTTTGGAGGAGGAGATTTAACAGCGAACTCTACGAGCTGTACTACTGAAAACTGGCCAGGCCACCATAGGTATGTGTGCCCTGCTAAGGATAATGCATACGAGCACATTCCCACTTGCAATTCCTTTTTCGTCAAACATTCAAAAGTTCACGCTAACTTACAAATTACCTACAAGTTCTTATACGTCCACTCTGTTGACACCCAAATTACGCATAATTTAATCTTAATCCATTTTGAAGTGAAACCAGCAACAAAACGATTAGCAAATTGCGTACATTTTACAAAACCGCATTTAAACCACCTGCATTACATTTCTCTTCGTCATTGACATGCCAGCTGAACATTAAAACGTTATAATTGCTCCCATAAAGTAAATTTCAATTTGCATTCCTTGCACTTCCCAGAACCAAGTGTAAATCACTGCTGCATATAAAACCACTTTGGTGAAACACCTAAATCATTTGCTAAGCCAATAACGTTGGCTAATTACTCGACATAACTAACCGCAGCTTGCGCCTGCCGCGCCACCAGCTACGCTCTGATACACTGATCTTAATCGTCATGAAATGAAACCTCGCTGCGCCAGCCACACTATCACTTGGTACATGTGTTTCTTTAAAAACCGCTCACGCTAACTAGCCAACAAGTGTATAACGCCTTCATAGATTCATTTGCAGGTTTTTTGCCCCAAAAACGTTGGACCTGTCAAAACAGTTTTTTTTTTAGTTCGGGTTAAGCCTCTCACTACTATACGAAACCTGTATGCTCTGACATAACTGGAGCAAAGCATGATGGAGTCCGATGCACATAGATATAGCAGGACTATAGCTAGCTACAGTTGAATCCATTGATGCAATTTGATTTCGTTTGCGCTATACGAGTAGTCTAGCGCGCACGACTTTCACTAGTAGGCAGCCCCCCACAAGTGCAGTTCAGTGAATTCTTCTCCTCGCGTAGGCCTCTAATTATGTCCACTGATCCAATCTGTCCGCGATTGGACTTTTTGCGACTGCGCGGCCAATTCCCTATAGCCTGCGCGCGCCCCCTTGATCGAAATGGAGTAATTTTAGTGCGATTCCATGTACGACACACGGACGGACATTAGTGCCAACGACCGAACCAGAGATTTACGTTTCCAGGTATAATTTATTGCAGTTGCGATAGATTGCACAACAACTCGGTCCTTTGTATGCGGGATGAATAATTGCGGACCGAGCGCGAGGTAGAGGATTGCGCAAGAGCTGCGTTGACAAGTCGCACAAGTGGTGATGGGAGTTCCATTCAATTCCATCACAGCACCGACTTTTGACATTACCTGTCGCAGTTGCAGTTGCAGTTGCAGTAGCTGTCATGCGATGATGCAAATTTCATCCAATACGCGCAACACTTTCTCAATATTTTGCATACACGCTACGTGCCAAATAATTGCCACAGACACTGAGTGATACGCCAAAGGGAATCAGTCGAGCATGGAGTGACTTTACGTTAGCTCATCGCAAACAATGGATGACATAAAAAATCGCCGACACGTATCTCACTCATATACGCCGAGAGATGCTAAGTACTATCTACTGCAGCCTAAGTGCATTGTACTTGTACATACTAGCTGTATAGCAGGCTGCTGACTGATGTAAGGCTAGCTCATAGGTCTGACCTGGTTCTCATGTGTTTTGGGGCGACAATTGTGGCATACATCATGGGATTACAGCGCGAGAGAGTGTGAATTCCGTAGAGGAGATTGTTCCCATCATGATGACTGCGGCGGGTAAGGAACGTCGCACAATACGAGTAACTACTCCCCACAATGCAATCCGTTGTGTTTCAGACTCACATACTTTGGCTGCGCGGTGAACAATTTCACGGCAGATTGCATTCGGTAGGTATTATCTATTTATTCTCACCTGACATTAATACGGGAAGACTTGCTGTGAGGCGGTGTGGTCTGGTCACCAGATTAGCTTGGGAGAATCACAATTGAATTGTTTTGATGGGAATCGTTGAATCTAGGTGCATGCATGAAATGTTTGTTGGAATTTGCTTATTGTGCGGAATTGATGGAAAAATCAGTTACCTATACATACACCTTTTAGGGCTATTCTTTGATTTGTGTCATAACGATTATACGAAGCTCTGGTTAAACTTATATAGGCTGAAAAGGCGCAAAGTCGATGACGGAAAGGTGTTTTGTATCTTTTACTATAGACTATCACGTCAAGATTGTAAGTTGCAATGTCTTGTCCTCATCTGGCAGAGTTAGCGCCATCACCGACAGTGTTTATGGAAACCCGCACGGTAAGTGGATTCCTATAATAAATCACAGATGTTTACGTGCCAATTACGTTTACATATTCGTATCTCAATCTTTGCCTAAAAGATAGCTGCATGTCACACTAGCTCGGAACGAATTTCTGGTGTAGGAGGTCCTCGCGGTGATTATGATGATGAGTGTTGATGTTAAATATTTTTCTTCACACTCCATCAATACCAATTCTATGGATAGTCGGTCTAGCCTTTCTTAGAGATTATTTTCGCAGCACTATAAATTGTTAAAGTACAGATCATCCAAATGGTCAGCTCTTCTTAGAGGTTGCAATCTTCTAAAAGTTCGAATAGTTTCGGCGTGTTATGTAAGATCTCCGGGCTCAGCTTCGTTTAGTGTCGTCGGCCTATAGACTAAGTTCAACAGCAATATGCGCTTATGAAATAGGAAGAGGCTTTATCCTTAAAGCTCAGCAGATCAATAGGGATATTCTCCGGGCACTGTCTTCTAAGGAAGCACGCTATGAGATTAGGTCTAACAGATACAGACATGTGCACTTGTGCAGGTATTGGGAAGACTTTCAGGCCACAGTGGATTTAACCCATCTCCTCTGCGAATGTCAAGATATTGCTCGGTACAGGAGGAAATACCTTGGTAGGTACTTCTTCGACAATTTGGAGAAGGTTGGCCTCGCGAACAAAATCGAGGCAATTTTCAGGTTCTGTAGGGAAATTAATTGTTTGGGCGAAGTGGTTTAGGTTATTTGACCGTTAAGGTTCCCCAGGGATGGCGATGGGTCCAATATGGTGTCTAGTCCTATGTGATGAACTCACACCCTATTCAACCTAACCTAACCTAACCTATCCTTAAATTAGAGTCACTTTGCAGCACCCCTACGAACACGTTTTTGCACCTCACGTGTCGTCGCTAGATTTGTATATTAAGCAACTTGCGGAAAACAGTGCGCTAATCGTTACAACTTTGGGCCACTTCAGACGGGACAATTTTGAACATTGTAGGATACTAGCGAAGCTACTCCCGGGCGTACAGGTGCAGGCTGATAAAATCCACTTTTTGGTCAATTTTGACACTCCGTACGAGGAAATGACGAGTTTGCGAGAAGATGCGGGGAATTGATAGGTGGATAGGAGGTGGATATTAAACCATCTCCAGGCATTACAGAGGGTGCTATTATAGGAATAAAATAACAAAGTAGGCGACCGGAGGTGGTCAGGCCCACATGGAGTATCCAAGGCAATTTGACCCAATTCGATCGTAAAATATCTAGGGGAATTCTTAAGCTAAGCAGGAATCAACTCATGACACTGGTCGGTATATTGTCAGGGCAGTGTCTTCTAAGCAAACATTTTAAGAGGAATATATAATATACATACGTACACAGTACGAGGGAATATGCCCGCAGTAGAAGTATTTTCTGGGCAGAATGTAACTGCTTATTCGCAAAACATAGAGTGGAATAATCTTCAATGTAAACAATTGTACTTGATACGGAACAATCGCATCGCTGACACACTGAAAAGAAAAACGCATGTATGCGCGCCTTGTCTAATAAAAACTAGCTTCAGCTTTTATTCAATATTTTTTGTTAGTCATTAAGGCCTTCCAGATTGTGCACCCCTTTACCGTTCGATAAAATCAGATTTGTTTAAAAATAAATTCTACTAAGCTTGGTAAGTTGACGTATATACCCAAACAGCACGCCTATGTGACATACCATCTCTTCCCACAACAAAAATACTATAGCAGTGCATCATAGATACTCAGCATTATAACATTCAATCGGCTTATACGAGAGCAGCTTTCTTAAACGTACGTTTTTCACTGATGGCGATCGCGCTCAAATCGTATGCGACCGCAATGATTCTAATCCAAAATGATTGATGCTGTGCCATGCTGTTTAGTGGTAACACTTTCAAAACGACTTTGTCACGTATCTACAACATAAAGCTAAAACTTGTACATTAAAGATGTCCACTCACGCGCTCTCTCCTCAAATGATCTATTCTAATGCGCGCAGCCATTTATTCTAATTTCGACTGATTTATCACCGCTAATTGGATTTTAAAGGGGTTTTCTGGGTCGCAATAGTCGATTCATAAAAAAAATCATTAATCTTGTATCGCAATAAAATTGTTTAAGCTTCCGATACAGATATACATAGATACACCCACGCACAAGGTGCAAAAATGTCTCGCAACAGTACACGATTCCGAAACCACTCGCAGTGACACCTAAAACCGGCCGTGTGTCACTGACACACCCAGCATTAGACGCGACTTATCTTTCATTTTGATAAGGCAACTTTTGACAGACAGTATTTTCTGACACACATTTAGGACGTCAAACTGCCGATCAAAATACAAAACAGAAACCCTATATCTAAAGTGTTAGCAATTAATCGGCATTTGATTATGCAAATCCACTGGCCCCCATTAGACAGCCCAGCGCTGTATCCGTCATTTTATTGACAACAAAATACACATTTACCTGACATTTTTATTGCATACCATTTCCGATGGAATAACAATAAACCTGGCTGCCCAGGTGAATGTGTATCTTTTATGTTTGACACTCGAGAGCTTGTTGTTGACCGCCAAGCGGCGCAAGACAAAGAGACAGCTTTTGACGCGCTCTTCTTTGCTTCAACCTTTTCGTTATGGAATTTTCAAGACGCTTATAATTTAGAAAATAGTGTGGGACCGTTTCGTCCGTATAACGGTGTAATTATCGCACATTGGTAATTGGAAAATTTAAGTGTGAAATTTGAATTCGATTTGGCGCAATGGTTCATTAGATTCCAGCCCATGAGTATGAGTACTCATATAGCATAATGGATATGGATACTTGGTGTGGCGACAAACGTTGTTGGCCAGAGTGTGTGAATTGACCGTTTCGCACGTTGTAAATCGGCTGAACATTTTTTGATGAGAAAATCAGCGAAACAAAGACCGGACCAATAATTTGAAAGTTATCCGGTGGAATTAGCATTAGTTTGCATACATGTGTTAATTTTGCAAATTAGATTGCACGAACGAGGCATGTTGTAGATACAATATTCGTATGTAATCTGACACTGAAATTCCGCGTTCGCTAATTTTATGAGCCGTAATAATACCTACTCGATTGGTTGGTATTTTAATATGAAATTTATAATTGTTTCGACCATCTGTTTGGCTATTTGTTGTGCTATGTAGAATAGCGCGTATAATTTCAGACATCGGATCCAGGTGCTGAAGGCTCTTATGTCAGCAGGCCGTCATAATTTGATTGTCCATAATGGGTATAGGATTTCATTCAATGCCATTGAGCTCGCGATTACTTCGAAAGCTTGACAATAACACTTGATTTTATTTCAGAAGCTTATGGACAATTTTTGTATCAAAAATAAAAACTGACACAAGCGAATGGTAAGCGTAGGAACCTGTGTCAGCCTTTACCTTTTTCGTAAAGCAAAATTATACAATTTTATTGGATGTCAGTCGGTCAGCCAAAGGCTCCATGAAAAATAGACTTTGGAACTTACTTGGACATATTTCCAGACGACTATAACTTATAACAAACCTCAGATCGGTGGCGTGTAGCTTAACTCATCCACCACACTTTCTGGACTTGCCCCGACTAATGACTACCAATTGCAACAACAAAGGTCTCAATATGCAATTTTACGGCAAGCAAAATGCTGAAATGGCCTCGTTCGATGAGCTCAAGGTTACAATGATTTAGTGGCCAGGCCGTAGCAATGATTTTGAAAAGCAACATGCTGATGAGCTGATGACCTCATTGGGAAAAATGTCCAATTTTGTAACTTACAAAAATTTAAAGAAGGCTAAAAATGATAATTGTTAGTATAAGACCGCCGCAGTTGCAATGAGCCAACCGAAAAGGAAACTCGCATTTACCGATGTGCCTGTCTGGTACTAACTAGGATCAGATAGCAAACTATAGCAAAATGGTAATGGTCCTGCAGACTAGGAAGGGAATACTGATCGACAATTAAGATCACAGACAATAACGACAAAAGAGACAATAGAATTGAGTCTAGGTTAGATTAGGTTAGGTTAGGTTAGGTTGAATAGGGTTTGAGCTCATCACATTGGACTAGGCACCATATTGGACCCATCGCCATCCCTGGGGAACCTTAACGGTCAAATAACCTAAACCACTTCGCCCAAGCAATTCATTTCCCTAAAGAACCTGAAAATTGTTTCAGTTTTGTTTGCGAGGCCAACCTCCTCCAAAATGTCGAAGAAGTACCTACCGAGGTATTTCCTCCTGTACCGAGCAATAGCTTGACATTCACAGAGGAGATGAGTTACATACTCTGTGATATTGTAAGTCTTCGCAATACCTGCACATGTCTGTATCTGTTAGACCTAATCTCATAGCGTGCTTCCTTAGAAGACAGTGCCCGAAGAGTATCCCTATTACCATTCGTAGCCTTGATCTGCTGAGCCTTAGTAATTCTACAGATTTTTTCCGATCTAGCTTAGGCCACAGAGCCTTTGAGACCCTGTGCCCTACTATATTCAACCATCTCTGATCTGCCCTGTTTTTAATATTCTCGAGAATAATTCTCTTGGCCACGGCGATTGGTGGTCTAATGCCCTCAATTGTTTCATTAGGTGGAAGCTCCGGTTTTGGCCATAACATCAGCCCGTTCGTTACCCTCAATATCACAGTGTCCGGGTACCCAACATAATCTGACTTGGTTCTGCGCGCATAATGCTCTGAGCATTGTGCGGCAGCTCCTGACTAGGTCAGATTTGATGATGAAGGACTCTAGCGCCTTTGGCGCAGCCTGACTATCAATGTAGATAGCGATATTCTTCTTGGATATTGATCCCATATCAAGTAGATCCGCGGCTTTGAGCATGGCCAGAACCTCTGCCTGGAACACACTGCATGTATCCGGAAGTCTTAATGACACGTGTAGGTCTATATCCCTGGAGTATATACCTGACCCTGTACCCTCCTTAGTTTTGGAACCATCCGTATAAATCGAAATTTCATTTTCATTCGAAACCTCATTCTTTTGCCAGTCCTCACGATCTGGATATTGTACTTCGTACCGTGTGTCGAAGTCAATTTCCCCCAATCTTTCATCCGTTTTATCGGGGATGTTGGAGTAGGATTCCATTAGTATTGAGCTATATCCTACCTGTCTGGTTTTGAAGAACCCTGCGTTAGTTAGCAGAAGCGCACTATTACCTGCTTGCATTTTTATTTGTAGGTCCATGGGTTAAAGATACATAAATGCCTCAAGTGCAGCTGTGGCTGTAGTGCGTAAAGCACCAGTGATGGCAGTGCAGGCTGTTCTTTATACCCTGGTCAACATAGCCCGCATATATAACTTATTTGTGACTTTCCACCAAACAAGAGCCACATAGGTAAAGATGGGTCTAACCACCATGATGTACAGCCAGCGCATCATTGATGGACTTAATCCCCATTATGAGCATTATGAGCCTTTCGGACTCTTTCCTGAACATTAAGTTTCCAATTAAATTTTTTATCCAGGATTGTGCCAAGATATCTTGCGCTCTCCGAAATGGAAAGATCCAGCCCACCAATCCTGGGTAGTTTGAAGGGTGGGTATCTTGTATTTTGTACTAAAAAGTACGATTTCTGTCTGTTCCGGGTTGACACGAAGTCCACACCCTTCCGCCCATTTTCTGAGCTTGTTGAGGGCTGATTCCATGGTTTCACTCAATGTGTTCAAAAATTTACCCCGAACTAGAATAGCCACATCATCCGCGTAAGCGGTTACGCTAAACCCCGCGTTGCTGAGTTCTTTAAGTATGTCGTATATGAGAAGAACCCAGAGAAGGGGCGATATAACCCCTCCCTGGGGAGCGCCTCTAGTAACCGATTTTCTTATTGAACTGTGTCCGAGAGTGGAATTGATATTTCTGGTGACAAGTATCGTACAGAGCCAATTGGTGATGCTATGATCTACATTTATCCTTTCCAGAGAGCGTTTGATTACATCTGAACTAACGTTATTGAAAGCCGCCTCAATGTCTGAAAAGGCAGCTAATGCGAATTCCTTGTGGTGTAGGCTGTGTTCTATTTTACCTACCACTTCATGTAGAGCTGTTTCTACCGATTTATCTTTTAAATAAGCGTGCTGAGCATTGCATAGATTTCCATTGCAACACTTGCTTCTTATATGGATGTCGAAAAGCCTTTCGAGTGTCTTAAGGAGAAACGACGAGAGACTGATGGGTCTATAGTCTTTCGCAGAGGTATGGCTTGGTTTACCTGCATTGGGTATGAAAACCACTCGTACCATGCCGTGGGTATGTAGGTAGTATGTAGCCAACTTTAAGGCAATGTATAAAGATTTCCCTGATTCTACCTGTAACCATAGCCATGGCCTTTTGCAGCATAGCTGGCAGAATGCCATCAGGGCCCGGTGGTTTGAATTGAGAGAAGGACATTATAGCCCAACGCACTTTTTTCCAAGTGAAAAGGTGTTCCATTTCCGCTTCGGTTGACAACGTCAGCATACTCATAATACCCATTCGGGTTCGAAGACGTTGGAGTGTTACTTCCTGGAAAGTGAGCTTCAACTAAAGCTTCTATAACTTCCTCACTGCTTTCAGCCCATGCACCATTATATTTTCTAATAAAGCTGGGTACTACCGCATCTTTAGCAATAATTTTGCGAAGTCTGAAGGCTTCGCTGGTATCTGCAATCGATTCACAGAAAAGCTTCCAGGATTTCCTTTTAGATCGCCCGATCAAGTATTTAAACTCCCCTACCACTTTAGCTCAGTTGTAAAAGTGTCTGACCTGTTTTGTTTTGGAGCTTAGCTCCTTGTTCCACCACTTAGGTAGCCGTTTTCCTGAGTGAACAAACTTTGTCATATGCTGTATTCAAAGTTGTGCATAGGTTGTCCACCGCCTTGTCTATATCCGGGGGATTGGTCATACGGGTTGGCCCCTCTCACAGGTGTTGCCCTACTATTACCTTGTACCTATCCCAGTCAGCTCTTCTTGGCTTTCTGTAGGTATTGTTTTCCTTATTTAGGAGAATTGAGTATACGTATGGTTAAAATAATGATGGATAGAAAGGAAAGATCAGTGTGGGATGTACACAAAGTTCCAATATTGACACACTAATAAATGTTGGGTCTGAAATGGCTGCGGAGATTTATCACTGTGGCTTTGATCAAAACAGCGGTCAACATAGAAGGCTTACGAACATTTCAAGCATTTAAAATAGTGCTAGTGCAGTGCATAAAAAATCAGAGTCTGAAAGGGTTACATTCACATCACAATCAATCACTGTAGCATTAAGCTAATTTCAAGCAAGAGAGAAAAACAATTTTGTTGAAAGACGTCAATAGTAAGCAGTGTACGCCCTGAAAGACAGACACCGCAAATCACTCAATGACGAGCAATCAATGCTAAAGAAAAGTTAAGTCGTCTAAGAAGGTAAAGAGGATTGTGTGAGGTTTTTTTGATAGGTACCTACCTACTTAAGGAAATGGTCTCATAATTTCTTTCTTCATTCAAAAAGCTGCTATACCTTCGAACTTTTATCCTTTCGTAAAGGTGGAACATCCTTAAACTATTCCGTAGGTTGTACCTGGAACCACCCGCTAAGTACCTAGTAAAAAAATACATAAGTATGTAGATTGTAGATATCACTATCATTATTCATCTCCATTTGGACATAGTCCTATTCCTATTGTAGTTGGTTAAGGTTATACAGTGTTCCCCTTTATGACCAAATGGACATGCAACAACCTATGTATGTATTGCCACTAAAACCCCCAAGAGACAACCCGACATCCATTTCAATTTGCTTTCCTCCTTTTCAATGACATGCGGGGACACTTCAACCAATTCTCATTACGAAACAAATAAATTTCTTTTTTTCTCAATTTAGTTCTTAAAAATAAAAGATGCCATTTTTCAACACTTCATCGTTTTTTATACAAGCGACAACGAAACAAATAATTATTATCCCACTTGAAGGGGCACCATGCATTAAACATAGACATGGAATTTAATAGTTTTTTTTTTCTTCTTCGTTTTCGTCTTTCTCAAGATGGAGTTTGATTGAACCCTCTTCTCGAAAATGCCTATCTGTCTGTCTGTCTTCCTAGATGGCAGCAATAACCGCATCTACGAGTACAAAACGGCCCAAAACTCTCCAGCACTCTTCCAAAGTGTTGAAAATAACAAAGAGATTGTGAAGAGGCGCACAAAAAAAAAAATAAAAAAATCACCACCAAAGATACATGGCGCAATATAGATGGATACCGACTGCGCGACGAAGGAGGGACAATTATTACTATTTGTGCCCCAAAAACCACTTGAACAACAATTCTCGAGTACCATATAGATACGACAGAACAGAGAGGTGTATGTTTGTTCCCTGTGCGTGTAAACGCTATGTTCATTTTGGCATTCTCCGCTTCCCCCCAATACTCATTAGATTTTCACTTAATCATGTGTCATCGGTGGTGGTAGTGCTGGTGGCGGTGGTGGTGAACCGAAAACTGCGTTGGCCGTTTTCGAAATGTGCTGTCGTCGCTGTTGAAAAGAAATTCCCGCCGCGTTATAATGATGATGACGACAAAACTGCGCGACCAAGTCCTTCATGTCAAATTAATTGTATGTTACAAGACACTTGACACAGTACACTTAATACTTGTGAATACGAAGCTATACAGATACACTCATACCGATCTAAATAAGTTCAAACAGATTTGTGCCGAGAGAGGCACTGAGGTTCCAGTTTTTTTTTTTTAATGTTTTTGTGAATTTGTCGGCTTAAAAACAAAACGTAACCCAGTCTGGGAACGGAATGGAACAACGGCCACACACAAGGTGGACAATGGTATGCTATAATATTGCTGTTAACGCTTTGTATGACATTGATGGAGCCTTTTCGGCCGCTTAGCTCATTTTTATTTGCCTCCAATATAAAAAGGTTGTGTCATTCTATTAAATAACTTTTGTGGAAGTGAAGATGTACGTATAGGTGTATACAGACGGGGAGGAGTCGTCGAAATGGAGGTGAGTAATTTGTTTTGAATCTCTGTTGAAAGTTGTTAACCCTTGATCGAAACTTAAATGGCAGACAATACAATTATTGTAGATCGATGGATCGAAATCCCCCTGGGGGTCTTCTTGTGAGGTTGTATTGTTCGAAAAATAATTGCGGTTAACAACGGACGGGCGGAGATTTTGAATTGGTAGGTGTTGTGTAACTAACAAGCGTATTAGTTCAAAATCATACATAGAGTGTAATGAGATAAGGATGGGTAAACTTTTGGGAATGACTTGAGCGGTGTTTAATGCGTGGATGTTGAAGTTTGCTGTCTATTCCCTAGGTTTTAGTGCGAATTTGGAAACTCATTTCGAGCCAAATAGCCTTTTAGATACTCTTGCGGAAGTAGGCATAAAGAGTGATGTTATACATGCGAAGGTAAATCTTTCTGTCTGTCGGTTTTCCTTTCACGACTAATCTTCTAAACCAATCGTAAGGAAATTTGGTAATAAATAATATAGTCTGGGATCTGGAGAAGGACATAGGCGACTGTCATTATACTCTTTACATCTATAAAATCGACCTGAAAATAATTAAATTCTGCGAACTACGACTTGCAACAGTAACATCATGCAAAATCATGCCTTCGACAGTGTATCACGAGAAGCCCTATTTTACAAGCTCCATGGATTAGGAATGTCTTTTAAAGTTATAAATATATGTACTGAAATCATTGTATCAAAATAACAAGGCATGTGTCTGGGATGGAAACAAAGTGTCGGACGAATTTGATACATCTATGGGTGTGAAGCAGGGGTGCATCCTAAACACACTTTTATTATTTTATTCTATATATAAATGATAATAAAGGACTATACTAAGGGTGGAATAGAGTTTAGAGGAATTAAAATCCCAGCTTTAATGGTCGCGGATGATATAGTCCTGCTGCAGATACCGTAGATACTATGCAGCTAATGATAAATAGACTGGACACATACTGCAAAACTTGGAACTTAACCCTAAACGTATCAAAGTCAAAAATTATGATATTAAGGGATGGTGGTGGAAGATACTCCCGGAATGAAAGGTGGAAGTTGCAAGGTGAGCAGATCGAGATTGTGCGAGAGTATAAATATCTCGGAGTATTGATTACACCCAATCTAAACATGAAGAAACATCTGCAAGCCAAATTAGGCGAAGCTAAGCTGGCAATTGGTTCAGTTTGGGGTAGTTGTGTCAATAACAAGCAGATATCACAAAATGTTAAACAGAAAGTATTCCGCGCAACGGCGACCTCAATTCTTCTCTATGATGGAGCGCAAGTCTGGAACTATAGCTCCTTCGAATACGTGGAGAAGTTCCTGCGATACTTCATTAAGCGAGTTTTTAGATTTCCCAGCAGTTCTTCTAATTACATGCTGTACCTTAAGACGGAAGTTGCTCCCCTTTTCCTGGACACTCTAAAGCTCCATCTTGATTTAGTAGTGCGAGTCATGCAGATGGAACAAGAAAGGATACCAAGGATAGTGCTTTCTCAAATGCTGTAGCACTGGGGAAAATGCGTTGAAGACTGAAAGGTCCTAGCGTCCAATTGCGGTTTTGAACTAAGAGCCGCACCAAATGAGCATCCAATTTCGCTGAAGCAAAAATTTAACAACTTGATAAAGAAGATAGGTCATAAAATGTATGACAGATATGTATAAATGAGGCACAATCGTCACTATACCGCTTATATTACAGCCAATTGAATCATCATTTAAGAGATAAGACTTATTTTTTGGACAATATTTCAACGGATAAACTGAGCACTATCTTTCAAATAAGAGGGGAACTGATTACATTGAATTTTGTACCGCATCGCTCGGACCTACCAATTTTGTGTAGCCTTTGCAATCTCCGAGAACGAGAGGATGTGTTCCACTTTATTGCGATTTGCCCTATATTAAAAGATTTCCGGAAAATGTTCTTTGGATTGCACGTGTTTGAACTAGAGGAAACCTTGAGCATACTAAACGGCGACCGAGGATGGGAGGTACTTTATGACTACGCTGTAAATGCACTACGCTACAGAAAGTGTATAATCGAAGAAAACTTTTAAAGAAAACAGTAAATATTTCAACACAACAAAAGAAACTTTAAACTTTATTCATTATTTGTCAATCTGGTAGACGGCCTTCAGCCAAGCCATATACTTAGACTGTATCCATCTAAGTGAATGGTTTTGTTTCTGAAATAAAATCATTATTATAACTTATTAACTCATGCAAAATCAGAATACAGAGGTAATTTTGGAGGAGACAGACTCTTTGTTGTACTTCACCCACTCTCATCTCTGCTGAACATACCTAAATTTGGGTTCCAAATTAGAAGCAACAAGTTAAATTCAAGGACGACATCAATCTATTCAACTCCTCCAAACAACTGAAATCAACTTTTCACTATCGGAACAAATTCTCAACCGAGGTAAGGATAGAGTCCGACATGCATTGAGAAATGCAAAACGGTCCATATTGTAGGCGGAAAAGTGTCGGAAGCGAATCGAAAATGATTAGTCATACTTCTATTAAAGCTAGCCTGACGAAGTCATTTACAGATCGCCTTGAAAAGTTCTATAGCGACATAGTTTCACTCCGAAAATATGGTGATCGCTGTTCTCAATATTGTGCTCAGCAGGTTTAGTCAAATCGAGTGAACCCGAATTTAAAGTACTCGACACTAACCCCAAGCAGTTGTGGAAAGACTAATCCTCTCCAGACGGGCGAAGAAGGAAGATTCCAACCTCCAAGCAAGGCTTCATTTTGCAATCCTTAAAGCCAACCACAACATGAGGAGCCAAACCCAACGGGGTAACCCTGTAGCTCCAAGTCTTTCCATCAATTGGACGCAAAACCTTTGCAAAGCAGGCATCCCAATGAAAATGAACTCGAAAGCCTGGTCTAATTGCCAGAACATTAAACTGCTCGGTTCAAGTTGGAAATTCATGTTCGACAACAGAATACTTTATGGTAGCAATTCAGGACAAAGTCATACCTTTTAAGGAATTATCTTCAATATGTCGCTAGATACTGCAGGTTAATTCAAAGTCTTAGTACACAGTCACCATCTATTGGGACAGGACAATATTTTAGGTATAGCTAGTGTACAACTCATTAGCCGCAACTGCACCCGAAATAAAATCGAAACTTGTGAAATGCTGTCGCGAAGAACTCAGGGCTCTTGGTACTTTGCACAAGTTATTGTTCTGCTCCGGAACCCAGGAGAGGGCATTCCAGCCAATACGAAAGCCGACTAATTGGCAAGATAATGCTCGAGATCTGTTTCAGAACAAACTGCTTCTTCTGTGAATATTCTGTCTTATACACTCAAGCCTGAAGCAGGGAGAAAAGCCACAAGAAAAGGCGAACGCTGGACAGACCACCCTAGAAACTTGTAGTACCTATCACAGAAATGCTTTGGCCGTATTTCAATGAAACCAGGACCGAGAGTATCATACGGAAGGATTAAGTCTTAGGAATTAAATAGCTGGGCACAATACTCTGCTCCATGAAGAAAATGGGCTTGTCGTAGGAAGAAGATTGTAGAGTCTGCGGTTATGAAGAAACTCTTGAGGCTACAACCCGCTTCGTATCTTACTGAAATAAGTTTACTTCCAACAGCGAAACTGTATAGCATATGCTAAAATAAATGCAAACAATTTCAATTGCAACCTTAAACTAAGGTCAACTGTAGTACTCGCCACAAGAGTATACACTTTCACTCAAGAATGCGAACGAAAACCTCATAAATGATTGATAATCCATCACAAGTGGGTAATTTTCCACCACAACAAGTAGCATTTCCTTGGGCATTCATCTTTTGACCATTCATTCTATGTGCGCGCACTTCCATCACTCCAATTACACGTGTTGGAGCTCAAGTGCGTCGAATTGACTTTGCTGATTTGCCATACCAATCATCTTTTGATTTTCTGTATGCAATTATAAATCTTGGCTTACTACCCCCAACTACGAGTTGGCGAGTCGGAAAGTCGCTACCACTTAAGGGACCTTTTACTACGCTTAAATTGCTTTCTAATTAATTACCCAGACATACAAACCATGACCATCGGCTACAAAATATGACGTTGCCACTTTGTCTTATTCTGTTGCATCTTTTGACCACTTTTTCCCGCATCTGGTGGTGCTTGTGCTAACTTCCTCATAATGCTTTGCGGCCTGTTAATCCATCTCGTAGTACCAGCCGCGAACAACAACAGTCCAGCGATCCTAAATGGTCAATCAAAATCGCTTTAAATTCTCGAAACGATCAATCAATCATGAGTATGCGTTCTACTCCACAGCAAACCATGCGGCTTGGTCGCTTACTCTCTCACTCTGTATACTCATCTCATCGTCGTCGACGCCGTCGTGATCTTGTGCCATTCGTTTTGTGTTGGCTCTGCTCATCTGCTGGTTCCGCCGGTAGTCAGTCATTCAGTCAGAGCGATTTAGTGTTATCTGTGGACAGCGTGAAGCTTGAGATACTCTCGTCTCTGTTGCGATGCGCTTGGGGGCACATCACAGGAATTGACAAATTTCCAGAACCGTATCAACTTCCACATACATAGAGAGACACAGGTAATTGAACACTTAGTGGACTCTTCCAAAAAGACCAGCACACAGTAGCATCGCTTCAAGAAAAGGGATCTTTTACAAGAATCAATATATATAGGTATGCAAATCGACCTCTGGAAGAGTCTGGGTGATTTATCGCCAAATGGAACTGCAAGAAGATGAATGAGATGAATATTCTCATATGAACAGAAATTCGATACGATTCAGAGGACATTTCGGAGTTCATCAACTGTCAGACTTTCATTCACCGCTCCTTGATTTTTTCTGAGCAACACGAATTCCATTTGTGATTGATAGAAAAACGCAAGAAATCTTTTCGAATCCCAAACGTTCTCTTCTCACCTATCATCGAATTTGTGAACATTCCACTTCAAGCTGTCAACACTTCATAGAAGCCATCAAAATCCCAAAAGTTATGAGCAATTGATTGAACACCAGAAAGTATCTACGATGCCATTGACCAACAGCGTCTTTGTCTCTGACGATGGTTTTAATTAAACGAAATTCTCTGCTTTATTTGAATTGCTTAATTTTTGGTTTCCCCCAAGAGGTAGTCATAACCGACAAGAGATGAGGCAACAACATCTGATCTAAACGATGAGTTTAGATCATAAATTGTCATTAGCCGTTGACACTCTTTTAACCTTTTCCTGTTGAAATTGTGAGCCCGTGTTTGATTGAAGAAGCGCTACAAAGCGCATAATTTCAGCTTAAGTTGCGATAGGTATTTGAAAGGCTTTTAACTCATTGACATATTTTGGGGCTTTAAAGTTGGTAGAACTTATGCTAATTTCTTGGTGTTATGCAATGATGCGGACTTATGCTATTTAAGTGGCATATTTTTTGGATTCCGCAGCATCTCTGTGTTTTCCTATGGATTTTAGCAAGAAGTTGAAAAATGTGCGGTGAGCGTAATATCGCATTATCACCTTCACTTGGTGCCCGCTGATGAAATAAAGACGAACGTTGGATCCATTGTAAGGGCTGCCACACCTGAGTTACTTTCTCAGGAACTATAGGAACAAAGTGTGTTGCTATTGCGTCTAACATACTGAATGTATCTTTCGAACATCTAATAAATACTCGGTTCAATCCCTTAGGAGATCAAGTACTACATCCCCAAGGAAATTTAATATAAAAGGCTGTAGCCGGAAGTTGGTGCTATACAACCTTTGGCGAATGAATTAGTTACTAAACTAGGGGAGTGAAGCAATCTACATCTGATTTGACGGGTCCCCTGAAACATGCAAAGATAGTGATGGGGACACAGTGGTGAACAGCCTGTCAATACATAGCACCTAGAGAAAATACTTCAAAAAGTTACTAAATTGTAACGTCAGTCAAGACCCCGCCGAGCAGTGTCTGATCAACTTGGATGACAAGCAAGGTAAGAAAAAATTAGTTACAGCAGGATAAATATGAATTAAGCAGCTGGCACTATATACGGACTATTTTAATAGTAGCGACTACTCGATTCGACAACCATCTCGAAAATGTCGAAATTGCTCACAGAGAATATCTACATCAATCTTCCGTTGAGGAAGAGTTTGCCGTCAGATACGCTGGGGCCCTTCACAGTGATTACTGTAATGCATGTAGTACATATACATATTACACGTTTTCTTCGAAATAATTTCTACAGTCAGCGTACCGTCTCTTGTCGTATTTCAGAGTTAACTCAATCTATCCGCACTCTTCGTATTCTTACCAGCTTGCGATTTCCAATGGTATTTTGGCTGCTTGCGTTACACTTTAGGCTTTGATTATGCTATCCTTGACCATATTGGCTTTGAAATCATTCTTCTACTTCGACGTCATTTTGCTTATATCTTTGAATTCAGGGAAGACCTCTTAAGTGAGGGAACAAGTGTTACCGTTTCTCAACGATTTTTTAATTTAATTTTTTGATGTCTAAACTCTAAATTGGTTGTAAAATTCGAAACATTGTTGAACGAGTACAGTAAGATGTCCTCGCTTTCAGTGCTACAAATACGACTTACTTCCTTAAGTACATATAAGATCCGCCTCCAAATTCCAGATAAAATGGGCGTATGATAAATCACCGATCTTTTTAATGCCTATCGCTTATGGTCGTAGTGGTTTTTAGCACCTATACGGCGTGCTTCTTTTTGGAAACCTTTACCCAGATGACTTGGGTCGTAGATTTGATGTCGATTACGACTTTGAGATTTCTTTTGCAGATGGATATAGATAGACAGATTTTTTTGAACACCCTTTCAGGATTCTAGTCCGCGGGTGGTATTTCTCTATTTCCACCAACCGAATCCTTCGAATGTGATCCGATGGGTGAACTGACTTCACTGGCGGGTACGTGACCAAAGTTTAAAAAGTTTAAAGAGTATATATTTTTTTAGAGTTCTGGATAGCTGGACAAGAGTTCTAGAGTTCCTGATAAAAATTTTGAAAAGTTCTGTTCATTTAGTAGATATTTTTTTTTTATTTTATTTGCAAAAATATTGGATTTTTGTTTTTTGTGTATAGAATCAACATAGTTCTGGAGTTCCTGAAAGTTAAAAAAAGCCAAATTAGAGCAAAACAAATGTTTTCCAAAATATTTTTTACAAAATTTATGCACTACGCCTAGAGTTGTGGAGTTCCCTAAACAAGAATTTTTTTTCAGACCAAAAACAAAAAAGTTATGGAACTGTGAAAATTGTCATAAATGTTTTCCGAAGAGTTCTGGAAAGTGCTCAAGATACTCAACCAAAAATAAATAATCTTCTAAACCCAAACACAAAAAAGTTAGACAACATTAAACATTTCAAAATGTAGTTCTGGTACAGTTTCGGAAAGTACTCTAAAAACTCTAGAATACTCTCGTATAACAAAATCGTCTAAATCCAAATCCAAAAAAGTTAGAAGCAAAAGTTGCAACATTTAACAAACAAAAATAATTTTGTCGGAGTTCCGAACAGTTCTGAGAGTTCTGGAAAGTGCTCCAGAAACTCAACAAAGATCATTACAAAATAATCTTCTAACGAACTAAAAAAAAAATTGGTTCCAACTTTTTTTGTGTTTGGGCTGAGTTTCAAAAGTACTTTACAGAACTCTAATCAGAACTCTTCGGAACTCCGAAAAAATCTTTTCGCAATTTTTGACAAATTTTACAGTTCCATAACTTTTTTGTTTTTGTTCCAAAAAAAATTCTTGTTTAGGGAACTCCAAAACTCTTGGTGTATAGTCCATAAATTTTGTAAAAAAGATTTACTTTTACGAAAATGTAGCACCCCATTTGTAAAAACAAAAAATTTTTGCTATAATTTGGCTTTTTTTTAACTATCAGGAACTCCAGAACCAGGCACGTAGCCAGAAAGTCTTAAACAAAAGACAAAAACTAAAATTTTCTAATTTTTGTGCTCAACTTTTTTTTTCAAATACTTTTTCCGGGAAAGGCAAACCTATAACGCTTCAACAGCGCCATGAGATGCTTGCAGATGTCTGTTAGTTCCAAATTTTGCTTGTCCTGTAACAAAAGGAGTTTTGGAAAGTTTATGCCCTCAAGTCAAGGTTCGAGGGACAATGTCTTTGAGTTCCTCGGAACATCTACCATGGAAATACCTCTACCTATAGAACAAGCAGAGGTCAGCGACTTGTCTTCTGTGCATCAAGGGTTGTAGATTCGATGTGAGTGAAGGGTCCCCCAATAAGTCCAACTGTTCGTCTCTGTATTCTGTCAAGTAGGTTAAGTGAATGTTTTGGGGCCGAGTTCCATATATGGGAGCAATATTCCGGGCCTGGGTCTAACCTGTGCTTTGTACAGTAGGAGAAGTTGCTTGGGGCTAAAGTACCTCTTTGTTATAAATAGGTAGCTCAACTTAGCAGACGCCGATTGTGCAATATAGGATTGTGATCCTGCCATGTGATTCCTGAATTGACTGTGACTCCTAAAATTTGCATTGAGTCCTTGGGATGGATTGAATGGTCATCAATTTCAAATGCATCTCAATAAGTATTGAAAAAATAACTAGCAGAACGTGGGTGATGTCTTCGAAAGTATCATCACTTTTGGCAGTGGTCCAAACATGCGATTGCCTAGTAAGCATTATTGTCTACGAAAAACTTTTCAGTTTAACGCTGCCCTTATCAGTTTCCCTACAGAACAAATCCTTAGATTTCGTTTCTGCACTCGACCGCAAAAAAGAAGTTCTGAATTCTCTTAAGGACATCAGAGAAAATGCCGACGAACTTTTCAGAGAGGCTTTTCAATCCGCATTCTTACTTGCCGAGGACTTATTTGAAAAACTTCATTGAAACAAACAACGCGTTCCAATCCCGAAACCTCTCCTTCTGAAGACTATTTTAGAGTGCCGATACAGATTTCTTGCATAGATTCGTTAATCCAAAATCTTACGGACAGATTCATGGTCAACGAAGACGTTCTACCATCGATCGTTTCAAGCTCTTCTCCCAGGTTTTGCTGCAGTTTAGCCTGAGCACAATGTTACTAATAGAAATCAATGAATTGGAATATACATAGTTTTCTGTTTCGTAAGACTTGGAAGCAAGCCCCCCCCGAACCAAAATCCTGGCTACGGCCCTGTCCAGAACTAAGTTGATTCTGTATACAAAAAAAAAAGAGAAAATCCAAAATTTTTGCAAATGGGGTGTGTCGTGAACTTAGCACCCGGCATTAAAAAAAAAATAAAAAATAAAATACATACTAAATGAACAGCACTTTTAAAAATTTTTATCAGGAACTCTAGAACTCTTGTCCAGCTATCCAGAACTCTAAAAAATATATACTTTTTAAACTTTGGGGTGCTAAGTTCGCACACCCCTTAAGACTGTTATGCACTGATATATGGGCTTGTAAATATTATTCTTATGGCCATCTTAAGGGGTTTCATTTAAAATTGCAGTCGATGCACTATTCTCTTTTATTTTTACTGAATTTATGACTCACACTCACGAATTACCACAATCCGATTACTAATACAAAGTACCTACTCTTTCCAACTTCTTTGAAAATTCAAATACGTACCTTGACTAACCTCGTAAAAATGCAACTTACATCCGGATGTTACACATTAACAATGGTTTCATATTTAATTCGCGCTTTTCGCCTGCGCACTGTTGGTCAAATAATTTCTTAGAATCGCAACCGAAATCTGACAGCTTCTCTACACACAAAACCAAAATCTTTTAGAATTATTTCCTCCACCCATCATAAAATTGCCTTTCAAACGCCCAAGGCAACTGTCATCTGCTGTCACATAACTTTGCTTCAAAAAAAAAAAAAAAAAAATAAATAAAAATAAAATAAAACCGCATATTTCGCGCGAATGAAAAATTACTCTGACTCAGTGAAAAAATGTCGTACAAATTGGCTCAATTGTTTCCTAATTAATTGATGGCTTAATTCCCACCAAAGCTTTGCATATTGATGCGAGTTGTCAAATGTCAATGCTCGAGCCTGTTTTTTTGGGCGAGAGAAAAATCATCGCCCGCATTAAAATTTGGAATAAAATTTCAATCAGACGACGCTTGCGGTTTGCAAGATATCAGTAGCACCCATAAAACCGAATCACTTGACATTTAGTATTGCAAAAACAACCGTTTTAACTTTTAACTGGTGTCTGCAACAATTGTCTTATCTCGGCAGCGAGATCTTCTGAGAAGAAATTAAATAAAATACCTCAAGTCTGGCGGCATTTTTCGTTTATTTCAAATTCAAATGAGTGTTTTCTACAAGAAATTTATGAACCAGTCAAAACAAAAGCACTAAAGCCAGTCTTTCCCATTAGAGCATCACATAAAACAAAATGACGACAACGCATAAGCCGCCGCGATGTGGCGCATAATAAGCAATTAATTAAAACTTCCCATACCTACTATGGTAAACACTCTTGGATATGGGTATATTGGGTATCTGTATCTGACATTGACTCTATTTGGCGCTCTTTGAATTTATTCAAAACAAAATTATTGACCATCAACTAATTAGTCAAGTTTTATCCAGTTTCCCATTAGGAAGCGAACGTCTTGGAGCTACATCATAACCTCTGACAACGACACACAAATAAAAAAAAAAAAACTGTCATCGTGCTTTCTTCCACCGAATTTATAATGAGGGAGAAATTCCATAAGCCGAGCCACCTCTTATCATGACTTGGGCATCATCATCAGCCGGACCGGTATATAGGTGCATACGTAGCACCACCTCACAACAAAGGGATTCTTCTTCATAAACGGTACCCGGTCCACCCAGCAATCTTAATCTCGTGTAACATTTTTTGTTTTTGTTTTTGGTAAGACTTGTTGTACACACAGATTTCAGGTAGGCCCATCAGCCATGTCTCATGAGTCGTAATTTGAGCCACTCTGGTAGAGAACGTATGGTGCTATACACATATGCACAGCACACACGCACGAAATTGCAGTGTCTCCTGATTTTTTTTATGAAAACAATCACAGTGGGGCTTCTAATCATTGTTTGGGCATTAATTATCAGCTTCCCCTTGGACAGCACCTTTGTTGGTTATTCTGGTCCAAATCAAGATCAGAAGGGGTAATATGAGAAAAGGTCTTCGTTTTTTGGGGTTTTCATAAAATTTTGCGTTGCTCCAGCGGACAGTAGATTTTTTTTTATGAAATGAAGAGTTGTGACATTCGGTAGAGAGATACACGTCATTACGATAAATCATGGTTGTGGGTCGTATAAATATTGTGAGGCGACGAAGAGGTTTGGTTCAGACTCTCTTGCAAAGGTTGACAAGGAAATTTGAGATTTTTTAGTATCTTTTGGTTTATTTTTACAGTCAAAATTGTTTGTTTTGAGGGTTTTATCGGAATTATTGTTGACGCCTTATGACATGTTTACTGTTTAGTGGCTGTGTGAATGGGGCGGTGATTTACGGTACAGTTTAATCAGTGACCTGTGGAAGTTGCTAACAATGTTGCTGAACGCGCTGAGAAGCAATATATGGACGATGTGTTGATTGTTGAAAGACGAAATGCGATGCTATGCCCGGCGTATTTTGGTAACAGAGTAGTGTAGGTTAGGTTAGGTGCGTGAGATAAGAACTCTGAGACGATTTCAACAAAATTGGATGCATTATGGGTTAACTTCAAGCCTACGTTAGGTTATGAGATATGCATAATCCACATATCTATATATGTACTCATATTATCTATTATGATCTACCTGTGTTTTGAATTCAAATTTCATTCTCCGAGTAATTTTTAGTCCCACAGATGTTAGGCTTGTATAGGTTTTCCATAGGGTTCAAGAGCTGGGACCGGTGTAACCATCAGGCTGTTGCTATATATTTTCAGCCAATACCAAGTTGGTTGAGGTCGACCTCCAATTGTGCGCGCCACCTAATGTTGGGTCTACGTTGTCCCTCAGGGATGGACTCATGTCATTTTTGAGGTTATTATACCTATACCCGTATTCGAGTATGTAGGTACTTGGTTGCATCTTTAGTGCTTATTATCTAGTGGCCCACATGAAGGTGCCTACCTCAAAGTTGGTGGGGATCTGTCCTTTTCATCTGAAGGACTACCTTCGTCTTCTCTGCAGCGATTACTCTAATATTCTTGCATTTGAAATTGGACGCGCCTCATCGCTTCGTTCAGTCGGTCTTTGGGCATCTTCGGGGTACTGCAGAGTAATCATTGCGATGTAATCTGCACAACCGACGAGGTTCTTGGGAATTAGTTATTGCAAATATTCCATAAGAGGCGTGATAGGATTAAAGACTGGAGCATATTCTGTAATTTCCTTCGTTCGGATTCCCTCTGTGGTGACTAGGATAAACGTGCATATAAGAAATATTGTGACATGTCGAAGGTGTTCAGCATACATATGAGTTAAAAGCCTTTCTTATGATTTTGTTTAAATTGCGACTGCTAATCCAATCTGGTTCTCATAACTGCTCCTATTGTTGAGTGTCCGTTTCCTGAACCCTCTTTGTAAAGCAGATTGGCCGACTTATCTTAGAACTGCTGTCTTAATTCGACTCCTCCAGTATAGTATCAAACATACATAAGGGCATCGTAACTGATGGGCTAGCTGTCCATATTAACCCCTTTCGGAATTGTTGCCAGACCTTGTGGATGACTCCTTCTCTATGCAGCAGTTCTATTCCATCTGGTCTGGAGGCCTTATTATTTTTCATACAACTACGGCAGGTATCAGCTCTCCTTCGTTAAATTGTTGGACTTCCTCTTATCACTCGGAAGTGGTGTCCTGTCCTCTGATCATGTGTGTCGGGACGATTGTATACATTTTTGTCGAGTTCAGTGTTGAGTAAGATTCCCTAAAAATCCAATCTCAAAGGATGATAATCGATACGGTAGGAATGTTAGATGTTGTCAACGTCAACCTTGGTTGTAGGGATAATACCGGTGTCCTTAGAGTCGTCCTTAAGTATAAGAATTCACAGCCAAGAAAGTAGTTTCGCTCTCGAAGACTTCCTATTCAAACAGAACAGGAACAATACTTCTGTGATTGCGATAAAATGTAGTCAATGCCCGTGTATGTGCCTAACTTCAGGATGATCGGCTTAGGCGTTGATCTGTACAAGACATAGACCAACAAATTTGCTTTCACATTGCAGTAAATATTTATATACCAAGATATGCAGATTATTCCACCGAAAACAAAAGGAATGCTCGAGGAGATATCGTTTCCACTACCAAAAGTCAGTACTCGAGGGCGAGCCAACCTTACCGTCATCGACATTTCATTTATCACGCTGTCCCTCTGGAGATAAGTTAAAGATCCTTTGGGCGAAAGCATTGAATTCCATTTGCTCTATATATGCATTAGGTACAAGAAATTTCTGAAGCCTAGTTACGTAACTTGACAACATTTCTGTAGTTTTAATTGTACGATTGCTTTTATAAAAGATTCTAATTCATTTGCCAGAATTATGATAAAATCTGTGCCTATCACGGTCGTCTAAATTTCGGAAACGATGTCGTTCCTCCTAATATCGCCTCCATAGGTATATCTCATTGGGAACAATCAATTAGTCGCTCTCCCTCAGTTCTCGTAAATCATGTTTTTCCCAATCTGCTGGCTGATTGACAGGTCATACCCAAATTACCGCCGACGTTATCTGGAGCAATCTAAACTGACATGAGTTATATACTTATACTCATATAAAGCTGATTTCAAAACTTCCTCATCGAAAAAATTTATGAATGTCAGATCTCAGTCACCGATCAAATTGACATCTCGTAATCTCTAGCTGCCCACTCAAGGCTTACACCCAACGTGACAGCCGATACCAATGCCGAAAAATACCACCAAAGGTGTGCAGTTGAAATTTCTCCGCGGTAATCTCCAGTTTCAAGATATGCATCTCAATCCTTGGAAATTAAAATATGATTAGTAAGCCTAATTCCGTTTAATACGCTGTCACATTTGTCAGGTGTTCTATTCATCTGTCAGTGTCAAATTCCCATCGAACAATAGCCCAACACATTCTCTCACACATATGACAGAGCACTGCATTGTCTGGATGGGCCGGTGACGAAAAAGCTCTCCATTCTCCCCCAGATAAACGAAAGAAATCGAGGTCGACACTTGGATTGTGTCACATTTTCGGATGACACTCATCAAATATCACCACGACATGGTGGATGGTGCTTGCTGTAGATGCCCAGCTAATGAAACCAGATTCACACCTCTTTCAACCACACACAGCATTCCGTAGCAAGCGTCATGTAACGATAAATACATCATTTAAACCTCGTCCCATGTCACATGTCAGATACCAATTTGATAAATTATCCTCATTTGTCAGAGAGCGGAGGTAAAGAAAAAAGCGGACCCACCAATTCCGATTCTTTTGATCCACATTGCGGATAGTGGCCTTTTTCGGGATGACAGGTTGCTGTTGTATGCAGGGCACTGCATTCGAAGGGCTATCATTAGATTAATGAACGTCATTTACTTTGTTGGTGTGGGACATGAGTGCGGCAAGTTCCAGGAACTCACCAAAAAGCTGTTCTACAGAGCTCCAGTTTAACCATTCATTGGAAGATGTATAGAAGATGCCAGGAGGTGGAATTTTATTTTTTCTTGTTGTAGTTGTTGTTGTTGTTGTCCGGAATGAGGAGGTTAATCCTTGCGACATACACGAATAAGTAATTGAGCAGTCAGTGCGTTTCGAACTGCGCGCTGCACCCATTTAGTTACCTGTTTGGTCTGACCGACTTTAGGAAATTGCCGGGGCACATTGTTACAAAGAGGCACCTCTGGGTCATTTCGCAAGATGTCTACGCTAATGGAGAGGTGTATACCAGCCCAGCGGCTGAATAAAATTCGAAAACAAAAATGATGCACTGTTGCATCGGAGAAAACTGTGATTTGTTGGGGTAACCGCATCAGTAACGCAGGCTATAATGGAGTAAACGTTTCTTTCTTTGGAATCCCATTCTATGGGGAATAATGTGCGATAATTTCTCAAGAAAATTTATTTTATTACTTTGCGAATAACAAGCGATGGGAATATGTAATATATTTTTAAAGCAAGGCAAAGGTTTCGAAAAAATCTGTCTTAGCTTTTCACAGCATGCCATAAATTACAGTATATCGTGTGATAATTTAAAATAATATATTTGAAGTCCAAATTCAGGTAACGAATTTGAAATCCGGATGGATGCTTGTATAATAATTTTATCGACAAATTCGGATAGTACGAAATTTTGAATCCGCTTTGTCGGTTATCAGCATCAGCAATTAACAAGTCGTATGACCAGCTAATGAGCTAGCTATGCGGATGTGTATCTACAATTTTAAAACGTCTTTAGGTGGTGGGTAGTGAGAGAAGATTTAAGGCGTTCGTGTGCTGAAACTGGTCCGCCTTACTCAGTACTCAGTAGTCTTTTGAGCTACTGATAAAGCTTGCCTGGAATTCAATCGGATCGGTGGATTTCGAGTTTTACGAGTGCAAACAGGAAGGCTCATTTTGTAAAGATTTGTATTAATTTGTATTAATTTTTTCTGTATATGTAAGTGGATCAGTAGCTATAGCTGGAATATATTGATTGAGGGGTTCCAGACTCAACCCCCGAAAAGAGCGCAATCTGGAATATTGTCAGTTTTGTTTTTTGCATTATTGAAATAGAAAAATAATCTTTATCCTACATGGACTATGGTTTCAAATCAACCTGTCATCTGTCACCAACCCGAAAAACAATCGTTGTCTCATCCTACGACATAGTTTCAACAAAATCACCTTGAAACCCACCTCACCATGATTCACATTCATCTTATTACCATGAGTACTCCTTTTGCGCGAGTTAAGTATCCATAGCAAAACATATTGAGAAAAAAGATAACATTATTTGTATTCAATGATATCTTTAGCCTCTAGTACAGTCTTGCACACAACGCTACAATGATAACATATGTACAAGAGATAATATCGTTTGTATACAATGTTGGAATATTATCTCTTCTTCATTATCAAGCAAGACGATTGTACGCTTGGGTCTCCTTGTAGATAGATAAGAAAAATATATAAATACGACTGTATGATGAATTTATCGATAGTCTTATTGTAACTACATAGTAGCCTTAAGCTCCTTTTAGAATTAGTAAAAAGTATTTCAATAATAAAGGACATAGTTCCAAATAAATATTGTTTAATTTTAAAAGTAAGAAACAAGTGTTTTAATTGGCGATCCTGCCAGGAGGTTAAATATACTTTTTAACTTCAATCGAGCGGACCTCGGGAACAAGTAGTGAAATCTAGTATAAACAGAACACTCGCGTTACCGGTTACAAGAATTACCTAGCATAGCAGGTACAAATATAGCTTCTTCATACGAAGCAGCTAAGCAATTCAGTGAAAGTGTATATGTGGAGGAAAAAAACACACAAATTCGACGACAACAGACACGAGTTCAAAATGGAACAACTCGCAGTATTAATGGCAAGATTAGAAGCTTTAGAAACCAGGTGCAACACAGTAACACAAACCCTAGAGCACACACGCACAGAGAATGCAAGGTTAGCAGCAATAATAACTAACCAAAATCAAATAAACACTAATTTAGAAACAAAACTAAATGAAGTAAAATCTGGATTAGGCATAGTACCAAACATACCTGTGCTAGAGGAAATAAGAACCACATATACAGATGGTAGTGAAATACAGTTAGACGCATTTAAAAGCCTACCTATTTTCAACGGCGATCAATCAAATTATCGGTCGTGGCGCGAAGAAGCATCCAGATTAATGGACAGCATTAAAAACTTCAAAACACACAGTAAGTACGCAGCAGCATTGACTATAGTAAAAAGTAAAATACAGGATGCAGCCGCGAATGTGTTAACTAATTATAACACAATTTTTAATTTTGAGGCGATACGTAACAGATTAGATTATACGTACTCTAATCAAGAACCTCTATACGTGCTACAAGACATGATGAAAGCCATCACGCAAAAAAGAAGCACACTGTCTGAATACCACGACGAGATAAATAAAAATCTCAATTTAATAATATCAAAAATCACTATGTCAGGTGATCCGCCGAATATAATCGACAGACTAATTAAAAATGCTAACGACGACGCAGTTCGTATATTCATTGATGGTATGAGTGACAACTTTACAAGAGGATCATTATATTCAGCTACAATAAATGATCTAGAACACGCATTCGCAATTGCTCGCAGAATAGAACATGATAATGTGCACAGGCATTTACATCTCACTCAAGATAAGCACCACAAAAATATGCCACATGAACGCAGAAACGAAAGAAGACCAAATTATTCGAGCCAAACAACGAATTATCAACCCCAGAAGCAATACGATAATATGCAGCAACACAATCAAGGACCACAGCCGATGGAGATAAACTCGAGACAAATTGTACATGCACAGCGACAAAATTGGAATCAATGCAAACCCGATGTATATAATCCACCAGCGAAACGTGAACACAGCGGGAGTTTCAACACACACAACAGACCGCAACGATCTTATCAGCAGAACTTCAAGCAGCAGAGAGTAAATAACTCCCGACAACAACGCAGAGACGATGCCAGCAGTACATATGCAGAAGCAGATGAAACGGAATGTATGGTAAATAATAACATAAGAATAGATCATTTAAACTAGTAGACGGGTTGCCCTGCTTAAATTTAACTAGTACTATTCATAAGAAAATTTACAAAATTCTTATTGATACTGGTGCAACCCATAATTACATTAATAGAAAATGCGATTCTAGCGAAAAAATTAAAATTAAACCTATAAAAATAAAAACAATGCATGGTTATTCTATGGTAGATACAAAGAAAGTAGTTAGGATATTAAAGAAAAATATAACATTTTTTGAATTAGAGGATATTCAGTCTTTTGATATGATATTAGGATATGAAGGACTTAAAGTTCTAAACGCGGAAATAAATTTCAGTAATATGACTCTAACTACCATAAGCAGTGTCGAATCTATTCAGAAAATTAATTACATAATTGGGGAAAATAATATTTATAAAGCAGACATAGATAGACTGATGAAGATTAATAACAGCATAGGACCGTTACCCTTTACAGATACTATAGAAGCAAGCATTAGGACGACCAATGATAATCCGGTTTATGTTAAACAATATCCATATCCCATAGCAGATAACGAATTCGTAAACAAAGAAATACAGAAACTCTTACATGACGATATAATAGAAAAAAGCCATAGTCCTTATAACAGTCCCATATGGACAGTACCTAAAAAAGGTTTGGACGAAAAAGGAAAACCAAAACGGCGCATGGTTGTTGATTTCCAAAAACTTAACGCTCACACTGTAACAGACAGATACCCCATTCCGGATGTCAACATGACAATTCAAAATTTAGGTAAAGCCAAGTACTTTACAACGTTAGATTTGGAGTCAGGTTTCCACCAAATTAAAATCAAAACAGATGATAAAGAAAAAACAGCTTTTGCTATAAATGGCGCAAAATATCAATTTAAACGAATGCCTTTCGGGCTCAAAAATGCACCAAGCATATTTCAGAGATGCGTGGACGACATTTTGAGAGACTTTGTAGGTAAATTCGTACACGTTTACATTGATGACGTATTGATATATTCTTCATCTGAGGAAGAACATATACAGCACATAAGTCAAGTATTCGACGTACTCAATAAAGCCACATTAAAAATATCTGATGAGAAAAGTAAGTTTTTTCAAGAAGAAGTAGAATACTTAGGTCACATAATCAGACATGGTAGAATCACTACGAACCCTGAGAAAATAGCAGCTATAGAAAATTTTCCAGTCCCACAAACGGTAAAGGATTTGAGAGGATTTTTAGGTCTTACAGGTTACTATCGTAAGTTTATAAAGGGATACGCAAGCATAGCCAAGCCCCTGACATTATATTTACGAGGAGATAACGGTAAAGTAAACAAAAAACAAAGTAAAAATATTAAGTTAAATCTGAATGATTCAGCATTAGAAGCGATTAGAATTTTAAAAAATTATTTGAAAGAACAAGTCGAACTTTTTCAACCGGATTATAGTAAACCATTCGAGCTTACTACTGATGCATCCAACATAGCTATTGGAGCCGTACTAAGTCAGAATAAGCAACCTATACACTTCTTGTCAAGAACACTGAGTAAGACAGAAGAGAACTATAGCACAAACGAGAAAGAGCTATTAGCGATCATATGGTCCTTACAAAAACTCAGAAACTACATATATGGTATAGCAGACTTAACCATATATACCGATCACCAGAGCCTTATATATTCTGTATCAGAAAAAAATCCCAACACAAAGCTGAAACGTTGGAAGGGAATCATTGAAGACTTTGGAGCAAAATTAGTTTATAAACCAGGAAACCTAAATCTTGTAGCTGACGCATTATCACGTCAACGCATAAATACTTCTACCATAGAAACAGCACATTCAGCTGAAAGTTCTTCTAATGATATAATAAAAACTGTGAATCAGCCTTTTAATGCATACACTGCACAGTTCGAACTTATTGAAGATATAACAAATAATATCGAAACACAAATCTATTTTGGTAACAAAATAAGACTCATAATAAAGTTTAAGGACAAAGACTCTTTACTAAGGCAGATGAAAGAAGTTATACAACCCCAAAAGATTGTAGCTTTGCATACGAAATTTGAAAACATATACAAATATGGTGAAAACATAAAAAAAGAATTCCCACTAGTAAGATTTATATTCACACCAAGAAAACTTCAAGACGTGACAAATTTGGAGGAACAACTAAAACTTGTAAGGGTAACTCATGAAAGAGCACACCGAGGGTTACGTAACAATATACAAGAAATCTCAGAGAAATATTACTGGCCCGATCTAAATAAACAAGCAAAGAGTTTCAACAAAAAATGCATAGCATGTCTATTTGGAAAATATGAAAGAAAACCTATCAGAGAACCTCTGAATAATTCAGAAATACCAACACATGTGGGAACACACATTCATATGGACATATACTTCAACGACAAGTATACTTTCCTTGTAACAGTAGATAAGTATTCTAAATATACAATCCTTCGGGAAATCGAAACTCGAAACAGACTGTACGACGTTATGGAAGAGGTCTTATCTAATTATTTCCCAAAATGTGAACGACTCATGACAGATAACGAGAAGGGATTCAAAACAGAAATGGTGAACCAAATGTGTTTGAAATACAACATAACTAAAGTAGAAACTCCAGTATACAGATCGACAGCTAACGGTCAGGTAGAACGTGTAAACGGTACAATAACTGAACTGTCTAGAATATTCACAATTCAGAATAAAACAAGACTTATCGAAGAAATATTTAGAACAGTGCGTGAATTAAATAATTCTATACACTCAGTTACCGGTTTGAAACCTAGAGACATTTTCTTTAATCAAAATAAATATAGAAATAGTGAAATTATAATAAATAAACTAAACTCAGCATCCAAAAAAGTGATCGAACGTCTAAATAAAGGAACTCGACACAGAGAGTATAAAAAAGGAGATAAGATAATGGTAAGAATCACAGGTCTTAGAAAGAAATCTAACGCTAGATACATAACAAGAATAGTAGAAGAAGATAAAGGAGACACGGTAATCTCTAAAGAAGGAATAAAAATTCACAAGGATAACATAAAGAATTATCATTTTTCAGATGACGAAAATATTAATATTCCTAACATTACTAGGAATTGTACAGAGTCAAGAAGGGCAAGGAAACGTTCAAATAACTGAGATACTAAACAAGAAGTTTATACTTACACAAACAGATGACGTGTATTTATTCAAAGAACAAACTTATTTGTTACATGCCACCAACCTGACTTCGATATTTCAACCTTACGTAAATATCGTAACTAGTAAATATCAACCTACACAGGAAGAAAAAATTTGGTTAAGTAAAATTAAGAATTTAGCAGACCAATTACAAGAACATACTAGGCATACTAGATCAATTAACTTTTTAGGAACAGCTTTCAAATATGTGTTTGGTAATCCTGACCATTATGACTTAGTTAACATAGAAACGAGTATAAATAATCTCATAGAAAACAATAATAAACAAAAAACTATAAATTCTAGATTTGAACAAATTTTGCAACAATTCGAAGGTCAGAGCCTTAAAGAACATTTAGTAATAGAACAAGTGTACGAACAATTATTATTATTGACCAGAACAATTAATGCAGCAAAAAATAATGAATATTTATCAGAAAGCCTAGACTTAGATGACATTAAAAATATTATTCAACATGAAATAATTCAAGTACCCATAATAAATATACTTGAGTACTCTAAAATATTTTTAGCTAGAACTGATGAATTCTTCATCACAATATATAAATATCCAGTTCTAATTAAATCATGTAAATTGTATAAAGTAACACCTTTAAATTCAAAACATGGAAAAATCATTACAGATAAAACAATTGCCTTATGTAACCAAACTTATTTAAGAACAAGAAATTGTCAAAATCATCTAAGTAAAAACATTTGTGAAATTAACTTTGAAGAAGAAAATTGTCTTATTCCACTTTTAAAGAATATAACTTCAAAATGCAACATTAAACAAGAATACGATTACGACTTAGAAATTGAATCCGGTGTTATGTTATTAAGCGGTAAGCATAAGTTAAATAATCAAACAATTAATGGTATAAACTTAGTTACTTATGAAAATACTATAAATCTAGACGATAAAATATACAAAAACATGCATAAGCAAATTAAAGAAGTTATATTAAGAAATCATAATTCAGAGTCTTACATCGACCAAATAATTAAAGAAGATACAATGTACAAATTCGATAACATAGATACTTTAAAAAAACTAATTATTCCTTTTGAAGAAAAACCGATATTATCAACTATATACACAATTGTAACACTGATTGTTATTCTAGCATTTACGTACGTAATGATAAAAACTATACAATGTATAACAGATCGTCAAAAACAAAAAAAGATTGACGCATATAACAAAACTTATGAAAGAGAAATGTTAAAAATAGCGTCGAAAAATCGGGACGATTTCGTTTAACAAGGGGGGGAGTTAAGTATCCATAGCAAAACATATTGAGAAAAAAGATAACATTATTTGTATTCAATGATATCTTTAGCCTCTAGTACAGTCTTGCACACAACGCTACAATGATAACATATGTACAAGAGATAATATCGTTTGTATACAATGTTGGAATATTATCTCTTCTTCATTATCAAGCAAGACGATTGTACGCTTGGGTCTCCTTGTAGATAGATAAGAAAAATATATAAATACGACTGTATGATGAATTTATCGATAGTCTTATTGTAACTACATAGTAGCCTTAAGCTCCTTTTAGAATTAGTAAAAAGTATTTCAATAATAAAGGACATAGTTCCAAATAAATATTGTTTAATTTTAAAAGTAAGAAACAAGTGTTTTAATTCGCGTCGACAAATTGCTGCGACAGCATCGCATATTTTATCATGTCACTCCACCGCACTTCTGCCTCAGCTTGCACACCTAAGTAATCCGATTACATCGGCTAAGGCCGATTCATAAATCCCGCACCAACCACGCCATCTCTTCAGCCTTGTACCGAGGGAGCTTATCGAATAAAATTACAATATAATTTACCTACTGCAGTCCTTGTCATCTTATGGAATATATACGTATACCCACTCCTCACCAGGACACCATGGAAGTCGAAAAGTGACCAGTAAAAGAAGCGCGCCGCGCTAAACTAAATTCTGAGAATATTTTTATTCGAAGGATTAAGAAGAAACAGATATAGGCGACCAAGCAACAGGCATACCGGACTTGGTGGCGCGGCTACCGAAATTGCCACTTCTCTCCGGTATAGCCGAAGTGAAAATATTTACACAGTCATGTGAACAGAAACAACAGGACATTGTCTATCCTATTGACGATCCAAAAAAAAAAAAAACGTCCGGGGAAAAACCCTCCACGGCAGGTATGCAAAATGATTATGATGGCGTGTGCCATTTCCACGGACTACTACCCCCTAGGACGACGACAGCGATTATCTGGGAAACTAGGTTTTTTATTGATTTTCCCAAGTAAGGTCATGTCACAAAATAATCGTAAATTAGGCACAAGGACATCTTTCGGTTGGCAGATACGTCTTCTGCTCTTGACTTGTGCCAGGATACGCTTTAATTCGGGATATGCAATGCTATACACTTTTTCTCAGTGAAGAAAGAATTTAATTGGCTTTAGAATTTGTATGCTTCATCCGCGTGCATCCGCCTGAAAGGACTTCCTTCAGGTGAAACATTCCAAATGACTGGAGTTTTCTCTTCTTCGTCCGGAGGTTTTTGCTTTCCGTTTACATACTCTTCATCATTGTCTGTCTTGTTCTCGCCTTCTGTTGCTGAATTGGTGGAAATATTTTAAATGCTTTTGATTGAATCTCCTGCTGCCGCGTATCCCTCGCACCATTTCACCCGATTTCGCAAAAGAAGAATTTCGACTTGGCGTTGGCATCCTTGTCGCATCGTTGTAGGTAGTAGGTAGTAATGAAACGCAAAACCAAATGAAAAGGAAAATAAATCCAACGGGGGAGTCTCCCCGTTGCGTTGATCTAATCTCGCAGAGTCCTTGAAATTAAATCGAGGATGAATAATGTTATTTGGATAAAGGATTCTGCACGGTAAATTTTGAGGAATTTCTCTGCCAGTGTTCCCTTCTTTCGCTGCCGCAAGGATATACCAACGCAAAGGTGACGATTTCCTTCTAAGGAGCAATTTTCCGTTAAATTTAAGTAATTGGTTGTATGAGTGTGTGTATGTGTGGTAGGATTTGGCTTGATTCATTTCATTCATTCGACGGCGCAGTTCATTGAAAAGAATTCTTTTTAATTAGCTTCTTTGGAGGCACGTGCTTAGGTAGGACGTCAGCAGGTACAGACTTCAAGGGAACTTTGCATCAATTTTGTGTTAATTTTTGTGTTTGGATTTAGAACTGCCTTTGAAATTTTCCTCTGCTGATGGTGGGAGTGGATTGTAATTAGTCGCGGATAATTGAGAGTAAATACATAGATTGGGTACCTAATGAGAAAAAAAATTTCGTAACTAGGTCGACATTTCCGCTGCTAATTATTGGGGGGCGAAAATTATATGTTCTGTCCTACAATTGCATCCTCCACTGTAGCGAGCTGCCATGAAGATACAAATGCCAACCAGCAAGGAGGTGGCAAGGACTCTATGCAGTAATTGTCTTCATTACAAGCCCGCTTATCTCTAACTACACACATTTAGAATGTGTCCGCGGCAGCATATGTATACACGTTGGAATTCGCACGAAAGGATTTTCCTCACTTTGGCCATATCGCTGTGGCGCATCTACTTAACATGTCCGCAGCCAGATGCGACCATGTGATGATGTTCCGACTGATAAGCTGGGATGCGCGCTATGTTGTTGTGCGGGGAAATTATTACCCGCGATAAGCTGATTGTGGGTTGGGTTACCACCATGATCCTTTCGCCGCACTAACTAGCCGAAATAGAATAGACTCGTATATAGTCTCGTGTATAAAATCCTGATGGATGCATCGACTTCGTTGGATGTTATCGCATGTAGGAGTGTAGTTGGTGCGTGTTGTGTATATTCCGCCGCCACAATGAGCCGACGACGGTGACGACGACGCATCGAATACGCGCGAACGCGACAGAGTGAGAGAGAGATGATTAATTGGCGGAGATTGCCTGGCAAGCGAGCAGATGATATCCCGAAAAAGAAATCATCTGCGCGGAGTGAATTCTTCGGCGAGGTGTTGAAGAAAAATAAGCCCCCAACAAAGAACAGTTAAAAGGTGGTATACTCCATCTTCATCATCATCATCATCAGCTAGAGAAACATTGCAATTACCATTCTCTCTATATCTCGTCGCGCAAATACTTGTACATGGTGTACCACAAGGAGGAGGAGTAGGTACGGCGCTGTTTTCTTTTTTGCTTCATCGTGTAAACGACCATAATTAATAGTTTATCATAATCTTTAGAGTCTCATAAAACAGTCTCTGGGCTGCCGTCGCATCGCACACATAGTCAGGGGGCCTCTCGGAGTCACATATGCGGAAGAGATTCCAGCCAGCCACCTTGGCCGCATCATGGAACGAATGGATTAGTGGTGTTCTTTCAACGCATGCGCCTACATCTCCATTCGAGCTTCAGCTGTATAGTATGGCAATTTATAAGAGTGTGCGCACCTTTGGGAAATTTATCAAGTGCTTAGATTTTCCGTCATCCGGGACCAAAATACCGGTGAATGATGTTTGTTGTGATGTCGTGTCCTGGGTGGTAGTCGGGTTGTGCTGTATAATGCTGGTCATAGGCCCTAATTTGATTTGAGGGCGTGAGATGGCCTCTTGCTTATTCGATTGCTATTGTAGTTTAATGGTGTGACTTATGAAATAAGTTACAAGGGTATCGTGGGTGAAAGGCGTGATCTTTATCGTAGGTTGACTTGAGAATAAGTGAGGAGACTGTGAGTGGAAACACTTATATGCACCAAAAAAATGTTGAACCTTTTCAAAGTGCTCTAGAATTCTTATCTGTGTACTTCAATCCTAGTCCCGTGCAAATTTCAAAGAATCCAACAAACATTTTGACACTCTTTGATTTTAGCCATTTTTGCTCATCCAAAAATTAAATGACTTCCATGCGAAAACACTGTAAACATACATTTATATCGAGCCTTACGTTGGGCGTCATTCTTGTGTGACAAAATAAAACTTACAAGCTCGTAAGTGGTTTCCAAATTTGTCTTGTTCTTATGGATGTTTACTGACCGGTCATTAAATATATACGTATTTCAATCCTACAATAAATAATGTAGTGAGTTAGCCATAGCAAATCATTCATACTTGGCGAATGAAAGCCTTCTAAATTGTAGTGACTTCTACGCTTACTTATTTTTGGCGCAACTCTCGAGAACCAAACCAACGGATATCGCCCGCGAATCTAGAAAATTCGTAGCTGACGATCGGACCACAATGTCTTGGATTTAAAGAAATACTTCGTCAAATATCATTCACACCAATCTGACAATTATCCGTAAAACTATTAATCTGATAACGGTCTTACATTGCACCGGCACCGGTTTTGGTAGGTAATTCTATCATTCACTTCACAGATGAAAGCTAGGTATATATTTTCGTTGGTAGATAATTGAAGAAGAAACAGTTTCTTATGCTGCGCTATAATATGAACCGGAAAGACAGTAAATAGAGTTGAGTGCTTATGAAAATGTTCTGTTCAAAACGTTTGCTTTGACAAAGTTTGGGTACAAAGTAAAAATATCAGTCAGATAAATGTCTCACGTTGGGCGCCAATTTCCATTAGCTTTTTTTGCATTTAAAATCTAGTCGATTTTTGAAGAAGAAGCAGTTCGTTCAAAAATTAAACACGAAGATCATCGAACATAAATAAGGTCTATGAGAGTTTCTTGATCAAATCTGACCACAAAGTTTTTGATATAGAATTATTAGACTAAACTAATGTTGGGTGTCGTTGCTGGAAGGTAAATTTATATTTACAAAAAGGTGCAAGCCCCGAAATGGACCACCTATTTGTCATATTAATAGATCCTTTACTAGAAACCATTGAGTATAAAGTTAGAATAATTGTCTTACGTTGGGCGCCAATTTTCCAGGTTCTATGACCTCACTCACAATTTATGAATCAGAAGCTTGAATCGTCCCCACTCTGAGAAGGATCGATTTATTATAATCACTCCCAAAAACCGACGAGATACTTGAATTTCTGGTGAAAGCTTATTGTGGTTTCGTACTCAAAATCTGAGGTGAGAGTTTTGAGTTTTAAAGAACACTCCAGGGCAGACAATTAAATATTGTATAACAATAATCTTAGCCAAATAATAAAACTTACCTTATATTAGGTGTCATTGCTATTAGTAAAGGCTTATCCATTAAAAAGTGCCAGCTCCGAATTGGATCACCTCGATATATATATTATTGACAACCATTTGTATGCAAACAAATCAAATTGGATAATGGTCTCACGTTGGGCGCCATTTTTGGCGCACTTTTGAATGCACCAGACTTTGTATTTTAAGAATGTATTAATTAGTAAATATTAGGCAAGACTTTAGACTAACCTTGGTGCCAATGAAATGAGAAAGCTTTACGCATGATATTAAATAGGTAGTTACCGATTATCATTGCAAAATATTTGGTTGGGTACTATGAAGCTGGACTAGGCTAGACTATGGTTTAGATGCAAAATTGTCTCTGCAGCTGGTCACTTACTCACTAACAATGTACAGCGATAAGATATAAATCCTGGTGATAGTCGGCAACCTTGTGGTAACCGTTTTTTTTCGAACTACAAGCCAGAGGCAACAAAATCTTGATGCTATTTTTCACGTCAGAAAAACACACTGTAAATCAAGCGGCCATAATTTTTCATAGCACATTTGTCATCTAGATGTCTGCCGCATGTCATGTGTAACATAATCCTTGCTTGTAAACAAAATCATTTCTGTCAAAATGGTTGCACCAAAAATAGTCACATCCACAAATCACAGCAATTAAATGGGAATCTATTTCATCCGAACTTGTGTTGTCCTGCGAACAACACGATGTTGAATTAATATAATTTACCTCCTCCACTATACACTGGCCAGAAAAGGAATAGCACAGACATCCGACATAGCACTCCTCCTCGTTCTGAATTAAACCTCGAAATCTGACAGAAATGGAAGTTGTCGTCGTCGTCGTCGTCGTAGTTGCCTGCAAAAAGAAAAAGAACAAACCTCAGTCCATTCGCTTATCAAGATCGAGAAATTTGATCTTTTAAATGGGCTCCACCACCCAGTGATGTGTCGCAGAGTTTTAATTTACCACCGGTCCTGGTCGACCAACCACCACAGTTCCAGTTGCTCATCATCACACAAGATGATGCGATGATGGTGCACCAAGCACCGTCACAAGCAATGCTAATGCATTCGCCCATGAAACTTGCGCCAAAAGTAATAAATAAAAACAATTTTTCTTGTTAATGAATTATTGAAGGTCTATTGGATATGGTGTTAACCAAAAAGGACGAATACAAGTCTGCTTCCCTTCGACTTTATCCATTTGCAATTAAAATGCCGTATATTATCGTTAAATCTTTAAGATAGGCAGATACATTAATTAAGAGGATAGCGACTGGCTGGCATGGTGTAGTGTGTTATGCTGGAGGTATTATTAGTTTGCTAGCTTCTGAACATTGCCGTTGTTCCCCTTCATTTATATTATATGAAATAGTATGTGCGCCCAGAGATGGGGTGACCCTGTAATGGCTGCCGCGCCGCAGACGACCACGAAGACGGTCACTTGTTTGTTGCATGCAATTTCGAGTTAAAAATCTTTCCACAGGACAGAGGCAAAAGTTTTAAACTTCAATATGTCCGTGAAGTGACAAGCAAATAGCCAAAAGCAGATGACCATGCCCGCTTCGACTTAAATGGACTTTTTCTTTCGTCTGCTTTGATCAGATATTTCTCGTAGCAACAAAAGGTAAGTGAAGAGAAATGTAGCTATAAAAATAGATGGTGGCATGGAAGACGACTTTTTTCAAATGCCCAAGAATGCATTCTTTGCCAATGCAAATGCACTACAACTACAGTCATGAATATGCAGAGTGTCCCTGTCCATGTAGAGAGAGATACGTGGTAAATGCGATGTTGCCTAATAGGTGCAGGTTCATTCAATCAGTTAAGGGAGAGGCTTCACAGCCGGTGGAGTCGTAAAACTTAAAGTTGTCAGTTTTCTAAGGGAATCAATAGAAGTTACTAACTTTTCGAGTCTGGTCGGCATAGATATCTACATATAAGCCCTCCCAACCTATTGCTAAAAACAGAAGTGGTACAACCTTAAGACCCCGTATTTTTTTAAGGTGGATAATGCAAGTAGTCACCCTTTACTATGAATCGACCGTTAACAATAGCCAAGTGGCTGAATATAGAAAGAGTGAAACCGTGAAACAATAGTGATCACAGTTTACAACTGTGTGACATCCTGTATGACACTCAAAAGCTCGCGATAGAATAAGAAGTTCAGTATACAAAAAGTTTTGAGATACTATTTACTGGACTAATCTAGAACTCAACTTATTAGGATGCAGAGCTAGAGGAGGAATCAAAAACTTACAGATAAATATGTAAACGGAGAAACCCAACTAACTAGTATTGTTGAAGAAAATGCAATAAAGGCTAAATGGTTTTGAAGACACATTCGAGATTGCATCTCAGTAACATCCCAACCTGCAGAAGTTGGTATAAGAACCATCGTCTCTATCGAGAATGCAACATTCAAGGATACACCAAATAAATACTTTTCTGTGTCCTCCACCTTAGTGTCAGATACTCACACTTTTCGCCAACCAAAGCTAATCAACATTTGGGTGATCCATAACTGGCTTGGACATGGACTGTATGATGCCAGCATGTGGTGATATTGAATACACCTCGTGCTTATTGGAGCCTTTGTGCGGCGCACTTTAACTATACTTATGATGGTTGGCCAAAGATGTCACCATGTGGGCTGGGTGTAGACTCCCTGCTAGGCAGTGACGATTTGTGTTCGGTGGGCTGCTTTCCAATAACTTTTAATTAAAGACACGGTTTTGGCTTTTGTTTTGGACTTTTGTCTCTGGAATTTACGGATTTATGGTGTGGTAATGCGAGATGAGTTGAAGTCGATTGCTGTTGGGTTGAACCGAGATTCATATGTGTATTCAGCGAATACGGGTAAAGCCATATTATATAAAAACGTCGGTGCGTATGTAAGTCCGATAACGGCCGCTGAACCACTGAAGCTATTGCTATCCGCCTTCATTCCTAATAAACAATTTATAAAATTTGATCTCAATCAATTTGGTGGTTTTCGAAATATACGATTTTGAATGTTTTTTTATGTGCGGTGCCACGTCGCTTTGTCCGATTTTGAATTTGTTTAGCCTATCTATCACCCAATCACCGTAATTACTGACATTTAAAAAAAAATCAACAAAATCGGTTGAAAATTACAGGCGACAGAGGGAAACAGTTTTTTCCACTTTGTTTTATATATATAGAGAAGGGGGGAGCAACGAAGTTGTGTGAGCAGGACCTACGACCTTGCGATTTATGACGATATTTTGGTATCGTCGAATCCGCAAATTAAACAGTTATTATGTCATATAGGAAGGTATATACATAATATTAACACATACTAATGGTAGGGTGTTGTTTTTTTTCCAGATTTCTGTTCACTTTTCGGATTCGACGATACCACAATATTCTTTTCCGTGAACAATTCCACCCGGCGGATTCCATGATAGGGGTAAATAAGTTAATTTATAATTTTTTTTTAGTTTATCGATATTGCTTTGGCTTGGCTTTCTAAGAAGATCTAATAGATTTTGATTCTGGCTGTGGTGAATTTGTAGTGATGGATATGAAGACAGGAAGCATGTGCTGAGAAGATGCGCTATACTGTTATGTTGCTGATGCAGGTTGGGCAGGTGGGATGAAGTTCTTTTAAGAGAAGGTGCTTGTGGGTATATGCAGTGTGACCAAGTCGCAGTCGGATAAACGCAGTTAGATCCGATTTGGGGGTGTTTGTTAAAAAATTTAAATTAATAGTTTGGTAGTGGTGCTGATAATGTTCCCACTCAAATAATTGTTTGTTATGACATTTCTGGTTTATGCGCCTGTTAAGGTCGACCCGCGAGAAGGTGTTGTATGTGTAGGTGGGAGCTTTCAGGGCCGAGTTTGCTGCATCATCTGCGAGCTCATTGCCTTATTTAATACCAACATGGCCAGGTATCCACACGAGCTTTGTTTTTGATCTCGATTTTATTAGGATGTCTCGAATTTTGGCTATGATATGTGTGTCTTTTCTAGGGATCACGATGCATTGTAGTACTGACAAGCTATCAGAGCAAATCGCCCATTTGCCTGCTGTTTGTGAACTATTGTTTGCGGCTTCGAGTATAGCTTGTGCTTCAGTGGTGTAAATGGAAGCAATATTTGGCAGAATTCGTTGCGTTATAAAGAAACCAGCTTCAGTTACAACGGCAAACGCTGTGTTTGTTTTTGTTTTTGAACCGTCAGTGTAAATAAAGTTCCAGCCTTTACCTTTCGGATCACTCGAGATTTCGAGGAATCGTGCTTTATAAGCTGTATTACTCGTAACTTCCTCTCGCAACTCTCGTAGATCAAGGAGCACTGAGTCTTTATGAAGTGACCAGGGTGGTTGGGTTGGAGTGAATTTAGATGTTGTTATCCAAGGTAAGCTCAGCTTTATACCACAATCCAGGATCCTGTGTATAGCCGAAGGGAATCTTCTGCTGCGTTTGTGATTACTGGCTTTTTTTGCGTCATGGTCTATTAACGATCCAGTTTAAAAAGAAAGCTTAACGTTCAATTTCGCAATGATTTCCAGGTAACACTCATCTATATGTCGGTAGTCCGGCCTCAGTCTTGTACCTATTGATCTTCTCTGGACCAATTATATTATGTTTTTTTCAATGATTATTATATAAGTGGTAAACCGTTTTGATCTCTTTTTAGGGGCAAGACTAGTCGAACCAACAGCAAAATAAGAATCACCGTCGCCGTCGCATAATTTGAATTTGAATCGCTTTTTATAAAACTATAACATTTAACCAATCATGATCTGGAAAATTATAATACCTATTGTTTAATAATAGGTGGATAATATTGCTTAATTTTTATATTCAATATTAAAAAAAAGTATATAATTTCGAAATGTAAAATGAACAGAAATATTTGCAATTTTTTTTTTTATAATGATATTTGGCCATTTTGAAATGACAGTTGTCACTGTCAGTCAGTGTGCAAATGACATTTTGATTTTTTAGATGTGTTTGATTGAAATTTTAACACACATTTTGTGAGGTTAAATTAGAATATAGGTAGTCAGTGTTTTGTAAACAATAAAAAATGCTTACAGTATTTTTTTTTGTAAATTTGAGTTGAAATGCCGGACAAAAGCTGACCCTGCGGGATAAAAAAGTAGGTATGTCTAAAATCCGGACGGGTTGGGTTCGAAATTAAGTCGGCGTCGAATTTATTTTTTCGAAATTCGGTTTTACAAAATTCTGCTTTTCAGAATTCTTTTTTTCAAAATTCTGCAATAAAATATTGCCTGTCAGAATTTTAAAAAGCAGAATTTTGTAAGACAGAACAGAAAAAAAAACAGAATGTTTGTGTTAAAAGTCAGAATTTTGCAAAGCAGAATTTTGAAACCAGAATTTAGACCCGCTCCCAATCCGGACGTCACGGGTAAACCGGCCTTCTTGCAACGGTAGGTAATTAACTACCCACCATACAAATTTGAACATGGGTGCTCGCGTGTTGGGTAGTCAGTCGTAGTGCTCGCCTACATGGAGTAGGTGAATAGGAATTTAATTGATCTTCGAGTCAATAGGAAATACCAACATTGTTGCATTGCCTGTACTGTTCCATAATACCTTTAAGCATTTCTTATCATAGCATACAAATATTTTGATCAAAAGATCAAAACAGATTACCAAACAAATTCAGTAGACCCGGACACAACCACTGCGTCAATGCGCCCTTTCGGTCGCTCTTTTTTTTTAAATACATAAAACAATTACATATTTGGTATGCACATAGCTATTTGAGGTCTATACTGAGCAAAGTTGAAGGGTTTCCGTTTTATGTTCAAATATGTAGCACCTAAAATCCAAATGTGCAGTAGTTGCAGTTGTCTAATACTTTCTTGAGCAACAGAATAATCCCTGCTGCCTGCTGCTATTATTTTTCACGTTTTCTTTCAGAGTTCTCCTGAACTATATTGTCCAAAACAATTTGCTCATTCAAATCCCTGCTACCAAATCGCTACCTTTTCGCAAAACACACAGCGGGATGCTTGAAAACCCGACGTAAATATTTTGTTAACCCACACGCCCCTTGTCAAAACAATGTCATTGTTCATCAGCGAGAAGTCCGACACTGTGCTACTGCAGCCCACTTTTATTTATGGCCCCGCGAAAAAAGGTCGCGCAATAAATGCAGCAGGTATGCGTTCCGAATCCACCTCAAAATAAACAATCTCACGTTTTTCAGTATTAGATATCCTAGCGAAGATTTATAACTAAAGGAAATATTTTAAAACTATTTACGACCCTTTGTGTCAACCTTCCTAGTGGACCTTTGTCGCGTTCCAAGTGCAACATTCAAGATTATAAATCACACCCTCGAGGGCAAGAGCGAAGACGAATTTCGTTTGAAATCCTTTTCAGCACCTTAGTCGCTTCGGACAAACTAATTGAGACCTCAGGCCGTCGCCATATAGCGTTGACAGCTTCAATGAGGAAGAAGACCTCCATAAACACACGCTCACGTATCATCTGTATATCCTTATTCTCTCTATATAGGTATACGTACTTCTACAATCTGTCGATGTCGAAACACAAAATGTTGTGCAACAATTGAAAAGTAAACTTTCGACTTGAGATACTTTATGTGTGTTGCGTGTGTGCACGCTGCTCTGGGTCTCAAACACTTGACATCTCTCTGAGTGACCAGATAGTCTTCTCTTCAGTTTGAGTTTTATTCTTTTGGTTATGTTTTTTTTTTCGCCTGTCCATTTGCTGTCTGGCGTTATGTTTACACAGAAAAGGAACGCGACCCAAACTAAAAAGAGACTCATGCGAGACATAAACAAAATAAACGTCGTCGTCGGGCGGTTTAAGTTGACGTCTTAATTCGACTGCTGCGTGCGACGTCGTCGTCTTTTGACTTTTTGAGAACAGGGATGACTGGCTACGAAATGTTATTTCATCTCCTGTCCATAAGTGACGAGGAGCGTGGTGGTGTTGTTGTTGTTATTTGAAGATACACACATCATATTGCATGGGCATTGGGTCTGGGGTGATGATTGCTACAAAGTTGAAGAGCTTAAGCAAACATACTTTGCGAAATTGACGGCTCAGGAGATCCTCTATCTGCTTGTATATGCAACGAAGAATTGATGCTAATTGGTTTGCAAATTATGGTCATAAGAGTAAACAGTTTTAAAACAGAATGGACATTATGGATATATGAATGGATGGACGGCGAGCGATCAATGGATTTGTGGGCGGCAAACGCTGCATAGCAATTCTTTTGTAAACAATATTGCCAGCAGTTTTTGCGTTTTTGCACAGCGAACTTGACACAAAATTTTGATTGAGGAAATTACTGCCAATTTGGGTGTGGTATTAATAGAGCTAATATGGCAACCAAACTGGTGCAGATATTGAGGTTTATCAAGGTCTCGTGGGAACGGGATCTTAGGCAGTTTCTCAAGCGACGAAGTCATTTCGAATTCCTTTCCTAAAACGCTAGATATATTCTGCATAGGAAAGATAAAAAAAATGTCGCCCAGGCTGATTTCAAAATGGCAAAGATTTCGGGGTAAAACAGAAATCTCAATCGCTTCCTTTGACATTGAAATTAAAAGTCTATCTAACTGCCAGCCACTTAGATCGTAGATAGAGGAAGCCTCAATATGTGTACACTGAATTGAAAATAAACAGTACCTAGGCGCAACATGTTTATGAAGGACCATAAGCATAAGTATCTATACATTACAGTGGCCACACCAAACAGGACCTCGATGTTAACGTTCATTCAAAAATATCATCGCTGAAGATTATTTTTCTTTTTCTTTTTTTGCTGAAAACGGTGTCTGCTTTAGATCCCAGTCAGCGAAAACTCAGCCTTGTCTATGGTCGTTTTTCTTCAGCTACTATGTAATCAGTACGCATGTAGGCCCAAGTCCGATATTATCAGTAGATCTTACGTTTCGTTCATTACGGGTATTTAATAATTTTTCACTGAAACGGTCGACTTAAATTTGATAACCACACGTTGAATAGTCAATTGGATACAAACACCTTGCAAGCCTTTGGGCACAATGCGCAAAATTGCGAGACGACCTTAATATGAATGATAAAAACACCAAATTTTAGAAAATAAATATTATAGTCAGACAAAGAAGTATCTTTAATGACCAAGGTAGACGGGCATCCTTGAAGCTGACTTTTTAAACCAAATCAATCAGCTGTACCAAGGTGTTCACACAATACGGACAGCCAACAACTTCGTAACCCTTGCCGTTAGTATCAGTATCAGCAGTCAGTCCCAGATCCAGATGACACCAATTGAAGGTAATTGTGTTCCAGGTCCAACATTATTTCATTCTTCGTAGAACGAGGATACTTACTTACTTACTTACTTAAGGTGGCGCTACAGTCCGGGGTGGACCTGGGCCTCAACCAACAAGCGTCTCCAGCCAGCACGATCTTTGGCCAACTTGCTCCAGTTTCGCACGCTAAGTTGGTTAAGGTCCCTTTCCACTTGCGTGCGCCACCTGAGTCGCGGTCTTCCTCTACTGCGCCGTCAATCGGGTGTAGATTCGAAAATCTTCCGGGCCGGCAGCGCCGCTTTGTATGCCTCTTGTTTCGCTACATGTGCTTGCCGGCACTCGTCGTCGAACCAGGTGTTTCGTTGTGGTGGTCGAGTGAAACCAAGCACATCAGAGGCGGAGTCTGATGGCTTTTTGGCAATGTTGCCACTGGTCTTTAATGCTGGCTGCATAAAACCTCTTGAGAAATTGAGAGAGACTCGATCGGAGAAGGATCTGGTGATCTCTTGCGATTTTAGCCGTCCGATGACAAACTTCCTCACAGTATTTACTTGTCTTGGCGGTGTTCGGGATATCCGAAGGCGTACCTTGGCTACAACAAGGTATAGTGGTCCGAGTCAATGTTAGCCCCTCGGAACGCTCGGACATCCATAATACTGGAGGAGTGCCTTGCGTCGATCGCAATGTGGTCAATCTGGTTGACGGTTGATTGATCGGGAGATCTCCATTAGTGCCTTTATGAACATCGAGATGCGGGAACCGCGTACTTGATATGACAACATTTCGCCCCGCCGCGAAGTCAATCAGCCTAAATTCGTTATCGGAGGTGGTGTCGTGTAGGCTGTACCTCCCGACAGTACTACCAAAGATGCCCTCTCTTCCCATCTTTGCATTAAAATCACCTAGGACAATTTTAATGTCATAGTTAGGGCACTGCTCCAAAGATGCCCTCTCTTCCTATCTTTGCATTAAAATCACATAGGACAATTTTAATTTCATAGTTAGGGCACTGCTCGTAGAACCTCTTTTTGGTGTCGTCGTTTTCTCCGCTGTGGGGCATGGACGCATATTAGGCTAATGTTGGCGAATTTAGCCTTGATGCGGATTGTCGTGAGGCGCTCGTTCACACAGTTGAAACTTAAGACTTCTTGCCTAAGTCTGCCTCCGCTCCAACGACGAATCCACATCCAAATAAGCGCTGTTTTTGTTGCCGATAGCAGTCGCCATAATAAATATGGCAGTCTTTCATCCTCTTCTTGCCCGGTCCATCCCATCGCACTTCTTGAATGGCGGTTAGGTCTGCTTTATGGCAGTTCAGGGCCGCCGCTTGCTGTTCGGCTTCACGTTGTCTGTTAAGGGACCTACCATTCCACTTGCAGATCCGAAATTCGTTGTCCTTTATTCGTTTGCCAGATTCGTCAACAGTAAAATCATCCGTATCCGAGGCTTGTTGTCGTTTCGGAACTGGCTTTGTTTTCCGCAGTCGTGCAGTTACCCCGGCGTACAACCCCCAACCTGGAGGGCCAGGCCCTTTGTTGCATCCATTGGACGAAAGGGGCCGGATTCCTCCAGTGTCAGTAACCCACAAAGCCCATAAAGGGTTTTTCCGCCACCATCTCTGTTTTAATCCTCACTGACCTCAGCTCCAAATACGTCAAAGTAGCTCAAGTAAGGTAACTGCCAACTTGACTGTTGACGACACCGTTGATTCAGTCTAGTGACCAGTAGCCGGTGGTTACCACTAGGGGGTAAAATAAGCACAATTGATGTGTATGAAAAGTTACAACAGCTGGGCACCGCCAGGTTGATGCCGATCAGCGCCTGCCCGATTCATACACACCCAACCACCAGAACGAGGATACATTCACGATTTTGTTGCATAGAAATATTTGGATTCTTCTTTTAAGCACAGTTCCTAAGACGGTTCTCGACGTCAAGTCGACTTTTTCCCAAATCATAATGCTTTCAAGGAAAGTTTTTTTCAAAGGTCGAATTTTATTCTTTTGAAAGGGCCGACTCTTGCCCCTCAAAACAAAGTACGGGAGCATGATATGCATTCCGCTCTATCGTATCATCAGTCCAGTTCATGTCCTTGCTTTCAATAAAACGTGGTACGTCAAATCTTTTCAGTCTTGCACATGTGTTATGAAATTGTAATAAAAAAAACCCCACCCTTCCACTCAAAAAGGACGATATAAATCAGATGTCCTTTTTTTTTTATTTCCTAACAAGGTCTCATCTATTTGTGAATTAAAAAATCCTTTTCCGCACAAATCGTGACCAAATACAAAGCCGAACAGTATAAGCATCCATTTCACTATCTCTTTGTGTGCATACAAATAAACCACAACCGCACATGACCGTAACACATTTCATCCTATAAGATGTATATATTTTCACAAAATAGGATCTAGCGTACAATGATATGATCCCGTGCGTGGGGTCCATCATCTCTCGGATTAGAACGCTATATGCAGATAGACATATAGAAATGCAGGAGGAACAGCCTCAATGCGTGCTTCCATGAGTGTCAATTCTCATTCATGGCCAAGGCTAATGCCAATTTTTCATCATTAACTAAATGGCGGATTAATCAGCATCTGTATTCGGTGTGTATATAATACACACATCCAAAATGGTATAAATGCAATAGAAAACAGAGTGTACGTGATGTTGCCGGCTTAGAGAGTCTTAGGCGTGCAAAATGATTCAATCGGCTTGCATCATACAGAGATGGAACATACAGATGCAGATGCAAAGTGCTGCAGAGCGACACCACCAATAAGGATCAGAAAAACGAAGGAGTTGCTGTGCCGATTCAAACGCGCAGGTGATGGAGGTCAAGCGAAAGGATTGGTCGCCATACACTAATAATAATACGCGGTAGTGTGATGTCTGGGAAGGAAGTGCTTAATAAGAATTAATGGTGGTATTTATTGGATGGTCATAAACAATGTGATAGGTAGAGGATTAAATGTTGAAATTAGCGGTCCGTATACTGCGATTATAGGGTGCAGCTAAGTATGAGCGATTTTATGCGCCAGTCGGGTGCAAAAAATAAAACAAAACACTGCTAAGGTGATTTGGAGTGGGTAGCGATAATATTACGTGTAAAATTGATTCTTTCTGGAAGTGGAATAGATCAGTGTTTAAATAGTCATATATGTAGGCGTAGGGGGTTTTCTAAAGGAAAATAACGCTTGGCTCTCCCTCTCCCTCTGTCTTACCTTTAAAAATAGTACCCAGTTGTATAGTGCTTCAGTGGGATTTTGAATGTCCGATTCTTGATCAAGTCTAAAGAAGTATCAGCGCGCGTTGAAAAATTCTGACCCTACAAATAATGCCCAAAGCTAGGGGACTTTCCATGTTGTCAGCCATTACTAAAGCCGAAGCTATTCGAAAGTATTGTGGCGAACAACGAATTAGCCACACCAGTTGACAACTTCTCAACAGTCGACAAATAACTTTTTTTTTGAAAATGCTATAAAAAAAAAACTACTGAACATTTTCTCAAATTTCTTTTTTTATTTGAAAGTACAATCCTTCCGGTTAATAATGGAAAATAATTTCATTCAAAAGGCTGCCTCGGCTGGCCATGCAGTAGCCTACACCATCGGTCCAAATTTTAAGCACATTATCGATTGTGTGCAGCTGTATTTCACCAATGGCTTCACGAATATTGTCCTTTAAAGCGTCAATTGTCTAACACTTATCTTTTACGGCACCCCACAAATAATAGTCCAACGGTGTCAAATCGCAGCTCCGCGGTGGCCAAACGACATCAGCTTTGCGGCTGATAATGCGATCTTCAAAAACAGGGCGCAAAACATCGAGTGTAGCTTCGGCTGTGTGGCATATAGCGCCGTCCTGTTGAAACCAAATGTTGCCAATATCCTCCTCTTCAATTTTTGTGAACAAAAATTCGTTCAACATGGCCCGATAACGTTCGCCATTGACTGTAACGGCCACTCCTTGCTCATTTTCGAAGAAAAATGGCCCAATTATGCCTCTGGACCAAAATCTGCCACAGCAGCAATTTTCTCGGGTGTACGCACGTTTTTGGATTTGCACGCTTTGGTTTATCGATGGGGATGCCAGTTTCTTTCACTTTTTTCACAAGATAGCGAACATACGGAGCTGACGGCGCTTCTCTTCTTCCAAAATCCGCAACATTACCAGATTTTTAAAGTAATGTCGCAATATTTCCCAGCGTTGTTCAAGCGTATACACAACCATATTCGTTCAGCGGAAGGATAAAACTAATTATCTGTCAAATCAGACATAAGCTGAGTGTTACCATTCGCGAAATAAGCACTAGTTGAAAAAAAAAACGTTAGATGGCGGACCCTTTACTCAACAGTCGACAACTTCTCAGCAGTCGACAACTTCTCAACAGTCGACTACTTCGGAACAGTCAACCATTTTTCTTTCTTCATCTTTGACAGCGACAGCACATGCAAAATTATCACGTGTATTGAAATTGATTGATTACGTTTTCTTGGATTAAGATTTCCTGGAGTTAATTCTTTTTATTACATTACAGCATTATGTAGTTTAAAAAAAAGTGCGTTTTTCACTAAAGGGTTTTTATCCGATGATCAGATTCATACCGTGTCGATCCATTTTTTCAATGGCACCTATGCTATCAACGCTATTGAGAACAAAAATGTCAAGGCAACACAGTTCACACCATAGTGGTTTTCATTCGATGATTTTCGGTTGGTTGTGGTGGTATCTTATTGACAGAAATTTAAAATAATACAGACCAGCGCTGGCAGACTTGGTAGTACAATCGGGAAGCATAGCTAACATTACCCGGCGTAATAAAAAAGAAACGGACCTAGTGACTCAGATGCGTGCGTGGGCAACATTACTATAACTAGGACAAGTTTTCATCGCCCCAAAATTCAGAATATGATGACTGTCACCAGATCACCAGATGGCCTGCAGGTCAAGCTATTTATCAACTCCAAGATTTGGTAGGAAGAAAGTATGCCTGTCCACAAGAAGGAGACCCTCTAAGCAACATACAAGAACTAGTCTGACATGCTGTGAGAATGCTTGAGACCATTTATGATTATATCAATGAACTGATTGGTGCCTGCCAGAACAGTTTTAGGTCGGGTAAGACAATAGCCGACCTGGCCAAGTATTCACACTACGGCAGATCGTGGAGAAAACCCAAGAAGCAAAGATCGATATCTATACCATCCGTTTATCATTCACCAAGACCTTTGATGTGAGAAAAGGATTTAGACAAGGTGATGCGCTGTCATGTAAGCGTTTGGAGCGTTTGTAAATTAAAGAGCATAAGTCTCAAAAATGGCATTAGTACCTAGTGAACGAGGGAAAAATCAAGTATAATGTTACTTTGTCTACTTCGCCTCTGCCAAAAATTCTGATAACAACATTTTAGCAAAAAATCAGCGAACAACTCTTTACAGTGTCTGCTCTGTTTCCTTGAGGTGAGACTGCAATTGAGTAATAGAGCCAAACAAATATGAAGGTCTTTGTGTAAAATGTTGATCATAGCCCTGGTTTATGCCGTTGAAGCTTGAACCCTTGAAAATATCGTCTTTCGCATCACTAGAAAGTTTCGTCGTAAAATCATCGGTCCCTTTAGCATTGGAAGGACTTCAACGATTTCAACCGACATCAACCTAAATTGCGCATCAATCGACTAAGATGGACAATACATGTACACTGAATGGATACTAGATCGATTTTAACATAGAGTCTCACAACGCGTATTAGAGAGAGAGAAAATATAAGCACAAGTGAAGACCCCAATCAACTTAGGCCTTTCGCACACGACTTGTATCGTCATCGTAGCGTATGCTGTGCGATGTACGAGATGCGGTTTAATACGCTTATCGTTTTCGTAGCTGCACGGCAAATTCATGATGTGACGATGACGAGACGAGTCGTATGCGAAAGGCCTCAGAGTGCGCAATTGGAGGCAGTTTCGCATATATTAAGTCAATTGGCGTACTGCTTGAAGCCCAGGTCCACCCCTGCTGTAGCAACCTAAGCCTGTTATACGCGACAATCATAACTCCAGGAGCGTAACGAAGGGGGGGGGGGGGGGGGTGCAACATCCCACACGCTTTTCAAGAGTCGGCAAATCAATGAAGCTACATTTATTTTCATTAACTTGAGCAACTAGAAAGAAATCGGCAAAAACGAACAAAAATTTCCTCCTTACAAAATGTTAAAAAAAAATGAAATGAGTTTGGATTTTCATAAGGTGTAGGTTTTCAAACTTGTAAATGTAGATATACAAGTCGGCATTTTTTAAAGTTCCACCTTTCGGAAATGCCTATATTTATATTTTGTTTATCTGTATGTACCTTTTCATACATAATTTCGATTTTTAAAAGGACGGGGACATCGGTGAATTTGCCGACTAAAAACCTTAATATTTAGCGAGTTTCGATTCGATTTTAAAAATGATGGTCGGTCGGCATCTCCAGGCAATCTTAGGCATTGGCCCGGGATAGTTCTTGTGAAAATTGGTCGAAATTGGACAAAGGTGCGTGGCACCTTCCTTACAAAAAACATCTTTTATTAGCTGAAATCCGATGACGTTATAAGTCGATAACGCCTGGGCTGATTTTTATGATTTCTATACAGTCGGCAAGTTCCTAAAATAAGTCGGCATTTCAATGAAAGTCACCCCCACGGCTCGAACCCTCGCTACGCCCCTGCATAACTCTCATATAGTCCGGTCATACAAACATAAGTGTCATGCAATATTTTCCAATATTTGAATACAATAATTGCAGCAATTGATCCTGATTTAACTAGGTACTTCTTTTAACATTAACAACTCCATCAGCTTTTATTTGTTTACACACGATCTTCAATCATAGTTAGCGACTTTCCCTTAAAAGTGTTCTTTTCATGAGGCACCGCCATCAATCGCTCCCCAAACGAAGAGGTGAAACTTTACACCAAATCAGTTTTATATTTACGATTGCGCTACCCACCGCTTGCTGCTCGCTCATATGTGTCTTAGAGTAGCAAATGTATTGCTTATTTCCACAACAGTCCTGTCATGTTTGGAGTGTCGCCGCGTGGGCCACACCAGACTAAATGGAACACAATTAGGTGTTGAAATGGTGCATTTCACGAAAACACTCCGATAAATGAGATCTAAAATTGCGGGAGTATGCCTTCCCCAGCAACGAGCAGCGACAACGATGTGACACATCGCGTAGGCGACACACACAAACAGCCAGCCAGCGTCTCCTTAAGTTTGATGGAAATCACCTTGACACTTGATAGAATCCTCAATTCCATTCCCATTCCCATTCCCATTCCCAATCCCGATTCAAGTGCGGTACGTGTGCATCGAATCTCTGAAATAATTATCATCCAAGTTGAACACCACTTAAAAGCAACCCACGTGTCACACTGCCGCGCATATTATAGCCAAATGGAAGATGTCCATTAGAGATGGGTTAAGACAAACGCGCGCGCCCAAGTGGTGACAATCTGCCTTCAAATCGAGCAGAACCCAGAGCGAGAGAGAACGACGACGCGACGATAAAATCCAACAGCTCAGCGAATAATTAAGCGTGCAGACTGCACACACATGTTATCCTCGTTATCGGTCGGACAAGCTGTTTAACCGGCCTACACATTGCGCGATCCTTTCACCGCACACCAGAAGAGTCACAGAGCCGACCGGCAGAGGGTCCTATTCTGCTACTCTAATTATTAAATTGTTGAAACACGCTAAATGAATGTCATCGGCCTACGTATAGGGCATTGAAACACCTTTAATCCGTCATCGCGAAACATCATCTATACGTGGTGTAGGACAAGGCACTATGACGACAACAGCAATGATGAGGAGGATGTTGATAATGATGATGGCGAGTGAGGATGAAGCCGGCACTCACTCGTCAGCACACACATGAATTATCCATGCACAACATACAACGACGCCGACTAAAAGTGAGTGGGCTAAGATAAAAGGTGTGCGCGGATAGCTTGGACCATACAGCGGAGAAAATCTCGGCTTCCATTTTTCCATTTTAGCAAAAGGATTAGCGCATAGAAAAGTGGACAACATATGGTCGAAGTGGCGACATGAATGTTCCCATGCGCACTTAAAGAGCTATGCTTGCGCGTATCATACAACGTGTCACGAGTGTAAGCGTGTAAATGGACGGCATTATGTAGATCCTGGTCATTAGTTATGGTTATCTCTTCAACTTGTATAGTACAGTGAAGGTAGTGGAATATACATAGTTGGATGCATTTAGGTTTGTCGCGTGTACTGGATGAAAGTGTAATCAGAGTAGGAAGGCTTTGTATTTAACGAGGTAAAGGCATATCTGTCGTACAAAAGAAGAAGATTTGTCAGAATTCCCCATAGCTGGCTGGTTAGAGATGATAGAAAGTGGTTGTTTACACGAGGACATGACATGGTGGCAGAAATACGATAAACAATTTTAAATATTTTGTTCAACAGAGTTGGCTTTACTTAACCCCATTGCTCTTAAACAAAGACCTTAGTAATGTTCTTGCTTACTTGAGCAGTCCAGTCGGGGGTGGACCTGGACCTCGAACAGCAAATCTCTTCAGTTATCCATTTACTTTGTGCACCATCAAAAAAAATACATCCCGGCAATTATGACGGAGGACGGAAAAACTATTTCAAGTTTATATTTAGGAAGAAAACTTACTTAAGGTGGCGCTACAGTCCGGGGTGGACCTGGGCCTTAACCAACAAGCGTCTCCAGCCAGCACGATCTTTGGCCAGCTGTCTCCAGTTTCGCACGATAAGTTGGTTAGGGTCCCCTTCCACTTGCGTGCGCCACCTGAGTCGCGGTCTTCCTCTACTGCGCCGTCCCTCCGGTGTGGATTCGAAGATCTTCCGGGCCGGAGCATTCACGTCCATTCGCTCTACATGACCCAGCCACCGCAGTCGCTGGACCTTCACTCTTCTGACTAGGTCAGTTTCGCTGTACAGCCCGTACAGTTCGTCGTTGTATCTCCTCCTCCATTCACCGTTATTATGCAGACGGGACCGAAAATTACTCGAAGAATTTTCCTCTCGAAGCAACCAAGAGTAGGCTCATCCGCTTTTGATAGAGTCCATGCCTCTGTACCATAAAGTAGGACTGTGATGATTAAGGTCTTATAAAGGGTCACTTTAGTTGTTCGAGAGAGGGCTTTGCTACTCAATTGCTTTCTTAGCCCAAAGAAACAGCGATTGGCAAGAGTTATTCTTCGCTTAATCTCAGAGCTGGTGTCATTGTCTGAGTTCATAGCAGAGCGGACGAGTTTGGCAGGGATGCCAAAACTAGACATTGCGCTGTATAGCTCATCTCTATAAATGCTGTCATAGGCGGCCTTAAAATCGATGAAAAGGTGGTGGGTATCGATTAGAAATTCCTGGGTTTTCTCCAAGATCTGCCGCAGTGTGAATATTTGGTCGAGTCAACAGGTCCAAGTCTGTACTGTACAGTGTATAGCTTGCTGTATTGTATTGCAATAAACGCTGTAGACAGGGAAGATGGTGCAGATTATTATCTCCAAATAAGCAGATAACATTTAATTTGAAGAAAGAGTTTCTAGACTTCGCATAGTTTCCATTTCTTACAGTAAGACGTTTTGAAATTGAGTGTCGAATTGGATCCAATTTTATATAATCTGGAAACACCTACCTCAGAAAAGTGTATTTTTGTCTTTGATTCTTCAAGTAAAGCTAGCTTTTTGGCTTCAATATCAAGAAGTTTTAGCTCAACCTGATTTCCTTCTTCTTGTACCATTTTTCTCTTCTAATGAGGTGGTCAATACTTAAATGAAACTATTTTTGGGGTCATCGGCTTCAGTATTTGATGATCCATTTCCCGCATGAGCGCTGGAGTTGCCGAATCATTTACACTTTTGTGATAAATTTCCTTTAGTAACTCTTGAAGTCAATGTATCTTTTAGAAAAGTAGACTTTTAAAATAATGTCACTTTCCAGAATAATATCACTGTGGGTCCTGCGAATCTCCGGAGTCGCTTTTTGATTTTTTTTTCCAATTCCTTATTGAATTTCGATGTTTCTGTATACCTATATACCTGTATGAATTTGGTCGACTGCTCTGAAGCTCTCCCTGGACAAAGTCTGGAATTACGGGGTCAGTCCCGCCAAAAGTTTCAGACATTCATATAGATACCATGTGTCAGATAAAATCTGTTACTCACGATTTTAGCATCATATTTGGGACGTCTCGTCGAGATTCTAGTATAAGTATAGAAACTATTTCTGACAGAGTCTCTGTGGGACATGATGTTAGGCTGATGTTAGCGAATTTAGCCCCGATGCGACTTACTCCTAGAAAACCAATAAACTAGATCCAAAAGGGCATTTCTCTGAAAAAATTTACCACTGATGCTCCTTTAAGTCAAATATAGAAACGAGCTGGAAACACTCTCTTGGACATTTATTTTTTATTTTTATATATTAGTAGTATTTTCTAAGGTTAATCCTTAGAAAGGTCAAAAAGTAAGCCTTACGTACTTAACATTGGAATTGGAGGTTTCCAATAGGCCGGATTGGCCCACATCCTCAACTAACAAACTCCACTAGATTGATCGATCTCTCGCTAATTGTATTTAGTTACGAAATTGAGATTGACGTTGCTTTTCCGTTGTGGTTGCCACCTAAGCTTGGGTGTTCCTCACAGGGGAGATCTTATATTCACTCATGTTTCTAAAAAGCCAATAAAACTGGATCCAAAAGGGCATTTCTCTGAGAAAAAATACCGCTAATGCCTTATACAAAATATTTCTCAAAAATGCTGCAAGTTTAGCAGATGTTTCGGATGCGTACGTCCAACGCGGTTTTTCAAACCTTGATTCCCAAAATTCAACAACAATTTATTATTCTCCTTACAGTAGGCATACTTTACCTACTCGTTTCTCACAAGGTCATGTGACACACTTCCAGCAGCAGATAGTAGCGGCCCTTCATAAAATTGCAAGCCATTGTCAAACATTTCCCAGATTTATGGCGGCAATAAAATTGCTTCCGTCAAATTCACCATATACAGCAGCAGCGCGCTCGACTTTTGTGTTTCAACTATCAAACACTTACCTGACAGCCATCCATCCGAACGTGCCAGTTCCACATTAAACATTTAGTCACGCGACATTATCTCTAAACACCCACCTGGAGAAGCTACGCACATCATTCGAATTATCCTTGACAATATTTTTCTTCACAAAATTTTAAACTCTCCTGCCAAATGTACCTACTTCGAAAAATTCAATTCTCTCTCTCGGTTGGAAAACGACGAAAATTTGTTCTGCATCAGGACATCGATAATAGTGATGATGATTGCCAACACACTATACCTAACTATAGGATCCTTTTCAGTTCTCATTGTCCGGGCAAATTTTCAACGGCCTGGTGCTATCATTTGATGTCTTTAGAAATTCACTTGGGCATAGCAAAGCGGATGCAAATGCAAGCATCCGTGGCAAATTTTCAATCATTCTCTGGCATTTCATGCAAGATGCGCAGATGCAATTGGTAACACGCACATTTCGTAACACTTAACAAACGTGTAGCTGTATACTTTATAATAATAATAATTGTTGTGCAAGTTCAATTTGCCGTAAAAAGATCTCAAATTTCTGTTTGTTGTCCTTTTTTTTACACGAGAGAGAGAGGATTAAGAGCGGTATATCGCTCCGTGTGAAACAAGTTTAAAAAAAATGTTGAATTGGATCAAACTCACATCAGTGTCGATGTGGATTAAGTGTTTTAATCCCGGCAATTGTACATAGCGTTTGAAATGGTCCCTGAAGTGCGGTAGGTGTCCTTTCTCTGTCTGATGTTAACTATGAGGATGAACATTGAACGTTATTTGTTTTTTATTGAACATAAATGAGCAGGATTTGGATTAGGATTACTGACGAGTGAATGGGTTTTTAAAACGTTTTTGTTTTCTACTGTTTGTTGATGTTGTTTCAAGTGTCCTTTGAGTTGTGTTTTTATAGGATGCAATATTAGGTTAAGTGATTGTTTTTTCAGTCGGAGGTATTTTGATTTTGTTGATATTTATTGAGCATTGGGTGGGCTTCAATCTATATGCCAATTACCTGATGGAAGTCTATCGTGTGCGAGTTAATCGTCCCTAAATGTGCGGACTTAGGGACTTGTGTGAGTTTGGTATAGGTAGGTACACAAATAATTCTGGGAAATTTTGTTTTCATTGGATGTTATTAAGCCTTTTGTTGTGGTTATTTATTTTTAGCCGCTCATAATTTTTTGCAGTTGCACCGAGCCCAAATGTCAGGGTTCCTGTGTAAATCTACCATTTTGGATATCAGTTAATGAGTATTTTAAAATTAGTAACTTAGCTGTAAGGTCCAAACTAATGTAGGACAATGTTCAATAAAACAGACCTTTTTGTGCATCGAGTTTTCTGATTTTGGGAAAAGATTTCCAGAAATTCAAACCGTTGGAAGAACTGCAATCCGGCTTATGCCAATGCGCAATTTTAGTAGAAATAGGTGCCCATTTAAAGCGATTGACCAAATTGTTGTCCTAAAGTGGCTTGCTCCACTCCACGAGGACGCTTATAAGTATGGTAAATTACATCCTCTTTACTTTAGTTTAAGTTTCATTTCAACAAGAATGGAAGGTATATTCTATCTTTAAATACAAGTCTCTTGGTATTAGCTTCGGCGAAGTATGGCCATAATTATATTTGTGGTTTCAAAAGAGGTATATCTGATGGTGTCATAGTAGCATATTTTACTTAAAGCTTTAGCTTGCAGGACAGGATACTTACAGAAGAATCAACTTGATTTGAAACCACCTTTTGCTTTTGCTATCGTCCGCTTTCTCATTGTCTGGAAAGTAATTGTGTACACTGACTCAGCAGATCTATACTTCGGTCTACACCTCTATCGATTGCGTGTTAGCTTTGTAAGAACACTTTCTTCCTTTTGGAATAGGCGTTTGAGCGAGGTCTTAGGAGTTAGGAACTCTAGTTATACAGTATATAGGTCTATAAGCTATATGATTCACGATCTTGCCATAGCCATAGCCATAGCTGTGTTCCTACAAAGATTAATTTTGTGAGATGGTCCCCAGGTTTTCCCAAAAATTATGAAGCTTTTTCATCCTTTCGCGGAAATAAATGTGTTGTCAAGTACAAGTCACAGATATTTTGTAAGGAATTTTGAGAGTTATAGGTCTGACAGAATACATATTTATAAAAATGGTGGTGAATATTTGTTTTTAGATATTTATAAAAGTTACACTTTCGGCTTTCTGCGATTGATTGCTACACTGCATCTGTTCCTAGTTCAAGTGTATACAAGATTAAGTAAATTTTTTCGCTAGGTAAATTGTTAAAAGATTTTAAAAACTATTTTCTATTCTTTTTATTTGGAGGTATGTAGAGGTAATTTTTCATAGTCAAAAAGTAAGTCTCTGGCCAGAGATCCTTCTGGATATGATGCAATTTGTTAGCCTCCTACATCTGAGATTGGCTTTTGATAGGGATTCTGCGGAAATTTTTGCTTTTATTGGAAGGTGGACCGATTCCGCAAGTGAGCAGTGGAGTCTTGAACCTTGCCTGGCCAGCTCGTCAGCCTGTTCTGTCTATCTTTTGCCTCGGAACTATGTCCGTGTGTAGTTTGATTAGGCGGCAGGCTTTACGGATAGCAAAGTATTTCCGCCTGAAACACACTGGCTGTGTCCGGGAGCCTGAAGGATTTTGAGATGCTCAGAGACTCCGAAAATACACCCGCGCCTACTCCACAGTCCATTTTTGAATCGTCCATATGTAGACTGGTAGGTTCGAGTCAGTCTAATCTTGAAGGGAATTTTACTTTGAAGTGTTTTTTAAAAAGTATTCCATTAAAGGTGGTACTAGCCCTCTTGCTAAAGAAAGCGTCTCGCATACCAGCACCCCGACTCTCTGAGTCTGATCGCGCTATGTATTACGATGTGATACGAAGGCCTAAGGGTAAGAGATGCACAAGGACTGTGCGAGGGCGTCTGACGGCGTTGACCGCAGCGTGTCTATGATGTATCTGCATGCCGTTCTTATTTGTACTCTGTTAAGCTTGGTTATGTTATAGGCTCTTCAGAGAGCTTACCAACAAATTACTCACCCGTAAGTGAGCATTGGTCGTACTACGGCTGAGTACATTCAAAGGGTCAGTTTTGGTTGCAGGCCCCAACGTTTGCCAAAAGTTCTGCTGCAGGCATAGAAAGCCATGCACGCTTTCTTTTCCCGCTGTTCGATGTTCAGCTTCCAGTTGAGCTTGGGATCCAGGATTACTCCCAGATACCTAGCACTGGAGGATAGTGAGAGTGGTTGGCCGTTTAGGCGAGGAAGGGTAAAGTCGGGTTTTTTGGTCTTAGTGGCGAAATGCATAATTTCGGTTTTGCTCAGATTAACATCGAGAGCAAGACCATACACTCTCACCCAAGTGGCTAACCTTCGACGGAGCATGCTCCATAATTTCGCTAATTATGGAGAGAAATTTCCTGACAACAGTATCACGCATATCCGACTACCTTAATTCTTTCTCTATCTAAACTATTGAGTATTTTGTTCATTACTAAGAGCCATAGGTGGACGCATTAGCGCAGTGGTTAGTGTGCTGGACTAGGGATCCCAGGTTCGATCCCCGGAAAAACACAAATTACATCTTAAAGTTGTGTCTACTGTGCCACCTCTCGCGAACGTCTGACAAACATCCGAGAGTATGACTGTCATGAAAAAGCTTCTTAATTGAGCCGTTCAGACTCGGTATAAAATTGTAGGTCCCTTCAATTCGTCCCAAAAATAGAAACTCACACAAAACGAATGGTTGCGATTTTTTTTACTATGAGCCATAGCAGTGGTGAAATGACCCCTTCTTGGGGTGTCGCTCTACTGTCGTATTTGGTTATGTTGCTATTTCCTAGAACCATCAATAAGTTGAACCGCAGTCAGATCGGTCCCTCGCTAATTGTTTTCAGTTGCGAAAAGGAACTTGATTGAGGCTGCTCTTCCATTGTGCGTGTTACCTTAAATCTGGTGTTCTTCTGCTAAGTTCTCTCTAAAGTCAAGGATAAGCTATAGAGGGTAGCGTAGTGTATATAAATACGCTCCACGAGTCCCGGCGATATTAGGAGTTTTCTCTTAGGTTTTTTTTGGTTGTTTTTAATTTGCTTATTTGGTGTTTGTTGTTTGGAAATTTGGTTAATAGTTGTCTTTGCGGGCCTGATACCGCATTGCTACATATTATTGGCGGCAAATTTATCGGCCGAAATGAGATTTCTCCGTTGTATTGCTGGTGTGACCCGTAGAGATCGCATTAGAAATACTAGAATGCGTGAGCAACTCAATGTGGAGCAGCTACTTCTCCGGACGGAGCGATCCATGCTTCGGTGGTTTGGGCATGTTAAACGCATGTCCCCGACCAGGATTCCACGACGTGCTCCTGTTCAATAAGCCTGCTTATAAGTTTATAGGACATCTGCACTTTCTTGGTCAATAAATCCGGTCAAGGTTCAGTAAAATTCTTTAAATGGGAACTCGTTGGATCCTTTCAGTGTTATACAATTGCCCAAGTTCATTTATCCTTACAAAAATTATTACTGCCTCCATAGGAAATCCCAAATCCCAATTCCCTTCACCCAATAATTCTTCTATATTTTGCAATGCTCAAATTTTCGGTCGACTTTTGAAAAGTTTACAATAAGCACTTTTATTTTATTTATTTTTTGTTTAAGAAAATAAACATTCAATGGGAACCCTTCGCCGCTTCTATTTATTTGCCTTTTCAATAGTTTTGTTTGGTTAAAATTAATTTTTCATTTAAAATCAACGGACCGCATCTAGCTCAAGTGTTGCACGGGTAAATACGAAACTCTAGCCCCTTTGCAAGCGGTAGAAAAATGCTTCCTTTTTCTCGCGTTCCTTACACCAACGAAGGCGCACACTGTATGTGACTTCAAATTCACGATGCGATGCAATGTAATGCTTATGCTTTTGTTTGCTATTTAATTATTTATAACCCAGTTAATTTGAATAGGGCAGCCCTTCAATTTCGGTATTTTTTTTTCTTCGTGGGTCCTTCACTCCTACTGCACTTTACGTTTCTCTCTTGGCCACTTATTCGCTTTGTTTGTGTGTGGAGATCTATGGTAGAGCTAGATAGTTTGGGTTTTTATTCGAGGACTTCATAAAATTTATTCCGAGGACTATGAGATAGAAGATCGTTTTTTTTTGTTTTTTGTTTTGCCGTGAGAGTAGGAGTAGTAGGTACCTATAGCAGATAAGTGCTATTTAAATAATTCAATTGAGTACAAGGTAAAATAATCTCAAATAGAATATCACTTTTGTCGTTGTTGTCATTAATTATAATTTGTTTTATCCATTGAAGTGTTGATGGGGTAACGTTTCAAATTTGCACTTCTGTAACAACCTTATATGTATAAGCATACAGACGGTCTTCTGAAGGTCAGTATCAGAACCATTTTTGAACAATTGGCATTCTTTCCTTTGCACATTTCATGAAGGAACAAGAAGGCAGCTTACTGGAAACAACACATAAAGAAAAGGCAAATGTTTTACTTCAATGTGTTTATGTTTATAGAATTCTGTTCTAAATTTTGCACAACTGGAACCGCCATCTATTGCCTACGGACAAATCAACGCATTCTCAAAGTTAAAAAAGCGGCAACGCGACCCGACCGAATTGTAGCCACAAGTCCACCAAAACTTGAAGCTGTACTAACGTATAGTTATTCAACAATTTCTCCAGAAGATCTTTCCTTTTTGCTGGAAGACCGCTCTTAAAAATAGAAGAAAATCTTTGCCGCAAAAATGTCGTCCAATAGAGCTTTACCTTTCGTGATATCCAAGGTAATCGAAAAAGAAACTGAATTTCGAAATAGTGAAATATCTAGAAAGACATCGATATATCGAATAACAAGGGACTGGCAGTTTGTACTTTTTTCGCAGTCGTTGTTCTACCGGAGCCGCATTGAGTGTGGATGCAAATGCATAATAGAGAGCCGTAATATTGGGCACCTCAAAGGATTCTGAACCGCGGTCTGATATAGAGCCCTGCTAAGTAAGTTAGCATAATTATGGATTAGATATCACAAAACATCTCCGTGGAGATGCAACATTTCAAGTCTTGGTAGATCTAGATGATGTGTCTTCAGATTCCTTTACTTTAGGCCTCAAGTGCCTCAAGTTTCTACACATTCCCCAGCCCCAACTCTATTTCTTCTTCATATCAATGGCCTGCTTGGGTCGACATATATTAATATTTATAATCTTTGCTGATGGTAGCGCTCTTATATCTTGCTAGAAGAACTAACAGACTGTTTAAGATATAGGTAGGTATTAACGCCCGTAGAATGATTGTATAGCAAACAACGATGTTTAAAGGTACGGTATAGGGACGGTTAGGAAAGAAAAGAAGAAACCACTGTCCACATCCATTGAACCACTAGCTATTGCTAATAGGACATATATAAAGAGATTACTTTTGAAGTCCTGAGCGATCTGTTTCGAACTGACGTTTGTTGCATCAACAAATTTGTTGCAAATTTCAAATGGCTTCATTGAACATCCACATGCAGCGTTTTAATGCGAAATACTTACTGTTCAATACATTATATAAATGTCCGGTGTAAGCGGTAGGATAGATTACTTCGATGATCCATCTCCTTTGATAGCCCAGAGGCTATTAGGTGGGCCGACTGTTTCGGCCACCCTTCGTCACCGAACCGCAAGTATCAAGTCAATTTCCCCAATGGAGCTACATTTTATTAAATACATTTTTTTAAAAGTCAGTGGCCGTCTAGGTATTTACAAAAAATGTCAATGCTTAAGCTGTCATAAATGGGAAGATACAGAGTTATTTTGAAATTTGGGTACTTAAAATTGTGTAATTTATGTGTATAGGTAAGTTTCAGCTCAATCAACCCATTACTTTTCGAAATGTCGAGGAGAAGAGTTTGCAATGTTTTTTTTTTATTTGGTAGATGACACGCCCCATTGTCGAATTTTTGCCAAACCTAACAAGAATACTTCTGGGCCAATAACTAAGATTGACTGAAGATTTGATCTCAATCGGTGCGTTGGTTTTCGCGATATAAGCTTTTGCATTTTTGTAATGGAGGTGTCACATGCCGTACTGTATTTGAAAGTACTGTGGTTGAAAGAATTTTTAAAGTCAGGTGAGTAGTTCCAGAAATGGGTCATCCTAAATTTAAGTTTAAATTTACACCTCAACTCTCCCCCATTGTCCTACAGCCTTAATGAACATCATTATCTATAAATAAGAAAAAAAATCATAAAATTCTGATAAATGGTTTTCGAGTTATGGAAGGACAAACTGACAGACCTATAAAGATCTATAAGAAGAACAGAAGGAATGACTTACTGTGATCGAGTCGTCTAGTACCTACTCATTCAAACTAAAGTTTTTTTGAAAGTTTTAGCTGCTATTTGTTTAAAGTTTCCCCAGGAGCCCTGAGCATATTCTGGTCATTTTGGGCTCTTCTACTACCTACTGTATTCTCTGTGGACTTAAGAAAGATGTTCTTAAGAAGCTATAAAAGCTATAACTGCGAATTTATGGAGTTAACCCCATTTCGTTCGGCCGTCGTAACATAAATAGGTACACTCTTGTTTAACGTCTCAATGTACCTAATGCATCTCATATTCAACCTTAAAAAGTCACCGCTGCCATGACAACATGTCCCGCCCGTCATCATTTACTAATTAATTGCCAGCAACCGTTTGGCTTTTTGTCCATATCCGCACACATGTCATTATATACACGTTATGGCGAAGTAAGCATATAGCTTTCAGATACCCCATCCCATACCCCGCCCACCCAAGTGAATATTGAAATCGCCACACACATACCCCCACCCATATGTATTATGTAAGCCTGCCTTACATCTATACTACTTACAAAATGATTAATTGCCGCAATGTCTTCGCCACCAAACACAAACATATACACGGTTAACATGTCAGATGTCCTTTGTTTAGCCGCATAGCTCATAAAATATGTTGCAAAACAAGGATGAGTGTCGCTCGTGTGTGTGAGAATTTTTGCACTTAATTACATGCGGCCACTAAGTATAGGCACGACAACGCGCCAAGGATAACTAATGAGAATGGCAGGAGGTCGCTATATACAATAATTCCTTATCGAGGATATGATTTATACATCTTGCAATGGAATTCATTTATTAACATCATTACCATGTGTGTTATCTCTGGTGGGGGACATATTTGCTCAGTCCCACCATTATAGTCGTCCTTTTATTAGTTTCTCTCTTGCGGTTGATTTATGTGGCGACACGAAGCCATATTGGGATAATTCTCTCTCTGTCTCTGTTCCACCATTATAAATGCGCAACCTAATTCATCTCCGAAAATCCAATTAACCGGAAAAAAGTCGACAGTTATCCACCAATCGCCGGCATTAATCCCGATCCCTAGAGATACAAACAAACCTCCTTTGTCTGTTCGCATAGGTACATGCCAAATTAGTGTCTGGATAGCTCCCCGAATTTAGATTCATCAAATGCGCAACTAATGCCCCACATAATGGAAAAAAATCCCTTGTCGATCACAAAGAGGAGCACCAACCATCAGTATACAAAATGCTGACAGTGGTTCAGACATTGGCCTACATTGTTCGATTTTGAATGAGCATCATAGTACTAGTAGCCCTACCTCGGGTGAAGGTCATGCGATGACTCTGTGTGGGCATACAAGCGTCAGACAAAGTCGGTTGACTTTTAAGTTGTTGTTTGATCGCACCTACCTGCGATAGGGAACTCACACTTGTACTGTAATTCAGGACACTCTCCCTGTTCTGCCGTAAGGCGTAGCAAATTAGTGTCATATTCTTTGTCACTTGCCGTTTGGCCGCCAAAGGGATGTCCTTTTGTATATGACACTGTTCAACTTGAAATTCGTTACACTTGTTTTACAGAGTCCTTTACGGTTCTTCCTGCCACCCATATATCCCTTGGGATATGTAGAAGAATGCGCACATCTACTAATTCGTTCCGAAAATGTGCACGTTTTGTCGCCTTTTTGTCTCGATTGTTGCACGTTCACCGCAAATTATACAAGGAGGTCTGTACTGAGACCTCCTATGAGGTGTTGGCAGAAGCATCCTTGGCGGGGTGTTGTCACTTTGGAATTAATCAGTTGGGCTGTACTAACGATTTCGGGGAAAGTCTTGCGTGAAATTTTACATATAACAAATTGTTTCGATTATATGCCATGCATGTGGTTGGAGAGAATGGGAGGACTCTATACATCAGGATGTGCGTGAAGATGAGCAGATACTCGTACAAGTTGTGTTATGACTTTTTTAATCAGGGGTTTCAGTTCAGTCTTGCATGGCTATTAATCGGTGGCTGATGCGATTTGATGGTTGTTATGACGTTTCATTTGGAATTAGTAGCGGTGGTGTGTTTGGCAACGGTTTTTGTAATGTTGACAGTCAGTATAAAAGGTTGATGCAAGTTTAATTGTTTCTCTTTGTATGACAGTATAAAAGAAAGTAGCGTGGTATATTTATTTGACATACTTATGCCGCGCCAAGATTCGCGGTGAACCAGCGTGTGCCCCAGCCACCAAATCCGGTCCTAGTTGATAAATGAATTTGGTTGGAAATTCGAAGTTGGTTAGATTGGAATTATTTTTGAATTTTTGTAGAGCGAGGTCTTTTCGCTAATAAGTAAAGTATACCTACATTCGATGCAATATAGTCGGCTCTCACTCTCACATTGAGGCAACATTCAATAAGCAACTGGCAATAGGAAACACGCAATATTATCGCTCACAATTATTTTACTTTGAATTAAATTAGGTCTCAATCTCAAATCAAAGCAAAATGTTGCTGATTTTTTATTGGCAGTTGCTAGTTGCTTATTGCTTGTTGCCTCAATCTGAGAGCCGCCATACAGAACTCGAAGAATTGTCTCCTTTTCATCCTTTTATGAAAATTATTTTAAAATACGCCAAGCCTTTTTGAGTGATTACTTTATAAGACATTGTCCAGTGATGGCACTAAACTGTAGCGCTAAGAAATTAAAATCTTAGAGTGTTTTAGATCCAGCATTGGAGAAATCTGCTTTGTTGACAGTTAAAGCAGGTAAGTAGGGGATGAATTTCGAATTTCCAATTTTTGATTATTTTAAAAAAGTGGTTTCAATGGACGGGATTTGGGTAATTTTTGAGAAATATTCATAAAACGGCTATATTCGAGTTTTTTGAGAAAAACTAAGTACGTGATCATGTTTAGAATGCTTATGTTGTCTCAAATATGTATTTTGATCAAAATCGTTGGAGCGGTTTTTTGTAAAATTATGCTGACAAATTTTACAAATTTGGATTCGAAAAGCACTGTTACTAAAATATTTAACTGAAAACTGAGTACGACGTATTCTTCAGGATATAAACATTACCTAGCAGTTACATTTTTAACCAAATCGAAAATGGCGTTTTCGAGATATGAGCAGTTTTTAAAGTAGATACTATTTTTAGCGATTGGGGTGGAAATCGAAGGACGCATTCATTGTTCAAAAAACACTGTTTTGCAACTGTTTAGCTCAAAACTGAGTAAATGGTATAACTATGGATTTAAGTTTTACCTGGCAGTAACATTTTTATCATAATCGAAAATGGCGTTTTTGAGATATGAGCAGTTTTTTTTTTAAAGTACTATTATTAGAGATTTGAGTGGATATCTAAGGACGCAGTCTTATTAGAGAAAAACTGAGTTTGCTATCAAGTTAAGAATGACGATAGTATCTTAAAAATAAGTTTTTGTTAAAATATTTTTTACCGTTTTTAAGAAAAAGCCAATTTTTAAAAAAGACAGACGGACGGACGGACAGAATTGCGTAACCCACTTCTTTGAGCTCCCCTATCATCGTAATATCAGAATAATTGATCAAAACCTCGAGTTCGAAATTTTGTACGAAAACAATATCTTTCTCTTACTATGTAGGTATACCTATACCTACTATACGAGAAAGTTAAAAATATCTCACAAGCTAGCAAGCCTGGCTTAGCGTGTTGTTAAAGATACCAGGCAATTGTAGTCCCAGAAAAATGTCTACATACATCAGTCTTTAACGGTGGCTTAATTTTGTTGCGGGGCAGGACCGGCCTTAAACCCGTGGAAGATATACATAATGTATCTACAACATGGGAGGAGTGGATCTACGCTTATCTACATCAGTAAGATGCCTGGGTGTCACCCTGAATTTTGAACTCAATTAGAAGTACCATACCTAGCACGGTATGCTTGCATAAGAACGTTCTTCAATGGCTGTACACAGGGGCACTCAGGCCCATTTTAACTTATGGCTCGGTTGAAGGGTTAAAAGTTTTTAGTTTTTAAAAAAGGGCAGTATAAATGAGGATATTGGAAAATGTACCATACCACTCTTTACACAGTCGTGCTCTCTGTATACATAGTAGAACAAATACTTCAGATTCAGGCCCGACAAACTGAGTGCTTGTGAAAATTCATACCCAATAACCGAAGTACCTACTGGAACTGGTTAATATTTTCACCCAAAAGGAAAGGTAACTGATAAAGAAATGCATGGGTTCTGTGAGAGAGGGCCTTCTTTTCTAAATGCCTTCTTAGATCGCGAAGAATCAGCGATTTGCAGGAGTCAATCTTCGCTTGATTTCTACGCCGATGTCGTTTTGTAAGATAATTAATTGTAGAGCCTACCTAGACAAAGTCGTTAACTACTACTTCAAAGTTAGATCTGTCCATTGTGACGTTTTGCCCGAGTCGCTAGTGCTATAAGAGTCCTTTCTTTATTACAGCATACATTGCATTTTCTCCTTAGACAAACCAGGCCTATCATCGCCCGATCGCCGCCTAGATCGGGCGTCGCTGAGTTCTCGCGATAATGCCAATTTAAAAAATCCAATTGGACATTATTGCACTCAGATATTTAAAAGAAAGACAAGCAGGGGGATTGCAGGAGGACAGAATGCCCCCCCCCCCATATGTATTCTGCTGTTTATGCATTGTGGATTTTATTTCCACTTCGATTTGGACTTTATTGCTCTTTTGAAAATAAAATAAAGTCCAAAAATCGTTTTCCAAAATTACGTTATGGACCTTTTTGCATAAGACTTTATTTCATGGCACACCGTCTGCATTTGCTCTATTTTCGAATTGTGTGCGTTCTGCGCTGCGAAAATGCAGCTACCACCGCGATCGACAAATGAGAACAAAAGGAAACAAAGACAATTTGACAATCAAGGCAATAAACTAAAACACTGGACATGTAAATGCACCCCATAAGTGCCCAAAAAAATTGAGTGCGTGTAAAACTTGTCTATTAAACAAGTTACATGCGAGTCACCTTGTCTAAAACATTTTTCGACATCAAAGGCACAAACCAGTAAGAATAGACCGTCCACTCCTTCAACATAACGGACTTTGGTTACAAGCTGCCGGCGGGCCCAGGATTTTTCATGTATTGGTGCTGTACAAAATCAAAGGAGCGCCATTAACGCACCCATACTTGAAAAATCCTAGGCCTATGGTATAGCATGAAAAATCATTGCCACCATTAATTCTGACATTTACACGTATTCACAGACAGCGTAATTTTTTCCGGGGAGAATCGGGTAGGTGCACAGTAAGTCGGAGGTCTAGTTCTTACTGGTTTGTGATCAAAGGGTTCCGTCGCGCTCTTTTCGATCACTTTCTGTGGTTTGTGAATCGGCTCTAGGTCTTGTGCCATCTTGGGTACCCTATTTCGTAATCTAAAAGTAGTGTGTTCAATCGAAGCTTTATCTTCTTTAAATGGACGAGGTTATGAACTGATCTGCTACTTCACTGCATCACTTCCTTTTGGTATTCCCGTCTGGTTTCCCGGTTTAACCTTTAAAAGTATCTGCAAGGCTCATTTTTTGGATCATGTTATAATCACTGAAGCCAATCAAAAGTACTGGTGTTTTTACATTTCTATAAATGAAACAGACGTTTTTAGGGCTGCCTTTCTTTTGCAATTGTCCTGGAGCCTTTCTAATAGGACAGACTGACAGGTCGAAATTAAGCCTTCGTCGAGTACCAAGTCCCAGAAATTTGTACATTGTACCCAACGTAATGGTTGTCATCCCAGCTCCTCCTCAACTCTTCCTAAAGCGCTTGTCCATGCTGACTCCGACTAATTTTACACTCCCGGGTACATAAGCCCTCGGCACAACAATAATTCAAATAATTTTGTTTTTCGCTACAAGAACGTTAAATTTATCTCGATTTATGGGGATTTACCAAAAAAAAAAGAAGAAGACCGAAAACCCAGTCAAATATTTTTCTGAATCCGCTTAAAATATTAAAAACAAAAAATTTAGAATAATTTATTCGTCTTCACATCAGAGGTCGTTACTCGTTATTATGCTGCTGTGGGGAAACGAAACAAATGATGCTTGTTCCAAAACAAAGCGCCTTTATGCCTATACTCTGCGCCGTGGAATAATAACTCACGATCAATTTAAACGGCTTTTTGTCAATGACACGGCTATGGCTACTGCCTACTGCCAACAACCCCACACATCTGTTAGCCATTGGTATAGTGTCCAAGTAATTCCTCAAATCTAGATCCATTTTTACTGCGGTGTTGCTCCACCAAAAGATACAAGACAGTGGCGGCGGTAAGAGCTCCCATAACTAAGAAGTCTTTAATCCGCGGTTCCAAAAATAAAATGCATATCTTCCTCTTCCAACAGAAATTATTCAAATTACCGTTTTTTTGTCTTTTGTCGATCGCGTCAAAGACGACAACGCTGACGACGAAGACAACGATAAAGAACAGAACAAGTAATCTTTGCGCATAAATAACAAACTTAAGTGTCAAAGGGGAAGAAATCAATTTGTACTCGCACTTATATGTGTGTGAAGAGGGCCGACACGCAGCCAACAAGAAATCTGTCGCATATGCTGTAAATGGGAATTTTTGACACACAGAAGGACGGTTCCGTGATTTATGCGAACTGGAATGTGTAAAGTCAAAGTCGTCACGTTTTCGACGGATCGCCATGAACGTGGATATACTCTGCTGCAGTTTGTATACGTATGCAGGCAGACAGATGAAATAAATTGCGCAAATTATTGAGAAGAACATTAGTGCCTAAGGAGTTTCGGTTTCGGTCTCGGTATAGTTTCGAGACTTTATTGTTTCGCCGCGATATGTAGGGATGAATGCAAATTTGTGATGTGACCGCGTTAGGGAATTTTATTGAAGGCAATTTGTTTTCCGCTTAAGAGAGGTGAGTGCGCCTTGCGAAATTTGCTCGTATGTCGGGTTTTGTTTATAATTCCAAGCAGGTTGGTCGAACTTATCCAGTGAATTATGGATATCGTTACTCACTATCAGTCAGTGAGAGATTTGCTGACTGTTTCTTGGAATTGGCATTGGAACTCAATTGGTTTTTGGATGTGCAATGTCGGACGGTGAAGAAGCTTGTGGGTCACGGAGTGGTTGATATACACTCCTCAAAAACGGCTGCGAGATTAGGGTGTGTCGACATTTTATTTGTAAGATGTAATGACCGACACTCGTAGAGAATGAAGAACTTGCAGGTCAACGTCACTATAACATTTGCTATATATTTTTGTAGTTAATCGATTCTGAGATGTTGAGCTGTTTGAACTTTATTTTAGCGGGTTCAGATAGGGATGTGCTTGATCACAGGGCTAGTCGATCACAGACGAATCACCAGGATTTGCTTTTACACTAAGCAGTCGGAACGAAATTGTATATCGTTTGTATGCCTTTTGTGTGAATGTGAAGTCTTAATAATTGTTCCCTTCCTGAGAGTTTCAATTGGAGACCTACATGAACAGAGCTATAGGCCTACTTACCTACTTATTCACTTAGGTGACGCTACAGTCCGGCTCTTAACCAATACGCTGCCAACTCGCTAAGTGCCTGCCAATTATCAATGATGACAAAGTCCTCGGTGATTTTTTTTTTTGGGGAACTTAGCAAAGAGTTTCTCCCATCATCATTCTGCATAATCATTCATAAACTGGCTAGCTTAGCATAGATGCCAAACTTGGATATGGTTCCAATGATGTCGATGTCGTCAGCGTATGCAAGTACACTGGTCGGCATAAGTATTTTGACAAAACCAAAGTGTTATTCTGCTCATAATTTGAAACTTACTTCATGTAAATTTTGGCATCAATGGAAAGGTCATTTAAATTCTGTTTGAATGATCCAAAACGTTCCTTAAACCATTAAGTACCCATTTAACAATTTTAGAATTTAAAATTTTTGTGAATGTCTACTTTTTTGACTTTTTTCCTCGGTATAAAAAAAAATGTTTTGATGCAAAAAGTTTCTCCAAACAATTCAGTGACCGCAAAAAAAATTTAAAAAATCTCTTCGCTAATATTTTTTATAATTTTTTGAGAATTGCTTAAAATGACCATTTTAGTCACTTTTTCCTCCTTTTCATACAAAATTTTTCTGAGATCATCCTTGTTGGAGAAACTTTTTGCATCAAAACATTTTTTTTTTGGACCGAGGAAAAAAGTCAAAAAAGTAGACTTTTACAAAAGTTCTAAATTTTCAATGGGTACTTAATGGGTTAAGGAAAGTATCATTCAAGCGGAATTAAAATGACCTTTCCATTGATGGCAAAATTTACATGAAGTACCTAAGTTCAAATTATGAGTAGAATTAACTTTAGTTTTGTCAAAATACTTATGCCGACCAGTGTAGTTGCACATCTGCAGTCTTGGAAATTGATAAATTGAAGGGCTTCATATCGGTGCTAAACCCCTTCAGGTAGAGGCTAATCTGTTTCGTTGACAGATGGATTCAGGCATTTAGAAAGTCTTCTTTCTTATGAACTGACAAAAGGTGTTGACGTTTTATTTAGCAGGCATAGACAATTTTTCCCCAACAAATTTTAGAGACGAGTTGATGTATGCGTATGCTCTCCATATCAATATTAAAACACCTTTGAAGATCACTTTTAGCTCATTACCAGCGTTCCATGACAGTGATCCACCACGCGCGACCATGCCAAAACACAAAAGACATTATCCCAACTAAACACAAACATTTTGTTCACTCGATCGATAGACTAAATTATGTTTATTCCGTATTTACCTAATTAAAAGTAAACAAACATGTCCCACCATTACTGTCACTCTGAAAAATCAGCCCAAGGCTATCCGCGAATTAATTAACCGAATTCAAGTGGTAGTCTGTGTCTCCTAGCCAAATTCAATGGGCAAAACCAACATCCAGTGTGTAATTGCAAAATATTATCCAAACTCTATATACTGTCACTCAAAATCTTCTCGCTAAGCTTCAGCAATAAAAACGTATTATATGTATACCCAACCCACTTGAGGGAACACCATTCAAACCGGTGCACGGTCTTTGGGTGCGTAACGAGGTATATCTCAAAAGAAAAAGCTGAAAACTTAAGCACCGCTTAAAAGTGAAATAACCTTATTAACCACTTATGCAAACACATAGCTTCCAATCACCACAAGTATCTTGCTCGGATCAGTGCCACAGAAACGGTAATGTTAAAGAAAATAAAATATATATTCAGTAGCACATCGATAGCTTAGGCTTAGGGCTATTTTCGTGGACACCTTATCATAGCTGAGTTTGGAATTTAAATTGCCTCACCAGTGGGAAACGGTTTCGTTTAGAAAAATACCCTCAAAGCCAAATTGAAACGTTTACCAGTTTACTGAATCCAAACAATGTCTATAATCTCTGGTCTTATAGCTTTTGGCTTCTGGAATTCGTTGGGCATTTCTATTTCCAAGCTCTAATATTGGGTTTTGTTCAACTTTCCGATGATAAATGCAGGTACACCTCTGGGGTGACAGTTTGTTATTGGAATTGTGACAATAAAATCAAGATTTGTTTGGCACAAAGCGCGGATCAGTGACTAAAATTATGTGTATGGTGTGAGATGAATGTATCCGTGATGCCCATTAAGAGTTAAACGGAACCAATACAAAATCACAAAAGGAGAAGGGAACACCACACCCACTTTGGTGAAGTTGTGCTTTAACACCTCGACTGGATATAATTACGGCAATTTCAAGCTTTTACCCTTTCAAATTGAGCCTCACAGACGAGTTGTAATGGGCGCACGCATTCTGATCGGTACATGATCGCAGAATCGATCAATAACCGCTGATGGTTATGAACTCAAGGTGATCATGAGAATTCTTGTTTTCTGTTGTGATCGTCAACCCTTTGCGCCTTTATAGGGCAGGGCGATCACTCATCGATCCTCATGATTTATGCTTTAGATCTCCCTGGGAACGTATTTTCCTTTGTATCCCACTTGTTTTAATTTTTTTTTTTACTTTTGGCAATATTATACGATCGGTGAGAGATCGTCTTCAAAGACCAGTAGACCACACTCAACGTGATCGGTGTGTTACCTGTTACGCACTCCTTTTGTTAAAAATATACAAGAATGTGGCATATGACAGCAGCGGTGGCCTTTGAATTTCGGCTCTTCTTTATGCCGAAGATACATCTTGTGTGGGGGTTGAGAGAATGATGAATGAAATGTCACACGGTCAAGGGTGATCGTTGGTGACAATGTGCTTTGTCCGATCATGTTTGCCACACACATGGTGTGCTCTTTAATTTGTTGGTAATATCTACCGATTGGTAGGGATGAAGATCAATTTTATATTCTCACACCTCGGGCAATTTGGCAACTTCCCGTCCAAGACCGTCGGAAGATCAATGAAATGGCGGTAAAGGTCTTTGTTGTGTTGTCCTGATTCTCACATTGTTATTGAATTAGAGACTCTATTTTGTTATTAAAGATCATGTTGTGACAGGCGGATAATTATTTTGATCTCACCGATCAGCCGATCAAATGAAGTCAATTGGGATAGCAATTGTATGGAATTAGGGGGCTCAACAAAGGGTGTGACATTTTGTCAACATTGTAGTGGCGGTAGGTTCTAAGGGACGGACTTTTGTTATGGAGCAAATTGTGGAAGGGTATCTTGTTTTCCCTTATAGGAGCGAGAATTCTTTTTGGATATAGTTTTGATGTCCAAGTCGAGGTAGATCGCCTGTAAATTTTGGCAAAGATGATGAGATTCTAGATGATATTTAGCCTATGCTTTGGAGCGAGGAAGTAAATGATTGATATTTTTTATAACAATCACCGCGCTAGGACGACTAACTTTCAAAAATTTTGTATGTCGACAGAAACGTCGTCGAGCTTTTAGTGAGTTGAAAAATCGAAATTTCTTTGCCGGCAATTAGCACACTAAACACATTAAAGGTAATATATTGCGCATCTGCAATGGCGGCCTATGTGACCCTGACCATGGACAATAAACGTGTAGAAATAATGTGCGCGCGAGTGAGTTTTCATGGCTGACAGACAAGGTCTGTTCCTTTACTTTTGAAGTAAAAATGGAAAAGACTGTCAAAATGGCAGTGGTGCGGATGAAGAGAAAAACATGCGAAAAAGTTAGGGAACGCTTTTGTAGTAACCAGTAGTAACTATGAAAAATGACGGATGCATTTTGTTTTTCAATAAATGGCATGTGAGTATGAATCCAAGTATATGGAAGAGTTTTTACAGACTGAACTACATGCTTTCGAGAAGAAAAAAAAAGATACATTATTTTCGCGTCTTCTGATACCATTTTCATACCAATTTGTTTCTCATATCGTAGGAAATCAGAGACAAAAGCAAAAAGCCGTTACACTACACGCATTTCAAATCACCTGTCAATTTGCAGGCGACTGACAGTTGTTTCAATTCTTATGCACAGAAATTTGTTGAGTAAAAACTAGTAAGATTCTCAGTGGAGGGGTAATAACTTGCTCTCTCGAAGTAAAGGAACAGACCTAATGTGACCAAAGTCGTATTTCTATGGAAAAGCATGCCTTTTTGACAGATGCGCAGAACGAAACGAAAATGAGTGCTCGGAATATATTAGATACCTTTAAAATGTGTACTGTGGGCAATTGGTACGTCTCCCATTGTCATCTTGGAAAGCTGTTCTTATTTTGAGATGACCCTATACATATATATATTTGCGATCAAATGCTCACAGCCAAACGCATAGTTTATTATAGACACCTTTCTGGTAGATGGGTTCATGGCTCTGCTAATAAAATGTTGTCAGAAGTCAGCGCCAATCCCTTTCAGCGAGCGGGTAGTATGAGAACTATAAAGCAAACCAAAGGTCAAAAACACACTACAAATGTACCAGTTTTTACCAGATTATCACAAATGTCATACTTGCTTTATCTATACTTTGCTGAGTTAGCAATACAAATTTGGAGAAGGCCCGGGAGTATGCCACAACTGTTTGCACATGCTTTGTAGACTTGGTGTAGGCATACGACCGAGTCCTTCGGGGTAAACTCTGGATTGTACTGGCATTAACACTGAATTGAGGTTTCTCTTCTTAGAGCCATGTAAACTACGCTATGGGCTATGTCAATGCAAATACACCGTGGGTCACGTGGATAACGTCAGGAGTATACGTTTTGACTGCTCTCCTTTTCATTACTTATGGACTAGATGCTACAGCGCCGCAGCCTTTGTGAAGATCGATTCGAATTGGGAAACCTATAAGTAGTCTTTGCGTTCTCTCAGAATGATTTTGGTGAGCAATCGACTGGTTTTATTTGGACTCCACTAACACTCTGCATGATATGTGAGGAAGTTTAAGTAACTATAGCTCTTATTCGCGAGCGATGAAGAGAACAATGCCAGACAGAATTGGTCAAACTGTGTCATTTAAAGACAGGTAGTTCACTCTATTATCAGGAGGACCGAAATTGGGATTAAAGCTAAGTTGTCAGTTCAAAGTTTGTTTCAAATCTGACCTAAATGGTCATGCTATTTCAATAATGACCGAAAGAATAAGATCGATATATTGTATCGAGATCGTATAAGCACCACCAGATTGTGTGAGGTATTCAATATCGAGTAGCTACTTCTCTGGATGGAGCGGTCCATGCTTCTGTCGATTCTAAGATTTTCTATGAAATCCGTGCCATCTAGTCGTTGAAGATGACCTTTACCGGTCGCAAAGTGCTGTGGACAGAAATGCAGTCAACAAAAAAAGAAGAAGATACCTTACTTTAGAATAACCGAAGCTGAAAGAATAAATGAGGATCGCTACGATTGGTACGTATTTAATTGAGAACGAAAGTCGAAAGATCTAGGCTTACTCCATTGGAATCCGATTTTGGTTCTCGCTTAAATTCGTATTAATCGTAGCGATCCTCACTTATTCTTCTTCTTATTTTGTTGACTGCATTTCTATCCACAACACTTTGCGACCGGTAAAGGTCATCTTCAACGACTAGTAGACCACACTCAATGTGGTCGGTATTTGTTCCATCCATAAAGCATTGTTATCGGTATGCCTCTTCTTAAATGTACAAGTATGCGACATTAATAGATGCAGCGCAGGTCTCTTTGAACTATAGAATTTCAATACAATATAGTTTGTGCGTCTTCCCAGGAGGGTTGTGATCAGTGCCGATCAAGAAAAAGTTATGAATGAAGTGCGACACAATCAAGGGTGCATTCTTTCATACTCGTTGGTAGCATTGTTACCACACACATTATGGCCTGTCTATTAGTGGGTAAAGTGATGGTCATTCATATAATATACTTTGGTGATGTAGGTGGGAAAAGTTTAAATGCGAACAATAGTTTTGTTTTTTTTTTTTTGTGTTGCAAAAATCGTTTGAAGTCAACCCATACCTAAGCATTGGGTGGCAGTATTTGCAGTCTTTGTAATGGAAATGTATCTAGTTTGTTGTGACCGGTATACAATTGATGTCACCGACTGATGAAACAGTCGCCGGTAGATCCTATGCAAAGTATCTGTAATCTAAAACCGTGGGTGGTATCATGAAAAATTAAAGTCAACCAAAATTAAGAGCAATTCCATGCGACAATTTACAACATTTTCCGACACCACAGCGTTTTGAAAAATCCCCCTCCAGCTGCATTCTTGAGAACCCCGCCACACATTCAATCTCCATTCAACGATCAGTAAGACTCATGTCAAGGTAGAAAAAGGTTCCCCATAACCATGCCCGCTCCCAACAATGTAGACCGATTTTTTATGGTTTATTTGGTATATATAATATTCTTTAGCACGCTTATGTAGTCTTAAGTTACAAAACGAATCTAAAAGTCAGCCCATCATAATCCTTTAAGTTATTTCAGTAGAGATCTTTCACGTCAGTAGACAGAATGAAATAGGTTTGGTTATATGGTGTCTTTAGAATTCCGCTCCATTGTTGTCGGGCACATCATCGAACCGATTATTTATTGGCAAGGGAATTGAATACCATTCTCCATAGCCATCTCCATGTGGTTGAAGGTGATTTAAAATTTTAATAATCCCAATGGACCATCATAATATTTACAATCATAGGGGGAATTATTATATAGAAAAGGCGAGAGCTCCACCTATAGGTACAAAGGAATTGTCAATTGTTATATAGGAGTGTAGTGTAGGTACCTACTCGCTTCTACAATGGCGATGCCTTCTCCAAAAAACTCGATCATTCAATTTATTTATGAGTTTTTAATGAGCCTAACAATGGGTCTTCGTGCAACATCACCGAATCATGAATTTCCACTTTTGCTCGAACATAAAATTACATCCCAACCACCGAATGGAAGGAGCAACACCGATCTCGATCCCGCGCTCACTAACAGACGGGGTGTTATTAAGGAGCAATAAAAACGCGATTAGATGGATATGGAAGCAGGAGCGCTGGCTGGCAGCAGCGCTATAATACACACAGTCAGTATATGAGAATAAGACGAAAAAGGCGATTGTTTTGGAGGATGGAAGTGTGAATGAATGAATGAATGAATATGTATCCCAAAGTGGCCTGTCTGACCATCTGCACCACAACAAGACACAAGACACAACACCGGCAACAACCAGCAATAGCAACTACGATGACGGAATCGCTTGAAAAGGGTTGATTTGATGTTCGGTTTTGTTTCATGTTCTCTAGATCTCTTTTAGAGACGTTGTCCCTCTCCTGTGATGAGTATAATTGGTGGGAGGATACCGACACAGGGGGGGGGGACCTCGAATAGATCGTGTCAGTATTACACGGCACCACAATTCCCCCAAAGGAATTCACAAACAGACAGATAGATAGACACCCCGGACAAGGTAGGTACCGCGCGCAGTTGTGGCAAATTAGACTAAGAGATATTGGTTTCATTTTGTGTAATTTGATCTGAAGTGGAAAATTGCTTGTTGCGCGAAGCAGTTTTCTACGTGAAATTAGATTTTTGACGTGGTAACGATTTTATTTCAGTTCGCTTACGAGATGGCGAAAGGTCTTGGTAGGTGGATTTTTTTTTCGGTTTTTTGATTTTCCGTTTAGCATTGGAGAATGGGGAACGTTTAGCGGAGGGTATGATCTTGTTAGAGGGCACTGTTGAGGTATTGTCAGTGATTTGGTGGCAGATGATGCAATTTATTTAGAGACCGCACAAAGGAAGTGGAGCAGTGCAACAGTATAGAAAATAAATTGTACTTAGTATCCTTTGGAGGAGTTGGACGTCAATTTAATTTTTTTATAGTGGCTGCACCTCTGAGAAATTTGAGAAAGTCTATTTCAAACTCTTGTGGGTCATACCTAAGATGAAAGTCGTAAAAAATACAGAAGACAGAAGACAAGACAGAAGACAGTAGACAGTAGACAGAAGAGACAGAAAACAAAAGTGACAGAAGACAGAAGACAAGACAGAAGACAGTAGACAGTAGACAGAAGAGACAGAAAACAAAAGTGACAGAAGACAGAAGACAGAAGACAGAAGACAGAAAACAGAAAACAGAAGACAGAAGAAAGAAGACAGAAGACAGAAGACAGAAGCCAAAAGACAAAAGAGAGACGACAGAAGAGAGACGACAGAAGACAGAAGACAGAAGACAGAAGACAGAAGACAGAAGACAGAAGACAGAAGACAGAAGACAGAAGACAGAAGACAGAAGACAGAAGACAGAAGACAGAAGACAGAAGACAGAAGACAGAAGACAGAAGACAGAAGACAGAAGACAGAAGACAGAAGACAGAAGACAGAAGACAGAAGACAGAAGACAGAAGACAGAAGACAGAAGACAGAAGACAGAAGACAGAAGACAGAAGACAGAAGACAGAAGACAGAAGACAGAAGACAGAAGACAGAAGACAGAAGACAGAAGACAGAAGACAGAAGACAGAAGACAGAAGACAGAAGACAGAAGACAGTAGACAGAAGACAGAAGAGTGGCTGCACCTCTGAGAAATTCTATTTCAAACTCTTGTGGGTCATACCTAAGATAAAAGTCGTAAAAAAGACAGAAGACAGAAGAGGCAAAAACGTATACGTAGGTTAGGTAGGTACTACTGCCGCTTTGCAACTCATCTAACATAAAAAGGACGCTGCTTTTTAACTCCTGAAGGATTGGGGGAACGATTTCTATTTTCGTTCCGAATGCCAAGAAACTCCATTACCCCTTTAGTTAAGTACTTTGGAACTAATATCGACGGCCGTCTAAATTTCTGACAGCAACGAGAAGTGATAGAAGGAAGTGATAGATACGGCCGGCACCCTCTAGGCTGATATGTTAAATCGTACAACAAAAGACTTATTATCACAGTGGCTGTCAGTTCTATACATGCGAAGTCATGCGAATAAAAGCACATTATTGTAGAGATATATTTCATAGTCGATTGCTTTATATTCATCTATCAATTGACTTCTATTTTCCGTATTTTTATTTTATAAGTGCGACTTTATTTTCATTGTTTTACATTTTATATAGTCAAGTGTTGACATCGCACAGTGCCGATACTACAATTATGAGCCCGATTATGGGCTAATTAGGTAGATATCAGTATCGATAAAGAATCGTCGATTTATCAGCCACTTTCCGACTAACCTGAGTTCTTATTGTAGACCTATTCTAGATTTATATGAGATAAGTCGGGTAACCTATCAGTTAATGTGGATTCAAGTTCCAGTGATGCCATTTTTTTCTTCAGGTTTGGTCTGCAACCATTTCAACGCGTGATGTCATGGTTAGGGAATAGTTCGACAGTTATATTATTCATTGCCTACTATGTAGTCCATTTCATTCGACATGTCGCTGCTTTTCGTTGCCAGACTCACAAAAATGTGAAGCGTGTCTAGTTGAATACCAGGAAGTGAGACTTTGCTCCAAATGGACTACACGTCGAAATGTGATCAATCCAATTGCTTCTTACCAAACATAAATATCTAAGAGAAGACACTTGGCGAATAATTAAATCGCCAGCACCACGAATAATAATTATTCCAAGTATCCTTCGAATGACCGCAAGTCAATTGCATTAATTTACAAATTTACATTTGAAATCACGCTCATCGCTGGCCATCCTTCTGCGCATGCTAATGAACAGCCCTACGGCTCCGATCACTCAGAACTTGTAGAAATTCAATGAGATTCGACACATTATTCCAGCACTTAATCCTTCAGCACATAGTCGTATACGTCGAGTTGTTACACCCGTAGCACACGATAAATAAAGAATCCTCCTATCATCGCCACAAATCCTAATCGACTTAGCCGCATGCATCCCCATGCCAGAGCTATGGCCAGGTCCAGCGTATATTTTTTTTTTCAGCCTTTCGTGTTCGCATGTGCGCCCCAAAGCAAGAACAAACTTTGCACACGAAAACTAATTCCAATTGCTGCCAGTCTAGTCCATGGCAAACCTATTGCGTTGTCTAATTAATCATCTTGAAGGTGGAAAACTGCAAACTGCAGGCACGCCGAGTAATTGCGTCCGGTTGGATTGTGGTGGCTGTTTTGCTGCTGGCCGCGTGTCTGCCATCATCTTCGCTAATGACAATTACGAATTGACAAATAATTAACTCGTGAGAGGTAACGTTTCACCTGATGGCCGCGGCTGGGTTGCTTCAGTTAGGCAAAAATGTATCCTAGCTGTAGCTGGGTTATTGCTCTGCAATTGCAAAAGGTACCGTGTTGTAACAACAAACCTAATGGCCACATGTGGATACCGTGAAATTGGATTGCGCGCGCATTCTTCGGAAGCATAACATCTTCCTCCACCGCCCCCTCATTGCACTGCGGATATCTACATTTTGATTTCCATTAATTTACGATGGAATGATGGAAGAGCTTGTCATCTTTGGGGCTGATAATGATGCTGGGAATTTCAAAAGGTGGCAGCTCAACTGACTTCTGTTTGAGTAATTTCTTAGCGTTCGCCCAATGAAATGGATTATGTTATGGCTGGGCTGCATACAGCAATGGATGAGTAATGGATGCTGTGTTGTGACATGCTCTCTGTATGCACATGGTATGTAGATGAGTCTAATTAGAATGCAATCCACTTGGAGGAAGTCGGTTTAACTGGTTTTTTCTGCGCTGCGATGAAAATCATATTTTCCGTTTGACTGATTTGGCTGAGATGCTAATGGGATTTGATCTTGGAAAATTGAAAATGCTGCGAGGAAGTAAATGCTTAATTGGACGGATGGTATATAGTATAGGAGATGGATACTTATTAGAGGATATGAGGCGAGTGGACTTCTGGTCATGAGTGTGAAGTGACATGTTGTAAGTGCTGGTCCGAAACGGATGTGAGTATCTTGCTTAAATGAAGAAAAGCGGCGCACAGTGGTTCCCCCATAGGCCAAAATTCAAGTTGTGTGTACCCGTCGAAACTAGAATATTATGACTTATTTGAATGGGCCAATACCCAAACTACTCCGGAACATAAATATTACGTCAATTTTTGCATTATTTTTTTTTTTTTAATCCAAGATCATTGTTCGAGAGCTGAACCAGTGTGGTGCGGTGTAAAGCATTTTACACAATATGTAGTTGCTTAGGATTCTAAGTTGAACTCGCCGACGAACTAAAAATCTTCTCCGGGGAACTCAAAGCGAACGAAATGCAAATTGGGGGGAGAGTACGATAACTTGGCGCCAAAAATTTATAACGGTATTTTGTAAAGGAGTTAAATGCAAGCATTTTTTACTATGGGAGGGGGGTCTATCTCGCTTCGTTTAGGCGGGAGGGTTAATTTAAAAAAAAAAAAAAAACAATACATACTTAAAATGAAAAAAAATGTTTAACAGTAAGAATGTCAAAACGTGGTCGAATTTTCGGGTGCTGTGATAAATTTTGTAGTATGGAAAAATATTCAGAAATTGTGGTAGAAGTGACAACACTGAACAATGTAATCGTCAATTGATACTGAATATTTTTTCAAGTTGGAGTGGGATGACTTATTAACTAGGTACCTACTACATTAAAATGCTTGTATAGTTAGTTTCGCAATTATTCCGAAAATGCAAAGTGGGAGATCGCACAATAGGTACAACCTTTTTATACAGAGTTATTTCATCGACATTTTGAACAGATTTTATGTTTTCTGCAGACAGTTTATTAAAAAAAAATTGTCACTCCACCCGCCGGTTTCTTTTGTTTTAAATAAAATTGAAATTTATTTGAGTTATCATTGGACATTTGTTTATATTTTTTCCTTTTTTTAAGCTTACAAAATATTTTAACGCAATGCTTTTTACCCTTTATTTTTACTCCTCTACCACTACCTACACTAAAACCTAAATGGGCACCAAATCTAAAAAGGAGAAAAATAAAATACATTTTACATACCTAGTTTCAAAAACGAATAAAACATGAAACTATTAAACTGAAACATAAAACTAAAAGCAAAATTTCAAAGTCCTAATCCTAAGTCAATAGACATAATATTTCACATAAATGAATTATGTCCATTTTGTCGTTACTATGATTCGATTATTTATACTACGCGATCATATCCTTACACTTTCCATAGCTGCAGATCTCAAATAATATACATATTATGTTTGTAATGGTACAACCTATTTACGCATCAAAAACTACTTACCTATATGTATGTACGTCGCGTCGTACATTATGAACATATATAGTTTGTTTTATGTATAACATATCAATTCCCTACATAAAATTCAACTACGCCATTAAAAACATATCCTGATGACATACATAAATTTATGAGTATAATGGAAGGTAAGCGTAGTAAGGTCGAAATAGAAAAGTTTGGTTGAAAAGTCGTTCAACCCTTATAGGACGCATTTTGAAAAACAGTGAATCAGGCGTGTAATAATTTTGACTTATCTATTAATATACAAACTTTCACGTTCATACGGCTAACGGTTCTTGAGACCCTCCTTACTCCGCGCGACCTATTTACTCATTTAATTCAATTTAATACAGAAATTAATGCTGCTTTTAAACTCTTAACTAGTACAGAGTTGCTAGTTTTGAAGGTCTATATCGTTAACATATTTGAGTACATTACTTTGGTATAGGCTATTGGCTACCTAAAAGGTCACCACGTTTTGCGAATCGTCAACTCACAGGAGTCCCGACTATATCTTGAGAAAGAGGAAAGAGCTGAGCAGAGTGTATTTCATAGTCAATACTCGGCCCTTTGTGGAATTAGAAGGAAATAATTTTTCATGGAAATCATAAGTAAGTACCTACCGACGAATTTAGGAAATCTTCTACTGAATAACCATCATCAGCTACATTCGGAGACTAGAGACTCTACCAGCTTAAAGTTTAAATTCGTATACTCCAAGAACATAGATCTTTTAGGTCGACGTGCATTATAATCATTCTGGGCGACGGGCGAGTCGAGTTCCCTAAGTTCCAAAGTTCAAATAAACTTTAATAATATTGAAACATCGCTGAGTTATACGAAAGTTCCAAATTTGCAGCTATAATATTCTAAAATTCTACCCACAAGAAAGAAAGTAGATAATTCTCTTCTCTACTACCTATAATATTTATTTGAAGACATTTTTGAGCTATAATACATACTTTTGGATTAATGTCTCCAAAAGTATGTATTATATACAAATCATTTTAAAGCAGAAAATTATTGAACTTTCAAGATTCAAGTGACCTGTGCTCAGAAATGCGATGTGGTGGGTGGGCTCATCACTCATCAGTAGACGAACCACCACATCAAAGCAGTTTATGTGTTCGGTCCGGCGGTATATTAATTCGCTTAAAATTGATGACTGATGTAGAGAAGAAAGACAATCGGCGATAAAAGTGAGCCTTGCGGAGGAGTTTACTATAAATTAAATAAATAGAATAGGGGACAAAACTCAACCTTGAGGAAAACCATTATTTTTAAGTTTCAATCTTGAAACCATCTAAAACGAAGTATATATAGGGTACCTACGCTACGGTTAGAATAGAAAGGCAGATTTGAATCCATTGAAGAAACGTTTCTAAAAAAGTACCTAAAGACTTCGATCCGAATGATTTTGATATTGACACTAAAGATGGAAGAACGGAACTATGTTTTAAAATTATTTGAACATCAAATGTGTACCTACTCTTGCGACTGCGTGCATAATATAAACGAAGTAGCCTAGCCACCATAGTTTCGTCTAATTTGGTTTAAATTGCCTATAGAACTCGTTTGACAACACTATTACTTACAAACTTCATATCTACCATGTGACAATTGTATCATGTTTATGTCTATCTAGCAGATTGATTAGGGCCTTACGTGCACCCAAAGCGCTCTCAAGCCTGAACCTACCTTCGAAAATAACAACTATCGACATCTACAACACCCACTACATAAAAATGCACTTTTACAGCCTTCTAGCGATGCAATCATCTCTACCATCTGGAGCCTCCTATATTTCCCCAGCCACCAGTCAATCATTAAAATTCTGAAAAGCCCTTTACGACTGCACCAGTGCACCACCTGCCCATAGCGACCGATTCTATCCGCCGCCGCCGCCGTCACTTGCCATAATCGAATTTTATCGTCCGCGATGATCGTAAACATGGTGATAACCACGAGTCGTTTTGGGGAAACTTTCACGACGCTCGCCTCTCTGATAGGTATGTACTGATAGAAACCAATCAATTACAAAACACTTCAGCATGTGTCACATTAATGTCGGCCGCACGTCAAGCGATATTCAAATTTTTTCAATTCTCGTCAGAGATAAACTTCAAGTCTTTTTAGATCAAGGGGCAGTGAGTGTGTGATTGTCTATAGTCTACTCCAATTTGGGTGCAGTGCGAGCGAAGGTGGCCAGTGCGAGTGCCCGACGCAGACCACCTACTTAGGTAACTAACTGATTTGTATCGCGCTTCTCTTTTGATTAACCGAAAATTAGGTTATCGCCGTTAGAAGACCGATGCTATACAAATATTTGGCAAAGCTTTACAACCTTCTGACGCCGTCTGGGTTTTTAATCGCCCCAGACAGAAACATGGTGGCCAGAGGCCAGGCCCCACCAAAAAGTCAACTTAATTAATTTTTCGCCATTTTTATTGTTTGACTGTGTGTGCTCCCAAACTCTGCAGGTGCACTGGACGTTGCGTCGTCGTTGCTTAAAACAAATACCGCTTAGGCCTGGGTAGAGTACCGCGCGACGCCACCACCGACCGGACCGTTCTCTGTATTTTATTATTTATTTATGAGTCCGAGATTAATTGATTGAATCCATTAAAAATTTGTAACGAAATCGACGTCGAGTCTGAATGTAAAGTTGCGCTCGCCCCGCCCTGGTTATGTTCTAGTGTTACCTAGGAATGTCCGTCTGTGTACCTTATTCCGGTGTTATTTGAATAATTAATGGAAATTTTTCCGAATGCAATTTGTAGCAGTAGCACTGGACGATAGAGGGAGTTACTCTACTTTTTTTTATATTTATTTTTTTTTACAGCTGTACGCGCTCTGCTGACATTCCTTGATGTTTGTATAGGCATGTCGCAGTCGCAGTCGCTGTCGCTGTTGCCTATGAGCACAGCAGTTCGGTTCAGTGAAAAATGAAGCTGTCCGTTGGTTTTTTGCTAGGCGCACATTGAATCGATTTATTATTTGCCTATCGGGCGTCATGTGAACGCGACTGCGAGCGCGACGCGAGGGGGTACATTGTGGGCTGGTATATGGGATGCAGGTGGTGCTGGCTGGTTTGCTGATATCAAATAAAGTGATGAATGGAAGTTTGCGTAACTGGTCTGGTAGTAGGTATACTGGGTATACAATATCGTGTGGCGGTGGTGCAGCATCCTCCTTGTGTTTGCAATCTGCTTAAGTGCAGGGACAACATAATTATCGTGCGCGCACCAAGAGGTAGGTATTGTAGGAGCTGGATTTTGTGTCAATCGCAAAGCGATAGCAATGTGACACGATGCAATTGATCTAGAATTTGCATGGGTGGGGGAGGCTGTCGCTGTGGGGCGGGAAGGGAAGATAAATGATGTTTGTTTGGTGGCGCGGTGAGATTTGTCTTTTGCGACTGATGGCTCCGCGATGTCGGATGAATTATTGAGAGAATTGCGTGCAGACTTTGAGATGCGGTGAGGTATTCATCATCAGTCTTTCAGTTACATATAGCTATCTCTATATACAGGCGAAGGTAGCCTGTTGCATTGACCACCTTAACACAGAAATGGGAACAAATCACTGTGGAATGTCTATTTCCGGGTTTGTCGCTCCGATTTCTCCCAATATTTCAGCGATTATTAGTACATATATAGCCACTTATTTTTTATTATATGTCCTGTTCAGTAGAACCGAACTCAAAGTTACGCATCTCTAAACGAGTAGGAGGTACTACGTGACTCGTGACTCCATGACATATACCTAGCTCCCTCTTATTGTTCTTTTGGGTACAAATAAAAATGCTCGCTTAATGCACTCTTGCTGATCATCGACTTTAGACGTTGACAGTTTATTTCGGGTATACAGAATCTTGTGTGTGATGTTGCGAAGGCTTATGTCTCAGCAGATCAATGGACCAATCCACCAGCTTGCGCATCTTTATTTCGTTTCAGTTTCATGTATTGCTACCTTCGCTTCATTTTAGTCAGCTATGGATTTGGCTAATATACCTACTGCCTGAAAGCTGCAATTTGGTCATTATCGCCGTTTAACAGTTTACATAAATGATCCATTCCCTATAAATTCAGTGGAGAGGTTAGCTTTATAATGGTGTGACAGAACTGCTTGACAAAGGCGAGTGACCGGCTATTGAAAGACACAGTTACACGATTGATCATAATGATATTCGCACAAAGAATAACGACAATGAAAAAAATGTAAACCGCGGGACATAATGAAGCTCTCGAAGATCATATACCTACCTACAGTTAGTATGGGACGTTGTCAATCTCTGACATGTGGACATCATTGACATGGCGATCACACAGTAATTTAAATCAGTCATTTGGTGGTGACATTCAAGTCGTTTCAGTTGTTTAAGATTTTTTTTTTGTAAATTAATAAATTCTTTCTCAAATTAAGAAATTCTTTCCATCGTGATTAAAAAACGACAACAAATAGTTGGTGCAGTAAGTCCATAGGTGGCAGCCGTTTTTGTTGGCAAGTTGGAATCAGAAAGTAAGAAGAATAAATAAGAAAAATATATTTAAGAATATAAGTGTCTTAATTTCAGAAAATTTGTTTTGAAGTTTGTTCCTTAAAATCAAAAATGTTTTTTCTTCAGCAGAAATAAAAGCTTTTGATTATTTCAAAAGGTTTACTTAATTTAAGCTGTAATGTGTACTGGCTGAATAACAATATGTAATTTCCTTTTTGGAATATCTTTTTTGAAACTCTTTTCTATGCATCTATAGTGGCCCAGCATTATACATATTTGAGTAAGGACATAAGTTCCTGTGGTCCAGGGTATTCTATAAATTTTCGATCATATAATAATTGTGCGAGGATCCAATATTTTTATGACGTTGTGGAGTATTCTGTTAGGTTATGTGAAACTATAGGCACCACGATGGGACATATCGATATTATGAGTATTTTGTTGAAACCTAACAATTTCATTAAAAATATTTGCACACGTATGAGTTATTCGACGTCCAACGTTGCTAATACCCTATTCACACCAAGCAGAAAACCGAGTTTTCCTAAAAAAAGTTTAGAAAGCTCGTGGATACATTCACACTGAAGACCAACTCGTTTTCGTTTGACGTTTCAATTAGCTGCAGCTGTGCAGATGTGAAACTATCTATGAAATGTTTGTGGCGACTAGACTTTTATTTTAGTTACTAAACTTCACGAGAAGAAGCCGCTCATAAGAAGAAATTCGACGTTGGACGCCTTAGCACACCTGGAGTAGCCAGAGCCTACAGCGAGCGAGCTCCTGAGTATGAAACTCTCCTCTGTGCACTCACCTACCACAAACGCCAACAATCAATGGTGGCAATATCGCGACCACCCCAGCCACACCATAGAAAGAGCCCGTGGTATGATGATGAATGCGTGTACATGAAAAAGGTGCAATCAAAAGCGCGCTGCAGCGCAAAACAAGGGCAGCGAAAGAAGAGTATCGAGCCAGGAGAAGGGAGGAAAAGAAGATCCTGCGGAGAAAGAAGAGGGCTTACGCAGCTTCCCAGCTCAAGGAGATCGAAGATTCGCGCGATCGTAGTAACATCCGGAGGTATTATAAAAAAGCCAAGCAACTTGCTGCTGGCTACAAAACCGGAACGCAGGCTCTTCGAGACAGCGAAAAGGAGACTTAGTCACCGAAGCGCAGGGAATCTACTAGTGTTTAAGCAGCATTTCCAGCAGCTGCTTAATGGGCATCGTGTAGAGAGAGTGATAGGGCAAGAAGAGAACCCACGTCCAGTCAATGAAGAACTAGTTTCACCACCTAGTATAAACGAAATTGTCTTAGCTATAAAAAAGCTTAAGAACAACAAGGCCGCAGGCTCTGATGGACTACCAGCGGAGCTCTTTAAATACGGTGGTGATATTTTGGCACCGAATCATCAACCAAGTAAACATGCCTGATGACTGAACTATCAGCTCCATATGCCCCATCTACAAAAAAGGCTATCCTATGTCTATGGAGGCATACCCCTGCTTAATGTCGCATACAAGATCCTATCCAACGTACTGTGTGAACGTCTAAAACACACTAATCGGCACGTACCAGTGTGGCTTCCGGCCCGGCAGATCGACTATAGACCAAATTTTCACACTGAGGCAAATCTTGGAAAAGACCAACGAATTTCAAGTCGAAACTCACCACCTATTCATCGACTTCAAAGCCGCGTATGATAGCATACATCGTTAGGAGCTCTATATGACGATGCCCGAATTCGGAATCCCGGCAAAACTGATTCAGCTGTATCGCGTAACGCTGGGATGCGACTTCTTCAATCTCGTACTGAGGTAGATAGTGCGCAGGGCAGGTGTCAACACGGAAGGCACTATCTTCAACTGGTCCGTCCAGCTTCTTGGCTATGCGGACGATATTAACATCTTCGGTCGCTCCCAGCGTGCCGTGGTAGAAGCGTTCACGGTGATTGAAGAACAGCCGAAATCCGTTGGGGTTGACGTAAATAAGGACAAGACTAAGTACATGCTATCAACAAACAAACAAGCATCTGTTCACCGCCTAGGACAAAACGTCACTATTGATAGCAACAATTTCGAGGTAGTTATAAGGAGTTCACTTACCTCGGAGTAAACGTAAACTTCACGAATGACACCCTAGTGGAGATCCGGCGAAGAATTACCCTAGGAAACCATTGCTACTTCGGTTTGGCAAAACAATTGGGTTCAAAACTCCTAACTCGAAGGACGAAATGTGTGCTCTACAAAACCCTTATCCTGCCAGTTCTGCTCTATGGCGCCGAGTGCTGGACGATAAGCAAGAAGGGAGAGCTGATATACTGGGCTCCTTCGAAAGAAAAATACTTCGGCGGATTTTTGGTCCTGTGTGCGAGGAGGGCGAATGGAGGAGAAGATACAACCGCGAACTCTATATGAGCTGTACCAAGATGTGGATGTAGTCCAAAAAGCCAAAACACGTCGACTACATTGGCTCGGCCACATCGAGCGAATGGACAATAATGTTCCAGCTCAGAGGATCTTCGAATCCCAGCCCCCAGATTCGAGAAGACAAGGAAGACCGAATCTCCGTTTCAAAGACCAACATCCAAGAGTTTCAAGAAGCAACAATCAAAATCAAAACATCTGAAAATACCATACCGTTGTGGCAGGTAGCGCTGCCGTTCTAAAATTATAGAAAAACTGAATAATTTGCTCTTTATGGTGCAAAAATAACAAGAGATTCCACATTTGTAAGTAAAAAACTAGAAGAAACAACTGCACTGAGGCTCTTACTCAGTTTCTCACATCCTGTCAGCAGTTTTGCTGAGCTTGCTGAATGTGTGTGTCTGTTTCAACAACCCAACGATTGTACTCGTTTTCGTGCGGCGTTTTCATGGAAAACGACCTCAAACAACTCAATATGTATTGGAAAAAATTCTGTTTTCTATGAAGTTTTCGACTGTTTTCGCAAAAACCCATTTTTCGGCTTGGTGTGCGAATAGGGTATAAGACAATCCTTGCACCCTTGTTACTGCTGAAATTATACCCACCTCGACAAGCCCCCATTATATAGGATACATAACTAACTCTCGTTAACGACCCATCACAAGATCGGACTAATTCCTAATTGCACCCATATTCCGTTTCCAAGTTTCTTTTGAGTAAAAGATGCGTGTGCACGCCATGAATCTTTCGACATTTCAAAACAAAAAACAAATCAGCTCCTCAAGTGATCGTATCGCCTTTATTAATGGTCATTAGAGTCGGTTAATAAATTGTGCACATGTACACACATGGCACCAGAACAGAACTATTATAACCATAAGGTGGAAATGAGGTATCCATGCATGCAAGCAGAGCTTGTTCCTTGACCGGAATGGTGTTGGTTTTCCACATCGCGCGCCCAGGAACATCCGCACTATCACACGCTATCTTTTAACCGGCCAGCTACCACCAGCACCATTCTAACTCTCTTCGCATCTTGTTGCGACAAACTGTCGCACTGCTTATAGACTGAATTCCTGTACCTATGCATCTAGATAGATACGATACGGCTGTGTACACTGTATAGTAACCAGCATTCATTCCTGGTGCCGTGTCCGATTCGAAATGACTTACAATCGTTGGTTATTTATATTGCACATCTATTCGCGCCATCGAATTGGGGATTCAATTGCACCAGAGCGCACCATTAGATGTGCGGAGGAGCATTGAACCTCCAGCATGTGTCTTCCCCAACCGGCATTACTTCTTCGGGTGAAAAATGATCAGGTGACGGGACAAGGTGAGCTCTGGTGATTGGTTTGGATTTCGACGCAATGGGGGCGGCAATTCTCCAAGCCCACAATGATAACTCATTCTTATGACAAAATTCTCTTGCTATGACTTGTGGGTAAGCCGACTATCTTTCCCCCCAAATACACTGCCATTATAATCGGTCTAGTATGAAGTGTCGTGCACATTGGGAGCGTATATACCAGTGCGACATAGGTACACCCTGTCCAAGACAGATGATTTATTGGGGCGGCGTACTCGTTCGACGCGGTTCTAGAGTAATTAAACTATTATTACTGTGATATTGAAATTCCGGAGCGTGAATGATTTTGATTTATGCGAGCGGGTGTGGGGAATCGGGATCGGGAATCCTTTTGCCATAAGAAAACAGTTAAAACTATGCGAGTGCAGTGCACACCTAGTCGAGAAGGTGTTGTGATAGCCACAGGTAGAGGTATTCCGGGACCTGGTCGCCATCCATCGGGATGAAATTAATGATCGACAGCGTGCTGGGTGTAGTGTCAACGACCGTCGTCGTCGTCGTCCGTAGATGATAATGGTGGTGTGCAATCGATATACACACCGCACATGTGAAGCGGGCTGTGTATACACACATGTATGCACCTCCACCCAGCAACAAAGTGTCGAGATTAATTGTTCCGTTCGCACTTCATGGTCATTGTATATATACAGTTGGTGGAGCGACGCCGCATTTGGGCGGTGTGGGGCGATATGTAGGCTTTATAGACTCTTGGGTTATTAATGAGTTTGTACGGGGAATTCGAGAAGGACAGCTGAATAGATCCCACCATCAATTTTCGCAATTTAAATTAACTTATGATGGGAGAGCACAAGGTCCTACCTATTATATATGTATGATGGGGAACAGGTCGCTCTGACAAGAACAAGGGCGATTTCGCCACACCAAAGACGAGGCTATTGCGTCCATTAATTATGATAATTTGCCTCCTTAGACCACTTTATTCACATCCGTTTTCGCGATTTTAAATTCCACAAACGATTGATTCCAAGTAATATTTCAGCACAAATGATGCCTAGATATACGCCTAGGCGGTAGACCTGCTGCAACATTTGCACCGACCGGCTATAGGCTGTGTGAAACCTTGACAATAAACAATTTCAACAAATGTGGTCAACGCCTTGTTGGTAATGATCTATCCATCTTCAGCAGTGAAACGTGTGTCCAGAGTTAAACGTTCACACAAATTGCAAAATGTACGTCATAAAAATTAATTTAGCCACCTAAACCCATGGAGAAGGTTTGGTTTTGGTTGCAAGCAACTGCCCGGCAAACTCATATCGTATTGCATTGCGATGCGTTGAGTGAAAATTGTACGAATGCAATCAGTCATAAATGCAAATTATATATGTACAGACGGACGGTGAATATATTTTTTTTTTTCTGTTAAAGGTAATTGTGTATGAGGTGTATAAGATGGCACCAGCAGACGCCAGAGTTATGCATGCATAACTAAGGGGAAGCGAAGACGACGGCAGTGTAATTCGAAATTTAATTGTGCGAACTGAGGACAAAATTATTTAAAAGAAAACGTTTTACGTTTTGAAAGGAGCTCTATGAATATATTTGGATTTTTAATTTCAAAAAAATGCAGCGACACAGTGGCGACTTTGTATAGGTACGCTAGGCTAAGCATTAGACCGTGCATTTGTGTACGAGTACATTTAGCAAAATGCAACGCCATTCAAACCTTCGTCCTATCGCCCTATATGCCTATTGGATACCTACCATGGGAAAGTTCCTCGAGAAGATAATCTACAATAGATTACTCGCAGTGGCAGACGAAAAAGGTGCCCTTTCAGACTACCAATATGATTTCCGGAAAATGAGATCCACTGTCAAAGACAGTGCCATATAAGAGCAGTAGTGGATATTGCAAAAGGCGAAAGATGGCTCTATGGGACAAAGGAGTACTGCGCAGTAGTAACTTTGGACGTTAAAAATGCTTTTAACACGGCGAACTGGTCTTTCATTAGAAGATCCCTCGATAGGATGGATACACCGTACTTCTTGCTATGTATAGTGACGAGCTACTTCAATAAGAGAAAGCTGAGATATAATACAGATGAAGGTGAAAAATAGTACAACGTCACTGCCGGAGTTCCACAGGGATCGGGTTTAGGGCCGTTATTGTGGAACATCATGTACGACGGAGTCTTACGATTGGCACTGCCTGAGGGAGTGACGATAATTGGATTCGCCGATGACATTGCCCTTGTGACAGTAGGTATACAGATTCGTACAGTTGAATCCGTTACAAACGAAGCAATTGCCATGGTAAAGGAGTGCTTAGCAACCGCCAGCCTGGAATAAGATGATCATAAAACAGAATCTGTCCTTATAACCAGCCGAAAAACTGTAGAGTTTGCCAATTTCCAGATTGGTAACCAAACAATCAGGTCCAAAGCAGCCATTAAATACCTTGGAGTAATGCTGGACAATAGATTGCGGCTCAAAACACACGTGGACTATTTAGCCAAGAAAGCATCGCAGATGCAGGGAGCTCTATCGCGCAGAGAGATGCCTAACATTGGTGGTCCTGGATACGCAAGAAGGATCCTACTTTTCAGAGTAGTTACATCAGTCCTGTTGTATGCAGCCCTAGTCTGGGCGCAGGCACTAAGGACGAAGGAGACCAAAAGGAGACTATTGTCAACATACGGGCTCTGGGCGATACGGAGAATCAGCGGCTTCCGAACCATATCGGATGAGGCCGCCTTTGTTATAGCTGGAATGGTTCCCGTCGACATTCTTGCAGACGAAATGTTGAGGCTAGGTATATAACAAAAGAGTTTAAAACCAATACGATGCCAGTGAAATCAAGAGAATTAAAGGTGAAGAAAAGGCAGACTCAATAGCAATGTGGCAAGCTCGTTAGAATAGCACAACGAAAGGCAGATGGACATACAAACTTATACCGACAATCCAGGAATGGATAGAACGTAACTATGAAGACTGTAACTACAAACTTACACAGTTCCTGTCAGGCCACAGTGGCTATCGCAAGTATCTGCACCGTTTTGGGCACGACAGCTCACCATCTTGCCCTGAATGCGGAAATGAAGATGAAGACACGGAGCACGCAGTATTTTATTGCCGACGCTTCATGGCAAGGAGAAATACTTTGCCCAGTAAGTAATACCTAACGGCAGTCCCGTGGGGAGAGTGCGGTTGAAGTGTGGGTTGTGGATTAGTACGTTTAAGCGCACTCCCGGCATCGATTATTCGAGTTTGCGAATCGTGCATGTTGGTAGCACAGGCTATCGCATCTTTAGAAATTACCACATCCATTGGCGCATCAAAAAAAAAATTCAACACCATAATTTGATTAGGCATCAGCCAGTCGAATGTGTATGGTCAAACAATTTCAGTATTTGACAACATATTTTTTTTTTTTTTGAAACAAAGTGGCGGGGAAGAGGTGGTATAAGTCACAATCTGAATGAGTTATACCAAACCAACATACCTTGAGAAATATTATCAGAAAAATTCAACAGAAAATAGATATCAACAGCCGACATCGATGCGAATATTTGCGATAGAACCGAGAGCTCAGCACAACCGTAGGCTAAACGTAGCGATTCCTTAAGCTTTAAAGCAACTTAATCATATAGGTTTTGTCAATTGTTGCTAAAGTGTTCTTAAAGGCGAAGAATGATTATCATGTTGAAAAGTAAGACTGCTCAACAAAGAACACATTTTACATGGACATCCAAAGCAAAAATAAGTATGAGCTCTTATACATAAACATAGTACCAGTGTGTATCCATCCTCTATTCATCAATACCACTAACACTATACCAAAAGATACAAATTCCTCAACAAATTCCCTCAAACCCCTAACTTTATAGACAGAGCTAATCAGCCAAAACAATCATTTCAAAGCGCTTTCTCTTTTTCCATATACCCTTCTTCAACGACAATATAGGTGTATCTATGTCCACTCCTCCATATTTGATATGCTCGTTAATTTGTCTCTTGACAGTGTCGAGACAACTGCAACAACACCTTAACTCTTCAGAGTTCAAAACCAAATGCAATCCCAATTCCAAACGTCCTCTTATCCAAAGGTGAAATCACCCAGCCAGAATAAAATGAAATCCATGCCATAAAAGATGTCATTACACATAACTATGAGATAAATGTTTTTCCCCCTTCCTCAACGACGAAAGACGAGAGATGGAAAAAAAAATTATGAATTGAATATTAAACCAAATAGGACATCCACTTGGCTTTCACCTAATGAACCTTTCGGCTACTATAACGATACCGCCCCATCGTTCAGAAGCAGTGAATTTCTTTCAACACAAAAGGAGTCTACCACGACTACCATTGTGCTACCATCCCGCTGTGTTAATTGGATAACATTTCAAAAGTTCATAAATAATTTTCCACCATCGGATGGGAAAACTGCATTGTTGCCCCGACCTTCGTACACACATGACCAGTTCAGTGGAAAATTATATATAATAAAAAAAAAATACCCATCGCCGACGGAGCCATAATAAAAATGTTACCCAATGACATATCCACTCATAAATAATAGAGAAAAAAAAAGAAGATATGACTTTGGGTTAGTTTGGTCCACTGATAGAGTTGCAAACAACACATACCCAGGTAACCAAAGACAAACATTCATCTGATCAGAAGAAATTACTAAGGCAAACAGTGAAAAAGAATTGCCCCGTGTGTCCTTTTTCGGTTTTATTGCACAGGTTGTTTGTCGTCGGGGGGGTTAGTGGATTCTATACTCTCTCGGGCAATGGCAACTACTACTACATATATATATATATAAATTGTCGATGACAATGAGATGATGTCTTTCTTTGGCAAACGACCACCCCATACTCTAAGGATCCTTGTTGCATGATGAAATTTATGGTCATTAGGTCGTAACAACGAAACGGGATACGAAACCCGAATGCGAAATTTTCAAGGACCAGAATAACTATAAGAAAAAAATAACTTACTTCTTGAAAAAGGACTCTGAATGGTGTTGGGAAGAAGAAAATCCTCTCTAGTGGAGAAGCGAGTATTATTATAATGCCTTTCATGTCGCATGGTGGTACAGTCACAGTGGGGCCGAAAAATTTGACTTAGAAGTTCGCATTATCCTTAAGAATTGCCTACTGATTACATGAGCTATACAAATTGACACATTTGCCGACATCAACCAAGGAGAGCCAAAACCGAAAATGCTTACATACACCTCTAGCATAATCTCTAACAAATTTCTATGAAAAAGTATGGTAGATGTGCCTCAAACCTGTGGCATCCCACACTTTTAAAATTTTAATAAACAGTAGTCCGTTTATCTTCCACACTCACTGTCTCCAATGTCCATACAATGCTGTTCCCACATTACTGTAGCACTGGCTTGTCCATGTCCATAGAGGACTCGGTTCGGTGTGGTTTAAATATGTCACGAATTCAAGTTGTGGGCTCTCCACTTTCCACTCATGTATATGGAGCAATACAAAAAGGAGGATAGAATCCCTCAAGTGTTGTGTCGCATTATAATCCCTAGGGATGTTCTTAAGGAGGCATACTGTTTGTGCAGTGCTCCCCATATCGCAAGCGACATAGTACACAGTAAACGTCTATTGTTACACATAAAGGCCAGACCAGGATCCATTGTATGTAGGCAAAAATTATATGAAGACGATGCGACGACGATGCTCCTACAAAATCACAGGTAGACCACATTCAAGGAATCTGTTACCCAGGAAAACCAAGATCATTATCACAGTCAAGTTGGGACAATTTTCTGTTTTTTCTTCTTTTTTTTTCACCTTCACTGGGTTTATGTGCTTCTTGAAAATTCTATTCATTTAATTTATCGTTTGGGCACGGTCGATGTTGGTAGGATATACAGTATAGATGTGCGGTGGTTGTGGTTATCAATTCATTTTGAATGTTTTGATCTCCATTGTCTTCAGGATCTTTTTATCGACTGGCAGTATATGTAGGCAAGGTATGTACAATGTACATCTATATCGATGATGGGAGAGTGAGTGAAGGGAGGTTTGTTTCTAAGATTTTTTGTTGTTGATTTCATGGAAGGAGAACAACCAGAAGCCAATATCGCCCACTATGATCTTCATTTGCACATATGTGTAGAAGAAACAAAGTCAGACGACATGCCACAGCAGGGTGGAATGTTTCTGATGATCCTTGAATTTATTTTGAATGTGAATCACGATCGACGCGGATTGATTGGTTATCTGGGTTTAAGAGTTAGTTTATATTAGCAAAAGTTTAACGAAAGGTATTAAGAAGAGAACATTTTTGCAGAAAAACATTATTGACCACCATCTTAGATAAAACGGAATCAATATTGATATAGAAAGTTTTGTTTGTGTTTTCTACAGAGATTTTATTTCCTTGGGATATTTTTGAAATTCGCCAATAATGTTATTTTTATACAAAAGTAGGCAAGAACAAATTTGTTTAAATAGCTGCCACTAGAGATAGCCATAAATGTTGATGTCTAATTTTTAAACCAAGTTTGTTTTTCTCCGTCGTTTAAGTTAGCAAAAAAATGTACTTCTGATGACGGCCCATCCCGGTTTATATCGACAGATTCCGACGACAGTGACAGACAGAGAACGTTGGACAAGGTCAGAATTAAGGTATTCACTGACATGCAAACGATATTGTGATACTGCTATCAAGAAAGTTCCCATAAATTGGTGAAATTAAGGAAATGCTCTAACAAGCAACATTAGCACCTGTGGGCTTAAACGTAAGGTCTTGGTGTTAACCCGAGTAAAACCGAACTGATGATTCTCACGGAGGATCATCTCAAGCACAACTACCAACATATGAAAACATGGACATACGGCCAATATTGACAAAATGGATGGATGCAATCTTGGTATAACCTAATGTTCACTGGTGTCTGCATCGGTTTTTCGCGAATATCTCAATATCTCTTTATTGCGCCAATGATGTTAACATCATTGTAGATCATAAAATATGCAACAAATTATATTTGAACGATTTTTTTATGCGCTCAACCGTTTTGGAAATAGAGGGCGGTGAGTGCGCAACGCCCCACTCACTTTTTGCTTATCTAATCCGATTGATTTTCATGCACTGAGCTCAAATCTGTAAACAAAAATTGGCGCCCTCTTACCGTTTGGGCGTGGTACGCCCCCAAAAGTTCCAAGAAATGGAATAATTGTCTTAATATTCGCATTCAAAAAATGAAGACCAACAAGCCCATCATAATCACCAGACAAAACAAAAACTAACTTGGGAAATAGAAAAAATGTCCATAGCTCTCGATTCTCCACCATCGGCTCTAAATCATCAAGGGCAATCCCCATAGGGGTATAGGAGAGATTATGGACTTGATCTAACCATCTCGTCCTTGGGCTACCTAGAGGGTGCCTGCCTGATGGTACGGATTCCATAGCACGTCGTGGAATCCTGGTCGGGGACATGCATTAAACATGACCAAACCACCAAAGCATGGATCGCTCCGTCCGAAGAAGTAGCTGCTCGACATTGAGTTCCTCATGTATTTTGTTTTTGGTATTTCTGATGCGATCTCTACGGGTCACACCAGCAATAATACGAAAAAAAAAATTTCATTTAATAGGCGGCTTTTCGGCAGTAGGTATATAACTAGGGTCAGATTGGGAGCTCTAAGAGAACCCTTCTCTGAATAATGGTCTTCCCTTATCTCTCAAAAATTAATGAACCACCTTGGAGCTATTTGTCAATAAAAGAATAGATTTTGGGCTCGATCAGTCTTCTACTGTTTTACTCTACCTCGCAGGCGCAGGCGAATTATCACTCTTCAGTCTTTACAAAATTGGATCTATATATATAAAAATTGAGACCTAAAATGTTTGTCGTCGATTCACGCCTAAACGCATTTACCGATTTTAACCAAATTTTCACACATCTTTGGAATTAGTCTATGTACGATTTCTGTGAAGTTTGGTCAAAATCGGACAAAGGGGCGTGGCACCACCCATACAAAAAAACATTCAAAATCGTATATCTCGAAAACCACCAAATCGATGGAGCTCAAACTTATAGAAGATCTTAGTTATTGTCCCTGAAGTGGTCCTTTGAAGTTTGGTCAAAATTGGACAAAGGGGCGTGGTACCGCCCATACAAAAGCATTCAATATCGTATATCTCGAAAACCACCAAATCGATTAAGCTCAAACTTACGGAAGATCTTAGTGATTGTCCCTGAAGTGGTCCTGTGAAGTTTGGTCAAAATTTGGCAAAGGGGCGTGGCACCGCCCATACAAAAAACTTTCACAATCGTATATCTCGAAAACCACCAAATCGATTAAGCTCAAACTTACAGATGATCTTAGTTATTAGATCTTAGTGGCACCGTCCATACAAAAAAAAACATTCAAAATCTTATACAAATCCTATTCAAAAAACATCTTCTATGGAGTGAAACTCGATGATGTTATATCTCCATAACCGCTGCTGGTCCGATTTTCATTATTCTTTTTATTGTTTTGTTCGTATTGCTGTGTTTCAAGTTTAGGCAGAAAGAAAATTCCACCAAGTCGATTTATTATCATTTCTCGCATTTTACGAAAGAGCATTTTTACCAGACCTAAGCAATACAATTCCTGTGCACGGGCAAAGCCGGGCGGGTACAGCTTTTCGATAGTCTTGGAATTGGAAGCCAAAGTTTTTAAAATTTGTAACATCGATATAAATAATGAAAGTCAATAATATTGTCTAGGCAATACAATTTCTGAAAAAAAAAAAAAAAAAAACAAAAAATGTTGTGTAAGAACTATAGAGCATTACAATAAAAACAGTTCTTCTATTTAACTATTTGGCACTACGAAGTGTGCACGGGCTACGCTAGTTGAATAATAAAAATACGAATGCTTCAAAAAAAAAAAAAAAAAACACATAAAACTGGCATCTTTGTAACTGCGTCTGTCAGGATAACTAACTGTCAAAACAATTTACAACAACCGACATAAAAATGTCGTGCCCACAATTCTGGCATTCACCTCACCCTCAAATAAAGATCTTGTGTAAAGGTATTGTGCACTGTCACTCCCTAATTTGATGAATTGTTGTTCCTCCGATCCTCTCCTTAGTTCACATACACGTTCTTACATAACAGAACGACGCAATTGATCAATATCTCGTAAGGCAGCAAGATCCATACCCATATACCTCATGTACACAGGTATAATAAATTTCATAAAAGAGTAATCCCAGAACTGACCGATAAACATCAGCAAAACATACCGGTGGTAAACGGAACCCAAAACAAAACAACACATTCACATATGATGGAATTGAAAAGGATCTCTTCAGGTTAAGTAAAGTTTTCCCAGCAGTTTGTGGTCTATCATTTTGGTGGACAAGGACAATATGACATGATGACAAACCCATGGGACAAACAATAAGTATATCAATAGCACTAACGATCCTTATCGATTGATCCTTCGGTTTGAATAATCATATCTGATGGTGGCCTTCGCTGATTACATAGGCCCAGCAAAAGTGCACTTTTGTTGAATGGGCAAAACACAATGTCATCACCTGGTGAACTGTTTTGAGGTGTATTTGCGAGATTAATCCGTTGATAGGGCGCCGTTTTGCGGAATCTCTTTCTTTGGGTTGGATTTCGATTGGAAGGATAACATCCAAAGAGAGCTGAAAGGATTCTCGTTGGATTTACTGCTCCAGGTGTACAAGATTTGAGAACGTCATGTCGCTGGGTTGTCTTTGGCGGATGAATATCCGCCGCAGGACATCTGCGTGCACTTAAGCACTTAATTGCAGGTTTTAACGAATTATTTGCGGTAGAATTGATGATCATATACTCATACCAATGCCCTAAGTATTGTTCAACGTTTCAGCAGATCGGCTGTGATGAAAGGCTAAAATCTTAGTGAAGCAACAATTGGGGTAATTGAAGCTATACAATATTGCACATCTCATGTACGGTGTCATTCTGTGACACGCTGACGTCCCTATGACATAACAATTTATAAACGAGCGATTCTGCCAAGGGTACCTGCGACCAGTATCTATAAATACAATCGTGTCCATCGTATCACCTTGCTACGGTGTGTAAGTGCATGTCATGTGCCGGTCACTCACCTCTGTCATTAAGTTCTGTCACAGCAAGACAAAGCGATAATGTTATGGCATTTGAGTAAAACTGTGTGATCGGGTGTCAATCGGCGTTGACACGCTCACGACTGACACGTATATTATAATATACACCACGATCTGTTAGGTCAAAAGCATATCAGGAATTGACACATTAGTGACATCATGTTATCGCAGCGTATTTATACCTTTATTGTGTTGCTCTTCTGGATTATTCAATTGTCTTTCTTCAAAATTAAAGTGCATTTTCTATTGTACGTTCTGCTACAAAAGTATTAAAAAAATATTTATCTTATTTAAAAAAATATTTATTTACTATAGTAAGTAGCGCATCATTTATGATCTGTATACGAACAACAACTGTCATCACCAGAGTGACACATCGTGATGTGTTTTCGAAAGTGTTTTATTATTTTTCGCGTTTACATGACTCTTCTCAAATCGGCGCTATTCGCCTTTCTCTTTGGACCTCAATTATTTTGTTTATTGTTGACCCGCCGCAATATAGAGGTAGGTGCGTGCAATAAAAATTCCCGGCCAATAAATTTCCATCACATTGCGCAAATTTAACCTTAGGGTGTAGTTTATATATCGTCGACGTCGTCACCTTCAGGAGACAGACCGTCATCTTCAAAGCGAATTTCACATAATACGTGCGCATACAACCTGGGCCCCAAAAGGCTTTAGGTCATTATGGTGTACCTATCTTTGGCTAAAAGACTTGTTTTTCCCTGCCAGCCAATATTTGTGTGTCAATTAGCACCATTTCGCTAATTAGATGGCGGCGCGGAGTTCTTTTTAATAATAAAACGATGCGGTCCTTACAAACGACTGAGGATCACACTATTTGTTTGTAATAAAACCTCCTATTCCGGCAACAAACAAACCAATCCGCAGGGTCCAAGGATCATTGACTTAATTTGAAAACCAAACACCAGCAAGTGCATTGGATGAATCCTAATTTTGAACAAGCGGGTTAATTGGCACAAGGGACTGTAGTAAATGTGATACGATTTCAGCGCACGCGGTCAGATAGTTTAGACAGCCGTCCCCATAAGTCAATGCGAGCAGTTAAATTGCAATTATTTTCAATTTAATTCATTGCGATTTTATTAATAACAAAAAAACCCACAAACCAAACCTTGGGCAAGGGACACAAGTATGATATTCAGTGTTGGCAATAATTCTCTGCAGATGTGTCATCGCAATTGCTGCTGTCATCTTGAATGGGCATTTAAGTGGACTGGTAATGACCGCTCTATGTGAATCGAGAGGCACTACTGGCTGCATTGCATTAAAAAGTTTGGCTGAACAATGTTGGACATGAAAAACTTTCTTAGGATCTTGAATACTATTAGTAACTTTAGCTGGTACTGTGATCTGTCATGGATTGTTTTGCCCATACCAAAATCAAACTCGAACCTTCTTACAAGCTATCACTGGCTTATAGGTAACTGAAATCTGCTATAAGATTAATGAAATATATCGAAGTTTTTTTTCTCTAGGACAGCATTTGATTAAGAAATAGGGCTAGTGAATGAAGTAGTTGACATAAGTAATGTGCACTAGGAGCGATTTTTGATTGCGACTACATTTTAAGAGGGAGGAGGACATTGGGCTATCGAAATAGCTATCATTCCTATCAAAGTGACTGTGTCTACGAGTTGTTGTTAATGTAATTTTCTCAAACAATAATTCAGAGACTGAAATTCGACAAAATTTCCCAACAGAAATTGTCAGGGTCAATCCCAAACAAGCGAGAATCGTTGTTACTCCTCGCTTCCCCACTCAGCTATCTGTCACAAGCCAGTAAGAACTAGATCGCCGACTTGGCACTTGGTGCAATGAAATAAATTCTTATGCAAAAAGGTCCGAAACGTAATTTTGGACTTTATTTCATTTTCAAAAGTTTTGGACCTTTTTGGACTTTATTTCATGGCAACCGCCGACTTCCCGTGCACCAACCGATTCTCGCCGGGAAAAATTAACCTGACTTTGAATACGTGTAAATGTCAAAATTAATGGCGGCAATGATTTTCCATGCTATACCATGGGCCTAGGATTTTTCAAGTATGCGTGCGTTAATGGCGCTCCCTTTGATTTTGTACAGCACCAATACATGAAAAATCCTGGGCCCGCCGGCAGCTTGTAGGCAAAGTCCGTTATGTGAGAGGAGTCGACGGTCTATTCTTACTGGTTTGTGCTATCTGTATACTTATCAAATGAGGTTGTCATTAAGAACGTGTCTTAGATACTCCTTAGAATTGCTTGATGAGCTTTGATTGACTTTGAAACGATTTTAGCTAGAAATAAAAATGACAGATTGAAACGTCTGCACCGGAGACGAGGTAGTGTGGGTGACATTTGAACAATTAAATTGTTGAGGAAGGTGTGTGTTCGGCACTCATATTATAGTAGTCCTCGAGAAATATGGGTCCAGCGATTTTCAAAGTTTATTTGTTTTACAAAGTTTTAAAAAAGTAATGTTCTCGCGGTTGTTAAGTGTATTGACAGGTAGGTGACAGAGGCATTTTCTATCTGTCTTATAGAGTACTCATACATCGCATTTCGAGAAATAAATTTCATCAAGTACCTCTGCCACGATACCATATGTAGGGACCATTTAACTATAACAACACCGGGCTTCACATATGGGGGCAATTCGAGTTCGAAGTCGGGTATAACCTGTGCTTTGTACAGAAGGAGTTGTTTCAGTTTGAAGTATCTTATATTGTTCTGATTAGGTAACCTCACTTTAAAGTAGCTCTGTAAAGTGATCTTCCGATATTGTATAAGTGATCCTGCCATTTTATTCCCTAATTGACTGTGAATCTATGAAGGTGTATCGTGTATGGATTTTTTAGGATGGATGGTTGGTGGACCATTTTAAATTGTGGTACAAACGAAACATTTTCCTTTGTTGCATTAAATACAATGAAGTTGTATTTTGTCCAGATCTTCATAAGAGTTCTGTCACCAGCAAAGCTATAAATATAGGTACTATTATTTGTTGACCCAAGAAGGTGAAGTGAATGTCTAATTCTTCGCGCATTGAACAGATCTATGCTTCTTCGTTGAAGCGTTTTCGGCAAATCAAAACCGTTAAGTAGTTACAATACGGTTGCGCCGTTGTAAGAGCTTGCTAAATTCATCATCAACACATCTAACACATTCTATGTAAATTGTGATTTATTGAAGCAAAACTTCTTGTGGCTCGTTGAGCAGTATTTCTGAACTCCGATGAAAAAGCAACAGAAAATAGTTCATTCATTCATTCATTTTCTATGTCTAGGGTAATCCCCATACGGGTAGAGGGGAGATTATGAACTTGATCTAATCATCTCATCCTGGGTCTACCTAGAGAACGCCTACTCGATAGTATCTACGGATTCCATTAGCACCTCGTTTGATCCTGCTCGGGGACATGCGTTTAACATGACCCAACCACCGAAGCCTGGACCGCTCCGTCCGGAGAAGTAGCTGCTCGACATTGGGTTCCTCACGTATTCTGGTATATTTCTAATGCATGCATAATGTAGAGATAACAGGTCACACCAGAGAAATCTCATTTCGGCAGCTTGTATCCGCGATCTTAAGACCAACATTTTTTGATTTAATTAATGTGGTTAGCAAAAACAAAATGCGGTAAAGGGTTGCTTTATACCAAACGACTTGCGGAATCGCCGAGTCAAAGCTAATTAAAGTGATGTTTTTTCTAAATTCGTAAACTTGATCAATCTCCGAAACGTATTTAGCAAGATTTTTTTTCTTTTAATTTTACATATTGGATGTGGTTAAACCTACCTCTATATGCACGGTCAAGTATAAGTTTATGATTTTCGTACGTTTTATATGACCAACACTTTCGTTAAAGCAGTCAGTATACACCTGCTCGTTGCTATACAATGACACTTCAGAAATATTTGATTACACTTCCAAAGCGACCACCATGATTCTCTGGTAGCGGAAGTCGCCTTTCAACTCCCATGGGTCTTTTTTTATGAAATATGACAACTTTTACTCAGCGACCTTTACCGAGGCCGAAATAAAATACAAATTAATTTGCCTCTTTAAAATGCGCACCGCCTAAAACTCCAGTATACTCCGGGCATGCATTATCACCAAAACGCAACGTGAACCCATAAAATGTCGAAGCAATTAAAACATGCACAGCATATAAACCCATTAAAATGTGTATTATGCGAGTGGTCAACACAATACAAATTTTATGAATAATTTGTTTCGAGCGAGAGTGTAAGTGACTCTTTAAATACCTACCCCTGCAACAACCAACCGCAACTGCTGCGTTCAAATAAATGTGGCTTATGAGACAGAAACCCATTAAAAGTGTCCACGAAATAAAAGCAATTATGTATGAGTAGGTATTTTGGACGGAACCTACCCTAAGGTCGTTGGGTTGTAGATATGTAGTAGAAGAGTGGAACAAACAATTTTTTTTATGGAAGCGTCTGTTTCGCCAGAAGTGTTTTTCTTTATGGCCGTAAAAAGTGTGTTTTATGGGCCATCACAGAGAGCGCGGAGATGCTTTGGATCCATAATGAATGAATGAAAACGTGGAATGGAAGTTGGACAGCCTAAAAAAAAAAAAAAAAATCTGAACGGAGGTGGGGTGAAATAATATGATGTTGCGATAGTTTATTGCCCGAAATGTCTTTCTGCTGAAAGCGACAATAACCGGTATTATCGGATTGTTATGATGTGAGAATAATTTTTAGACTAAAATTTAAAGCCAAACAACACGGTCAGGAGAGAAGACAGGGTGGTCTCTTGTGGGGAGTTATTTGGAAATAAATTAAGATGCTGCCGATAGGGAACGTCTAGTTAATGTTGGGTATTCCTTAAAGCCATAATTTTATGCAAGGTTAATGTGTTTTATAGGTGGACCGTATTTAAAGGTGTAGATCATCCATTCCAACTTTGTGAATAGATTCCAAAAGAGATGATGTTTGTCGATGTTAGGTATCGATAGGCGTGTTTAGCAAATCTTTTCATTTGACTATTTTTAAGCAAAGGTTCAGCCAAGAGGCTGTCCACAATGTCACAACGTTCACGAATAGTGGTAGAGGTTGGTTGGTACTCCCAATTGAATAAAATAGTTCTAGTTTGGCTAGTGTTTGAGTGTGGCGTTAAACATTTCATTGAAACCGTCATAAATTTTTCTACCACTGCCTACCAGATCAACTTCCATGTGTTTAAAGAAACCTCTAAAATAAGTCTTTCAAACGGTTGAGGTTAAGTTAGGTTTAAAAAAGATATGAAAGACAAAGGTTTCATGAGCCACTAACACTACATGATCCCCAAGTAGCAAAACAATAAACTACAAATGGAAAACCCGAACATTTGCTCTTGAATGAACCTAATTTTGCTTCTTGCTAAAAAAGCCGTCTTGAAGTTAGCAAGGTCGAAGTTGTCTAAATGTTGGAAGATGTAGGTATATTCAATTGTGTTCGTGAAAATAGAAGTGTTGCTCTTCACAAAACGTAAACCAAATGAAACAGTACTTTTCCGTTGAAAATTATAAAGATGCAAACTTTTTGCTTAAAATAGAATGCAAAGAAGAGAATAGGAAAAAATTCCGTTACTTTCGGTCAAAATTTATTTGCTTTTGACTATTTTAGAGAGATGAGTTGAAAATTGGCCGTTCATAAAAAAGTAGTGCTGTAGGTATATGTAAGAACTTTTTTTTTCTCTGTTTGCAAGAACTTGAGAAAAATAAATAAATAAAATAACAATAAAAAAAATAAATAAATAGGTGGCGCAACAGGCGGGTGACACCCAAGGCCTAGCTTCTCGCAAGCATTCGTTTTGTGTGAGTTTCTATTTTTGGGACGAATGGAAGGGACCTACAATTTTATGCCGAGTCCGAACGGCTCAATTGAGAAGCTTTTTCATGACAGGCATACTCTCGGATGTTTGTCAGACGTTCGCGAGAGGTGGCGCAGTAGAAAAAACTTTAAGATGTAATTTGGGTTTTTCCGGGGATCGAACCTGGGATCCCTCGCACAGTAGTCCAACACATTAACCACTACGCTACTGCGCCCACAACAATAACAATAGTAAATCAATAGTAAATTAAAAAAAAAAACGTATCAACAGTAAGTGTAATTAATTATGTTATATTTTTATTTTACAATCTGTTTTTAATTTTAGTGGGTATAGGTAAACCTAAGCATTGCACGGCCGAAAAGAGAAGTTTAATTGTTAGATTTAAAAATCAAGGCAAAACATATAAAAAAATTGAAAATATTGTTGGATGCACAGCTCTTATGGTATTTAACGCCATTCATTATAAGAAGAAGCCGGAAAAACGTGGTGGCAAATTGAAAACGAACTTGCTAGAGGATAGACAAATTGTGCGATATGCTAAGAATAATCCGTTAGCTTCAGCAAAAGAAATTAAGGGGGAATTAAATCTGCCGGTTAGTGATGTGACAGTTCGTCGTCGACATATGCAACATAATTTATTTGCAAGAAGTCCCAGAAAGGTACCCCTTTTATCTAAAAAGAACCTTACTGCAAGAATTCAATTTGCAAAAATGCATGGAAACTGGCCCATCAATTAGTGGCGCAACGTACTGTGAACGGATGAGAGCAAAATAGTTCTGTTTGGTGGGAGAGGCTCTAGCAGTATGTTCGGCATCCACCAAACACGGAATATCATCCCAAGTACACTCAGAAGACGGTTAAACACGGCGGTCTGAGCATTATGATATGGGCTTGTTTTTCGTATGCTGGTGTTGGCCCAATCCAAGTGATAAATGGTATCATGGACAAAAATGTGTACGTTGATGAAAATTACAATGCTACCATTTGCCAGTTGGGAAATACCTTTGAAATGGACGTTTCAGCAAGACAACGACTGAAAACACACAAGCAGGCTTGCTAAAGATATCGACGTCATGCCATGGCCAGCTCAGTCCCCGGATCTAAATCCGATCGAAAACTTATGGGGTGATGTTAAAAGAGCTGTGGCAACTGCAAAGCCATCGACCAAAGCAAAGCTGTGGCAAGTAGTTCAGGAGGCGTGGAACCAAATTCCTCTGAAGATGTGTCAGGACCTAATCGATTCCATGCCACGCAGGTGCTAAGCAGTAATACAAAATAATGGATTATAACTAAGTATTAGACCAAACAAAATATGTAAAACAAAATTTTATCAAGTTAGACTAGTGCTAAATGTTTTTTTTTTTTTTTTTTTAGTAGCCACTAATATTTGAACAGCTGCATTAAATTTGCACTTAAATTTTCTAACAAAAAACATCTAAATGAATACAAAAATATGTTAATCTTTATGTTTGATTCATATTGGTTTCAAAATATTGTGTTTATCACTTAATTTTACTGTCCAACATTTAGAGCTCACTCGCACTACTATTTTCATGAACACAGCTGTATAAGTTCTTCGCTTCGTAGTATACGACAGTTCCTGATGATTATTTCAAAATAGATGTTCGTAGTATCGAAAGATCCGTCTATGTAGATGCCAATGTCCCTTGTAGGTATGAGTTTCTGCCACCCGCGACTAATAACCCCTCCAAACAAAGAACATATTTTGAAAACAAAGTTTTTAGAGGCAAATTTTAGATTTTTCAACATTTTCGCTAATAACTCATTAAAAGTACCAATATTTTAATTTAATGAAAAAAAAAAAATAATAATAATAATAGGTAATTTAATTTTTATTTAAGAGAAAAAAAAATAATAAAATAAAAATAAATTCTTTAGTTGCAAGGCAAAGTGTGATCACATTGATGCATGCTGAGTCCTTACGTTACCTTGCATGTCATAAATAAATACATATGTGGCGCAACAGGTCCGTAATGAATCATATAGGCCAAGCTTCTTACAATAATTCGTTTGTTTGAGTTCTTATTTTTTGGACGAATACAATGGATCTACAATTGAGAATCTTTTTCAGGTCAGTTATACTCTCGGATGTTTGTCAGTGTCAGACATCTGCAAGAGGTGCACAGTGGAAAAAACCTTAAGATGTAATTTGTGTTTTTCCATTAAGCCATTGGGCCCATAAATCAATAATCGCAAAAACAAACGTTCTAATGTTTTGAAATTTTGACGACCGCGTTTATTTTTCTGCGTTTAAACTCATTCTAGACTTTAGACTCACTATAGCATTCATGTGAATTATTATTTTCAATAATAAACACACTCATGATTTCGGTGTGTAAGGCAATCTCCGCTCAACCTTTGGCAGTCACCATCACATCATTTAAGCAGGTGTAACATCATTGCAGAGCAGGATGCAATATATTTTCAAATTTTAAACACTATCTCCGATAAGGTGTCAAAACTCCTCTCAAATTTTAAACGGAAATCCCCAAAGAATAACTGTGTCCAGCTGTGTCCGACTTACGAACCAGTATATGCCACCACAGAAACGGATATCACCGCATAAAGAATAATTTGTATCTCATCACTGTATTAATGAGGTCCAATTTTGGGTTAGTACCGAAACGCTACCCTATAATTTGTTGCAAGGGTCGTCGTCTGTCCCATCCTCCCTTTTGCCCTCTATTATCCCAGTCAGTTAAGCGGATATAAAACAAAAGAACCCAAAGATTAGTTGTTGTCATCAATCAATTAGGGTCCTAGAGTGGGTGTATATAGCGTACCAATAATTCTCAAAGTGTAGGAAAAGGAAATGTCCGTTGAACTGTTATTATTTCTGGCGCCTTGGATCTAATTAAATGTGCTGCTGTACAGGATCAAAGTCATGTAAAACTGGATTAAGTCGGAGCAATTTTCCATTCAGCTCTATGTGCCTGGAAGTAGGATCACTATCATTTATCACACTCAAAATCAGGCCGAAGGGATGTGTAATTATGTACCGGGTGAGAGCGCGCCCATAGCGAAGAAGGCGCGCACTCACACAAGACCTTCAAAATAGGCTTTGTCTGTGCGTACAAATTGCTTTCGAAAGCAGTTTTGTCACTGCTGATCACACCTGCTCGCACTTAATCATAATACGTATCGTATATGTGGAAAAAGGCATTTTTCCTTTCTGAATGGATAATTAGCATCCCAAGGGGATTGACACTGTAGGCTAGATGATGAGTAGTTGGAGTTTGCAATTAGATGCTGCGGATGGCTTGTGGCCAGGCGTGAGAGTCGCAGTGCGCATCTGCAATTGATTATATTGGTTCGAGATTGAAAATCGATTATATTATTAGTTTCTACTTTTTTTTTGCACTGCAAAGAGAGTGATGAAATGAGGGTAATGGACTGAGGTGAGGTGTGCACGTCGTTAATGTGGAGATGTAAATAGGGCGTGGCTGTGGCCATTTTCCTTTGCATCAGCATGTTTGTAACCGAGAAAAGGTTTGTGCGGCTGCTGGAAGGTTTTACTTGCTTTTACTATAGAGCTCTAGATCTAGCTCTTAATACAGTATTGAGAAGGTAGTAGATTTCCTTGTTTTATAGTTGCATGCGTCTGAAAAGAGCCACAAAGGAAATATCACATGTAGTCGTACATACTTTGGGAGACATAGATATTGTATGCGGCTGATGACACAGATATCTGTCACTTGACTGCTATGGGCGATTCGAATGATTAGAAGTGTTTACGTACGTAGAAAATTTAGGACATTCAGAACAAAACAAACAGAAAATGAGAGACTACGATTCTTTCTGCTAAAATTCTTTCTTGCAACCCAATTTAATTTGATAAAAACATTGGCATTATAGCAAAGTATAAAAACCTGAAAAGACCTATGTTTATAAGGAAGTGACACATTTTAGTTGCTACCATCAAAGTTAAAGTCCGAGTCCACAAGTCTATGAATTTATCGAGTCTGAGGATTTACACTGCAGTTTTGCAGCCGATCACTCTTCCTTTAAATAAAGTTGTCGTCTGAAGTTTCTTCAGCACTCATCGTGAATTGGCGGTCTACGATTTGCCAACACTACACCAGTCGTGGGGGTCTGACATCTTCAGGACTACACTACTGAAAATTCTGCTTTAACGCACACTTCATAGAAAGGAGAAACTTTTACAAATAAATTAAGGTCTACATACATTTTGCATCGCCGATCGCACCTACAAGTTTGGTGTTTTTTTTTTAATAATAACCCTGGACATTAAGAAGTTACCTGCGCCTTTGACCACCATCACATTTTTAAAAGTTATTTTATTCCAGTGATATAGTATGCACACTGCTTAATTATGAAACATCGACAATGAAACAAGATGGCCTACCAAATCTTTTGCCTAAATAAATAAATAAAGAGGTGGCGCAACAGGCGGGTAGACACCCTAGGCCTAGCTTCTCACAACCATCCGTTTGTGTGAGTTTATATTTTTGGGACGAATGGAAGGGACCTAAAATTTTATACCGAGTCCGAACGGCTGAATTGAGAAGCTTTTTCAGTCATACGCTGATGTTTAGCCGACGTTCGCGAGAGGTGGCGCAGTGGAAAACACCTTAAGATGTAATTTGTGTTTTTCCGGGGATCGAACCTGGCAGCCCTCGCACAGTAGTCCAGCACACTAACCCCACAAACGTTTGCATAGCAAAAAAATTACATTTCTTCATTCAGCAGTTTTTAGGACCTAGGCATAATTATGTAAATTAGCTACAAACAAGAACGTTATTCAACTCTTGGTAACTTCAGGTGTTCAACTGAAAAACGAACAAAATCATTATCACGACCTATACGCTATATCTCTACTTAAATTTGAAAGCGTACATTCGTTTATCGCAATCTGCCTGTCTGCTAATTTGGAAGGTGCCATGGAGTCTACAACAAATCAATAAACTGTCATTCCCCATATTAGCTATATACAAACATACGTATGAGTGGCTCATCAATACCAACTCTCGAAAGTAATTTATCCCAACCAAATAAACGAGCATTCGTAAGTAGGAGCCTATATGCTCCACCATTTAACACATTTTGCTGTGACCCACTTGCAAGAAATGCTTTCCGCTTTATGACTTCCTAAATTTCCTAACTTTATTACCTTCACTACAATTCTAATTAGTTTATATCTATATGTGGAGCAGTGTCCCCATAATCAAGTGGAACGAATTCTTAACTTATCCCTGTTAGTGGGAAATTATTTTCTATATGATGATGACTAGACCTCCCTCCAATTAGGCTGAAACTTCAGCCCATATACTCAAATCAATTAAGTTGATTAGGAGAACACAAATAAAAATGGTTCGATGTGCACTAAAATTAGTACAGCGTGTACTACATACACTCATACAGTCGCTATACTCAGTTAAAAATAAAGGGCTAATGAAAGCAATCATCGGATCCTATAAATAAGTACTCACAGGGTTTTTCAGCTGGGATATGGTGAATATATAGTTAACTGTATGCGAAATATTTAGTTGGAATTTTTATATGTAGATAGCAATGTTATTGAATTTAGGAGGACTAATTTTTTCGGAAACAGATAAAAACAAGTGGAAGTAGCTACTTATATTCACAACTCTTAAAAGGTAATGGTATAAAAAAAAATGTAAATAACTTTCGACGACCCCAGATGAACCATTATAGTGAATGATTTTAAAATTGGGGAACAAATATAGCAATTATTGTAAATGAGGGAAAGGTGAATCTATAACGCTTCATCAGGGCCCGAGATGCTTGCAGATGTAGGTATGTAAGTTCTGCACTTAGGTTAGGTTAGGTTAGAGGGGCAGTTTGCTGTATTAGCAATTTTCACCCAGAAGCCATTATGGCCCATTGTGATTACCCCTTTGTAGTACATGATAGCACATGCATCTAACAAAACCACTCGGATCTGTTGATGAATCTTTTTAAATCTGATAGAGGTATCGTTGCTAGATCTTCCAACACGTCGAAGAACCGTGCTCCCATACAAGAGTAGCGGCGTTCTTGGAGGGCTTGGTAGTGACACAGGAGATGTTCCACATATTTTATTTCCTCTTCATCTCTGCAACTTCTACAGAAATCATTTGTGAAGGTAGATACCTAGTCTTTTGGACATGTTCCCAATTATGCAGTGTCTGGTTATTACCCCGACTTGCACTCGGAATTGGTTTCTGTCAAAAGATGTTAGGATCTTTGACCTTTTAGTGTCGATTGCGGGCCACAAGCTACGAGTTATAGTACAAAAGGGAATGTTGTTCCACCGTTCCTTAGCCAAGCTTAATGTGACATTACCAATGAACAAATGAACCCCTTAGCTGCGTTGAAAGCAGGTAATACTTCTCTGTTAGCTGATACTTACTTACTTACTTATCGGGCTCCCGACCCGTGAAGAGTCTCTGCCTGAGACACTGCAGCCTTCCATCCTCTACGATCCCGGGCACGCTGCTTCCAATTGTCCAGACCAAGCGCTCTGGCATCCGCGATGGCTTGGTCTTTGAAACGGAGGTTCGGTCTTCCTTGTCTTCTCGAACCTGGGGGCTGGGATTCGAAGACCCTCTTGGCTGGAGCATTATTGTCCATTCGCTCGATGTGGCCGAGCCAATGTAGTCGACGTGTTTTGGCTTTTTGGACTACATCCACATCTTGGTACAGCTCATAGAGTTCGCGGTTGTATCTTCTCCTCCATTCGCCCTCCTCGCACACAGGACCAAAAATCCGCCGAAGTATTTTTCTTTCGAAGGAGCCCAGTAGCATCTCTCCCTTCTTGCTTATCGTCCAGCACTCGGCGCCATAAAGCAGAACTGGCAGGATGAGGGTTTTGTAGAGCACACATTTCGTCCTTCGAGTTAGGAGTTTTGAACCCAGTTGTTTTGCCAAACCGAAGTAGCAGCGGTTTCCTAGGGTAATTCTTCGTCGGATCTCCACTAGGGTGTCATTCGTGGAGTTTACGTTTACTCCGAGGTAGGTGAACTCCTTAACTACCTCGAAATTATTGCTATCAATAGTGACGTTTTGTCCTAGGCGGTGGACAGATGCTTGTTTGTTTGTTGATAGCATGTACTTAGTCTTGTCCTCATTTACTACAAGTCCAACGGATTTCGCCTGTTCTTCAATCGCCGTGAACGCTTCTATCACGGCACGCTGGGAGCGACCGATGATGTCAATATCGTCCGCATAGCCAAGCAGCTGGACGGACCTGTTGAAGATAGTGCCTTCCGTGTTGACACCTGCCCTGCGCACTATCTGCTCCAGTACGAGATTGAAGAAGTCGCATGATAGAGCGTCTCCTTGCCGAAATCCGGTGCATGTTTGAAATAGTTCGGAAAAGCTGCTTCCAAACTGCACGTTGCAGCGTGTGTTTTCCAGCGTCGCGCGACACAACTGAATCAGTTTTGCCGGGATTCCGAATTCGGCCATCGCCATATAGAGCTCCTGACGATGTATGCTATCATACGCGGCTTTGAAGTCGATGAATAGGTGGTGGGTTTCGACTTGAAATTCGTTGGTCTTTTCCAAGATTTGCCTCAGTGTGAAAATTTGGTCTATAGTCGATCTGCCGGGCCGGAAGCCACACTGGTACGTGCCGATTAGTGTGTTGCAGAACGGTTTTAGACGTTCACACAGTACGTTGGATAGGATCTTGTATGCGACATTTAGCAGGGATATGCCTCGATAGTTCTTGCAAGACATAGGATCGCCTTTTTTGAAGATGGGGCATATGGAGCTGATAGTCCAGTCATCGGGCATGTTTTCTTCCACCCATACTTGGTTGATGATTCGGTGCATGCTCCCTACCAAAACATCACCACCGTATTTAAAGAGCTCCGCTGGTAGACCATCAGACCCTGCGGCCTTGTTGTTCTTAAGCTTTTTTATAGCTAAGCCAACTTCTTCTATACTAGGTGGTGGAACTAGCTCTTCATTGACTGGACGTGGGTTCTCTTCTTGCCCTATCACTCTCTCTACCTACATGATGCCCATTAAGCAGCTGCTGGAAATGCTGCTTAAACACATCTACTATTCCCTGCGCTTCGGTGACTAGGTTCCCTTCGCTATCTCGAAGAGCCTGCGTTCCGGTTTTGTAGCCAGCAGCCAGTTGCTTAGCTTTTTTATAAAACCTCCGGATGTTATTACGATCGCGCGACTCTTCGATCTCCTTGAGCTGGGAAGCTGCGTAAGCCCTCTTCTTTCTACGCAGGATCTTCTTTTCCTCCCTTCTCCTGGCTCGATACTCTTCTCTCGCTGCCCTTGTTTTGCGCTGCAGCGCTTTCTTGTGTGCATCTTCTGTCACCTTTTTCCTGTACACGCATTCATCATCATACCACGGGCTCTTTCTCTGGGGTGGCTGGTACCCTACGGTGGTTTCGGCTACCTCCTTGATGATGTCGCGATACTGGCACCACTGATTGTTGGCGTTTGTGGTAGGTGAGTGCACAGAGGAGAGTTTCATACTCAGGCGCTCGCTGTAGGCTCTGGCTACTCCAGGTGTGCTAAGGCGTCCAACGTCGAATTTCTTCTTCTGGGCAGTTCGCAGCTTCTTTTCGTTGGACAGTCGAGCTCTGAATTTAGCCGCAACAAGAAAATGGTCAGAGTCGACGTTTGCCCCTCGGAATGTGTGCACGTCGAGGATGTTGGATGCGTGCCTCGCATCGATTAGCACATGGTCGATTTGGTTGGCGGTTCGACCGTCTGGAGAGCGCCAGGTTGCTGTGTGGATCCTTAGCCTTGGAAACCTAGTGCTACTTATCACCGTATTACGAGCTGCTGCAAAATCGATTAGTCGGTAGCCGTTGTCTGTTGTCGTTTCGTGGATTCTGTGCTTACCAACTAATCCGCCAAAGATGTTTTCCTTTCCGACTTTAGCATTGAAATCCCCGAGTACAACTTTTACATCATACTCCGGACAGGCTCCGTAGGCTCCATCCAGGAGGTCGTAAAACTCCTCCTTGATAGGATCTTCTGCCTCGTCGGTAGGGGCGTGGCTGTTAGCTGATAGTACGTCCATTTCAGAGCCGTCTGACCAGTTTATCTGCTGCCTCGTTCCCTTCTACACCAACATGTCCAGGAACCCTGCACATCATTACTGGGTAATGGTTTAATGCTCTTCTCAGTGCTGAAAGGCACTGGCTTACTGATTTGGAGTTTACCAGATTGGAGTTAATCGCTTTAAGGGATGCTTGGCTGTCAACGCAGAAGGTTATTTCCATTGCTGGCAGTTCCCTCGCTAAGACAGTTTGCGCAGCTTTCTTAACCGCGTAGATCTCCGCATGGAAAATGCTACAATGGTATGCCAGTAGGTATGAGTGGCTAATGTTTAATTCTTCTGGGAAGACTCCTGCTCCCGTTCCATTCTCCGTCTTTGCGCCATCTGGGAAGATGGGTATACCTTTTATGACAGTACTCGGGGAGAGCCAGTCCTTCCTGTCCGGTATACAGACATGAGGCCGCTCTGAGTGACCGAATGACTCGGGCTTCCAAATTTTGTTCTCTCGTAGTCTGGCTGCCACGTTCTAAGAATATAGCGTTAGAATATAGAATATAACGTTTCTAGACCCATTTGTGGTGTAGATTTTAGTGAACCCGTTATACCTATGCAAGCAATTCTTTGTACATTGTTCAGGTTCTTGAGGTAGGATTTGGTGTTAACAGCCTCCCACCATACAACCGAGCCATATGTCAGAATTGGTCTTACAATCGCGGTATACATCCAGATCCAGTGCGCTACGTTCGGTTCTAAGCCTCATTTCTTCCCGAAAGCGTTCGTGCAGGCTTAAAAAGCAGTTAGTCCTCGTATTCCGTTTCCAGTTTAAATTGGAGTTGAACATGATGCCGAATTATTTGGCTTCGGGTGAGAGGTTAAGAAAGACGAATGCCTCTCAATTTTAGTGGTTCCCATTTTGGTATCCTATATCTTCTGGTGAACAGGATGAGTTCAGTCTTGTTAGGGTTAACCGATAGACGTTCTCCGCCCACTTACAGAGCTCTGATAACGCAGATTCCATTGCAAATTGTAGTAAATCCCCAGGAAGCGAGTTCCAAAGTTAGCTTATCCTGTAACAGAAGGAGTTTTGGAAAGTTGATGTCCTCGCTGTTGTCAAGTGCACTGTATGGTCATGAGCTTTAGCTGCTTGTCTTGTGCGGGGCACAAAAGTTGCATTTCGAGGGATAATGTCCTTGAGTTCCTCGAAACATCTACCATAGAAGTACCTATAGATCAAGCATAGGTCAGCGACTTGTCTTCTGTGCACCAATGGTTGTAGATTCGATGTGAGTGTAGCGTCTCCAATAAGTCGAACTGCTCGTCTCTGTATGCTGTCAAGTAGTTTAAGTGAATGTTTTGGGGCCGAGCTCCATATATGGGAACAATATTCCAGGCCTGGTCTAACCTGTGCTTTGTAGAGAAGGAGAAGTTGCTTGGGGCTAAAGAACCTCTTTGCTTTAAATAGGTAGCTCAACTTAGCGAACGCCGATCTTGCGCTATAGGATATGTGGTTCTGCCATATGATTCCTGAATTGACTATGACTCCTAGAAGGTGCTTTGAGTCCTTTGGATGGATTGGATGGTAATCCATTTGGATCTGAGGAACAGTTGATGCATTTGTCATCGAAAATGTTGTGAGCTGTGTCTTGTTTGCATTAAAGACAACCAAATATATATTTCGTAAAATAATGTGACAACGTATTCAATACCTTATAGCCTATGCTTAGTTAGATTATTAACGAACTCAACTTGATCATTTTTTAGCATTTCTCTATCTCATAAAAGGGGTGATGTCGGTCGGTAAGTCAAAAGTCGAGAAGTAAATTAAGTATCTACCTTTAATAAGTATGTGTAGGTAAGGATGTATGTTTGTTTCTGATTAAGTCCTTTTATTGTCTAATGTTGACTTTTTTGTCTTATACTTTGCAGGTAAGCAATGTCTCCGCATGAACTTGTATTTTTGTAATTGGTAAGAAGGAATACATTGATTATAAGAATACATACTAACTGAACCCCCGCCGGCATCGGGGCTTCGTAAAATGCGAAAAAAGAGAAAAAAACGATTTGCTGGAGCTTTCTACCTACCTAAACTTGGACTACAGCAATACGAACAAAACAAACAATAAGACTCAAGAATCGGCCCAGCGGTTATCAAGATATAACGTCATTGAGTTTCACCCCATAGAAGATGGTTTTTGTATAGGAGGTATGTATAAGATTTTGAAGGTCTTTTTTTTTTTTGTATGAGCGGTGCCACGCCCCTTTGTCCAATTTTGACCAATTTTCACAGGAGCACTTCAGGGCCAATACGTAAAATTTCCTGTACGTTTGAGCTCAATCGATTGATTGGTTTCCGAGATATACGATTTTGAAAGTTGTTTTTGTATAAGAGGTGCCACGCCCATTTGTCCGATTTTGAATTTGTTTAGCCTATTGACCGACCACCGTAATTATTGACATTTTAAAAAATATAAACTAAATTGGCTGAAAATTACGGGGCGACAGAGGGAAACATACATTTTTTTCCACTTTGTTTTCTATATATAGAGATATTTATTTTTATCGGTTAAAACAAGTTAATAATATTCTTCCGCTCAGCCGTCGAAACGTCTTATTAACGTTTTATTTATATTTTTTTAAGATCTGACCCGACAGTTGCGCATTGCGATTAGAACAATTTTGTGTGTCTAAGTACAGGTCAGTTAAAGAGCCCAAAAGATATTTAATATTGTTATGACCGCCCTTAGCATCTTTTTTTCAACACAACGGAACTGTTTCTTAAGTGTTGCAGAATATTTCTGAAGTCGAACTCTCTTATTCTATGCTTCATTTCAAGTCCAGAGATTGTTCATATATTTTTCTGGCTTTTATCTGCTTTGGCGCCCCTGAATTTGGAGAAATTACTGCGGAGTTAGGGCCAGTTTTAGTTTATCGGCTTTTTCATTTCCTTCAGCGCCATTATATCTTCTCGCATTCATTAAAGCTTTATTTTATTCTTTTGGCATACATCTACCATAAGTATTAATGAAATGCATAAACAAACAAAATTTAACCAAAAAATTAAAAATTTAAAATTTTTGTATGAAATTGTTATTTTAAAACAATCAGGCGTTATTATGATAACGTAAAATTTCGTTGGTTGCTTTTTAATTACATAATTTGTTTGATTAATGACTTCTGTGACATTGCTACACTTTATTATAATAAAATCTATAAAGGCTTGTCACGATCCTAAGAAAGACAGCTGGAAATTATGACGAGATACTGTCTGACAACTTTCCATTTCCATTGCCACCTCTGCTAACTATAGACCTAGACCCCATTCAATCATTTTATTCAAAATTCCTTCACATTGTCAAATACTATCTAGAACAGTGATCAATAAAACATCAGCCATTAGCTCAAAAAAAACCTTGATAACTTGTCAAATTTTCCTCCATCACAGCTTAATGGATTTACACAAAATAAAAATTCTTTAAAAAAATCCATCAAATTTATGAAATGCATAACAAAATGATAAAAAAAAATGAACATTCGTCCTTTAAAGAGGGTTAAGATAATATAATCCGCTCACCAGAAATGTGGTTTCTTTCTAATCGCATCATGCCATCAGACAGACAGTCGGCGGGAACACAAACACAAATAAAAAAAAACTCACAAAATCAGATGAAAAAAAGGATCAACAGACAGCATTAGATGCATTCATCTAATCCGCAGACACGCTTAAAATTTGTAATTATGAACCACACATAAAAGGTGGCCAAATCCTAGGCAACGCACAGTCGCACACTCTTTCGACTAAAATGTTAAGCTGATCAGATACGCAGGTATGTTTATTCAAAAGGATGCAGACTTTCGCAAAATGTCTCTAATCCCCGTGACATATAATGCGATTGTGAGTCTGAATCTTTGACAAAGGACCTTCGTCTGTGGACCGATCAGACAATGAAAAGGCGATTATCGTTTATTATATGAGTGTAAATGGATTTTTAATATTTTGACAAGTGTCAGGGCCTGACGAGAGCAAAAGAGCAACAGGACCATTGAAGGAAAAATAGCAACGCAATATATTGCACCCTAATTAGATGTTATGTGTCTTGGCGCAACAGTGGTCGTCTAATGGCGGTTGAATTGGTCCATGGAAGCGGGTTTTCGTCTTCTTTTTTTTCTGATGAAGTCCCTCAAGGCGTTTTAGAGTGTAACGTGCACTTAATGAGGGCAATTTGTGGTCGGTGGCGGCAGAAACAACACGCGGTCTCTTCTGAGAATGCCGCTGATTGTTAATTTTTTTTTTCATTGTGTAAAATAGGGAACATACATATGAATGTTCTCATTCTCTTTCTGTTTTTTTTTTTTTTTTTTTTTTGTTACAATCGCTTAATTTTGTTGTTTTTCTTTGACTAAATTAGGCCAGAGGATGAAAAGAATCGAAGGCAACACTTTGCTATAGCGGTTAAGTGACTAAAAAATTTCTAAAAAGTACCTAATTGCGGTTTTTTTCTTGTATTTGTGAAAATGGATATTGATGAGATGAGCGTGGTGGCGGCGGCGCGGTGAAAATGATTTAATTAGTTTAGTACGGCCACGAGATCTCTATTAGTCAAGTTTCGTTTCGATGGCAAGTGCGCGTTTATAGATGTTTTGGTTTTTGGTGTAACATGCGATAGGGGACATTCGTTTCCGGTTCAAATTGATTTCATAAATTTGGGCTGGTTTTACTATAGGAAATTAATTCGAATAGGCGAAGTTTACGAGAGATGGAACTGGTTGGGCAGGGCTACCTCAGAAGTCTATTGTGAAGGTAGGTATCTTTGGTTGGAAAACAATCTGGATGCGTTATCTTAACTCAGTGGAGAAATTTCGCACTACATGTATGTCGACTAACCCTCTGTATCTATATGTCAAATAAAAAACTTTACACATGATCAACCTGAGCCGATAACAACTTAGAAACACCCTTTACATAAGGCCAAGTGTCCGAGTTAGTTAAATAATATACTAGCTATAATGAGGGATTATTTATATAGATCAAATGTATCAAAGAAACCCTCTCTCTGCTGGGATTCCTGAACTTAGCATGACCTGAAATTGTGCACAATAAATTTCGAAGGAAACAAGTGGTACATAGATATGGACAGATCTACAACAGTGGACACAGGCTTAGGGGCCGGGGACTGTTCCACTTAAAAGTTGGAAAAAATACAGTTGCCTTACAAACCGAATCTGCATGCTATTCAGGAATGGGCAATCATTACTCTAATGAGCCCGTCAATATAAGCTGTAAGCTCAGACCGTCTTGACTAGAAACCAATTAATTAACTGGACGATTTCAGTATGAAAATGTAGCTGGATTTCGTGTGCCGATATAGGGATACCTACATAATACCCAAGTGCAAAATTTCCAAACCCCAAAATCCCCACCTTTTAAAAAATACCCGAATTGACTATCCCCAAACACAAAATTCAAAATCCACCAAATAAAAAATCCCCAAAATGTTAATTCGAAATATTAAAAGAAATTTTAGTATACCTAACCTTGCGCCTACTCCAAATCCAAGAGTGACCCCAAGCAGGGGGTACCTACAACCCTTACCTATTTTACTGTTAATGCATTGTGAATACACTCGAAATCTATTTGATGGGTATTTTGGTTTTGTGGATTTTGGATTTGGTGATTTTGGGTTAGGGGATATTGACTTGGGGATTTCAGTTTGGGGATTTTAATTTTGGAGTTTTCGTACCCAATCCGTCGATATATTGGTGTGAGAGATGATAAATAAGTTTAAAGCTTTCGCGGTGTGATCTGCAATCGGAGAGGGCTCGTTCACAAGTTGAGTAATTTTGTAATGATGCCGACATAACTACATAAAAAATTCACCCGAAAATCATTGTTTTGCAACATCGAATTTAATACTGCCATTGCTACAGGTATACTGAACCAATTTGTCTAGCCAGCTCCAAATAAGAACTTTGATGAAGTAGTAGCAATTTTTGAGGAATCACGACTCGATGTGCATTAGTTAAAGGCTGCACCCACAACTATGCATTTTTCAGTGTGCATCGGTGGCCGATGTATCCATCTCCTATTTCCTCTCTCCGAGTGCGATAATTTCGCCATCGATACAGAAGTAACCCTCATTACTGAAAAAAATTGTATGCCATCTCAGCCGCTGTATTTTGAGCTTTTTGACTAGGTCAACGTCGCTATATTGCCCGTAAAGTTCGTCGTTGAATCTCCTCCTCCACACTCCGTCGATACAAATTGGACCGAAAATCACTCGAAGAATTCATTCATTCATTCATTTCATTCATTTTCAATGGTCCGCTTGTCCATTAAGTGGGTCGCGGGTGTAGGTTGCTCAAGTGGACCCTCCATAGCTCTCGATCCTCCGCCATCGACTCTAAATCATCAAGGGCAATCCCCATACGGGTATAGGAGAGATTATGGACTTGATCTAACCATCTCATCCTTGGTCTACCTAGAGGACGCCTACCCGATGGTACGGATTCCATAGCACGTCGTGGAATCCTGGTCGGGGACATGCGTTTAACATGACCAAACCACCGAAGCATGGATCGCTCCGTCCGGAGAAGTAGCTGCTCGACATTGAGTTCCTCACGTATTCTGGTATTTCTGATGCGATCTCGACGGGTCACACCAGCAATACTACGGAGAAATCTCATTTCGGCAGCTTGTATCCGCGATCGTATTCTTTCGGTCATTACCCAAACCTCATGACCATAGGTGAGAGTTGGAACAAACACCGAATTAAAGACTGACAACTTAGCTTTGACACCAAGTTCAGTCCTCCTAATAACAGAATGACCAAGCTGTCTCAAAATTGACCCAGCCTGACCAATCCTACAGGAAAACTCAGCATTGCTCCTTCCATCACTCGTGAATAAGACCCCGAGATACTTAAACTTCTCCACCTGTTTCAATGGGACTCCACTAATATGCAGAGTGCATTGAACAGGCGTTCTGGAGACGACCATCACTTCAGATTTGTTCACGTTTACCTTCATCTCAGCTTCAACACAAACGGTTACAAACCGATCGAGTGCGCGCTGAAGTTCAGTCTGAGAGGATCCAAGGATGACCAAGTCATCAGCGAAGAGCAAATGACTTATCCTCAGATCTCCCAATTCGAAACGTTCCTCGCCAAGACTGCGCTGTAACATCCAGTCCATATAAGTAATGAAAAGGAGAGGAGACAAGACGCACCCCTGACGAAGTCCAACGCCCACGGTGAAAGGTATTGATTTAACGCCGTTTACCCGAACACAGCTTTTACAGTTTGTGTAAAGAGATTGAATGGCTCTCAAGAGAGAACCATCAATTCCATACTCCTCCTCCTCCAAATCTACGAAGCAAGCGTAAACAGGTGTAGCATACTCCCAAGCCTTCTCAAGTACCATTCTGAGAGTGAATAACTGGTCGGTAGTGCTTCTGCCGGGACGAAAGCCGCACTGCTCATCTCCTAATCGTGCCTCGACCACAGCTCTGCAACGCGTTTCCAGCACCTTGGCAAAGACTTTTCCGGGGAGACTTAAAAGTGATATACCCCTGTAATTGGAGCAATCCCTTTTATCACCTTTCTTGAAAAGGGGCACAATCACCCCAATCTGCCAATCGCTGGCTGTTTCGCCGCATTCCCAGGCCACTTTAATGACACGAGAGAGCCATTTGACTCCCTCTTCACCTAAGGCCTTTAGCATTTCTGGCCGGATTTCATCCACTCCGGCAGATTTGCCAGCTTTTAGCGATTTGATCGCAAAAGTGACTTCCTCTACCGTGGGACTATTTTCCGCCCTGCTTAAGGCGATGGATGTGTCATCCTCAATGCCCTGGATTGGATTGAGCAATTCGGAAAAGTGCTCGCTCCATCTGCGCAAGATGTCCTCCTCATTAGAAAGAAGTGTACCATCTTTGGATTTGACTGCTTCGATAATGTTCCACTTCCTTCCACTAAGACGGCGGATGGTCTGCCAGAACACCTTGCTTGCAGATCTGTGATCACGGTCCAATTTTTCGCCGAACTCCTTCCAAGACTGTTCTTTGGCTGCTTTAACAGCCAATTTGCAAGTTCTTCGCGCCTCAATGTACCGGTTTCGAGAAGGAGAGTCCCCCAAGTGAATCCACACCTTGAAAGCCTTCTTCTTCTCTCTGATAGCTTCTTGAACTCCGGGGGTTTTAAACCACGCAGTTCTTTTCTCACCACCAGCCGCCACACCGAGCCGCTTCACTCCGCAAACATGTCCTGCAGAGGCAATAACTGCTGTTGAAAACAGCTGCCATTCTTCCTCTACATTCAATGGAACATTTGGAATTTGTTCAAACCTTGCAGATACCTGCCGTGCAAATTTCTCCCGTATCTCATCGTTCTGTAGTCCCTCCCACCGTATGCGCGTAACCATTCTTGGTTTACGCTTTGGCAGGATAGGTATTTGATCGTTGAGATACAATTTGCACAACACCAGGTGGTGATCAGTTGACAGTTCAGCCCCTCTCAACACACGAACATCACAAACCATCTTTTTAATACACGATGGTACCACAAAGAAATCTATCAGCGATTTCTGCTGAAGACTTCGACGGTACCATGTGTATTTATGGATATCTTTGTGTGGAAAGAAAGTGTTCATAATGGACATTCCATTTGAACATCTAAAGTCCAACAACTTCTCTCCGTTCGCGTTCTGATCGGGGTCACCGTGTTTCCCAATCGCGCTGCCCCATGTCGAGAAATCCGCACCCACGTGAGCATTGAAATCACCCATCAGGATATCTGCAACCTTTTCAAGGGCTGCATCAACTTCATCCAAGAAAGCTGCGTACCCCGACTCCAGATTCGGTGCATACGCCTGCACCAGAGCTAGGGTTGATCTTTCAAGTTTTAGCTTTAAGATCGCAACTCTCCCTCCTAATGGAATCCACTCCAATACTCTGCCTGACAGCGGCCGACTGCCGAGCGTGACAAGCCGACCACCAGACGCTCGCAAACTGCCACCCTCCAGGCCTGGCTCCAAAGGGCGCCCTATTTTGACAGGCTTGGCAATATCCGAGGCTCGCTTTCGTCGCTTTGTCATCATTGGGTGTGTGCTTCGTTAGCCATGTCTAGGTGAACCTAGAAATGTTGCCCGCCCCCCACCACGGGGAGGTCAGCTACATGAGGGGGCATCACTCGAAGAATATTTCTCTCAAAACATGCCAAGAGGTTTTCATCAGCTTTAGATAAGGTGCATGCTTCTGCACCATACAACAGACCGGGATGATTAAGGTCTTGTACAATATCTCCTTGGTTCTGCGAGAGAGGGCTTTACTTCTTAGATGCCTTCTTAGCCCGAAGAAACAGCGATTGGCAAGAGTGATTCTTCGTTTGATATCTACGCCGATGTCGTTTTGCGAGGTAATCGTTCTGTACTGCTAAACGGGCGGTTTTAACTTAAATATTGTAGGTATCTGAAACCAATTAATAAAAACAAGGAGACCATACAAACTGGGCAGAATTATACTTTCCAACGATTTCCAACGACTCTTCATGTCTATACATTTCTGACATGAAAACCCCAATGAATTGATCTTTCCTACTCAGATTGCCCGCAAACCAAAATCTCAAATAAAAAAACTCTCGCATTATCCAAAATTTTGCAATATCAATAGCTGGTAGGTATCCCGCTCTAAGCTACAAATCTCTCAAAAAGAAGAAAATCTCGTATACACCTACACATAACCTCGCACCTACTCAAAATCGAAGACTGACCCCTAGCAGGGGGGTTCCAGTGGCAGCATGCTCCCATAAATTTTCCACTTTTTAGGTTATACAAATGCTATCCAAAATTTAAGTTTATGGTAAATGTCGTTCATTATTTACTTGCGAGATTTCGATATACATACCTACAATATTTTAAAAACGAGATCTAAAAATGCGGCCAGTCGTACCTACCCTACCCAGTCCCATTTATTGAAACTTTATAGTAACCCACAAAACTGTGGGCTTACAAACATTTCCATATAATGTATTTGTGGATGACCTATAGTATCGCCCGCCAAATTTTGTCACACCTTCAAAATAAGGTGGACAATTTTTCTAAATTTTGTACTTAGCTCAACTACGAAAACACTACAAAAATACGATTTGTAGCAGCCCCCCTATTCAGATCAAACCCCGAGAAGCAAACACAAACCGCTGTCCGCTGTCAACAGACCAAATCATTTGACGTAAAATCTTTGGCATTATGCCGCCTCTTTTCGAAGCCCATATACAACAGCACCATCCAGTGTCAGCCACCGAGCTGCTGTATCACACAATTAGTCAACATCTCCTAATTATCTCTGACAATAGGCATGATGTTTGTCTCCGGGCTGCCTCCATGAGTTTCTGTTTGCACCAACCAACATCAACATCACTGTCAACGGAGCGATGCATATTAAAATAAAAGCAGTAAGAATAAAAAAAAAAGTTAGAAAAACAACAACAAAAACATTTAACTAATTAGCACACCCATAAATTAGGCAGAGTATACTGTTGTACACATGTGGCCCGATGCTGTCCCGCTGCGTCTGCTCCATTTTTAGCAGATGCACCCGATGCGTTCTTTTCTCATACATGTATTAGTATAATGTATCAACTTCACATCCATACGAACTAAATTGACAATAAAATCACACTCGCCTTGTTCTCGGTGATGGGGTATCTATGGAGCAAGCAGCACCCCATCTAGCACTCTATACAAACTGGATTAATACACGATTTTAATAATTGGTATCACAAACAGGTGGATCTTGGAGGGTTCTCGTTTGGACAGTTATAATTAACTTTGTAGTGAGATGCACGATTTTCTCCCTGCCATTTAGTTATACTTATAGCCGATGGAAGCGGTAGCGGACTTGTGATAAATGTGGAAGTGGATGGCTGTCGGTTATTATGCTCCTTATTCAGTCATTAGCATCTTCATGCGTGTATAAGACAAGTATACCAATTTGTATACGGATTGTCGGTCTTGGATTTATTTTCTCTTACCTAGTAGGCCCGTGTTGTAAACTTAATTGCAAATAATTTGAGGCAACTCGATAAAAAGCGCTTTTTAATTGTTTAAATTATATTTAACACATCAAGGGGTCATAAGCCAATTTCGGAAGTCAATGGTCAAGGTAACGGGATTGGTTGTTCTTTAAATTAACTTGTAAGCCCTTTAACAGCAAATTGTAGGCCTCTGTGAAACCAACGAATATTGCTTTTTAAACACTTAATTTGAGGTCGCTCACGGCCAGATGTTGCGCCAATCCCTATAGCTGGAAATTGGTCTTGGAAACAGGTAAAGTTGCAAATAGAATTTGGGATTGACGATTAGAGGAAATCTGTTAAAAACACATTTTTATGAAAAAAATAAAAGAACCAAAAATGCACACATTTGTTTTTACAAATGTTTCCCATCAGACTCACTAAACCATCTCTGAATTAAGTGACTAATTGAACAATTTCTATAGGCAAGACAAAATGGCGCTGCAAACGTCAGTATGATCTTCCACGCGAGAAGTTGTAATTGTAAGCATAAAGCGAGGAACACTAGCAGCTATGGTAACTTAAGTTACCTTAAGAAGATGGGCTTTCTTAAATATAACGCCAGCAGATTGTGCCTAGAAGACAAAACAGCATGATGCCAACAATTTTTAATTTTTTTTTTTCAGTATAAGTAAAATAAACACAACCAATAAAGATTTCGATGAAATATTTTTTCCATTTTATATTTTGGACCCTATCGTTAAATGTAACATTATTTAAAAGTCCACCGCGAAACACAGTACACAACGTAAACACAATCTTCAATTTCTAGCCAACAGAAATTGGTGAGCATACTACTTCTGAGTCTAAGAATGCCGATGAATCAATTATTTATTTGGTTCTTCACTTCACTTTTGTACTGACAGCAGCGGTCTGTGGAGCGAGCTTGCAATCCTTTTCGGTTAGGCCGCATTTCCATTTGCAAGTAAACTCGCGGAAGTCTTGCAGAAGTTTTTTGCAGTAGCGTTTACAATGTCATATGAATTCTTGCAATTTCTTCGGCAATAAATATCTGGCAAGAAACTCGAGCATTATAGGTACTGTCGCAATTTATTGCAGAGGTATTTACACAGGAGAGTCATTAATGTCGCAAGAAATTTAGTAATTTATTGAAAATTGTGAAATCATGGCGATAAGACGTCAACGTTTATAGCAGATGCAAATACCATTTTATTGTTTAAAAAGAAAAAATTGGTACTGTAATTTACAATAAGTCGCTAGAATTTTTACCTCGCTGATTGTATGAAAATTTGCAGAGGTAGGTAAAATTAGGTCTGTCGAAACGTCATTATTTCGGACATCACTCTAATGTGAATTGAAGTGAAATACTGTTCGATAGTTTGTCAGATAATCTACAAGTTACTTGAAAGCATTTACAACCTAACCTACCCTCGACACCCGTTCCAACTCAACAAATGCACTTCATTGCACATCATTACGATGTAAATTTGTTGGCTCATTTCCCCCGGAATTTTGCATCATGTTCTACAAAATCCCACAACAAATCCATCGAATATTCACTCTCGCGCGCCCGTTTAATTCCATCGAATATTCGCACACAACTTCCTGTTAATTAATTCTTTACATTAAATCCACCGCACTTTGCTTCATAACTAAACACAGAATATTATTTTAATGCTTCCTAAGCACTCTTCTTCTGTATGATGCCTAAGATGAGGGCACGTAGGTATAGTAGACTCCTGGGTTCGTTCGAAAGATCTCCCACTGCTACACAGGACTGGCTATATACATAAGAACAAAAAGTCTAGAAACAACAATAACAATAGCTCATTGCGTCGAGAAGTTCATTAAGCAACGACATGCACCTACACTTGTTGCTCATCGTTGGCTTCTAAGCAGTTGTATATGATGGGCCCCCATCCATACCATACCAACCACCACCCCACATCGCCGCCGCCGTTGCCTTTGCCAGAGACAGCGACAGCCCAGTCGATGAGATTACTCGCAGCATGTTTACATTTGTTGTCTTCCCGGGCAAGATAAATGACTCTGTGCCTGGTGGTAGTTGCGTTGCGCTGTGGATCTTCATTCCAGCACCAGCACCAGCTCCAGCACCAGTATACAGTTGCACATTCGCGAAGACGTAAACGACGATGGGGACTCGTCCGACTATGATTTACAATCGTCGCCGTCTTCCTCCTGGTCGTATAGTCGTTGGATACTGCTCCGGTTTTAGTTTGTTTTATGTTTTCGTTTCAATTTTCTCTTCGTTTTTTTTTTAATCAGCCCCCATGTGGTGTTTATCGGGCAAATGATGGCTCGCTTACCTTCCGTGGTGGCTTGTTGACCATTTTAAGCGGGCCAGACAAGTTTTCTAGTGAAGACACCCCCCATGCAGCTGCCAAAAGACTTCTCGATGAGTGAAAGTTCATGTAATCGCCAGAGGTTTACAAGAGTGCCGCAGACACCCCCCAATGGATTCTAGAAATTACCTTTTTTGATCCAACTGCGGGGCAATTGAGTGTACAAGATGGCTAATAGCTTGAGCGTTTGTAATCGGAGAAGATGCTCCCAGCAGTGGCTATATGGCGGCAGAACGGTATATACCTTTGACTTTAATCAATAAATCACTTTTTGTTTTTTTCGTTGATCTCCCTTATCTGGGTATGGGAACTGCTGGCTGTGTGTAACTTTGTTATTACCTCATTAAGAGGCGAAGCAATGTTTTTTTTTAAATGATTAAGAACAATATATTGGCAGTTTAATGGGTCTGTGCTTATTCTCTCTTAGGTGGCAGTGCCTATATATGAGGCCTCATGATAGTAATTTTATGGCTCTCAATTTAGTTGAACATTTAATGCATTTTTGACAAACATTATATTTAGCTCTCCGGTGCGAAAGTAGTTGAAGAAGACTCAACCAAAATGTGGGTTAACAGGTTCAGAAGTTGATTGAAAACGTCAAATTTACGACCAGTCGTAGAATTAATAGGCAGCTAACCTTATGCTCGTAAAAGCACGTTGAAGTATAGGCAATAGGGCACATGAAACAGGTTAGAGGCTTAAAAACATTTGTAGTTGGTCTTCGTTTTTCTGCCGACTATTAAGCTGCCTAAGTCACAAGATAGGGAATGGAAGAAAGGAAGGACAGAGGTTGTAGTGCGTATTTTGTGTTCTATAAGCAGGAGAGAATTGTCTTGATGTTGCTCAAGCCTTAATAATATTCAGGAATTCAAATCATTTAAAAGCTGGAACGGTTCATGCCTTTTTTGGGCTAGTTAGAGAGCCGGAACTTCTCCGTAGTTTCAGTAATATTGTAACTGCAGTAGTTGTTGATGTAATTACATACATTGGTTTGTTTTTTATTAACATCTGTCTAAACAAAGTAAGGAAAAGTAGATAAATCTGTATAGGTAGCTATACAATAAAACAGTAAGAGATTTTATGTCTATTACCAGTCTTCAATGAAACTTTTAAAAATGTCTAAATACTGCGAGAACGCTTTAGGCAATGTCGTTCAATGCCATGCCTAATTTTAGGGCACGTTTTTGACCAAAACATATTTTTTTCTGACTTCACTGCCTTTTACCTAATATTACTCAAATTTTTCTTAATAAATCTTAAATATTTCAAGCTGTCACAATGTTAGATGAGCCAACGCTTCAAGAGCGCCCCGATTTATGCAGATAGGTAGTAGCAATACACTTAAACTGCTGCAAGTTGTAGTCCTCTGGAAAATGTCCCGAGGAAAAGAGTTCCAAAGTTTATTTATTTTTGAGTTTTGAAAAAGTGAGGTGTGGCGAGAGAAAATTTTCAGAACTCTGCCTATCGCTATTTTGGATCCATCTCTGTAGTCTTTACTTGTTGAGTCCGGAGACCGGAGTGATTCTTCAGTTCTTATCCATAAACGCTTTTGAAGCGCTTAAACTTTAAAGCCTTCAAATTCAACCGAAAGCAGTTCTAGTTGGGTTGTGTTTATGTAAGCCTAGCTGTACTCGCCCGCTATTGCCCATGTCTTGCTCTTTTCTACCAGGATAATAGCGCCCATGAGTGTTGAGAAATAACGAGTGCAGTTTTTTTTTTTTTTTTTTTTATTGGGAAGTACCACGCCCCCTTGGCCCAGTCCCGGCCATATACCTATGCTTTTAAATACTTTCCAAAGGCAAAAAAAGTTTTTTTTTTACCAAATTTCGCATTAATTGTCAAGATATACTGAGTGTCATTTTGAGATTTGTGTGCTTTTTCGAAATATCGAGAAAAAGCCTTTTCAGTGTTTTTTTTACGAATATGCCACGTCGCAATGTCTAATTTTGACCAAACTTCACAGGAACACCTTTAATCCAATCACAAAGCTTGCATTGGGATTAATCGGATCGGTAGGTTTAGAGTTTTGCGAGCACAAATGTAAGAAGGCTGAAAAGATATCAGGGTTACTACGAATTAGGCCGAAATACTTGCTATCCGGGAGGCGTGCCCCCTAATCAAACTACACACGAACATATAGTCCCGAGGCAAAAGGTAGACATATTCATTGACAGTCAAGGAGCTGGTCTCGCTGGATCAGTTCAGGATTACCCTGATATGGGTTCCAGGTCTTAACAAAGTTTATGGAAACGAACAGGCTGACGAGCTGGCCAGGCAAGGTTATCCCCCACTGCTCACTTGCGGAATCGATAAACATATCAATAGGAGCAGTCAAAGCAAATATGTGGGAACAAAACGGCACTTAGTGCTACTTGGTTTCTTACAAACCGCCACACCTACCTGGCCCACCTACCTACTAGGAATCAACACTTAACGGGCCAAAAATGAAAAAAGAGTTACAAGTTATAGAAACCGGAATATTCTGCGAGTTCTATAGATCAACAAGACTCGAACAATCTCCCAACTTTCAAGCCAACAATGTTGCCATTGACAAGACAGGAAAAACCATACCCGCGAAGAATCTTTAGCCTTTATAAAATAATTGCCTTGATAGACAGCCAAGACGTGGTTACATTGATAGACATGAAAAGGCAGACGTACTATAAGTCGGAACTTGATGCAACAGATATAATTAAATCCATAGATAACCCAAAAGTACCACCTGGCCCAACCGACAAGACCATGTTATATCTCGCAGCTTAGGCCACAAATCGACGAAAAAAGAACAAAATGCTTTACCTATATTTTACCTTACTTATAAGTTGTATAGTTAAGCAAGATAATTAGTTTGTGTCCACATTCATAATAGGGACATTCAACTGTTTTTGATTTAAGTTGGATAAAGCAATTGTGCTTCTTAACACTTTCTTAACATTTCTTTATGAAATGTTGTTCCTTGAAAATCGACAACAAAATTAAGTATGTATAAATATGTAACTGTTTTTTTATGTAAGCCGACTTAATTCACTTTATCCTTTCATATGAAAAATAATGTTTTTTCATTCATTCATTCATTCATTTTCAGTGGTCCATTAAGTGGGTCGCGGGTGTAGGTTGCTCAAGTGGACCCTCCATAGCTCTCGATCCTCCGCCATCGACTCCAAATCATCAAGGGCAATCCCCATACGGGTAGAAGAGAGATTATGAATTTGATCTAACCATCTCATCCTGGGTCTACCTAGGGGACGCCTGCCCGATGGTACGGATTCCATAGCACATCGTGCGATCCTTTAACATGACCAAACCACCGAAGCATGGATCGCTCCGTCCGGAGAAGTAGCTGCTCGACATTGAGTTCCTCACGTATTCTGGTATTTCTTATGCGATCTCTACGGGTCACAGCAGCAATACTACGGAGAAATCTCATTTCGGCAGCTTGTATCCGCGATCTTATTCTTTCGGTCATTACCCAAACCTCATGACCATAGGTAAGAGTTGGCACAAACACCGAATTAAAGACTGACAACTTAGCTTTGACATCAAGTTCAGTCCTCCTGATAACAGAATGACCAAGCTGTCTCAAAATTGATCCAGCTTGACCAATCCTACAGGTAAACTCAGCATTGTTCCTTCCATCACTCGTGAATAAGACCCCAAGATACTTAAACTTCTCCACCTGTTTCAATGGGACTCCACAAACATGCAGAGTGCATTGAACAGGCGTTCTGGAGACGACCATCACTTCAGATTTGTTCACATTTACCTTCATCTCAGCTTCAACACAAACGGCTACAAACAGATCGACCAAGTCATCAGCGAAGAGCAAATGACTTATCCTCAGATCTCCCAATTCGAAACGTTCTTCGCCAAGACTGCGCTGTAACATCCAGTCCATATAAGTAATGAAAAGGAGAGGGGACAAGACGCACCCCTAGCGAAGTCCAACGCCCACGGTGAAAGGTATTGATTTAACGCCGTTTACCCGAACACAGCTTTTACAGTTTGTGTAAAGAGATTGAATGGCTCTCAAGAGAGAACCATCAATTCCATACTCCTGTAATACACTCCAGAGTTTCCCTCGAGGGACTCGGTCATATGCTTTCTCCAAATCTACGAAGCAAGCGTAAACAGGTGTAGCATACTCCCAAGCCTTCTCAAGTACCATTCTGAGAGTGAATAACTGGTCGGTTGTGCTTCTGCCGGGACGAAAGCCGCTCTGCTCATCTCCTAATCGTGCCTCGACCACAGCTCTGCTACGCGTTTCCAGCACCTTGTCAAAGACTTTTCCGGGGAGACTTAAAAGTGATATACCCCTGTAATTGGAGCAATCCCTTCTATCCCCTTTCTTGAAAAGAGGCACAATCACCCCAATCTGCCAATCGCTGGGAGTTTCGCCGCATTCCCAGGCCACTTTAGTGACACGAGAGAGCCATTTGACTCCCTCTTCACCTAAGGCGTTTAGCATTTCTGGCCGGATTTCATCCACTCCGGCAGATTTGCCAGCTTTTAGCGATTTGATCGCAAAAGTGACTTCCTCTACCGTGGGACTATTTTCCGCCCTGCTTAAGACGATGGATGTGTCATCCTCAATGCCCTGGATTGGATTGAGCAATTCGGAAAAGTGCTCGCTCCATCTGCGCAAGATGTCCTCCTCATTAGAAAGAAGTGTACCATCTTTGGATTTGACTCCTTCGATAATGTTCCACTTCCTTCCTCTTAAACGGCGGATGGTCTGCCAGAACACCTTGCTTGCAGATCTGTGATCACGGTCCAATTTTTCGCCGAACTCCTTCCAAGACTGTTCTTTGGCTGCTTTAACAGCCAATTTGCAAGTTCTTCGCGCCTCAATGTACCGGTTTCGAGAAGGAGAGTCTCCCAAGTGAATCCACACCTTGAAAGCCTTCTTCTTCTCTCTGATGGCTTCTTGAACTCCGGGCGGTTTAAACCACGCAGTTCTTTTCTCACCACCATGTTTTTTTTTTTTTAATTAGAGAGGTACAAACACACGTGGGCCAAATGGCTCAGTGGTTATAGTGTGCTGGACTATACTGTGCGAGGTGTCTCATGATAACTGAAAAAAACCTTTTATACGGGATTTTCCAATGCGCCACCTCTCGCGAACATCTGACAAACATTAGAGTGCATTCACTTGTCATGATAAGGTTTCCCTCAATTCAGCCGTTCTGATTCAGTACAAAATCGTAGGTCCTTTTGTAGTGTGCTACTGTAGTAAACGAAATTCGTTTTCTTTGATTTTTGCCGGGGTGTAAACTCGGCCTTAGAACTTAACGAAACTGCAGCTACGAGACCGAGCAGATTCAGCAGCTTCGCTCGGGTTTGTCGAAGTGTGGGTGCGTGCAGGCATAGCGGAACACGGCGTTACCGCGGCTATATAAGAGTGTATGTGCGGTGGCGCGGCCTCTTTTTTGTTCCATCTACCACGTACCAACCTACCACCAAAGCCAACTTACGTTTTTTTTAATTGGTTGCCACGTTTAACGTAAACCATAGTTAATTTCCAATTAGTGAATTTATACTTCGAGCATATAAAAAGAAGCAATATTAAGTGCGTACTTGGTTTAAGTGAAATTGACCAGTGGGGGGTTTATAGCGCCCAAAAAAATCAGCGAACAAAAAGAAAAGTTCGAAGAAAAAAGGTAAATTCTCCAGCGGATTAAGATTGAAATCTTTCACTTATGTAGGCATACCTTCCATGTGCATTTTTTTTAGGATAAACCCCGCCTGGTCTACATTTTATAAGGTGGTCACATTGATCGTGGCAAATTTCCGAAGAAGACGTATTTCCCTGCAGCACCCTTTGCACCTAACATAGACAACGCGGTAATTGCATGCCCATCAGTCGTTGGAAGTATAGTTCCAGCACTGCTCGCCAAATTCCAAGGTTGCAATAGGAAGCAAAGAGAGAAAAAACTCGTAACTATCAACGATGCGTACACCTACCTGCGATTTCTGTTGACACTCACTGTCACCACCATAGTAAATAAGATTACCGGATAGCGGATCCTTCCAGCCCAGCCAGAAAAAAATCACCATCCCATTATATGAGAACGCTTCGGAAACCAAAACGCTGAAGGTAACACCGAGCCAGTACCCCCGTTGCTCGCGTCCGCGAAGCAAGCTCCAAAGAAAGCTCCAAACGTTAGCGCGCGCTTAAAACGCCCAAAATAATGTGCAAGTTGGGTTTATATTCTGTCCTCAGTGCTTGTTCTTGAATTTTTTTTTAATTTTTATAAATTCTGTCCCTGTTTATTTCCAAAATTGAGTTCATAGTGTTAAAATAATTTTTAATTTGCTTCATTGATTGTATTTTATTCCGTAAGAGTTTGAATTTCTCTCATTTCCAAGTTGATATAACGTTAATTTCGTGAAATCCATGAGCGGGCTTGAAGTGATAGTTATACATATATCTAGTTTATATATTTTTTTTATCATTCCCCAAAGACGTACAAATATAGCGACACCGTCAAAGTGTTTTTGTGGCCACAACAACATCACGGATAATTTGCAGTAAATAAAGAGTGAGTACCCACGTTTTTTTTGTATTATATATAGGTACATTATATATGTGTAATTATAAGTAAGCCTTGCGGTCCAGCTAGTATATAGCCGTAAATTTGTTCGTGAATTTTGATTAGAAATTGAGTGAATAGGTACGATGAGAGAAGTTTAAGAGATTAAAGATTCGGTTTTAATTTGTTAATTCCTTTTTCCTTGCCAATTGTTATTAACTACACCTATTAATTTCTAAAAGTTCATTAATAATTTGCAAAATTTAATAGACTAGCCAATCAGCGCTTGGTAGAGTTATTATCTCAAATACGAATTTTGGTATATAAATACTTGAATAAGCACACCGAATTTATGCGTTCTGGTCAGATAAGTGTAGAATTACGGCGTTTTCTCCAATAATGTATAGATTAGTATATGATTGAATAATAAAAATGGATTGTTTACTACAGATGAAAAATTTAAGAATGAAATTGGTATTGCAATTTAAAATGGAAGTTTAAGTTGATTTTACGGGTGAGATCCAGATCGGGTAGTATGCATACAGGTTAGGACGAAACACATGGATCGCTTGTGCATGTAGATCGTTATAGGGACTACCCCATGAACACATAAAGGGCGCGGGTAGTCAAGGAGCAATGGTAAAAAACTCCATTGCTGTCAGAGGGCGGGCACCCTTCACGATGGCATACCACCTGGCCATCGAATCGAAACAATGAGTAATACAAGAAAGGACCGCCATCTTCCTTTCTTTTCCTTTTCAAAGTATAGTTCGTATTCCTACACATGTAGTTATTTTTCACCCCCTCCAGAAATGTCGTCAAAGCTTTCATCATGGCGACCAAGCGAATGATCACCTCCCAGAGGTAGAATCAACGCTGTCATCCCCCCTTTTTAGGAGACACAATTTTTGTAGAGGAAAGAGAGCAGCAAGATCCCACCCAAAACCGTTGAGCCAAGCTGAGCATAACTTTCGTGTCTCCCAGCTGCTAAGTGTAACGAACTACCACCACCTTAGTTCTTTTCGATACAACACCCCTCCTACTACAAAATGGCGCCCAACCAAGTGGAGCCGTAGCAAAAGTAATGCTATGGCAAATCTTTAACTTTATTTTTATTAAGAACTATTTTTTGAAAGCTTTGCTAATTCGTCCGTGTATTGTTTCTCAAGTCTATTGGAAGTCGTAGAGTCTTAGAAGAATCATCTTTAGCCTATTTTGCTCCAATAGAATCGAAACAGGAATGCGTAGGAAAATATTTAAGAGTAGATACTTTTGTGAGTCGTGGATTGTTAGTAGTAGGTCTATAACATATTTCATTTGCCACGGAAGTACACCTTAAATCGTCCCTCATTGTTCCACTATTTTAGAAGAGTCCATCAGTTCCAATGAGTACGGATAATCATCAAGATAGGGCACAGTGAACGGCAGTATTACTCATCGTTTTTTTTTTGCATGCATTGGTGAACTTTTTTTTTGTCTTGTGTGCGTGTGAACGTTTCTTGATCTCACCCATTTATATGATACCAAGTATACCCAGTTTTGATATATATAGATAATACTTTATTAGTTATCGTTAGCTATACCTACCAGAATAGTAATTAACCTACCAAATGGATAAATCGAAAGGTGCAGTAAACAAAAGCAATAGAAAACCTAGCTTCGATCCTAGACATAACATGTCGCTACGGTCATATGGTCCAGTGTCGGATAACAACAGGTCGTTTGAGGCACAAAGAACTCCCTCGAATAGACAGGTCATGCATTCTCCACCCAATAGAATGTCAAGTCAACTAAGCAACAGTTTAATCGACATCAACCCATCTCGGCAAAGTTTGCCAGTGGTGAATAGTCCTGGAATTTCCGGTCGGGTTAATCAAGTTCCATTCGGGATCACAACTTCCCCGACAACTACTGTTGGAACCACACTCACAACTACTGTGTCCGTAATGTCAAACCCGATCGTCACTTGCTCACTTCCTCCAATTGTGAGCGAAACATCAGGTAGTGATTTTCCGCATATAGATCCGATTGCGCCAGTATTTTCACCAGAAAGACAACAGTTGCTTACATCTCAAATCAAAAATTTGGTTGATGCAAGTATTGGTTCTTCTCAAGCGTCGATGATGGCTTCTTTAACAGCTATGATTAGAAATTGTGTTCAGGAGTCAGTGCAAAATGCCATCTCTTCAAACGGTGCGACAGTGCAATCTTTGAATCATTTGAACCAAAATTCCCAAGCAAGTTCGCGTGAAGTTATAGAGCCCAATACGTCTCGGGATTCAAACAGGCAGGCAGTTCCAATGCCAGCACAAAATGAATTCCAAGGGGCTAGTAACGCAGGCAGATATCAACCGAATATAAGTAGTGATTCTCGCGATAACTTTTCACAGGAAGGAAATGAACATATATTCCGTGAAGACACTCAACGTTTCCATAGAGCAGAGTTCACATACCAGGCAGCTAGACAGAATAGGAAGATTGAAATGGATAGATGGGGCATAAACTTTGACGGAACATCTAAAACAATGTCCGTCGAAGATTTCGTTTTTCGAGTAGAAGTACTCAAAAGCAATTACAACTGTCCATGGGCCGAAGTCCTAAGAAATTTTCATCTTCTTCTTTCGGGGATAGCTGAGGAATGGTATTGGCAGTATTTGCGTACCGGTCCTAGGTTAGACTGGGGTCTCTTTCGCCAAGCTTTACTTAAGAATTTTAAAACTAATGAGAGCGATTTCGAAATAATAAAGCAGCTCATGGATCGCAAACAATATCCACAGGAGAGTTTTGATAGTTTTTACAATTCTATATTGCATTTGAAAAATCAGTTGAGGGTACCGATTCATGAATCTGAGTTATTGGGCATAGTCAAAGGCAACGTTAACAACAAGCTGATGAATTTCATTTACCCCATGTCTATTTATACGTTAGATCAGTTCAGAGATGAGTGCCGTCGGACTGAGAAGATGATACAGTCTCGTGATCAGAGTCGGTATCGTAATCCAAGTTTTAATATCAGGAATATAAACGAGTTGAGTAGTGCTCAGCCTGGAATCGAGCCCGACATTTCGGAAGAGGTATCTGCATTATTTTTCCACAGAGGATCGGCAGATAATGTTGGCATCAATAGCGCAGGTAAACCCTGTTGCTTCAACTGTAAACAACCAGGTCACAACTTTATTAGTTGCCCTTCACCCGCTCGGAAACTATTTTGCTACCGTTGTGGGTTTGAAAACGTTACGACGCCTACATGTCCTAAGTGCAGTCAGGGAAACCGGAAATCGAACGTGATTGCCGGGGAATCCCGTTCGACTCAGACAGGCCCCGAGTCGTAAGTGTTGGAACAAGCACAGACATACCCCACACCGAAATAATTCAAAAGCATAATGTAGAAATACAACCTCGAATTTTAAAACGAGGTGAACAATCAAATTTTACCGGACAGAACTTAAACCAGACGCAGCAAAAGAAGTCCATCTCTTTTGATGAACGTCTAAAAAATTACAATAGGGTACGCAACAAGATTTTCCAGCTAAATGAATTGAAGGAACTGAAGTCAGTTCCGAAAAGTAGAAAGATTAGTATAAGATACAGGAAAAGATTATTGTATAAGAAAATGATAGACTTTTGTTCATTGGAACAGGATGAAGATCCACGTCCGTATGCTTGCATTTTAATTCACGGTCAGGAGATTAAAGGTCTCCTAGACAGTGGTGCAACTGTTTCATGTTTAGGCAAAGGATGTGAAGAATTTGTCAATAATTTAGGAATGCCGTTTTCTAGCTTTAAATCAGTTGTGAAAACAGCTGATGACAGTAAACACAAGATTATTGGTCGCATACGAGTGTTAGTTAAGTACAACAATATAGAGGATTATATGGATATTTACTTAGTTCCAAGTCTTGCACAGCCTCTTTACTTGGGCGTAGATTTTTGGAGGATTTTCAATATCGCTCCACAGTTAGTAAGCGAATTATGTGTCGGAGAAGGGGATGAGACAAGCGTACAGGACGTTCAGAATCAGGATATTACCGTGGATGAAAAGCCAGTGGATATTACGCCTATGCATGTTCTTAGTCCTAAGCAAAAACTTCAGCTTGAAGAAGCTATAAAGGAATTTCCATCTTATGCGGAAAAAGGACTAGGTAGAACGGCATTAGAGATGCATACCATCGATACAGGCGATGCACAACCTATTAAGAAAAGGTTTTATCCGATCTCTCCGGCCATCCAGAAAATAGTTTACGAGGAAGTAGACAGAATGCTAGCCTTAGGAGTAATAGAGCCCAGCAGCAGTTCTTGGAGCTTTCCAATTGTTCTCGTCAGGAAGCCTGGAAAAAATAGGGTGTGCATAGACTTTCGTGAACTGAACCGTGTTACAAAAAAGTTAGCGTATCCGTCACATCTTGTTGAGGGGATGATAAGTCGACTCGACGATACAACAGTCATATCGAGCGTGGATCTCAAGGATGCCTTTTGGCAGATCCCGCTCGATGAGAAGTCAAAGGAGAAAACAGCGTTCGCAGTTCCTGGGAGACCACTCTATCAGTTTACGGTCATGCCCTTTGGCCTGTGTAACGCGGCACAAAGGTTATGCAAACTGATGGATGCAGTGGTCCCTCAGGAGCTCCGCAAATATATATTCGTTTACCTTGACGACTTACTTATCATTTCACCCGACTTAGGAACTCATTTTAAAATCCTAAAGTTGGCGGCGGAATGTCTCACAAAAGCTAACCTTACCATTAATTTGGAAAAATCTAAATTTTGCTATAAAGAGCTTAAGTATTTAGGCTATATTGTTGGACAGGGACATTTAAAGCCTGATCCTAGCAAGGTTTCAGCGGTGCAAGAATTCCCGTTGCCAGCCTCGCAAAAACAAGTTAGGAGATTTCTTGGCATGTGCGGGTGGTATCGGCGCTTTATAAGGAATTTTTCGTCACTAGCTGCACCGTTGTCTGACACCTTGAAAAAGGGGAAAGGTTTTACAATGACACCCGAAGCAGTTACGTCTTTCAATGCTCTCAAATCTGCGTTGGTTTCCGCTCCGTTGCTTAGTAATCCCGACTATTCGAAACATTTCTTAGTTCAGTGCGATGCATCTAGCTATGGCGTAGGGGCTGTTCTTTTTCAGTACGATGAAGATGGACATGAAAAACCAATCGCGTATTTTTCTCAAAAAATGAACTCTTGCCAGCAGAGGTATAGCGTAACTGAACAAGAATGTTTAGCAGCAGTTTTAGCCATCAAGAGATTTAGACCTTATATAGAAGGCTTACCATTTACAGTAATCACGGACCATGCCAGCCTTAAATGGTTGATGGGCCTGAAAGATTTAAGTGGACGTTTGGCTAGGTGGTCTCTGAAACTACAAGCGTTCGACTTTAAAATTGAGCACAGGAAGGGATCCCAGAACATAGTTCCGGATACCCTTTCGCGTAGTTTTGTAGAAGCGCTTTCGCTCGAGCCGGAGACTGGCATGGCTGTCGATTTAGAGAGTAAGGAATTCGACTCGAAAGAATATGCAGAGATACGAGATGTTGTTTTGCAGGATCCGTGCAAGTGTCCTGATATAAAGGTGGATGGAAATCTTCTCTATAAGCGGGTTCGAGAACCAGATTTGACATCAGTGGCCTCCGACCTTACATGGCGTTTATGGGTCCCTAAAAACATGACACAGACGATTATCGAAAAAGCCCATAACCCACCCAATGCTTCACATGGCGGAGTCACAAAAACAGTAGAGAGAATTAGGCAGTTTTATTATTGGCCGGACATGTTTACCCAGGTACGCGAGTACGTGAGTAGTTGTAGTGCATGCAAGGAAAACAAGGCCCCCAATACTGTTTTGAGACCTCCAATGGGTCAACCGATGGACATATATAGACCCTTCCAAAAGCTATATGTAGATTTCATGGGCCCCTACGTTAGGACTAAGCGTGGAAATCTGTTTTTATTCATTGTGCTTGACCACTTCTCGAAGTACGTCTTTTTGAAACCCATGCCAAAAGCTTCTTCAGCTGCGGTGATTAGATTCCTCGAACAAGATGTTTTCTGTAGGTTTGGAATTCCAGAGTATGTACACTCTGATAACGGGAAGCAATTTGTCTCGAAGGAGTTCAAACAATTTCTGGGCGCAAATGGCATAAAACAGATTTTGACGGCGATATACTCACCACAAGCAAATGCTTCTGAGCGAGTTAATCGGTCAGTTTTATCCGCCATCAGAACATATCTGAAAGAGGACCAGAAGGAATGGGACTTGCACATTCCCCAAGTGCAGCAGTCGCTCTGCTCGGCTTATCACCAATCGATAAGAATAAGTCCATACTTCTGTTTGTTTGGGATGAACATGATTACTCACGGCGGCCTGTATTCGACCCTTCGAAAACTGCACAACTCAGACGATAGTGAGTTTTCCACAATAAAACATTCAGACCGAATGGAGACCATACGGAAAAAAGTTAAGCAACACCTGGCAGATGCTTACCGAAAGAATGAAAAGGTGTACAATACCAGAAGTTCCAGTAAGAAGTTCTATCCGGGCCAAGAGGTTTTTCGGAGAAACTTTGTGCAAAGCAATCAGGCAAAGAACATCAATGCTAAATTGTGTTCCAAGTTTCTGCGATGTAGGATTAGAAGAGCAATAGGCAATTGTATGTATGAGGTTGAGGACTTGCAAGGGAAACTAGTAGGCCGAATGCATGGAAAAGATATAAGACAATAAGGCGTAGGGAGAGAATTTCACAGGGCGTGGGACGATTTTTCTAGCTCAGGGTAGCACATTTTTCCACGTCTCTAATAAAGTTTAGACTTCATTCAAATCCGTGGTTTTGTAGTGTGCTACTGTAGTAAACGAAATTCGTTTTCTTTGATTTTTGCCGGGGTGTAAACTCGGCCTTAGAACTTAACGAAACTGCAGCTACGAGACCGAGCAGATTCAGCAGCTTCGCTCGGGTTTGTCGAAGTGTGGGTGCGTGCAGGCATAGCGGAACACGGCGTTACCGCGGCTATATAAGAGTGTATGTGCGGTGGCGCGGCCTCTTTTTTGTTCCATCTACCACGTACCAACCTACCACCAACGCCAACTTACGTTTTTTTTAATTGGTTGCCACGTTTAACGTAAACCATAGTTAATTTCCAATTAGTGAATTTATACTTCGAGCATATAAAAAGAAGCAATATTAAGTGCGTACTTGGTTTAAGTGAAATTGACCAGTGGGGGGTTTATAGCGCCCAAAAAAATCAGCGAACAAAAAGAAAAGTTCGAAGAAAAAAGGTAAATTCTCCAGCGGATTAAGATTGAAATCTTTCACTTATGTAGGCATACCTTCCATGTGCATTTTTTTTAGGATAAACCCCGCCTGGTCTACATTTTATAAGGTGGTCACATTGATCGTGGCAAATTTCCGAAGAAGACGTATTTCCCTGCAGCACCCTTTGCACCTAACATAGACAACGCGGTAATTGCATGCCCATCAGTCGTTGGAAGTATAGTTCCAGCACTGCTCGCCAAATTCCAAGGTTGCAATAGGAAGCAAAGAGAGAAAAAACTCGTAACTATCAACGATGCGTACACCTACCTGCGATTTCTGTTGACACTCACTGTCACCACCATAGTAAATAAGATTACCGGATAGCGGATCCTTCCAGCCCAGCCAGAAAAAAATCACCATCCCATTATATGAGAACGCTTCGGAAACCAAAACGCTAAAGGTAACACCGAGCCAGTACCCCCGTTGCTCGCGTCCGCGAAGCAAGCTCCAAAGAAAGCTCCAAACGTTAGCGCGCGCTTAAAACGCCCAAAATAATGTGCAAGTTGGGTTTATATTCTGTCCTCAGTGCTTGTTCTTGAATTTTTTTTTAATTTTTATAAATTCTGTCCCTGTTTATTTCCAAAATTGAGTTCATAGTGTTAAAATAATTTTTAATTTGCTTCATTGATTGTATTTTATTCCGTAAGAGTTTGAATTTCTCTCATTTCCAAGTTGATATAACGTTAATTTCGTGAAATCCATGAGCGGGCTTGAAGTGATAGTTATACATATATCTAGTTTATATATTTTTTTTATCATTCCCCAAAGACGTACAAATATAGCGACACCGTCAAAGTGTTTTTGTGGCCACAACAACATCACGGATAATTTGCAGTAAATAAAGAGTGAGTACCCACGTTTTTTTTGTATTATATATAGGTACATTATATATGTGTAATTATAAGTAAGCCTTGCGGTCCAGCTAGTATATAGCCGTAAATTTGTTCGTGAATTTTGATTAGAAATTGAGTGAATAGGTACGATGAGAGAAGTTTAAGAGATTAAAGATTCGGTTTTAATTTGTTAATTCCTTTTTCCTTGCCAATTGTTATTAACTACACCTATTAATTTCTAAAAGTTCATTAATAATTTGCAAAATTTAATAGACTAGCCAATCAGCGCTTGGTAGAGTTATTATCTCAAATACGAATTTTGGTATATAAATACTTGAATAAGCACACCGAATTTATGCGTTCTGGTCAGATAAGTGTAGAATTACGGCGTTTTCTCCAATAATGTATAGATTAGTATATGATTGAATAATAAAAATGGATTGTTTACTACAGATGAAAAATTTAAGAATGAAATTGGTATTGCAATTTAAAATGGAAGTTTAAGTTGATTTTACGGGTGAGATCCAGATCGGGTAGTATGCATACAGGTTAGGACGAAACACATGGATCGCTTGTGCATGTAGATCGTTATAGGGACTACCCCATGAACACATAAAGGGCGCGGGTAGTCAAGGAGCAATGGTAAAAAACTCCATTGCTGTCAGAGGGCGGGCACCCTTCACGATGGCATACCACCTGGCCATCGAATCGAAACAATGAGTAATACAAGAAAGGACCGCCATCTTCCTTTCTTTTCCTTTTCAAAGTATAGTTCGTATTCCTACACATGTAGTTATTTTTCACCCCCTCCAGAAATGTCGTCAAAGCTTTCATCATGGCAACCAAGCGAATGATCACCTCCCAGAGGTAGAATCAACGCTGTCATCCCCCCTTTTTAGGAGACACAATTTTTGTAGAGGAAAGAGAGCAGCAAGATCCCACCCAAAACCGTTGAGCCAAGCTGAGCATAACTTTCGTGTCTCCCAGCTGCTAAGTGTAACGAACTACCACCACCTTAGTTCTTTTCGATACAACACCCCTCCTACTACACTTTCCATTCGTCCCAAGAAAAAAAACTTCACAGAAACGAATAATTGTGAGGAGCGAAAGGTCTAGCGGGTGCCCAATCGGACCTGTTACGCCAAGTATATATTTATTTTTTACATAAATCCATATTTGATTTAATGACGACTTAAGCAGTATCATCTGAGCGAAAGCAAGACGTGACATTGTGGACTTAACTGCCTTTGCCAAGTTTTTATCTATGTATAATAAAAACAACCATGTCTGTCATGTTCATTTAATAGCTTAGTTTGGAAGCGAGAGCTATTTTCCACTGAACCTGATTAGGCATGTAGATATGTACCAATTGATATCAGTCACAATAATCACACGTCGTAAATATATTTGGATCACCTAAAACAAGAACAGACAATAGGAAACTGTAATCCAATTGAAATTGAGTCAAGCTCTCACGTACCTTTGCCTATTGTATAATGCCTTCGTCATGACCTTCTGCGTAGACGTTAACTACTTGTCTTTATTCCCCCAATTCCAGAAAATTGATGATGAAAAAAAAAAAATAAAAACTCGACCAATACATTGGCTTGATTAACGATTCCCACGTCGAGATAACATTCATGACCATTCACACTTCGTGATCCACTAAACAATGATCTGTAGCACAATTCGCGCGAACAAGTTCTCCCGCTCCCCCGCCTCCTATACAAAAGTCCTCTAATCAACATTCATCCCTCATCGTATATCCGATTCAGCCGTAACTAAGACAAAAGCTGAAAGTGGTTACATCCCAGAGAAAAAAAAAAGAATAAAAATCAATTACTCTCCTACTCTTCCTGGGAAATAAGGTCACTAAACGCGCTCCTACCCGGAATTGCTTACGCCACACATAGTCGCAGCCATCTCTCATCATCTTTATCAGCAGAAGCATCATAGACATCATCTGAAGCAACATCAGACAATGGGTCAATTTATTGTAGTACCCAGAGAGTGCAGAGCAGTACAGTACACAACAATGCCCCCACAATAGATGTCAATCCAGATAGCAGCGCAATGGAGACGTGTTCCAGAATAGCATACCATACCAGGCCACCATTAACCATCAACCATCAACCACTAAGATTAATTGATATAGACGCTCTCCAAATGGAAATGGATTCCTCGACAATTAGGCAAAGCCACACAGCAACACAGAACTGTAACAATGAAAACAATGCGCCAGGACACCAGTGATTCACAACAAGGACACTATGCGCCTTTCGAGCCCGCTTCACAATAAGACAAACGTGCCAAGCATTACGATGATGATTCTCCGCACGCATTCCACTTTCTTATCAGCATTCCCAGATCGAAGAATGAGTGGAAAGTAGTTCGCTTCCTTAGTTAGATAACAGGTAAGGCGCGTACACACGCATACATGTCACGTCGGGGTGAAGAAACTGTAGGTATATCTGGGATGGAGTGTCAAAGAAATTGTCCCAAAACGAAGAGAAATTTCCGTTGTTCACTTGTTCTTTCTTTATTTATTAACATCTCTAGCGAGCACCTTTACTGTCAGTACGTGAGGATTCCGTTCCCGCCGAGAGAATAAGGGAGTTGGCTGTTTATTTATGACTTCATCCTTCACGCATGTTAGGTGCCTCGGCGTGGCGTGGTCTTCTTCCGAAAAACAGTGAAAGGTGATTCTTGGTATATACGATATGTGACGGAATGTATGTATCCCCAGACCGCACAACTGATATGATGGGCTAAAACGCACACCCCGCAGATCTAATTTAACGGGAAAATTTATTCAGTCAGCGGCAGCTTCACCCGCAAGCGTGACCCAACCACCTGGAGGGCTGCATTTGAATCGCTCATTTGGGTGCTCCTCTGTTTACGTTTCATTTGCAGCGAGCAGTGCCGCATCCCCGTCACAGAATTTAGGTCACTCGCTTACTAATTAAGTGGGCGGAACCTCATCAAAGCACCACACAGCACAGTAATAGCATTTTAAGTGCGTATGCAATGCGTTTGTCACAATAAAACCAAAATTAGGCACGCATTCGACCAGAGGTGGAAAATTTCAAATCCACATCAGCTCAGCATGTTTTGCTGTTTTGTGCTTTTCTGACACGATTTCCCGCGCACTTTATTTTAAAAGATATACACACACACAGTCTTGTTGTAGCTGATCCATGGCGACCTATGAAAAGTGGTTTTCGGGACCGAATGCTCACTTTAGAGCATAGTAGGGGCGAAAATACTCGTAGCGCTGGCAGCTGGGTGTTGTTTTCTTTCAAGAGGGATGAAAAAGCTTATTTTTGAACTAATTTACGAGGCATAATGGCCACTCAACATATGTCATGGCGCCAATTGTCACTGGTCGACAGCAACCCATCACGATGAATGAATGCGCTGTCGCTGTGACTGCGATGGCAATGTATGGCACGAGGCTAATTGAATTGTGGTGATGGTGAGGACAAGGAGTGCATGAGTTTAGCTTTTTTTTTTTTTTTAAACTTGATTGCTGCATCAACAACACACGCTCCTCACGCATCTGTGTTCTTAATCATTAACTCGAATGTATTGTCTTGTCAATTTGTTGACGCTTCGTAGCTGTCGTAGAACCCGTAAAATATATAGGCGTTTTTCTTTTTTAGTTCAGAGCGAGCCTGAACTGTCAAAAAAAAGTTCGTGTTTCTTTTTTAGCTCAGAGACATCAGAGTCAGAGCTCAGATTTTGTGTTTCTTTTTTTCGCTCAGAGAATGCTCCAGAGCAGGTTCAGAGCGCGCTCTATGAGCTCAGAATAATTTGACTGAACAGGCTGAGTAAAAAGCTGGGGGCTTATTCCCAAATGCGCGGCGGATCGCTTTTCATGGCTGATTGATGTTTTTGTATTTCCAAAAGCTGTCAAAATCGATAGCTATTCAGGTGAAAGCTATCGCTTTTGAATGGATTGAATCGCTTTTGGAAATATAAAAATACCAATCCGCCATTAAAAGCGATCCGACGCCGCGCATTTGGGAATTTCAGAGCTCAGCTATGAACTAAAAAAAACGCGGTAGGTATGTGGGAGGCAAGTGAAGGATTTCATATAGCTGCTTCCATGAAAATGTACGGAAAACCTCATTTCACAAAACTATCACTAAAAGGGAGTATCATTGGTAGGAGTATTCATCTATCTGGGCCTCTACCAAATCCTGCATTAGATAGCTCTAATGGTTGGATATTTTAAGGGAGCTTAGGTACAGAAGTATCTAATCTTCTGTCTTCATCTTTAAGGTAAAGTTCGTTTACGCGTTATGTTTTAGCTCAAAATTTAATCGACCGATTTCGCTGACAATAATCAGTGTTGGAGAACCACTGTACTTGAGTGCGTTTTCAACTTATTACTTGCGGAAAAGTTATTTACTTGCATTGAGCACTCAAGGTCTAAGTTAAGTTAGAAAGGGGTACCTCGCAACGCGTAAGTAACTGAAATTATCTGTCATTAAAAAGTAGTTATAGATACAGTCCCAAAAAGAATCAAAAAACTTTGAAGTTGTGTTTTTTATATTTTCTTCGATGTACTGTAGAAATTTCGTGTGCGGCTATACCTTAATTACTTAAGCTCTACTATGTCCTAAACCACTGGGACATAGAGAGGCAACAAATCTATTTCATCCATCTTGATCAACTGTGGCCATATTTTACGCTGGCTATGTCCTTCGGAGAGGACTACTTGATCTCTATGTAGTTCTTGGTCTACCAACTAGTCTACTCTTTGTCGCTTGGTCTCTTCAGTATGTGGCCAATTTAATGCCGCTTTCGCTGTCTCATTTCATCATCCAACTGCTTTTGATCAATTTATATGCCACTTCTTTGGTTTGATATGATTTGTGGCCACTGAATTTTAGAGATGCATCAATGGCGCAGTAGTTTGAGTCATTCTTGTAGTATCGGCACTGTGCGATGCCAACACTTGACTATATAAAATGTAAAACAATGAAAATAAAGTCGCACTTATAAAATAAAAATACGGAAAATAGAAGTCAATTGATAGATGAATATAAAGCAATCGACTATGAAATATTGGGTCTCTACAATTCTGTCATGGAATTACATCCACTTCTGTTCCTCCATCGAAAGATATAAAAAACTGAGTAGATAGTTACACTGTTTGACCATGGGCATCTGCATCTGTTTCAGAATGATGAGCGGAATTATTTTCTGACCTAAGTCGAAAGATAAGATCAAGTTTTTGATTCTATCCATATTACATATATGTATTCAAAAACTTAGGCCGGGAGATGAGACTGCGTCTCGCTTCTCTCTCTCTTCCTCGGCGGGATATATACCTAAATACTTTGTTGTCGATTTGAGTGCGATTGCAGAGGTCTCACATGGGACGCTCATGTTGACAACCACAACACTTGATGCACTGCGTTTGGTGAGCCTGAGGACTGAAGGAGACAGGTTCTGAGTTGTCTAGGTCGATATCTTCGACGAGGCGCTGAAATCGTCATTCCTGACTTTGCTCGTACACTTAGATGGGACTGGATTTCACAACAATATATTTGTTGTTATCCGGGGGCGATAGAAGAATGCCCAAAACTTGCTACAGAATTTGCAATAGCATACATACATATTGATATTCCATGTCATCCGAAGGCCATGGATGAAGCGAGAATGGCTTCCACTTGAGATAACTACAGTGACGGTCGGAAAAAATATGGTTAACGTATAGTAGAGAAGTTGTCGAGTGTTGTGGAACTAGAGAGTGTTTGCTATTGATAAAATAATTCGTTGGTTCGCCACAAAGAGAATGTTAAAGGACTATTTCCTGTAGAAAAGATATAAATTTTATTCACGCATCTTTGCAGTTAAAAAAAACTGTCCCTGCCACGTTTAAGGATGATTATCATTCTTACGCCTTCAATAGTGGCGCATGCTTAGACCCCGTAGACTGACCACAAAGCCAACAATCATAATTATTTAATGATTAAAAAACCAAATTGCCATCTCCCTATACCAAAAATTAAATAATCTCCCATATTCTGACACTCGTTTCAATTAACTACAGTGCTACCCGCACCATCAATCAGAAAGACATCTTAAGTTGTTCAACCTCAAGAGCAATTACCCCCAAGTGCCTCCAGCTTGCCTTTTGTATTATAGACACCCTTCGTCTATTTGAATTATTTTAGGTGATAGGAAGAAAATTACAGGAAACATCCGCATAGTCACACGTGAACCACAATTTAAACACCGACCGGGTAACCACAAAAAAAAAAAAAATTATACACGCGCTCGCGACCAGCAGCATGCATGCTGCACGAAAGAAGTGAATCAACACGAGGTCAGAATTTAATGTTTGAAAATTAAGGTCACTAGCACACTCTCTTCCAGCAGGTTTGGCAATTGGGCCCGATATCAATTTTTGACTGTCACACTCACAAACACCTGCATATCATCTGCGAATGCAAATTTGCCATAACCCATACTGACAGGCTAATTAAAATTTTACATTCATCCTCATATTCCATAAAGATCAGCGTATAAATGACAGACGTCAAAATAATGTGTCACTCATGTTGTTTGGCCCAATTAAGGCAGCTCGTCGTTACTCGTGCGCCTTATCATGGCAATTAAATTTATTAACTTTAATTTCGAAGAGCTTGTCTCAGAGCTTAAACATGTGTTTTGTCTTAGCATTCAACTCCAACATAATGTCTTTGGCCTAAATTCTGATCAAATATTATAGGCATGGGAATGGAGAGAGGGACAATAACCCCGATTTTGATAGCGCAACGGCCAATTGTTCGAAATTTCTTAATTTAAATTAATGGCGACATTATTGTCCGCACCGGTTTGATAAATGAGGCAATGCAAGTACGCATACGCATTCATCAGCCAGTGGGCGTTGATTGTCTCAGCGGCGCGGCGGCGGTGCAATTGCCATTGTTCGAAATCGATAAATATCAATTCGAACTGTCAGATTTGTTTTCGTATATGAAAGTTGACAGCGACAGTTCACATTATGTATGTTTGCGCTGAGATTATTTATGAAGCTCAAGATTAAGTGAAGATTTGACAGTTGTATACGGCACTGAGGGTTGAGCGATGGTGACACTTGTGAATAATGTTGTTTTGATGATGTCAGCCTGCAATGGTTAAAATCAATTTGAAGGGAACTTGGTTGCAACTGGAAGGTAGCTTGGTCAATTGGATCGATGGGAAATTGATCGAATTCGAGTCCGATATCTTATTGGAAAAAACTCTTTCTGTTTAATGGAACCTATTGGAATTGATTGTTGGAAAATGTGCAAAAAAAAAACCCTCAAAAATCCAATCACACTTGAAAGTTATGGTATATTCAAAAATTCCGCTTGGAGAAATGGTTTGGCATATAAAAAGGACAACAGTATGAAAAAGAGTATTAATACCGACCGCAGTATCCCTCTCTCATTTTCGGATATGGGTGTGTTAGTGTAGGGTAGGTATACATTGTCCTCGAATGCAACAGAATTTGGAAAACCCAGAAGTCATAAGGTAGTTGGAATCTGGTAAAGAAACTCAGACTTTACAAGACTCACAGTAAGATTACATTTCATAGTTTGTGAAGGTTTTAAAAGATTTTTCATAAATGGAGGTATGGAGATTCTGAAGTGACATACCAGATTAAGCGATCATATAAGATATACAACATACATTGCCTGATTGTGAGTGAGTATCGCGAAACTGGAGGAAATTCTTTGTACGAATGACGCTTCGCCGCCGTTACCTTGGCCTAAGAAGGCAATTGAATATTAAGGCTTTGTCAAGAAACACGTATAGGAGACTCTTCTAAGGCCCTCACCAACTCAGTCCTGATGCTATATATGGTGCAGAATCATGAACATTAGCGAAGGCAATATGAAGGTAACGTTGGTCGTTTTAAGCTCAAAATTCTTTAAGATATTTGCGGTTCCGTTTGCGTCGAAATTTTAAGAAGGCGACATTTAAGAGCGAACTCTACGAGCTGTACAGCGACATTAGCCTTATCAGAAAAGTGGGAACCAGTCGTCTAGTACTGAACTGAATAGACACTAACATTCCGTCCAATAGTCATCGACTCGAAACCAGACAGATAACACAGAAGATGAAGATCTCCCCATAATTTTGAATGTGTAACTGGTGGTTTATTAACTGGGAATCGCATTTGGTATTAAAACGTAAGTATATTGGGCCTCCGCACACGAGACTAATTCTGCCGGCATAAAACCGATTTTGTAGGCGAGGGGACTGAAGTGAGGGGAAACAAACGGAATAAAATGTTCTGCCGAGTTTGAGCGGTTGAACAAGGCATAAAACTAATACATATATATAATTTTTCTGCCGGCAGAAATCGTCCCGTGTGCGCTCGAAGTATGGTATAAAAACGGTTTTCTGCCGGCAGATTTAGTCTCGTGTGCGGAGGCCCATTAAGGAGCTAGGTACTTAAATTAATCAGGGAAATCGAGTACTTTTCGATGGAATATTCGTCGACAACAGCCCCTTTTTGGTGCCTATGTTTGTATGAGCTGTGCAGTCACTTTTATTTTTTTTTAACAAAGCCTGATCTAAGCTCAGATACAAATTTAAACTATGAACCATGGTCATCAGTTCTAAACATGCAACCTTGCAAGATATTTTGTTTTTAACAAAAAAGTGCAAGAAAACTCTGCACGACATTCAATTGCAGACCACACCATAACCACATCAGTTAGGTATCCGTCAAAATCCCCCCCAATTTGCCGCATTTGACGACGCACGCTCGGCTGAATTACATTCTTAGAACGATGGACACTTCAGCCTGCAATCACTCTCAGACTATGCACACTAGAATTTGCAATAAATCAGCAGATGTAGGTTCTATACTGTGCTTTACGACGACACCGCCTCCAATGCAAATAATACAATAGCCAGACGCGCGATCGACATACCAGAAATCTAATAATTTCCTATCCATTCAGAGGCAGACCACCATAACCGTCGCGTCGCCCGGCCGGCACAGTGGCTATAATATTCCCTAGGCTCATAAATATGGACGCGCATAGCAAAGTGTAACCCCATCCATGGAGTGTCATCGACGTGTAGCGATAAAAATACATCCATGCACCACCACCGCCCGGTGTGTGAGTGTTTCCGACGGACCTTGGCTTGGAATGCTTAGCTAAGATACAAAAAGAAAAAAAAGGAGTAAAAAAAAAAACTCTGCAACCCAAATCACAAGACATGCGATTGCGATAGGATTATCTCCATCGATGGGGAGGACAACGTGCGACGTGGGAATGCAAGGACATCGCACCCGCTGCGCGCGAACTTCGAATTAAAATTATATAAGTATCTATGTGCAGAAAAATCCCTCCATCGATTTTAATCTAATTGGAATTTCAAATTCGCTGTAAGCGATACTACAACCCGCGCCCAGGCGGGGTGGCATCAGTGGTAGCGCAGACTTTGGAAGCTCTTCAGAGCTGTATACTGACACTGGGGGTGTGTATAGAGCACTGCCACTGGCTGGCAGAGAAACGTTATTCTTTCGTTAATTGATCGATTCTAATCCAGCGGAGGGAGATATGGAATTACAATATTGGAATTGGTATATAGGGAGTCCTCGAATTGCCTGCCGGTTCATGGTGGTCTTTGGCTTACTATCGCAGAGCTGAAGTGAAATTGATCGGTGGTATTATTGGGTTACACCTTTTATTATTCGATTTTTGTTGACTCCTATAGTATGGGGGTTGACTGTGGGAAATTTAGTTGACTTATTGGCACCTGGTAGTAATTGGGGTGCACGGTCGGTGCTATAATACTCGACGGATCGATCGAAATGAAGGGATGGAGCGTAATTGAGGAATATTACTGTGTTTTTCGTTTTGTGTTCATCGGGAAGGCAGTGACAGTTGAATATTGATGAGGCCATTGAATGGGCTTGGGGCAGAGTCCATGCGGCGTCAGAGTGGACAAGCTTTCGTATATTTCAATACGATTGCAGGTCCATATTCATTTAATTCGTGTAATTTGTATCAAATTGTCGCATTAACTGAGAATAGGAAAACGTATTTGATTTGAGGACTACAGTCAAAATCGCTTACAACGACATCGGTTATAACGACGTATCGGTTATAACGACCAAATTCTTAGGTCCCGGCTGAGCTCCATTACAAACCCATTGAATAACAATCGTTTACAACGACATCGCTTACAACGACATATCGCTTACAACGACCGATTTTTTCCTTGTTTTGAAATAAAATATTGGTTATAACGACTAAGATCGACGCAGCTGTTTGTGCGACTGCATTTTTTCTGAAACGGTAAACTATTTATGGGTCTGTACATGCGATGTATCTGTCTAGACATGTTACAGCTCACCGTTTGTTGAGATATTATTATTCTTTATTTTTGCGCTTAGTATTGGTTTTGAGTTTGTTCAATAGTAGGTGGGGAAATTAATTAGTGCAAATTTTTCTGTGTGACGAGTGGTCGAAGAGTTTTGATTTTATTCGGTTTGCATAAAGTTATCTCGTATGTATGTACATATATCTGTCTGGTACAAATAAAAACTATAAAAATAAATAAAAAATTTAAAACAGATAAATTTATGTATGCACCTTGATATCGGTTACAGCGACCTATCGCTTATAACGACCAAATCCGTCAGTCCCTTGAAGGTCGTTATAACCGATTTTGACTGTAATAGCACAGTTTAAGTGTAACAAAGGGCGGGTCGATATTTCTCTTTTTGTAAATTATGAATTAATATGAAATATGGTTGGGTGTTGTTTGCATATGGTAGGACTCTGATTGGCATCAACTTGGCGGTGCTAGGTTGGTGGCAGATGAACTAATTCATAGGCCAATATCATATTTCCGAAGTGGATTATTGTCACTAGAATATTTCATTTTGTCCAAGGGATTCAGCAAAGGAATTGACTTTAACACTTAAAAAAAAGTATATGGAAGATCCAAATGTTGAAGACCCTAGAGAATGAAATAAGGATAACGAGCTTAGGATCTTACTTACTTTTTTTTACTTTTGGTGGCGCTTACAGTCCGGGGTGGACCATGGCCTCAACCAACAAGCTCCTCCAGCCAGCTCGGTCCCTCGCCAGCTGCCTCCAGTTACGCACACAAAGTTAGTTGAGGTCGTTCTCCAATTGTGCGCGCCACATAAGGTGGGGTCTTCCTCTGCTGCGTTGTCCCTCAGAAGTGGATTCGAAGACTCGTCGGGCTGGTGCGTTGTTGTCCATACGCTCCACGTGTCCCAGCCATCTCATCCGTTGTATTTTTAGCTTTTTGACCAGGTCAAAAATGATGACATTTCGCCCCGCCGCAAAGTCGATTAGCCTGAGTCCGTTTCCGGAGGTGTTCTCGTGCAGGCTGTGCTTTCTGACTGCGGAGCCAAAGATGCCCTCCTTTCCGATTTTGGCGTAAAAGTCGCCAAGAACTATCTTGACGTCGTACTTCGGGCACTTATCATACGTCTTCTCAAGAAGATCGTAGAATGCTTCTTTGGCTGTGTCGTCTTTCTCCTCTGTCGGGGCGTGAGCATAGATCAGCGTGGTATTTTTAAATTTGGCCCTGATGCGGATTGTAACTAGGCGATCGCTAACATTGCGAAATCCCCAGACTTCTTGCCTAAGTCTTCCTCTAATCACAAATCCATATCCAAATAACCGCTAACTCTGCTCTCTGCGGCACTCGCCGTAATAGATGTCAGTTTTTCATCCTTCTTATGCCTTCTCCATCCCATCGCACTTCCTGGATGGCTGTAATGTCGGCTTTGTACCTATCCAGGGTCTCCACAAGTTGTTCGGCAGCACGCGGTCTGTTTGAGGTCCGGACATTCTACGTGCAGATCCGAAGTTCGTTGTCCTTATTTCGTTTGCTGGGGTCGTCAACATTTGGATCATCCATATCCGAGGCTTGTAGTTGTGTCATAACTGCCTGGTTTTTCGGTGGTAGGGAAGTTACCCCGACGCACAACCCCCAACCTGGAGGGTCAGGTTCTTTGCTAAACCCTTTGGACAAAAGGGGCCGGATTTCCCAGAGTCAGTAGGTAACCCGCTTCGGGGATATGAGCGCTGCCGTTGGCCCATAAAGGGCTCATCAGCCACCATCTATACTTAAACACCCTGACTAGTGCTGAAAAGCGCTAATGACCTTAGCTCCAAATAAGTCGAAGTAGCCCATTAAATTCAGGAAGTGAGATGGAATGCGAAAAGCCCAAGAAAGGTGGAGAACTATGTAATCTATCACGCCGACTGCTGCGGATTTGGGATTAGAGAAAAACTTGGACCAGAAATCGTGCCGGACTCCATAGAAAAAAATCCAGAGTTAGTCATATAACATATGCTCGGACATATAACTACCTGAAGGTAGATTGTATAGTATAAATATAGCCAATGAAGGCTGTGGATAGATTTTGCATCGAAATGTTACTATAGCCTAAGAGATCGCCAGAGCTTTTGCCAAGCACGTCTCATTTAATCTATCATCAGCAAGCTACATATGTGCCATGAGAATTGAGAAGTGGCACTGATGTGCTAAGCTTCACTAAACGACCGCAACGAAACTCCTGGTGCCAGCTATCGCATGCCTCAAATAATGCTGGCTATCAATCGGTCCTGCAAACCACAACTAGCTACGCGAGGTATGATGGGTTAAAGCAAAAGAAAGGAACATCGGATTCTCTGAAGGAAATGAAAAGAGCACGAGAAGCGGGCTGCTAAATTTATTGAGGGCTTCTATATTGACATGGCGAATCTCTAACAGAGAGTACAAAGATTTTCCCAAGGATAGAACGCCCGAACGCCTCCAAAGACGAGGATGGAGATATGATGGTAGATCCACAATCGATTCTGATATTTGGTCGAATGTATGTATGCCGGACGTATAGAACATAGATAGCATCGTGTGCCCCATTCACAAGAAGGGGAATTACATTGAGAAATAAGCCTCCAGCACGTCGCCTACTTTGTGAACGCCTTAAACCTTTCACGAATAAATTGATCGGCCCATATCAGTAAAGTTTTAGGCCAGGCAAATCAACCGTGGACCAAATATTCTCACCCTGCTTCTAAAGGTGTAGACAATATTTGGAATGAGTGCAACCCTGTTGCCAAAAACGACAATTTGGTTAATTCGACTGTTTCACAGCAGCAGAACGGATTTGACAGTTTTTTCCCAATTGTGTCTATTTTTTTTTTGTTTGGATATATAGATGAATAAATATTTATTTAGCTTAGAAAAAACCATTTTCGTGTTGTACTTAGTTTACAAGAGCGCATTTTTTTCGATTTACAGTACATATAAGTTTAAGTTACAATGCTTTAAATTTTATTTAATTAATTCATCTCGCAAATTTTGGACATTAAAAGGCATCCACTTCCGCCTTCATCAAAACCATTATAGCTTATATTAATTTTCAGCTATCTTAAGGCTAGGTTCTAAAAGCTGAGCTAAACTCAAAAGTTTTCATAGACATTTAGGAGTAGGACTGAACTTAATGTTTCCCTCAACACTCGTGCAATTTGATTGCTGTGATGGAGCCGTGTTTTCATTTATCTTGACGAACAGATACCTCCATATAAAATACTAGTTTAAAAAATTTCCTAAAAAAAACTGTATAGGTATTTCCAGTTTGCAGTAAGGTGTTTGAAATGACACCATCGGACCCATACATGCGCAACATCACCCCCAGATAAAATAATGTAAACAAATCCATTTGCTGTCAGAGCAGACCGTGTCCTGAAATATTTCACAATCGCCCCTCTGATACCACAACTCCATTCTACTGTCATATGCAATCACATGCAGAAAAACACTTCCTCTACGTCATATGAATATAAACAAAATGAATCAGTGTCCTCTGTCGTCCGGCAAATAGTACTGTAGGATAGGAATGCACTACATGTCCAGTATGAAACCACCACCTGGACATATCACTGATACCGATTATCTAATAAACTAAAATTTGATCCAACTGCCTCATGTTCGTTTGTCAACTGTACATATAAGAGCTCCGACTCTGTAAAGATACGATTTCCTATATTGGACCACCTTGTCCGTATGCCTCTCTTGGCACATATACCTGTACTTATGCCTCGTATATCCCTTTACACCATTTAGACTATATATTTATCACTCGTTCACTTGGAATAGCGCAATAACGGCGAACAGCAAATCGTGGCCAAAACAAGGCTAAATCATGCTGTGAACCAATATAGGTGCAGTAAGCCTTCTTCTACTACAAAAAAATAAAAAATACGTTTTGCATGTGCGCCAGCGCGCGCGCTCCTCTTCACTGCTCCACTCTGTTACATTTAAGTAATTCGAATAAAAATCCAATAAATCCACTGCACAAGAGTTGCAGATTATTTATGTAATTAAAGCATCGAGAGGCGGCCAAATGCTCATGTTGCAACACCGAGCCGAGCGCGCATACACCCCGACTCCGAGAACGGCCACACCGGCATATTAAGGAGAAGCAGCTTCGACAACTATAGAGCAATCTTTGGACGCGACGAAGACGACGACGCGACGGCGGCGGCGACGACGATCGGGTTGTTGTGTGTTCCGATCGCGTTTCATAATGTTAATCATGATCGTTCAGGCTGTTTAACATTTATTACGTGTAGGGTAGCGTTTAGGCACATGCACATCGTCATCATCGTAATACCAATCCAAAGCCGCGCCACCATCCAGCACATATTTTCCTCACTAATTTATGTTAAATTCTCTGTAAGCTGTTGAATGGTGTCGTTGTTGTTGTTGTACGGTGTCAGTTTGATACGCCTGACGCATCCTTTTACGCTCCAAATGAATTATTTATTGAAAAACCAAAAAAAAAAAAAAAAAAATATGTTTAATACATATTAGCATTGTTATGGGCAAACTAGGTGGGGGTTCGAGAATATTACAATGCGAGGGCGAGTGATCAGGATCACTGGTATGGCGGTGGGCTATAGGGCAAACAATTTACTGCCAACCAACAGTTGGTGGGAAAAAGTTGCAAACACTTGCTGAAAATGCGATTTAATTGATTTTTAATTGCATACCTAGTGTTGGAAATGGGAAAATAATTGGATTCTGGCCAACTGTGGGGTGTATGTAGTATGTCCTCATCGCCTTCAATGCATTTTTTATTCACCAGTTTGTTATAGGTATCCCCGTATTCCAAAAAAGCGCACCCATCCTAACTCTAACTAAACTATACTGTAGGCCGTGTACAAAGTATCGGAGCCTTTAAATATAGAATGTGAAAAGTAAGAAAGCTTCCGTTTCTGACCTATATGTCAAAAATATGTATAGCCCTCCACGTGTTTTATTAAAGTACAAGAACCCACTCGAAGTGTAGATATCACAAACTGATACCGGTGCGAAAACGATATACCTATACCTATACCTCACTAAAAATACTACATTAGTATACCTACTAAAACCACAGCGGAAGCGAAAAATACACGATGAAGGTAGTTCAACTGAGAAAGCATCATGCATGGGCTAAAACGTAGTTCAATACGTTGTAGTTCCCTGATGTCTTTATTGAACTTTTGGAGCTCCAAGGGTGCAAAGAGAATACTAGTGGCTTATAGTGACTTTGATCAAATAACGAGTTATTGTTGACATTTTTTCAAAACCGATCGCTATAGATAGACGTGGACATTCGGCCCAAACCTAAAATTGTATGTTACATACTTTTTTTTAAAGAATCGTTCAACAGTCGATGCGGAAACCATCCGTCTCCGTATCGCAGGAAAATCTATATCCAAGGAGCACTATTAAATAGCGGTACAAGAAAATTCTTTAACTACGAAAAACGTCAACATGCGAAACCATTCTTATTCTTCGATTCAAACTTGTATCCTTTGCGAACCCTCCCCATCTGTCAGCTTAAATTAGTTCGTAGTCGTACTTTCTGTCGAAATTGAGTTTAAAAATACCTTCGCCAGCGCTCTGTCTGAGATTTTGAGAATGAATTCTTAAAAGTAGACAAATAGGTTAGGTTATGTACTACAGCTGGTTATAAAAAGCCAACCTTTAGTAAGTCGAAGCCTTAAAAATGGGTGTGACTATTAGCGGAAAGCTCCAAAGGTTTGGGCGTTGTGAACCCTACGGACGCTTTCCTGAAAATACGAAAAGGGGGACATCATGAGTTTTCCACGGCGGGGGGGGCTTAAGTGTTTCAAAAGGGGGGCATAATTTTTTTTTAGTTTTTGAACATCAGGTTCGCATATTAAGGACCTTCTTTGCCTGGTTTGAATACAAAAACTGACAAAGAGATAGATAACAGTATAAAACGAAAACTGTTTCCAAAGTTTTCAATTGAATGTTTTCTTTTATTGAATTTTGACTTAATAAAGGGGATAGTGGTTTGTGTAGGGGGACAAACAACATTTTGGTATGAAAAAGGGAGGGGGGGCGTATGGTAACCGTACTTGTACCACGTTCACGTACCATACTAAGAAATCTTGCGCTAACCGAGATGAAAAGCTCCACATCAGTTTAAGCAGCTTGAAGGAAGGTATCTTGTATTCCCTGGCAGACAGAAACTAGGTTGACATGAAGTTCATAATATTCAGCGTAATTTATAAGCTCATTAAGGACTGATTCCATGATTTTTTTCATTTGAGACTTCCTCGAGGGATGTACCCAGAGCTCGCTGCCTAGCCCTAGCTAGTGCTGGACAAGCGCAAAGGTATATAGTGAATGAGAATTTCTTTTTCGGTTGCCTCATTACAACTGCGACAGTGTGGATTAAGGATGCCTAATCTGACTGCATGGTCCCCTATAGGCCAGTGGTCTGTGGTAATCGCTATTACCCTGGCTATACTTTACGTGTTTTACTCAGGAGGTGGGTTGTTTTTTCCGTGCTATAATTTGGCCATATCCTTCTGGATATGACACAATCACCCCTATCGTGGAATCCGCCGGGGGGAATCATTCACGGAAAAAAATATTTTGGTATCGTCAAATCCGCAAGGTGAACAGTTCCCCGTGTGGGTAATGTGAATGAGTTTCACTGCATCGTTGAAAACGTTCAAATCGAATTTTTCCCTAACAAAATTACATTTCTTGTCCGCATCAAAATCATTGCGGATTTCATAGGTTTACTTGTTTGCTGCACGTTCTGAGAATTTTCGTTAAAAATATGTACATACAAAACAGCTGCTTCATTAAGCCGAACATTTGTAATAAATCCATTGCACAGATTGAACTTTATTAAAATTAAAAAATAAACATTCTAAAACACATTTCGTCTGGAAGTTCCGTGAAACCACTCATTGCTCAGTTTAACCTGGTCTATTCTTCTCTGAGAACACCGCTCATTTTGTTCTTCCTCTTATTTTTCCAAGAATAGAGCTATCGTATGCATTATTACATAATAAACGCTGTTTTTTATTTAAATCACTTCTGAAACAAACTTTTCATATACCTCCGACGAATGCAGCTACACAGATTTGTATTAACAAATGAAAGACAGCCGTTTGACAGTGAAACTACCTTTCCCAAAAACGTGTCGATAAGGAAACTTTTCCGGCGGATTCAACGATAGCAGTAGAATGTGAAAGGGAATCGAATAGGTGAAGTGAAACTCAATTCCGACGGATTCCACGATAGGGGTGAATTTGTTAGCCTCCTCCATCTGAGATTGGCTTTCGATAGGGATTCTGCGGAAATTTTTGCTTTGACTGCTCCTATTGGAATTTGGACCGATTCCGCAAGTAAGCAGTGGAGGCTCGAACCTCGCCTGGCCAGCTCGTCAGCCTGTTCGTTTCCATAAACGTTGCTATGGCTTGGAACCCAGATCAGGGTAATCCTGAACTGATCAAGCGAGGCCAACTCCTCTCGACAATCTAATACTAATTTTGAGTTTATATTGACTGAGGCGATAGCCTTGATCACAGCTTGACTGTCAATGAATATGTCTATCTTTTGCTTCGGAACTATGTTCGTGTGTAGTTTGATTAGGCGACAGGCTTCACTGCAAGTATTTCCGCCTTAAACACACTGGCTGTGTCGGGGAGTCTGAAGGATTTTGAGATGCTCAGAGACTACGAAAATACACCCGCACCTACTACAGAGTCCATTTTTGAACCGTGCGTCGTCGGTGTAGATTGTTAAGTTCGAGTCCCCATCCGTCCTGCCAGTCTAATCTTGAGGAAAGTTATACTTCAAAGTGTTTTTTAAAAAGTATTCTGCTGGTAATGTAGTCCGTTGAGGGTGGTACTACTCTTGCTAAAGTAAGCAGAATGTTGCTATGACCGTAGGGTCTCGCATATACCAACACCCAGACTCTCTGAGTCTGATCGCGCTATGCATTGTGATGTTTGTGATATGAAGGTCTAAGGACAAAAAAATGCAGAAGGACTGTGAGGGCGGCTGACTGACGGTGTTGACCGCAGAGCGCCTGTGGTTCCTATGCATGCCGTTCTTTGGACTCTGTTGAGCTTGGTTATGTTGTAGCCTTTTCCGAAAGCCGGCCATCAAACTACTGACCCGTAAGTGAGCATTAGTCGTACTACGGCTGTGTTGTGTACATTCAATTCAAAGGGTCAGTTTTAGTTGCAGGCCCCATCTTTTCCCAAAAGTTCTGCTGCAGGCTATATGCACGCTTTCTTTACCCGCTGTTCGATGTTCAGCTTCCAGTTGAGCTTGGGATCCAGGATTACTCCCAGATACCTAGCACTGGAGGATAGTGAGATTGCGGTTGGCCGTTTAGGCGAGGAAGGGTAAAGTCGGGTAAAGGCTAAGATGGTTTTCTATCCCTAATTCCGTCAAGGACTCTAGATTCAGTATGTACATTGTTAAAGGCCCCTTCTATATCTAGAAAGGTCGCCAAGGTATATTCTTTAGAGTGTATTGAGTTTTCGATTGTTGGCACTACTTCGTGAAGAGTCGTCTCTGTCGATCTTCCTTTGAGGTATGCGTGCTGAGACTTGGATAGTGATGCTTCTATTATACTACGCAGTTGTTTTTTTTTTTAGGAGTCATGCTAGGGTTTTCAATACAAAGGAGGACAGGCTGATTGGACTGAAATCGTTCGTGCTTTCGTGACCGCATCTGTCCGCCTTTGGAATGAAAATCACTCACTCGTCTCCATGAAAGGGGTACGTGGTTGTTGAGTACAGCTCCTAAAAATCGTTTTAAGCCATGGATTTGCTATGTCTTGACAATTCTGTAGAATTTTGGGCAAAATGCCGTCCATGCCAGGCGATTTGTATGGGGCAAAACTGTTTATGGCCCAGGAAATTTGTTCCTTAGTGTTAATGGATGTTATGTTTTCCCAGGCGCTAGTCATCGGATGTTGCGAGTTGTTACTATCTGAACTGTCGTCCTTGCACCCTTGAAAATGGGTATCAGTAGGAGTCATAGTGATTCTCCAGTTGACTCAGTCCATGATCCATCCGCCTTTCTTAGAAGAGATGGGCTGGAGTGTTCTTTGGATAGTATCTTACTGAGTCTTGCAGAATCTTTTATTGTTTCAATGGATTAGCAATAATCTATCCATGCCTGTTTTTGCATAGCATTTCCCACATATCTGCGCAGAATTGTTGATGATAATTTTTGTCTCTTAAGCCTTTTCAGTTCAGTTCAGTGTAAGACTAACCGAAATGTTGTACCTGCAATACCAATAATTACAGTGGGAAGATATCCCACGCATTTGGCAACGTACCTATACCGAATTATTCAAACCTGCTCCATTTTTTGGGATCGCAACCTGATCCAGATGATACTTCTATCATTTCCATCTAACTATAAACACTATTCACTAACGCCGCATCCAAAAAGCTGATACTGCAACGTGCTGCAATATTCGTAACATGCATTACGTTACATATACCCATACAACACTATCGTACCCCATTTCACATGTGCACCGAATTAATAGACCCTTCCATAGACCGCAGAAAGCGTATACCTACTGAAATCTCGGTCCTAGCATTTCCCGAAATGTAGGTACCCACCCATGGATTATTTATACAGAAAGGAAGGACCAGGTTCATTGGTGAAAATCTGCCAACTCGGCTTTTTCTCAATTGCACAATCCGCGCATGTTTGGTCCATGTCAACGGGATAAATGCGAAACGAACGCAAGAGTTCACCAGAATTAATTACCTATTTAACAAATGGTTTCAGTTTGAATGCAAACACTATACGGATAGCAGATACCTGTGCCCCCCTTTGCGAGGACAATTTAATCCCAGTATGCTTAAGGATACTATTTCGGAGCAAATGCTTGCTGGATTATCTACAATTTGCTGTTTGGCCGTCATCACTCTGTGCTCTCCTAAGCCTGGCAATCTGATGAGTTATACCCTTTTTATTTGCCAACAGCAAAAAAAAAAAAAGCGAGTCCATTCCGAGAGGGATACAGAGATACTCTAACGATTGTGTGTGTAAGCGCCTCATGATAACTCTGATAGTCTGATACCGGCGACAACGGGCGAATTGGTATCTGTGGGTGAGCGCGCGAGGGCTTTATTTACATTTTCATAATGAGTGCTGCTTGAGCTCGACTGCGAGTATATTGCGAGTGTAATTAATATTTTCTGATGAATCGGCGTGTTGTTTCGTTGAAATGTTGGCTTAGTCAGGGAAATACTCTATTTACGTTTTTTTCCCTCTATTCTGTGTGTAATTCCAGGACTCGCAGCTCACAGGTATGTTAATCTGAATGAAATTAATTTGTCGTCTCTCGCTGCGCAAGCTATAAAGGGGTGTATTTTACATTGACTGGGGAAGGTAACTATGCATAAGCAAATCAAGTAATTAAAACATGTTGAGGCAGTGAAACACGTCGGTCGTCGGCTGTTGTCTATTCTATGTTGTTGGCCAAAAGATATAGACGACATGACATGGCGGACAGATGTAGTTGCAACACCATGGCTAAAAGTAAGTTAATGGCAGGGCAATAATTATGCAAATTTTGTTCCTTAATTGGCGACGGTGTGTGGTTAGGAATTGAGATAGTGCGAGTAGATATCGTTAAAAAGGCGATACAGTGGTGGTTGCGAGTTTGTTTTTTTATTGAATGAGACTTGAAATCCAGGACCACAACCAACTCAGTCAATGTGCTTGTAATTTTTGCCAGAAGCGGTTTAGAATCTGGCTCGAAAGACCAGGGTTGCGCAGGGATTTCATCTTAAAATGCTTTAAAGTTAACAGTTGATATTGAGCAGTACTAATAATCAGATTTAGGGACCAGAATAAATTCTACCACCTCACATTGGTGAAATTTCCCATAACATTATATTCCTACTGTAACCCACAAAATATTTAATGTGAAGGTTAAAATTGATTTTTAGTATAACGCCCACAGACATTAACTTCAGTTATTTTCCGTTGGTCGTCCATCCATTCTAAGCTCGCCGACCGATACTCATGTCATCATCCCCTATAAATCCAGTTTCATAATTTAAGATAAATGTTTTAGCCAATCGATAGCATGGCCTATTGACCATTGTTCAAGCATAGATTTACTTCTATTTCCACAAGATCCTTCTTCGAGTAAATGGTCTTCGTTATACCATGATTCCTCTTGCTGAAGTCATAAAGGTAATCTATAAGAGGGAGACCACAACAAAGTTCCCCGTATCTGCTAACCCTACCCGCTGCAAAAAATGTTGAGGTATTCATTCTGAATTGATTGTCTGCCTATCTTTCAACATAGGCACAGTGGCTCACTGATTAGTGGACAGGATTAGATCTTAAGGTTTTTTCCACTACGCCACCTCTAACGAATGTCTGACAAACATCCGAGAGTAAAACTGTCCTGAAAAAGCTTCTCAATTAAGCTGTTCGGTATCGCAACTAAAAAAATTGTTCAACCCCGCTTTTCCCCATTAATCGATAGTCAATTTTCAACTTCTGACCTATTTATTCATCCTGTCCGCTCCACGTTTTTATGGATATCAAGATTGATCTTGTCTTTTAAAGATCTCATTCGTTTTTTTCGCCAGCCAATAACCCCTTTCGGTGACATACTGTCCGATTTTTAAAACTGGATCATAGGTCAGACATTTTTTTAAAGTCTGATAACCTTTAAAAGACTCATCAGGCTTGGGCAGAAAGTCTGCCCATGACTCCATTTCCGTCGCTGCAGAGATACCTTCAGCATAATAGTTTGGTTGAAGGCTTTCATTAGCTCCTTAGAATTGCTAGTTCTATAAAGTTCCACGGTGAAGAATGCAGTTCTTTTACCTTTACATATGCCTCCAAACATACATCCTCGATAACCTTTTGCAAATGTTTCAGCTGCGATTCTACACGTCAATTGCGGTTTACCATATTTTTGACAGAACCACCTCATTCTTTACATTAACACTTTTTAAAATCAAGACCTACGAAAGACAGATCTATAAAAAAAATGCAAGTTTTCTACTGGTCAATAAAAACTTACTTACTTAAGGTGGCGCTACAGTCCGGGGTGGACCTGGGCCTCAACCAACAAGCGTCTCCAGCCAGCACGATCCTTGGCCAGCTGTCTCCAGTTTCGCACGCTAAATGTTAGCGTTTGAGTTTTGTACTATTCTTTCAAGAACGATGTTGAAGAAGTCACATGACAGCGCATCGCCTTGTCTAAATCCTTTTTTGACATCGAAGGTCTCTGTGAGTTCTTTACCGCCCTTGATGGAGCAGCGTGCACTATCCATTGTCATCCTACACAAACGGACGAGTTTGGCAGGGATGCCAAAACTAGACATTGCTCTGTCTCTATAAATGCTGTCATTGGCGGCCTTAAAATCGATGAAAAGGTGGTTGGTATCGATTTGAACTTCGTGGGTTTTCTCCAAGATCTGCCGCAGTGTGAATATTTGGTCGATGGTAGACTTTCCTGGCCTGAAGCCACACTGATAGGGACCAATCAGGTTGTTGACGAAAGGCTTCAGGCTTCCACACAACACGGCAGATAAGATCTTTTAGTTGGCGCAGTTCAGAGGGTTTCCTTTCTTGAGGATCGGGCATGCTTCTGACCAAGTCATCGCCTGCCGCTTTGGTCAATAAATGTACCTAACTAAAGAAAGAGGGGTGAACTGCCTCAAGGCAATCCGAGGTTACCTTTGATTCCCTTTCTTCTTTTAGGAAGAACCAGATCTACAAACAATTCATAATTTATTTCATTTACTTGCTCCATTCTGAAGAGTCGCTTGCTTTATGATGTCATTATTGTTCGGCAATTGATTAGTAAGGCATTGTCAAGAAACGCCAAGAAGACTCTGTATAAGACCCTCATCATCCCATCTCCTTTATGGGGCAGAAACATGGACATTATCAAAATCGGAGGAAAATAACCTTGGTCGCTTCAAACGCAAAATTCTTCGAGTGATTTTCGGTCCCATTTGCGTTGACGGAGTTCGGAGGAGGAGATTAAACAACGAACTCCACGAGCAGTACAGAGACATCGACCTGGTCAGAAAAGTACGCATCAGTCGTCTAATATGGCTAGGACATATAGAACGAATGGACACCAAGGCTTCGGCCAGAAGAGTATTCGATTCCAACCCGGAGGGACACGCAGTAGAGGAAGATCTCGCCTTTTATTGCGCGCACAAGTGGGAGGGGAACTCAACCAACTTGGAGTGCGCAGCTCGGTTAGCGGTTAGCCAAAGATCGTGCTAACTAGAGAGGCGTGTTGTATCGTTCGACCCCCGGAAAAAAACAAGGTACATTTTAAGATCTTTTCTACTGCGCCACCTCTTCATAAAATTGTAGGTACCTACCTTTCATTGTTCCTAAAAATAGAAAAAGAAGACCATGGCAACCTCTCTGTTTTATTCAATAATAATGTTGGCCTAGTACCATCGCTTAGTTGACGCAAGTGATAGTAGCTTGGACAATTACAGACGACGAATAGAAGTGCAGGTTCACTTCTAACAAAATTCAACTGTCCAAAACAAGTCACTTAAATTGATCAGAGTGGTTCAGTTCGAAAAAGCTTAATTCCAAGCAAGATGTTTTTTAACAAAATTGTTGATCTCTCTAAAAGACAAAAAAACACATCAATTAAACAACATTTAGACTGTGCCAAATACATATTTATTTAGCAACCCTTCGAACTGTCGAATGGCTCTATCTCACGAGACATAAAACATATTCGCACTGTTTAATATTTACTGACCAATTTGACTTACTTAATGGTGCATTTGCTAATTTATCCGCCCAGTACAACAGTCCAATCCCTAAACTCCACAACACTCCCTTCACAAGAATTCACATTAATCATTTGCCATTTGGATGAAAAATTGCATTTCAATATCTATTTGTTCCATCTGACCAATTAGAGTCTGGCATCGAAGTTGCCCGAGTTCAACAAGTTCAACAAATTTACCAAGGCGTGCTTAGCTTATAGTTCGTACACCAGACACTGTGGTAGAATATAACACAATAAGCACGGAAAAAAACTCATTTTCCGTTTAGTTCATTAATTGCCTTATTTAAAATCGCATCATCTCGTGATATGCCATAATACACCAGCGCTCACCAACAATAGGCTTATAGAGATACAGAGCCAGACTCTGAGTGCCGCACCATCATCGGCGAGGAATTCCCACCTTCTATTTAACCCCAATCATCATCGTCATTATTTTGGTACGATTTTGATTTGAAGTCTGAAAGCGAATGCAAAAAGATATGATGATGGCGATGGGATGCAAATTTCCCGATCTCACAGTAAGTTTAGTATAGATTGTCAGAGTCGCATAACTATACCTATAATCATTGAGAGGAAGAAGGCCTATTGTGTTTAGTTTTCTATCGAACTCAACTTGTTGGTATTTAAGACGATCGAAGACCTTTTTTGGGCAGACAATAAATTTTGCAACGTCTTGTATCGTATAGTTGTGTTCGGTGAAGGGGACGTCGACGACGACGACAGCGACGACAAATTTCGCATGCAAATTAATGAAAGATATCAGCGATTCGAAGAAATAATTTGTCCTTTCGCGAAATCGGCGGTTTGTTGGTGGAGCTATAGTATAATACTGCTGGGATGTTGATGTCTAGAAGTTGATTGTTGTTGTTGTTATTTACTGGCCAAACGATGAGTAGTAAATTTCTGATCGAAACGGATTGATTTGATAGATCAACATATTCATTGGTAGATATGGATGGATGGGTCTTTGTGGTTGTTAGATACGTCATTTGAATTCAAAGTACGCAAGAAACTTCTGATTGATTTATACTCAATAGAGACGTTTGACCTTCACGAACTGCAGTTTGACCAAACAATTTGGTATGACAAGACAAAATGTGCTGACGGAGTGGAGTGGTAAGGGCGGTTTTATAATGGAGTTGTGCCTAATGCAAATTTACATTTCATATCAGGCATTTTTATAATATTTCTTTTTTAAATATCGGGCTAGAACTTGATTTACCAGCAATGATCAGACATTGCGGTTTCAAAATAATAACACAGCATGCCATACTATACCTGCTACTGAGCTATTGACTCTAGAATCAGTGATAACATCATCCATCATCGAAAAGTATCAGTGAAGGGCTAATGATTTTTCTAAGTGAACCGATGCACTGCGAACGTCGGCAAGCTAAATAAGGCTACTCAAGATGGGTGAATACTCGTAACTATTCTTTTACGAAATGATTCGTCAGTGATTTTGGTTGAATGTAAATTTCGGGGCGCAGATTTTCTGGCCATCCCACGGAAACTCCTCAAACACTAAGGCCCTAAGCATACCACCTCGAAGATATTGGAACAACATGTGACAGAAAAATCACCGGAATGCCTCGTACTTCCTGTTTCGACGAGAATATCGCCGCTAGTTGTAATTATGAACCGTCAATATCGACCAGACGACATGACATGCAATTGATCAATACGCGTTCGTTTCTGTAGCGCATTTTAGTAAAAGACTTGAAAAAAGACAATCCATCAACTATTGCCAACAAATTCATCATGAGCGCACAAGAGTCGTTTTGATCTGAACGGTTACGTAAACAAAAACAATTTTCGCTTCTTGAGAACTGACAATCAACGTATCACTCACAAAGGGCTATAACATCCACTCAAAGTCAGGTCGTCCATCAGGTCTAGTTTTTTGAAAACGCCCCTTAGGTAGCACAAATACTGTAAGGTGAGGGATACAGAATAAACGATGATCATGATCAACGAGTTCTTATTGCAAAATTTATGAATGGCGACTGGAGGACATGGTGCCCCAAGAAAATGGTGTAGCCGAACATACGGCTCACGCGACAAGAGATATACATTTTAAATGATGCTTTCCAGTCGCCTTATGTCTCATTTTGGCTATTTGCACTTCTGCAAAATCGCTCGATTTGATCGCTCCTTCCTTCTTTCTGTAAGGCTGTAAGTCTCGGGTCTATCGTCTATAAGAATAAACGGCATACCTAGTCTGGAAAATCTCAAACAGAATATCCGAAAAGATTTCGGGAACTTATCTCCTGAAGTTCTCGAGATGAGCCAAGTCACAATCACAGGCAAAACTGTGACTGTGATTTTGAAATCACTGTGATTTTAAACTGTGATTGTGACAGTAGCAGTTTGAAAATCACGAGTCACGAGATAAACTTCCAAACAGGTACATACTGTTCACAGACACGATACGAATCACAGTCACGAAGCAAATCACGAAAAAGTGAAACTGCGAACGCGAAGCAAGGGAGCGTATAGATATCTACAAATCACACTCACAGTCACGACATGAATCACAACCACAAAACAAATCACAGGAGAGTGAAACTGCGAAGCAAGGTAACATAGCAAATAACAATAGCAAATTGAACTAACAGGTACGGACTACGGGGTATGAAATTAGTAGCAAGCAGCAGATTTCGTAGACGTTTTTTAATCCATTGACATCGTAGCCATCCTTTAATGGAATTTGTTATTTTATCGCTTGATAAAAAAAAGACGAACCATATTTTGGGATACATACTATATTTATTTCGAAATATCACCAGCTTTCTGGTGATATCCCTTGCTTCGCGTTCGCAGTTTCGCTTTTTCGTGATTTGCTTCGTGACTGTGATTCGTATCATGATTGTGAGTGGTATTGGTTGGTATGAATCTGTTTGGGGGTTTGTCTCGTGACTTGTGATTTTCAAACTGCGACTGTGATTCTGATATAATGAGTATATGAAAGAAGAAGTAGGCAATCACTCTTTATTCTGCGATTTTACAAAATGTCGATACTGATTTCTTGCATAGATTCATTAATATAAAATCTTAGGGACAGATTCATGGTCAAAGAAAACGTTCTACCATCGGTTCAAGCTCATCTCCTAGGTTTTGCTGCAGTTGAGCGAGTGAACGGAATGAAAAAGTTAACATGTTACTTTGATAATGCAATTTCGTTGTCAGCTGTGAAAGCTGAGTAGGTACATTCTTTGGTGCGAAAAAAATCGTCGAGTGATCCTTCTACCGAAGTTTTAAAATTGCTTGATGTGATTAAAACAATGTCCCGATCCCGAAGCGTTATGGAGAATGCAAGGTTATGTGTTCATTCGGATATTATTGTGGATCCAGATAAGGTGATTGATCTTATGCCAAAAAAAAATCAAGAAGTTTTCTGCTTTGAAAAAAATGCGTGTAAACAAATTATTTAAGTATGTTCGTTTAAGTACATACATACGATTTAAAAACTAATACGAATCAATGAATTGGAATATTCTTAGTTTTTTTTCGTAAGATTTGGATGCAATTCCAAATATTATAAAAACAAATCCCACCATACCGTCACCGAATATAAGTCATCAAGGGTTATACCGCAGGGATGGTGGACTTCATCAAATCACCTCATCTTGGGCTTACCGAGAGCAGCCGATATGACACGTCTTGAGACCTTGGTTGGGGACACGCATTAAATGAAACCAAGCCATCGAAGCATCGACCGTTCCGTTCTCGACATTAAGCACGTCACATTCTCCAGCACAGAAACAGGTGTATAATCCGGATAAATATTCATGTGTCCACCCCATAGTGCGTAAACAGAACTACTTTCCCTTCTATCTGTCGTCAAAAACATTGTTTTCAATTCAAACTCTCCAATTAAGTTCACTTATAATAGAAACGAAAGCCCACTTTGACGTGACATCCGTCACTCGATTTCCTCAATTTAATCGAATAACAACTCCCTAGAGATGCATACCCATACACATCACCTCCAAAAATCCAAATAAAACACAATTTTCTGATTTCTTCCGCCGTTCAATCACAATCAAGCAAAATTCATTTCAGACTATTTCTATAAGAATATGTGTGTCAGAGTCGAAGACGAACTGGAAAATCCAAATTGACAGACACAATGACGTCCCATAAACGAAACATGTGTGTTTCATTTCGAAGATTTCATTGTATAAAAGGATTCCACGAACCAACCCCCCATCTTCGATGCACACATTCCGCGCACTAAAACCAAAAGGGATAGTACGTGCGAGTACTTGTACCTATATGTGTACATTGTAAACACACTCGAAAGTTGAAACCTTGAAACTCCATCGTCAACTGTCAATTGTGATTTCGTAATGCGAGAAACAGATTACCACAGCACCAGCAACAGCAACTTTGACAGCAACAGCAACTTCAACAGCAGAAGTCGCATGAAACACATTGGAAACATCGACAGCAACTTTGTCAAGGGAGGAAAACAAAATTTGTTGAGAGTTGATTGCAACGCAGCACTGCCAGATTACCTTTTATATCTTCCAAAATAAATGGTAAAAGCGAAATAAAAATGATATTAGGTACATGACTTTTCTTTTAATAGCTTGTCAAACATTAATTTTAATACAACTCACGACGATTGAATTAGTAGATAACTCGTTTCCACATTGCAATATAGTAAAACTAGAATTCAAAATCATATTCTAAATAATTTGACGCCTGCAGATCACAAAAAAGAATTGATTTCTTTTGCCAATCGAAAATGAAAGGCAATCTAAATCAAAAAAAAACATTAAAATAGTATTTTATAAATAATTTATTATAAGAATAATTATTTGTAAACTGCTGAAACTTTTTTTGTCTATATCTGGTAATGATGCTGCACCTTCAGTATGTCAGCATTCGAAAGTTGAGAGAACTGAAAAAGTCACCGTGGTGTTGGTAGCCGTTGCACAGCAACATTGAATTTAGGACTTAGCTCTAACGTCGATGTCGATGTCGATGTTGCTGTGGTAATGTAACTTCAGCCATTAAAAAGCAGGGGCTCTAAAAAGTGCGCTGTGGCTGTCAAAGTTGCTGTTGCTGTTGCTGTGCCAATCTGTTTCTCGCATAATACATTTGGCGCTCGCGAGACATTTCTTGCTTTATTTTTAACACAAACACACTCATCGAAACGTGTATGATTGTCGATTGATACGAGCAAATTATTCAATCCTCTGCTTTCAACCCCCAGAGGGCTGATTTGTAAATATTCGATTACATCATGAAATCGAATATAAATCCCCCTTGTCGGGGAACGGGGTGGGTGGTTGCACAATTATTTTAGTTGGGCAACATATCGATTGCATAATCGTTTCACAGGATGTGCTCTACATTTTGATTGAGATTTTAATTAAATTTATGAAAAACTGTTCACAAACCGGATCTGTACGAGTCCTTCATGCAGAATATACGATTGAATCACCTTAGCGAAAGTTTTTGTGTGTGTGTGTGTAGTGATTTTCCGATCGAAACTACGGCACCGATGTAAGCCCAGCTGGGGGCTAACGCAATAAAAACGTTCACTTGGACTTGCAAAAGCCGTTTGTTTAAATTAGAAAAAAAAAACTATAGTTACTCTACGACTACGAGGTATGTTGAACTAATAGTCGAGACCATGGTGGCACTTGTGTACAAGCCGGTTCGGATTGTAATGTTTTGTAAGCACGACTGGAAGTGACAGTCGATAGGACTTTGGGCTTCACTTTGCAAATGAGCCAATGAATAGAATGTTTTTAACGTTAAGGAGGCGTTTGGGGTGGAAACTACATATTTTAGGGATGTTTTCATCGAAGGCTGAAGAAAAAGGATTTTCTATTGCTAACTAATTCTTCGTGCTATTTGGCCAATAATTTATTCCTTTGATATACGAGCAGAGAGCTCATCAAAGGATGACCTACCCATTGTTTGATATCTAATTTTAGACAAAGATGGGCATCTATTAGGAAATAAATAAAAATAAATAAATGTTTCACTCTCACTAGCATTAACAGTGGGTATTATGGGTGATTCCAATCGGTCACCGATTAGATTATGTTTTGTATACTGAGCGAATATTCCCAGAAATAACACGAATAATCAGATTCGTCCACTTGGTCACTTCATGTCTCCTAGTGGCGGATAGACCCCGCGCTATACTCCTATCAACTTGATACGTACAACGCAGCTAACTAGTATAGATCTGGCTGAAGAGACTTTTTGGCTGAAGAAATATTGCAACCCGGGACAGTAAGCGGATTAGTAGACTGGATTCCTGAGGAAGGGTCTCGCGAGTCGCGACCTCCTGACAAACATCCGAGAGTGTAACCAAACTGAGTTTCTCAATTCAGCCCTTCAGATTCGTCATAAAGTTGTAGCTTCCTTCTATTTGTCCTAAAATAAAAATCTCCCACAAATGAATGGTACCTACTTCTTTGTGTTTACTCGACGCCGCGCCGCCCAGCCGTTTTGATATCCTCAAAAAGCTGAAAAGATCATCAGAGCCATCTGGTTGTTAATGAAAATGGTAATAACGTTACGTGGTACCAACAATGACACGTCACCTTTCGGGCTGCTCCCGCGATTACCAGATCTTCTGCTTTGAAGGCACTATTGTTATAGGAATAGGAAGCCTGATTGAGCATTTTATATATTTAATTCCTCCGAGAATATACCGGCACCGGTTTCGCTGTTCATCTTTTATCCATCTGTGCAGATGGATATCGATTTCCTCGTAGTGGGTTCATTTGTGGTCCATTCATTCCTACTCAAAAAATAGCAAGAGAATGGTCTATCAAAGTTCAGTTGTTAAGAAGTAACAACAACGTATTTTCCTAGAATCTGTGCGTGGCCAGAATTACCTGTGTTCCAAATATTAAATTTGGCTCACACACTGGTCCATCCCAAATGTGACCGCGTGCCGGCGTTGTACCGCATTATGTTTAGAGGAGTCAAAGCCAGGCCCTTGTACCTTTCCTGTAAATTTCACTTGGTGATAAACGCACTCCTCCACCAATGACTGCTAATTGATCTTGTCCTCCCGCACTGCATTGTTCGTGATGTTGTCAGGTTTCTTGTATATTGCATTCTGCATGGCGACACCTTCTCAGTATTGTACCTTGTCTTCAAGAGAACACCGGGCTATATATCTACTTGTAGCCTTCTTAAGGTGCTAGTACACGATATGTAGCACGCTTCGTATATATGTAGCACTGACGTCATTTTGACGTCAGCGAATAGTCCCAATAGGTACATGCCATTTACAAGCTCTCTTTGTGCACTCTCTGTTGACGTCAGAGCCACATATATATGTGGCGTGCTACATATCGTGTTCTAGCACCTTTAGGCTTATTTTGCATTTCAAGGTCAACGTAGATCGTTACTTCGTCATGATTAAATATTTTCGTTAAAAAATTATGGACAATAATATCGGCGACCTTAGTGGCTTCAACAAGATGACGCTACATAATTCTGTGACATACGACGAACAGTGCAATTGACTTATATTATTGAAAATGAGGACAGTATGTTATTTCGGGAAATGGACATGTCAGTTGGCTTCAAAGATCATGCAATTTGACATATCGGAGTAATTGTCAGTGGGGCTAAGCGATGTTACTAGTCTCCGGTGATAAACCAGCCACAAATATTTCCCCCTCTTTGGGACAGCATTCCTTACCGATCCTCCATTGCAAACATAAATCTGTAACTTTACTCACTCACATCATTAAATCGAAGACCTGCAGCCGTTTGAAGAGCACCTAATTTATGATTTCCATAAATAACCTTATTAAAATCAAACAGCCAACTATGACGTCTAGTTGGCATTAAGAGCCACACATGGATGCGCCTGCTCCTAAGTATTAATGGGTCATTTCAAACCCATGAACACAAAAGTGCATATCATGGCCCAGACACCACACCACAATAAGTCGATTTTTGATTTATGCTCCACGTTGGTAAAGTTTTATTGAATTCGAGACTTATTACAGTCAGGATGCCATTGAGAGAGACGAGTTTAGACCTACCATGCGGCTCTAAGTATGTATTGTAAGTATGTAAGTATTCCTTCCACTGTGTAACCATCCGCAGTTCTTGGTTCAAGGTGGACCAATACAAAATTCACCAAACGTATATCCTTTTGAATGGTTTACTCATTACCCGTACAAACGATAATGACAACTACTCGTACTGATACAATTGGGCCAACGACTACGAGACTGCCCAATGTAAGCAGAACGTGACACAGCCATTGCACAAGATAAGGGAAACGCAAACGCAGCTCCACTGGACCATACTCGAGGACTAGGTATACATTCTCTTTGCACTGGCATGCAGGTAAAGGTAAATATAGGATCTGGAAATCCTTGATTTAACCTCACATACACTGACAATGTGTGGGTTGGGGAACTAATTCAAGTCCTTTTCATTTCCTTCTTTTGTGAGTCTGTTTGTGCCGAATGGGAGCTGGTGGAACGGGTGCTAGGTATAACCACAATGGGATGGACGACTAAAATGCTTGTTACATAATTAAACCGAGTCTAGCCATAGACAGCAGCACGCGTTCGACGTGTTTCACAAGATGAAAGCAAAAATCAGTTATTCTTGAGAAAAATAAGAGAAACAAACACATAAAAAGCAATTTAAGCGAATTAAGAATTCGTATGTGCAAAAGGAAAAAACGGACTTTGAACTTGATGATACCTACGAGGGTGTTGTCTGGATGTTTTTGTTTTTTTTTTTTTTTTACACTTCTGATGAGGAATGCGGTGAATAAATGAAAACCAGAATAGAGAACCTTAAGCTGCGAAGAGAAAGCTTTCTTTAACAAGATTGATTGTGGAGATTCAAAGGTATATTAAATGCTGAAGTTTAGCTATTCAGAAATTACAATTTCAATCAAGTAATTGAAATCATCGTTACTGGCGACTGTTGGGTGAAAAAATACTTTTTTTAATACAAACACTTTCAACATTTCTATGTTTGCTAGAAAATAAAAATCGTATTTATGATTCCTCTCTTAAAATGTCCTATCGATGAATACCCGTGGACGAATAGACCTGAAGTTAGCTAACACAAAATATAATCGACTTACGCGAATGAAAAAGCAGAAGATGTCTTGATTTTTTTTTTGACATGAGATCAATCACCTTATCTGGACCCAAAATAATATCCGAATGAACAGATATCATATAGCAAGTGAGCTTAACCTAGCATTCTCCATAAAGCTTCGGGACATTGTTTTAATCCTTTTTATTTCTGAAAAAAATGATTCTGTCAACACTAGCTGTGGTCACTGGGAGCGGTGCTAAAACCGTAAGCAAGAAATTTATACTTCTAAAGTAAGTCTTGTCATTGTCACTTATATCAAGCAATTTCAAAACTTCGGTAGAAGGATCACTAGACGATTTTTTTTCGCACCAACGAATTTACTCAGCTTTCACAGCTACCAACGAAATTGAATTACTGTAGTGACCTATGCTTAGAACATGATCACATAAGTCAATACTTGTAAAAGAGTAACATCTGTTGTCTCTTTATAAAAGAGCTTGCTTGATCCGCATTTCTGGAGTCAGTCGATTCTGACGAGATGTGGTGCTGAGCACATCTAGTTGCTGCCAATCACCGGTAATTACGATTACCAAAGTATCGTGTTAGCTTTTCCATTTCGTTCACTCGCTCAACTGCAGCAAAACCTGGGAGAAGAGCTTGAAACGATGCGGTAGAATGTCTTCGTTGACCATGAATCTGTCCGAAGATTTTGTATTAACGAATCTATGCAAGAAATCAGTATCGACTCTAAAATAGGCTTCAGTAGGAGAGGTTACTGGATTGGAACGCGTTTTTTGTTTCAATGAAGTTCTTCAAACAAGTCCTGGGTAAATAGGATGCGGGTCTGAAAAGACTCTCTGAAAAAATCTTCGGCATTTTCTCTGATGTTCTTAAGAGAATTCAGAACTTCTTTTGTGCGGTCCATTGCAGAAAATAAATCTAAGGATTTGTTCTGTAAGAAAACTGATAAGGGCAGCGTTAAACTGAATAGTTTTATTTTGCATACAATGAGGCTTACTAGGAAATCCCTTTTTTGGACCGCTGCCAAAAGTGTTGATTTTTTTGAAGAAATCGCCCACGTTCTGCTCGTTATTTCTTCAAGACTTATGGAAATGCATTTGAAGAGCTCTACAAAGGAAATAATACTGTCATGCCTTTCAATGCCTTTCACAAATGCGTAGAAGTCGAGTTTTTCGGCTCTCTGGTGCATGTTTTTATACCCTCCACATGAAGGTATATTCACTTTGCCATTACGTTTGTAACGCCAAGAAGGATTCGCCGGAGACCCTATAAATTATATATATTCTGAATCAGGATCACATTCTGAATCGATTTAGCCATGTCCGTCTGTCTGTTGAAAGCACGATAGCGTCCAAACGAATTGACCTAGGCGAATGAAATTTGGTGAGAGGACTTCTTTTTATCGTCGTCAGGTTGGTATTGAAAATGGGCTATGTCGGTCAAGTAGTTCTGGCACCTCCCATACAAAACCATTAGTAGACCCATGTGTCTCTCCGCCTGTTGAAATCACGAGAGCGTTTAAATGAATCGACCTATGCGATTGAAATTGTGTGACAGGTCTTAGTTTTACGGTTGTCAGGTTGTTATTAAAAATGATCCATTTCGGTCAAGTAGTTCTGTTACCTCCCATACAAAGCCAATATTTGACCCATGTATCTCTCTGTCTGTTGAAAACACCTTAGCGTCCAAACGAACCGACTTATGTGAATGAAATTTTGTGAGAGTACTTTTTTTAACCGTCGTCAGGTTGGTATTGAAAATTGTCTATGTCGGTAAAGTGGTTCTGCTACCTCCCATACAAAACTAATATTAGACACACTCGCATGGCAAACATTTTGCATGACTTTTATGCAGTGGAGGGTATCAAAGCATCGGCCAGGCCGATGATAACACTTTTACTTGTTTAATGACATTTTTGAAAGTTGTATTTGCATTTGAATGGTAGCGGAAGAAATTAGATATTTTCCTTACTACACCAAGGCAATTGCGAATGGCAGGAGCTGACATGGCAGAGCCAGATTAAAGCTATGGCTTGCACAATGCACAGCGTACATACATAGCGTTTGGAAACTGTAGGTATACCTTCCGGGATAGTCCCCTTATTTCAGTTAAACTGATGTTCTACTGTGCATTTAAAAATCAGTCTAGTATTTAGTTGAGCTTTAAATTTACTCGTGATTAGCCGAAGGTTATAAGATGAACTGAAAATTTATGGGAATTCCATCAGTTTCGGTCTCAGTTTCAGTTTCAGTTAGACGCTTAAATTTTGGCATTTAGACATTAGTTTCAGTTTAACTAAAACTGATAGCTCAACTAAAACTGAAACTGAAATGATCGTCTAAATGGGGTTTTAGAAAGTTTTAGTTTTTGTTTTTTGTTTAGTCTTTCGGCTTCCGCCCCTCATTCCCCCAAATTCAGCTTAGTACTTCATGAAGAAATGACTTGATATTTGAGTAGGTATCAACTTTTGGTCTAATACTGGTACTAGCGCCAGTACTTTGTGAAGAAATCGGCTGTAAGCATCGAGTTTTATTGTCGGGCACTTAAGCTTAGAACGATCAGAGCAAGGTGGTTTAATTACACTTTTGGTAACAGAGTGGACATAAACTTTGTACTGAGTTAGTTAAAATTTGTGCATCAATCTATTTTTATTGCTCTGGCTTTTGTAACCTATTGTCTCTCCTTCTTTAGGAACAGGTGAGCAGTGTGAGCAGTCCGAATTCGAGATTAATGGTTGGTGATTTGATTATGATTAGTCATTCCGTTTCTTTGAGGCAACAAACCCCATTCGCAATCAGTCCCTTGTCTGTCGTTCGCCTTATTACGGCCACAAAATCACGCACACTTAAAACCGCTAAAACCAATTATCCCTCAAACGCAAATCCAACAAAATGCTAAACTATGCAGAGACGGACAAAGCCAAAGACTGGCAAAAAGTCACAAGGAAAAAACAACCTCAACCACATTACAGCGCTCAAGGGAATATATAAAAATGCATTTGTCTTACTGTGCAGCAAAATTTTATCTTAACAACTGCTATAGAACCCAACATCCTTCGCTGGCGTCTCATAACAAACGATTGCCAATGCAAAAACTGTTCTTGTAGCCATTCCGTTCTTTGTCGTCGTCATTGTCATTCTTTCAATTTCATTTCATGTCCTTACAGAATGTGAGGACAGCTACAAAAAAAAAAAAAAAAAACTGCATGGCAATTGCAAAACTAAAACGTGCTCCATAAGTACTCCATGTTGTACCTACTATAGAAAGAGCGCGGGCAATATCGAAAGGATATCCTATCCATTTGAAATTTAAAAATGCGGTTGCCTCCTTCGCTTGAAGGAGGAAAAGTCAAGCAACAGGAAAATATCCGGAAACTGAAATTTTCTTCGTGGATATTGTGTGGTGCAATGTTTTGCAACAGCAGTCTCTTCGCCTTGTCCTATATGTATATATGTCCTTTGGGCTAAATGTTTTAAACTTTTGCTTTTTCTGCTTATCCTGTCGTTTTAGTGATTGTCGTAATGGAATTTTCTTATGGTGCATGTAAATGGCGCAAAAAAAAAAAACGCGGAAGCACCTACCTACATATTTATAATATGTATCGACCCGTTGGGGGCGAACGGTATAACCGGGAATTGGCTCTTAAGGAAGTTTAATGATGTGATCTATGGACGGCCATTCCGTTTTATTCGCAACAATTTGTGCAATTTCGCGCAAATAACAGTGCGAACTAGTCGCTTAAGCATTTTGATAATGGAACACTGTTTATATCACACAAGACGCTAGTGGTTTTCGAAAAAGGATTTCCTATTTGAAATCAATAAATTTGTTTTATCAGTATTTGGCAAATTTTCAATATTCCTTTAAAATTCCCACTCGAATGCATATATACATATCTATTTAAATTTACATCGCAATAAGAAAACTATGGAAGGATACACAAAACTGGCATTCCCTTTATACCTACCTCCGTTCCTTCCCTCTTATAAGAGGGCACTTCCGCAACTCAACCATATACAAATGGAAATTTGTGCTACTGCTCAGCTATCTTGGTAATGTTTTGCTGGTCGTCCTTTGAGTAAGGAGCAAGAAATTTATTCCTTAATAGACGATGATAAGAAGGACATAAAGGAAACAAACGAAACAGAACGAGAACTGTTAAAAAGCAATCGTTTGGTTCACTTGGACAAATGTCAACTGAGGCCAGTTGACAACAATTGCCAGGATAATGAACTTCTCTCACAGTAATAAGGTCAGCGATAGGACAAAAAGAAATGCTGACAGTAAATATATTTCCAGAAACAAACTACTAACTTACTTTGAGGAGTCGTTTACGAGACATTGATTTACATCTCTTTTGTGCAGAGAGAAATTGCCCGGGAGGAAGTTGGCTGGTTGGTGGATGTTCTTTTCTTTTTGCATGAGCAAGTATACAATCATAAATGTATTGCAAGGGTATACTTGAGGCTATGGAAATGATAAACGGTAGAAACAAAAGACAACCTACTGTCAATAATGTTAGTTTTGGCGGACCTTTATTATGAATCCATGATTGGTTCTAAACGGATCTTTGGGTAGACTGAAGAATTCTTTGAAATTAGATCCTCGATGCGGGATATTCGAAACAAGCAAAATGGTTTTTTAAGTTAGTTACCCCTATGTTCTAATATTGAGCGACAAGAGGGCAGGTCGGTAAATAAAGATCTCCACTTCACTGTCGACAGTGTGGAAAAATCACTTTCCTTCAAGGAAGTTATAACGATAGGGAACTATAACTGTATCACTTGAACACTATTAATAGCCTCAACCCCACTGAATCAAATCAGTCAGTGGTGGATCTGGATGCCTCTCCAGTTAGTGCAGATTTTTGGCTCCAAGTTCGTTTCCACTAAATCGCTGTTAAATCTCCTTCTCCGATTCTCGTCAACGCAAATGGCACAAAAAAAACCTCGAAGAATTTTGCGTTCAAAACGACCAAGTACCTATATCTTCATCGGACTTCGTTAATGTCTATGCTCTGCGAGATTGAAGAAGAAGGCTGGTTAGGGTCTTGTATAGGGCGTTTTTCTTTTTTTAGTTCAGAGCAGAGGCTGAACTGTCAAAAAAAGTTCGTATTTCTTTTTTTAGCTCATCAGGCACGTCAGTTTCATACAATTTTCTCAAGAAGGAATGATGTTGAAGAACAGCCAATCGCCTTGTCTAAATCCTTTTCTGACATCAAAGACCTCAGTGAGATTGAATGGAGTAGCGTTCTCCTTCTCCATCGTCATTCTGCATAACCTGGCGAGTTTGAAAGGGATGCCAAATCTAGACCATGACTCTATATAAGTCTTCTCTATAAATGTTCTAATATGCGACCTAAAAATCTATAAACAAATGGTGGGTATCAGTCTGGACTTTAGGAAGTGTGAACATATGAATAATAATAGTAATAATAATGAAGAGGGTTTAGTGCATTGCGACCTTGTGGTCTATTGGTGAACATATGAAAGTTTGTGATTGATTATTTGCTTAAGGAGACTGGAAGTTATGGGGCATGCTTCTTTAAGGCTAGTCAACACTTTACTATCCACAATAACATGTTTCGTTGTTCCTAAATCTAGCTTCATCCGACTCGATTCGAACCGGAGACTTGTTTCTCGATGTGGGTGAGTTTAAATTTTATTCGTTTGAACTCAAATTAGCTATCTAATTCACTAACCCATCCAACAGAGCTTTATAAATTCCAGAATTCAAAAGTGATTTTGCCGTTTAAAATTATTTGGTAAGGTAAGATTCACTACACTTGTTAAGACCATGTTCTTACACTCGCCAAAAAAGTAAAAGAGGTTGCCGGAAATTTTTGTCCATGGGTTAGGTCTGTCATTATCGAGCAGAAAATAAACGGTTATCCAAAACGAGTTTTCTAAAGTTTTATTCAGTAAAGTGCACACAAATCAATTAAATAATCGAAAATTGTATTTTAGCTGTTAGTACGTATTAAAAAATAAATAGCGCAACAGGTCCGTTTAGGTACCCTAAGCCTAGCTTCTTACAACCATTCGTTTGTTTGAGGTTTTATTTTGGGGACGAACGGTAGGGACCTAAAATTTCATACCGAGTCCGAACGGCTGAGTTGGTAAGCTTTTTCACGACAGTCATGAGTGGTGTCGCAGTGAAAAACACCCTTAGGATGTAATTTGTGTTTTTCCGGTATCGAACCAGGGATCCCTCGCACAGTAGTTCAGCATGTTGGAGTCAATATTTATGAAAACTATTGTATTATATATAAAACTTCAATAGTTCTGCTTTTTATGTTTATTTAACTTTTATAAATTTTGTTTAAATTAATTTATTCCTATTTTTGACTTCATTACAATAGGTTATGGGCCAACGTTTTGGTCTTTAAAAGAATTTTCCCGACTGTGTTATTATTAGATTATTGCTAAAATGACGATGAGTGGCCATCTAACAATGGAAAAACTTCGTGGCAGAGGAAATTTTCATAACTGGAAATTTGTTGCTGAGCAATATCTGATGGAACATGACTTATGGGATTGTGTCTTTGGTGCTGAATTGGACGCGAAAAAGATTGCTAAAACAAAGGCAAAGCTAATACTACTTTGCGAACCAGCTGTGTTTTCACACATTCGAGAAAGTAGAACGGCAAAAGATGTTTGGCAGATATTAGAATCAGCGTTTGAAGACAAAGGCCTTACCCGGCGAGTTGGACTTCTACGGAAACTTATCACAAAGATTTATCAGAAAACACCGAAATGATAATGCATTGTGATAATAAAAGTGCAATTTGCATGGCTTTGAACAGAGGATATCAATCAAGAACAAATCACTATAGCGTCCAAACAAATCGACATAGGTGAATAAAATTTTGTGAGAAGACTTCTTTTTACCTTCGTCAGGTTGGTATTGAAAATGGGCTAGTTCTGGTACCTCCCATACAAAACCACTATTAGACCCATATGTCTCTCTGTATGTTGAAATCACGATAGCGTCCAAACGAATCGACTTAGGCAACTGAAATTTTATGAGAGGTCTTATATTTATGGCCTTTAGGTTCTATTAAAAATGGTCCATGTCGGTGAAGTAGTTCTGTTACCTCCCATACAAAGCCTATATTTGACGCGTATATCTCTCTGTTTGTTGAAAGAACGATAGCGTCCAAACGAATCGACATAGGTGAATGAAATTTTGTGAGAGGAGTTGTTTTTACAGTTGTCAAGTTATTATTAAAATTTATCTATGTCGGTCAAGTAGTTCTCGTACCTCCCATTCAAAACCAATATTAGACACATGCGTGTACCTATACAGTACATACAGTGGAGGGTATCAAAGCATCGGCCAGGCCGATGATAACACTTTTACTTGTTTTACTGAGCATTCGTGTTTGAAATACATTTTTACAATTTGTAAACGTTTGTTAAGACGTAAGCCTATTGATGATGATGTAATGAAAACCGAACAAGAAATGTCAGACGGATGTGACATTTGTCACGCATACTTCGCCAGGAAATCCCAATTTTAAATAATTGTGTAGCTTTGGATCACACTTAATTTTTATGGTACTCATATAATATCTTCATCAGAATGTGGTTAAGGATACATCAGAGTCTTTTGCATTTCAGCAATATCTCATTAAGAACTACTACAATACTCGTAGCATTCTCAATGCATCGGTGGCGTATGCGCACTTTTTATGGACAATTTCCTCATGTCGACCCCTGCAAATGTAACAATTCGGGAAGAACTCAATTTAGCTAATGTTTTGCGGTTCACATGGCCAGTTCACAATACAGTCGTTTGTGGATATAGTGAAATATTTTTTGCAAGGCCTGTTCACAGTATCCAGGTTGTTCACTATAACAAGGTTGACATTTTTTTTTTAATTAATTTGCCCAAAGGAAAGTACATAGAGATATATGTACTTAAGTATGTTTATTCAAAAAATTCGTTAATAGATGTTTGTTTCTGGCGTTCAGAAATTTACTTTTTGCCGCTTTTTCGCGTAGACTTTAAAATTCCCACTCGAATGCATATATACATATCTATTTAAATTTACATCGCAATAAGAAAACTATGGAAGGATACACAAAACTGGCATTCCCTTTATACCTACCTCCGTTCCTTCCCTCTTATAAGAGGGCACTTCCGCAACTCAACCATATACAAATGGAAATTTGTGCTACTGCTCAGCTATCTTGGTAATGTTTTGCTGGTCGTCCTTTGAGTAAGGAGCAAGAAATTTATTCCTTAATAGACGATGATAAGAAGGACATAAAGGAAACAAACGAAACAGAACGAGAACTGTTAAAAAGCAATCGTTTGGTTCACTTGGACAAATGTCAACTGAGGCCAGTTGACAACAATTGCCAGGATAATGAACTTCTCTCACAGTAATAAGGTCAGCGATAGGACAAAAAGAAATGCTGACAGTAAATATATTTCCAGAAACAAACTACTAACTTACTTTGAGGAGTCGTTTACGAGACATTGATTTACATCTCTTTTGTGCAGAGAGAAATTGCCCGGGAGGAAGTTGGCTGGTTGGTGGATGTTCTTTTCTTTTTGCATGAGCAAGTATACAATCATAAATGTATTGCAAGGGTATACTTGAGGCTATGGAAATGATAAACGGTAGAAACAAAAGACAACCTACTGTCAATAATGTTAGTTTTGGCGGACCTTTATTATGAATCCATGATTGGTTCTAAACGGATCTTTGGGTAGACTGAAGAATTCTTTGAAATTAGATCCTCGATGCGGGATATTCGAAACAAGCAAAATGGTTTTTTAAGTTAGTTACCCCTATGTTCTAATATTGAGCGACAAGAGGGCAGGTCGGTAAATAAAGATCTCCACTTCACTGTCGACAGTGTGGAAAAATCACTTTCCTTCAAGGAAGTTATAACGATAGGGAACTATAACTGTATCACTTGAACACTATTAATAGCCTCAACCCCACTGAATCAAATCAGTCAGTGGTGGATCTGGATGCCTCTCCAGTTAGTGCAGATTTTTGGCTCCAAGTTCGTTTCCACTAAATCGCTGTTAAATCTCCTTCTCCGATTCTCGTCAACGCAAATGGCACAAAAAAAACCTCGAAGAATTTTGCGTTCAAAACGACCAAGTACCTATATCTTCATCGGACTTCGTTAATGTCTATGCTCTGCGAGATTGAAGAAGAAGGCTGGTTAGGGTCTTGTATAGGGCGTTTTTCTTTTTTTAGTTCAGAGCAGAGGCTGAACTGTCAAAAAAAGTTCGTATTTCTTTTTTTAGCTCATCAGGCACGTCAGTTTCATACAATTTTCTCAAGAAGGAATGATGTTGAAGAACAGCCAATCGCCTTGTCTAAATCCTTTTCTGACATCAAAGACCTCAGTGAGATTGAATGGAGTAGCGTTCTCCTTCTCCATCGTCATTCTGCATAACCTGGCGAGTTTGAAAGGGATGCCAAATCTAGACCATGACTCTATATAAGTCTTCTCTATAAATGTTCTAATATGCGACCTAAAAATCTATAAACAAATGGTGGGTATCAGTCTGGACTTTAGGAAGTGTGAACATATGAATAATAATAGTAATAATAATGAAGAGGGTTTAGTGCATTGCGACCTTGTGGTCTATTGGTGAACATATGAAAGTTTGTGATTGATTATTTGCTTAAGGAGACTGGAAGTTATGGGGCATGCTTCTTTAAGGCTAGTCAACACTTTACTATCCACAATAACATGTTTCGTTGTTCCTAAATCTAGCTTCATCCGACTCGATTCGAACCGGAGACTTGTTTCTCGATGTGGGTGAGTTTAAATTTTATTCGTTTGAACTCAAATTAGCTATCTAATTCACTAACCCATCCAACAGAGCTTTATAAATTCCAGAATTCAAAAGTGATTTTGCCGTTTAAAATTATTTGGTAAGGTAAGATTCACTACACTTGTTAAGACCATGTTCTTACACTCGCCAAAAAAGTAAAAGAGGTTGCCGGAAATTTTTGTCCATGGGTTAGGTCTGTCATTATCGAGCAGAAAATAAACGGTTATCCAAAACGAGTTTTCTAAAGTTTTATTCAGTAAAGTGCACACAAATCAATTAAATAATCGAAAATTGTATTTTAGCTGTTAGTACGTATTAAAAAATAAATAGCGCAACAGGTCCGTTTAGGTACCCTAAGCCTAGCTTCTTACAACCATTCGTTTGTTTGAGGTTTTATTTTGGGGACGAACGGTAGGGACCTAAAATTTCATACCGAGTCCGAACGGCTGAGTTGGTAAGCTTTTTCACGACAGTCATGAGTGGTGTCGCAGTGAAAAACACCCTTAGGATGTAATTTGTGTTTTTCCGGTATCGAACCAGGGATCCCTCGCACAGTAGTTCAGCATGTTGGAGTCAATATTTATGAAAACTATTGTATTATATATAAAACTTCAATAGTTCTGCTTTTTATGTTTATTTAACTTTTATAAATTTTGTTTAAATTAATTTATTCCTATTTTTGACTTCATTACAATAGGTTATGGGCCAACGTTTTGGTCTTTAAAAGAATTTTCCCGACTGTGTTATTATTAGATTATTGCTAAAATGACGATGAGTGGCCATCTAACAATGGAAAAACTTCGTGGCAGAGGAAATTTTCATAACTGGAAATTTGTTGCTGAGCAATATCTGATGGAACATGACTTATGGGATTGTGTCTTTGGTGCTGAATTGGACGCGAAAAAGATTGCTAAAACAAAGGCAAAGCTAATACTACTTTGCGAACCAGCTGTGTTTTCACACATTCGAGAAAGTAGAACGGCAAAAGATGTTTGGCAGATATTAGAATCAGCGTTTGAAGACAAAGGCCTTACCCGGCGAGTTGGACTTCTACGGAAACTTATCACAAAGATTTATCAGAAAACACCGAAATGATAATGCATTGTGATAATAAAAGTGCAATTTGCATGGCTTTGAACAGAGGATATCAATCAAGAACAAATTACTATAGCGTCCAAACAAATCGACATAGGTGAATAAAATTTTGTGAGAAGACTTCTTTTTACCTTCGTCAGGTTGGTATTGAAAATGGGCTAGTTCTGGTACCTCCCATACAAAACCACTATTAGACCCATATGTCTCTCTGTATGTTGAAATCACGATAGCGTCCAAACGAATCGACTTAGGCAACTGAAATTTTATGAGAGGTCTTATATTTATGGCCTTTAGGTTCTATTAAAAATGGTCCATGTCGGTGAAGTAGTTCTGTTACCTCCCATACAAAGCCTATATTTGACGCGTATATCTCTCTGTTTGTTGAAAGAACGATAGCGTCCAAACGAATCGACATAGGTGAATGAAATTTTGTGAGAGGAGTTGTTTTTACAGTTGTCAAGTTATTATTAAAATTTATCTATGTCGGTCAAGTAGTTCTCGTACCTCCCATTCAAAACCAATATTAGACACATGCGTGTACCTATACAGTACATACAGTGGAGGGTATCAAAGCATCGGCCAGGCCGATGATAACACTTTTACTTGTTTTACTGAGCATTCGTGTTTGAAATACATTTTTACAATTTGTAAACGTTTGTTAAGACGTAAGCCTATTGATGATGATGTAATGAAAACCGAACAAGAAATGTCAGACGGATGTGACATTTGTCACGCATACTTCGCCAGGAAATCCCAATTTTAAATAATTGTGTAGCTTTGGATCACACTTAATTTTTATGGTACTCATATAATATCTTCATCAGAATGTGGTTAAGGATACATCAGAGTCTTTTGCATTTCAGCAATATCTCATTAAGAACTACTACAATACTCGTAGCATTCTCAATGCATCGGTGGCGTATGCGCACTTTTTATGGACAATTTCCTCATGTCGACCCCTGCAAATGTAACAATTCGGGAAGAACTCAATTTAGCTAATGTTTTGCGGTTCACATGGCCAGTTCACAATACAGTCGTTTGTGGATATAGTGAAATATTTTTTGCAAGGCCTGTTCACAGTATCCAGGTTGTTCACTATAACAAGGTTGACATTTTTTTTTTAATTAATTTGCCCAAAGGAAAGTACATAGAGATATATGTACTTAAGTATGTTTATTCAAAAAATTCGTTAATAGATGTTTGTTTCTGGCGTTCAGAAATTTACTTTTTGCCGCTTTTTCGCGTAGACTTCGTAATGCCAGTACCTATGCCAACATAATCAGTAGTTGGCATCATTCTATAGAAACTTTCAATAGCTTCAGTAGTTTTTACAGGATTTGTGATTTGTGTTTTGTCTTGGTCGTGTCATCAGATTCTATAATACTTTCTCAATCTTTTTCTTTTTTTTTTGAATTGGTTCGTTGGGTTCGATTGCATGGCATGACGATGACACAAAGTGTCACACGAAACAAACGCTATCGACTGCACACAAACGCACCCGACAAACTGACAACTGTAATTACTTCATAAAAAGCATCAACTTCTGTAAATACATTTCATAATTAAAAATATTAATACCATCGTAAAATATATTTGCCTCTGTTACTTTGTATGTAGGTATAGGTCTGTACCTACCATTTTTAATTTGAGTGCTTATTTCCCCCATCATACCCGAATGTTACTCGCAGCCCGCATTTCGTAGAGATAAAAGTTAATGTTCCAAACAAAATGGAACTATAGATCAATTTATAAATAAAAGCCCCTTTTTCAACATAAGCTCTGATTCAGCAACCGCACTGTTCGCACAAAGAAAAAACTCCAACTTTAATTAATTACCGAAACGTGTGAGCGTGTAAGCGTGTGACTGTGACTATCACCACAAGGTATACAGTCATTGTTAATATTTGCTCATACCTACTCAACTCACTCACAAAATCAGTCTCAATGGCGAGGGCCGCATACACAATAATTGATTGAACATTTTCCTCTGAATACTCGGGTCAATATTGGCTCAATAATTTTCTATAATTTTCCTATTAATAAATGTTTCACCAATTCCGACTCCATATTCATACGATGTATACCATTCTAAATTGCTAAGCAAATAAAAATATAATAGAGTGGCATTCGCCGAGCCAGGACTCGACGTGTGTGTGGTGGTCGATGATAGTTTGCTGACGCTAAGCTAACAAAGCTATAATATTCGAAAAATACGCAACCAATATAGCTAACTGGAGATAACAATGATTTGATTGCTGTTTGCATTGCTCGTCAATCCGAGTTCATGATTTGGTTGTGATTCGTTTTGATGGGTGGCTGGGGTTAGGTGGGGTTTTAAAAAAAAAAACAGGAAATACCATAAAAACGCTTCACTTTGATAGCCCAGGTCCAAGAGTGGAATTGTGTGGTTTACCAGCATTTTCGGAACAGGCACGATTTGTTGTGGCTTGCATTTAATTGATATTAGTTTTGTGAGGACTTTGGGTGTTCGTTTTTTACTGGTTTTCTTTTTATTTGATTTTGATTATAATTTTGAGGGATTAACATTTTTGCGTGGTAATTAAATTTCAACGCGAGGGCTTAGCTTGGTCGGCTTGGTAATTAGAAATCTAATGAGTGTGTGGTTGGAAGCGATTGCAAATTGAAATAATTAACCGCGATGTTGGCTAATTGCAATTTGAGAGCAGTGCACCTACATAATTTGGAACTATACATAATATTGAATTCATGCCTTCTTTCCTCTTCAGTTTAAGACCTAGAGATCAACGGATAAAACTTTGCAGTTATCTTGGTCTTTGGACAATTGTCTGCAGTTTGCCAACCGAAGGTGTCTGATCTACTTTTGCACTTGCGGATGCTACACAAGGCGAGCTCTGAACTGAAACTCGGGCCGCAGCGGCCCAGTCGATGCCGCTGTTAAATTATTCCCTACGTCAGATTATACTAATAATAAATAAATAGGTGGCGCAACAGGCGGGTAGACGTCCTAGGCCTAGCTTTCATGACAGTTATACCCTCGGATGTTTGTCAGACGTTCGCGAGAGGTGGCGCGGTTGAAAAAGCCTTAAGATGTAATTTGTGTTTTTCCGGGGATCGAACCTGGAATCCCTCGCACAGTAGTCCAGCACACTAACCACTTCACTACTGCGCCCACAGATTATTACTCGAAGAATTTTGTATCTATCAACCAAATAGGTCTTAATCTTAATCTTAATAGTGAATATCGATCAGGACTTCTTCGTTTTTCTACAGGACCGTCTAGTGCGGTAGGGTCGGGAGGCTGTTTTGCAAATTGTTCCAGGAGTTTTTCTAGAAGGTCCCAATCGCGAAACTCTTCGATAAGGACCATACTAAATCATAAGTAGAAGGTCAGAGACAATTGTTATGACAATAAAATTCATTTATCATTAGACTTAAGACTTTAAATTAATAAAAAAAAATGCTGAAATGCTGAGAAGAGGACTTGGTGCTTGCAATTGTAACATTTTGCCAATGCAATCCCAAATCAGACCAGAAAAAAGTGCAGATCGATATTCTCTTTATACTAAAATAAGCGCCCTCCTTGTCTTTTTGACTATTACCATCTGCTTTCCAGACTACAAACACAATACTGCAATTATTTTTGAAAAACTAAAATGTATCCACATAAATAAAGGATGAAACTTTTCACTTTACCGTTCAATTTTTAAGAATTATGGTAGCACTCTCGAAATGCATTCACAACAGAAATAAAAATCTCATTTAAGTGAGGAAACATCTTTAATTTGCAGCAAGCAATTCGCTCCCAAAATCCTCCCGAACACACACCGCGCGCAGCTTACCGAACAGAATGGCCAATAATGAGAGAATGCAAAAGTTGGCCATTTAAAAATCCATTAAAACACACACAGAAATTCCAACCCAGTTCGAAATAAGACATTTAAGTGCATTTGGCAATTGCAGATATCTCAATAGATAGCAGTGCGCGATGTGGAGAAGGTGGTGTATCTTTCTTACTTACCGTCAGAGCCCGAAAGAAGATAGTAATTTTTTACGGATTTTATTTTACGTTGAATATCCGGTTTGGTTGAGCTCCCTAAAATGCAGCTCCGACTGGATCATTTTGTGGATGATATTTACTGCCGAGCATGGTTGAGTTTTTTTGGTTTATTTTTTTGGGTATAAAATGGCAAAAATGTTACACCCACCCCCGATTCACACGTCCGCCCATGTCGGACAGCACTCGGCGGGCATCAATAATTTTATTTATTTTTTTTCTGTTGTCGGTCTTACATTAAAACATTTTTAAAATGTGTACAATTAAGTTTGGAATTACGTAAACTTGTACCAGCACTCGGTGTACCGATATGTGTGGGGCATATAAAATTGAACGCCTTCAGTCAAGAGCAATTCCGCCCACCCTTAGCATGTGCTGGTCGTGTAAACTGTAAATCCGAACGAATTAAATTTTATTTAATTTTGATTTTATTATTTAATTTGATTTTTTTTTTGTGTATGGTATAAGGTTGGGCCGGTGGGTGATATGGAGATCAGTTTCCATGGTAGCCCGGTGTGGGTTGTTGCTTCTGTTTCGTGTTCGGGCAATTGTAGCTCTTCAAATGGGATTGGAGCACTTCAATCGATGAAAGGAGGTGTGAAGTGCTATATTGGATTTTGGATTGGGTTTATATTTTTCTTTTTTTCCACGAATGTGAAGAGATGGATAATAAATTGGAGAAGTTTAATGCTATTTCGGAAATTGAACAGCGATATTGTGCGCGCGAGAAAATTGATACGCCGAAAGGATACATGAATGGGAAAAGCAAGGACTCGGTAGAGTCAGGAAATTCAATTTGAGAATTGGCACATGGGACCTGGAGGATAGTGTCGAGTTGTCGTTTATTTATTAATTTACGCAAAATACATAGGGGTTGCTACTTGCTGGTAAGTTTGCAGCATTTCTGGCCGCAGCTGAAGTTTATAATAAGTTAGTAAGATAGGTACAGAACCAATAGTTAATTACCGATATATACAGAGTGTCCCAGTATAATCCTTTAAAAGAAGATTACTGAAGTTCCGCCGAACAAAAAATTGTATGGCAGGGAGGGTCTATTCTCACCATATTTCCCATTATAGCCCTCCAAAGAAGGTGCCCTCTAATTGCAGGTGGTACCACATAAAACGCATCTTCTAAACTGTTATGGGTACAAAAATTGTTTTGTACATTTTGAAAAAACAATCTAATAGCGCATACAAGTCTTAAGCACTTCGGGAACATCATTTTTTGTCAGGCAAAGGTCAAACAAAATTAAGTGGGAATAATAAACTAACGCACAGTGAGCATCAAAAGTGAGTAAACACCGATGCTTCTTTGAGTTTTCTTTAGGGTCTGAAAATAGGCCGGGAATTCGGTGTATCAGCGCCTTGTTGATACCGGGTGAGCTCCTCGAAATAAAAAGAAACGACGTTCAGAAGCAGCAACGTCAGAAATTGAGGGTCGGATTTTGCGTGCTGTGAGAGTTAAGCTTTTAGGCAAGTCTACACTTCTACTAGCAAGTCTACACTTCTTCTAGCTGTGCAGTTGTACCTTCCTAGAACCAGGATTCACAGAACTTTACAGAGAAATAGATTACACCCTTTCCTTTTAGCACCGGTACAGGATTTACTATCACCAGGAGCTGCGCAAAGAAGGGTGGAATTTTGTCAGTGGCTATTGCGCAAACAGGCAGAAGACGGCACCCCCTCAAGAACATTTTGTGGACTGACGGTGTGCTATTCACAAACAAAGTTACAAACCTTCACAGTTTGCAACATTGGTCAGACCCCATTTAATAAGCACAACATCCTTTCAAAGGTAAGAATTTAATTATTGTGAACATAACTTCTTCAAAATGTGTGCTTCTTTCAGAGGAAGCTTAGCGTAAATATTTGAAAACACTTTAGAAGGTCCGCTCGTTCTTCTAGAAACAGTTAATTTGCATTACTACCTGGAATTTCTTAGAGAACGATTGCAGGAGCTTCTTGAAGATGTTCCTCTTGATCAGAGAAGGGCGATGCTCTTTCAACAATATGGAGCACCTTGTTACAGTAGCAGCGGGGTAGTTCTATTCATCAACGGTATTTTTAACGAACGGTGGACTAGTCAATTTGGCTCCAACCCTTGCCCACTCAGATCTCCTGACCTACCCATGGATTTCTTTCTCAGGGGTGCTATGAAAGAAAAAGTTTATTAAACCTCGAGTCTTTTTTGACCATTTTTGTGGGACGAAAAATGGTTTTTACTACAACTTCTGTTGATTGTACGTAATCCTATCGCCCCATCAGCCTCATGTCTTTTATCCTCAAAAGCATCGAGAAACTAGTTGATAAACACATAGCGCTTAGCAAATCCCAACCTGCCTATCAACCAGGTAAATCTACCGAGTCATCGCTTAATGACTTAGTAACTAAAATTGAGTACTCCATCAACCGAAAGGAAATCTGCCTTATCGCTCTCCTGGATATTGAAAGAGCCTTCAATTACACATCCTTAAGTCCACCAACAGGGCTCTCAACAACTTGAGTCTGTCCCCAATCATAGGTAGGTCGATAATGGCTATGCTCAATAAAATAGCAATCCAGACCCGCTCTGATGATGTGGTACTTTCGGCGTTAACGACTAAAGGGTATCTTCAAGGGAGCGTCCTCTCGCCACTCTTATGGTCCCTTGTCATTGACGATCTACTCCAATCCCTGGATAAACTAGGGATTGATGCTAAAGGATATGCCGACGAGCAAGTCTAAGCATTCATCGTCTATTCCATTTGAACAATATCAATATTCTTATCATGGAGTCCACCTATCTTTGATTGACACTATGGAGCCTGAAAGGACATTCAGCATGTTCCTAGATGACATGTTACCGAAATTTGGCTTTCATACAAATTTCTCTATCATCATCCCGCAAAGGGAAGAATGGAAAAATACAAACCCAATCCATCGCAATTTGAGCTATTCTGGTACACAGACGGTTCCAAGATGGATTTAAGGAGAATCGCCTGAAGCGAACTTTTCGGTCAGCCTAGGCAAGTACTCGTCCATATTCCAGGCTAAAGTCCTTGTCGTTAACCACTGCGCTAGAATAAATTTAAGTTCTAATACAAGTGGTAAACAGTCAAGCTGCTTTTAAAGCTATGGACTCGTCTGTTATAAAATAGAAGCTGGTCCTAGAAACTTACATGGCCATCTACGAACTTGCAAAAAAAAAACCTATTCATCCTACACTAGATTCCAGCCCACAGGGGCTTTGCGGGAAACGGAACGGCTGACTCACTGGCCAAAGTCGGCGCGACAACGCCACTCGTCGGACCTGAACCCTTCTGCGGTTTCAGTAAGGGATGCTTCAGGGAATACATTAGGAGCTTAGCTCAAATCGAATCTAATGAACTCTGGCTTACAACACCTTGGCAGAACTGCACCAAACAGTTCTTCCCAAAATTCTCCACCAGAAAATCCTATATTGTAACTAATCTGGATAAAAACAGCCTAAGAATCCTGACAGGAATTATTACTGGCCATGGTCTTATGAAAAAACACCTTCACCGAATCGGAATCTCACCGGACCCCACATGCAGACTGTGCCTGGAGAGTGTTGAATCCTCTCTTCATATTCTCATGGAATGTCCGGCTCCCTTCCGTCTCAGAAAGAAAGTCCTTGGCGAAGAAATCGTTTCTACAGCAAAACTTACTGACTTACCCCCAGAGAAGATTCTTATCTTCCTGACTGTCTCCAGAGTCAAAAGTTGGCTCTGGGATCTCACCAGGGAAGGCACAATAGGCTCCTTTAGAGTGGCGGCAGTGCCAGGGCCGCTCTCCCGACCTATTATCTAGTCTAATCTAATGCGCTACTAAATTGTCCTTTCAAAATGCACAAAACAGGTACATTTCTGTACCTATAATAGTTTAGAAGTTATAGCGTTTTCAGTGCTAACACCTCCAAATTAGAGGTCACAATATACTTTGATGTGCTATAACTAACCATCCCCTCTCAATTTCGTCAAAAAGGAGGGTTTTTCATCCAAATTTTGTCTCCAATTAATTTTTTTGCTCCAATTGGAGTGTGAAAGAAGGATCAATATATTTTTAATGATGATAAACATTTTTGATTAAAATTTAAATAAAAGAACTGAATACGAAATACATTGGTCATTCCGTGTCCATTTTCTCAAATTCATCTTCGTCAACTGTTTGTTGGCTAGCTAGCTAATTCTATTTTGTTTTTGATAACATTTGGCGAAGCATATCGGGCTGCGATTTGATGTGCGAATATAATTCCAGGCGCGACATATTCATATTGGTTCTTAAGACCGTAGGTAAATTGCGCTAAATAATTATCCTTATAGTAGATAATTTCCTGACACTATTGTGGTGGACAACGAGTTTTCAGGTATCAAAAAATTAGCCTACTCCGGGAGCAAGGTAATAAAAACTATTAAATTTTTATTAGGCGCAATTTTTTGAGGTTTTTTTTTTTACTTGACTGAAACACTGAAACTTCTCTTTATAACACTTTCTTAAGGGCAAAATTTGAATTCATTTTTCGCTGAAAAAATTTATAATGTCAATAATTAGGCGGGTGAAAGGAGGATTTAGTGCTAGAATGGAGGTTTGGAGGGTATGTGCGTATGACAAAACTTTTCGAAACATGTGATAAAAATCACCTACAGAAAAGCTTTAAGATCGTATACAATGCATAAATAATAGCCGCGTTTTATTATCCCTAATGATCCATATGGATCATCGATTTACCCGCACTACAACAAATCTACGAGATCCTGTGTTCTATCGGGTTAAATTTTCATGATCCAGATAGCCAATCCCAAAACCCAAAGATTTAAGTAATTTTTACTTCTGAATGTTTCCACTTCTGCTCTGTGCTATCAAGTACGGAGTTGGCGCATCGTAAAATGGCAGAATAAAAATTTGCAACCACGAATTTAATATGTTTAAACGAAAACTCTCCAAATCTAAATATGACATCTATATATTAGTGTAGTTTTTAGCAATTCTGTAGCAAATTAAAACAAAATGACCGTAGTTTGATGTTGTTTGAAATTTCTAAAGATTGAATAAAACAAGAAAAAAAACTCACGTATGGCAGCGCCATTAAAAAGTAAATACAGAGAAACAGCTGTGTGCAAAATGTCATCAAAAATCCAAATAAAACAGCAAGCAATGGATATAAATACAAATAAATAGCAAATGTAAAATGTCGTTTTAGGCAATAAAAATATTTTTAAGACAAACAAGAGTCTGGACGAGGGATGAAACAATCGCTTTCCTCCATTCCTATTCAACGTATACATCAATTACAGCTGAAGTTATGTTTACTATTTGCTTGGTAGGTATGTCGAAAATTAATCATTAATCAATTTAGTTCAAATCACGCTACTGAACTAGTTCGCTCATTTTAGTTCAGTTTAGTTCAAAATCACAGAAAAAAAATAACAACTTGTTGAAAATTTAAATGCCAATTGGAATTAGAAAATTCCATCGAATTGTGTTCAGTCCATTCATAAAAATTTGCGATAAAGTTCCGGCTTTTCAGCTTCAAATTTGGAGTAGAATCCTTCCCGCTGACAACGGGCCACCCACTCCTTTGTCCAAACACTATGTCGTTTTTGTATCAATTCATCACCCTTGAGTCTTTCAACACGTATCTAGAGTTAAAATAGTGCCAAGTGCAATATTTTGTTCCATTATCCGTATGTACCTATTCACCTCATCACCATGTGAACACCCAACCTGACAACGTTATCAGAAAAGTCATTTGGGACAAAATCTTACAACCGTAAGAACGGACAAATTTGTATTGTAAGATAGTTGGCTATTGTAAGCTCATTGTCAGTCATTGTCAGAGGATTGAGATTGAGATCTGACAATCGTGTGTACTTAGCTTTAGTTTATTTCGTTTGTGTGAAAATCATTGCGCGGTACTAATAATCATTTTTAGTGTCCAAGCTAAATTTTACGAAGTCACGAAAATTTCCATATAAAATTACCTATTGTGATCGTCAAAAAATAATTTAATACATTAATTTCAAGGTTAAAAATGATTATTGGTAAACCCCTTTGAAAATACTAACCGCGAACTAAACTATAGTGAACTAGTTCATTGAACTAGTTCGTTCGCGAACTACACAAGCCTAGTAGGTACAAACATAGGTATACAAAAATATTAGGTATCTATTCGATGCGAAACCAAACAGCAGTGACGACATAGCTGTTTATTCCTGGTTATCTTATGAGTTACTTTCTTCACTTGTATCGTATTTTTCAACTTATAGCATAGTCAAACCATGACCACACGACACAAGTCATTACAATGATTCCCATCTCTGAAACCTCTGACTCATTATTCATAGTACATAACAAGTCATCGCTCCACAACGAGTGCCTAGTTCACGTTCAGGTGAACACACACAAAACAAAAACAGACGGGATTAATATTCAAATCATGATACCTCTATTTTCTCCTTTGACATCAATCCCTCCAGCTGACAGATAACAATCCATTGAATTGCTAGAATTTCAATTCATTTGACGAAATGACAAACATTTAATATGTTTGCGGTTCCCATCAATTAGTCTGGTCGTCGTCGCTCTTTGTAAATCACAAAAAGACCCACCACCGCCGCCGCCGGCCGTCCGTCCGGCGGACACTCAATTGATCGAGCGCATACCCTAATCCGCCCGCAAACTATTTCCAAGCAAACCGCACTTATTACTCATTTGCAGAAGATTAGAAAGAAAAGCACGCTACTTCAAAAGATGATTCCGCGCTCGCCTTTCGTTATAGTCCCACCGCAGCGCGACATCATTAGCCATGCAAAAGGCGTCCGATAAATTTAAAACGAATTGAAGCAGCCTATAATGCGATGGCGATCTTCCCCCATGGAACCGGTACACAACAGTAATAATAATTTCCATCCACACAGGTTGGATTCATCATCGTCATCCTCATCTACTACATCATAAAAGATACAGATAGGTACACAACAATGACAAGATACGGACTGTCTGACAAGGGGGCAGAGAAGCGCGCCGAAACAAATGTCTTTTGTCGGGCGGCTGGGGAATGCGAGGAGCTCATCACTCATTCCTGACTCATTGCGATTCAGAGCCAACTCCCCCGCATTTGGCGTGCGGATCGCAGTACCCTTTAAGCCATGTCGCGGAGATTCTCGCCGAGATCTAGATAAGGTTCACGTCGAGTCGTCCCGTCGCCGTGACGTGTGTTTATCGAATCGTTGTCGTCGTCTGAGTCTGACGAGTGGGACAATCGGTCAAATGCGGGAGTTCCACAGAACCTAGTCGTTTGTTTTGCATTTGATTGCAATTTGCTAGAACTGATGGTTCCGGCACTGGAGGTCTTCACTTTGATAGATTTCCAATGCGCTAGCACACAATCAAATTGGACAGACATTGTCTGTTTGGTTCACGGAATGTGTACACTACACAGCAACAATTGCATTTTATACAATTTATGCAGTTTATAGTGTTTATGCAGTTTATGACTTCCTTAGGTCGGGTGGTGGCCGTGAAGACCAGTTGTTGCAACATAAACGCTAAATGAACTCTTATTTCAAGTGGCCATAAAAAGGGACGTTCCAACGTCTCGTTGTGTTATGCAAACGGGAGACGACCAGCCCTTGTCGTCCTTTATGTGAAGATTAGAACATGCAGCGGCAGCGTCCTCTCCCTGGGTTGTAACGAAAATTGGGCAATCAACTGTACCTTTATATGGGCGAGTCTTGGCAATGGCTTAATCCTCAACACAAAGTAGGTACTCACTACTGCACAAATGGGTGTATGTGTGTAGACGGGTTTGATAGCTTGTTATCGGTGCATTTGAGCGGACGTGGTGCGCGTTTCTTTTCGGTATCGCTCTATCGTTGCGCTTACGACGACGATTTCCGGTATCGTTTTTAAGGATGATGAGAGCTTATCCTGTGATTCATAGGTGAATAAACGTGAACATAACGATTTTGTTGGCTTCTGTATGCATATCGTCTGCATAGATACTTTCGCTCTGAACTAATGTTGCTCAGATAATTTTAGTGCTTAACATGGAGATTTCATGTAGTGCTACTTGAGGACATTCGATAAGTAGATGTGTGCTGTTTTGGGATGCTTTTGGTAATCTGATGATGTGTAGGTAGGTACTTACATGGCGGTAGAATGTTTCTTTAAAGCGAACTTTTAAGGGTATGATATACGTATAGTCTTTCCTTTCGTATGGTGAAGAATGGAATTTTGAGAGTGGAAGTGTCCTGCCATGCAATGGAGTCATCAGTAGACAACAGTTTATGAACAAATTTCAAGAGCTTGCAAATTGTCATCCTAATAAATCACAATACGGATGGTTCCAAAATGGACTCGGGGGTAGGAGCTGGTATTTACGGACCAAATAGAAATGTCTCAATACCAATGGGAAAAAGTCCAAGTGTATTTCAGGCAGAGCTCCATGCCATCAAAGAATGCGCAAACCTCATACAAAACTCAGGTATAAAAGGCGCAAACATCCATATATTCACGGACAGTCAATCAGCTATAAAAGCCCTTAGCTCACCAACTATTGACTCCAAATCAGTACTACACTGCTTCAATTCCCTCCAAACACTTAGCACCAGGAACAAAACCAGTTTATGGTGGGTCCCCGGCCATAAGGGGATTGAAGGAAATGAAAAAGCTGATGAACTAGCCAGAAAAGGCTCGGAAACCCCTTTTGTAGGACCTGAACCCTTCTGTACAATCCCCAAATCAGCTACAAATTCTGCTATAAGCAGCTGGGAACGTAACAAAAACATTTCCTATTGGGAGAACATCCCAGGTCTTAGACAGGCCAAAAAAGCTATACAGCCTTTCAAAAACGATGCCAAAAAGTTGCTAAATCTAAGCAGGCACGATATCAAAAATCTAGTAGGTTACCTAACAGGTCATCACGGTCTGCGATATCACCTAAACAAATTGCACTTGGTCGACTCACCGGAGTGCCGACTATGTCTCGAAGAAGACGAAACAGCTGAGCATATCATATGTGAATGCCCGACTCTCTATGGTATTAGAAGGAAATCATTTTTCAGGGAAGTAATAAGTACCGAAGAATTAAGAAAATCTTCTGCTGAATGCATCATCAGCTACATTAGGAAGGTAGAGGCGCTACTGACCTAAACATAAACCTGACAATTTTTAAGCACAATAGATCTTTTAGGTCAACGTGCATCACATCGCTCTGGCGTGTCAGTTTAAAAAAAAAAAAAAAAAAAAAAAAAATAAATCACAATTAACTATGGTATAGTTATGCAGTCGTTATTTATGATAATTTACGACTGATCTCCTACGCTGTGCTTACTAGTGCTAGCAGTATGTTAATCAGGAATGAATGATGTCTACACCTTGCTGTGGAAATAATTCTTATGAATGGTCGGATCCACAATGCTCTCACATATTTATCACTGATCGCCGCTACTGATCAGATCATTTATTTGTCAAGCAAGTCCTTCGTTTCTAACAAAAACCTTCAGTAGGGAAGACTTTGAATTTCTGTCTAATCCCCCATCTGAGACTATGGAACATTTTGTGATTAGTTGCTTGCTGGCGGTATTTTATGCCAAACCACTGACTGTCTGATTTTTAGACTCATCTGGTCTAAGATTCCTCTGTTATTTTCGGAGCCTCATATACATATTTCACTTGGTTATCGTGAATGATTTAAACTCTTTATTGTTTTACCAGTGGAAGCCTGGAAGCTCACTATGATCTACGATTCAATCATTACTGTACCTAGCGCAGTAGATACAGCTTCTTCTTTAATAGAGCTTAGAAGCTCGGTATTCATGAAGATATTCACATTCCCGGTTGAATCTCCAAGGAAGGGCGTCTGATTTCAATTAGTTTAAGCTAAAACTTTTATAAGATAGTATCGCACGATAGCTTATTGTAGTTTGGAAGACTATTATGATGGTGGCTCCAAAACACTCCGGTTAAGACACTGCGGATGTCTGATTTCCAGATAGCCCACGACAGCTTTTTATAGAATTTAGTTTGAAAGGTTACCGTGTTCTACTAGTAACGATGGAAAAATCTGCACTTTCTGAGCCTTTGCCAGTCTCTTTTTTCAAGTAGTATCGTCAAAAAGTTGATAAGATTCTGGGGAATGACCAGGAAGTGAAAAACTATTTCTATTTTAATTTATGAGGGAGTATCTGCTTTACTGGTTGAACCCTTGGTTGCGTCTCACTTCAAGTACCCAATATGATAAAAAATATTGAGAGAATGGAGCAATGATCAGATAGCGCTACTGTAGCTCATTTCTTCATCAGTGGCAGTCGTTGCTTAAAAACTCTTTCTAACGTTTATTACCTCTTTCTTAACTGCCAAGTTAAACCCCTCTAGATGTATGATAAACTTTTTTAACTTTTTGCTCTGACCTCGAAATCTGATCAATATAAGCTCTTAATTTTAGTCACACTCAAGTCAATTTCACATCAAAGTCAAACCTTGACTACAATTGGAAGGTCATATACCACACACCCCTCTCAATGTCAATAAAAAAGACAATTAGCCAAGCGATTCAAGGCAAACAAGCTGCAACCATTAGCCAGATAATGCACTTCCTTCCTTAGATCACTGTGGACTCGTAGTTCCCATCCACAAGCACAATTAACAACAAAATACCATTTGACATCAACTTCTTTGCCGCACTTTTTGTGCATTGTGAATGTGATACGCAGATATAGAAAAAAGGATGCAAATTACGCAACCAAAACCTCATCGCCGAGACTATTCTTTGCCTAAGACCGGACTCCTCATTTACCCTAGCCCCTGTATCCACTACGGCATTTCCTTTTCTGTTGTGGAATAGTACATATTATGCTCTTTGCATTTCCGCTCAGTATCCCAGATACATATTACGCCGGAAAGAAGCGACCATTCGTTGTGTAACCCAGTTTCATATCCCGTTCATGCATGGATGCACTGCCATATACACGAGGGCAAAGAGACTAAAACAAAATCGGAAATAGTTTTGTGGCAATGCATGCATTCTGAAGGAGATACGGACAGACCAACATATAGTGGGTTAGTGTATGAGTATGATCCTTGGTTTGAACTTTGGCTCTTGTCGAAATCGAAATAAAAATCTAATTTTATATATTTGCTGGTGAAAGAGGCATCACTGGCACGTTGGAGATGTGTCTAGAAAGTGCTACGCGAGGAAGCTTTCTAAATATTTCATTTGCCATTTGGACTGACATTGTGAATAGGTATGGATGAGTTTTGGCCTGTCATGGTCATGGCAGGAGAAATGTTTTCAGGATATATGGAAAGTAATACTATTGGTGAGCAATTTTAAATTGATATCATGGATGTGAAACATGAGAGGAAACATTCGTTCGCTTTCATCAAAACGGTGTGTTGTGTATTGTATATTGGTTAGAATGGTGGGGGGGATGAAGAACTTCTTAATAAGTGTAGTGAATAGTGTGCTAGGGGTCTTAAAAGGGGCCCCTGAAAATTATATTTTAAGTCTTTTTTAACTGCACTAACCTATAGACCCAATAATAATCGTTGTGGCCAATTCACCGATTTGCAGTCGGCAAACAATTTTAGGTCATTTTTATTACTCTTAAAAATGTAATCTCCTGCAAATGAATGGCTGCAACTTGCATTAAATATTTACTTATTCATTAGTCGAGCCCTACGTCTAGACGTTTTTCTGGTGCGTGGTTTCCGCTGAGCAAAGACGCGTCTCTATGAATGGATCTCGTCTGAGCAGAGATCTACTTATACGCGTTCCTGTTATGTAAACTAGAAGTCGGGTGATGGCGGTAATAGACAAGGCTGTGTTCGCTGACTGTTCTCTGGAGCAATTGGAACTAGATCCCGATTTCAACAAAAAAAAAAAATCATCTTCTGGGACGAGGATCAATTTTTGAAGAATCGAAACTTCAACCAGCCAATTCGCCGGATTTGGGATGATGCCAATCCACACGAGGTCCATCAAGTGGCAATGCATCCCCAGAAAGTCACTGTTTGGTGTGGTGGGCCAGCGAAATCATCGCTCCGCACTTCTTCGAAAACATAAATGGCATTTCCATCGCTGGATCAATGAGAGTCAATTCCTTTTATCCGAAATTTAATACATACCATTTGATGTGACCGATATGACGTCCATCACTACCTGCCACACAGCTGATACAACAATAGACAATGATTGGCGGCCATAGTCATCTCAAGCAGAAGCGACGTAAATTGGCAACCGAGAATGACCCCGTTAGACTTTAATTTGTCGAGTTTCCTTAAATAGCAGTTCGATGCCAATAATCCGCAAACGATCTGTGCCCCCAAAGTCAACATAATATGACCTGTGCCATCGCTCAAATTTAGCACAATCTATGCGCCAGAATCATCAAAAATTGGATGAACCTCTCCAACACCCGCCACCCAACGAAACCGGTACGGTCATTTGAATGAATATAATATCGGATATTAAAATACGAGTATTGGCTCTTCTTAACCGCGAATTCTATAAGCCGTTGCCGTAGTTAGATATCTAGGTTATTGCAATATAGTTTTTCGTTGGATATATTCATATGACTCTCCAAAATATTGCAGTTTCCTTATGACAAATGTGGCACCATTTTCATCCTCAAACAGTCATAAGGTGGTACTGATTTTACATCAGCTAAAAAGACTCTTGACAGATTTTTCCTTTAAGCATTTCTTACAGGTATACCTACAACCAATTTGATGCCACCGTCTTTCAAGGCTATAGAAAGTTGGTAGCTTTATCTGTTACTGACCAAAAGTATTGAGTTCAACGTTGATATGTGAGTTAAAGGAAATTGATGCTTAGGTTTCCCTAGTTTACATCAAGTTCTATCTCAGACAAAGCTAGATTCCCGGGTATATAGGGGCAGGCCATTTGGTCAGCAAGACTCCAAAGACTCTGGGTCAAACTGGAAGCACGTATTGCTGTAACACAACAAGATAAGCGGGAACCTATTTTGACCCTGCGATACCAAACAAAATTTTCAATATTATCGCAATAATATTCAAAGAATGAATAGAAATCAATTTATGTAGGAGAAGTTTTGTTCGGTACACAGTATTGGACAGATATGTACTCCTATCCGACTGATGGTCACATTCGGGTATTAAAAAAAAGCTACTTTTAAGGGTGTCTTCACATATGAGTGTTTATACCTACCTACTGCATTTTTCAATTGGTATACCATCTAAAATGTTCACATTTCGCATTTTCTACCCAATAATTGAGTCATATGCTTTTTATAAACAGCACTGTCTCAACTAATTCATACATTCAACCGCCACGCCGACTTCTAATTCTTCTATCGCTGGCAAAGATGAAAGTCCACATTCAGCCCTTAGTACCAACGAAAATATGTATGTATACATCAAATAGGTACCCCTCCATTTTAAGCTATAGATGAACAATTGACGTGATGCCGGTCAGTCATGGAGTTCTCCAATATTTCCCCCAAACTAAAGACACTTAGATTTATGTACATGATAAGTCCTACATCAAGGTGTCAGCAACTCATCTTTTTTGGGGACAAATCTCATTTCGAATTCCCATCATAATCTACAATGAAAAGTTGACACTGACGACATGTGCCTGACAGACAGGCGTCTTCCTTTCACAACTCCTCGCACAATCTTTTCTCGAAAAGCTGTCAAAAAGTTGTCAGCTTAGTGGTAATAAAAAGAAAAAGTTGAATAAATCGCTCATCCACCTCATCATTGACAGGTGACTGAAAGGCAGCAATTGATTTCACAAAATTTCGGCGTCTTCCCCAATCATTCCCGGATGCATTGGCGACACTGTCATCGTCATGTTCAAAGTGTATTATATACTAGACTCCTTGCCTTGTCCCCAACCCGAAAACAAAACCATACATAGGTGTCAACTCAAAGTGTGATTCACGACAGATTAGCATAAATGCATCATTGCAACCTTTTTGGGCTGTTGTGTCGCCCGTAATTACATCGCCTTCGCTAACACAATCACAATCACAGACACATTACATATTAAATTATGCTGCTTACCGTACAATTATTTATGATGGATTTATGTGCGTCGAGTTGGCCGCAGCATTACTGATTAATCATACAAAATCACACTTGCTGCACATATGCCAGCGACGCACGAGGGCCAAAGTCTAAATACCTTTCAGGCTGACGTACGATTATTCAATTATGATGGCCGTTAATGAATTAAGCATTAGGGGAGTCAAATCACTGGATTCGATTACCAGTGTTATATTCACAATACAATAGGTGGAGGAGCCATAACCAATAGCTCGGAGCAAGAGATTTGTAATATTTTTTGCAGGAAATGCCGTAGTGCTGCGGTTTGTCGATTGAATTCGGTCGTAGCCAGATGCTCTGTCAATGAGCTGTTGCAATATTTGACTTTACTAATTGAAGTGTCATTTGCTATAGAAACCATGTTGTAGTAGCTTCTCATGATATGGAGCGAATAATAGCCGAATAATTACTGCAAGAGGCCAATCGCAATACCTTCATGGTGATCTAGGCAACGACCTGCTTTTGTATCACTCAACTTAACCAACTCTAAACTGTATTCCATTCCAGACTCTGCCAAGCGGGAACAGATACAGAAATACGTACTTTTGGTTCAACTATTGGATATGCCAATCTGACGGAGTGTGTTGAACTGTACAGACACAGTGATGACCAACTGTGTGCAAAATCACCCAACAAATCTCTGCTAAGCCACCATTCGCCTGCGTCTGTATAAAAGTGTATCGAATCGTTAATTTGAAAGAATAAATTTTTAATCTCCCTGTCAAAAAGTCGCGGCAACAATTCAACAAAAAAATGTTGTATGTATAAGCCGTGCCCTGTTAAGAATCAGATGACCAACCTACGCTATACATTGTATTCAGTTTTCGCCCCATAAAGTAACATCAGACACCTTTTCGAAATTAACTGTCAGTTTTGGGATGGACAGGTTGGCAATTCTGTCATTATAAACCACACGAAAGAGATTTGGATCTGTGACCCAAAAACGAGTTAATTCTGGTTCGTTGTCGGATGCCAGAATTGCGGGCAAAAATGTGCAAGTCGTCAGCACTCGTTGGAACCAGAAACGTCAGAGAGGAAATTCATTTGAAATATTTGTCTGCTATTATGCACCCTCATATAGATTTTTTTTATAATAGAATGTTCAGTGTCCACCCTGATGAAAGTTATATGTATCGGGGCACACATATATCCGCCCCCAAAAGAAGGGTGCAAATAGATATTGAGTTTAAAATATAAAAAAACCGAAAGGTCCACTTTATACAGTTCAAAGGTGGGCATATATCTGAAGTGGAGTCACTCCCCCTCACACATAAATTTTGTAAGGAAACGATGTCAGTGATAAATGGAACACTGTTCGGAAGACATAAATTCAATGCGACCGACATATTTGGTTCTTTTCATACAATACTGCTGAGGAATCAAATTGAGTTGAATGAGAAATTGGATGTTTCCAGGAATATTTCCTTTTTCACCAACCCAATCGGGGTATAAAGTTGAATTATGAATGAATATTAAAAATCAAGTGCGAGGTGTAATTTAGCGAAAAAGGACTCTGGACATTTTTGTGGTTAATGATGTGGGAACGATTTTGGTAGTAGGTGATTTTTAGAGCTTTTTTGTTAAAAAGGAAATGACATGGAATGTCGCTGGAAGAAATCGATAGAAGTCTCACGATTCCGAAAGAGCTAAAAGTCCCTAAAAAGACAAAGTGTCACATACAGCAAACAACGTAACTTTGAAGAAGTACATAAGATGCTATATCCATCAGGCAAGCGTTCTCTTGGTATAGGTCTAAAATGATCTACAAGCTAGTGACAAAAATGGGCAGAAATGTAGAAGTAATTTCGAGAACTCACTTAGAATTTAGCAGACGCTAGAAATGAGAATCAATCATTATATATGAACTAGCTGAACCCCCGCCAGCTTCGCCAGGCCTATTGTTGCTTTTTTAATTTTTTTTTTTATTTATTTTCGGGTGACAATGTTTTAATTTTTTTTGTATTGGAGGTGCTACGCCCCTTTGTCCAATTTTGACCAATCTTTACAAAAGCACTCCACGGCCAATACCTAAGATTATCTGTAAGTTTGAGCTCAATCCATTCTGTGATTTTCGAGATATACGATTTTGTATAAGCGGTGCCACGCCCCTTTGTCCGATATTGAATTTGTTTACCGTAATTACCGACATTTGAAAAAAATCAACAAAATCGGTTGAAAATTACGGGCGACAGAGGGAAACAGTTTTTCCACTTTGTTTTATATATGTATATAGAGATGTATGTTGACTTAAGCTGAATTAATCCAATGAAACTATATTATTGTTTCCCCTCACCCTTTCTTATTTTAATGTGTAAGCAGACGTTACTGAAGAACACAATAACTCGTTATGATAACTAGCTAGTACTAGAGAACCATTGAAAGATTGCATGGGATTAATCCAGCTTACGCCAATATGCGAAATACTCTAAGACGTCTTAATCATCATAACGTTAGCGATCCATTTCAACTTTTTTTTTTTTTTTTTTTTTTTCTTTTGTCGGAGGTTGTTACTATCCGATGGAGCACTCAGACACAACTACTGGTCCATTGTACTGCCAAACAGACACCTTACATTGCTGTACTTAGTTTTCCCGTCTTTCGAAGAAAGATGAGAAGGAGCTTCAGTGATGAAGAGCTTAGATGTTCGGCACTCACCACGTCAGCCCCAAAGATCCGCCACCTGATGCGAGCAAAGGCAGGACAACTACAGAGGAAGTGCTCCGCTGTATCGTCATCCTCTCCACAAGCAGGACAGATGGTGGTGTTGCTCAAGCCCAACACATTTAAATGCTTGGCAAAAGCTTGGTGGCCCGAAAGAACGCCCACAAGAAGTCTGCAGTCGATTCTCCTGAGAGACAGAAGGAAAGACGAGGACCTCTTGCAGATGTCCGGACGCAGTCGTTTGGTCTGTCTACACCCAGCACAGTCACGCCAACGACGCTCGTGTTCACGAGAAACCCAAGTATCAATGGATGACCTAACCACAGATGCAGGCA